>CM067325.1:83400000-85810000 GCA_034376525.1 Nicotiana benthamiana | reverse complement strand
CCAAATATTTATTTCTTTTTTTTTTATGTCCCATAGCCTACGGTCACCTACTGCTCCAACGGCCCAACCAACCAGTTTACATTCTCATTTAATTCGCCTCATAAACCCAATCATCATTTTCCACTTAATTCTTCCCCAAAATCCAAGCGCATTAACACCATCAATTCATCTCTAATCCATGGCTGAACAAGGTAGTACCAACAGCAGAACCAGTTGTACCATTGAGAGCACTGACGGTGTTACTTTGGACGCTCGAGTTTACCAGCCAATCTCCGACAACAATTCCACAGAAAACGTTGTGGCAGTGTTGGTCCATCCTTATTCCGTGCTAGGCGGATGTCAAGCGTTGATGAGAGGCATAGCCAGAGGATTGTCTAATCGAGGAGTAATTGCTGTTACTTTTGACAGTAGAGGTGCTGGGAAATCCAGTGGGCGTGCTTCCCTTACTGGATCCGCTGAAATTAACGATGTTATCTCCGTTTGCAAATGGGCTGTTACTAATTTCTCAACGAGGAAAATTATCTTTGTTGGTTCTTCTGCAGGTTAGTTCCAAATTTAAATCGTTGCTTGTTCCATGATTTAGAAATTATTTATATTTGGTAGTCCTAAAAGTGTATAAAACTTGAAATACTTTTATATATAATATGCAAATGTGTATGTAAATTTAAAAAAAATTATATATTTTTTCGACTATTGTTTTTACTTCGGCTGTACAATATTATTTTTATTTTTATTTTTTACTTTCTAAGGAAAAGGTCCAAATTTGTCGAAATTGCTCAATTTTGTCATTCCTTAGACCATTTATATTTTTTTCATTAGCAAATCGATTCGTATTTGCCGGAGCTCCAATGATAAATTGATGAATTATACTTTTCCAATTTTTCTGATAGAAAAATCCAAAACATATGCCTATGATTTAAATTACTGTCATATTAGAACTCTGTTAATATTAGACCAATAAGAATGAAGTTGTTTAATTTTAAAAATTGACTTTTCAAGTGCTATATTTGGAATTTTTATTGTATTTTCGCTTGGTTCCACACAAAACTTATTCTTGAGGGATGGGCCATTTGGGCTTAGGAGAAATTAAACAACAACAACATACACAGTCAAGTGAGCAGTTTAGGAAAAATGATAACCTGACGTTCCAAAATTAAATTTCCATTAAAATCTTCGGATGAGCCTGAACATTGGTGGACAGAGTGGATCACTCGAGAGTTGAGTAAATTTGCCTAACACCCCGCAAAAAAATCTTTGAAGAGAAATTACTGCTGTTTGATGTGAACTTCAAAAGCGACAAATGGAGCTGGAGGAGAGGAAATAATATTTGATATAAACTGATTTAGCACTAGGCACTCAACTCTTTGGTCCAGTTTGCATGTGTCCTCATTGCTGTGTTCTTAGTCCTACTTTGCGGTTAAATGATTTTCTTGTTGCGTTTTCCGACAACCAAACACCGTGATGTCGAAGACTTTATGTCATACTTTTGAATTTGGGAAAATGGAAAGTTAGTTTGTTTCATATTGTTCCGACTATCTATCTCTGAATACATTTTTGTTGTCACTTTGAAATCGTTAAAGAAAACTGCATCTTGAATCTCATGGGGTTATCGCATGTCTAAATCTTGTTCTCCAAATAAATTTGTTTCGAGTCCAACTTAAGTCCAAAATTGAGACTTACTAAGTGAAATATGACTTCAGTAGTGTGTTTTTCAATGGTTGAATTTCTTCTTTCCCTGATAACAGGAGCAGCAATAGCTGGATCTGCAGTTGATCAAGTAGAGGAAGTAGTTGCCTATGTGAGCTTGGGATATCCTTTTGGTTTTACTGCTTCAATTCTCTTTGGGAGGCACCAAAAGGCGATACTACAATCCCCAAAACCAAAACTATTTGTGATGGGTACTAAGGATGGGTTCACCAGTGTTAAACAGTTGGAGAACAAGTTGAAAGATGCTGCAGGGCATAACACAACCCATCTTATTGAAGGAGCTAGCCATTTTCAGATGGAGGGGCCTGCTTTTGATTCTGATATGGTGAACCTGATTCTGGAATTCATTACCACATTATGATTTTCATGTGTGCATTAAGTTATTTCTGAAATACATGCAATGCCTTTGCAACAGTTTGGTATTCTTTGGCACATTTCAATGGTCAATATCTTGGGGTGGGGGTGGAGGGGTTGGGTCTAGTGCTCTAAAAATCATGGGAAACTAAGTTCAAATCCCCAACATAGTCTGTTAAATGATATGTTCTTATACATCTCAACATCTTTGGTGGATTGAATACCCGAGACTTGTATTAGTGACAGATAAAGTTACTCAATAAAATAAAATAATGGAGCGCAAACTGGCATGAATACTACCATTATAAGAAGGTATTTGGGAAAGGAAAATAAAAGAGAAACAACTTTTTTCAGTGGAGGAAGGTGTCCATTGTAGCAGCACAGCTAAAAGTTACTGAAATAGAACATACAAAGAGAACTCTACATCGTCTTACAAGATTAACAAATGCAATTAACTATGGCACTTGAATCCATTTCTACCATAAAATCGAGCTGAAATACAAAGTTTATTATCTCCAGAATCCTACACAGACAGTACAAATGTTGCTGTTATGAGAAGGAAATTGAACTAAATAACGATTACATTCTCATCTTGCTGATTTTCCGATGTGCCTTGACCTCTTGCTGTTTCGTTAGCTAGAGATCTTCCCCTTGTCTCAGGCTCCATATCGTCGCCATCATGATTGCTCCCATGTGGATAATTTCTAGGAAAGGAGGGCTGCTCCCCACCTGCTCATATAAAGTATAACCACAAAAAAAGTAGAATTAGAAGATGTGCATGTGCTTCAAGCGACAACTATTTGGTAGATGCTACTGCATTCGACAGTTGAATCAAAGTATAGTCTCCATTGATACATCATCACATATCTACAACAATCTACTGGAAATGCGATTTTGCAAATATGATGGGGGCTAATGTGTAATTCTTTTAGGACAAACTTTTGTTCGCCATAGGTTTCAAGAACACAGAACTCTTTTTGTGAAATTACAAGAATACTAGATTTTGCACAACATTATAATCCAATTCTTTAGTGGCCTCAGTCAGAACTAGCAGGACATTCTGGTAAAAGCTGTATCGAGTTTCAACGAGGTAAACACGTGTAAACTTGTTGCCATGACTGAAGAATTTACCAGAACTTTTGAGAAGATGTAAGTTGTATAAAGCAAACCCAAATGTCTGTTTGGGAAATTATAAACCTGGAATAAAAAATGTATTGTACCACGTTTGTTTTCAAAACATGTTGATTTTTCTTTTCAGAATAAAACTGTAGAAGTTTTTCGAAATCTTTTTCCAACCAAACACTATTAGAAGATAAGTTTTTCTGAAAAACATATTTAGAGGGGTTTTTACGTCTTGCGGAAAACTTAAACGTTCTAAATAGCATTTGTTGACAGTTCTGCAAATTTCTGCAAAGACGTTGACCAGTTTTTGAAATAAACTCCACCATAATGTAGAGTCGGAAAACAAAATGTAATAGTGAACTCCCTCAGAGTTGGAATAACAGAAGTGTCTCTGAACTTATTTTCCAGGAACACTCCCCCTTTAGAAAAAGGCGATATAGAAGAAGCTCTATCACACAGTAGAACAAGAAACTACTAGACAAAAGCCAGATCAATTCTACACAAGTTTCCGTGATTAACAAAGATTCTAAGAGAATAACCTAAACCGTAATTATTTCATACCACTTCCACTGTCACAAACATCTGCAAGCTTGGCAATCACATCAACTAGAGCTTGTTCATGTTCCTGTCAGGTCAAAAAATTATAATCAGGTTTCAGACGTCATAATAAACAAATATAGGCTAAAGGAACTGCTGAACTAATTCTACCTTGAGCATTTTCTTAGCCTTTTCAATCTCAAGCAGATCCGGGTGACTTGCATCAATAACCTTCTCAACCTGATAGCTCCACAAGGAAAAAGAAAGAAAAAAGACTTTTAAAATTATGTATTATGTATTTGTTATCTATGAGTCATTTAGTTGACCAAGATCCACACAGTGTTGTACCTTCTTTAACAACGTTTCTGTGTGTAGTATCTCAATTTCATCTGGAGTCTTCTGTACAATTCCGTTTTGTGATGCATGAACATCATTCTCAAATTGTTGCCTAGCAAATCTCCTCCCTCTTCCAGCACTTGGAGTATTAGCTCCATAGCCTGGCCCACCACCTCCACCAACTTGAGAAATTCCAGGATCATCACCTACCCATCGAATATCATTGGAGGGAATCTGCATTTTAAGGTAATAACAAATTAATTTCACTAATCTATTGCCTAATGTCCTCCATGTTCAAAATGCTATATTATAGTATCAATGTCCTTCACACCTCTCCTCTTTGGAAAGATATAATGTCCTTTGGCGCTAATAATTATTAAATATATTTTCTCAACAAGTTTGAAGCAGAAAACAATCAAAGATTCTACATAAACCATAAGGGAAATAACATAAGAATTACATAAAGGTCCTGATAGAGCAAGAATATATTGTTGCATTAATCATGAAGCAGAGATATATACAAATCTACCCAACAGAGGGCTAAAAGTGTGGAACCTAAGCAAACATCTCAAAGAAAACCGACAAATGGCATCTATATAAGGCTGCAAGGCCACCCAAGAATTGCAAGTTCTAGTTCTCTATAAGTCAATCCACCAATTAGAATCATTATTTTGCAGAAGATTTAACAATTAGACTTTACAAGATTAAACATGACCAATTTGCCATCCGAACAGTATCAAATTATTTGTACTAAACTCATATATCAAAAGAATTCAAGATAATGACTCTTCTAAGGACCAAATTTACATGTACCACACATGAAGCAGGAAAACAGCCAATTAATTAACAAAAGAGAATACCTCTTTGAGATCAACCCATTCCCAGGTCTCATTTGGTGTACCAATATCATACACCAAACCATGCCGACCCTAGACAAAGAAAATGCAAGTCAGAAGACTTTACAATTCATGGTGCAACAATTTACTTTGGTACTCTAAAAGTCAGGCAAACCCTATAGCACCTTTAATCTTTTTTTAACCTGTATCTAGTCCATGGAACAGAGCATCTATAGTCATATTTTGCTTTATCAATCCCCCACTATGTTCGTTTTAACTCCCAACAAAATCTTCTATTAGCATCTAAAAGCAACATTGTCAGGTTTCCAGGCAAGAACTTACCAAATCATAAGGAGCTTGCACTAAACATTTATAAAGCAAAGGATAGGAACCAGTGGCAAAGGCAGGAATTTCATCTAGAAAATTCAGAAAAATGTTCTCTTGTATCTAGGGATTAACAATTTATATATCACCTATATTCAGTATAAATTTCCAGCGAAATTCAGTAGAACCCATTCAGTCAACGAATCTCCCCGCTGCTCCCAACCCCCTACCCCCAAAAAGAAAAGGTTAAGGCAATAGCAAAAATTGTGAAAAATCCTATCTAGAAAAAACAAACTAAGGATAAAAGAGTGATAAAAATTTACATGCAAGAAAATTAGCAAACTGGAGAAATTCAAGAACCCATTACCCCCCTCTCTCTCTCTCTCTCGCTCCCTCTCTCTCTCTCTTTCTATTATATATATATATATATATATATATATATATATATGAATCTTGAGGTTAAAGAATAGGTAATACATCTCGTCCAATTTGTTTTTTGAGAAAGGTGAAGTATGTCCAATTATGAGAGCACCACGTAGAAGAATTAAGAAAATACTCCTAGTTGAATATCACACTAAGGGAGCATTGCTACCATCTATTTTTCTTGTATAAACATGGCAGGTACTAGTGTACCATTGTTCTATAAAAAGCAAGAAAACAGGCAAGAGGATCAAATTGGCAGCTAGTAACACTCTGAAAGCATGATCCTTTCTGATAAGTATGCTGACAGATAATTTGCAACCTCCCGCCATTTATGCACATTGCATAACCCCCAAAACACTAATTAAATTCAGAACGTACATCGACAGCATTGTATTTAGTTATAATGGCCTCGTAGAAGTTGTTGTCATCTGGCCACCTAGTCATCACTCTTCTCCCAAGGAAGGAGTCACCTGGTCTTTCAGCAAGTTCACCTGAACGAAGAGCACCTGAAGACCCAGGACCAGCCTGCTGATAATGAATGGGCTTTGAGGAAAAAACTGCTTGACCCTATTGAAAAGATACAATGCATTAAACTTTTCAAATATACATTGATATCCATATCTTTAACTACAGTAACAAAGCTCCATTCGTAATCAAGAAACATACAGGTCTAGACCTCAATCCTCCATTTCCTGGTGCTACTCCCCATTTTGCGCCTGGAGTTGTAGGTTGTGTGCTTGCACCAATTGTCTGATGGTGCAATGACTCGGATGGGGCACCAAATGGCATTATCATAGACTGTGAAACTTTAGGCCTCTTTCTTGATCCAGAAACCGTTGGACTAGGGAGTTGTTCATGAACAGGTTGGTTTCCCATATTCTTTCTCCATTCCCTGATCCTATGAATGAGGTTATCTGCATTGACCTTGGTTAGTAGGTCTCTGTGCTCATCATCTGATACTCTTAGCTCTTTCCTGAGTTCTGTTATCAAGCTTTCCTTTTCCTGAGAATTATAGATGCTGGAAAGCATAAGTGCCTACTCAAAAGAATGCTATAGAGAGCAAACACACATAATGTAAAAGTTATATACCCATGTAAGAGCATCAGACTGTGCTTTGAAAGCTCGAAGAATTGCACCGTATGCTTCCTGCTCAAGGTTGTGAATTTGGGCTTCCATATCAACATACATCCTTTGGTATGGGGCTGAACTTATGCTAGACCTTCCGTTTCCAGCGATAATGCTTCCTGCAGGGGCTCTATTATATTGTGATTGAGGCAGATCATCATCAGTACCTACATTAATAGCAAAACAGTGAAGGAGAACACCATTGAAGTGGAGGTACCTAAAGAAAAGGCTGTGAAAAGTTATTTAAAAACAAGATGTGCTTAACAACCCTTTTTTTACAGCCAAAGAACAATAACAAAGTAAAAAGGTCAGTTAACAGCCATGTAAAAAATAGATTCTACATATCTTTATGGGAAAACATTAACTAAGCAAATGATAGTCCCACTATCAGGCACTCTATATTTTAGTGATATAATGATATCAAATTTAGCCTATTCCTGTAAGAGAACTCAGCAATCACCTTCATTCAGAAAGGGAAAAAAAAAAGAAGAGAGATTCTAAAGAATCCAGATGTGTGCAATGCAAAGAGATTGTAACACACCTCACCGAGATAAATATCCAAGATGCTAATAGTGCATCTTTTGATTGGCCCACACAGACACTGTAAGCAACACAATAAACATACAAACATACGACTCATTCTTCAGAAAGAATGCGACAAGAGACATTAGTGGCAACAAATTTGTCTTACTTCTCAAAACAAGGGCAACAAAGGGCAACAACTTTTTCTTTATTGCATGTCACAGCAGCAGCAACAACAACAACAACTACCCAGTATAATCCCACAAAGTGGGGTCTGGGGGAGGATAATATGTAGACGAGTCTTACCCCTACCCGAAAGGGCAGAGAGGCTATTTCCAATCGACTCTCGGCTCAGTGAAGGAAAGGAAAAACAAAAACAAAAACAAAAACAAAAACAAAAGAGCTTTAGTAAGTCCAACAGAAATAGCGTAAATAATTATCTAAACATAAGAACCATAAATAAAATAGCATGCAATAATATCATATAGTAACTACCATAAGGGAGACACAATCCAAAATACAAATAATCTATGGGTAGCCCTACCAAGCCTCACCTAACCCCGGGTGAGTAGTACGAAAAACTCTAGGGGCCCTATCCTACAACCCTGATACTAGACCTCCAGACTTCCCTATCAAGGGTCATGTCCTCGGAAACCGGCATTCTAGCCATGTCATGCCTAATCACCTCCCCCAACACCTCTTAGGCCTCCTTCTGCCTCGTCGAACGCCGACCATCGCCAGCCGTTCACAACTCCTCACCGGGGCATTAGGACTTCTCCTCCGCACATGCCTGAACCACCGCAGCCTCGCTTCTCGCATCTTCTCATCACCGGGGCCACCCCCACATTCTCTCAAATAACTTCATTCTTACTCTTATCTAACCTGGTGAGCCCGCACATCCACCTGAGCATTCTCATCTCCGCAACCTTCATTCTCTGAACATGAGAGCTCTTCACTGGCCAGCACTCCGCCCCATACAACATTGCAGGTCTAACCACAGTTCTATAAAATTTCTCTTGAGTTTTTGTGGAACTTTCTTGTCACATAGGACTCCTGATGCAAGCCTCCACTTTGACCACCCCGCTCCTATACAATGAGTGACGTCCCCGTCAATCTCTCCGTCCCCCTGAATCACCGACCCAAGATATCTGACACTGTCCCTCTTGGCGATGACCTAAAATCCAATCATCACGTCCCTGCCTACTTCGCTCGGCTCGGCGCTAAACTTGCACCCCAGGTATTCCGTCTTAGATCTGCTTATTTTGAAACCCTTAGACTCGAGAGTCTGTCTCTATACCTCTAACCTCTCAATAACACCGACTCTCGTCTCGTCTATCAAGACTATATCATCAGCAAATAGCATACACCAAGGCACATTCCCTTGAATATGTCGGGTTAGAGCATCCATCACCAAGGCAAACAAGAGAGGGCTAAGCGCAGATCCTTGATGGAGCCCCATAACCACTGGAAAATGGTCTGAATCGCCACCCACCGTCCCAACCCTAGTCTTAGCTCCATCGTACATGTCCTTGATTACTCTGATGTAGGCTTCCGGCACGCTCTTCGCCTCCAAGCACCTCCATAGCACCTCCCTTGGGACCTTGTCATACGCCTTCTCCAAGTCGATAAGCACCATGTGCAGGTCCTTTTTCTTATCCCTGAACTGCTCCACCAACCTCCTGACAAGGTGGATAGCTTCTATAGTGGAGCGACCTGGCATGAAACCGAACCGGCTCGTAGATATAGATGTCATCTCCCTCACCCTCGCCTCGATCACCCGCTCCCAGACCTTCATGGTGTGACTTATTAATTTGATACCCCTATAGTTGTTGCAGCACTGGATGTCCCCTTTGTTCTTGTACAAGGGCACAAATGTACTCCACCTCCACTCGTCCGGCATCCTTTTGGTCCTGAAGATAGCATTAAACAACCTGGAGAGCCACTCCACTCCTGACCTACCCATGCACTTCCAGAACTCCACCGGGATCTCATCAGGCCCGATCGCTCGACCCCTACTCATCTTACGCAAAGCCCCCATGTCCTCCTCCGCCTTAATGCGCCTGCAGTACCCAAGGTCTCTATGTTGCTCTGAATGCCCCAACTCCCCTAGCTCTATGTTACGATCCCCCTCCTCGTTAAGTAAGTCTCGAAAGTACGCCTACCATCTCTGCTTGACTTGAGACTCCCCCATCAGAACTCTACCATCCTAGCCCTTGACGCACCTAACTTGGTCAAGATCACGCGCCATCCTCTCCCTTGCTTTAGCTAACCGAAATAACTTCCTGTCCTCGCCTCTCTCCCTAGTTCCTCGTACATGCGACCAAACGCCGCGTTTTTAGCTTCCGTAACCACCAGCTTTGCTTCTTTCCTTGCCACCTTGTAGATCTCCCTGTTCGCTCTGCGTTCTTCCTCGCATGTGCTCCCTGCCAACTTAGCAAATGCCGCCTTCTTTACCTCCACTTTTCCTTCGACTACATCGTTCCACCACCAGTCACCCTGATATCTGCCTGAATAGCCCTTGGCTACCCGAGCACGTCCCGTACTACCTCCCTAACCAAGTTCGCCGTGTCTTACCACATAGCGTCCGCTTCCCCAGAATTTCTCCAAGCTCCGCCCTCAGCTATCCTCCTCACCAACTCCTGTGCTTTCTCCTTAGTCAAAACACTCCATCTAATCTGCGGTTGTCCCGGAGCACCCCTCCTCTTCCTCTTCACCCAGAGACCGACATCCATCACTAGGAGTCTATGAAGAGTCGAAAGGGACTCTCCCGAAATAACCTTGTTGTCCTTGCACATACCCCTATCACTCCTTCTGAGGAGGAGGTAATCAATCTGAGTCCTCACCGCCGAACTCTTGAAGGTGACCAAATGCTCCTCCCTCTTCTGAAATGTCGAGTTCGCAATCAGAAGCTCGGAAGCCATGGCGAAATCAAGCAGTGATGTGCCTCCTCCGTTCCTAACCCCAAAGCCAAAGCCACCATGCACCTCACCATAACCACCAACATCAGCCCCAATATGACCATTAAAGTCCCCTCCAATAACTAACTTCTCAGATTGGGGAATACAACTCACCAGATCATCCAAGCCCTCCCAAAAGCACCTCTTAGCCTCCTCGTCTAAGCCCGCTTGCGGCGCGTAAGCGCTGACGACGTTGAGGACGCAACCCCCAATAACAAACTTAATAGACATTAACCTATCATTCACTCGCCTAACCTCGACCATGGACTCCCTTAGATCCCTATCCACCAAGATGCCCACTCCATTCTTACCTCTCACGACCCAGAATACCACAGCTTAAACCCTTTTGCATTCCTTGCCTTCGACCCTTTCCACCTAGTCTCCTGGACACAGGCTATGTTAACCCTCCTCTTCTGAAGAACATTCGCCAACTCAATGGACTTACACGTCAGAGTGCCAATGTTCCACGACCCAATCCTTAATCTATGAGCGTCCGCTACCCTCTTCCCACCCTTACCTCCCGCCCCACCCGCAGGACCACTCCCTGCCCCCCTACTCACCCCCGCCACCGCCCCCGCGCCCACCCCCACCCCCCGAGGACATGACCTTACACTATCATCCCCCGCCGCGGCCACTATCCCTCCAACCGACTATGGAGAATAGTGACGCACACACGCACTATAGCGGAATACGCAAAAAGAGACAAACTAGATAGCACCAGAGTAAACCTCACACGGAATGCTAGGTAAAATACGTAAAAAGGTGTACAAAGTAAACAAGAGAGAATAGTGCAAAAGTTCGTGAAATAGCTGGAGGTAGAATAGTGCAAAACTACATTTGAAAAGAAGAAAAGTCCAAATAATTTTGTTATAGCATACTAGAGGGAGAACAACAAAATTCCATGGTTGACAATATTAATTAGCAAAAAAATAATAAGTAAATTGTCAACTAATTTATAAGGTAAGTCATAAGTGTTCACATCTGCAAGTCAATTTACGTTTTGCTTCTTTTCCACCTTTTTATTTTGATGATAACAGTAAGATTTACTTCCCTTTAATATCTTCATTGCAAGTGGTTCTATTTTTAATGGTGTAACAAAATTACGAGAAACAAAGCTTCCAAAGCGAACACAACGATAAAAACACATTTTAACTCCATTGCTACACTGGCCATAACATGATCAGTGAAAATGCACTCACCTAAGAATGAAACCATCAGATTTAGCTAACAATTTTTTAATCAACCCCCTCCCCCTAAATCCAGCTTCTATCGATGAGTTAGCTACTGATTAAGAAATAAACAGGACATTTGGAGCATGCGGACATTTTCAGAAGAAAATATTAAGTAGGCAGTCCTAGCAAGTAGAATTTACTACACATTTCGATACATCTAATGCTTCTGAAAGACAAAAGTGCAACAAAAAAACATGACAAGGTTAACCAGGCTTGAAGTGCAAAGCAAGAAGTGCAATGCACATGGAAAATTAAAAATATCAAAAAAGCATATGAATTTTGTTATTTAATGATCAAACTGTAACTAAAAACTAATTTCAATATCCAACATACAATTTATGCCAATATTAATCCAACTCCTCAAAGTTGAGATTCAAAAATTCGCTTCTCGTTGGGATCACTTTGTGCGTCATTGTGTGAAGCAATACTTCTCTAAAAGACATGTCCTCGCCCAAAAAACACTTAGCTTCGAATCGCTTCATCACTTTAAACGGAGAAGTGATGGCTTTTAATGACACTACTTAAATCCAGACTCAAGAGGAAAGAAAATGAAAACATGGACAGAAAGCCTCTCTAAGCAATTCAGAATAAAACCATTTCATCCACAAACCAGATGAATGAACATACTAATCTGCACAATATAAATTATTATTAATGCGGTTTAAATTTGAGGAATATTTTCTCTCTGAGTATGAAAGGGAAAGAAGTAATAAAGAGGCATTAATGAAGAAGTTCATACTGTAAAATCCATTAGTTTGAATGGTCTTAATTAAGTGGTGCTCTCTCCCAAATAACCCCCCCCCCCCCCCAACCACGTCTTATACGCAAAGAAAGCAAAAGAAAAAAGGCACATAAGGAAGGAATTAACAGTATGCTTGGAAACTATAGAAGAGAAGAAAAAAGATAGAGAAAATTATAAACTTCAAGACTTGGTCTTTATAGGGGAAAATAAGTTAAAATAATCATTTGCCTTTCCAGCAAAATAGATGTATCAGGATATGACTGATACAAACTTTCTTAAACCATAGATGCCATGTACCGAGTTTAAAACAAAATATTCACACAATCAGTACTCTTCACAAATATAAAGACATAACCTCTCCAAGAATAGCTTGTTATCGCGCCATAACATAATGAATTGACAGAATTAAAAAAAAATTGAATCATTCGAACTTAGCAAAAAAACAAGTACAAAGAAAAAGAACAGGCTACAAAATAAAGCAATGCCACAAACCAACTACATACCGAGCCCTAGTTTCTTTGTCCTTAATTTTCAGAGAGTAATCCAGCGGAGGTTACCACAAATCTACACAATACAACCCTTTGCGGAATAACCTAAATAGAATGAGGACATAATTGTACATAGTTACGGACCCCGAATTCGAGGAAAATCAAAGGGGTTTAGGGAAATTAGGAAAACCCTAAACCTAGGAAAATAGAACAAGAATTGGAGCCAATTAATAACGGGACTTACCACTGCTGTCTAAAAGTTCATAGTCCATATACTACGAAACTAAGAACAGAACACCAGATCTTCAAAATGGGTCTCAAGAACGTTTCAGGATTTGACGAATCTCTGTGAAAATGAAACGGCTGACTGAGAAAAAATTGTTTGTTTTTTCCAAGTGCAACTGAAACAAAGCAGTTCGACGGACGGACGGACGGACAATTATGAACCAACAAGAAAGAGGGGATTGTGTTGAATTGAAGAGAAAGATAAAAAGATTTAAAGGGATGGGAATTTATAGATGTAAAGGCTAAAGCCCTGTTTGGAATAAGCAAAAATAAAAAGAAAATGTAGAACATGAAAACATATTTTTGGTGTGTTTTTGAGGAAAGACATAAGTACCCCTAAACTAAGGCCAATTTTTCAACTGCATACCTTATCTTTGGACGGTCTTATCATTTCCTGTAAAACACAATAAATATTACCCTAAAACTAGACAATTAAATTTTAGTATGCATGCACTGTTACGTATTTATTTTAAAAAAGAATAATTAAACCTATCATTATGAGTATTTTCCAAAAGAATAATTTTTTAAAAGTTAAATATTTCCAAAATATTGTAGTAATTTTCTTCAGCATTATTGACTACCATATGAAATCAAAATAAATTTATTGACAAAGAGAAGCAAAATGGATTATTAATATTATTGTTAATGATTTTATGTAAATTTGTCATTCCCACATATTTTATGTACATATTTCTATTAGAATGGCTATGTAAACCCCACTTGAATAGTTAGTGTGAACACATGATTTTTGCCTCACATGAATTACTCCTACAGAATTCTCAAAATTAGATTTTTTCTTTTAATTATTTGGTATTTAGGAATTATTGCATAAGTTCTTGCTTGTTTGCATTTTGTGCACACATCTAATTTTATCTAATCCCCAAAAATACAAAAATATATTGCATTTGCAGTTAGGATCCAATTCTACATTTTCAGACTAATTAGTAAATTAATATTTCATAAAAACTAGAAAAATCATAAAAGTAACTATTTTCACATTTTTATTGTTTAAATTCGAATTTTTGGTAGCTTTGTTTAAATTTGGTTTTTTATTGTTTGTGTTAATTATTAGTTAAAATTAATTAGTATTTTTAGGGCTAATTTAGTTTTAAGATATGATTTAAGTTTTAATTTTTAATTTTTGAGAAAAGAAAAGAATGTTGAAATAAAACAAAAGTAAAAAAAAGAATAAGAGATCACATTTTTTGGGTAAAAAATAATTGAAATTGCCCAAGCCTAATTGAATCCCCCAATTTCCCGTTAAACCCGGTCTCTCACCTGGTCTGCCCCATCAGTAATCCAAACGACGTCGTTTGGAGTTCCCATCTCTAGCTCAATCTAAGCCTTCCATTTCCTTCCATCGAACGGTCATCAAAGCCCCTACCCAAACACATAAGAATGTCCGAAATCAAAGACCAGGTCAGTTCTCAAATGACCCCGTCTCACTTTGTCTTCCTCGTCTCAAAACCCTAGCGATGCCCCAATTTCCACCGCCATAAGCCGGCGGCGCCACTCCCAAGCGAACCTAAACTAACACCAGAGAACCCTCCCCCCCTCCCCCAACTCCCTTCTTTCTAAATCATCACTATGTTTCCTTTGAATATGCCTAGAATTCTTCAAATATTAAATCTAGGGCTTGAATACTAGAAGCCAAAGCCAAGTTCATTCATGCAAGGTCATTTCTCCAGTATTCACGAGTGCCATGGTCGCTTGTTCTTGACAACGAACAGGCGATTGAGATTATATTGGGGGCTTTAATCGGAGAGACAGTTACGAGCGTGAGCCGAGTCGGTGAGTTTCTTTCTTTCCTTTGGTTTGTTCTTCTATTTTTCTTCTTCTCTTCTTCTTTTCTTCGGATAATTCAATTGAAAGTTGACCAAATTTCTGGCATAGCTAAAATCCTGTTCGCCTGTTCTTGTTAAGTTTTTCTTTTCCAGGTTTACTCTTTGATTTTTGGTACTGCTTTTCTTTTGTTAACAGCTTGATAAATTCTGATTTCATTTTCTTTATTTATCCATCTAGTTTAATTTAATTAGGTTGATGTGATAATTTAGTTTAATGCTACACTAACCCGTGTTTTAGTTTAGGTTTCAAGATTGGTAAAAATGTTTGGTTGTTTTCTTACCAGTCTAGTTCAATATGTTTTATTGTTTGGGCTTTGAATCCATTTCAGGCGATTTGGTTCGGGGTATTGGGTCAGAATTGAGCCCATGTTTGGTTGGACCATTGGATCAATGTGACCCATATATGTTTGGTCTTGAGGGTAAAACATGGGGTTTAAGGGGTAGTTTAGGGCATTTAGGTGAAAGAATCTTGTATAACTGACTGGGGAAGTTTTCCTGGAGAGTGTGTTTGGGGCTGCTTTGAAAAAATTGATTTTAAACTAAGGGTATCTAGGCAAATTAAAAATATGAAAAGGTTTAGAGTGCAAAACTTAGCTCATTTCTGTAGCCCTAAAATCTTACCTAAAAATGCATCCTTACTTGAAGATCAAGTCAAGAATGAAGGGGTAAAAAAATTCAAAGAAATCAAAAGCGGCTAAAAGATCTCATAAAATCACTGTTCCATTGAATTTCTTATGTGAGTCATGAGATTTTCAACTTCTGAAGCAATTCCTGTTTCATCTGGGTTTGAAATGGATTGAATTCTGGGTATTTAAGGCTAGGTTTGAATTTGCTTTAGACATACTGTTTCATTGCTGGGTGCTGGACTATTTTGCTGCTGATTCTTCATCGTTTCTTGCTCTTTTATATCCAGGTACATGTCTCTTGGAAATTGTATAATGTGAATGCTCAAGTTGAAGAGTGAAATGAAAAGGGAATTTTGAAGCATAGCCTTAAGTTTTCTTTTCGTTATAGCTTAGCATACTTTCTACCTTTTTCTTTGTCTCTGAAATGTCGTTCTTGCTTCCTTGGAAATCATCAGATCTGTAGAGTAGTTTGATATCCCCTTCACCATGTTTACTCTTGCTTGTTTAACTTTAAACCTGCTTTGTAATACTGGGTGAACTCTGGATGTGACGACCCAGAGGGTCATCACCGTAGTTTTCCCTTTCCTTTTGCTTTTGAGGCCTTGAAAACCTCTTATTGGGTTGCCTCGGTTTGCGTGCATAGTCCGGGCATGAAGCCAGAAGATTTTTATGTAAAAATATTTGAATTCTGTGTTAAAAACTATGAATTTTGATACCAATATTGCTATGGTTGACTTTGGTCAATAATTTGGATAAATGGACCCGGACCCGTGATGTGACGGTCCTAGAGGGTTCGTAATGAAATTTGGGACCCAGGCGTATTCCCGAAATCTAAATCCGAGGTCCTAGGCTCGAGTTCGGAGCTTTTATGTGAAATTGTTTTATGAATATGCTTAAGGAAAAATGAAAACGGAAATTTGATCAAAAATAATGATACCGGGCTCGTATTTTGGTTCCGACGCCTGGTACAAGTCTTAAATGGGCGCTAAGTGCTATCTGTGAAGTTTGGTTGAAAACGGACGTCGTTTGACGTGTTTCGGACTAAAAGTGGAAAGTTTGAAAGTTTTGAACTTAGAAATGAAAATCATGAGTTTTGAGGGTTGATTCTTTGATTTTGATTTTATTTTGGCGATTTGATCGCTCTAGCAAGTTTGTATGATGATATTGAGTTAGTATGTGTGTTTGGTTGGGAGCCCCGAGTGCTCGGGGGTGATTTCAGGGTGTTTATAAACTTAGAAAAATACCAAATTTTTCAACAGTTGTTGCAGACCCATTTTCCCTTCGCGATCGCGTGCATCCAGTCGCATTTGCATAGCCCATCCTCAAGACTTCTACGCGATCGCAAAAGAGCCCCCGCGTTCGCACTTTGTTACCAGCTCACTCAACGCGTTCGCACTCCCCACTTCGTGTTCGCGTAAGACACTTGGACCCCCCCTCTGACTTTCTTCTTCGCGATCGCGATGCCTCCAGACTTCTTACATCGCGAGAGCGTCCCAAGTGTCACGGTCGCCTAAGGAAAATTCCTTCAGCGATTTAATTTAATCTAGAACAGTGTTTTTCCCCATTTCTTCAAAATTTCTCTCACGGACTCTTCTCCTACACTCTCCATTGACGAACTCCAAGCCCCTACTTCACCATAACTCTTTGGGTAAGTGATTCCAACTTTGTTCTCCCATTATTCTTCATCCAACCATCAATTTCCTAGCCCAAATCATTGAATCATAGTAGAATTTAGGGATTTTTGGGTATAGCTAGGGTTCTTAAAAAATTGGGCCATTCAACCTCAATCTGGGTCGAATCTTAAAATAAATTATATATTTGAACTCGTGTGGTTATGGGTAATCAAAATTTGGTCCGAGCCTGGAGTTAAGACCATGTGGGCCCGGTGTCGAATTTTGGTATTTTTGGAAGAAAAATTAGAAATGAATTTCTAGGCTAGGGAATTTTATCCTTGTGCTATTATTGATAATATTGAATCGATTTATGTTAGAAATTGTTGGTTTGGGGTCGAATTCTAGAGGAAAGGCAATTGTTAAGCTTTGAGTTGCTATTTTCGGATTCGAGGTAAGTGTTCGATCTAACTTTGGCTTGAGGCAATAGGATTAGGTTGTTATTTGTTATGTGCTATGTGTGGTCGGTATATAGGTATTGTGACGGTTACCTATGCGCCCGAGTCAAGCATGACCACGATGTCATATTTGCTATTAAAATTGCGAAGTAAGTGAACAATTGTGATAATTACTTGTTACAGGAACTATGAAGTGAAAGTTGAGAATTAAATGAACTAAAGAGGAATTTTTGGTACTTTTCTCTTGTCGGGACCATTTGATGAATTGTATCCCCTTGCCGCGACCTATTGTTGAGTTGTATTCCCTTGTCGGGACTGTTGAGTTGTATTCCCTTGCCGGGACCTATTGTTGAGTTGTATTTTCCTTACCGGGATTTATTGTTGAATTATTCTCCCTTGCCGGGATATTTTGTCTTGATATATATATATATATATATATATATATATATATATATATCCTTTTTCCTATTTGGTTGTGACCATTGATTGGGAGAGGAAGAGAGAGTAAAAGTACGAAGGGTGATGTCGTGCAGTTGTTGATTCATTGGCTTCCTTATTAAACTATTATTTATTCAGTTCCATCTCTTGATTGTAGAAGTTATAATTGAACTATTACTCTCCCAGCATGCCCCCTTTCCCTTTTATCTGTTTAAATTCTTGTTCTCTTTCTGTTATTGCATATATCTGTACAGATTGGTTGTGGTAGGTCCGATTTAGCCTCGTCACTACCTCGCCGAGGTTAGGCCGGGCACTTACCAGCACATGGGGTTTGTTGTGTTGATACTACACTTCTGTGCCTTTTTGTGCATAGGTCAGAACACAGCCTACGGACCGCAGCAACAGCCCGGGAGTGATCCTTCAGTCCAGAGACTCCGAAGTAGTTCGTTGGCGTTCGCGGGCCCTGAGTCTCCCTTATCTTTTCTTTTCAGTTTGTTTAATTGTATCAAACAGACATATTATGTATTTCTTTCAGACTGTATTTTTAGTACTCTTGTAGTCGTTCTTGAGCAGTGACACCAGATACTGGGTAGAAGTGTTGTTAATTTCTACATTTCTGTCATTTCTACTATTGATAAAAGTCTTTCGCGTGTTTTAATTAATTGTTTCAGTATTTAATTTGCTTTAGATTAAGGGTATCGGGAAAAGGATTAATAAGGGGTTGGCTTGCCTAGCTTCGACAGTAGGCGCCATCACGACTCCCAACGGTGGGTAAATCCAGATCGTGACAAGTTGGTATCAGACTACTAGGTTACTTGGGTCTCACAACTCATGGACAAGCTCGGTATAGTCTGAGGGATCGGTACGGACACGTCTGTATTTATCCCCCAGAAGCTACAGAGTTAGGAAAAGTTTCACTTTGTTCATTCTTGTCGTGCGATTCTGTTCCTCAAATATTGATTGTCATTCTACTTTGTTCTTTCGCAGATGGCGAGAACACGTGCGTCTTATTCTTATACTCAGCAGCACGAGCCCCCAACAGCAGCTCCCGCGAGGGGCAGGGGCTGAGGCCGTGCCAGAGGCCATGGAAGGGGCAAAGCTCAGCCCCAGGCAGCAATTCCAGAGGTGGAGCCTCCTATTGACTTCGATGAGGAGGTCCCAGCTCCCCCAGCTCCGGTGGGCCCAGATCAGGTCCCAGGAGGGGTGATGTTTTCTTTGGATCTTCAGGATGCCCTTGTCCGCATAACAGGCTTTATGGACAGTGTGGCCAGAGCAGGATTGCTGTCAGTAGCACCAGCCACTTCTCAGGCTGGAGGAGGGCTCCAGATTCCTGCTACACGTACTCCGGAGCAGGTAGCTCCCTAGACTCAAGTTCCTTTGGTTCAGCCCGCAGTGGCAGCTCAGCAGGTATTACAACTCAGGCCGGAGATGGGACGGCCAGGTCTTCAGATGCTTTGTGGAGGCTTGATCGGTTCTCCAAGCTTTTCACTACTACCTTCAGCGGTGCTTCATCGGAGGACCCCCAGGATTTTCTATACAGTTGTCATGAGATCCTCAAGACTATGGGGATAGTGGAGACCAATGGGGTTAACTTTTACACTTTCAGGCTTGTGGGTTCCGCCAAGACTTGGTGGAGAGATTATTGTCTGTCTAGACCAGCAGGGTCCCCAGCTTTGACATGGGATCAGTTTGCAGAGCTATTTTTGGAGAAGTTTCTCCTAGTCACTCAGCGGGAGGCACTTCGCAGACACTTTGAGCATCTTCGGCAAGGTTCTATGACAATTACACACTACGAGACTAGATTGGTTGACTTGGCACGCCATGTAGTAGTGAAACTCCCTACATATCGGGAGAGGGTCAGGAGGTTCATTGATGGATTGATTCAGCCCATTAGTTTACAGATGGTTGTGGAAGTTGGCAGTGACATTACTTTTCAGGAGGCGGCCAATGCGGCCCGCCGAGTAGAGATGGATTTGGCTCGAGGAGGTGGTCAGGGTTCATACAAGAGGCCTCAACATTCTGGAAGATTTAGTGGCACCTCATATGGAGGTAGGGATTTCCATGACAGAGGCCATCCCCCGAGACCTTTCCAGTCGGCACTTCAGGTTTCTCATGGTACGCCAGGCGGTGGTGGCCATCAACAATATTATTCAGATCAGCAGTCTTTCAGCCCACCACCGGCCCCCATCAGTGCACCGCCACTTCAAAGTTTCAGGGGAGGACATACCGGTCGACAGAGCCAGCAGACTCAGCCGCTGAGGGCATGTTATGGTTGTGGTGACACAGGTCATGTTGTCAGATCTTGCCCTCGAGCCTCGAGTAGTTCTCAGCAGCAGGGTCCTCGTCCTGCGATTCAGGCAGTAGGTGATACACAGGCCGCCCAGCCAGCTAGAGGCGGGGGTAGGGATCATAGAGGTGGAAGGAGAGACTGTAGAGGTGGAGCCTGGACATCTAGAGGTTGGGGTCAGCCCGCAGCAGATCGTACCTGAGATGCTGTTCAGGGAGGTGGGGTCAGCCCCATTGTTATGCATTGCCAGCCAGGCCGTAGGCCGAGTCATCTGATGTTGTGATTACAGGTAATATACTGGTCTGTGACAGGGGTGCTTCGGTATTATTTTATCCGGGATCTACTCATTCTTATGTGTCATCCTATTTTGCACCCTATTTGATTATGCCTAGTGAGGCTTTGGGTATTCCTGTATATGTGTTCACACTGGTTGGTGATTCTATAGTGGTCGACCGAGTGCATCGTTCTTGTATAGTGGTATTTGAGGGTCTTGAGACCCCTGTCGATTTATTGCTCCTAGACATGGTGGACTTCGATTTCCTATTGGGGATGGATTGGTTGTCCACGTATCATGTTATCTTGGATTGTAACGCCAAGAACGTGACTTTGGCCTTGCCAGACTTGCCCCGACTTGAGTGGGGAGGGACCCCAGGTCATGCCACCCGTAGTGGTATTTCGTATGTCAAGGCTCGACGTATGGTCGAGAAGCGGTGTTTAGCATCTTTAACGTATGTTCGCGACTCCAGCGCAAAGGTTCCATCTATCGACTCTATCCCTATTGTTCGGGAGTTCCCGGAGGTTTTTCCTTCAGACCTGCCGGGTATGCCGCCCGACAGGGATATTGATTTCTGTATCGATTTGGCTCCTGGCACTCAGGCTATTTCTATTCCGCTATATTGTATGGCCCCGCCAGTGTTGAAAGAGTTGAAAGAACAGCTTCAGGATTTGCTTGATAAGGGTTTTATTAGACCTAGTGTATCACCTTGGGGTGCGCCAGTGTTGTTTGTGAAGAAAAAGGACAGGTCGATGAGGATGTGCATTGATTACCGACAGTTGAACAAGGTGACGGTAAAGAACAAGTATCCACTGCCAAGGATTAGAGATTTGTTTGACCAGCTTCAGGGTGCTACAGTATTCTCGAAGATAAATATGAGGTCTGGTTATCATTGGTTGAGGATTAGGGAGTCTAATGTCCCTAAGACAATTTTTCGTACTCGGTATGGGCATTATGAGTTTTTCTTCATGTCGTTTGGGTTGACTAATGGCCCACCAGCATTCATGGAGTTGATGAACCGAGTGTTCAGGCCCTACTTGGATTTATTTGTGATCGTGTTCATTGATGATATCTTGGTATACTCCCGCAGTCAGGAGGAGCATGAGCAGCACCTCAGAGTGGTTCTTCAGACTATGAAGGATAGCCAGTTGTACGCCAAATTCTCATAGTGTGAATTTTGGTTGAGTTCAGTAGCATTCCTGGGTCATGTCGTATCAGTAGAGGGTATTCAGGTGGACCCGAAGAAGATAGAGGTAGTGAAGAACTGGCCTCGATCAGCTTCAGCTACAGATATTCGGAGCTTCTTGGGGTTAGCTGGTTACTACAGGCGTTTTGTGGAGGGGTTTCATCCATCGCAACCCCGATGACTAGATTGACTCAGAAGGGTGCCCAGTTCAGGTGGTCAGATGAGTGCGAGGCGAGCTTCCAGAAGCTCAAGACAACTCTAACTACGACACCGGTATTGGTTTTGTCCACGGGATCTGGGCTTTATACTGTATATTGTGATGCTTCCTGCATCGGGCTTGGCGCAGTGTTGATGCAGAACGGCAAGGTTATAGCATATGCTTCGAGGCAGTTGAAGATCCATGAGAAGAATTATCCAGTTCATGACTTAGAGTTGGCAGCCATTGTTCATGCCTTGAAGATCTGGAGGCATTATTTGTATGGTGTGACGTGAGAGGTGTACACGGATCACAAGAGCCTCCAGTACTTGTTCAAGCAGAAAGAGTTGAATTTGAGACAGCTAGAGAGTCCGCTAGCATGGGTAGTCTTACATACATTCCGGTCAGCTAGAGAACGCTTGCCTTGGATGTTCAGGCATTGGCCAATAGATTTGTGAGATTGGATATTTCTGAGCCCAGCAGAGTGTTAGCTTGCACGGTTGATCGTTCGTCATTGATGGAGCGTATCCGGGAGCGGCAGTTTGATGATCCCCACTTATGTGTACTGAGAGACACGGTGCATAGGGGAGGTGCCAAGGAGATGAATTTGGAAGATGATGGCATATTGAGGTTGCAGGGGCGAGTTTGTATGCCCAATGTTGATTGTATTCGAGAGTCGATCTTAGCGGAGGCCCACAACTCCCGTTATTCTATTCATCCGGGTGCCACGAAGATGTATCAGGATTTGAAATAGAATTATTGGTGGCGTAGAATGAAGAAAGACATTGTTGCATATGTGGCTCGTTGTCTAAATTGTCAGCAGGTTAAGTGCGAGCATCAGAGGCCTGGTGGGTTATTTCAGAGGATTGAGCTTCCCGAGTGGAAGTGAGAGAGGATCACTATGGATTTTGTTACTGGCCTTTCGATGACTCGGAAGAAGTTTGATGCTATATGGGTTATTGTTGATAGGCTCACTAAGTCAACGCATTTCATCCCAGTTTCCACCACCTATTCATCCGAGAGATATGCAGCGATTTATATCAGGGAGATCGTTCGCCTTCATGGGGTGCCCATATCTATTATTTCGGATCGGGGTCCGTAGTTTACCTCGCATTTCTGGAGAGCGGTGCAGTATGAGTTGGGTACCCAGGTCCATTTGAGTACATCATTTCACCCCCAGATGGGCTGTCAGTCCGAGAGGACCATTCATATTCTTGAGGATATGCTCTGAGCCTACGTCATTGATTTTGGAGGCTCGTGGGACCAGTTCTTGCCGTTAGCGGAGTTTGCCTACAACAACAGCTAAGAGTCTAGTATTCAGATGGCCCCGTATGAGGCGTTGTATGGTAGGCGATGTCGGTCCTCAGTCGGATGGTTTGAGCCGGGAGAGGATCGGTTATTGGGTACAGATTTGGTAGAGGAGGCCTTGGATAAGGTCACGATCATCCAGGAAAGACTTCGGTCAGCTTAGTCCAGGCAGAAGAGTGTTGCAGACCGTAAGTTCAGGGATGTTGCCTTCATGGTTTGTGAGAGAGTATTGCTCCGTGTATCACCTATGAAGGGCGTGATGAGGTTTGGGAAGAATGGCAAGCTTAGTCCTAGGTATATTGGCCCATTTGAGATTCTTGACAGTGTGGGAAAGGTGGCATATATGCTTGCGTTGCCGCCTAGCTTGTAAGCTGTGCATCGGGTTTTTCATGTATCCATGCTTCGGAAGTATCACGGTGATCCCACCCACGTGTTAGATTTCAGCACTGTCCAATTGGACAAGGATCTGTCATATGAGGAGGAGTTGGTGGCTATTTTAGACCGGCAGGTTCGACAATTGAGGTCGCGGAGTTCTCCATCAGTGCGTGTTTAGTGGAGAGGTCAGCCTCCTGAGGCATCGACCTGGGAGTCCGAGTCCGATATGCGGAGCCGATATCCCCATCTATTCCCTAACTCAGGTACTTCCTTCTTTTGTCTGTTCGAGGACGAACAGTTGTTTTAGAGATGGAGGATGTGACGACCCCAGAGGTATCACTATAGTTCTCCCTTTCCTTGTGCTTCCGAGGCCTTGAAAACCTCTTATTGGGTTGCCTCGATTTGCATGCGCAGTCCGGGCGCGAAGCTGGAAGATTTTTATGTAAAAATATTTGAATTCTGAGTTAAAAACTATGAATTTTGATACCAATATTGCTATGGGTGACTTTGGTCAATGTTTTGGATAAACGGACCCGTATCCATGATGTAACTGTCCCGGAGGGTCCGTAATGAAATTTGGGACCCAGACGTATTCTCGGAATCAAAATCCAAGGTCCCAGGCCCGAGTTCGGAGCTTTTCTGTGAATTTTTTTAAGAATATGCTTAAGGAAAAATGAAAATGGAAATTTGATAAAAAATAATGGTATCGAACTCGTATTTTGGTTCCGACGCCCGGTACAAATCTTAAATGGGCGCTAAGTGCTATCTTCGAAGTTTGGTTGAATACGAACGTCGTTTGGCGTGTTACGAACTAAAAGTGGAAAGTTTGAAATATTTGAACTTTGAAATGAAAATCATGGGTTTTGGGGGTTGATACTTTGATTTTGATGTTATTTTGGCGATTTGATCGCTCGAGCAAGTTCGTATGATATTGAGTTAGTGTGTGTTTTTTGGTTAGGATCCCCGAGGGCTCGAGGTGATTTCAGGGTGTTTTGAAACTTAGAAAAATACTAGATTTTTCAACAGCTATTGCACACTCATTTTTCCTTCGCAATCGTGTGCATCCAGTCGCGTTCCCGTAGCCCAGCCTCCATACTTCTACGCGATCGCAGAAGAGCCCCCGCGTTCGCACTGTGTTACCATCTCCCTCAACGCGTTCCACTCCCCACTTCGCGTTCGCATAAGATGCTTGGACCCCCCTCTGACTTTCTTCTTCACGATTGCGTGATCCCAATCGCGATCGCGATGCCTCCAGACCTCTTACATCGCGAACGCGTCCCAAGTGTCGCGATCGCATAAGGAAAATTCCTTCAGCGATTTAATTTAGTCCAGAGCAGTGTTTTTCCGCATTTCTTCAAAATTTCTCTCACGGGCTCTCCTCCTACACTCTCCATTGACAAACTCCAAGCCCCTACTTCACCATAACTCTTTGGGTAAGTGATTCCAACTTCGTTCTCCCATTATTTCTTCATCCAACCATCAATTTTCTAGCCCCAAATCATAGAATCATAGTAGAATTTAGGGATTTTTGGGTATAGCTAGGGTTCTTAAAAAATTGAGTGATTCAACCTCAATTTGGGGTCGAATCTTAAAACAAATTATATATTTGGACTCGTGGGGTTATGGGTATCAAATTTGGTCTGAGCCTCGAGTTTGGACCCTGTGGGCCCGGTGTAGGATTTTGGTATTTTTGGAAGAAAAATTAGAAATGAATTTCTAAGCTAGGGAATTATATCCTTGTGTTATTATTGATAATATTGAATCGATTTATGTTAGATATTGTTTGTTTGGGGTCGAATTCTAGAGGAAAGGCGATTGCTGAGCTTTGAGTTGCTATTTTCGGATTCGAGGTAAGTGTTCGATCTAACTTTGGCTTGAGGGAATATGATTAGGTTGTTATTTGTTATGTGCTATGTGGGGTCAGACTTTTGAACATCTAACCGAGATTGGACGTGATTGAATCCTTGATACCTTTTTGGGATCCAACTCGCAATGTGTTTTGTTTTTCTGACTTTGAGCTCACACCCACACTAGTGAAAATTGCGGGCTATGCTTGCCTTAATGGAAACCTTAGAAGTCGGTACCCAGTGTCACCAAGACTGGTATCTCCCCACAAATTTCTAGATATGTTAAGTATTAGTCGGGATATTCATGATGGAAATTTATTTGAAGGCTATTGCACTTTTCAGTTCTTATATCGACACTACGGTAACCCTCAAGGTTTTGAAGCACCAAATACTGGTTTGACCATACCAGAAATAAAGACAAATGGGAGGCGAGGAGGGGTTTGTCTTTTATAGTAGCATTCTTGGGTGTTGTAATCTGTCTGTGAGAAGACGACAATATAGAAATAGACCTCGTGGGAATAGTTGATGTCGCTATCAAGAAAGCTTATGGCACTTTGCTTCCCCTAATCTTATTTAAAATTTATCGAGCTTTGACTATCTGTCGAGAATGGGAAAAGTTCTTCCAAGGCTGCAGTGTGCTACTACAATTGTGGATATATGTGCACCTCTGCCACCATGTTGGATATATGAATTACGGTATGACCGGTTTGGGTTGCATCGAAGAATTTAAAAGCCGAGTAGTGGGTGTTGAATTCCCCGAGGGTACTAAGGCTTGGTTTGCACACTTGAGCTCTTTGACTGTCGATAAAATTGAGTGGGCATTCGGATCGCTTCTTGTCACCGAAGCAGTATACATGTCAGCCGAAGTGTGTTATCTTCTTCTAATGGGCATCCGGAACATCCAGCTGTATGCTCCTCATAGGGTTTTGCGCCAACTGGGCAGATTTCAAACCTTTCCCTCTGATGAATATTTGAGTATACATATCATTTAATTGGGCCCAAAAGCCATATTTCTGGAAGGAAAAATCTGCCAGGTGTGGAATGAATGCAGATTTCTTGAACCTAAGACTATGGTGCAGGATCTAGTTAGAGGTAAGATAGACCCCAAGTACATTGTTTGGTTTAGAAAAAGGTTCCAGATTCCTGAGAGACCTGCTAAGAGAGCCCACATTCAACAATTCACTAACGACTCGCAAGAGCAGTGGGGCTGGTTGGCAAAAAAAAGAAAGCTACAGGGACAAAATAAGTAAATTAGAAGGACAAATCAGGGACCTGGAATATACCACGAGTATCCAAGCTGCCGCAGATGAAGGGGAAAAGAAAAAGCTAACTCAAGAAAATGAAGCCCTCAAAGCCCAAATCTAGAAATGAGAATAACAGCTAGAAACATGGAAAGAAACCGAGCAGATGAAAGGTTTATAAGCAGTTTGAGAAAGAAAGCGCTTGAGAGTCAAGATGAATTAGAAAAGTCTGAAGCCAGCTTAGCAGAAGTCCAGTCCCAATTGGTAAAGAATGCAGAAAGGAGGCCACAGTTTGTGCAACAAATGAAAAAAATAATATAAAGGGACAATCACCAATCTGAAGAGAAAGTTAACAACCCTTGAGAATGAGGCGGCCAAAGACTTTAAAGCTGATAGGGAACATTGCTATGCTCAGATGGCTCAGATGGAGGAAGAAATGCAACAGCTGCAAAATCAAAACCATCATGACACTCAAGTGTTAGAAGCCAAGAATCAGCAAATGGGGCATCTACTTCAAGAAAAGGGTAGAATCCGAGAGAGGGTTAGAGACATTGCCGACTACATTGTCACGAAATGCCAAGAATGTGAGGACATGACTTGAACCACTTTCTTCGCTGCAGTGATGACATTTGTCTGCCAGATAATGAGTGATTTGGAGCAGCTTCAAGGGGATCTCGCACGTAGGCCCGTGGCGAGACCGAATGATGTCCCACGGGCCCTAGGAGTCGTAGCTTTAATGTATTCCTAATTTTCCATTTATCGAGTCTGTATTTCAGTTTATTTTGAGTCACTTCAATGCTTTACATTCCAAAAAAGTGAGTAGTTTGAGTTTTTATAATAGAAAGTTTAGTAGTTTTATTAATGAAAATTGAAAATTCCCAAAAGATTATTTCTTTATTTTTCGCATTTATTGTTCTTGAACTATGTAATGATCTGATTCACACAGCATCGTGATACATAATCAATCCTCATCGGATCCGGTTATGATTTTTGTGAATAATTCCAATAAGAAAAAGATGAAAAAAATAAAAACCAAAAAAAGATGAAAAGAAAAAAAGCAAGAAAAGAGATGAAAGGGAAAGGTGGAAGTTTGAAAGTGGAAAGAAAAGAAAATTGGAAAAAAATAAGTAAAGCCGGGATGAAACATGTAACCGTTTCGAAACACGTAGAAACACATTTAACTGTATAGGTTCATCACACGCCCAATGTGCGATTACCTATGTGTTATTTGCTTCAAACTAACCGTTTTGTTGCTGTTCATCCAGTCCATGTTTTATAGTAAAGTGGTTGATTTTGTGGTAGTCTGGCTTCGCATCCATACTTCACGAGGTCGAAAGGAAGCATTGAAAAATCTTCAGAAATGACTCTGCCAACAATTCCCATTATGGATGATAGTCCGATCTCGGGCATCCCAACCTCAGAATCAGCAGTTGCCGAAAAAAAATAGAATTTTGCGTCTTCGTGTAATGGAAATGTGGGACGCCTGGGCCAATGGAAGAGAACCACCACGTGCAATCCTGGAATTCCTTGAACTATTTCCTAGGGCAAGTGGTACCTCCAACGTCCCGATCAGTCACCCAAATACACCGCCTAGGATACCCTCATATCTCAGCTCATTTTGTGGGAACACCTTCTAGGCTCACCCCCAGGTGTTAATGTCAGGTGCGACTTCAAATAACTGCCCCACCTTGCTCGGCTACGGCACAACCTACACTGCCCAGGCCTAACTTTGACCCATCATCCTTCACCTTCCAAACACCACCCTTCCAACTGGAACCTACATAGTTTCCTACCTATACTTACTCTCAACCACCCCCGGTATGAGTTCACCGCAGGTCAAGAAAAAGCCACCATAACCCTTGAGCAAGAAGAGATTGTGAGAAAGATGAGAAGTATAAAACAGAGTCTCAAAAACATACAAGCCTGAGTGGACAGAAAAGTGTATCCTGTGCTGACTTATGTATGTGTCCTCACATGCATCTACATTGAGATTGAAACCCCAAAGTTTGAGAAATATGATGGGCATGGAGATCCCCTTGCCCATCTCAAAAGGTATTGCAACCAACTTCGGGGAGCAGGTGGAAAGGAAGAACTCCTCATGGCCTTCTTTGGAGAACGTTTGGTTGGCATCGCGTCTGAATGGTACATGGACCAAGATATATCCTGTTGGTACATCTGGGATGACCTTGCTTGGGACTTTGTCAGACAGTTTCAGTACAACATTGATATTTCCCCTGATAGGAACTCATTGGCAAATCTAAAGAAGAAGTCCTCGAAAAGCTTCCGAGAGTACGCTGTTAAATGGCGTGAGCAAGCCTCCAGGGTAGAACCTCCAATGGACGAAATTGAAATGGTCACAATTTTCCTCCAAGACCAAAAGTCTAATTAATTTCAAAACATGATGTCCGCAATGGGTAAGCCGTTCGCTGAAGCCATCAGAATTGGCAAATGGTTGAAAATGGTTTGAAAACAGGTCGAATCTTGTGCCAATATACTATAAGGGCTACTTTCCAAGCCATACAGGGTGGTTCTGGAGGAGTAGAAAATTGAAAGAAAAAGGAAGAAACATCAATGGCAACTTCGAGTGTAAGAAAACCCCGTACTCCCAAATCTTCTTTTTTTCAAAGAACCCCACAACACTATTATCCCCACCAAAATGTGACCTATGCTCCTCAACCATACACGGTGATGAATACTCAACCTTACATCAGGCCACAACAACAATTCAATAGGAAACAAGCTCCATTTCCCAGAAATCAACCTCCTTACCAAACTCACTACAATCCCTGACATCCACAGAACAACTTTTATACACGAGGACCACCCAAGAAAACAAACTTCACACCCATCGGTGAGCCCTATTCCAGCTTGTTCCTAAAATTGGTCCAAATGGGTTTGTTGTAACCCGTACCTCTGAATAAGCAAACCCCATAGTCACCTTCTTACCAGCACGATACCCGGTGTGCCTATCATTCAGGAGTAGAAGGGCATGATATAGAAAATTGTTGGACTTTGAAGAGGACTGTAGAAGATCTGATAGAACAGAAGATAATAGTGCTAAGGTACGAAGATATCTTCAATGTAACCTTCAATCCGCTACCGGCTCACAACAACAGGACAATTATCGGAATGACTTGTGAAGATAAGGAGTTTGACCCAGCTTTGAAAAACATATTGCCATAGCCGACATAGAAAAGAAACCAAAGGCTATCTCGAAGCAAGACAAGGGGGAGAAAAAGAACAAAACCACCCCTCAGAAGTCGAAAAAGAAAGTGGAATTTGAAACTGGGGCAGCGCCCCCAAAAGATGTCGTTCTCTATGTCCCTCGAGGCCGTAAAGAAAAACAAATCATTGAGTCCTCCTGGGAGGTTTTAGCTAAACATGACAACTCAAATGTATGTGTCCAAGGGGGTTTGCGTGGTGTAGGGGAAAATAATTCTACCAAGGCTGAGTGAGCCAGTGGTTATTAGCAGCGCACTATAAAGGCCCATGACAGATCCCACCGCTGTGCCCTGGAACTATAACAAATCAATAGTGACTTACAAATGCAAATAAATCTCGGGATAAGTTCAAGAAAATAACCCGGCTGAGAAGTATTTTAATTTTGAGGAGGCGAACAATGCCATGAGAAAGTGCTTCCACCTAAGAAGTCGGTAAGCGTCGAAGAAGCAGAGGCATTCTTTAAAAGAATGAAAATGGCAGATTACGAGATAATCGACCAGTTTCGAAAGTCTCTTGCTCAAGTCTCTTTGTTATCTCTGTTGATGAACTCCACTGAACATCAAAAGGTATTGATCAAAACTCTCAACGAAGCATATATACCCATTGAAACCACTCTAGAACAGTTGGAGAGGATGGCAGAAAGATTTTTTGCAATCAATAAAATCTCCTTCAGCAAGAATGATTTGCCCTTAGAGGGGGCCGCACATAACAAAGCCCTTCACCCGACAGTCAAATGTGAAGGTTACTATGTGAAAATGGTCATGTTAGATGGTGGTTATGGGGTGGATATTTGCCCACTCTAAACTCTGCAGCATGTGGAAATTGGTACTGAGAGACTCAGGCCCAACAACGTGTGTGTACGTGCCTTTGATGGCATTAAAGGGGATACCATATGAGAGATTGATCTGATTCTGAATATCGGCCCAGTAGACTTTGAAGTAACCTTCTAGGTTTTGGACATGGACACTTCCTACAACTTTCTTTTGGGGAGGCCGTGGATTCATGCTGTGGGGGCTATGCCTTCTACTCTTCACCAGATGGTAAAATTTGAACATGAGGATCAAGAGATTGTGGTTCATGGGAAAGATGAGCAATCAATTTATCAGGACCCTTCAGTCCCGTGTCTTGAAGCAAGAGAGAGGAGTGAACACACAGTCTATCAGGCTTTTGAGGTCGTGGTAGCAAACCAATGCGAAGAAGGAAACCCTTGCCCTCAACTCTTACTTTCAAATACATCAATCATGGTTGCCAAAGAAATGATCAGGCATGGCTACAAACCCGGGAAGGGACTCGGGAAATCATTGCAAGGAATAGTTGAACCTATCACCCTGACTGCCAGTGAAAAGTTCTTTGGGGTAGGCTTCCGACCCACACCACCTGATGTAAAATAGGTAGATGATAAGAAAAATGATGGTTGGGTCTTGCCTAAATCGGTGTCGTATCTGTATAGAATATTTGTCAAGCCCAAATACAATGGGGAAGAGGAAGAGGAAGAGGAAGCCTTTACGGCCGAAGAAATTGAAGAAATCTGTGGGGGCTATGAGCAAGATATTGTATAAAACCCACATGGTCCAACCAGGGAAAGGCTTAAGCACCGCTGAGGTGCTATACATGGGATCTGGTGCCAAACTACAAAATTGGAAGGCTACGCCATTCCCAATCTGGCAGGAGTTCCGGTAGACCGGTCCTGTCACTTTTTATACATCACGAGTTATTCCAGGGTGTAACTCAGATGTTTTCTTTAGTTTCATGTCTTTTAATTTCCAATGTAAAACCAGTTATCTTCAAATTCAATAAAATGAAATCAATATTCCATCGTTCATCTTTATTTATTCCTTCTTATTTTTGTTATTTTTATTTTCTTCTTTCAGTTCTAATAATGCAGCTTTAAATAACATGACATGCTTGCAGACTTCATGCCCCGATCCAAATATGTTGTCTAACTATGAAATAATGAACCGAGAATCAAAATATGATGAAGAAGAGGCTTTTAGGGAAATAAATAGATAAATGGAACAATTTGAGAATAAACCTAATTCGAACTTAGACGATACTGGGCCGATTAATTTGGGTAGTTCTGAAGAAGTTAAGGACACCAAGATAAGCATTCGCATAGATGAAAAAACCCGGAATGCATTAATCCAACTCTTTTTTGGGTTCAAAGATGTATTTTCTTGGTCATATGATGATATGCCAGGACTAAGTGTTTGATTTGGTGGTTCATAAGTTGCTAACTTACCCCGATTACCCCCTATCCAGCAAAAACAAAGAAAGTTTAGAACCGATATTAGTGAAAATATCAAAGAAGAAGTCACGAAAAAGTTGAAAGCATGGGTGATCCGAGTAGTTCGGTACACTACATGGCTAGCCAATATAGTGCCAGTTCCAAAGAAAGACGGGAAGACCCGAGTGTGTGTGGATTACAGAGATATAAATAAAGCAAGTCCCAAAGATAACTTCCATTTGCCGAACATCCACATCCTTGTTGATAATTGCGCCAAACATGAGATACAGTCCTTCTTGGATTGTTACGCAGGATATCACCAGGTGTTGATGGATGAAGAGGATGCAGAAAACACAGCTTTTACCACACCCTAGGTCACATACTATTACAGGGTCATGCCATTCGGTCTGAAGAATGCCGGAGCAACCTACATATGGGCCATGACTGTCATTTTTCATGATATGATACACTAAGAGATAGAGGTGTATGTGGACGACGTGATTATCAAATCTGAAACCCAGGATGGCAACATTTGGGACTTGAGGAAAATTTTTGAGCGGTTGCGTAAATATGATTTGAAGCTGAACCCAGTCAAATGTACATTTGGGGTCCCATCAGGAAAACTATTGGGCTTAATAGTTAGTCGGGGGGTATTAAGTTATATCTAACAAAGATAAAGTCTATTATGGATTTTCCTCCTCCAAGAACCAAGAAAGACGTGATGAGCTTATTAGACAGATTGAATTATATCAGCTGGTTCATTGCTTAGTTGACATCCACGTGTGAACCCATATTTAAATTTCTGAAGAAAGATGCAACAATTGAATGGGCAAATGAATGTCAAGAAGCTTTTGATAAAATCAAAGAATATCTGTCTAACCCACCAGTCCTGGTCCCACCTCAGCCAGGGTGGCCTCTGTTCTTGTATCTGATAGTCTTGGAGAATTCTTTTGGCTATGTCCTCGGGCAACATGATGTGACCGTAAAGAAAGAATAGACAATCTACTATCCGAGAAAAATGTTTACTAGTTATGAAGCTAAGTATACTTTGTTAGAAAGAACATGTTGTGCTTTAACTTGGGTCGCTCAAAAGTTGAGGCATTATCTGCAAGCCTACACTACCTACCTCATAACCAGGTTGGATCCTTTGAAATACATATTCCAGAAACCAATGCCCACGGGAAGGTTAGCAAAATGGCAGATCCTGCTCACTGAATTTGACATAATATACATCACTCGTACGATAATAAAATCCCAGGCGTTAGCGGATCATTTGGCTAAAAACCCGGTTGATGATGAATACCAACCTTTGAACACTTACTTCTCGGATGAAGAGGTAAATTTGGTCGAGGAAATGTCTGAAGATACTAATGCTTGGAAAATATTCTTCGATGGAGCGATAAACGCAAAAGGTGTCGGAATTGGGGCGGTTTTGGTCTTACCCACTGGTCAGCATTATACAACCACATCCTGGCTTCGGTTTTATGCTCAAATAACACTGCCAAGTATGAAGCCTGCATCATGGGTATAAACATGGCAATCAACCAGGACGTCAAGGAGTTGTTAATAATAGGGGACTTAGATTTGATTATCCAGCAAGCCCAGGGGAATGGGAGACTCGAGATGTCAAGCTTATCCCTTACATGCAGCATGTGGAAGATCTTGGCCTCGATGCTACTATACCCAAGCAATGCTCATATAGATCCCTTGCAGATTCAAATTCGGTAAAGGCATGGTTACTGTAATACGGTTGAGGCAGAACCAAATAGTTAGCCATGGTATCATGACATCAAAAGATTTCTGAAAACTAAAGAATACCCTGAGCAAGCCAGCGAAGACCAAAAGAGAACCATTAGACGGCATGCAAGTGGTTTCTTTTTGAGTGGTGATGTCTTATACAAAAGAACTCCGGACCTCAACTTATTGAGATGTGTTGATGTAGAGGAGGATAGAAAATCATGTATGAAGTGTACGTGGGAGTATGCGGACCCCATATGAATGGTTATGTCTTGGCAAAGAAATCCTTCGTGCAGGCTATTTGGATAACCATGGAAAGAGACTGTTTCAACTTTGTTTGGAAGTGTCATCAGTGTCAGGTGCATGGTGATTTCATTCATGCACATCCCACAGAACTGCATACCATGTCAGCACCTTGGCCATTTGTTACTTGGGGCATAGACATCATTAGGCTAATCGAGCCAAACGCCTCAAATGGGCACAGATTCATACTGGTCTCCATTGACTAGTTCACAAAATAGGTTGAAGCCATCACTCTCAAATCCATCACCAAGAAAGTTGTGGTAGATTTTGTGCACTCCAATCTTATCTGTTATTTTGGTACTCCTGCAACTATCATCACAGATAACGTTGCAAACTCGAATAGTTGTTTGATGGAAAAGATATGTGAATAATTCAAAATAACGCATCAGAACTCTACTCCTTATCCGCCTAAAGCCAATGGTGTCGTCGAAGCAGCAAACAAGAACATCAAATAGATTTTGAGAAAGATAATTCAAAGCTCTAGGCAGATGCATGAAAAGTTGCCTTTTGCATTGTTGGGATATCGCATTAAGGTGTCCATGTCTTTTGGAAAAACCCCATACCTCTTGGTTTATGGCACTGAAGCCGTAATACCTGCGGAAATTGAAATCCCTTCTCTCCAAATCATTGTTGAAGCTGAAATTGAAGACAGTGAGTGGGTCAACACACGTCTGGAATAGTTAACCCTGATTATGAAAAGCGAATGGCTGCAGTCTGCCATGGGCAGTTGTACCAATAGAGAATGGCCCGTGCCTACAATAAGAAAGTGCGGCCCAGGAATTTCGAAGTGGGAAAACTCGTGTTAAGGCACAATCTTCCCCATCATCAAGAAGGGAAAGGGAAATTTGCTTCTAACTTGAAAGGCACATATATTATCAGAAAGATATTTCCAAGAGGAGCATTATACTTGGGAGATGTTGAAGGAAATGATCCCGAAGCAGCTGTGAATGCTGATGCAGTCAAAAGGTATTATGTTTAGAGTAAGCGCGTGATTTTTGCCCTATATGAATTATTCATACAAAATTCCAAGAAAATTTTTTCTTACTTATTTGCCATTTTTAGGAATTTTATAGATTTTTGTTAATTGTTTATATTATTCTTTGCTTGCTTAATTTTTATCATGAAAAATACGAAACAAATATCACCCATGGTATTTAGGCTTTAATTTTATATTTTTTAGGATTAATTGATAGTTATTTGTCTTATAAAAATCGAAAACCACAAAAATAATTCTTCATTTTTACACTTTTTCCTTTTATAATTTTTTTCTCTTTTAATTTAGGATTAAGTTGTTTTTATAATTTTTATAATTAGCTACTTAGTTTAATTTCACACTTTTGAATAATTTAGAATTTTTTAATCAATAAGATTTTTAATTTTAAAATAAAAAAATAAAAAAAAGGAAAGGAAAAGGAAATTAGAAATAATTGAGAAAATTGGAAAGGAGTCTATTTTTTTTCGGAATTGGACCATCTTTCAATACACCCAAATTTGGTCCAATATTTTGTCTTTAAATTAATTCTCCCATAGCCTACCCTTAGACATTATCAGATCCCATCCCCTAAAAAATCCCTAGACCTTTAGAAAACAGGGAAGAGGACACAGACATCCGCTCCTCTCCTCCATATTTTTTCCTTTCCTTTCCCGGGCCTCTCACTCAGCTTCCATGGACCTCCATCAACGCCTCCATTGACCACGCCAACTGATCTCATTCGTTTTCTGGGTTTGGATCTGACCGAGGTGTGAGCTGTTGAAGCTCGAATTCATGTGTATTTGTTGCTGCTTGAGCCTGCTAGTTTTGGTTTCTTCTTAGCACAAATTTGTCTGATTCAGTCTTCATTTGGCTTTTTGAAGCTTGTTTCTTCCGAGTTTTCTAGGTACATCTCCTAAAACTTGTATTATTTGCCTAATAATGGATTTGATTAAATGAATCTCCACTGTTGCTGCGTTGCGTATTCGCCAAATGGGTCTAGATTTTAGTCACATAAATTTCAATTTGTTAAATGAGACTGAAATTGCAGTTCTGTTCCTTCCCATGTTGAATCTTTTTTTTAGATGAAATTTTAGACTCTCTTTCTTTTTTAGCTTTTCGCATCCAGGTGTTGCAGCTTTGTAGTCTTTTTTGACATTTCATACAAATATTTTGTATCACTGGCCTATTTTGGCTCTTGATGATTACTGAGATTTGGTATACAAGAAATATTTGGCCTAAAGGCTAAATTGTTTCCTCTAATAATTCCACGGAGATGAGAAATCTCTTTTTACAATGATGTTAGTTATTAATTAGATCTTTGCCAAAGAGATCTAGTTGAGCAATAGAAGGCGTGAGATATATGGAACTAAGTATATTTTAATTGATTTGGAAGAAAGCATTAATTATCATTTTAATGAGATTTCATTTTTCTTACCTTTTGAATTTAGATAGAGGCATCTAGGGCCCCATAAGGTGAATAATGCCTACTTAAAACTTTGTGCTTTTCCTCAAAGTAAGCCATCCACGATGTCAAATTTGTTAGATATACTTTTAGATTTGTCATATAACCCTACATGGAAGTTTCAAAAAAAAAAAAAACTGATTCACGCCTTGACACTCCTTCATTCACGGTAAAATGTTCCATGACGTCGAGCCTCCACAATAATCCCAAGATAATTTTGAAAATAATTATGAACATTCGTAACTTGCTTTAGCTGAGTACAATTTTTTAAAATTAGATTCGAAGTGTGCTTAGCAAAATTTCCATGACCCCTGTAAAGCTAAAACGAATAGTTGCTTTAGGCGCACACTTTAATAATATTACTTTCCTAATTTGGGTGCGCATTTATGTGATCCAACTCTAATCTCAATGATGTTAAAATATGTCGAAAATCGCGGGTGTATTTATGTGACGTGGTTCAAGACATGTTTTAATAACGTTGCAATATTCCTAAAAATGAGTAAAGCGGTTAAAATTTAAAAAATGCTCATAGAATAACATGTATAAAAATCAGAATTTTAGCCAATTGTAATAGTTTAAGTGACCGTGCTAGAACCACGGGATCCGGAGTTGTCTAACACCTTCCCTCAGGTCAACAAAATTCTTTACTTAGAATTTCTGGTTCACAGACTCCATTTGGGCAGTCAAAAAATTTCTTCGATTTGGGATTCTAAATAAACCGGTGACTTGGGACACCAAAAGCCAAACCTATCCCAAGTGGTGACTCTAAATAAATAATCCCATTTCGAATTATGTCAATTTAATTGGAAGAACTCCCTTATACGTTTATCCTACGGGGTAGCTGTGTAAAAAGGAGGTGTGACAGCTCTGGCAACTCTACTAGGGATAGAGAAAGAAAATCCAGAACTTCGGTTCAGGATTTAAGAATTCGAACTTAGAATAGCTATTATACTTGGCTTTATTTATTATTTGATTTTCCTACATGTTTCATCCTAACGTGCTAAGTGCTTTACCGCTTGGATATTACCTAAATTGTATATATAAAATTGTTACAAAACCTTTCTCTTCTCATATTCGGGGATGTGCTTGCTGGTCGAGACTCTCTATTCAGTTAGTGTCATACCTTAAAGTAAGAAAGAGTCCGGACAAATTACTAAGCCGGATGACCTTTTGGTTCCCGGTACGTAGCCCCCTCTTCGACTCGAGTTGTTCCCTCGGGTACACAGTCTAGAACAAATACCCAGGTCATGAACCTAGTATAACAAAACCTCATGCCGGATCCCTAGTAGGAACGTTTGTTTGCATCACGTGCATTTGACTTAGGGGACTCAACACAGGGGTTGGGTCTGTCCAGGACAGGTGTACCCAAATTAAAAAGACCATCCTGATGCATCTTACGTGCTACTTGTACATTTATTTGCTTCGGATTTTCATGTTGACAGGCTTGAAAATAAGGAAAGAAAATTAAGAAAAACAGCAGTGTTAGGACTAAATGAGGGTAACCACTTGTTTTGTAAAACTAATGCTCAAATAGCACCGAAATGTTACCTGATTTTTGAAAAAATAGAAGAAGAAACAAGAAAAAATGAGACATGTTTAACAAATTTTGATTTTGACAAAATGATTTGTCCGAACTACGCGGGTCTAATTCTCACCGAATGTGAGATACGTAGGCAAACATCATCAGTTCCGACTCCAATTTTCAAAAATCCAAAGATATTTTCTTTTAGCTCTTTCTTTAGAAATCTTTCCTTAGAAACTTTTTTTTATTTTTTATTTTAAAAAAAGAGATAATAAAATCCTTTTGTTTAGAAGTACCTTTGTAAATAATGTTTTTTTTGAAATCTAAGATATTTTTTTAAAAGTCGCTCTTTCGACAATTAAGAGACGACTTTCAAAATTCAAAAAAATGTTGTTTCTTTCTTATTTAGAAAAGAAGAAACGAATGAAAATTCAAACAAAATATTCCCAAATTCAAATCAAAAGCAAATGATTTTTTTAGAAGCTTCTCTTTCAAAAATAAAACAAAAATCAAAATCAAAAGCATCAAAAAAAAATTATTTCTTCTTCTAATGCATTTTCTTCAAAAATTTTAAAAAGGAGTTTGTATATTTACTCCATTAAAAAAAAAAAAAACCAAAACCAAAAATCCAAAAATATTTTCTTTTATTTCTTTAGAATTTTTTTTAAGAACCCCAATTTTTAAAAATTAAAAAAAATATTCTTTAGAAAAGTTTCTCTTTGAGACACCATGTTCAAAAATCCAAGAATATTCTCTTCTAATTTTTCTGGAAATCCCAAAACAAAAGAATAAAATATTTTCATTCTTCTTTCGAATTCATAAGAAAATTCAAGATTCAAAAATATCTCCCTTTTTATTTAGAATTATTTCTTTCAAAAATTCAAAATCCAAAAATATTTTTCTTTCTTCTTTAGAAGTTCCTCTTTTAAAATTTCAAAAATATTTCTTTCTTCTTTCGAGATTCAAAAATACTTTCTTTTTCTTTAGAAGTACTTCTTTCCTAACTTCAGAATAAAAATGCATAAATAAGTTTTGTTTGCTTTCTTCTTTAGAAGTTTTTCTTTTGAAATTCCAAAAAATAAAATAAAATAAAAGTCGAAATTAAAAAAAAACCTTTCTTCTTTCGCAAAAATGTTGAAAAATCAAAATTCAAAAATATTCTCTTTCTTCTTTATAAGTCTTTTTTTGAAAAAAAAAGTAAAAAAACAGAGAAAATTCAAAATCCAGAAAAACATAAATTTAATTTATTTCCTCTATTCCTAATCTTACCGAACTATGCAAGATCTGATTCTTGCGGGGTGATGATACGTAGGCAACCCATATCAGGTTCGATCAACCATGGAAAAGGAAAATGAAAAAAATGAAAAGAAAAATGAAAAAAAAGCAAGGAAAAAAAATGAAAAAATGTTGATAATAATAAGGACTGACGGAGTCCATTCTAACATGTCTTTTGCTTTAATTCATGAAGAAAGTTTGAGGTGGTCGGTTTGTGGTAAGCAGACAACACAAGATTCAAGGAAAAACGATAACTGACATCGAAGCCGTTACAAGTGCTCAAGAGACTCAGGGTCAGAGGGTTCGACAATAGTCTACTGTGGTTGAAGAAAATAAAATACTGAAACAGCAAATGGCCAAAATGTGTCAAGCATGAGCCAATGGCCAAGGAGAACCTTGTTATGAGTCACAATTTGGTACACAGCAAGAGCAATACCACTCTCTTGAATACCACTCGTACCTATTTGATCTTCCTGCAAAGATTGAGAAGCCGCCCAAAAGATGGTACCGGAAGAAATGACCCAAAGGATAAAAAGCTTAGAGCGACGGTTAAAAAACATGCAAGGGTAGGCGGGTCAAAAGAGTATTGCCTTCAAAGATCTATGTATGTTCCCCGATGTCCACGTGCCGCATTATTTCAAGATTCCCAAATTTGAAAAGTATGATGGACATGGAGACTCCATAGCCCACCTGAAAAGGTATTGCAATCAGCTGAGAGATGTGGGAAGAAATGAAGAATTGCTAATAGCTTATTTTGGGGAAAGCCTCACGGGAGTAGCATCTGAATGATTTTTGGATCAAGACACTTCTCGGTGGTACGTCTGGGATAACATGGCACAGGCCTTTGTCAAACAGTTCCAATACAATATTGGCATTGCCCCATACCCCAATTCCCTTTCAAACATGAAGAAGAAACTAAGTGAAAGTTTCAGGGAATATACCATTAGATGGAGAGAGCAAACAGTTAGGGTTAAGCTACCTATGGATGACCACGAGTTAATCACTGTCTTCCTTCAAGCGCAAGAGCCAGATTACTTTTAAAACATGATGTCCGCAGTTGGCAAATCCTTTTAGGAAGCAATCAAAATGGGAGAAATGGTAGAGAATGGTCTTGAGACAGGCTAAATTTTAAGTCAAGCAATTCCTAAAGCCGCAACTCAGGTTGTCCAGGTTGAATCTGATAATTTTAGTGACATAAATGAGAAGGATGAAGAAATGATGATGACAACAGGGTCGAGAAGAGGTCCCAGGAGAACACCTCGAAGGTATGTGCAACCTCATTAGGTTTTCCATGACTCCCCTGAGCATTATTATCCACCTTAGAGCCCATCATACTCTGTTGATCCATCTCAGTATGTTGTCCAGCCACCAAATCACCCAAGAAGGCGAGCACGAGTATCACAAAATATCCACCAGCCTCTACAAAATTTTCAAGTGCCTTATAACCTACATCCAAGCCAGGGGTATAGAAGGAAACAAAGGTTGAATGATAATTTTACACCAATAGGAGAGTCCTATGCAAGCTTCTTTGAGAAGTTAAAGTTTGTGACATGATTGCACCCATTTCTCCAAACCATGTGGACCCACGTGCAAGAAGCTTTGAACTTTCCAAAAGGTGTGAATACCATTCCAATGCCCTGGGGCACAATACTGAAAGTTGCAGGGATTTGAAAAGAGAAATAGAAAGGATGATCCAAGAAAATCTGATTGTGATCCAAGACAGTGACACTCGGAATTGGGCCATCCTCCAATACTCCCAAATTTGGCCCAATGTTTTGTCTTTAAATTAATTCTCCCATAGCCCAAACTAGCTACCCTTAGACATTATCAGATCCCATCCCCTAAAAAATCCCTAGACCTTTAGAAAACAGGGAAGAAGACACAGACATAGACTCCTCTCCTCCATTTTTTTCCTTTCCTTTCCTTTCCTGGGCCTCTCACTTAGCTTCCATGGACCTCCATCAACACCTCCCTTGACCACGCCAACTGATCTGATTCGTTTCTGGGTTTGGATCTGACCGAGGTGTGGGCTGTTGAAGCTCGAATTCAAAAAAATGCTCATAGGATGAACATGTATAAAATCAGAATTTTAGCCAATTGTAATAGTTTAAGCGACCGTGCTAGTACCACGGGATCCGGGGGGTCCTAACACCTTCCCCCGAGTCAACAGAATTCCTTACTTAGAATTTTTGGTTCGCAGACTCCATTTGGGCAGTCAAAAAATTTCTTCGATTTAGGATTCTAAATAAACCGGTGACTTGGGACACCAAAAGCCAAACCTATCCCAAGTGGCGACTCTAAATAAACAATCTCATTTCGAATATTGTCACTTTAATTGAAAAAACTCCCTTATACGTTATCCTTCGGGGTAGCTGTGTAAAAAGGAGGTATGAAATTTAGCCTCTCCGCAGTGGCAACATTATCCGATTGGGATGACGAAGGCTTTCATTCTCGCTACCTCAAGCATTCCAATCCTTTGCTAACCCTTTGAGCTAGTTATCTTTATTTGCTTACCCACTTTGGAACTCGAAGATGTTTGTAAAAAAATGACGATGAAAAAAAAGAGAAGAAACAAAACAAAGAAGAAAAATAAAAAAAGCCAAAAACAAAATGTTCCCTGAACTACGTTCGACTTGATTCCGAAAGGATACGTATGCAGCCTCCATCTGGGATTCAGTCACACCAAATTAAAAATCCAATGATCCCGCCTGAATGGTTCCAAAGTTGTAATTTGATCCAAATCCTTTTGTCCAAACTCCGTCCAAGTCCTTCCGATCAATCGGTAAGAATGTTCAAGGATCAGAGAATACAACTTCTTGGATTCAATACAGAGAAATAAAATGAGAGCGCCTCATTGGTGAAAAGCTATGGGCACCATGAGGCAATGGTGCATAGACAAAATAAAAGATGAGAGAGTCTTGTTATTGAAAACTCGCAAAAAAGCACTACAAGGCGATGGCGAGAAGAGAAATGAGAGAGTTCGATTGGTGAAAACCCGTAAAAGGCGCCGTTGATCGAAAAGAAGAAACCTCTCACCACCATTGGTACTGAAAGAGTCCTGGCAAGGTTTCCGAGTTTTGAAACACAGGTCAAAATGGGTTTACGAGAAATTGGGATAGTTTGTGCGGATCGGGCATCCAATCCAAGAAGCATGTCATGTCTATTGAAGTCTATATGCACCCCTAGATAAGTACTTCTTTCCTCCTTGAAAGGGACACTTCTCTTTACATTCCTTTTCTTGTCTTTTGTTTACTTTAACCTTGAATCCCTTTTGGTCTAACTCTATTCCAAAACTAATGCAAAAAAATGTGGCAAGATTGGTTTTACAGGGTCTCACTTAATAAAAGCCAAGTCCAAAGAAAGTACCCATCCTCAGCAAATGCATCGAGTCAACCCTGACTGGCCATGACGATCGATGCTTAGAAACGCAAAATTATTGAAAATGAAAAGAAAGCCAAAGGGAAAATCCCCTATATGCAGAATAAAGTGAAAGGACTAAAGCCCCGTACGGGCGAGCCGTCATGATAAATTTTTGAAAAGTTGAGTCCCACAGATTAGGAAACAAATCAATCTTTAGAAAAGCCAGCAAGCTATAGTGGCCCTCAACAATAGAGTTGGGCCGAGATCAAGTGATCAGAAACAATGAAGGCCACAAAACTAACACCGTTTCAAAATAACAACTATTCTTTATTTGAAAATTTTGAAACAGGTATAATCCAAAGCAACCGTCAAGAAGCAAGTTCAACCAAAAGGGAAATACATAGGAGCTAGGAATAGCTTCGCAGCAATAATCAACCCAAAATGGAAGTTCCCTCCAAATTCTTTCCTGTATTTTTACTAAAAAAAGAGAGAAGAAAAGGAAAAATCCCAAAAAATAATGGTAGCATAGGGCCTCCAATCTCTAGCTGCATCCTTTCCAACATTGGACCCCATTCCCTAGTTAACCCTGGTATAACCCGATGAGCCTTTTTTCTTTTGTCCCGGAATAACCCATAGACCTCCCTGGCATAACTCAAGAACTTTTTTTTCTTTTGTCCCAGCATAATCTGTGGACCTCCCTGGCATAACCCAAGGACCTTTTTCTTTTGTTCAGGCATAACCTATGGACCTCCTTGGCATAACCCAAGGACCTCTTTCTTTTGTCCCGATATAACCCGTTAACCTCCCTGGCATAACCAAGGACCTTTTTTCATTTTGTCCCAGCATAACCCGTGGACCTCCCTGGCATAACCTAATGACCTTTTTTATTTTGTCCCAACATAACCCGTGGACCTCCCTGGCATAACCAAGGACCCTTTTTTTTTATCCCAGCATAACCCATAGATCTCCCTGGAATAACCCAATGACCTTTTTTCTTTTGTCCCGACATAACCCGCGGACCTTCCTGACATAACCCATGGACCTTTTTTCTTTTGTTACGGCATAACCCGTAGACCTCCATAGCATAATCCAAGGACCATTTTTCTTTTGTCCTGGCATAACCCGTGGATCTTCCTAGCATAACCCAATGGCCTTTTTTCTTTTGTTCTGGCATAACCCAAGGAACCTTTTTCTTTTTTCCTGGAATAACCCGTGGACCACCCTGGCATAACCTAAGAACCTTTTTCTTTTATCCTGGCATAACCCGTGGATCTCCCTGGCATAACCCAAGGACTTTTTTTCTTTGTTCCGGCATAACCCGTGAACCTCCCTAGCATAACCCAAGGACCTTTTTTCTTTTGTCCCGACATAACCCGTAGACCATCCTGGCATGACCCAAGGTCCTTTTTTCTTTTTCTCCCGACATAACCCATGGACCTCCCTGGCATAACTCAAGGACCTTTTTTCTTTTGTCCCGGTATAACCCGTGGACCTACTTGGCATAACCCAATGACCATTTTTCTTTTGTCCCGGCATAACCTATGGACTTCCCTGGCATAACCCAAGGAACTTTTTTCTTTTATCTCGACATAACCCGTGGACCTCCCTAACATAACCCAAGGACCTTTTTTTCTTCTTCCGGCATAACCTGGTCGGCTTTCCAACATAACCTGGCAATCCTCCCAATATAGGGCTTTCACTCCCTATTCCCAAGAATATACAGTTCTGACTTTATTGCTTTCGATAAAAAATAGTTTAGATTTTGCTGTACATAACTCACGAAAATTTTCTAGTGAACACTGGTGTAGAAAATTTTCATTCATTTGTTTGTTTTTGGTGTCTGAGCAAGATTGACCTCGAGGCACATGATTCGAGATGGCCAAAAGAATGAGTATCAATACAAAAATAAAGAAAAGAACAAAAAGAAGTGAATTCAGAGTACTGAAGCAGAGAAAGATGCAGACTGCTCGAAATTTGATTGAAGTCACAAGCTTCGCATGTCTCGCCTTGATCCAAAAGCTGAAGAATGAAGTCGCGGTTGCAGCTAACGAGCATCAAGGTTCAGATCGGAGTCCGTGGTAAGAACCAGCTAAAACTCAAGATAAAGCCTCAAAAGATTTATAGATAAGAATTTTGTAACTCGTAGTTGATAGGATTAACTAACTTAGCTTTTCTATTTTTCCTTTTGGTGTAATAAGGAGTTCAGCAAGCAGCAACAACAACAGCAAAAATGAAATCACAGCCTCCCAATAGTCACAACAACCAAAACTTGCAGAACTACACTGACCTGATTCTTTTATAACCAAGGATATGTAGGGAACTTTTGAAGCGAGGTTCAGACAGACTCTTTTCAAAAATGCTTCTCTTGGAGTGTCAAACGGCAAAAATCCCTCATATTGCTCATTTTATCTTTGCTCGGAAACCCTTCGTGTCTCCGAGCAAAGAGGGGTAGCCGTTAGCACGTTATTTTTACCTCACATGAATTGCTCCTATAGAATTCCCAAAATTTAATTTTTCTTTTAATTAATTGGTATTTAGGAATTATTGCATAATTTTCTTGTTTGTTTGCATTTTGTGCGCACGTTTAATTTTATTTAATCCCTAAAAATATAAAAATATATTGCATTTATATTTAGGATTTAATTTTATATTTTTAGACTAATTAGCAAATTAATATTTCATAAAAAATGGAAAAATCACAAAAAGTTAACCATTTTCGCATTTTTATTGTTTAAATTTGAATTGTTGGTAGTTTTATTTATATTTGGTTGTTAATTGTTTGTGTTAACTATTATTTAAAATTAATTAGTATTTTAGGGCTAATTTAGTTCTAAGATATGATTTAGGTTTTAATTTTTATGTTTTGAGAAAAGAAAAGAATGTTGAAATAAAAAAATAATAATAATAAGAGATCAGAATTTTTTGGGGCAAAAATAATTGAAATTGCCCAAGCCCAATTGAATTCCCCGGTTACCTGCTATACCAAGCCCAAACCGGTTCCCTCACCTGGTCTGCCCCATCAGTAATCCAACCAAAGTCGTTTGGAGTTCCCAGCTCTAGCTCAATCTGAGCCTTCCATTTCTTTCCATCGAACGACCATAAAAGCCCCTCCCCAAACACATAAGAATGTCCGAAATTAGAGACCACGGCAGTTCTCAGATGACCCCGACTCACTTCGTCTTCCTTGTCTCAAAACCTTAGCGCTGCCCCAATTTCCCACCGCCACAAGCCGGTGGCGCCACCCCCAAACAACCCCAAACTAACACTAGAGTACCCCCTCATTCCCCTCTTTCCAAATCCTCACTCCGTTTCCTTCGAATATTCCTAGAACTCTTCAAATATTAAATCTAGGGCCCGAACCCATGTTTCCTTGAGCACATATTTGGTTGGACCATTGGGTCAATGTGACCCATACCTGTTTGGTCTTGAGGGTAAAAAAAGGGGGAGGGGGGGGGGGTTTAAGAGGTAGTTTAGGGCAATGAGGTGAAATAATCTTGTATAACTAACTAGGGAAGTTTCCTGGAAGGTGGATTTGGGGCTGATTTTGAAAAAACTGATTTTAAACTAAGGGTATCTAGGTAAAATTGAAAATTTGAAAAGGTTTAGGGTGCAAAACGTAGCTTATTTCTGCAGCTCTAAAACCTTGCCTATAAATGCATCCTTACTTGAAGCTCAAGTCAAGAATGAAAGGGTAAAAAAATTCAAAAAAATCAAAAGCGGCTGAAAATCTCATAAAAATCACTACTCCATTGAATTTCTTTTGTGAGTCTCGGGGTTTTCAACTTTTGAAGCAATTCCTTATTCATCTGGGTTTGAAATGGATTGAATTCTAGGTATTTAAGGCTGGGTTTGAATTTGCTTTAAACATACTATTTCATTGCTAGGTCCTGGACTGTTTTGCTGCTGATTCTTTATTGATTCTTCATCTTTTCTTTGCGCTTTCAATATCCAGGTACATATCTTTTGGAACTTGTATAATGTGAATGCTCAAGTTTAAGAGTGAAATGAAAAAGGAATTTTTAAGCATAGCCTTAAGTTTTCTTTTTGTTTATAGCTTAGCCATACTTTATACCTTTTTCTTTGTCTCTGAAATGTTGTTCTTGCTTCCTTGGAAATCATCAGATTTGCAGAGTAGTTTGATATCCCCTTCACCATGTTTACTCTTGCTTGTTTAACTTTAAACCTGCTTTGTAATACTGGGTGAACTTTGGACTTTAGCCCTTAAATACGTTTGAATTCGTGTTAGAGGTTCTTTAATATTATAGTTGTAGAATTTTCGTGTTGACTTGCTATATATTTTGGACGTTGTTTAGCTTAAGTTTGCTAAAAATGGAAGTTGTTGGCCTGCTTTTGTAGAATAGGCTCATATAAGCTATTTAGTTTCTTGTCGTTGTCGTTTTAGGTCCTGTGATGGTGTTGTATAAATGTTCCTTTCACTTGCATAGCTTAAATCCCTAAAGGTTTTTTATCATATGGATATGTGGTATAGAACTAGTGCAAAGGAATTTTCAGTAGAATTAAGTATCTTTCATGTCTGTTTTTGGCCTGTTGAGACCAGTGTTGTTGTGTGAATTTGCCTAAATTTGTTTTAAGATTGATATCTCTAAAGTTTGAAATTAGGAACTTTTAATGTGAGGTTTATTTAGTGTTGAGTTCTATCTGAAAAATCATGTAGCATCTTATTTCATGAATTGTTGATTGAAAGACCTCTAATTTATTCAGCTTATAGTCACCTTGAATGAGAAAAATGGTTTGAGTGCTTACTTCAAGGGGTTAGCTGCGTGTAGAATTTCTTGGACATTTATAAGATTGTTTAAGTCTCGATCTAGATGTGTTCATTTGACAAGTTTATGAGTCTTTTCAATCTGCCATTGCATGTGTTTAAAAAAGGCTCTATTAAGTCCTAAATTTCGCCTAATCCTCTTTGAGTTTGTATCAAATAATTATGTGTTATTGAAAGCCATGATGGTTCACATTTGTAATTTAATATTCCTATGTTTTGTGTGTATAAAGACTCAATCTTGAGTCTTGCACCTGTTGATGCTGAGCTCTTCAAAGACTTGTGCTCACGTTGGGCCTGAATTTGGGACTAGATGTGTCTCTTGATATGTAGGACCAGCTATTTGAGCCCAATGTTTTCTTTAGCTGCTGTAATTTAAGACCATTCTTCCTTTCACTCATCCCTTCTAATGTGGGTCTATTGGTTTAAAATTGAGTCAAACATTGAGTCTGAAGTAATAATTCTTTTAAGCCCCCTTGATTTATTAGACTCTTAAAGTGGATTTGGGGGCATACCATATTAAATAAGCTATAGTTATAGCTTGCAAAAATTTAGCTTTGAATTTCCTTTAAAATTGGGATTGAGGCGTGCCGTCCCAGCGAAATCTTAAAATGCATAGCCCTCATTTAATTAATTTTGTTAATCCCTAGAATTCGAGGCGTGCTATTAGCGAATTTTCCATGCCCCTCGCAAAGCTAAAAATGCATAGGTGCTTTAGGCACTTTGTTTTAATTATTTACCTTCCTAAACTCGGGTATGCACTTCATGTGACCCAAACCCAAATCTCAATAATGTTAAATAAAATGTGTCTTGGACTGCGGGTTCATTTCATGTGGCATGGTCTAGAGACGCATTTTAGATGACGTTGAAATCTTTCTTAAAATAATTAAAAGCAGTTAATAATTTAAAATTATACCATAGGCTAAAACATGTATTGAAATCAGATAATAGGCCAATTATTATAGTTTAAGCGACCGTGCTAGAATCACGGAATCCGGGGATGCCTAACACCATCCCTTGAGTAAACAGAATTCCTTATTTAGAATGTTGGGTTCGCAAACTTCAAAAGAAAAGTCGAAATTTTTCTCGATTTCGAATTTAACATAAACCGGTGACTTGGGACACCAATAAAATATTTCAAGTGGTGACTCTGAATAAAAAAAAAATCTCATTTCGAATAATGTCACTTGAATTGGAAAGACTCCCTTACATACTACCGTTCGGGGTGGTGTGTAAAAAAGGAGGTGTGACAGCTAGTACTATTAATGATTATTATCATCTTACATCTCATTCTCCCTTAAGCAGCTACCCTTATTAAATATTACACTAATTATGTAAATTTTATGGTGTATTACATATTCTTTACTCTTGATTTAATAATGTTTAGAAGCAAGTAATATTTTTTCGGCTTACATGTGTAGCAGTTTCACATGATTAAAAAAAAGATAAGGTATGACAACTTTTAAGAAATAAATCATAAAATAACAATAAATTTGACTTTAAAAAATAAGCTTCGGACTTAGAAGTAACTAGTTAAAAAGTGTACATTATATTGAAATTTTTGTTGAGAACTACAAAAGTCCTTGACTCCCCCTTATTATATATAGTAATAATTTTATAATCTATTTCTTTATTTTCCTTTTATTTCATTCTTATCCTATTACATTTTCTTTTTAACATTTAAAGTTTTCGACCGTTCATAAAGATTCATTCTTTTATTTAGGTTTTATTTGGTATGATTGAAAATATTATTTTTTAAAAAAATTAAAATTTTCATGTTTGGTTGTTTAAATATTTTAAAAAAATATTTTTCTCATAAATTCATTTTTCTTTAATTGGAGGAAAATATTGTCCCTATCAAAAGAAAACTCTTTTTCAACCTTACTCATTTTATTCCCGATATTCACCAACCCCCGCCATCCATTGATCTCGTCCTAGTCACACCTCTATTTGAAGTTATGAAACGGTCGATTTCGATAATAATACCTAACAAGGAGTCAGTATCGAATCCACAGGGAGTTGAGATGGAAATTTGGATTGAGCACGTGAAGTATCTAGATTGCACTTCCACAAATATGAATTTATTTTTACTTCTAAAGTTATGCTAAGAATTGCAATTCTAAAGATATAAAATTAGAGAATATTATTTTTGGATGTTTTCAAAGATATAAAAAGGCCTAGGACTGCGACCATGACCTAGGTGTTCGCCTACTGGGATAAAGACTTTTATATTATTTTATTGACTGGGGTGTATTATAAATCACAACACTACGTTGCTCATTCAATACTTCTCAGGTAGAGAGTGATTTTGCATGTCCAACTTGACTTTCTCAAGATAAAATGGGTTTCTACCAAAATGGTTGATAAGAGCTCAAGTCGGGTTGTTACTATCTCTAGGTTGGAGCCTTTAATTGGATTAATCAATCTCTCAATTGATCCAATTCCTTGTTAGCTAAGTAAACCCAGACTAGGTCTCTCTTTCTAAAGAAGAAACTATGTCAAATAGGCATTAATCATTTTTTGCAATCATTAATTTCACAATTAAGGCATAAACCTAGCTAAATAGCAAACACACATTCATAAACAAACATAAAATTAATCACTCACAAGGTTTACACACTAGGGTTGAGTCACAATTCTAGTTAAAAATCTAGCTACTCATTGTGGGTATAAAAGAAAACAAAGAAGAGAAGATACTATATTGCAAGATTAAAATATAAAAACCTAATGTTAAATTACCTAAATAAACTAAAGTTGACTAAAGAAGCAAAGAAAAATGGCTACAGCACTTTGAATATTCAAAAGTTGACCTAGTTTCATGAAACTATTTTATTTATACAAAGCAAAAAATTTTAGACAAAAATACCCTTTCGGAGGTTTTGCAGTCACACAATTTCATGTATGGTCCACACTTTACTTCAATCTTGACAGGAATTGAATCTGCGGGCCGTACAATCTGGACAGCACCCATATCTCTCATATTTTGCGGTCTGTACAGTTCTTGGTGCGGCCGCGTAGGGCTCGTTTGCGGATTGCACATTTCTGAGTGCGACGGTGTAGCTAACTTCTGCTTCCGCACAATAATTGTGTGGTCCGCATTTCCGTTAATCCTAACATGATGACTATCTGAACTTCTCCTCTTGGTTAGCTTCTGCGACCGCACAATAGTTGTACGGTCCGCACTGTACACTTGGACCCTGATAACTTTCCTTCACATTCTACGACATCAGATGGAAATGTATGGTCCGCACTTGAGCTTTTGTGCCTAATTTTTATCCTTGAATTCTTATCATTCCTTTTTGAGTTGGATTTCATTTTAGTGTCTCATTTTCTAATACTCATGCAATTAAGCATATTTCATCAGTTTTCGGAAATACAATCAAGCACTTTTGGACTAAAACAAAAGCTAAAATGCGCTAATAAGTAGTCAAAATCCCAATTTATATCAAGCAAATACCGTAATTCTCACCTCCGCAAGTTAAGAGATATTCCAGCTAATCTAAGGTGTATCAAACACACATCAATTGGGACCAACAATTACCCACAACACTTATGAATTATCAACAAGACATAGATTTGAAGTTTTAAGCACAAATAGCTCTAATATGACTTGCATCAAGAGTTAACTTTATTCATCAAGGAAGCTCGCTCTTTCACGTAGGTCATTGTGATCCCAAACTCCTCTCTCTGTACTCTCCGTTAGCATATCTCACTTAAAAATGTAGCACTCAATTCAAAGATTTGTGAAAATTTTGCTCATCTCTCTCAAAAGAATGTCACAAGTATGGCTCTAAGTACCATATACTTTCCCCTCATGTATATCGCCAGAAATGTAAGTTTACCCGGCGTGAAATCACGTAGGACCTTTTTGAAATGTAATGAAATCTTTTGCACTAAGGTAGTATATGTTAGAATAGATCGGGTACATTTTTCCTTAAGCACTCTGTTCTCTTTTTTTGACTCATGTTTTGTTGACTCTTTGAGGCATTTTCTTTTTCTTTAGGGGAACTAGAGAGACTTAACATAACTATCTTGGTCATGATATTCATTTTTACTTCTTTGTTTTCTTCATGCTTTTGCATCGTTGCTTTTCTTTTAATCCTTCAACTCTTCAACTTATTCACTTTCTTTTTGCATTTTTCTTTTGTTCTTTCTTTCTTTTTCTTCGCCTTTCCTTTTCTTCATTTCTTTTCTCTTTTTGTACACTGATTCCACTTTTAAAGTCCTCATCTCTCCCTCAAACTTATATTTGAGCTAATTATTTCTCAATGGTGTTAATGAAAGCTCGGGTGCTAGAAAAGGGTCACAACAAAATAGGTAAAGGCTTGTAACCTGGATATCAAATGAGAAAGGTTTTAGACTCAAATGTGTTGACTAGGGATAACAATATTGGTGCAACATGAAAAATTTTAAGTGAGTCAAGGAGAGCCTACAATCACTTTTCAATCCAAGCAAAACTAAAACTTTTGCTTAAAAACACATTGAGGGCAAGTTCTAGACCATTCACACAGGTACTTGGACTTTCAACAAAACATTTCAACTCGCACACAACTGGATTGTAAAAGAGAATAGAGTCAAGGGCCCACAATCACCATATCCAAGATTGAAAATCACTAATGGTTCAACTAAACCACTTGATGATTGCTTAAGTTAACACAAGAGTCAGAAGGTCACTAACTAGAGTTTTTTCTTTCCAAGAACTTGTTTTTAGTCATAATCACGTAGTTAAGTGTGTTGCAACCAAATCCCAATATACAAATCAACACCAATCACAAGAGAATTCTGGCAAGGGTACACTAGTATAACAACAATATCCTGGCAAGGGATACAATATAATAAGCAATAATATCCCGGTAAGGGAAATAATGTTCTCAAAGATAATATCCCGGCAAGGAAAATAATATCATAAATAATAACATCTCGGCAAGGAATCAACAATATAGATCATCTCGTTTTCACAATCACTTCACAACATAAGTCTCAACTTGAGCCAATGCTCAACAATAGTCAATTACCAAGAATATTTTCATAAGCCTTGTTCAAAATTAATAATCGTCATATTAAGCATGGGCAATACATAACTGAGTCATACAATCATAGTATAAGACTCACGGGTATGCTTGACACCAACGTATAGATACTCGTCTCCACACCTATACGTCGTACTCAACACCTACACAATAGAAAATAAGACCATAATTCATATTCCCTCAAGCTAAGGTTAGACCACACACTTACCCTAATGCCACGAACACAATCAAGCCTCAACTACCGCTTTATTTCTCGATTTCACTTCCAATTCGCTGGTATCTAGACACAATTTACTTAATATCATTAATAAATGCTAAAACCAATTCTAGTGCAGGAGAATAATTCTCCTAATATTTTTTCCAAAAATTCAAAAATTGATCCCGGGCCTGCTTGATCAAAAACTGATGTTTGAAAAATAATCTGATCACACATTCACCAACGAACTCAAATATATAATTAGTTTTGAAATCAGACCTCAACTTGAGGTCCAAATCCCCAAAATTTGAAAATCCCAATTTTTACCCAAAAACACCAAAATTCCCTGGAAATCCCTAGATTTTGTGATGAAACCTTGTAAAAAGATGGATTAGAATGAAAGAAATGAGTTAGAAATGACTTAATAATGATTTGGAGAAAAACCTTTATTTGGAAAATCATCCAAGAGAATAATATATATATATATATATATATATATATATATATATATATATATATATTCATTCTTCATACATTTATTTTTTAGAGATCTGTAGACAGTATGTCTAGTTGGGTTGTATGTGGCCTTTTCGTCTCTCAGTTTTGGATGTATAGTTGTCTATAACAGCCTTGCAAGCTCGCCCACTATATTCTACATATATACATACATATGCTTTATTGGCAAGTTTTCTTCATGTATGTTATTTTCGTAATTTAGCAGATGTTATTCTAGTTCATATCTTAGATGCATGCTTATGGGTGTTTGACAGGTAGGACTCAAGAACCCGCCGCGGCGCATCAGTTTGGGTCGTGACACCTGGTATCGCAAATGTGATATCTGCGCATGGGTATATTAGAACTTAGGCAAAATTTTCTTTATTTTTCAAACTCTCTCAAACCTTAAGTTTCAAAAGTAGCTCCGGATCAAGTGGAGCACACAAACTCTCGCTGAACAGAGATCCTAAGAAGGGGGACTGTTAGCTTGCCTACCTACATCTGCAGGCATGGACGCATGCCTCGTGAAATAGGATGTTAATACGAAAAATGTACTGAGTATGTAAAGCATGAAAAATAGTACGTAAAACACATAGATGATACATAGAATGAAGAAACACATCATTAAATCTGAATAACATTGTAGATTCTAAATTTATAATGTCATGCACGTGTGTATAAATGTCGTGTTATGCATAGATATAGGTGTACATAATATCATCAAGCCAATTGAAGCATGCCATCATATCGTCTCGGCGTATGTGGGCAATATCATTAACATATACCAGCTGATCATACGGTGGTGTGTGTATACAAAGATGTAACCTTTTCCCATATCCCATATACATATAAACGCATATATAACGCCATCTGGTGATGGATCAATGCACCTATATAAATGGGTGAAATGCATGAAAAATACATAAAAATCTCAATATTCCTTCGCATAAACGTTCGGCTGCGTATTATTTTGTGACCCATGAACAGAATAACAATTCACATGGGAAATCAAGAATATAAACACCCCTAGTATATCTATTAATAGAGTAATTTATGAAAACTGTACATTTGCTCGTTTCTTCTGTATAATTTGGACCATGCCAAAAGAAAGAAACGATAGCCTTAACATACCTGGAGTATGGAAAATTACGTATATTATTCTGTTGGAAACCTCCGTGAATTGAACTTAGAACCCCAAAAATCAGATTTAGGTTCTGCCTTTTTTTTTTAATTATTTGAAATTGTTGAACGATTTAGCTTCTGCTTCTTTGAACAAATTGAACGAAAATTTCAAGCTTTTTGCTTGTTGAAGTGAGGAACGATTTTGGTTAAGCTTCTGTTTTCCGACTTTTCAAACTAAGAAAGGAAGTGCTCTTGTTGTTTGAATGATTAACGTTACTATGGATCTAAGATTGATATATTACTAATGGTTCATGGGGTGTTCTGATCCAAAATAAGAGAAGACTTGTAATAAAGTCTTTTCTTGGTTATATTCTTTTAATCCTTAGGTGTAGATACTCATAAATTGCTATGAGTCATCTTCTTGATTGGTGGTCTTGTGTCGCGTTTTTAGATGGTATACTTTTGTTAATTTTTTATTTATTTATTAATTAATTAGGTAATGTTTCGTTACATGATAATTAACTAATTATTTGTGTAATTTAAAAATTTTCACAAATTACTTAAAATTCTATTTTTTTAATATACTTTATGCATTATACTATCATGGTCATACGGTACTTTGCATGGTACTAGTGCTTAATTATCGAGTATTATCACTCGGCCCGTATTTTATCCCAAATTAACCATTTTCAACGAAACTCATTTTTTTTAATTTGTGTACCCTTTAATTCGTGTACCTCTTTATCCTTCATAACACTTATTTATCGCTTGTTATGAATAACGTAAATATGTTAACGTCAAGATGATCTCATCCCGAGTCTATGCCAATTAACTGAAGACGAAACTTATAACATATGAAAAAACAAAATGTAACACCAGGTTAGCAAATGCGAACGCGCAAATACGGCCAAGACTTTGCAATTGTGATTGCTATTGGACTCACTTTTGCGATAGGGAACTTCGCAAATGCGAAGGTCTCCCCACCTGCCAAGTCATAGCAAATGCGATGGTTAGTCGCAAATGCGAGCTTGCATTCAGGCTTTGCAAGTGCAATCTGGCAGACCTACAACACACCAGTTACTGCTCCTAAGTCCATAACTCTCCGTGGCCTATCCAAAACTCACCCGAGTCCTCGGAGCTTCAAACCAAACATGCACGCAAGTCTAAAAATATCATACAGACTTGCATGTATGATCAAATTATCAACATAACATCAACAACTACGAATTCAACCTCAAATTCATAAAATTACTCAAGAACATTGAAATTTTCATTTTTTCAACGAAAAGTCCGATTTATATCAAACGAACTCCGATTCTTACCAAACTTCACAAATCGACTTAATTATTTTGGCCAATCCTGTTAGATGAGCGGCATTGTTGAAAGGTGCAGATATTGGTCTTCTAGACCTGAGCATCTTTTTCATAGTGGATCCTCCGCTTGGGGAGAAAGAGATGTTAGGTGGGTAGCTATTGTTGGCCCGGGCTCTGGAGCCGAAATATGGGTCTGATACCATCAAGAAAGTACATCATTTTAATTCTAAAAGCCGTTATATTTACCTGCAAATAATTTTCTTTAAAAACTCTTTTCTCGGGCATGAAACCTCGAAATTCGATTTCGGGCATACGCCCAAGTTCCATATTCTACTACTTGTAAGACCACCAGATCACGGGTCCTGCTCCGTTTACCAAGAATTCTGACCAATGTCAACTTTAATAAATTTTATAGGCCAATTTCATTATTTTTCCAACATTTCACATAACAGCTTTCCGAAAATGCGTCTTGACTGCACACGCAAATCGAAGTGAGATAAAAAATGGTTTTAAGGTCTCGAAACTCAAAATTTACTTTCAAAACGAGTGATGACCTTGTGGATCACCACATTTACAATAATTATTTCACACTCAATTTTGGCTCCTTTATTTTTTCCTTCTTTTTGTTCCTTTCTAATTCCATTCAACTCCTTTTTTTCTTTTATTTTCTTTATTTCTTATTCCTTTTCTAATTTTATTTAAATTATTATTTTTTCATCATAATCTAATTTCATTTTTTATTTTTATTATTTTTTTATTATTCTTGTTTTTATACAATAATAAAAAGATACAGTAAATATTTGTTCCCCGTTTTTTTAAATATAACTTATATAATACACCTTTTATCTCTTTTTTTCTAAATTTTTAATCCAGTTACTAAACTGAAATAATATCAGTTGTCACTTGATGTAATTCACGGACTATAACAGTGATTCCTGCGGAGCACCATAAATTATGTAATAGATTCTATGAACCAACAAGTGATTTTCAAGCAAATCTTGATCTCCTACCCTACAAAAATGAGTACACACTACCATTAGCAATAATACAACTAGTTATGGAGCTAAAAAATGTAATCTAACTACCACCAAATATCCATATATATTAATTAGAATAGAAATGATAATGAAATATTAAAAATATAATAAAAGTATAAGTAGCAAAAAATACTTCATGTACCATATGATACCAATATGGTATACATGTATACAAACTGAGTATATGATTGGTCTAGAATAGTTTTACAATTATCGACGACTATACACTATACCAAAACACTAACGGATTCAATAAAAGTATGAGAAAATTACATGCTCGCTTTGTAGGCTAAACATTCACAAATCAACTTGCTCTATACTAACAGGATATATAGTTGTACAGGGTCGTTCCAATAATTTTCTATACTATAAAAACTATTGTATAATAAGCAAAATCTATATCCATCAGCACAAAAAATTCCCAGCACTGCAGATCGTGTTTGCATAAATAATTCTTGAATAGAATTCACATAAAAATATAGATAAACAACCAAAAATATGTTCAAACTACCATATGATATCAATATGGCATATAACTATACCAACATGGCATACAGTTATATTGGTAAATTTCTAGCAACTATATGACTATACTACTATTACATAACACACATGCATAAAGAGAAAAATAAGAAAAAAATAGCATATTAAAATAATAAAGTGTTTCAAGATATTGTACTATAATACTATTATTAAAAGAAAATCAAATTGTGTACCAATTAAATGCAGCTAATATAACCGAAAAAGGATTAAACTAACACAGGATACCAATATAGTATATAGCTATATTAATATGGTATATAATTGTACGGAGTCGTTCCAACAACTGTATATAACTACAAAAACTAGTACATAATATACAAAATATCACGATCCCAATTCGCCCTCCATGAAATGTTGTGACGGCACCTAATCCCTACAACTAGGTAAGCCTAACAAGTGCAGAAAAAAAATCGAGACTTTGCGGAATTATAACTTAAAAACCAAATTTAGCAAAATGAAAGCGAAATATGAAATGTCATTCGGCATATATAGTCACAATAACTCTAACTTCAAAGACACTATCCCAAAACCCGAAAATTCACGGGAACACAAGCTGAAAGAAATGTAGTACAATGCGCTAACTCTAGAATGTCTAAAACAACAGTAAGAAGGAAGGCTATCTACTAAAAGACAGAATAAGATAGAGACTCCTTGGTCTGCGGACGCAACAGATGTACCTCGAAGTATCTGCTAGATCTCTTTGCCTCAAAGGTGATATGCCTGGGTAGAGGTACCTGGATCTGCACATGAAAAACATGAGTAGAGGGGACATGAGTACACCACAGCGGTACTCAGTAAGTGCGAAGCTTAACCTCGGTTGGGTAGTGACGAGGAAGGTCAGGGCCTTACTGAGGTAAATAATAATAATAATGACAAGATAAGATAAATAGTATAATTTGGAAATCTACAGCAAGAGTCTACACAGGATAACTAGAGTACAATAACGGAAAAATAGAATTAAAGGTAGAACACAAGGAAATACCGCTCACAACAAGGAAAATAATCGGGGGATCACTTAGTATCCCAAGGATATCTTGGTATCCTCAATACACATGCCAAGGATCTCTTGGTATCCCGTACCTCAGTCGAAATCATAATTCCATACAGGGGATATCCTGGAATGCCATTCCATAGTCCCAATTTAAAATGCACAACAACAACACAAGAATATAAAATTAAATGCCAATTTCGTCTAAGTAAACAGTCAATTCTAGACTAACATGCTGCACATAATGCAATTAAGGAAATATAAGAAAATAAGCAATTTAAGTCAACTAAACATACTCTTATAACTAATAACATGCTAAGTCTGTTGATACAATAAAGCAGGAAAAGAAACATGCTAAGAATACTTTAAGAAAAATCGGATTTTTCAACAATTTGCATAAGTACGCACTCGTCACCTCACGTACAAGGCATTTCAGTTACCAAGCACACCAATCCTAAGGAGAAGGTCCCCCACACGAGGTTAAACAAGCCACTTATCTCGAACCGGCTCAAAACTAACTAGAAATCACGCCTTTGCCGCGAGTATCCGACTCCAAATGGCCCAAATCTATTCAATTCAATTGCATATCATAAATAACATCTCAAGCAACTGATTCTATGATTTAATTCAAAACTAAGACGTGAAATTAGGTAAAATGACCAAAACACCCCTCAGGACAACATCTTAGAATCTGGTGAACTTAAAATTTTCATAATCCTCGTACTCTTACGAGTCCAACCATATATAAATCTCCCATATCGGATATCAAAAACTCAATAATTCATTCTATGAAGTTTTATCATTTTTTCATTCAAAATCCGAAATTAAAGGAGGAATTCATGCTTAGATTAGTGGGTTACAAGAAAAAAGAAATTTAGAATCGATACCCAATTGATATCTACGAAAATCCCTAGAAATCTCGCTCAAATCCGAGCTCTCAAGCTTCAGTTTTGGGTATAAATGGTTAAACCCTCGATTTTGAAATCTTATATCTGCCCAGGTAATTTTTTCAATGCGATCTCATGAAATCATCTGCGATCACGAAGAGTTAAAGTTAAAGGCTGAGAAATTGGCCTATGCGAATGCAACATAAGGCCTACGATTGCAGAAGAGGAAAGAACAGACATATGCGATCGTGAACTAGGCCACACGATCACGAAGAGGAAATGGCCACTGAGCCACCGACTCAGTTTCTGCTATGCGAATGTGAGAAATGTATTGCAAACACGAAGAAGAAAGGAAATAGACTACAACAATCGCGAACCAACTAATTCGATCACATAGAACAAAATCACCCCTCTATGGAATTACTCTATGCGAATGCGAGGGAAGGGATGCGATCGCACTGAAGTAAGGTCTGCAACACCTGAACCTGAATTTTCTGAAACTTTTTAACAACTCAAAATGGCCCGTTGAGGAAACACATCGAGGCCCCCGGGACCTCCACCAAACCTACGGGCATATCCTATAACATTATTCAAACTTATTCCAACTTTCGGAACGCCATAAACAACATCATAACACCTATTTTTCATTGAATTCAACCTTAAGAATTTCAAAAAAAAACTCTAAAAACACATTTTCGATCAAAAAGTTTATCAAACCTCGTCCGAATGACCTGAAATTTTAACCACACATCTCAAATGACATGACGGAGCTGCTGCAACTTACGGATTTCTATTCTGACCCTCGGATCAAAATCTCACTATCGGACCAGAAACTTAAAAAAATTCAAACTTCAGCATTTCAATCCTAAATTAGATATGGACCTCCAGAACACATTCCGAACACGCTCCCAACCCCGAAGTCACCTTAACGGAGCTAACAGAACCATCATATTTCCATTCTGAGGCCATCTTCATATTTTTCCGACAACTTTCCAACACTTAAGCTCTCATTTAGGGACGAAGTGTCCCAAAACTCTTCAAAACTCAAAATCAAATATCCCGGCAAATCAAATTAGCAGAAACAGACTTGGGGAAAGCAGTTAATAGGGGATCAGAATGTTAATTCCTAAGATGACCGGCCGGTTCATCACATCCTCCTACATATAAACATTCGTTCATCTTTCAACAAGCATAGAGACATACCTGAAGTAGTAAAAAGATGAGGGTAATGGCTGCGCATATCCTGCTCGGTCTCCCAGGTCGCCTCTTCGGTCGGTTGACCTCGCCACTAGACCTTTACTGATGCAATAATCTTTGAACTCAACTTTCTGACCTGCCTGTCCAATATAGTAACTGACCCCTCGACATAAGATAGATCCTTGTCCAATTGGACTGAGCTGAAATCCAACACGTGCGACAGATCACCGTGATACCTCTAGAGCATCAAAACATGAAATACAGGGTGAACTCATACTAGGCTGGGAGGTAAGGCAAGCTCATAAGCAACCTCCCCAACTCGTCGCAATATCTCAAAAGGGCCAATAAACCTCGGACTCAACTTCCCTTTCTTCCCAGATCTCATAACGCCCTTCATAGGCGATACCCGAAGCAGAACCCGCTCTCCAACCATAAAGGAAACATCACGAACCTTCTGGTCCGCATAGCTCTTCTGTCTTAACTAGGATATACGGAGTCTATCCAGAATTACCTTAACCTTATCCGAAGAAACCTGAACCAAATTTGTACCTAATAGCCTGGCCTCACCTGGCTCAAACCAACCCACTGGAGATCTACACCTCTTACCATTCAAAGCCACATACGGCGCCATATGAATGCTAGACTGATAGCTGTTGTTGTAAGCAAACTCTGCCAATAGAAACAACTGATCCTAAGACTCTCCAAACTCAATCACACACGCACGGAGCATATCGTCAAGAATCTGAATAGTTCTCTCGGATTGTCCATCCATCTGAGGGTGAAATCCTGTGCTCAACTCCACCCGAGTCCCCAAATCCTTCTGAACGACCCTCTAGAACCGTGATGTGAACTAAGTACCTCTGACTGAAATAATAGAAACTGGAATACCATGTCGATAAACGATCTTCATAAATCTCTGCTAACTGCTCCAAAGAATAAGTAGTACATATAGGAATGAAATGAGCGGACTTTGTCAGCCGATCCACGATCACCCAGATAGCATCAAACTTCTTCAAAGTCCGTAGGAGTACAACTAAATCCATAGTGATCCGCTCCCACTTTCACTCCGGAACTCTATCTGCTGGAGCAACCCACCCGGTCTCTGCTGCTCATACTTCACTTGCTGACAGTTGAGGCATCTAGATATAAATCCAACTATATATTTATTCATTCTCCTCCAATAATAGTGCTGCATCAAATCCTGATACATCTTTCCGGCACCCAAATGAGTAGAGTACCGCGAACTATAGGTCTTCTCTAGAATCAACTCTCGCAGCCCATCAACATTGGGTACATAGACCCGACCTCACATCGTCAATAGTCCATCATAGTCTATGGTCATATCTCTGGCATCATCATGCTAAACCTTGTCCTTAAGGAAAAGCAAATGAGGATCATCATACTACCACTCTCTGATAAGATCAAATAAGGAAGACCGAGAAACCACGCAATCTAGAACCCGACTAGGCTCCAAAAGGTCCAATCTCACAAACTGGCTAGATAAGGCCTGAACATCCATCGGCATAGGCCTCTCTGATGTTGTATATATGCCAAACTCCCCAAACTCTTCGCCCGATGACTCAAGGTGTTAGCCGGCCGTTCCGGGGTGATATAAAATAGTGACATCATAATCCTTCAACAACTCTAACCACCTCTTATTGCACAAATTTAGATCTTTTTTCTTGAACAAATGCTACAAGCTCCAATTATCAGTATAAATCTCATAGGGAACCCCGTATAAATAATGGAGCCAAATCTTCAGGGCGTGACAATGGTAGCTAACTCGAGATCATGATAGGATAATTCTTCTCATGCATCTTCAACTGTCTTGATGCTTAGGCAATCACTCTACCGTCTTGCATCAACACTGCTCCAAGGCCATTTCTCGAGGCATCACAATAGATAGTATAAGACCCCGAACCGGTAGGCAATATCAAAACTGGGGCTGTAGTCAAAGCTATATTGAGCTTCTGAAAGCTTGCTTCACACTCTTTTGTCCACTGAAATGGAGCACCCTTTTGGGTTAATCTAGTCATGAGTGCTGCAATTGATGAAAACCCCTGCACAAAACGACGGTAGTAGCCTGCCAAGCCAAGGGAACTACGAATCTCTACAGCTGAGAACGGCCTGGGCCAACTATGCAAAACTTCTACCTTCTTCATATCCTCCCAAATGCCCTCACTCGATACGACATGGCCTAAGAATGCCACTGAATCCAACCAAAACTCACATTTTGAGAACTTTGCATATAACTTCTTCTTTCTTACAGTCTGAAGCACTGTCCTCAGATGCTGCTCATAATCTTTCCGACTTCGGGAATACACCAAAATGTCATCAATAAATACAATAACAAAAGAGATGATATGGACAGAATACACTGTACATCAAATGCATGAAGGCTGTTGGGGCATCGGTCACCCAAATGACATAACAAGAAACTCGTAATGACTGTACCGAGTCCTGAAAGTAGTGTTCGGGATATCTGGCTCCCAAATCAGTGATGGTAATATGAGCACAAATCAATCTTAGAAAACACATGTGCACCCTGAAGCTGATCAAACAGATCATCAATACGAGGAAAAGGATAACGGTTCTTCACTGTAACCTTGTTCAACTGGCGATAATCAATACATATACGCATATAACCATCCTTTTTCTTCATGAACAAGACAGGAGCACCCCAAGGTGAAACACTAAGCCGAATAAAACCCTTATCAAGCAATTCCTGTAACTGATCCTTCAACTCCTTCAGCTCAGGAGGAGCCATATGATGCGAAAGAATAGAAATGGGCTGAGTGCCCGACAACAAATCAATGCCAAAATAAATGTCTCTATCAGGTGGAATGATTGGAAGAGCAGCTAGAAACACATCAGGATAATCCCGTACCACTAGCACTGAATCAATAGAAGGGGTATCAACTCTGATATCTCTCACATAAGTTAAATATGCGGCACACCCCTTCTCAAGCATGCACTGAGCTTTAAGGAAGGAGATAACTCTACAGGGAGTGTTATCTAAAGTACCACTCCACTCAACACGTGGTACACCTGGCACAGCCATCATTACGATCTTGGTGTGACAATCAAGAATAGCATAATGGGGCGATAACTAGTCCATGCCAAAAATAATATCAAAATCAACCATGCTGAGAAGCAATAAGCCTTCTCTGGTCACAAAACCATGAATAATAACCAAACATGACGGATAAATGCAGTCCACAATAAGAGAATATCCCACAGAAGTAGAAAAATAAACGGGGTAACTCAAAGAATCCCGAGGTACGCCCAAATGCGGAGTAAAATAAGAAGACACATAAGTGTAAGTAGAGCCTTGATCGAATAGAACCGATGCATCTCTGTAGCAAACCACTATAATACTTGTGATGACATAATTATAAGCAAAAGCCTCGGTACGTGCAAGCATGGCATAGTATCTGGCTTGGCCTCCCTCTCTAGGGTGACCTCTACCTCCCCGACCTCCACCTCTAGCTGGCTGAGCAGATGGGGTAGCAACTGGAGCTGGAACCATGGCTTGAGAACTCTGCTGGGCACGCTGTGGATGAAAAGTCTGTGGAGGTGCACTCCTCCCAAGTCTAGGGCAATCCCTCACCGCGTGGCATGTGTCACCAAACTCAAAACAAGCTCTGGGTGGACGCGGTGGCTGTAACTGGCTAGGGCCAGATCTGCTAGACTGACCTCTGAGAGCACCCCGCGCAGGAGTCGCGCTAGAAACCAGAGGTGCATAATAACGCTCCTGGGGCCTAGGAGGAGCTGGAGCACTGCTGGCTGCTGGAAGAGCTGAATGAATGAGGCAACTCATCTAACCACTACCATGACGACCTGCTGATAGGGTATGGGCACCAGAATAATGGCTCGACTCTCGAGACCTCTTGGCCTCCTTCTCTTCTCTCTCCCTAGCATGCATGCCCTCAATCCTCCTAGCAATGCTCACCACCTGCTGATAAAATATATCCATATCCAACTCACGATCCATGCTAGATCGGATGCTGGAATAAGCCCCTCAGTAAATCAGCGAACCCTCTTGCAAACAGTAGCAACCAAGGCTGGTGCATGCCTAGCCAAACTGGTGTAACAGACAGCATACTCTGTAATAGTCATAGCACCCTAGCACAAATGCTCAAAATCTACGTGCCATGCATCACTCAGGCTCTGAGGAACATACTCTCTCAGGAACAAATCAGAAAACTAAGCCCAAGTCAATGAAGTATCCTCATCTAGACTGTCTAACTCATAGTTGCGTCGTCACTCAAAGGCGGTTCCTCGAAGCTGGAAGGTAGTGAAAGAAATCCCGTTGGATCCTGAAATGCCCATAGTAAGGAGAATGCGATAACACTCATCAAGAAAATTCAAAGCATCCTCTGATGCTAGACCACTGAATACAGGAGGCTTATACTTCTTGAACCTCTCAAGCCACAGCTACTCATCCTCGGGATGAACAGGCACTCCAGACAGCATAGGAATAATCTCAAGGACCTTCTCAACATGAATTCGCTGCTCAGGAGTGCGGACGACGGGAGTCTGGGCTCCTCTTGCGGACTGGGATGTGGCTGCAGCAAGGGGAAACAACTCTGCCTGAGCCAAAGTAGTGTACATACTCATAAACTATGCTAGAGTCTCCTGAAGACTGGAGTGGTAACAGCAGTAATAGGAGTGTCAGGTGCCTGGGCTCCAGCTGGAACTGTTGGTGGTATCTCAACGGTAGCTCGCACAGGTGCTCCGGCTGCAACCACACGCGTACTCGACCTCTACTCTAGCCCCTACCTCTGATGGCTGCAGTAGAGGGCGCAAGTGCCTGATTATCTTGAGTAGCACGTGTCCTCACCATCTATGAGAGAATAAAGAGATAGAAGTTCAGTTGTGATGTCAAAAATCTCAAACAACAAGGAAATCAAATGAAGTGGAATTTTCCTAACAATTACATAGCCTCTCATAGACAAGTACAGACGTCTCTGTATCGATAAATGAGACTCTTATGAACCGGCCCGTGTTCCGTGACTCCTATGAACCTAGAGCTCTGATACCAACCTGTCACAACTCCAGTTCGCCTTCCGTGAACTATCGTGACGTCACCTAGTCCCTACAACTAGTTAAGCCTAACAAGTGTAGAAAAACAATCGATACTTTGCAGAATTAAAACTTAAAACCAAATTTAACAAAATGAAAGTGGAACATGAAAGGCCACTCGGCATATACAGTCACAATAACACAAAATTTTATGACACTGTCCCAAAACGCGAAAACTCACAGGAACACAAGCTGAAATAAATGTAGTACAATGCTCTAACACAAGAATTTCTAATACAACAGTAAGAAGGAAGGTTAACTACTAAAAGACAAAATAAGATAGAGACTCCTTGGTCTGCGGACGCAGCAGATGTACCTCAAAGTATCTGCTAGATCTCTTTGCCTCAAAGGTGATATGCCTGGGTAGAGGTACCTGGATCTGCACATGAAAAACATGGGTAGAGGGGAGATGAGTACACCACAGCGGTACTCAGTAAGTGCCAAGCTTAACCTCGGTTGGGTAGTGACGAGGAAGGTCAAGGACCTACTGAGGTAATAATAATAACAAGATAATATAAACAATATAATTGGGAATCTACAGCAAGAGTCTACATAGGATAACAGGAGTACAATAACGGAAAAATAAAAATAAAGGCAGAACACAAGGAAATGCCGCTCACAACAAGGATAATAACTGGTGGATCTATTAGTATCCCGAGGATCTCTCGGTATCCTCAATACACATTCCAAGGATCTTTTGACATTAGTCCAAATCGTAATTCCATACAGGGGATCTCCCAGAATGTCGTTCTGTAGTCCTAATTTAAAATATAGAACAACAACACACGGAATATAAAACTAAATGCCAACTTCGTATAAGTAAACAGTTAATTCTAGCCTAACATGCTACTCGTATTGCAATTAAGGCAGTTTAAACAAATAGACAATTTAAGTCAACTAAACATGCTCTTCTAACTAACAACAGGCTAAGTATGCAAATACAGTAAAGCAGGAAAAGAAACATGCTAAGAATACTTTAAGAAAAACCGGATTTTTCAACAATTTTTACAAGTACGTACTCGTCGCCTCACGACAAGGCATATCAGTTACCAAGTACACCAATTCTAAGGGGAGGGTCCCCCACACAAGGTTAAATAAGCCACTTACCTCGAACCAGCTCAAAATTAACAAGAAATCACACCTTTGCCACGAGTATCTGACTCATAATAGCCCAAATCTATTCAATTCAATTACATATCATAAATAACATGTCAAGGAACCGATTCTACTATTTAATTTAAAACTAAGATTCCAAATTAGGTTAAATTACCAACACGCCCCTCAAGCCAACATCTCGGAATCGGGTGAAATTTTACATTTTCAGAATCCTTGTACTCTCACGAGTCCAACCATATATAAATCTCTCAAATCGGATGTCAAAAATCCACTCAAAACTCAATAATTCGGTCTATGCAGTTTTATCAATTTTTCATTCAACGTCCAAAATTAAATGAGGATTTTATGCTTAGATTAGTAGGTTACAAGAAAAAAGGAGATTAGAATCGATATCTTTGAGAATCCCTCGAAATCTCGCTCAAATCTGAGCTCTCAGGCTTAAGTTTTGGCTGAAAATGGATAAATCCTTGATTTTGAAATCTCATATCTACCCAGATAATTTGTTCAATGCGATTGTAGGAAATCATCTACCATCGCGAAGAGTAAAAGTTAAAGGATTAGAAATTGGCCTATGCGGATGCAGCATAAGGCCTGCGATCGCAGAAGAGGAAGGGGTAGACATAGGCGTCCGCAAACTAGGCGACGCGATTGCGAAAAAGAAATGGCCACTGAGCCACCGGCTCAGTTTTTGCTATGCGAAAATGAGAAATGGATTGCATATGCGAAGAAGGAAGGAAATAGACTTCCGGGATCGCGTAGAAAAAATTTACCCCCTCCGGAATTTCTTTATGCGAACGCGGGGGAAGGGATGCAATCGCACTGAAGTAAGTGTGCAACACCTGAATTTTTCAACTTTTTAACAACTCAAAATGGCCCGTTGAGCATCCAAAACACACTCGAGACCCCCGGGACCTCTACCAAACCAGAGACATATCCTATAACATCATTCAAACTTGTTCTAACCTTCGGAACGTTATAAACAACATCAAGACAATTTTTTAATGAATTCAACCTTAAGAATTTCAAAAAAAAACTCTAAAAATATATTTTCGATCAAAAAGTCTATCAAACCTCGTCCGAATGACCTAAAATTTTACACAAACATTCCAAATGACATGACAGAGCTAGTGCAACTTCTGGAGTTCAATTCAGACTCTCGGATCAAAATCTCATTATCGGACCAGAAACTTCAAAAAATTCACACTTTGGCGTTTCAAGCGTAAATTAACTAGGGACCTCCAAACCATATTCCGAACACGCTCCTAACCTCGAAATCACCTAACAGAGCTAATGGAATCATCAGATTTTTATTCCGAGACTGTCTTTGTACCATTTCAATTACGAATAACTGTCCAACACTTAAGTTCTCATTTAGGGACTAGGTGTCCCAAAACTCTCTGAAACTCAAAGTCGAACATCGCGGCAAATCAAATTAGCAGCAATAGTCTTAGGAAATGCAGTAAATAGTAGATCGGGGCATTAATTTCTAAGACGGTCAGCCAAGTCGTCACACAAAATCTATTTCCATATATACAAGAAAATCCAACGCAGCAAAATATGATCATGTAAATCATTTCAGAATAGAATTCATTTAAAAATATAGCTAAAACAACAAAAAACAATATTCCAACTATCATATGGTAACAATATGACATATAATTATACTAGTAGGGTATACATTTCTCTAATTAATTCCAGGCAACTATATATGACTATACTACTATTACATAATACACATGCATAAAGAGAAAAATCAAAATATAGTGTACACATATTAATATAATAATATATTTCAAGATATTGTACTATAATACTATTATATAAAACAAATGCATAAAGAAAAATCAAAATTATTACATGATACATATGCATAAAGAAAATTTTAAAAAATTCAAATATTGTACTATTCTACCATTACAAAAGAAAAGTCAAACAGTGTATCAATTAAATATAGCTAATACAACAAAAAAGGGTTCCAACTAATATATGATATTAATATAGTATATAGATATATCAATAGGGTATACAGTTGTGAGCAAAATGTTCAAAAAAGATTATTTTATTTCTATTATTAAACTGAAATAATATCAGTTATCATATAATCTACTTAACTCGATTTTGTGCGTCATCAATTATAATAAAATTTAGGTGTATTATATAATATACTATATACCATTTTGAAATGGAGAATAAATTAATTAAAAAATATTCAATGGACACGCACATCCTATTATGAAATGAGAAAGATAGAAGAAAAACATTTAATTATATTTGAAAAGACAATAAAAGAGAAAATAGGTTGGGGCAATTAATGGGCATCCACGTGATCCGGAATTAGAATGGAAAGAATTTTGCAAATAGGTAGTTGGGTACATACTTTAGATTGCATCGGTACACATGGTAAGACAAATTAGAACGGGCAGTAACGGTTAATTCAAATTGCCTGAATAGGCATTTAGAGTAGATTTCCCGTCATTTTATCCTTACATTTAGTACAAAGATTGTACTAAAAAATAAAGGCAGATATTATTAATAGACCTTTTTAAAACTGTTAACTGAAAATAAGTCATAATCTAAAATTAATTATAATTTAGCAATTTTTTCATGCAAAAGTAATACTTAGACAATAGTATCCCAAAAGACTATGCTTCCTCCCTTCTTCTTCTTCACTTTACAACTATGGATGAAGCTGGTAAGCAACAATGACCCCAGTCCCTATAATTTAATATCCATGACATTATAATAATATGCAAAAGATAGAGCTACTGATTTCAAGGCAAAATTATTAGTGTATTTTCTTGGAATGGCAATGAATACAAGCAATGATGATGATATCCAATGATTCAAAAATATGAAATATGGGCATCAAATAATAACAAATAGCAATAAATGATATTTGAGTAAATAACATAAAAAAAACTAAATAAAACATGTGAACCTGAAAAGGGGTGAGATCAATAAATATGTTTCCTGACAATGATGAATGATTGATAAGCCTTTGAACACTTAGGTTATTTTTGGATCCAGTGAAAATGCTAAAAAAACATCTTAGTAACAAAAGTTATTTTTGTTTGCTTACAAGCAGGATTAGATTCTCTCTATAAAGTCAATGTATTTTTTTACAAATAAATATCTCCTCTCCCCTATCATTATGTCTATCTCTATATATAGGGAACATGTTCCTAGAAACCCTAACAGCTAGAATATTTTTTTATGTCTTATCTCACAACTAGCCGTTGTAACTCTATCTAAAATGCTCGACCTCGAACCACGGTGACTTCGCGACCTTGATATCTGCTAACTCATTGACTGCATCCTTCATCGCCTCGAGGCTACTTCGCCCTGAGTCCAATCTTTGTGGGGACCTTACTGATAGCACGTGGCAGTCGATGAAGGCTATAATGGCCCTGACGTGGCTTGCCATATCAAAAATATTTTTTGGCCCATATAATTAGTCCCCTCGCTTATTGAACTCGTCCTTGCATGCGAGGTCGATGAGTGGATAGTGTCGTCTTGTGGTCAAGCTTTACCTAGCTGGCTATAAAGGTCGTGGTCATGACACTGAGGCATCATGGCTTTCTACGGGTTGCACATTTTGAATTTTTATTCCCAAAAAGTCCGATGGAACCGTCTAGTTCAAGAGAAAGAGTGACTTCATGACGTCATGCATCATGGTGATGCCGTTTCCGGACGTGTTACATCGATTCATGTTTGACCCTTGATTGGTTATGTCGTTTCGATCTTGATGCTAATCATGGATTTCCGTTTTCAATTATGGTACTCCCGAGTATTATAAATAGGGGGGGGGGGGTGGTTTGTTGATTTTGAAACTTTTCCAACTCCTTCTACTTCATAAGCAGAGTTGCTTCTTCTTCTTCTTCTTCTTCTTCTTCTTCTTCTTCGCAGAAACCTCATATTTCCTTATTTTTTTCTTTGCTTCTCTATCTCTTTTCCACAAAAATGTCGGACCTACCATTAGATATCCAAATGGAAGTGCATACGATGAAATCAGGGAGCCTTTCTCAGCAACAAGGCATTACGGGAGATCACCTTGGAGGCTCGAGACCACGGACCAAACATCCTCCCTCGAGATCTATCGACACCCGGTCTGGGGGTAATGTCGGCCAAGACCCTAACGGGCACGGTGATTTTTCGAAGAATGCCTCCAGAGCTGAATGAGTCTATCATGCTAGCTAAAGGCTGGTCTACGCTTGCATCATGGAGCCAGTCAACTGTCCCATCCCGTTCCCTTTATAATTAATGCACCCTTGTACAATGTTTGGATTTTTCTCTCCTATATAAGGGGGATCCCTAGCACTTTATAAAACCTATTGTTCCAATTATTCTACAAAAGATAATAACTCTCTCTCTTCTCTCTAATACACTCTCTCAATATTGTTGCTCTATTTTATTATCTCCATACTTGTTCTTCATTTATTTGTTTATCATTGGCCATAAAAAGCCTCCATCAATTATATCCTAACTGTTAGCCCTTCCTCGACTGTCCCTGATAGCTCGAGCCCGAGCCCAGGCATCGATTTCGAGGTCCTTCATCGGTCAGTTCGAGGCTGAATAACTAGCCCCTTGGTTTGATCATAACTCTATTTTAGCTCGCATTTCACCCTTTGTCTTTACATATCTAGCATCAACTGCTTAAACAACTAGTATAAAAATAGATCATGTATGTTTAGAACCCCATTGACAAATTTAATTATTATTACCATTTTCTCAGTAAACAGTTTGGCGCCTACCATGGGGCTAAAAATAATAGTGATTATTTTCTTGCATTTTTCGTTACACGACGCAAGTTACCTTATACACTTTTTCTTGTCCAAAATCTTCAATTTCAGGTCAAAATGTTTGGCTCAGTGAACAGAGTTGAGAACGACAACCTTAAAAACCACGACGATAATGGTGTAGCTATTTGAATTGTTGGTGTGCCACCACAGAACCCCGATAACGCACTTGGACCAATCCCAGTTGACGCGGGTTCACAAGAAGCACAATAGGTCGACGAAACCTCACACACCGGCAAGGGTGTACAACATGGAGACCAATAGGAAGCCCAAAAAACTCCAGCTCGGGAAGAAAGGTAAGTTGGCCTTCACATTACCTTTCAAATATTGCAATCACAATAGCTGACTTTTGCTTAGCTGCAAAGCCACGCGAAGACTCCCAGAATAGTAGCACCGAAAGCTACTCCCTCGACCGAACATGTATCGAAGAGATCGAGCAACAACAAATTGGTAGCCAATCCTGCCATAATTAAAATGCTTGAGGAACTCACCAAAGGATCGAGTCGTGCGAGGAAATGATAGTAGCCAACGACAAGAAGGTCGAAACCTATAATCTCAGGATCGACCAAATCCCGGGCGTACCCCGTCTTGAAAGGTATAGATTCGAAAAAGTTCGTGCAATGGTTGTTCCCCAAAGAAGTAGCCCCAAAACCCATTCCAAAGAAATTCAGAATGCCGGAGTTCCCAAAGTACAACAGAACCTCAGACCCAATTGAACACGTTATTGTCTACACTTGCACGGTAAAGGAAAAATATATAAAGAACAATGACATCGAGTATATATTGCTGAAAATTTCGGGGAAATACTCTCGAAGGGGGCCTCGAATGTGGTATCACTACTTGGCTCCTAACTCAATAGATTCATTCACCATGCTAGCATACTCCTTTGTAAAGGCACATGCCGGTGCCATCAAAGTAGCAATGAGAAAGTCCAACATCTTCGAAATTAAGCAAAGAGAGAACGAGATGCAACGAGAATTCGTTTCTCGCTTTCAAATGGAATAGATGGAGCTCCCGCTAGTCTCTGACGACTGGATAGTTCAGGTTTTCACTCAAGGTCTGAATGGACGAAGCTCGGTAGCTCAAAATAGCTAAAACAAGACTTGATCGAGTATCTAGTTGTGACCTGGTCGGACGTCCATAACTGATACTAGTTGAAAATTAGGGCCGATGATGAATAGTTGGGAGCCCCTCAAGGCTTAGTATACCTGAACAGGCTCCTAACAAATGAACCAAAACCAAACAAAGAGAGCTATCAGCCGTACCCCGAAAACAAGAGGAACGCCCCGAGGCGCAACCCACCTTGAAATGATTGGAGAATAGATCGAGGTCAGGATCCTCGAGGACTTATCAGCAGGGCCATATTTGATAGGAACGCGGGGCAACAGGTGCGCCTCACTTGTCGGTACACAACTTCAACGTTGATGTGTCCGACATCGTGTTTGCCATTAATAAAATAAGAGACGCCAAGTGGCGCAGGCCTATACAATTAGATCCTTCACAAAGGAATTACGACTTAGTGCACGAATTTCACAACATGCACGACCACAGGACTGAGGATTGCCACCAACTACGAGAAAAGGTAGCTCGACTACTTAACAAAAGGCATCTTCGAGAATTCCTTAGCGATCGAGCCAAAAATTGGTTCCGGGTAAGAGAGCCGACCAAGAAAACGAGGAAAATGAGCCACAACATGTCATCCACATGTTCATGGGAGGCGTCGATGCCTCGTAGGATTCCGTAATTAGAAGGAAAAAAATATCCATCACTAGGGAAAAGCGGACCCAGGGATATATTCCCGAGGACGCCCTCATATTTAACCTTGTCTCAACTTTACAATGATGCATTGAATAATCTATTTCCTTGTAAATACTTTTCAAATAAAATGTGTACTCGTGGATCCAGGTAGCTCGGCTAACATTATCAAGTCGAGGGCGATAGAGCAGATCGGATTGATCCATCAAATTGTGCTTGCTACTCGAGTTCTCGACGGATTCAACATGTCAAGTGAAATGACTAGAGGAGAAATCATCCTCCTGGTCACCGTGGTCGGCACGACCTAAAATGTCAAATTGCATGTTATCGAAAGAGACATGAGGTATAACGCGTTATTCGGATAGACGCGGATACAGTGCATTGAGCGATGCCATCCACTCTTCTTCAAATGATGAAATTCCTAACAAAGGCCGGAACTAAAACTGTCTACTGGGAACAACATGCGGCAAAGGAAATGTTTGCGGTGCATGATGTGGCATCGGCGCTTGCACCTCCACCCTCGAAAGAGCCAAAGGGTAATCCCCTCGATCAAGCCCTATTAAACAAAATAAAGGACCGTATCGCGTCCTCGTCTTGAGTGATTGGAACATATCTATAATCAGAATATCACCGGAGTATCTCATATTAAGGTACGACCATCTCCCTTTTCATTTAATATTTCAGGCTAACCCTTATACAGGCGCCCGATCAAAGCGGTCAAGAACGCTAACTCAACTCGAAGACCATGAGGTTTTAAAGCATTCTTTGCACTATTTTCCTTTGACAGAACTTTTGTCCTGTAGAGGGTTTTTCCGGCAAGGTTTTTAACAAGGCATCACCAACATGCTACCAAAGAGGGATCCAACAAGTGTTCAAGGCTTCTTTTGCAATCAACCTCGAACACTAAAGGGCATCCCTCAAAAGTTCATCCACTCAGAAAAATTGAGGAACGTAGAACAAGGTTCTAATAGGAGATGATATATCGGGCCAAACAATCAAATGAACCGTATCCATATAAGCCAGACCCACGGCAACAAAATGACATATACTTCTGCCAAACAATCAAAGAATATCTTTTGCAAAGGATATCATATTGCAAACGAGACTTAGCATTTTTATAACAAAGATCCCTCCAAGAATTCCCCGAGATACACGGGGACTGGTGACAACAACTAGGCATTCGCATAACCTCAGGGTCGGAACTCCAAGAAAGAAAAATTTCCCAAACACTCGGAGATTAGCATCACAAACTCAGAAAGCGGATGAACTAGGGTCGGAATCTCCAAAGTCGTAAGCCCTCAACAAGGCCATTTCGAGCTTACAAGTAATGGCTCCCGAGCCTAAAGAGACTCGATGACTAGAGACTATCACCAATTGCCATTCATTAGAACACCCGAGGCCGCAAGACGCCGAGCGGGGGGACTTAGTATGGTAAAACTTATGCAAAGAAACAACAAAAACTGTAAGACCTTAAAAAGCATGAAAAGACTATAAGAGGTTAACAGGAATGAAAAGACTGTAAGACCTCAACATGCATGACAAGACTATAAGACCTCAATAGGCATGAAAATGTTTTGTAAGATCTTACCACAGGCATAAAACTCGATCCCGAAGTTTAGGCTATATATCGAATTTGTAAGACCCTAAAAAGGCATACCCTCAATATAGATGCCCAAAATACTATACTTGGGACCAAAAATGGCTTCGTCCAAGTACAAATGACTATAGTCATGCGGTTGTACGAATTGGGGATGCCTGACCGTCGCTACAAAATCATAGGCCATTACTTTGAATCTACTTCGAAAAGAACCGGCTAAACATGCTACCCACGACAAGCCAAAAAAAAAGCTTTGACCATGTCATCTCCAAATCACAAGGCTTTGAGATAATCAGCCTACAAGCTAAACCTTACGAGATGTTCAAACACCGCCAGTAATGACTTAAAGTCGAGGTTCTTTGCAAACCGAACTACAGGTCAGGCAAAATCATTGCAAAAGTCCTTAACGAGAGGAAAACAAAGCCTATATATGCCTAAGGCCAAAGTGCAAGAGCCATTGTCGCCAGCCTAACAAGCCTTAGGGCCACACAAACTAAAAGGCCGCAACGACTAAAAGCGTAAGAGCCACTGTCACCAGCTTAAAATTTGAAAGCTTGAGGGTCAAAATGAACTAGATTCGTAACCCAATTTAGATAATGGACCCAAAATAGTTAATTATACATGCCTAAGGGCAAAGTGTAAGAGCCATTGTCACTAGCTTAATAAGCCTCAAGGCCGTGCACATAAAAGGTCGCTCCGACCCAAGGCATAAGAGCCATTGTCATCCACCTATACAAACACCAAATCTTGAGGGTCGAATGAGATCGAGTCAAAACCCGACTCAGAGACTAAACCCAAAATAGTTGAGCAAAAGAATAAGAGCTCTAATGCCAGCTTACACTAAAAGTCACATCGACTAAATGCGTAAGAGCCCCCAGACCTGCCTAATGAGCCCCAGAGCCATATCATGAATCTAAGGATTCTCACCAACTCTGAAACCAGTCCACCTAGTCAGAAGCATACCAGAAATGGGTACATAAGAAATAAAGCTTCAATCTTTCTTTTATTTGCATACATGAAAAAGTGCAATCTCCATCAACAATCAGGCTCTGCAAATATCACACATAAGATGGCAAAGTCTATGCCCCTCCCCCGAAGGCTATAGCCTACTAGCCTCCTTTTCACTATCCTTAGAGTCAGATAGAAGTAACCGGCCACCACACTCATCCACCCTCGCTCGCGCCAACTCGTTTGGGAGAATGAAACCCGTGACACCGATCTCCTTATGAACCTTTCTTCGGGATCTATAACAAGCATATTCTTTGATCCTCTCTTCACAATCGAGGACCCTCTTCAACTCACTTTGGGAATTGGTTGCATCCTTCAAATAAATCGCCATATCCTAATATTGGCCTTAGCTCGACTTAGTACAACTTTGGTCCGAGCATCAACAATCTATCCCCTGACCTTCGAAAGTTCAGATTTCGCGCTTCGTGACATATATGCTTGAACTGAAGTTTTATCGTGAGCTAAGCGACGTTGGTCCTCGAAGGCATGAACTTTAGCTAAGGCACCCTTCTCCTCTGAAGCTTGATCCCGCGCCTGAGCTCTTAGCTCGGCGCAATCATTCCTAATTTGGTCGTCTTCAACCTTGAGGCATTCCAGGGCCTCTGTCTATTTTTACAGTTGGGATAGGCGAAGAGTTAACCTGAGAGGTTAAGAAGCAAAATGCATATCCGCCTGGTACGAAAGGTTACTTGCTCCATAAAATAGCTCTCGTAATTCGAGTTCCGGTACACCTTATATCGCTTGTGTGCTAGATTAATTTCCTTCTCCACGCAAAGGAGACCAAGGGACTTGCCCTAGTCCAGAGATTTTTGGAGCCTAGCCCCATGACGGAGTAGCTCAGACCTAAGCCTGTCAAAAGACCGCAATAGGAAAACTCAATAGGGAAGGGATGATGCGAGATTCGAAAGGCTTGTTCCAAAACTCACTGTAAAGTGAAATCGGCGGACATTTTCGAAGTCCGAGCACACCTCTACTAATCTAGTCCCCCCTGCCCTAGAAGAATCAATCCTGGTCAAAGTATAATCGATCGCAGGAACCTCCTCTCCTGGACTGAAGACTTGGGGTACAACAGGTTCGAAGGATATTTTCTCCTCAAAGACTCGGCCCCGTTTCACCCTGCTATGAGCGCCATCGCTGCATATCCCGCTTATTATTATCGCCCTTAGGCTTAAAATTTGACAACCCCTCCCCCCTTCTCAAAGAGCATGGCCTCGCCTTTGGAGGCTCTCCGATACCTACAACAGCAAGATTAATACATGAAAAGGAAAAAATGTCTCCTCAAATGAACAAGGTACAAGGAAAAAGCAGTATACACATGTACCATGATGTTTGGCTTCCCATCTTCCTTGGGCACACAGCTCCACCTACGTTCACCGCAAGTCAAGTGGGTTGCCAGCTTCCGGACGCAACCGGGCAGATCAAGAACTTCGCCCGGCGCCTATGAAATTGCTGAAGAAAAGAAGGAAAAATGGTTACGAAACTAGGTTTCACACTGAGCAAATCATAGAAAGTACAGGATGCTCCGCTCACTCGCATAATTCCATTCTTCGGGGAATGGCATAAGTTCCATGGGAATAATGTCAATCGTCCGGACCTGGACGAACCGACTAAACCACCAACAATCTCCATCTTTCTCATCGTTAACAATAAAGGGCGTAGACTAACGGCACTGCAAGGTTAGCAGACCTCGATTATTAAAGGGTCGATACAACCTGACGAGATGGATGAGCGTGAACCCAAGCCCCACCTTCTATGCTATTCGTCAAAATGAAGGATGTATATGCCTTAAGGAAACCCAATTTTTTTAAATACAATTCAAGAAAAATCATCAAGGGAGCCCAACATGAGGGATATGTGTGCGCATTCAAGAATCCATTGGAAGGGTTCCTGATGCCCTCATACAGGGGAAGCATCTGCAGCGTTACCATCTCCCCCTATGTGCAGTCTCTCCTTGCTAACTCAAGATGCTCATCTCTTATCAAAGACGTAGTCTCCAAGGTAAACTCTCGTTGATCCTGGGCATTGGGAATGGAACTCTCCCCTCTTTGCAGGACAATCCCCCAAATCATAGTCATGGCTAGGGCAAGACTAGCAAACCAAACCAGGAACCTACACAAACACACTAGTACTATAGTAACGAAGCGCTCGATGCCAAAATGAAAGGATAACTATCTATAAAAATGGGATCTCCCAAGATCCGGAAGCAACCCAACATATATGTGGAAACAACAATGGTTGGCTTGCCCAAGATAGGCCCCAGGAAGTCAATGACGTCGATGCAAGACTCGAGGTTGTGAGCATGTTATTCTTGCCCTATGCGAAATACTCCAACAGAATCCAAGAAAATAGATTTTTTCTTAATTATTTGATATTTTTAGGAATTTTTGTAGAATTTCTTAATTATTTGCATTTTTGTGCATGTTTAATTTAAAAAAATACTAAAATATCATGCATGTTATAAATACACTTCTATTTAAGGTGAATGTCTTTAATTAGAGAGATTCTAGAGTTCTATTCTTGGTAGCTAAATCATCCTCCTCCCTATAAATAGAGGTGCCCTCTACCATTGTAAATCATCCCTAACATTCTCTAAGTATCAATAAGAAGAACTCTCTCTACTCTTCTCTCTATTGCTCTTGTTCTTGCATTATTGTTCTTGTCTTTTATATTATTTTATAACACGTTATCAGCACAAGACTCTACCGTCTCAAGAACCATTCTCGAAAAATCTAAGGTATTTCCCTCTTCCTAATTTACTTTTCGATTATGTCTGACATTACGAAAAGAAAGTTCGTTGCCCTTGAAATTTCGGGCAAGAACTATATGACATGGGTGTTGGATGCTGAAATCCACTTAGATGCTATGGGTCTCGGAGACACCATCAAAGATAGAGAAAAAGCATCCACCCAAGAATGTGCGAAGGCCTTGATTTTCTTGCGCCATCACCTTGATGAAGGTTTGAAGATTGAATATCTCACCGTCAAGGATCCACTCATCTTGTGGAACGGCTTAAAGGAGAGATATGACAACCTGAAGTTGGTCACTCTGCCACAAGCACGATATGATTGGGCTCATCTGAGGCTCCAGGACTTTAAGTCTGTTTCTGAATATAATTCTGCAATGTTCAGAATTACTTCTAAATTGAAGCTATGCGGGGATAATATCTCCGATTATGATATGCTTGAGAAAACGTTTACAACGTTTCATGCCTCCAATATAGTACTGCAACAACAGTACAGAGAGAAAGGCTTTACAAAGTACTCTGAACTGATTTCTCTTCTACTAGTGGCTGAGCGAAATAATGACCTGCTCATGAGAAATCATGAAAATCGACCCACTGGGTCTACACCACTGCCTGAAGCAGATAAGGTGCACTCTCATTATGCCAAACATGAAAAGGACCATGGTCATGGTCGTAAACGGGGTCATAGCCAGGGACGTAGACAAGGAAGAAATTCCAATGAAGTCCGTCAACCCCCAAGGAGAGATAACCGCCGAAAGCAGAAACGGGGTCATGAAGATCCTAAGGCAAATGGTTCAGAAACTATATGTTATCGTTGCGGTGGGAAAGGGCACTGGTCAAAGACTTGCCGTATTCCAAGACACTTGGTTGACCTTTATCAAGCATCTCGAAAGAGAAAAGGCCCTGAAACAAATTTTGTCTATGACGACGATGAGGACATCACCCACCTGGATGTGGCAGACTTCTTTGAGCAACCCGAGGGGAAAATAGACCACCTAATCGGCGATGGGTCCGTGATGAAAGAAGATGGAGTTATTTGATTTTGTTCTACTTATTTGTATTAGTTAGTGAATAAACTAATAGTCATTAGTATTAGCTCGTATTAGTTAGTTCATGATGCAATGTTAGCAGTAGTTCTTTAGAATATCTTCAATATGCTCAAATATCAATAAAAATTTTATTTTCCAGTAGGGGTAATCGACTAGCCTGAAAAACTAGTCGATTATCTACTATTTTCGCATTAAAGCTGAAAAATAATTGATCAACAATCGATTGTCTTTGTCTAACAATCGATTGTCGTTGAGACAGTGTAATCTGGAATTTTTCAAAAATCATCCACAATCGATTGTCTTTGTCTAACAATTGATTGTTGTTAAGACAGTGTAATCTGGAATTTTTCAAAAATCATCCACAATCGATTGTCTTAAAACAGTGTGTTCTGGAATTTTTCAAAATAGCCAACAATCGATTGTCTATACTTAACAATGGATTGTCTTAATACAGTGTGCTCTAGAATTTTTCAAAATAGCCAACAATCGATTGTCTATACATATCAATCGATTGTCTTAAAACAGTGTGTTCTGGAATTTTTCAAAATAGCCAACAATCGATTGTCTATGCATAACAATCGATTGTCTTAAGAGAGTATGATCTGAAGTTTTTCAAAATAGCAAATAATCGATTGTGTGTGTTTAACAATCGATTGTCAATGTTTAACAATCGATTGTTTGTGTTTAACAATCGATTGTTTGAAGAAAATGTTTAAACTGAAATTTTCAAACTGCAAAGTAATCAATTATGGATAACATATCTGATTTTGTTAGTCAACTGTTAGCAGCAGATTTTGAAAATATTATGTGACACAAACGAATTGAACTTGTTTATTCTTATGTTCGTGTATCTCTTTTGTATGTCAAACTATGGGATAGCAAATATGGATATCTCACAAAGCAAACTTGGATCAACGTCCAACTGTAAAAGTATTTGCCTAGTTGATTCATGTACTACACATACAATACTCAAAGAAAGGAAATATTTCTCTCAACTAAATATGTGTAAGGCAAACGTTACTACAATCTCTGGAAGTAGTAAATTGATTGAAGGCTCCGGAAAAGCAATTGTAACTCTGCCTAAAGGCACGATGTTAATCATAGAGAATGCAATGTTCTCCTCCAAGTCTAAGAGAAACTTGTTGAGTTTTAAAGATGTACGCCGTAATGGCTATCATATTGAGACAATGGATGAAGATAATCTTGAATATCTCGTCATCACAAAGAATGTCTCCGGCCAAAAGAGGGTTATTGAGAAATTCCCGTCTTTATCTTGTGGCCTGTATTGGACAAGAATTAGTGCAATTGAGGCACAGTCAACAGTAAACCAAAAGGTTACTGATTCCAATACCTTTGTACTTTGGCATGATCGATTGGGACACCCAGGATCGGTCATGATGAGACGGATTATAGAAAGCTCATATGGGCATCCGTTAAAGAATTTCAAAATTCTTTCGAATAATGAATATCCTTGCACTTCGTGTTATCAAGGCAAGTTGATTATCAGGCCATCACCAACAAAGGTTGGGACTGAGTCACCCACGTTTCTGGAACGTATACAAGGGGACATTTGTGGACCTATTCACCCACCTAGTGGGTCGTTTAGGTATTTCATGGTCTTGATAGACGCATCCTGTAGATGGTCTCATGTGTGCCTGTTGTCATCACGCAACCTTGCGTTTGCGAAATTAATGGCACAAATAATTCGACTACGAGCACAATTTCCAGATAATCCAATCAAGTCCATTAGACTGGATAATGCTGCTGAGTTTACATCCCAAGCATTTAATGATTATTGCTTATCAATCGGGACAAAAGTTGAACATTCTGTAGCTCATGTTCACACTCAAAACGGTCTTGCAGAATCGTTAATTAAACGCCTGCAGTTGATTGCAAGGCCATTACTTATGAGAACGAGGCTGCCCACTTCGGTATGGGGTCACGCCATCTTACATGCAGCAATGCTAATTCGTCTCAGACCGACGAATTACCACAAGTATTCCCCGTTGCAATTGGTCTTGGGTCATGAACCCAATATATCCCATTTAAGAATTTTTGGATGCGCAGTATATGTGCCTATAGCACCGCCATCCCGCACCAAAATGGGTCCGCAAAGAAGGTTAGGAATATATGTTGGGTTTGAATCGCCCTCCATCATTCGCTACCTCGAAACATTGACAGGCGACTTGTTTACTGCACGATTTGCAGACTGTCGATTTGATGAGACACTTTTCCCAAAATTAGGGGGAGAAGTTGGTGAAACCAAACGGGAAATTTTGTGGAAAAATGCATCATTATCTCATCTTGATCCACATACCTCTATTTGTGAAAGAGAGGTACAAAAGATTATCCATTTGCAAAGAATAGCAAATCAAATGCGTGACGCATTTACGGACTTGAAGAGGATAACGAAATCCCACATTCCCGCGGAAAATGTTCCAATCCGTATTGATGTCCCTGTTGGACAATCATCTAGTGTCATATCCAATGAGTCAAATGCACGCCTGAAGCGTGGCAGACCATTAGGTTCCAAAGATCGAAATCCTAGAAAGAGGAAAAAGAACGATCAAAATGACACCACGAAAGAATCTCATGATTTAACAAATTCTGAGATTCATGAAGAATCCATTGAGCCCGAGACTCTGGAAAATACGGAACTATCCCTAAATCCAATTAATATTGAGGCAAATATTAATCGAGTGGATATTGTGGTGGATAATGCCTTTGCTTATAATGTAGCATCTAGCATTATGCAAGAATGTGAGGATCTCGAACCTCAATCTGTTGAAGAATGTCGAAAAAGACATGATTGGCCAAAGTGGCAAGAAGCAATTCAATCAGAATTGAATTCGCTGGCAAAACGTGAAGTTTTTGGCCCTATAGTTGAAACACCTAATGGTGTTAAGCCTGTCGGCTATAAATGGGTCTTTGTACGCAAAAGAAATGAGAAAAACGAGGTACAAAGATATAAGGCACGCCTTGTTGCACAAGGTTTTTCTCAAAGGCCTGGTGTCGATTATGAAGAGACATATTCGCAGGTAATGGATGCGATAACCTTTCGTTATCTCATAAGTTTTGCTGTCCATGAAAAGCTTGCCATGCACTTAATGGATGTGGTTACTGCCTATCTTTATGGCTCACTTGATAATGAGATATACATGAAAATTCCCGATGGACTCAAGATGCCAAACGCGCATAATTCGAAATCTCGGGAAATGTTCTCAATTAAATTGCAAAGATCCTTGTATGGTCTAAAGCAATCTGGACGAATGTGGTATAATCGTCTTAGTGAGTACTTGTTAAAAGAAGGCTATATAAATGACGCTATTTGCCCGTGTGTTTTTATAAAGAAAACAACATCGGAATTTGTTGTACTTGCCGTATATGTTGATGACATAAACCTTATTGGAACCCCTATAGAACTCCAAAAGGCAATTGATTATCTAAAGGATGAATTCGAGATGAAAGATCTCGGAAAGACTAAACTATGTCTTGGTTTGCAAATTGAATATTTGGCAAACGGAATTTTTGTTCATCAATCTACCTATACAGAAAAGGTACTGAAACGGTTTTACATGGATGAAGCACATCCTTTAAGTACACCGATGGTTGTTCGATCACTTGATGTGAACAAAGACCCATTCCGACCACAAGAAAGGAATGAAGAGCTACTTGGTCCTGAAGTACCATATCTTAGCGCAATTGGCGCACTAATGTATCTTGCAAATACTACAAGACCTGACATATCCTTTTCAGTTAATGTCTTAGCAAGATTTAGCTCGGCTCCTACGAGGAGACATTGGAATGGGATCAAACACATATTGCGGTACCTAAAGGGAACTACCGATATGGGCTTATTTTATGGCAAGAATTGCAGCCCGGATCTTGTTGGTTATGCTGATGCTGGATATTTGTTCGACCCACACAAGGCTCGATCTCAAACGGGTTATGTGTTTACCTGTGGAGAAACCGCCATATCTTGGCGATCGACTAAGCAATCAATTGTGGCTACTTCATCTAATCATGCCGAGATAATTGCTATTCATGAAGCAAGTCGGGAGTGTGTGTGGTTGAGGTCTATAATACATCATATCCAAGACAAATGTGGTTTGAAGTGTGATAAACTACCCACAACTTTGTATGAAGACAATGCAGCATGTATAGCTCAATTGAAGGGAGGATTCATAAAAGGAGATAGAACGAAGCATATTTCACCAAAGTTATTCTTCACACATGATCTTCAAAAGAATGGTGATATCAATGTTCAACAGATTCGTTCAAGCGACAATATGGCTGATTTGTTCACAAAATCTCTACCAAAGTCAACCTTCAAGAAGCTAGTTCACAAGATCGGGATGCGAAGACTTAAGGACATAAATTGATGTTCTTATCAGGGGGAGTTAATGCGCGTTGCACTCTTTTTCCCTTACAAGGTTTTATCCCACTGGGTTTTCCTTGCGAGGTTTTTAACGAGGCAACCAATAGGCGCATATTCAAACATGTGTACTCTTTTTCCTTACTTTAATTTTTCCCATTGGGTTTTGTTTTAAGGTTTTAACGAGGCACATCATTGAATAGACATTCAAGGGGGAGTGTTATAAATACACTTCTATTTAAGGTGAATGTCTTTAATTAGAGAGATTCTAGAGTTCTATTCTTGGTAGCTAAATCATCCTCCTCCCTATAAATAGAGGTGCCCTCTACCATTGTAAATCATCCCTAACATTCTCTAAGTATCAATAAGAAGAACTCTCTCTACTCTTCTCTCTATTGCTCTTGTTTTTGCATTATTGTTCTTGTCTTTTATATTATTTTATAACAATGCATTTCATTTAGGCTTTATTTTTACATTTCTCGAAATTAATCAGTAATTATTTGCTTTATTAAAACTGAAAATCACAAAAAATGGCCCATTTTATCTTTTTTTTCCTTTTATTTAGATTATTAATTTTTCATTTTTAATTTAGAATTAAGTTATTTTAATTAGGTAATTAGTTTAACTTCACATTTTTTAGATTAATTCAGGTTTTTAATCTCTAATTAAAAAAAGAAGAAAAGAAAAGAAATGAGAAAATAAGAAGAGATTTAAAAAAGGTTGTTTTAATTCGATTTTGGGTTGTGTCCATACCCACTTCGGCCCAAAATCTCCCCCTTCAAAGCCAACCGACACTCCCATTACCCACTGGTCTATCCCGAAAAACCTGACCCAGACTCGCCTGTTGACCCGCACGTTTCCCTTTAATATATAATGTCTTTTTACAATTTCCCTTAATTCAAACCCTAAGCCTAAAAAATGCAGAAATGGTGCCCCCTTATACTGTTCATCTTCTTCTTTGATTTAAACCTCAACTCACCTGAAACTCAGACGAGTTTACTCAAACGAGTCCCTTCTCTCCACGTTACCCTTATCCCAACCTGGCTTAATCGGAGGACCTTTTTTTTCTTGTTTGGCATAATTTGACGATCTTTTTTTTCAGGTATAACCCGATGATTTTTCCGGCATAACCCAAAGACCTTTTTACCTTTTTTTTTCATAACTCGATCTTCTTTCTAGCATAACCTGGTAATCTTTCCAATTTAGGGCCTCCAATCCTAGTTCATGTCATTATAGATATAGGGCTCTACTCCTTAATCTCTTTTTTTTTCAAGGATACACAATCCTTATTTAATTGCTTTCAATAAAGAAATATCTTAGATTTTGTTGCAATGACTCAAGAAATATTTCTAGTGAAAACTAGGGTAGGAAATTTTGTTCGTTTATTTGCTTAGTTGCCTGAATAGGTTTTTACCGTGATGTACAAGATTTGAGGTGACCAAATAAGAAGTCTCAACCCAAATAATAGAAAATAAGAAACAAGAAAAGAAGTTGAACTCAAGGTGCAGAAGCGGAGAAAAGATGCAGACTACTAAAAATTTGATTGAAATCACAAGCTTCGCATATCCCGCCTTGATCCGAAAAGCTGAAGAAGAGTGAACCAGTAGTTGCAGCTGACGCGCATCAAGATTCAGATTATACTCTGCAGGAATAACCATCCAAGATACAAGATCAAGCTTTTTATAAATAGAAATTTTATAACTCGTAGTTGATAGGTTTAGCTAGTTTAACTTTTTATCATTTATTTTGGTGTAATAAGGAATTCAACAAAGCAGAAATAGTAGCAACATCAGTGAAATCACAGTCTTTCGTAGTCCCAGCTACCAAAACTTCTAGAACTACACTAACCTGATTCCTTTATAGCCAAGGATATGTAGGCAACCTTTGAAGTAAGGTTCGGTCAGACTCTTTCAAAAGATACTTCTCATGGAGTTTCAAACGGGCAAAAATCCCTCATAATTGCCCATATTATATTTTCCCGAAAACCCATTATGTTTTCGAGCAAAGAAGGGAAGCTATAAGTATGTAATTTTTGCCTATAGGATATACTCCTACAGAATCCAAGAAAATAGATTTTTTCTTAATTATTTGTCATTTTTAGGAATTTTTGCAAACTTTTCTTAATTATTTGCATTTCTGTGCATATTTAATTTTTATTTTAATTCATAAAGAAATAAAAAAAATATCATGCATTGAATTTAGGCTTTAATTTTACATTGCTAGGAATTAATCAGTAATCATTTGCTTTATTAAAACTAAAAATAATAAAAAATAGCCCATTTTTACATTTTCTCCTTTTATTTAGATTATTGATTTTTTCCACATTTAATTTAGGATTAAGTTATGTTAATTAGGTAATTAGTTTAAATTCATATTTTTTTGATTAATTTAGGTTTTTAATCTTAGAATTTTTAATTAAAATAAAGAAGAAAAGAAAAAGGGAAATAAGAAGCGATTTGAAAAAGGTTGTTTTAATTCGATTTTGGGCTGTGTCCATACACAATTTGGCCCAAAATGTTCCCCCTCAAAGCCAACTGACCCAGTCTTATTACCTCTGGTCCAACCCAAAAAACCTGATCCAGACCCGCCTGTTGACTCGCCTGTTTCCCATTAATATATAATGTCTTTATACTATTTCCCTTAATTCAAACCCTAAACCTAAATCTTGCGAAATGATGCCTCCCCTGTACTGTTCATCTTCTTCCCGATTCAAACCTCAACTCGCCCGAAACTGGTGCGAGTTCACTCAAACAAGTCCCTTCTCTCCACGTCACCCTTATCCTAACGTATTTCTGACCAAAAAAGGGGAATATTTCCTTTGAATTTTGCACAATCTTGTAATCTTGGGTGATTTGCTGGATAAATGGAATTCGTGGATGGATGGAAATCAATCCATGCCTTGTATTTGTCCCTAAAAATCACTCACAAACGAGGAAATTTTTCGGATCCTAGGCAGAAGCTTCAAGAATTTTTGAGGTTAAATGTAAGGTAAGTTCTATTCTTGTGAAAGAAGGAAAGATTTTTTAGAGAATTGGTAGAGTAAGTTTCTACGGCTCTTGAAGTTTTTATTTTTCTTCATGCCTTTTCTTTTTTAGTCTGCTCTCTTCAGAAAACGAAAACAATAAGAAACAAAATGGTATGAGTTTGTGTTCTTCATTCGAGTTTCATTTTCAAAAGAAATCAGAGAAAGCACCAAAAATGTTTTCAGCATTTTTTTGTTGATTCTAGATTCTCAAGGATTAGGTTTGAATTGAGTTGTTTTCCGGTTCTCAAAGCTAAAGGAAGCACACCAATTTAGTTTAGTATAAAGTTTATTTTTTTTCTATCTATTCTTTGCATAAGTCCTTGGAGCTATTATCTTAATCATTGGTTGTCCCATTTGCACATTCTGTGTGCTTACCTCACGAGTTAAATTGATACTTTTTTCAAATATTTACTATCCCCTTAGCCTAATAACAAGATCATATCATTTTTCCATAGCAATTTCGTATCCATCCCTCGTAACTTTCCAATAATCTCAAACCTTAGAAGAATATTCAAACTCATACCCTAGTTTGCCTTTAAAAAATATAACCCTTTTCTTAAATAATTTGAGGTGCCATGCTTAAAACGTATAATACATGGCTCTCATAAAATTAGATCAAGACCTAATCCTTTTAGAAAATAAGTATACGCAATCAAAATCTATAAACTATGGTGCTCCCATAAATAAAATATTTTTGTAGAAATTGCATTGAACTTTCGTAGTTTTCTTTAGGCCCGTTAATTAAATAATTGTCATAGCTACCGGCGGTTCCAGTGACGTAGTCGTGATGCTTAATTACTAAAATTTGGGGGGTACATTTATGTCATTTAGCCACAATTTAATCTTTAAAAATTAAACATGTTGTAGAACGTGTGTACTGTTCTCGTGACATGATTCGCAATATGTAACAATAATTATTAAAAGCGGTTATAAAGTTAGAAATGCACAATAGGTTTAAAATGTGTTGTAAATCAGATAATAGGCCAATTATTAAATGTTTAAGCAACCATGCTAGAACCACGGAACCCGGGAATACCTAGCACTTTCTTCCGGGTTAACAAAATTCCTTAAAATTTTTGGTTCGCAGACTTTTATATAAAGTCGAAATTTCTTCGATTTGGGATTTTAAAAATAAATCGGTGACTTGGATACCAAATAAACTATTCCAAGTGGCGACTCTAATAAGTAAATAATCCCATTTCGATTTATGTCACTTTAGTTGAAAAAATTCATATATTACCCTTGCGGTGTAAGAAGGAGGTGTGAAAGAGGTGGTACCCGACCTCGAGGATCTCGTCAACAAGAAATTTAGCTCCAAGGAGCCAACAATGCCATCTCCAGTCCCAAGGTGGTGCCCGACCTCGAGGACCTCCATATAAAATAAGCTAGGCATTAAGAAGCCAACAACATCATCTTCAGTTTCGAGGTGATAATCGACCTCGAAGACCCCTATCAGCAAGAAGTTTAGGCTTTAAGAAGCTTGTAGTGTCGCCTCCAATCTCAAGACGGTATCCGATCTCGAAGGTTCATCTCAAGAAGAAAAATAAGCATTTCGAGTTCCGTGCATGAGGGCTCGACTCCTTCACATCGCCTAAGTATGAGTAGCCCCTCATTGGGGGCGTATCTACAACGCCTCAAAATATTATCTACGCCAAGTTTAAAACAAAACTCTCTAGGCGCCCGAAGCTGGCCCTCACTCAGATGCCGCTCTCAAAAACTTCGAGTTTCGAGGTGCTATATTCATGTGACTCGAGGGTCCCGATGGCTCAAGTCTATTGAACCACTTCAGGCTTGCTTCGAGGAACACCGGTGGGCTTAGGAAAGAGCCATTTCTATCAACCAAAGATCGACAAGAATACTTGCACCCGAGTTAGATTTTGACAAATCGACAACAGAGGTATACATTAAGAACTCCCACAAATATAAAAGAATATGAGAAGCATCAAAGGCTGAGGTCGAGAAAATATCTTTATATTTATGCACATTTTCTTACAATAGCCCTTGAGGGGTCCTTACATATAATTACAAAAGCCCATAAGGGGTTCTTACAAAGAAATAAAGAAGCGGAGGAGTGTACACCCATAGTGAAAGCCTAAAGGCCTAGTCTACCCTCGAAGGTTCATCTTCAGTAGCAGAATCTCCAAGCGTACCTCCTCTAGGTTCCTTGCACGATCCCATGGAATAACATCTCCGAGGGAGAAGATGAAGAAGTGGACAGGAGGAGGATGTCGAAGAGGCAGAAAAAAGAAACATAACCGCCGAAGCCAAAGGTTGAAGATTCGGAGGGCCCCAGCATCGACAGCTGGTTGTGCCACTTTATCCCTTGGGAGGAAAATTAAAAACCCAAGGAATGAAGTGCCATACCATGTCGAGGTAGGAGAGTGAGAAGCGGTGTAGAGTCCGAACGCCCTTCTATATCGGAAGAAGCTGACTGCCCTATATAGGGAGATAGTATTGGGATACTCCTATTTATAGGAGGTAATGACACGACCATCGATGCCCTTGAAAGACTAGTCGACAGATGTAATCAACGTGCTCTTGAAAAACTGAGTCGACGGTAGTGTTGTCATTTTGAAGGATTGGAATCGACAGTGTATTGAATGGTATCGAAAAGACAATTCCATGGGATATCCCAGTTTTCGTGAAAGCTCATGGGGAGCCTGAAGATTTCGGCATTTGAATCGTTTCCCATCACTTCGCTCTAGGAAACGTGGAGACTATTTGTATGCGATAAAATTGGGGAGCCAATTTCTCGGTAATAAGGCATTAAGGATGATCACCTAGGAGGCTCAAGAACACAGACTAAGCATCCTCTCTTGAGATATATCGACACCCGTTTCGGGGGTAACATTGGCCAAGACCCCAACAGGCATGGGGAGTTTTCAAAGAATACAGCTGGGGTCAAATGAGTCTATCAGGATAGCTTAAGGCTAGTCTACACCTGCATCATGGAGCCAGTCAGCTGTTCTATCCCATTTTCTTTATAATTAATGCGCCATTTTACCATGTCTGTATTTTCCTATCCTATATAAGGGGGATCCCTAGCAGTTTGTAAATTCTATTGTTCCAACTGTTCTACACGAAATAATAACTCTTTCTCTCTCTCTTCTCTCTAATACACTCTCTTGAAATTGTTTCTTTAGTTTATTATCTCCATACTTGTTCTTCATTTATTTGCTTATCATTGGCCATAGCCTCCATCAATTATATCCTAATGTTAGCCCTTCCCCAACTTTCCTCGATAGCTCAAGCCCGAGCCCAGGCATCAATTTCGAGGTTGTTTATCGGTCAGTTTGTGGCCGAATAACTAGCCCCTTAGTTTGATCATAACTCCGTTTTAGCTTGCATTTCACCCTTTATCTTTACATATCTAGTATCCACTGCTTAAACAACTAGTATAAAAATAGATCACGTATATTTAGAGACCCATTAACAAATTTAGTTGTGATTACCATTTTCACGGTAAATAGGAAGATCATTCTATTCCTCTTTACGTCATTTTTCCTGACTAGAGGGAAGATGGATGTGTCATTGCTGAGGAGGAAACCCTTCCTACTGTGGAGAAAATGGTACCACGATGTCCCAATGTTTAGCCTAACTTCATAAAGGTGGCAGAACTGGTGAAAAGGAGGTTTAAATCTACAATGATAGTTGAGCTGTTAACTAGCTCAAGGTTAGACTCGGCCTACCTGGGCCCAAGGATCGGATCCCTGCGGGCGATGACGAGGTGCGAGATCATCTTCCCGGCTTCTGCGCTCTTTATGCATATCTGTTCTTAATTTGATATTAGTTCCCTTTGCTGCTGTTGATAGAGGAGTTATGTCTCTACTACAACGTATATCCGATGCATCTCCGCCCTTATATCTTTAAAGTGTCATGATGTTGACTACATTCATTGAATTGGCTGACGTTAACATAAAAGTATGCCACCTGATCCATCTATTTGCCCCTCATTTCTTTTGAGGGACTTTGCTGGATCTTCGCCATCGGGGGGAAAAAATGTTTAGTGGTGAGGATGGATGACAAGGCTAGTCGGCATTTCTAGCTTGACTATTTCTATGTCAGGACCAAGGATGTGGTTTCCGCCACCATAGGCTTCCTTAAGACTTGTAACCCTACCCGTAAGTACTCTATATGTTTATATAACTTTTTGTTTCCAATGTTTTTCTTATTGTGGGTCAGTTAATTAGCTTTCCCTTTTTTTTGCAGCTACTAATCCAACTCTCCAAATGGTGGCCCACATTAGCATTGGGTTCGACAGATTCTTCCTAGTACGACATGAATACATTATTGGTCAAGGTTTCTAAGAGATATAGGTTGTCTCTTCCCTCGACAGGTAACCTACTCCTTACCCTCGATGCTACAATTTCTTCGCCCATGTCTGTTACCTCTGCTGATTTTTCCCTTTCTCATTTTTCTTTAGCTTCGGCCATGGGATCTACCAGGATTTTGAGAGCTCCCATGACCTCATTCGGAAGAAGAGGGCCACTATTTCTTTAGTCTCTTCCCCTTCTATGACTACTACTGAACCTGTCTTCGTTCCAATTCCACCTGCCACCACTTATGCCTTCGTTTCTGCTCTGGCTGCTGAGATTTGTGCTCCTCTATATTCTCTCATTGACAAGGACAATGTGTTACTCTGGCCGTTGATGTGGCAGGAGGGATTTTTCATTGCATGAGGCAAGGATAATTTTTATGGGCGATGAATCTCAAGGCTCAAAGACTGGTCGAAGCCGATGTAGGTGTTTCTTTTCATTCCGAGGGAATGGAAACTAAGGGGGAGATTGCTGACGTTGTTGACTTTTCGTGCGAGATAAACCTTCAACCTCTCGGACAACCGCATATGCTTCTTTGCCTACAAATGATAGGGGCAAAAGCATTGATGAAGAGGCATATGAGTCGGGTTTCAATGTGTATGCAGACAACATGAAAAAGATTGAAGATGGGCTTATCTAGCTCGTGGCAAAGTTAGAGGGGTCTACGAGGTCTATCATGATGCCTATGGAGACTTGTTTGTGGACACCGAGGAGGTAGTCTCTGCCTTTGGTCCTCTCTATTCCATAGTTGAGGGTAAGACCCTTAAGGAAATCAATAATGGTGCTTTGTCGAGGAGCACTGCCGGCCTAGCTGTTAGGGTAAGTGTTTGTGATATGAACTTTTTCTTGTTTCTTAGGACTTTTAAAGTTCTGACCTTTATTCTCCTCTTGTTTAGTATACAGACAGTGATTTTAGAAATGGAGAGCACTCAGATAGAGAAATGAGATAAAGTTATCTTCATGAAACTGAAAGATAAATACCTTGAGTAGCGAGATCTCCACAGTCAGTTTTGCGAGGGCGGAAACATGAATGCCTTGATGGAAGATCTAAAGAATAGGGACGAGGACCTAGTACAAGCCATAGAGAAGTTCATTATCCTCGAGGGGATATTAAGAAGTAGAGAGTATGAGCTTGAGGTTAGCAGGGGCATAGAGGCCCAATGCAGTGATCTAAGATCAAGTGCTTGAATTGTAAGGGCAGCTTAAAGAGTGTCGGTTTTAGCTGGAGGCCCTTAGTGGAAATATTATTGAGAAAAGAAGGAGCTTGAGAAGACAGAGCCGTCTAGTTTGGACGCTCGGAGGAAGGAAGAGATGTTCGAGGTGGCAAATAAGACTCTTCAAGCCGAGCTGGAAAATGATCAATCGACAACGAGAGCTACGGAATACCAGATCGAGGAATTGGAGAAAGATAATTTCGTCCTTCATGATCAAGTAGCCGCTCTAATGGCCGAGAAAGGCTCAACTACTTGCACGACCGTCCTCCTCCAACACTTCTAACTTTCGCAATATTCCTCGAAAGTTATACAAAGAATGGAACCACACTGAGTGATGTGTTTTGAGATTTATACAGTAGGCTTGGTTCATGGGGATGCATTTGAGGATGCTCGAGTGAGGGCTCGTGAAGCTAGTGTTTCTTAAGGATATGATCCCACAACGTGTGATGAACCAAAGGGGTCATCACCTGTTTCTAATTAAAATATGTGTTTTCGAGGCCTTGAAAACCTTATTTAGGGTTGCCTCGATTTGCGTGCACAGTCCAGGCGCATAGCCGGAAAGCTTATATGGGAAATTTTTGCAAAAAATGCTAAATTTTGGTATTATAATCAACGAGTTTGACTCCAGACAACATTTTAGGCAAACAGACCCGGACCTATGATTTGACGGTCCTAGAGGGTTCATAGGAAAATATGGGACTTGCGCTTATGTCCGAAATCGAATTCCGAGGTCCCAAGCCCGAGATATGAATTTTTATATGAAATTGCTTTATGAAAATGTTTAAAGAGAATTGAAGTAAAATCTAATTTGAAAGTAATGATATCGCGCCTGTATTTTGGTTTCGGCGCCCGGTACAAGTCTCATATATGTTTTGAATCACTGTTGTAAAGTTTGGTTAAAAACGAACGTTGTTTGGTGCGATCCGGATCCTAATTGGGAAATTTATGCTTAAAAGGAGTTTTTAGAAATTTCATTGATCTTGAGGCTCAATTTGATGTTCATGATGTTATATTGGTGATTTCATCACACGAATATGCTCGTAGGATGTTTTGAGGTTGTGTATATATTTGGTTTAAAGCTTTGAGGGCTCGGGTGAGTTTCGAGTAGGTTCCGGGATGCCTTAGGCTTAAAAAGATCAGATGTTGCAGGTTTAGGAATTTTCACAAGTCTCTGAACCCTCTTGCGCGGCCCGCGAGAAATAGCATGCGGCCGCTGAGGGGCCAGCATGGCCGCAATCACCTTTGAGCGGTTCGAGGTGGGTGTTGTGCGCCGGTAGTCAGCTTGGTGCGGTCCGCATTGGGCAATAATATGCAGGTCTTCAGGAAGCCTGTGCGGCCATGGTCCTTTTTTGCGCAGTCCGCACAAGAAAGTTTAGAGGGGCATAAATATATTTGAATTTAAGTTATTTTACATTTTTCTAAACCCCAAAACATAAGAGACGATTTTCCAAGCAACATTTCTTCTCCAAAACAATTGGTAAGTGGTTTCTAACTCATTTTCTTCAATCCTTAGCATCTTTTAACATGATTTCAACTTCAAATCAATGATTTTCATGGCATAATTGGGTGTTTTGGGTAGAACCTAGGTTTTCTAAAAATTTGGGAGTTGGACCTCAATTTAAGGTCTGATTTCAAAAAAAAATCATATATTTGGATTTGTGGGGAAATGTGTAACCGAGTTTTGCTCCAAACGTCGAGTTTTGACCGCGTGGGCCCTAGGGCATTTTTCACCTTTTGGGGTAAAACCTTATAAAACTTATTTTCATGCATTGGAGTTGATTCATTTTGCATTTATTAATATGATTAACTTATGTCTAGATTCGAGCAGATTGGTGGTGGAATCAAGAAGTAAAGCTATAATTGGGACTTGAGTGGTGTTTAAGGCATCGAGGTAAGTGTTTGGTCTAACCTTAGCTTGAGGGATTAGGAGTCATATGTGCTAATTGCTCTTTGTTGAGTACGACATATAAGCATGGTGACGAGTATCTATACGTTAGTGTCAAGCATGATGGTGAGTCCTAAATTAGAAGTTGTTGTATTCTTAAATGACTTCACGTATGCCTTATCTAATGATCCACCGTATCGAGCAAAGATTTATTTATCCTCGTAGATCTTATTTATGATTGAGCACCTTCATTAAGAAAATAGAGATGAGGTTGGTTATAGCTTATTCTCCATTGCCGGGATGATTGGTTCTATATTGTTGTTCCATTGCTGGGAAGTTATTATGTTACTTTGTTCCTTTGTCGGGACCTCTAGTGATTATGTGATAACATGAAACGGGAATGGGTGGTACGCCTACCACAAGATATTGAAATAGGAGCGAGTGGTACGCCTACCACAAGATTTGATGAAATGGGAGCGGGTGATATGCCTACCATAAGATTTGATGAAATGGGAGCGGGTGGTTCGCCTACCACAAGATTTGATGAAATGAGAGCAGGTGGTACGCCTATCACAAGATTTGAAGTAATGGGAGTTGGTGGTATGCCTACAACAAGATTTGATGAAATGGGAGCGGGTGGTACGCCTACCACAAGTGATATTGAAATGGAAGCGGGTGGTACACCTACCACAAGTGATTAAAATGGGAGTTGGGGGTACACCTACCACAAGTGATGTTAAAATGGGAGTGGGTGGTACGCTTACCATAAGTGACATTGAAATGGGAGCGGGTGGTACGCCTACCACGAGTCATGATGAATTGGGAGCAAGTCGTAAGCCTACCACGAGATATGAGAAATGGGATCGGGTTGCACGCCTGCAATGAGATGAGCATTGAAAGTGAAAGTTGTTTTTACCTATTCTTATCCGTGTTAGTAGCTTAATAGTTGATCTCATTATTATTTCTTGAAGATTCTGTTTATTTTTCTATCCCCAAAAAATCATGTTTCCCCTCCCTAGTTTTACTTGTTTATTTCTTGTTATTTCTTTTGTTATATATTATTTAACTGCACAGGTTTAGCTGGAGTCTGGTCCTAGCTTCGTCACTACCTCTCTGGGGTTAGGCCAGACACTTACCAGCACATGCGGTGATTGTGCTGATGCTACACTCTACACTTATGTGCAAATACCGTAGCAACGTGTGAGCAGCAACACTAGACTGGGTGCCAGCCTTCAGTCCACCAAGACACCGAGGCAACCTTGCAGATGTCCGTAGATCCGGAGTCTTCTCTATGTTGCTTTTAATTTGTTAACTTATGTATTCCGATACAAACAATGCTATATTTCTTTCAAACAGTTGTATTTAGTACTCTTAGTAGTCCCTGGGTAATGTGACACCAGTTCTTGGGTAAAGATATATGATAAGTTCCGCATTATTGTTCAGTTTATTTAATTTAAGTCTTCCGCTTTATGTTCATGTTTTCGCTGTTATTTAACTAATATGATACGTGTTATAACTAATAAAAAGAGTTTAAAATAAAAGTGTTTGAAGTTTATGAATGTGGCTTGCCTACCTTCTACGAGTAGGCGCCATCACAATTCCCGAGGGTGAGAATTCTGGGTCGTGATAAGTTGGTAACAGAGCTCTATGTTACATAGGTGTCACAACCCACAGACAAACTTAGTAGAGTGTGAGGGATCGGTGCAAAGACATATGTATTTATCCCCTTGAGGCTACAAAGTTAGGAAAATTTCACATCTGTTCTTTCCTGTCGTGCGGATTGGTTTCTCAGTGCTAATCGAAATTCTACTCTATTTTATCGCAGATGGTGAGAACACGCGCTTTCTCATCTTCTCATAAGCAGTCCGAGCCCCAGACAGCTTCCACTAGGGGCAAAGGGCGAGCTGAGGCCGTGCTAGAGGCCAAGGAAGGGGCGGAGCTTAGCCCCGAGTAGCAGGACCAGTGGCAGAGCCTCAGGTTGATTTTGATGAGGAGGTTCTGGCCCCAGCCCCAGCAGTTCTGTTGGGCCCAGTTCAGGTCCTAGAGGGATTGATTACTACCCCAGTTCTTCAGGATGCTCTACTTCGATTGGTGGGTCTCATAGATTGTGTTACCCGAGTATGTTTGCTTCTAGTAGCACCAGCCATCTTTCAAGATGGAGGAGGTGCCCAGACTCCTACTACTCGTACTTCGGAGCAGGTAGCTCCTCAGATTCAGACTCCAACAGTTCAGCCAGTTGGAGCAGCTTAGTCGGGTATGGTAGCCCAGGCCGGTGATGGGGCAGCTATGACTGCTAATGCTTTATGGAGGTTGGATAGGTTCACCAAGCTTTTCACTACTACCTTTAGCGGTGCATCTATCGAGGATCCTCAAGATTATTTGGACAGCTGCCACGAGGTTCTTCGGAACATGGGTATTGTTGAGAGCAATAGGGTTGATTTAGCTACATTCCAGTTGTCTGGATCTTCCAAGACTTGGTGGAGGGATTATTGCCTAACTAAACTAGCTGGGTCACCAGCCTTGACCTGGGAGAAGTTCACGCAGTTATTTCTGGAGAAGTTTCTCCCTATTACACAGTGAGAGGCCTATCGGAGGCAGTTCGAGCGTCTCTATTAGGGATCCATGACATCACCCAGTACGTGACCAGGTTTATTGATTTGGTTTGCCATGCTCTTATTATACTTCCCACCGAAAGGTAGAGAGTGAGACGGTTTATTGATGGGCTCATTCAACCTATTCGTCTCCAGATGGCTAGAGAGGCTAGGAGCGAGATATCCTTTCAAGAGGCGGCCAATGTGGCCCGGAGGATTGAGATGGTATTGTCGGGGGGGGGGGGGGGGTCATTGAGCAGAAAAGAGACCACATCAATCAGGTCGCTTCAGTGGTGCCTCGTCTGGAGGTAGAGATTCATATGATAGGGGCCAACCATCTAGGCCTTTCCAATCAGCCCTCCAGGTTTCTCGTGGTACTTCTAGTAGCCGTGGTCCTCAAATGCAGTATTCCGATCACTAGTCCTTCAGTGCACCACCAGCACTTATTAGTGCACCACCACATTAGAGTTTCCAGGGTCGCCAGTCCCAGCAGCCGAGAGCTTGTTTTACTTATGGCAACACGAGGCACACTGCTAGGTATTGCCCTCACGCTCAAGATGGCTCTCATCATTTGAGTTCTCGTGCCGTGGTTCAGGCGCCAAGTATTCTACTGCCCGCCCAGCCAGCTAGAGGTAGGGGTAAAGGTGACAAAGGTGGAGGTAGAGGTCATAGAGGTGGAGCTCAGACCGCTAGAAGTGGAGGCCAGCCAGCAGCAGGCCGTCCTAGAGAGGTAGATCAGAGTGGTGAGGCCCAACCTTGATGTTATGCTCTTCAGGCTAAGCTCGAGACTGAGGCTTCAGATGCGGTTATTACAGGTACGGTTCTGGTATATGATAGTGATGCTTAATTGTTGTTTGATCTGGGGTCTAAGTACTCATATGTGTCATCCTATTTTGCCCCGTATTTAGCTATGCCTAGTGATGCATTAGGTATTCCTGTCTATGTGTCTACGCCGATAGGTGATTCTATCGTCGTTATTTGAGTCCATCATTCCTGTGTTATAGTGATTGGGGGCCTTGAGACTTGTGTAGGTTTGTTGCTTTTATATATGGTCGACTTTGATATTATATTGGGATTGACTGTTATCACCTTATCATACTATCTTGGATTGTTATGCCAAGACAATGACCTTAGCCTTACCGGGTATGCCTCGTTTAGAGTGGAGAGTGACTCCTGGTCATTCTACCCGCAGTGTTATGTCGTATATGAAGGTTTGACCTATTGTCGAGAAGGGGTGTTTGGCCTATTTAGCCTATGTTCGGGATTCCAGTGCTGGGGTTTCCTATATTGATTCTGTTCTCGTTGTTTCTGAGTTGCCCGATGTTTTTCCTTCAGACCTGCCAGGTATGCTGTCTGACAGGGATATTAACCTTTGCATTAATGTGGCTCTGGGCACCCAACCCATTTCTATCCAGCCATATCGTATGGCCACGCAAGAGTTGAAGAAGCTAAAGGAACAGTTGCAGGATTTGCTTGAGAAGGGTTTCATTAGACCTAGTGTCTCACCTTGGGGTGCGCCAGTGTTATTTGTCAAGAAGAAGGATGGGAAAATGAGAATATGTATTGATTACTGGCAATTGAATAAGGTAACGATCAAGAATAAGTATCCATTGTCGATGATTGATTATTTGTTCGACCAGCTTCAGGGTGCCAAGGTATTTCACAAGATTGACTTACGATTTGGCTACCATCAATTGTGGATTAGGGCATCCGATTTCCCTAAGATAGCCTTCTACACTCGGTATGGGAATTACGAGTTCTTGGTTATGTCATTCAGGTTGACAAATGCCCCAGCAGCTTTTGTAGACTTGATGAATCGAGTGTTCAGGCCTTATTTGGACTCATTTGTGATTGTTTTCATTGATGATATATTTATATACTTCTGCCGTCAGGAGGAGCACGAGTAGCACTTTAGAGTGGCTCTTCAAACTTTGAGGGATAGTCAGTTATACGCCAAGTTCTCGAAGTGTGAGTTCTTTTTGAGTTCAGTTGTATTTCTGGGTCATGTTATATCAGCAGAGGGTATTCATGTGGACCCAAAGAAGATAGAGACAGTCAAGAACTGGCCTAGACCAACATCAGCTATAGAGATTCAGAGTTTCTTGGGATTGGCAGGCTACTATCGACAGTTCGTGCAATATTTTTATCAATTGCAGCCCTGATGACCAAATTGACTCGGAAGGATGCGCAGTTCAGATGGTCAAACGAGTGTGAGTCAAGCTTTCAGAAGCTCAAGACAGATTTGACTATGACATCCGTATTGGTTTTTCCCTCAAGCTCAAGGCCTTATACAGTTTATTGTGATGCTTCCCATATTGGCCTTGGTGCAGTGTTGATGAAGGATGGCAAAGTCATTGCCTATGCTTCGAGGCAGTTAAAGATTCATGAGAAGAATTATCCAGTTCATGATTTAGAGTTGGCAGCCATTGTTCATGCATTGAAGATCTGGAGCCATTATCTATACGGCGTGGCATGTGAGGTGTACACTGGTCACAAGAGTCTTACGTACTTGTTCAAGCAAAAGGAGTTGAATTTGAGGCAGAGGAGGTGGTTGGATTTGTTGAAGGATTATGATATCACTATCTTATATCACCTGGGGAAAGCCAATGTGGTGGCCGATGCTTTGAGTAGGAAGTCAGCCAGCTTGGGAAGTCTTGCTTATATTCTGGTCAGTAAGAGGCCGCTTGCATTAGATTTTCAGGCTTTGGCCAATCGATTTAAAGGTTGGATGTTTCTTAGCCTAGTCGGGTCTTGGCTTGCATGGTCGCTTGTTCTTCATTATTGGAGAGTATCCGTGATCGGCAGTTTGATGATCCTTATTTCTGTGTCCTTAAAGACACGGTGCAGTGAGGAGGTGCCAAGCAGGTTACTTTAGATGCTTATGGAATGTTGAGATTGTAGGGGCGAGTTCGTGTGCTCAACGTGGATGGGCTTTGAGAGTTGATTTTAGAGGAGGCCCATAGTTCCCCGTACTCTATTCATCCAGGCGCCGCGAAAATGTATTAGGATTTGTGGCAGCATTCCTGGTAGCATAGAATGAAAAAGGACATTATGGCATATGTGGCGCGGTGTTTGAATAGTCAGCAGGTTAAGTATGAGCATCCGAGGGCTAGTGGTTTATTTTAGAGGTTTGAGCTTCCCGAGTGGAAGTGGGAGCGGATCACTATAGACTTCTTTACTAAACTTTCCTTGACTTGGAAGAAGTTCGATGTAGTTTGGGTCATTGTTGATAGGTTGACGATGTCAGTGCATTTTATTCTTGTGGCGGTCTTCTATTCATCCGAGAGGTTAGCTGAGAATCTAGGAGATTATTCGCCTTCATGGTGTGCCGGTATCTATCTTTTCAGATCGAGGGGCGCAGTTTACCTCGTTATTCTGAAGAGCAGTTAAGTGATAGTTAGGCACCCAGGTGGAGTTGAGTATATCATTTCATCCTCAGACGGACAGGCAGTCCGAGCAGACTATTCAGATATTGGAGGATACTCTTCGAGCTAGTGTTATTGACTTTGGAGGTTCGTGGGATCAGTTTTTGCCTTTAGCTGAGTTTGCCTGCAACAATAGCTACCAGTCGAGCATCCAGATGGCTCCTTATGAGGCTTTATATAGTAGGTAATGTCGATCTCCGGTTGGATGGTTTGAGCCGAGAAAGACTTGGTTGTTGGGTATGGATCTAGTCTAGGAGGCCTTAGACAAGGTCAGGATCATTCAGGATAGGCTTCGTTCAGCTTAGTCGAGGCAAAAGAGCTATGTAGATCGCAAGGTTTGAGATGTGGCTTTTATGGTTGGTGAGCGGGTATTGCTCTGAGTGTCATCTATGAAGGGTATGATGCGATTTGGGAAGGAGGGTAAGCTTAGCCCTAGGTTCATTGATCCATTTGAGATTCTTGATCGAGTCAGAGAGGTGGGTTATAAACTTGTATTGCCGAGGAGCTTATCATCCGTGCATCCAGTTTTTCATGTGTCCATGCTTCAAAGGTATCACAACGATCTAGCCCACGTGTTACATTTCAGCGCCATCCAGTTGGACAAGGACTTGTAGACCGGCAGGTTCGCCAGTTGAGATCCAAGAGTTTTCATTCTGTTCATGTTCAGTGGAGAGGTGAGCCACTTGAGGCATCGACCTGGGAGTTTGATTTGCGGAGCTGTTATCCCCATCTATTCCCCGACTCGAGTGCTTTCTTCTTTTATCCGTTCGAGGACGAACAATTGTTTTAGAGGTGGAGAATGTCATGACCCAAAAGGTTCATCACCTGTTTCTGATTGAAATATGTGTCGCTGAGGCCTTGAAAACCTCATTTAGGGTTGTCTCAATTTATGTGCATAGTACTGGCGCGTATCTGGAAAGCTTAAATGTGAATTTTTGCCAAAAATGCTAAATTTTGATAAGAAAATTAATGAGTTTGACTCGGTCAGCATTTTGGGTAAATGGACACGGACCTATGATTTGACGGTCCCGGAGTGTCTTTAGGAAAAATATGGGACATGGGCGTATGCTCGGAATCAAATTTCGAGATCCCAAGCCCAAGATATGAATTTTTAAGTGAAATTGCTTTCTGAAAATATTTAAAGAGAATTGAAGTGAAATCTAATTTGAATGTAATGTTACCAGGCCCGTATTTTGGTTCCGGTGCCCGGTGCAAGTTTCATATATGTTTTGAACCACTCCTGTAAAGTTTGGTTAAAAACGGACGTCGTTTGGCGCAATCCGGACCCTAATTGGGAAATTTATGCATAGAAGGAGTTTTGAGAAATTTCATTGATCTTGAGGTTCAATTCGCTGTTCATGATGTTATATTGGTGTTTTGATCACAAGAATATGTTCGTAGGATGTTTTGAGGTTGTGTATATATTTGATTTAGAGCTTTGAGGGCTCGAGTGAGTTTCGAGTAGGTTCCGGGATGCCTTAGCCTTAATTAGATGTTGCAGGTTCAAAAATTTTGACTGGTCTCTGAACCCTCTTGCGCAGCCTGCGAGAAATGGCGTGCGACCGTGGTCGCCTTTGAGCAGTCCGGCAGTGGGTATTGTACGGCCGCGGTCGGCTTGGTGCGCTACTAGGCAATTCTTCGCAGGTCTTCAGGAAGCCTGTACGTCTGCGGTCCTTTTTGCACGGTCCGCACAGGGAACTTCAGAGGAGTATAAATACACGTGAATTTAAGTTATTCTACATTTTTCAAAACTCTAAAATATAAGAGGGGATTTTCCAAAAAACTCTTCTTCTCCAAAATGGTTGTTAAGTGATGTATAACTCATTTTCTTCACTCCTTTGAATCTTTTAACATGATTTCAACTTCAAATCAAATATTTTCATGGGGAACTTGGGTGTTTTGGGTAGAACTTAGGTTTTCTAAAAATTGGGGTGTTTGACCTCATTTTGAGGTCCGATTTCTAAACAAATCATATATTTGGATTTGTGGGGGAATGGGTAACTGGGTTTTTGTCCGAAGCTGGAGTATCAACCGTATGGGCCATGGAAATTTTTGACCTTTTGGGCTAAAACCTTGTAAAATTTATTTTCATTTATTGGGGTTGATTCATTTAGCATTTGTTAGTGTGATTAAGTAACTTATGACTAGATTCGAGCAGATTGGTGGTTGAATCAAGAGGTAAAGCTATCATTGAGACTTGAGCGGTCTTCAAGGCATCGAGGTAAGGGTTCGGTATAACTTTAGCTTGAGGGATTAGGAGTTGAGTCTTATGTGCTAATTGCTCTTTGTTGAGTACGACGCATAGGCATGGTGACAAGTATCGATGCGTTGGTGTCAAGCATGACCGTGAGTCCTAAATTGGAAGGTGTTTTATTCTTAAATGACATCATGTATGCCGTAACTAATGATCTATCGGATTGAGAAAAGATTTGTTTATCCTCATAGATCCTATTTATGATTGAGTACCTTCATTAAGCAACAAGAGTTAAGGTTGGTTATAGTTGATTCTCCCTTGCCGAGATGATTATTTCTAAATTATTGTTCCCTTGCCGGGAATTTATTATGTTACTATGTTCCCTTACCGGGGCCTCTTGTGATTATATGATAACATGAAATGGGATCGGATGGTACGCCTACCACAAGATATTGAAATGGGAGCGGGTGGTACGCCTACCACAAGATTTTATGAAATGGGAGCGGGTGGTATGCCTACCACAAGATTTGATGAAATGGGAGCGGTTTGGTACGCCTACCACAAGATTTGATGAAACGGGAGCGGGTGGTACGCCTACCATAACTGATATTGAAATGGGAGCAGGTGGTATGCCTATCACAAGTGATATTGAAATGGGAGCGGGTGGTACGCCTACCAAAAGTGACATTGAAATAGGAGCGGGTTGTGCGCTTACCACGAGTCATGATGAAATAGGAGCGGGTGGTACGCCTACCACGAGATATAAGAAATGGGATCGGGTTGCATGCTTGCAACGAGATGAGATTCGAAAGTGAAAGTTGTTTTTATCTATTCTTATCCGTGTTAGTAGCTTAAAAGTTGATTTCATTATTATTTCTTGAGGATTTTGTTTATTTTGCTATCCCCAAAGCATGTTTCGCCTCCCCAGGTTTATTATTCCTTTTGCAATATATTATATAACTGCACATGTTTATCTGGAGTCTGGTCCTAGCCTCGTCACTACCTCGCCGGGGTTAAGCCAGACACTTGCCAGCACATGGGGTCGGTTGTGCTGATGCTACACTCTACACTTATGTGCAAATACTGGAGCAACGTGTGAGCAGTAGTACTAGATCGGGATCCAGCCTTTAGTCCACCGAAACATCGAGGTAGCCTTACAGACGTCCCCAGGTCCAGAGTATCCTCTATCTTGCTTTTCATTGTGTTATCTCATGTATTTGAGACAAACAATGTTATATTCTTTTAGACAGTTGTATTTAGTACTCTTAGTGGTCTGTAGGTTACGTGACACAAGTTTTTGGGTAGAGATATATGACAAGTTTCGCATTATTGTTCAGTTTATTTAATTTAAGTCTTCCGCTTTATGTTCATGTTTACGCTGTTATTTGACTAATACGATACGTGTTGTTATAATTGATAAAAAGAATTTAAAACAAAAGTGTTGGAAGTTTATGAAAATGGCTTGCCTAGCTTCTACGAGTAGGCGCCATCAAGACTCTTGAGGGTGGGAATTCCAGGTCGTGACACCATGCCTCAACCTGATAAAGAGGATGAGGAAGGGAAGTAGACCATCTTGAGAAGGATGCTTGATATGATACCTCTTATTCTCAGGGCGAAGGTGGCGCAAATGCCAAGGGCTGAGGTGGTGAGGTTGCATAGGGTCGTGTGGCAGGTCCAGTAGACTTTCTCTTAGACCTTTAATGTGTATTTTTGTTTGCATCTTCAAGAGCCTTTGTAAGAAGCCTTTTTTAATAATCATAAAAGTTGGTTTTTGCTTTTATTTGCACCTTTCTTATTTGTTGTGGTTTGTTTATGTTCTTTGCGTGTTTTGGTCCTTCGTACTTTTGCCATCATTTTTGTGAATATCAAAGTCCTTGGGTTGAATAGCTATGGACCGAATTTCCCCTTTCCTGCGTAGGTCGAGTATGTTTACAAAGTGATCGATTAGGTTTGAAATTGGTCGGACTGAGCTTCTTGTTTGGCAAAGGTAGGTGTAATTCGAACTTGGTCAAATTATAACTTCTTTAAATTGCAATCGTGGGTCGTTAGATGTTATTCAAACTTAGTCGAATTTTATCCTATCCTTAGGGTGTGGCCAAGGTTCGATAGGTGTCATTCAAACTTTATCGAATCATAATCTCTTTAAATCATGGCCAAAGACCATAAGTTTTATTCAAACTTGGTTGAATTTTAACCTATCGTTAGGGTGTGGACGAGGGCCGATAGGTGTCATTCGAACTTGGTCAAATTATAAACTTTTAAAATTATGGCCGAGGGCCGTTCGGTTTTATTATAACTTGGTCGAATTTTAACCTATTATTAGGGTGTGGCAGAGGGCAAATAGGTGTCATTCGACTTGGCTGAATTATAACCTCTTTAAGTTGTAGTCAATGGCCGATATGTATTGTTCGAACAAGGTCAAATTTAAACTTTGTCTAGTGTGCGGCCGAGGGCCGATAAATGTTACGGGTAGAACTTAATATTTGTTTAGTATATGGCCCATTGCCGATAGGCATTTTTGATAAATGTAGGCTTCTTACTACTTTGACATTTGTTGCTCTGATTACATGATTTGAGGAAGTTACAAATTTTTGGTGTTGGTTAACATTCCAATCCCGCTCCAATCTATCTAGTCTCTTCATTGCTTGACTTAGAGAGTATTGGGGAGTCAGGAAATAAAAGAGAGAAATAGTACCTCCCTTAAATACTTCAACTCGAAGTGTCCCCTTTGGTTCCTTGTTAAAAACCTACTTGAGAAAACCCAAATGGGACAAAACTCAAGTGAGGCAAAAGAGTACGACTTGGGGACACTTCTTCCCTTAAAAGTTGAAGTATTTAGGGTGGTTGATGTTTCAATTGTTTGGTAGTTGCTTTCCTTCCATTAACTATAATTGGAACAAACCCTTGTTTACTTTGGCTATAATTTCGTACGGGCCATCCCAATTTGTTCCTTGCTTGCCTTCCGTGAGTCTTTACTCACTTGAGTTTTGGATTTGAGTACATAGTCCCTGACTTTGAGAGGTGACCTTTGCTTTCTTGTTGTAATAACGTTCTGCTTGCTGCTTTTGGGCGACCATCCTTATGTATTCCATATCTCTTCGTTCATCAATTGTTATCGAGTTCCTCCCTTCTATTCTTATCATTACTGTCGCGCCCCCTTTTTCTCGCAGAATTGGGTTTATGATATTTGGTTGGTACAACACTTTCCTTTTGGAAAGGGGTTCTGCCTTTTTGAAGAGTCGCCACCTATCGCTTTAAGGTGCATTAGGGAACCTATAAGGTTCATTTATAACTACGTTTGTTAACCAGATACAAGGTAAGGGCTTGAAATTATCCTAAGGGGAAGATATTAGACACCCTTTAGGATCCACTATTATGGTTTCCGGCCAAATAATATTTTGTCAATTTTTACAAATAGAAAATAGTCAGTTAGGGCTCAAATAGTAGGGATTTAAGTTTAAATACACAGGTTTAATAAAACAACTAATGAAAAAAAAACTAGGGTTTAGAAGGAATTACAATCTAAGAATATTTGTGAATGTAGGGGTGAGGTGTCCTAGGTTTGTTTATAATATGAATCACATCAATACAATACCTGGTATGACACTCCTCAAAGTGGGTCTACATCTGATATTAATGCACTAGTCATCATATCTATATCTATCCTTTCCCTCCCCGTGAAGTTAATTAACGCGAAGGTTGGTCTAGATCCCTATTGCATGCTATTACTCGTCCCTTCCTATCAGTCCCAGAGGATTTTAGGACTCCAATCCTAAAAGGGGTTAGGGGGTTCTAGGTAGAACCTCATTTTAAAGGTAAAACAATAAAGCGACACGTAATAAACATATAAGACTTCAATTAACGGGGAACATGGGAGACAAATAAAAGGCTTAGATATACCTCTATACATGAACAACATGACTCATGCACAATTAATATCTAAATTCGGATCCTATGCATGGTATCTAAGTGATAACAGAGGAATCAGATTTATTACGTGACTCAAAGAAGAAGTCCAAATCAAGCTTGTTACTGATTTTAAACTAGTTGATAATTAAGCAGCATACATAAAGAATCATGTTTCTAGTTATCAGGTCACTTATAGAAGATTATTTGAATTGTATTGCTAAACATGATGTTCTAAATGTTCAGAGTTCCAGAATTATTACCAGCTGGGTTAATCTATTTTTTTGATCTTTAATTTAGAGATTCCTACACGGATGTGGATGCAATTATAAAGGCATGATATCTAATGCATAAAAAATATAGAGTGATATACATGCTGGACCGGAGCAGGATTTCTAATGCATGTATGAATCCTAAGCAGGGTTTCTATTGTGCAATTAGAAATATAAACCTAATAACATGTTTTCTACCCTTTAAAACTATAGCATGCATATTTACCCCATCCTTTTTCACTAGCCAACCCCAATACTTATTTACAACAGATTATTACAGACCAATACTGAAATGAATTATATAAGCAGATAAGAAAAAGTTACACTATAGATAGCCTGAAATAAGCCTTGACCTTCAGCACCTCATTAGGACTTTCTCCCTGAGTTATGTCATAAATCACCTCAAGTACCAAGATTGTTCCATAGCCCTTCTCATATCTAGTTGTGTCAGAGTTCCCTAAGGAACATATGGGATCCTGAGCAGTTCTCACACCTAGATTCCACAGCCAAGACAGAGTAAGTGCAGTGTGGAAAGAAGAACTTTTGTGTGTCCATGTTAAGAGGGAGCTCAAGGCTCCCAAGACAAGACTGACACAATAAGCGCAACACCTAGTGGTCTAAGAGTAAAGTGAGAGTTCTTGACATAGTGATGAAAGACTTAGAAAAGCTATTTAGAAGTGAAAAGGTTCAAAAATAGTTTTTTAAAGATATTAGGAGTTATCAGTTTTGAAATTCATTCTTTGAGAAAATCATATTCAACAAACAACCCAATTACCCATAGAATACCCAGATTTACTTGATAGGCATATATGCAAACAAGGGTGAAGGGATTGGGAATATATAGTTTTGAAACCACATAAATAGGGAAAAATTTGATACAACAAATATATAGAACAACTATAAGTCTATCGATCAAATTAGTCATGGAAACAGATACTTAAAACATAGGGAAGAATGCAGCAGGACCATATTGAAGACAAGAGTTTGTTGAACAAAATTTGACATACCATTAGGTCCAATAGAATGTACTAGAAGACAAGTAACTATATGGTCATACCAGTTAAGTGAGGGGAAAAGGAACTAAGTGAACATGTTGGACAAGTATTAAAGAACTAAGTAAAGTCTGATATGATGATTACACATAAGGAAGAAATTAGACATGCTTAATAACAGCTAACATTGAAGCAAATTGAATAACTAGTACAAGAACAAGCACAGATGTATAGGCATGGAACACATAAAGTTGAGTTTCAAAATAGAACTAGGAATATACCAGTTAAGGAAGCAAAGTAAAGCAAGTAGAATTACATAGTTTAGCCTTGGCTTTCAGCTGTCTAGATAAGCAGTTAGCACAAATATCAACGAGAAAATAGAGAATTTAAGAGTGTGTGTGTGTGTATTCTGAACTATTGTTCGTATGTCCATAGGTAGAACAAAGGGAGAGTATATATAGTAGTTGAGAGCATAGTAAAATAAGGTAAAGAATCAATCATTCAGTAATTAGGAAAAATTACATAATCGATCATGCATAAAATCGGCATGGCTTTCTTATAAGAAAGGGGGTGACCAGTTAATGATAAAGCGTATGACATACAATTAAGGAAAGAAAAATTAAGTACATACGTACGGGGTGGGTAATTAAGTGTAAATTAACAAAAGTTCTATTAAGGGAATAATTAATAAGAATCAGCAAGTCACGCATTTAATCGCAAATAAGGCAAGAAATAATCAAAGGTCGTAGAAATAGGAAAATAATCGGAAATCAGTATATAGGTATTACCATAGCAAATCAGTGAATAAGGATTCAAAATAATACTAATTTAAGAAAAATGATATAGGTTTTCCATGAATAAGCAAATAAGCCAAGTATAATGGAAAGAATCGAATATGAAACCCTAATAGAGGCATACTAGAGTAAAATCACAAGATATTCTAATTAAACGAAGAAGTAATCATGTAAATCAAATCATATAACATTGGCATGTATCAAGTAACGCAGACAAGTGCAGAATCGAAACAAAGCGTCAAAATTGGGGGGTTTTAGCACAGGCTAGTTAGGGTTAGGGAAGAACTCAATGAAATCAATCAAACCATATACACATTGGGGACTAAATACCTAAAACCAGAAAGCATTTTTGAAGAAAAGGATTTTCAAAAACACTAATTTAGAAAAGAGCGACTAAAATTGAAATAGTTAGTTAACATAGTGTATTTTTAAAGGAAAACACTTAATAATACTTGAATCACCTCTGATCTATAAAGATCTTAGAAGAATCGAGCAGTAGCGAACTAGGGTTTTCCAAAATAGTAGAGATGAAGAAAATCGGTTAAAAACTCATGGATTCAAACGAAAAACAAGAGAAAATCCTTTCTTACAAAACAAAAATGTCCAAAGACAGGCCAATAAACAAGTTTCAAACCAGAACAGGTTGGCTTTCCTCGAGATATTCTCAAGGACTCATGAAGACGAAGAGCCATGGCGTATAGGAGAACAGAGGTGGTCGGAGAAGGCACGAAAATACAATAGGAAGGAGGTTCTTGCCGGTGACGGTGACTAGGGTTTGGAAGAGTTGAGAGAGAATGTGGAGAGGAACGGATTCAAGGGCGGTAGTATAGAAGGAATGGGGGGGGGGAGGGGTTCGGTTTAGCTAGGGGTTAATTAAGGTAAGAGATGTTGTGGACTGTTGATCTAAATGATCAACAACAATGATCAAATAAGGCGTTGGATCAGGTAGGTGCAGATTAGGCTTGGGTCAGTATATTAAGGATATTAAGGGGTTTGAGCTGATATAATAGGGTTATAATTTAAATGAGAGTGGCTAATTGTTAAATATCAAATTAAAATAAAATAAATAATTAATAAAGATAGATACTAATTAGATAAAATTAAATTAAAGATAGATAGGTGAAATTAAGGTAATTAACTAATATTTAAAATATAAAATGACTGATAATTGAATTAAAATAGCATAAAGTGTACAATTAGGCTATAATGGCAAAATTATTGTAATTATAGCCAAACAATTCCAAGTTGGCTAATTTATGAAATAATTGAATCCTAATAGGATTAAAAATGATATATTGAGTTAAGAAATACTTTGAAGTTACTTGTAATGTAATTTATGAATAATTATTTGATATAAAGTATTGAATAAATTAAAAAATAAACTGATAACAACATGAAAAATTATGGAAAATAATCAATTATTATAAAAAGTTATTTTGAAGCTATATATGCAAATTTAAAAATAATTTAAGAAAAAATTAAGTAGCAGCAGCAACCCCTCTTTATCCGGAAAGGATGAAAGAGTTGTCGGATACAATTATGATGGTCAATTTTGACCGAGCGAAACAGTTTGAGGAGGTTTAGGCCACACCCTGGTTTCTGAGTTGCCTACATATTCCTGATTTCATAGGAATCATGTCGTATGTAATATAGGATCAATTGGCGGAGTATATCGATGGAGCCATTTCAAGAACAAACACTACTCCTAGAGCTGGGTGAGTGAACAATTTACGGGAATGGTTAGGTTTGATATGGCTTGAGGGAACTGGAGTGAGATCTCTTATGTTGGGATAGTTGTTGCTCCCCATCTTACGTGCAAATAGAAGCAACACAAGTGTATACTGTGCAAAAATTTAAACATGATGCGAATTTCTGTCGGACCATAAATGTTGTCTTTGGATGGCTAGGAATAGCGTCCTCAGACTATGATGTACTAGGCCAAGGGTTGTTCATGAAATGATATTCTCGGGCTATAAGGATGGTGCCTCCGAACCATAACTCCTTTGAAAAATGATATTCAAAAGATTGAAATAGATCCTCGGGCCATGACATTGTTTTCTCGGGCTATGAAGATGGTACCTCCGAACAATGATGCCTTCGGACGAGTTGGCGATACTTTAGCCCTTGAAGGATGCAGTAATATGATGCAAACAAGACAAAGCTCAGTCTTGCAAATTGCAGGGCGGAGCTTAGCCTGTAAGAGAAGAGAGATAAATAGTGCTTGGGATGGCACTTAGTTTCGAACAAATTTGGAGGTAGAGCTTAGCCTCAGAGAGAAAATTGGTGGCCTTACGCAGATTGGAAGGCAGAATAGTAGCCATATGCAATGCAGATGTAGATGGAGGTAGAGCTTAACTTTAGAAGGAAGACTGGTAGCCTTATGCAAATTGGAAGGCAGAATAGTAGCCTTAGGAAATGCGGATGCAGATGGAGGTAGAGCTTAACCTCAGAAGGTAGAATGGTAGACTTATGCAAATTAGAAGTTAGAATAGTAGCCTTATACAATGCGGATGCAGATAGAGACAACGTTTAGTCTCGGAAGGCAGAACGGTAGCCTTATAAAATGTAGATCCAGATGGAGACAACGTTTAGTCTCGAAAAGAAGAAGGGTAGCCTTATGTAGTACAGATGCAAATGGAGGTAGAGCTTAACCTCAGAAGGAAGAATGGTAGCCTTATGCAATACAAATGAAAATAGAGGTAGATCTTTATCTCCGAAGGCAGAATGGTAGCCTTATGCAAAGATGCGAATGTAGATGGAGACAATGTTTAGTCTCATAAGGCAGAATGATAGCCTTATGCAAAGATGCAAATGTAGATAGAGGTTGAGCCTAACCGTGGAAGGTAGAATGGTTGCCTAATGCAAGAAATACGATAACAAATGACAGTAGAGTTTATCACTAACGCTACCCCAATCTGTATTATTGGGGTAGCGTTGCTAGCCAAAGCAGTTTCAATAACAAACATGATTTATTTTGTAAAAATAGCTTTTAGATGAACCAACGATGGTGACGTAGTTCAGGGCATTGCAACCTCTCCTGGTACGAAAATTTTGTGGGTCCTCCTCAAAGGTCTTTCCTAGTTTGATGGGTTGACATTTCGGACTGTTGTACGTACGGTGAACGACTGAAATTACTTCAGAATTTTAAGGGTCCTCTGCAAAATTTTGCCCCAGTTTCCAATTGTAGGGGAAATGAAATTTTTATGGAATTGTGATTGAAGCCATAGGGCTGCTACGTATCCCCTCCTAAGTGGGAATCAAATCAGGCATAGTTCAATTTACATCATATAAGGAAAGCATAAGGATTACACATAGTAACACTTTACTGTATATAAATTGATCGGCTTTGGGCAGACTTCTCTGTCCATTTCTGCAAGTATGAGGGCTCCTCCTGTCAAAACCCGGTGAACCATGTATGAACCCTGCCAGTTGGGAGAGAACTTCCCTTTGGCTTCATCTTAGTGCAAAATTTTTTCTTTAAAACCAGTTGCTCCGGTGTGAATTGTCTTGGCTTGAATTTCTTGATGAAGGCTCTGGACATTCTATTCTGGTAGAGTTGACCATGTTAGACTGCATTCATTCTCTTTCCGTCTATAAGGGCTAGTTTCTCATAATGACTCTTTATCCTCTGTGCATCGTCTAGCTCGGCTTATTGTATGATCCTTGTGGAAGGGATTTCGACCTCAGTGGGAATGACAGCCTCTATACCGTAAATCGGCATATAGGGGGTTGCCCCGATTGATGTGCGGACTATGGTACGATACCCTAGAAGAGAAAATGATATCTTTTTGTGCCATCGTTTGTGATTCTTTTTCATTTTCCTCAATATGTTCTTGATATTCTAGTTGGCAGCTTCTACAGCTCCATTCATCTGAGTTCTGTAGACTGTGAAATTCTTGTGTTTGATCTTGATATTTTTGCACATAGCTTTCATCAAGTCACTATTGAGGTTGAAGCCATTGTCAAAAAGGATTGACTCTGGAATTTTGAAACGACAAACAATGCGGTTACGGACAAAGTCAGCCACGACATTTTTAGTCACTGCTTTGTAAGATGCTGCTTCGATCTGTTGGGTGAAATAGTCGATACCTACTAGGATAAACCTATGTCCGTCAGATGTAGCAGGCTCGATTGGTCCAATAATGTCCATTCCCCAAGCGGCAAACAACCACGGTGAGCTTGTTGTGTTAAGCTTGCTTGGAGGTACCTTTATCATATCTGCATGTATATGACATCAGTGGCATTTGTAGACATACTCGATGCAGTCCGTTTCCATAGTCATCCAAAAGTAACTATCCTGGAGTATCTTCTTTGCTAAGACAAAACTATTCATATATGGACTGCAGGTCCCAGCATGAATTTCCTCTAGTAGACTACATGCTTCCTTTGCATCGCCACATCTTAATAATCCTAAATCGGGAGTCCTCCTATACAGGATTCCTCCATCATGAAAGAAGTTGTTGGACAATGTACGAAGTATGCATTTCTGAGTAGAATTCGCAAGCTCCAGGTACTCTCTTTTTGCCAAATATTCCTTGATATTATTAAACCAAGGATTTTCGTCTGCTTCTTCTTCAACATAGGCATAGTAAGCTGGCTGATTATGGATTTTCACCGAAATGGGATCAAAATTTTTTTTGTTAGGATGTTGCATCATAGATGATAGGGTAGCCAATGCACCGGCGAACTCATTCTGGATTCTGGGAACATGCTAGAATTCCATCACTGTGAACCTCTTTCTCAATTCTTGTACATGATGCAGATACAGGAGTATCTTGGAGTTCTTGGCTTCCCATTATTATTGTACCTGATGTATTAGTAAGTCTGAATCTCCAATCACTAGCAGCTATTGAAAGTTCATGTCAATGGCCAGTTTGAGCCCTAAAAGGCAAGCTTCATACTCAGCCATATTGTTGGTGCAGGGGAACCTGAGCTTGGCAGACACGGGATAATGTTGATCGGTTTCTGATATTAGGACTGCTCCTATGCCAACTCCTTTAAAGTTTGCTGCTACATCGAAGAACATTCTCCAGTCGTCATAGGATTCTGCAATGTCTTCTTGTATGAATGATACCTATTCATCAAGAAAATACGTCTCCAAGGATTCATATTCTCCATCTACGGGGTTTTCAACAAGGTGGTTTGGCAGTGCCTGACCCTTTACCGCTTTCTGAGTTACATAAATAATGTCAAACTCACTCAACAGGATTCGCCACTTTTCTAGCTTGCTAGTGAGCATGGGCTTCGGAAAGATGTACTTCAAGGGATCCATTATCGATATGAGATATGTAGCACACGCGCAAAAGTAATGTCTTAGCTTTTGAGCTACAAAAGTCAAAGAATAACGGGTGCATCCTAATAGAGAATACCAGGCCTTGTATGGGGTAAACTTCTTACTGAGATAATAAATGGCTTGTTACGTCCTTCTTGTTTCATCGTTCTGCCCTAGAATGCAGCCGAAAGCTCCATCTAACATTGCAAGGTAGAGTAATAAGGGTCAACCTGGCTCGAGCGGGGCTAAGACTGATGGTGTTGACATGTACTCCTTTATTTTATCGAAGGCCTTTTGGTAGTCATCGGTCCATTTGGTGGCAGCATCCTTCTTTTGCATAGATATTGCAAATTAAACTAACAAGAGGGAGGTGCAGTAAATCTTCAACATATTGGGCTATTGAGCCCAAGTTGGAAATAGATCCAACCTTTGAAAAATCCTTCAGTAAATGTCAACAGCCTGAGTGGGCTGCCGAAACAAACTTTAAACCTGTTGGGCTCCTGAATGAGCCCAAGTCTTAATTTGTATCCAGTTATAAATAAATGGACCAAATCACATTATTTAAACTCAATAATACACCTAATTCAAGAGACTTTAGGCCAATAATAGTGCAAGAAAATTAATTCGAAACACAACTGGTCCTCGGAGTTCATTTTTAAAGTATACACATAACGAATTAAATTCTAAATAGTAAGTTAAATATGCTGCATCCTGTACACTCCAATAATACAAACCTGATTAATATCCATGGTAAATTTAAAATAATCAAAACAGATCAATATAGAAATATATGCAATCCAAATGAATACATGATTTTGGACAGCTGAACACTCAAGTTATAGGCAAGCTTCAATGAACAACTGCAGATACGAAGTTCCTTGGCCTTTGGCCATTAGAAATTGAGCAAATACCTGGAATGAAACCAAACGGTGAAGAACAGGTGTCAGCACTGAGCAACAAAGCAATCAGCAGGTAGCAATGAATAACAACACATCAAAGAGACCAATCTAACAGCCCAGGTTTACACCAAAACTAAATTGAACCAACACAGCCTTCGATCAAGCTCAAACAACTTGAAATCAGACCCAGGAACTCCAGGAACAACTAAAAACCAAATTAAATCATGCAAGTCCCAGAACAAAACAAAAATAGACCCTGAAAACAGTTGGAATTCCAATGTATTTTTGTATTTCTGTTGATTTGTAAGGCTCTAATGCCCAGGTATTTAAGGAAAAGCTCCTAAATATTAAGACTAAACTAACATTTTTGTTTTTTTGTTTTGAATTAGGTTATAATTGGCTGGAATTGAGGATTGATTTTTTAAACTATTGCTTGGAATTTTTCAGATATCTTTTAGACTGTGTAACCTCTTTTTTGAATGAATTGGGGGTGCCCTTTTATAGCCAAAAGCTAGGGCAACCCTTTTATTTAATTTTATCTACTAGTCCGTCTTTCAAGTTTCAGATTTAACCTTTTTCCTACTTGGTCCTTTATTTTCTAACTTGTTCCCAAGTTACTGCACTAAGCTATTGTTCTTAGACTAAAGTCCCATTCTAGAAGAGTCTAAAGGATTCTAGTATTATTTCTTATTTATAGGATACCTATACTACCCTTATTATAATCCTAAAACTATCAGAAATAATTTAAAACCCTGTACTACCCTCTTAGTTCATTAGAATTACCAATTTACTCAGCTAAGTCCTAAGATTAACCTCTAGCTAATTATCATCTATAACTAAACCATAGTTGAACCTGAACCATTGATCAGGAATGATTAAAAATCCAATTCAGAATTTAAAACACCACTGGACCAAAAATTCAAACTAAATGCCGAAATTAAAAGAAAAACATGCAAAGCTGTAACTACCATGCCATTGTACCATTTGGAAAAATTGAAACTGATTCTTATTCAAACTATCAACAAAATATTAATTAATCATTGGACTAAGATGATCTAAACAAATCGACGCTAATGCGACAAATATCAGAAATTGGTCTTGGAAACATAGTGCAAAACTTAAACTTACAAATGCAACTAGACTAAATGGTAATCAAAATCTAAAATCAAAATAAAAGAACTAGTCATGATTCCTAAAACTAACAATTAAACTAGATCAAAGCAAGTCGTGTATGGAGAAGTAAAACAATAATGAATAAAAACAAACAGTAGAAAAAGAAAAAAATGAAACTTACTGATTAAATCTTCAATTAGTCTTGCTGATTTTAATTTGAATCTCCAAATGGAGTTACATGTTTGTTTTTGGCCAAAACAAACATGCAACTCCATTTTGAGACTCAAGCGGCCTGTATAAAGATCGACTCAAAATTAGGTCAATCTCAAATTTGCAATTCGAAGAGCCTGGGGGTTGTTTGAAGGAAACATGGGTTGTTTTTGGGTAGGGGAGGCCAAGGGAAGCTAAAGGTATTAATTTGGAGGCCATTGGAGCCGGCTCCACCGTGGACGGTGGAGCAGCCACTATTTTGAATGGATATTCGACGCGATTGGCCGGGTTTTGAGGGGTGATTTTAGGGGGGTTCGAAAGAGGGGAGCATGGGGATTATAGGGTGCCATTTTTGGTGGACTTGGGATTATGCCGCCGCCGCCGGCGATTTTCCGGCGGGCGGTGGTGATACGGCGCAGGCAGGGTGGTATTACACCGGATAATTTTAGGGTTCTTGGGACATGGTACGAGGTTTGTAATGGGGGGGGGGGTGTCATCTGACATTTATATTGTGCGACATTTTTTTTATCTTGACCGTTTTATCAAGATTGATCAATGACTCAGATTTTTGATGTAAAGCGTCATCGTTTTGAGCTTGGAGCTTTTGGACCGGGCAGGGGCGTTGGGTTTGGGGCAATTTAGTGGGTCTAGGAGTTTTGAGCAAAAATTTGTTGCAAGAATTGTCCCAAAACTTGGTCTTTCAATAAAGCCAATATTTATATACAATTAATTATTCTCCGTCATATATTTTTATTACATTTTCACATTTTTACTAACAAAATTAAAATAAAAATAGCAAAAAACATATTGAATATGAATTAAACTAAATAAAGTCCTACAATAACCTAGCCTCTAAATTTCAAAGAAAATTAATTAGTTTTTGTGTTGTTGTTTTTCTTCTTATTTTCAATATTAACTAATTAATAACCTAGGAAATGTAAAAATTAAATCCTAAATAAAAACATGTCATTTTTATATTTTTATGAATTATATTAATTAAAACGTGCAACATGCAAATAAACACAAAGTTATGCAATTAATTCCTAAAATTCAAACAAACACAAAATCACACAAATAAATCTTAAAAATTCAAATAATAAAAGAACGATGCAAATAAACACAAAGTCACACAATTAATTCCAAAAAATTCAAATAATAACAGAAAAAATACTAATTTAATGAGTTTATAGGATCATTTCAAGTGAGGCAAAAATCACTCGCTCAAAGGTGTCCCTATTTGCTCGGATACACAAAGGGTTTTCGAGAAAAGATAATTGAGAAACTGAGAGATTTTTTCCAGCTTTGCATTCCATGAGAAGCATTTTGAAAACTGTCTGACCGATCCCTGCTTCATAGGTTGCCTACATATCCTTGGCTATAAAGGAATCAGGTTAGTGTAGTTTTGGAGTGTTTGGCAGCTGGGACTACCATGAAGCTGTGATTTCATTCCTGTTGTTGCTGCCGCTACTTCTTTTACACCCCCTTATTACACCTTGTTAAAAATGAAGAAGCTAGACTAAGCTATGAACTATGGATTACAAAAGAACCTATCTATGTCTTCAATCTTGCTTTTGACCCTTGTTGCTTTGCTGCCATGTATATCTTCCTGTGAACTCCTTGTCGCCTAGTTGACTCCTTGTTTTCGCTTCTTCTGTTTTTGTTACCGGATTGTTGGACTCGACATATATTCCCTTATTTTGCAGGTGGGTTCCTGAGTGCAAACTCTGCAACTTGAAAATCATTCCCTTGTTCTGACAGGCGGGCACTTGATTACCCAACTTGAAACTTGAAAACGTTCTCGTGTTCTACAGGAGGGTACCTGATCGCCAAGGCTTGCATATTTGAAAAATATTCCCTTGTTCTATAGGTGGGTTCCTGATCGCCAAAACTTGCATCTTTGAAAAATATTCCCTTGTTCTACAGGTGGGCGCATCTTGAAGAATATTCCCTTGTTTTGCAGGTGGGCGCCTAGTTACTAAAACTTGAATCTTGAAAAATATTTTCTTGTTCTACAGGTGGGTGCCTGATCGCCAAAACTTTCATCTTGAAAAATATTCCCTCATTCTGCAGGTGGACGCCTGATTATCAAAACTTACATCTTGAAAATATTCCCTTGTTCTACAAGTGGGCGCCTAATTGCAAAACTTGAAATTTGAAGAATATTCCCTTGTTCTACAGGTGGGTGCCTGACTACAAAAACTTGCATCTTGAAAAATATTCCCTTGTTCTACAGTGGGCGCCTGATCGCCAAATCTTGCAACTTTGAAAAATATCCCCTTCTTCTACAGGTGGGCGTCTTATTGCCAAAACTTACATCTTGCAAGATATTCCCTCGTTCTAAAGGTGGGCGCCTGATTATCAAAACTTAAATCTTGAAAATATTCCCTTGTTCTACAAGTGGGCGCCTGGTTATCAAAACTTTAAACTTTGAAACATATTCCCTTGTTCTACAGGTGGGCGCCTGATTATCAAAAAATACATCTTGAAGAATATTCCCTTGTTCTACGGTGGTTGCCTGATTTCCTAAACTTGAAAATTTAAAAATTATTCCCTTGTTCTACAGGTGGGCGCCTGATCACCCAGTTTGAAACTTGAAAATATTCCCTTGTTCTGACATGTGGGCGCCTGATTACTAAACTTGAAACATTAAAATATTCCACTGTTCTGACAAGTGGCCGCCTGATTACCTAACTTGAAACTTGCAAATATTCCTGAGACTGCTGCCTGTGTACCCGATCACAACAAGACAAACAAAACACAAAAAATTCTTCCTGCCCCAGTTTGATGCTAGGCGGATCCGTGAGTGTTAATCAAATCTCCTTACCAAATATCTCTAAAGCTGATTCCCATTATCCAGGAGGGTCCTGACAATTCTTAACTGATGACAACTTTAAAATTATGTTGTGTTTCTCAAAAGGTACTATTTTCCACTGTGTCTTGTTATGGGTTACATCCGATGGGGATCTGCTGGTGACTGGTGATTAATGATACTTCCTATTATCTAGCTGGGTCTTGACAACTCTTAATTAGGTAACAAAATGTGTCTGCTGGGGGTTAGTATTTAAGCTACACCCCGTTATCCAGGGGACCTTGACAACTCCTATGATTACATCCCATTATCGAGGCGGGTCCTGACGACTCTTGTTAACTCTTGCTGGGGAAGTATTTAGGTTTGACAATGCCCTATGACTGTTTGTGTTCTAGGCTAAGTCCCATTTTTTAGGAGGGTCCTGAGGGTTCCTGCTTAAACGCCAACTCTAACTTCTGCTTGTTTCCGCTTATGATAATTTTTTAGGAGAGATCCTACGACTCTTACTAGGGAAGGTGTTGGTGCTTGCCCCTGTCACCTGCGCCTGTTTGAGTTTTCAAACTGCGTTCTATATCAACTTCCGTGCCTCTTTTAACCCTCATTGTCCCTATTCGAGCTTGCTAGTTAAAGTTGATCCTCTTGCACTCTTTTCTGGGGAGGATATTTATGATGGCCCGTGCCTCTTTTGAGTTGAGATGAGCCCCATTTTCAGGTGGATCCTTAGGTCTTGATCATACCCGCCGTGTACCTGCTTTCCCTTGCGGAAGGCCTTCCTTAGGATTTCTGGAATTTTCTGCCCCTGTGTCAATCAAATAAAACTAGTCTGTTTGAAAGTGGTGGTTAGTTTGCGTTATTCTTGTTGGAAGCAGCCTCCTCATTGTCATGTTCCATTGTGTTCAAATGTCCATGCTGATGATGAGCTTCCTGATTTGGTTGGCTGACCAAACCTTTATGGCTTTACTTTGCTCGCCCATTACTGTGTTACATTCCTAGTCCTTTGGCCAAAATCCTTGCACCTTTTCTTTAAATCACCCGGTATGTCTATGATATTTTGTTGGCCCTCGCCCTTTATGTCTTTACTTTGCTACCCACTTTGTGTTGCATTTCCGACCCTTTTCTAGAATTCTTTATGCCCCGATCCGACGATTGATGAGTTGAATATCATGCTGGGTCAACCCTCATTACCTTTTCCATATTTGTGTTGTGCTTTTGCCTCTTCTGCCAGAAGCCCTATACCCTTCCCTGACGACTGCTGAGTTAAGGTATTATGCTTGGTCAATCCCTTGCGACCTTTCCCATCTTTGTGTTGTGCTTTTAACTCTTTTTTCCAGATGTCTTGCGTCCTTTCCTGACGATTGATGAGTTGATATATCAGGTTGGGTCAACCCTCATGACCTTTCCCATCTTTGTGTTGTGCTAACCTTGCATCCCTTCTGAGATTGTCCGGTCGGTGTGTTATGCCCGGCTGACCCCTGAGCCTTATGGCTTTACTCTGGTTCCCATATTTGTGCTGCATTTCCGACCCTTTGTCAGAATTATTACATCATTCCTAAGATTGCTGAGTCAGTTTACTATGTTTGGCTAACCTTTGTGGCCTTTCCCATATTTGTGTTGTGCTAACCTTGCGTCTCTTCCGAGATTACCGGGTCGGTGTATTATGCTCGGCTGACCCCAGAACCTTTGTTGTTTTACTTTGCATGCCCATCTCTGTGTGGTGCTCCTTTACTTTGCCGACTCTTATCCCTTCCATGAATTGAAACTCTTGAGAATCCTTCCCCTTGCTGTTTCAAACTTCATCATCTTTGTTTCGCTTTTGGTTTTCATGCGCTGTATCCCTTTGGGAGCTGATAATAGGATTTGAAATTCCTCTTGTTTGCTTAAACAAAATACATTAGAGACTCGAGAAAAAAATGAAATGCAATGACTGCGAATGGTATTTAGGGCAAAGAATGCCGGATTCACTGACTGTTGAAAGGAAGAGAAAGAAAACTTATCTGAGGAAGAGCAGCATGTTTTTCATGATCATGACATGCACTTCGGCCTAGTCGACCTAGTCTGTCCCGATGATCGACCATTTTTTGCCATGCTTTTGTTGTTGTGATCATTTCTAACTCAATTCCTTCAACCAAACCCTAGCTTTGCTTTCCTTACAGTGTTCATGAACAAATTTCCAACAACAGCCCCTTTCTAAGTGTTGCTTCTTGCCTTACCTTCGCCTCACGGTGCCCGTTGGGTTTTCACCAATGAGGCCCTCTCCTTTTATTATTTCTCTCAACTCTTGTTGCCTTAGGGTTCCCCTGAGGGTTTTCACCAACAAGACTCTCATTTTATCATTTTCTGTAGGAACTAGAGTGTCGCCTTGAGGTGTGGTCCATTTCCCGGCATTCCTTACAGATTGATCAGAAGGTCTTTCTTTGGACTGTAATGTAGGCTTTTGGACAAGGTTAGAAGGAAAGGGTGTGAAAGGCTCAAAAATCGATTTTATGGGTTCAAAATTTACAACCTTCTGAATCAAACCAATGCAATTTCTGCCCCAGTTTCTTGCTTGGGGCTTTTGGATATATTTGAATATAACCGAGCTGTGAGGTTGCCTACGTATCCTTAAAAGAATCAGGTCAAACGTAGTTCCTGCTGGTTCCTTACTTTCATTATTGTTTTTTTTCCTTTTCCTCCTCTCATTCTGCGTTTCTTTCTTATTTCTCTCTTTTTCTTTTTCCCTCTTTTTTCATCTACCTTTTTTTCTTCTTTGTTTTTCTTTTCTTTTTCTTTTCTTTTCTTCTCTTTTTTTCTTTCTTTTTTTTCTTTTCTTCTTTTCTATCTTTCTTTTCTCTTTTCTCTTTTGTTTTGCTGCTTTTTTTTCTTCTCTTGTTGTTTTGCTTTTCTTGATTTTGCCTTTATTGTATGTTCGTTTCCTTTTATAATTGCGTGTCTGACTCTCGTTATGGATTCCGAAAGAGGGGATATGAGAATAAAAATAAGGAAGCTCGAAGGGGTTAACAAAGGGTAAAGTGTTTAGATAGATGAATAAAATGCCTTCATCATTCCAATCTATAAAATCTGCCAAGTACAAAAAAATGCCAAGTATAGAAAATGTTCCAAAAGAAAATCATATATAATATCTTTTGACAACATCCGAATTGATAGCATTTTCACACATTTCCCTTCCACATCTGTCAGATACAATGCTCCATTAGACAACACTTTTGATATGATGGACGGTCCTTGCCAGTTTGGAGCGAACTTGCCCTTTGCCTCTGCCTGGTGAGGGTGGATGCACTTCAATACCAATTGACCTACTTCAAACTTTCTTGGACGCACTTTCTTATTATATGCCCTGGCCTTCCTTTGTTGATACAACTGGCCGTGGCATACCGCAGCCAATCTTTTCTCGTCAATCAAACTCAATTGCTCCAAATGAGTTTTGACCCATTCTTTGTCGTCGATTCCTGCTTCGGCCACGATTCGAAGAGAGAGGATTTCAGTTTCAGCTGCCAACAAGTATGGAGTTTCCCCTACTCAAGTGCGGACGGGGGTACGATAGCCTAACAATGCAAAGGATAGCTTCTCATGCCACTTCCTGGACCCTTCCACCATTTTCTGAAGTATCTTCTTTATGTTCTTATTGCCCGCCTCAGCTGCTCCGTTTGCCTTGGGGCAATACGGGGTAGAATTTTGATGTGTGGTCTCGAACTGCTGACATACTTCTCTCATTAAGTCGCTGTTGAGATTTGCCCCATTGTCAGTGATGAGAGTCTTGGGGATTCCAAACCGCCAAATGATATTTGCATGTACAAAGTCGACCACAGCCTTTTTGGTTACTGCCTTGAAGGTTTCGTCTTCAATCCCATTTGGTGAAATAGACAATAGCAACAAGGATAAATCTGTGTCCGTAGGAGCTGCTGGTTGGATGGGCCCGATGACGTCCATGCCTAAAGTAATGAATGGACATGGTGCAGACATTGTATGTAGTTCAGACGGTGGAGAGTGAATTAAGTCTCCATGCACCTGACATTGGTGACATTTGCGCACAAAGCTGATACAATCCCGCTCTATGATGAGCCAATAATATCCTGCCCGTAGAATCTTCTTTGCCAAAATATATCCACTCATGTATAGCCCGAAGATGCCAGCATACACCTCATTCATGAAGGCTATTGCCTGCCCAGCATCTACGCACCTTAGCAAACCAAGATCTGGCGTTCTCTTGTACAATATTCCTCTACTGAAGAAAAACCCATTTGAAAAACGACGGATTGTTCTCTTCTGGTCACTCGTGGCTTGTACGGGGTACACACCTCTCCCGATGTATTCCTTGATGTCGTGGAACCAAGGCTCGCCGTCTAGCTTTTCTTCCACCATGTTGCAATAAGTATGTTGATCATGGACTAGGATATGTATCGGGTCAACATAAGTCTTGCCCAGGTGATATAGCATTGATGCCAGAGTAGCCAATGCGTCAGCAACTTCATTGTGAATTCTGGGGATGTACCTGAACTCTATTGACCGGAATCTTTAGCAGAGATCATGCAAGCATTTCCGGTATGGTATGAGCTTTAAGTCTCTTATTTCCCACTCCCCTGTAAGCTGGTGTACTAGAAGGTCCAAGTCCCCCAAGACCAAGACTTCCTGGACACCCATGTCTGCTGCTAATCTCGGACCTAAAATGCATGCCTCATATTCTGCTATGTTGTTGGTGCAGTAGAAGCAGAATTGAGCTGTAATGATGCCCTTCTTCAAAAATGAGCACTGCTCCTATTCTAACGCCTTTCATGTTGGCAACCCCATCGAAGAACAATTTCCATCCCTATCTTTCACCCCGTTCCATTTCATCAATATGCATCACTTCCTCGTCCAGGAAGTATGTGTTCAAGGGCTCATATTCTTCATCTATCGGATTCTCAGCTAAATGATCTACCAATACTTGTGCCTTCATGGAAGTCCTGGTCACGTAGATAATGTCAAACTCCGTGAGCAAGATTTGCCATTTCGTGAGCCTTCATGTGGGCATGGGCTTCTAGAAAATATACTTCAATGGGTCCAAACGTGAGATGAGATAAGTGGTATATGAGGACAAGTAATGCTTCAACTTCTGGGCTACCCACAAAAAGGCATAGCATGTCCTTTCGAGATGAGTATACTTAACCTCGTAAGCCGTAAATGTCTTGCTGAGGTAGTATATGGCGTGCTTCTTTCTCCTAGTAACATCGTGCTGGCCTAACACGCACCAAAATGAGTTGTCCAAAACTGGCAAATATAAGATCAAGGGCCTTCCTGGTTCTAGCGGGACCAATACCGGTGGGTTCGACAAATACTCCTTTGTCTTGTCAAACGCTTCCTGGCACTCTCCCATCCATTTCACCACATCATCCTTTTTCAATAGATTAAAGATGGGCTCGCAAATGGTTGTGAGCTAAGCAATGAACCGACTGATGTAATTCAATCTTCTCAATAGACTCATCACTTCTGTTTTATTCCTCGGTGGCGGTAGCTCATGTATAGCTTTGATCTTTGATGGGTTTAGTTCGATTCCTCAAAGGCTGACTATGAACCCTAGAACCTTTCTTGAGGGAACCCAAATGCACATTTTGCCGGGTTGAGTTTGTGGTCATATCTGCAGAGCCTTTGAAAGAATTTCCTTAGGTCTTTAACATGATCGGGTTGCTTTCTAGACTTTACTATCACATCACCCACATAGAACTCAATTTCCTTATGTATCATATCATGAAAAATGGTTGTCATGGCCCTCATGTATGTCGCTGCGGCATTTTTCAAACCAAAAGGCATGACTCTATAACAATATATCCCCCACAACGTGATGAATGTTGTTTTCTCCGCATCTTCTTCATCCATTAAGATCTAATGGTAGCCTGCGTAACAATCCACGAACGACCCGATCTCATGCTTCACGCAACTGCCAATCAGTATGTGAATGTTTGGCAGAGGAAATTTGTGTTTCGGACTTGCTTTATTGAGGTCACGGTAATCGACACACACTCTGGTTTTACCATTCTTCGTTGCTACAGGCACAACATTAGCTAACCAGGTGGGATATCGTGTGACTCGGATGACTTTTGCCTCAAACTGCTTGGTCACTTCCTCTTTAATTTTCACGCTTATATCAGTTTTAAACTTTCTCAACTTTTGCTTGACAGGAGGGCAGGCTGGGTTAATGGGCAACTTGTGAACCACCAAGTCAGTGCTCTATACGGGCATGTCATCGTAAGACCATGCAAAGACATCTTTGTATTTAAGTAGTACTTAAATTATTTCTTTCCTAACTTATGGCTCAAGATGGACACTTATTTTTATTTCTCTGACATTATCCGGGCTTCCTTAAATTGACTGACTCTGTATCGTTCAGGTTTGGTTTGGGTTTCTCTTCAAATTGTCTCAACTCTTTACTAATCTCACCCCATGCCCCTTCCTTGTCGTATTCTTGTTCATATTCCTGTTCTATTTCCTGAATTATTATTTCCGAACTAGACCGATTTTGAAGACTGGGCCGAGGGGTCCGTGTGCATGTCAGATCACTGGAACCAGCATAAAAATAACTGTACAAAAGAGAAAAGAAAGAAAAGTAAAGAGAAATGGAAACTATCAACACTGCTGAAAGAGAAATTGCATTCCATTAGAATCAAAGATAACAGAGTTTACACATCCAAACAGACGGAAATAACAACTGAATTAACAACTTGAAGCTAATGCAAACTAGACTGAAAGGAAAATCAAATCCGACTACCACGACTCCCTCCGAGTGGGAAGAGGAGTGGCTTCTCAGTTATTGACTTTTGCGCATTGTCCCACAAACTGCGCATTAAACCTTGCTCGATCCTTCTCCTGCCTCGACCATATTCACCTCATTGAACATCCTTTCTAACCCCTTATCAAGATCCTCATCTGCATCGATCAGAGGGCCGGTAATCCTTGGTACAAAGACATTTCTAGTATTGGACTTGACGAACGCTTTGGACAACCTTGGGATGGGCTTTGGGAGAGCCCAAGACTTCTGCCTTAGCTTCCTGGATTGCCTTATGTCTGTGGCTATAAGCTTGAACCCTAGGCCACAAGTGTACAGATGTTTTTGGAGGGATACTGGTTGTACGATGCCTTGTAGAGAAGCACCCAAACCCTTGCGGGGTGTGAAGCCGTTCTTCGATATTTCTGAAGCCATCATGACTGATGCGGTTGCTATCTTTAGGGTCATGACAACCTCACCTTCTGGGATTTTCTGAACTGACACAGTATCAAATACCTGGTAGACCCATGGCCCTTTGCTGTCTTCAGATTCAATAATAGGTATGATTGCATCACCTGAAATGCACTGATTGTCTTCACCGTGCACCACAATCTCTTGCCTTTCCTATTCAAATTTGACCATCTGATGTTGCGTAGATGGAACTACTTTGGTTGCGTGAATCTAGGGCCTACCTAACAATAGGTTATAAGAGACTACTACGTCCAGCACTTGGAATTCCATGGTGAACTCAACGGGCCCTATTGTCACTTCCAGCACTACATCTCCCACGATGTCTTTGCCTCTATCGTCGAAACCTTGAACATAAATATTGTTCTTGTGGACCCTTTCACTCTCCACCTTAAGCTTGGTCAATGTGGAGAGTGGACAAATATTTGCACGGGACCTGTTATACACCAGAACTCGGGTGACCACATCATCTTTACATTTCACAGTCAGATAAAGGCCCGTTTGTGCTTAGTGCCCTCCATGGGCAATTCATCGTCAGAGAAGGTGACCCGGTTTACCTCGAATATCTTGTTTGCAATATTTTCCAAATGATTCACGGTTATCTTGTCAGGGACGTGGGCTTCATTCAAAATCTTCATTAGTGCCCGGAGGTCTTCATCTGAATGGCTTACTAAGGATAATAAGGAGATCTGAGCTGGTGTCTTCCTCAACTGCTATATGATGGAGTAGTCCTGCATTTTCATTTTCTTCTAGAATTCCTCTGCCTCTTCCTCCGACACAGCTTTCTTCACTGATTTTGGGTTTATCTTTAGAGATTCTGCCTTTTCTTAATTCTTCAGGGGCGAAGTACCTCCCCGATCGAGTTAAACCTCGGGCCTCACACACTTCTTCCCTAACTTCCTCCTTTATACATAACTATCGCTTGCTCATATCTCCAAGTAAAGGCTTTGCTGTTGATGATTGGTGGCTGGATTACCAATTATGCAATGACGGGCTCTGTGCGAACACCTTCCACTACCATGACAGGTTCTCTAGCTGCCCCGTGTACTGTTACATTTGCATGTTCCTGCTTTGGCGCAATCGTGCATGCTGGACCCCCTTGAACTACGACAGGCTTGTTGGTTCTTCCTTTTATCTTGATTAACAACTTCTCACTGCTTGCCTTCTCAGTTGGCTTAACTTTAACGGACTTGATCATCATTACCATCTGTAAGGGCCTTTTGGACTCTCCCTTTTTTCCACGATCTCAATCATGTGTGTCTCTTGATGGACTGGCAGCCGGCTTTGGTTAATATTGGGTACCTCTGGAGTCTGCACCTCAATCCGATGGGAGTCAATAATTTCCTGGATAGTGTTCTTTAAATTCCAACAATTTTCAGTATCATGTCCTGGTGCACCGAAACATTATTCACAGATGACAGAATAATCTAATTTTTCGGGGGTGTGGGGTGGGTGGGTGGGAGGATTTGGAAATTTTTCTTCGATTGGTCTAAAATTATCCAGTTGTCGAAGCCTGTGGAATAAGCTAGTCTAGGATTCTCCCAGCGGAGTGAAAGTCTTCTTCTTCTGCACCCTTTAATTTCTCAAGATTGGATTGGCTCGGAAGACGAGTTTCAGGGGTTTGTTGGTAGGCTTTTGAAGGTGGGTAATGATTTTGTGGAGTTGGGAAGGTATTATATGGGACCGGCACACGCCATTGCGCGTGAACGAGAGGTTGGGTATACGCTTGCGCGTGATCGACTAAGAAACGAGGTTCGAATGGTGGATAGTAATGTTGTGGTGGGCCGTATGTAGTGTGTAGGTATGCTTGGTGGTGAGGACGAGGTTGGGCATAATGAGATGGAGCTCGAGGCCTGAACCAAGTTCCCGACTCCACTTTCGCTACTTCCTTCTTCTTCTTCTTTCCGAATGTTCCCCCAGCTCCGCCCTGGATGACCTGAGTGGTTGCCTTAATTGCAAAGTAGCTCATTATTTTATTGGATCTGAGGCCTTCCTCGACCATACTTCCCATCTTGGCTACTTTGATGAAAGAATTACCCACTGCAGACACCAAATGTCCAAAATAGGTAGGTTCCAGAGCTTGTAGAAAATAGTTAACCATCTCACTCTCCTTCATGGGAGAATCAACTATGGCTGCTTGTTTCCTCCACCGTATATCGTATTCCCTAAAACTCGTAGTATTTCTTCTCCAGTTTTGTCAAAGATAGGCGATTCCGGATAATCTCGAGATTATATTGAAAGTGGCAAGCAAACACTTGTGCCGGGTCATCCCAAGTATACCACTGATTGTGATCATGCAGGGTGTACCACTCCAGTGCTGACCCACTTAGACTCTGGCAAAAGTAGGCCATTAGCAGTTCATCTTCCCCCCTGCTCCTCTCATTTTGTTGCAAAACCCCCTTAGATGCGCGACCGGATCGCCATATCCATCATATAAGTCAAATTTAGGCATCTTGGAGCCTTGAGGCAACTGCACGTCTGGAAATAAACAAAGGTCCTTGAACGCCACTCTCACCTGGTCACCTAATCCCCGCATGTCCCTGAATGATTGTTCTAGACTCGTGACCTTTCTAAGCACCTCTTCCTGCTCAGGATTTGTGATTGGCTTTTCAGCTCCCGCTGGGATTTCGAGACGCGGAGCATATGAGTAGGGCTCATTGCTCTGTTGGATAGTATTAGGGGTCATATGCTTGAAAGAGTGAGGAGCGACTTTGGGAAGTGGAGCTAGTGGTTGTTGAGAGGTCGTACCCTGATGTTTTGAATAGATAGGAAAACTTGAGGGCGGATCAGTGGTGGACTAGTCAAGTGCTTGGGCCAGTGGCGGGATGAAGGTTGGATTAGTAGGATAGGTCGGGGGTGGCTGTCCTCTTGCCTATTCCTGGTACATCTCGGCCATTTGGTACTTTAGCTTATACATTTCCTCCTTCATGGCATTAATGTCCAATTCCTCTACTTCTTTCGAGGGGTCAATAATGCTGACATCGGTTTCCTGATTAACCATGACTTGCTTGATCTTAGACCGCGTGTTGTAGGAGTGGGTTTCCAGAATGCCGCAAGTACTAACCACCTGTCTAGTCTGGAATTGACACAACACCCTAAACTCGTTAATGGTTAGGTTCTAGCACATAAACGACCACATATTGGGTATGAATGCACCTAGATCATGATTTGTCCCTACATGCAACTATTGTTTGCGTCATCCCAGCTTTCAATTTCTTTGTTTGAGAAGCCCCTTTGTTTTAGCTTTATTCTCTCCCTCTCTACTATTTTTATTCAATTATGGTCGAATCTTAAGTAGATTGCCTACGTTTTATGACCTCGCATGAATCAGAACGAGTTTAGTTCTTGCAAATAAAAAGCGAAGCATAAAATATTTTGGGAACTTTCCATTTTCACAATGACAAACTTCAATTACAAGGACTCGAAAGACGACCGATTTAAACAAGAAATAGACTAGCTCTGATAAAAGATGAACTACAAACTAGAAGAACAGCTAACTATGCATGAAAGAAATTACAGACCCTAGGTTAAACTGACAGACTTTTATATATATATATATATATATATATATATATATATATTGACAAAAAGGAAATGCAATTTTCATGAATACATTAGTGCTTCAAGTGCTCCTGGGCCCCGCGAGGCATCGTTTGACCTTGCTGCAGGCTTGCGTGCTAAACTCCCTTGAAGATGGTGGAGGTCTTCCATTACTTGCCGAACAAAGGTCATGCGGTGGCAAAAAACATGGATCTTGTCATATCCTCGCAGTGGCTGCACCTTTCGGTGATGTAGTCTGCGATCGTCCGTACTCTCTCCCTGATAACACCCTTTTCTTGCAATAATCTCCCAATTTTCTTGGCCCTTGCCTCTAGAGTTTGCTCGGCTACCTGATTCAATTCTTGGAATTGCCGCAAATCCATCTCCAACCTTGCTATCGCTGCATAACAATGTTCTCTCTCGGCTTTGAAGTCCTTGGCTTGTTTGGTCACTTTGTTCTCAGCCATGATGACCTTCCTTTTTAACCCAACAACCTCATTGTCATGCCTTTCATTTAATTGCTTAATGATGCGGGCTCGTTCCTCCGTATTTTTAGCCAATTGTTTCCGATCCCTGGATAGCTCACCTTCTTCTTTATTCAAGTCAAACCCATACTCGGTTACTTTTCACCTTAAATTGTCTATGCGTTTTTCATCCTTCGCGCTCCTGGGGGATCTTCCGTGGCTGTTTTCATTTTCTGGATTAGGGCTCGTAACGCTTCGTTTTCTTTGGCTAATCTTTCTTTTTCCCCCTTATCTGCAGCGGCTTGCAAACCGTTTTCAAATTGAAGGTCTTTGAATTATTTTTCTAATTTTTCTATTGTGGCCCTGTATTCATTTTCCTTGGATAGCCAATCCCATTGTTCTTGTGACGTTTCAGTGAATTCTTGGAGGTGTGGCCTTTTAACCGGTCTTCAAAACTCCATGTCCTTCTTGTACCAGGCAGTTTACCGTGGCACAACGTCTCTTTTAGATATGTCGCGTACTCGAGTGCCTGCCGTTAAGTATTGACATTCGCACCAAATTTGACGGACAACGTCTTCAGGAAATAGACCATTGAGACTAATATCGACCACGTGGAAACTAATATCCTCATCCCTGGGAATCATTTGTCACCTCCCTAATTACCGTAGGACTCTGTATGGAGCATAGGGTTGGATACTTTGGAGACCCATCAGAAGGAAATGACGCCCGGTGGCTGGCATATACATGATTTCATCCACGAGGAGCCACTAGAACGTCCACTCTATTTGGTTTGCAGTGATAACTCGGAGACGCGACACCCATTCTGTAACACCCTCAGGTAACCTATACCCATACACCCTGTTATAGAATTCTTTTATGCATCTCTTTGTTAGCGACGCATAATTCATGAATTGAGGCGGATGGCATAAGTGTTCGATCAACCATATTTGTAACAATAGGTTACATCCTTCAAAGAAGTCTCCCCCCGCTTTACAGGCAGTGAGAGCACGGAAGATTTCAGATAAAATCATGGGAGCGAGGGTGCTCTTGGCCTGAGTTATTAAATTGTTGACAACCCCTGCTATCAGTATGTCAATATTTCCATCCTTCCGCGAAAATTCCAAAAGACCCAAGAAGAATACCATGAATGCGAAACACCGATGCTCTTTCCATTTGAGTTGGTTTCCTTTGCGACAAATATGGTTTTCTGGGTTATTGAATCCCCCTCTATGCCCATACCTCTGATATATAAACTGCGGGGTGCAAAATTCAGCTGATAGGTCAGGGTTATGAACCTTCCTACTAATTTTTAAGGAGTCCAACAACTTGCGCACGTCGAGGGCTCTTGGCGCAATCAAGTATTGGTGCCTCAGGGTGATCGTAGGGGCCCCAATATATCCAATTATTTCTTCCGATGTCGGTGTGAGTTCGAAATTCGAGAAATGGAATACATTGTGAGTCGGGTCCCAGAATGTGATTAACGCCTTAATGATATCTCCCCCCGGGTTAATTTTTAACAGCCCAGTAAGTCCTCCAAAATGCATGTTGACCCTGTTTTACCTCGCTTCACCCTGGTCATTCCACCACATGTATAGCTTCAAGGCACTTTTGTTCATGAATGTTATCGGCACATGCTGATACGTGCTCATTCTGTACATTTATTAGGTCAAATTAGTATCTCAAGACTTTATTCTGTTTGACTCAATAAATATTAAAATGACCTCTTTCATTTATGAAATTTATTTTCTAAAACCAAGGCCCAGCTTTGCAAATACAACCTTTCAGCACTTCGGAGGAAATATTTTAAGGTTGTGCCCGCTAACCGGCCAAAAATAAAACGTAGAGGTGGCCATTTGTGCAAAATCAGCCTTTCGGCGTCCCTTTTGGTAACATTCGGCTATTCTTAATAATAACAGCATCACCTGATTTATTTAGGATAACAAATAAAAATTGGACATTTTTTTTCTTTGTTTGGATGTTTTTGCAAAAGGGAGGTTGGACCTGATGGAGGTTGCCTACGTATCTTATACCTGACAAGATTCAAACCGGCATAGTTCAGGCAAATTGGATATGGGCGAGAATTAAAAAAGCAACTAATTTAGAGAAACCATTCTTCTCTCTTTTTTTTTTTTGCTTTTCTTACAAAAAGATGAAACATGCAAAATCTTTTGAAGTACAAAATCTTTTTGAATTTCATGTATACCCTTTGTATTTTCTCTTTTTCTTTTAAAAAGTAAAATAATGTACAAAAATATACCTAAACAAGCCACTTTTGAGTTGTTCTTGCAAACAAGACTGTTTTTTAATGGTAAGTAAAATTATTTGAAGATAAACTTTTTTCTCCTTTCTCCCAAAAAAATTCAGCAGCGTTTCGACCCTATTTGGGCATTGGTTTTCAAAACGGGTGATTAACTCTCCTTACCCTCTCCGCTACTTCTTTTCTTGACTTTTCCCCACATTTATAAGCCGGTCAGCATACAAATCTGAAATAAATGCACTAGAAGGATGCATCAGGATGGTCCATTATTCCGGGTACACCTGTCCTAGACGGACCCAACCCCTGTGTTGAGTCCCCTAAGCAAAATGCATGATGCAGATAAGCATTCCTACTAACGATCCGGCATGAAGTCAAGTTATTCTTGGTTCAAAAACCTGAGTATGTGTTCTAGACACTGTACCCGAGTGGACAACTCGAGTCGAGGAAGGGGCTACATACCGGGAACCAAAAGGCCATCCAGCTTAGTAACTTGTCTGGCCTCTTTCATATTCCAGGGTATGAAACTAAAAGAATAGGAAGTCTCAACCAGTAAGCACATCCCCGGAGGTGAGAAGAGAAGGGTTTCGTAGCAGTTTATATGTACAGTTCAGATAATATCAAAGCGGTAAAAGCATCATTTTTACATATTAAGCCAACATGTAAGATTAGATAATAAACAAAGCCAAATACAAAAATTATTCTAAGCTCGAATTCTTGAACCCTGAACCAGAGATTCTAGGTTCGTTCCCCAGCAGAGTCGCCAGATCTGTCATACCTTATTTTGGCTACTACAACCCGACGAAGGGCGTAGATAAGGGAGTTTTTCCAAGTAAATGACAATCGAAACGAGATTCAATTAATTAAGAGAATTTTAGAGTCGCCACTTGGGAGATTTATAGTGTCCCAAATCACAGTTTAGAATCCCGAATCGAGGAAAGAATGACTCTGTTTAACAGTCCGTGAACAAGAAATCCGAGTAAGGAATTCTGTTAACCCGGGAGAAGGTATTAGGCATTCCCGAGTCGCTGCTTCTAGCACGGTTGCTCAACTATTATATTTGGCTTGAATTACCTGATTTTTTACAATTATGAACCTATGTGCATTTCAAAATCACTTATACACTTTATTATTATTATTTTTAAAGAGAATTGCAACGTCGTTAAAACACGTCTTGAACCACGTCACATAAATGCACCTGTGGTTTTTGACAGATTTTAACTTCGCTGAGATTTGAATTTGGGCCACATAAATGCGCACCCGTAGTTAAGAAGATAAAATTATTAAGGACGTGCCAAAAAGAAACTTACGTGTTACTATCTTTGCAGGAAAATTGTAAAATTTGCTAAATGGCGTGTACCGAAATTCTACATATTTCCATATAAGTATTTCGTGAGGAACACGCAATTTTTGATTTCGTTTGTCCTGGCATATCTCGTTTTTATATTAAAAAGTCAGTCCTAAAGTAAACTATTATTTTCTATTAGACATGCCTCCAAAACTTAATTAATTCTAATGCTACCCTACTCAAAGCCTAAACATATATATTGCAAATTAAATTGACAAGAGGGAGGTGCAGTAAATCTTCAATATACTGGGTTGTTGGGCCCAAGTTGGAAATAGATCCAACCTTCGAAAAATCCTTCAGCAAATGTCAACATCCTGAGTGGGCTGTTGAAACAAACTTTAAACCTGCTGGGCTCCTGAATGAGCCCAAGTCTTAATTTGTAATATTCATGAATGCAAGTTATAAACAACTGGACCAAATCACATTATTTAAACTCAATAATACACCTAATTCAAAATTGCCAAGAAGGATAATAACCTAAGAGACTTTAGGCCAATAATAGTGCAAGAAAACTAATTCGGAACACAACTGTCCTCGGAGTTCATTTTTACAGTATACACATGATGAATTATATTCTAAATAGTAAGTTAAAAATGCAGCATCCTGTACAGTCCAATCATACAAACCTGATTAAAATCCATGGTACATTTAAAATACTCAAAACGCATCAATATAGAAAAATATGCAATCCATATGAATACACGATTTTGGGCAGCTGAACACTCAAGTTACATGCCATTAGAAATAGAGCAAATACCTGGAATGAAACCAAAAGGCAGGGGTCAGCATTGAGAAACAAAGCAATCAGCAGGCAGAAATTAATAGCAACACAACAAAGAGACCAATCTAACAGCCCAGGTTTACACCAAAACCAAATTGAACCAACACAACCTTCGATCAAGCTCAAACAACTTGAAATCAGGCCCAGGAACTTTAGGAACAACTAAAAACCAAATTAAATCATGCAAGTCCCAGAACAAAACCAAAATAGACCCTGAAAACAGCTGGACTTCCAATGTATTTTCAAATATCTGTTGATTTGTAAGGCTCTAATGCCCAGGTTTTGAAGGAAAAGCTCCTAAATATTAAGACTAAACTAAAATTTTTTATTTGGTGCTTTGAATTAGGTTATGATTGGCTCGAATTGGAGGATTGATTTTTTAAACTATTGCTGGGAATTTTTCAGAGATCGTTTAGACTGTGTAACCTCTTTTTTGAATTAATTGGGTGCCCTTTCATAGCCAAAGGCTAGGGCAACCCTTTTATTTCATTTTAACTACTACTCCCTCTTTCCATTTTCAGATTTTACCTACTTGGTCCTTTATTTTCAGACTTATTCCCAAATTACTACAATAAACCATTGTTTTTAGACTAAAGTCCCCTTCTAGAAGGGTCTAAAGGATTCTAGTAATGTTTCTTATTTATGGGATACCTATACTACCCTTATTATAATCCTAAAACTACCAGAACCAATTTAAAACCATGTACTACCCTCTTAGTTCATTAGAATTACCGATTTACTCAGCTAAGTGCTAAGGTTAATCTCTTGCTAATTATCAGCTATAACTAAACCATAGTTGAACCTGAACATTGATCAGGAATGAGCAAAAATCCAATTCCAAATTCAAAACACCACTGGACCAAAAATTCAAACTAAATGCCAAAATTAAAAGAATAACATGCAAAGCTGTAACTACCATGCCATTATACCATTTGGAATAATTGAAATTGATTCTCATCCAAACTATCATCAAAATATTAATTGATCACTGGACTAAGCTGAACTAAACAAATCGAGGCTAATGCGACAAATATCAGAAATTGGTCTTGGAAACATGGTGGAAAACTTAAACTTACAAATGCAACTGGACTAAATGGTTATCAAAATCTAAAATCAAAATAACAGAACTAGTCATGATTCCTAAAACTAACAATTAAACTAGAGAAAAGCAAGTCGTCTATAGAGAAGTAAAACAACAATGAACAAAAACAAATAGAAGAAAAAGAAAAAAAATGAAACTTACTGATTTAATCTTCAATTAGTCTTGCTGATTTGAATTTGAATCTCCAAACAGAGTTACATGTTTGTTTTTGGCCAAAACAAACATGCAACTCCATTTTGAGACTCAAGCGGCCTTGAAAAAACAACGACTCAAAATTAGGTCAAACTCATATTTGTACTTCGAAGAGCCTGGGGGTTTTTCGAAGGAAACATGGGTTGTTTTTGGGTAGGGGAGGCCAAGGAGTGTGGGGTATTAATTTGGAGGCCATCGGAGCCGGTGCCTCCGTGGACAGCAGAGCAGCTGCTATTTTGATGGGATATTCGACGCGATTGGCCAGGTTTTGAGGGGTGATTTTAGGGGGGTTGGAAAGAGGGGAGCATGGAGATTACGAGGTGTAATTTTGGGTTGATTTGGGATTACGCCACCGCCGACAGTGATTTCCGACCGGCGGCGGGTGGTGGTGATACGGTGGAGGCGGGGCTGTGGTGGTGTGGCGTTGCACTGAATAATTTTAGTGTTCTTGCGACATGGTAAGGGGTTTGTAATGGGGGGTGTGTCATCCGACATTTACATAGTGTGACACCTTTTCATCTTGGCTGTTTGATCAAGATTGATCAACGACTCAGATTCTTTGATGTAAAACATCATCGTTTTGAGCCTGGAGCTTTTGACCCAGGCATGGGCGTTGGGCTTGGGTCAATTTAGTGGGTCTGTGAGTTCTGGGCCAAAATTTGTTGCAAGAATTGGCCCAAATCTTGGTCTTTCAATAAAGCCAACATTTATATACATTTAATTATTCTCCTTTATATATTTTTAATACATTTTCAGTTTTTTACTAACAAAATAAAAATAAAAATAGCCAAAAACATATTTAACATGAAATAAACTAAATAAACTTCTACAATAACCTAGCCTCTAAATTTCAAAGAAAATTAACCAATTTTTTGCTGTTGTTCTTTTTTTCTTTTTTTCAATATTAACTAATCAATAACCTAAAATGTAACAATTAAATCCTAAATGCAAACTTGCCATTTTTATATTTTTATGAATTATATTAATTAAAACGTGCAACATGCAAATAAACACAAAATTATGCAATTAATTCCTAAAATTCAAACAAACACAAAATCACGCAAAATAAATCAAAAAAATTTAAATAATAAAAGAAAGATGCAAATAAACACAAAGTCACAAAATTAATTCCTAAAAATTCAAATAATAATAGAAAAATCCTAATTTAATGAGTTTATTGGAACATTTCAAGTGAGGCAAAAATCACGTGCTCACAATCACATCCTTCTTGTTCCTTGGAGGCGGTAGTCTTGAATGGCTTCGGCTTTTGATGTATCTAGTTCTATTCCACGGTGGCTCACAATAAACCCAAGCAACCTCCCAGCAGGAACCCCAAATACACACTTTGCGAGGTTTAGTTTTCAGGTTTTACCTCTGCAGTCTATTCAAGAACTTCCTCAGATCTTCTATATTGTCAGTGGCCTTTTTGGATTTAATAATAACATCATCCACATATACCTCTATCTCCTTATGTATCATATCATGGAATATGGTAGTCATGGCCCTCATGTAGGTCAGGCCGAATAACATTATCTCATAATAGTACACTCCACAACGCGTAATGAAAGCCATTTTATAATCATCTTCCTCATTCATCCAGATATAATGATAACCAGCGAAGCAATCTATGGATGATTGTAGCTCATTCTTGGCACAATTGTCAATCAAGATGTGTATATTTGGCAAAGGGAAGCCGTCTTTTGGACTGGCCTGGTTGAGATCTCGATAGTCGACATAGAATCTGACCTTCCCATCCTTCTTTGGCACTAGCACAATGTTGGCTAACCATGTTGCGTATTCTACTACCTTGAGAACCTTAGCTTTGATCTTCTTGGTGACTTCTTCCTTGATTTTTAAACTCATATCAGACTTGAACATTCTGAGCTTTTACTTTACTGATGGACACAATAGATCGGTAGGAAGTTCGTGAGCCACAATATACCTACTCAGACAATTCATTTCATCATACGACCAAGAGAGTATGTTGTCATACTCCTTTAGAAATTATGTCTATTCTTTCTTCTCTGATGGCAATAGGTGAATGTTGATTTGCGTTTCCTTGGCATTTTCTGCATCTCCCATATTGATGATTTCAGTCTCATCCAGGTTGGACTTAGGTTTTTTCTCAAAATTTTCGACTTCTTTAGCAATATCATCAGGTATGTTATCTTCCTCTGAGTCAATATCCATTTCTCGTGTTGTCTCATTGCATGTCACAACCATTGGTTCATCAAGACAAATAATAGTAATGTTGTATTGGAAAAGCAAGGAGAGAAAACGATATCAATAAATATTAATTCATAAGAAAAATCAAACATGCTTTTGATAAATTGAATAATTATTTTGAACATCAAAGATCTTATTTCAGGAATTGAAAAAATGTGAAAAAAAAATCATTTAGTAAATAAAATAGTGAATAATGCTTGTTTAGGCCTTGCTACCCCGAGGCTCGTCGGGCTTTGGTTGTCTTGATTGTCCAATTATTAAGATGTGCCCCTCTGCTCACAGCCTGTGTAGAAGGACCTTCCTCGCCCTCCTCATTGAGAATAATGCAATAGTCCATATCATTATCCTCTAGAAACAAGTTCTTCACTGCTGCATGTGCTTCTTTTTCATCTAACCCATAAATAATGCGGGCTGTTGGAAAATCTGCTCCAGATGCAGTATTAGCTGCTCTAGTGGGTAGTAAGGACCGTGCAATGGTAGCGACCCACTATTGAATTCTTCCTAGGTGTATTCATATCCCAAACCAAAGGTAGTTCCATGTTTCTTGAGTTTTATTGGTTTAGAGATTCCTTGGAGGTTCTTGCCAAGCCCTTTGCTAGGTTCGTACCCACTCCAACTCAGTATACTCTAGATTTTGCTATCCTACCATTTGTCTTTATCGATAGCATTGACCCGCTCAATGTGGTGGTAAATTTTTTCAACCAACTTCCTTCTTCCCTCAATCGCCAGAATAGTCTGGCGACTGTATATAGGGTTGCAACTGTCACCGTGAATGATCACTTCCTAGTGAATTCATTCGAACTTTACTGCCTAATCCAACGTTGATGCTACGACCCCAGCAGTATGAATCCATGCTCATCCTAGTAGCAAGTTGTAAGACGCTAGTATATCAATCACTTGGAAATCGACCCTGAACCAAGTTGGTCCCATCTGCATGAATAGACTAATCTCCCCAATGGTGGACCTATAAGAACTATCAAAGGCTTTCACATTGATTGCTCTATTCTTTGTCGCATACATCCCTTTACCCAACTTCATGAGTGTTACCACCTGATAAATATTAAGACTAGAACCTCCATCGATCAGGATTCTGGTAATGAAATAATCTTCGCATTGCACGAGGATGTCCAGCGGCTTTGTTGTGCCCCAACCCTTCAGGTGGCAGCTCATCCTCATAAAAGTTGATCTTATGGATTTCCAACACTTATCCTACCATATTATCCATTTCCCCACCAGTGATGTTACTTGGTACGTACACTTCATTTAGCACCTTTAACTGAGCATTCTTATGCATCTTGAATTTTGTGGCAAAGAGAGAATGGATATTTGTGTTGGCGTCTTGTTTAAATGATCGATGATCGAATATTCCTTGGCCTATATTTTCCTCCAAAGGTAGTCCATACCTGTCTTATTGAGGGGTGGCTGATAGGAGGTCTACTTGCTTGATTTAGCTAGATTTTCAGGGGTATAACTCTACCCGTTCTTGCTATACCATGTGCTTCGACAATCTCTTCAATCCCGGCCTTGCCCTTCCTTTTTGCCTCGGCTATATAGTCCTAGGCTACTTCATTTTTATTGAAGGGTGGCGTGGTTGATATCTCCACTGGGATCGATACTGATATCCTTACTTTGAAGGGAATATCGGGCTTGGGTGGCAAGATTACAACCTCAAATGGTGTGGGCACATTTGCCGGAGGCACGAATTCAACCTTAGGTTTTAGTATCTTTGTGGGTGGTGCTGCTTCTAACTCAAGAGGTATATACATATTCACCTCCACGTCCTCAGACGGTTAGATCTGGACTATGATTGGATTGAGAGTAATTGTTGGTTTCTTTGGGTCATCACCTTCTGCGATCAACTCAATTGATCCTTCGGGATCCCAGTCATCTTCTACTTCAATCATGTGGATACCTCCACCCTTATGGTCTAGTAGAGAATTGTTGCAGATGTTTGGAGTAGGTTCAGTTTCTACAATAATTTTGTTATCAATCAAAGACTATATCTTGTCTTTCAAGGAGCGGCATCCATCGATGGTGTGCCCTTTCATGCCAGAGTGGTATGCATAGGACTTATTTGGGTTAACCTACTAAGAAGGATTCTCAAGGGTTGTAGCAGGGATGGGTGACATAACCAGCAGCTTTGAGCCTCTCATACAGCTGGTCGATGGGTTCACCGATGGTTATATATTATTTTGAAAGTCTACAATCAAAATTAGGTCGGGGTCTAGGGAAACTTTAGCGTGCATAGGGTGATTGATAATGGGGTGGTTGAGCATTATAAGTTTGGTAGACATGAGCGGGTTAGGAGTATCTAGGTAAAGTAGGTTGATATGTAGCAGGTGGAGATGACTGATAAGTTGGTGGTAAAACTCGGTATAAGGGTGCTTAGTAATTTGGGGTTTGCTCGTATGTGAGTGGAGATGTTGGGCTTGGTATTTAAGTGAAGATTAGGTCCTTTATGCAACAATTAAAGCCCATATTCCCTTTTTTCTTGGACATACCACTAGACTGTAAAGCCTTATTCATTGCTTGCAAGGCCTCAAAATTTGTATTCGTACCACTTTTAATACTTTCCTCAATGTTTTCACCTAATTTGATAATGTCGGAGAACTTGTAGTTCTTAATCATCATTAGTTGTTCATAGTACTGTGGGTCCTGAGCCCGGACAAAGAACTTGTTCATTTGCTCCTCTTCTAAGGTGGGTATGACCATAGCAGTTTCAGATCTCGAGTGAGTAGCATACTTGTGAAATGTCTTTGTGGGCTTTTTTAAAATTCTGGATATAGAGTACATTTGGTGCGTTCTCTGTATTAAACGTGAATCTGTCCATAAAGTCAGATACGATGTGCACCCAAGTTGACCACGTCTTGGGATCTTGGCTGATATACCAAGATAATGCCTCTCCTTTCAAACTCCTCATAAACAAATTCATGCAGATCCTTTCATTCTTCTTTACTCCAACCAGATTGCCGCAATATGTCCTCAGATGGACCCTTGGATCACCCGTACCCTCAAACATTTCGAACTTAGGAGGTTTGTACCCTTCAAGCAGTTCGACAGCAGGATGTATGCAAAGTTCCTCATAGTTCAGCCCCTCGATTATTTTGCTTCCCTTAACGCCCTGAATCTGGATGTTCAGTTTCTTAAGTTCCTCGGCGAGTTCCTAATAAGCTGATCCTTTTTATTAGACAAAGTGTGCATGAGATAGGTTGGGTGGAGGGTGGCATGGTCTCTACGTAGATAAGATTGTTATGGTGGCATGGCATATGGGTGTGGAAATGGTCATTTGCAGAGTTCTGAGGTTCTGGGATGAGTAATGGGGTTTTTTTTGGGGTATGGTAGGTGTTACATTTGGGTGTGGCAGGTGTTACATTAATATCTGGGGTGTTGAGGGAAGATGACAGGCTTGCCAGATTTCGAACTTGATCGAGCTCTTCTTGGAATTTCAACAACTTCGGTTCAAGCTATGACACATTCTCGTTAGGAACCCGAATATCCTGGCCATCAGTGGCCTCTACCCATTCACCTGTGTTCTCCTTCCTGAAGTTCTTCAAATCTGCCATTTTATTCTTGCCTTAGTCCTTGCCTTTAATGGGACTAAGTGGAGGAGTGGGTGGAGGGCCCCTTGATCTTGTGAAATAAGATGATGATGCCACAGTGCATGTACTAACCTTTGAGGAAGGGAATAATAAAAACAAAATAAAACAAAAGGTAATCAAGTCACTGAGAATTATAAAAAAGTATTGCACTATTTAAACACATAGTGTGGGAATGTAAAGCGTATCCTAATTTGGGAACCTCTTTGTGCCCAAGGTAAGCCTCGCGACAAATAAACATGGAGAACTTTAAATGCTAAATGCCTCACATTATTGATTAAAATAGGCGAATCCAAAAACGACCCTAAATAAGCAGGAAATAAAAGTCACTAATGGTCATTGGCCTTATCATATTCATAAAGCAAAAAGTAAATTCCTATCTATTTGGTCCCAGAAAGACCTTCCCCAGATTCGACCTCCTTGGCTCCATCGAACATCTTTCCCAATTTGCGAAGTCCCTGCAACAGGTATGATCTAGCTAGATGTCTACCTTTGGTCCCTTCGGCCTTATAACACTCTTCAACCCTTTTGAGAAATTTTCTCTCTAGTTCTACTATGCCTTGCTCCAAGTATCCTAGCCTTTTGTTGGCACTGACAGCCATGTCTTTCCATTCATCAATTAGCTTCTTGTTGGAATCAATATCTTGCGGTGTTTGCTTTCACATTCACGGATCCTTTTGTGCAGCTGGTTTTACTTTACTTGTGCCTTGGCCTTTTCATCTATAATTCAACGACCTCGAGCAAATCCTGGCTGGTCCAGACCATCCCAGTTATCTTCCAACCAACTCGAATAGAAAGGGGTACAACCAGCACAATATATGTCTGGCTCAATGGTGTCTGTTCCCATTACGATCTTACAGTGCCACATGTGCTAGGCTGGCACTTGTAAGGATATCATTATTTTAGAAGTCAGCCCAAAGATGGCTCATCTTGTCGACCCTGGGTATGAGTTGCTTCCTACCTGCTTGCCTTATAACTTGAAGAGTGACGTAAGGGTATATTCCTCTTAGACAATGAAGTATCAGGAAAGGTGCATCCTTGGATCAGGCGATGAAATCTTCTGTCTAAAACCACTCAAACATCCATTGAACATGTTCTTCAGTTAGATTATCAAAGAGCTCAACCTATTCTTTAGCATTTTCAGGCTGGCGAACATGTTGGGGATGTAATTCATTCGCTTTGGATTGTGGAAAGGGATGTGATCATCCTAGGCCCTTCGCTGAATTTCTTGTCGATATTTTCCCTTTTGGAGATGTTCCATGAGCCAAAGTTAAAGTAGTAGATTGTAGCATTTGAAGTCTCTTGCTCCTCGTTGACACTTTTCTAAGGATCGGTACATGTCTACAATGATTATAGGTACATTACTGAATGTTTGCCTTCCAATCCCCTCCATTAGTGTCTTGGTTACCATAGCCAAACTAGTATGGATTCTCCGTTTTTTCATTGGAAACACGATCAGACGTAGGAAGCAGAACATGAAGACCAATAATCTATGATGTATATGTCCCAAGGATGTGATGGCGAACTCGTCATGGTAGGTATGGTATTATTTGTTGTGACCATACCTTTCAAAAAGGTAGTCAAAAGGGATGCATGATTCATTTAGGCATACCAATTCTTTATTCTTCTTCAAACCCATCTTTTTTAGGAAACCTTTATCTGTGTGGTTCTCCTGCATTAGACAACCTGGAGTTTCCCATACTAGATCGGCTAGTCCTCATATCTACTCTAGCAAAAGTGTCATCCCCATGTTCCTAAAGTGGAACACGACCCTTTCACAATCCCAAAATAAGGTAGCAGCTTCTATTGTCATATTGTTAGGCTGGATTCTCAAGAGGTATTGTAGATTACCCAGATATTTTCTGACGAGGGTTTTGTCATTAGAATTTGGGTGGATGTTTGTGATAATGCAGAATCTAGGAATTTCGTGCCTTATATTTTTGCAAGACAAATAAGGTTAAGCCCTTACTCCCATCAGACTCGACTATTTAACATTAACAATTAGCATGAAACATTTAATTCAACAAATAAATGAACAGAACATGATTATGTCTATTTGGGTTTAGGGAAACCCATTGGACTTTAGACAAGGCTATCTTAAAGGATCATTACATGGACAACATAACTAATCCGACTATGTTTGACCATGATATATGCACAAGTTTAAAGAGTAAGGTTTCTATGGGGTATTAGACTGGTACCCTTGAGCAGACAACGTAAGGGGGAAGACACATAAGTGTTGACTGCACTACTAATCGACTAGTTCTACCGTAAATAAGCCTTTGCAAATTTAGGAGGTTAATGATATAGGAACGACGCAAACACTCATGAAGAGTTGATATAGTATCTGTTTGGCAAGAGTGGAGTATGATTTTGAGCATGATTATGCGATAACTAAAAGCACGTTGACATGTATTTGCACGTTAAGGAAGCAATAAATACAACAATTTTATAATTTAAAGCAGATATAAAGGAAGGAACAAGAAAGATATGTCAGTTTGTTTTTGAAAAAAGAAATTAAACGCACAAAAGAATTAAACAAATAACTGCACATAGGAGGGGTACAAATTCACAAAACAATATGAAATGGTAAAATCGCCATGTTGTCGCGCCCCCTTTTCCTTACAGAATCAGGTTTATGACATTTGGTTGGGACAACTCTTTTCTCTTGGAAAAAGAGTTTTTCCTTTTTTGAAGAGTCTCAACCTAACGATTTAAGGTGCATTAGGGAACCTATAGGGTTAATTTATAGTGACATTTGGTAACCAGAGACAGGGTAAGGCCTTAAAATTATCCTACGGAGAAGGTGTTAGGCACCCCTCAAGATCCACTTGTATGGTTCCTGGCCAAATAGTTTTTTGTAAAATTATACAATTAGCAAATAGACAAATAGGGCTCAAATATTAGGGGAATTATGTTTAAATACATAGGTGTAAGAAAACAACTAATGAAAAAAAACTAGGTTTTAAAAAGAATTACAATCTAAGCATATTTGTGAATTTAAAGGGGGTGTCCTAAGTTTCTTTATAATATGGATCACATAAATGTAATACTCGGCATAACACTCCTCAAATAGGCTCTACACGTGGTATTAACGTACCGCTCATCATATTCATATCAAACCTTTCCCTCCACGTGAAGGTAATTAGAGCGAAGGTGTGTATTGGACCCTGTTGCATGCTGTTACATCGTCCCTTCCTATCAGTTCCTGAGGAATTTTGGACTTCAATACTAAAATAAAGGGGGAGGGTTCTAGGCAGACCCTCAAGTTTAAAGGTAAAACAATAAACACATAATAAACATATAAGACTTCAATTAAAGGGGAGCATGGAAGACAAATAAAAGGCTCAGATATACCTTCACACATAGTACACATGAATAGCATGAATGATCCATAATTAAGGTCTAAATTCAGATCCTATGCGTGGTATCTAAGTGATAACAGTAGAATTAGATTCATTATGTGACTCAGAGAAGAAGTCTAAATCTGTGTTGCCTAATGATTTTAAACCAGTTGATAATAACGTAGCATATATAAAGAAGCATGTTTCCAGTTATCAAGGTCACTTATAGAAGACTGTTTCAATTGTATTACTACACATGTTGTTCTAAATGTTCAAAGTTCTAGAATTATTACCAGTTGGGTTAGTCTATCTTTTTGATAGTTAAACTAAAGATGCCTAAGCGGATATGGATGCAATTATAAAGGCATGATATCTATTGTACAAAAAATGCACAGGGATGTACATGCAGGACCTGAGCAGGATTTCTAATGCACGTACGAATCCTAAGCATGGTTTCTATTGTGCAATTAGGAATATAAACCTAATAACATGTTTTCTACCCTTAAGAACTATAGCATGCATATTTACCCTATCCGTTTTCACTAGCCAACCCCAATACTTATTTACAATAGATTATTACAGACCAATACTGAAATGAATTACGTAAGCAGATAAGAAAAAGTTACACTATACAGAGCCTAAAAACTAGCCCAGACCTTCAGTACGTAATTAGGAATTCCTCCCCGAGTTATGTAATAAATCACCTCAAGTGCCAAGATTGTTCCATACCCCTTCTCATATTTGGGTGCGTCAAAGTTCCCTAAGGACCTCATGGGATCCCGGCAGTGCTCACACCTAGATTTCATAGAAAAGACAGAGTAAGTGTAGTGTGAAAAGACTAGCTTTTGTGTGTCCAAGTTCAAAGGTAGCTCAAGGGTCCCAAGGCAAGGCTCACACAAAAGAGGAAAACCGAGTGTTGATACCCAATTTATCCCTGTGTATTTTAATACTCAAATACTTTCAAAATAGCATGTGTATGCATATATAAGCATTTCCAAGAGCTTTTATATTTTCCCTAATTTTTTTGAAGATTTTCAAAATCAATTTTTCTTAATCTATTTTAGTAGTACAAAATCCAATAATTATCACCAGACTATCATTTTGGTGAAAAATTTATTTCTATTCTCGTATTTACACCAAGATATAATTAAGGTGATTTTTGCATATTTTACAAATTTTGTTTGGTATATTTTAGGCTAAATTGCATATAATTGCAATTATATCCTATATTACGATTAACAGCATTTTACAGTCATAAAAATCATTTTTAGTATTTTTAGATTAATATTTATACATTATTAATTATTCACTGCCTTTATTTTATTTTGAAAACAATTTTAACTATTTTATAAAAAATAAAAAAGGGAAATTGGCTATTTAACAAATAGCCGTTTATTGTTTCAATTTTAGCCCAATTTAACCCCACCCCTATTGGCTTTAATTAAACCCATTTGACCCAAGATCCAAACCCTCCCAATATCTAAGCTAACCCCACCTAGCTCAGAATTGATCTGAGCTGTTGATCAAATAAGATCAATGGCCCCGATCTATTTTCCTTAATTAAATTCTAACCTAACCCCCTCTATCGACCCCTCATTCTTCGAGACCGGCCCCTCTCTCTCTATCTGTCTCTCCTTCTTCTCTCTAGAACCTTCAGGTTCACTTTCTCTGATGGCTTTCACCATCTCTCGAGCCACCTCCAACCTCACTTCTTTCGACCACCAGTCGTCGTGAAGCCTTATCTCACCGATTCTCCCTGCCCGTGAGACCCCATGAGTCTCCACCGTACAAGATGGTCAATGAAGCTTTGATGGGGTTTGTTTCCGACCTTCCTTAGTTGGATTTTTGTCCCATGGTGCTGTAAACACCATTATCCTCGAGTTTCACATCTAGATTTCTCTTGTTTCTATCACTAGTTTCATATGAAACCCTAATCTCAATCCAAACCTCTGATTTTTTAACGATTTTAACTCGTACCTTTATGTTATGTACTATTTTCTACTTGATCTTTATGATTACTCTAGTTTTAAATGTTTTTGTTCCCTTTTTTGAAATTAGGGTTTCTGAACCCCTTTTAAAATCACTTTATTTTCTGATTTTGAGTACTAACTCATGATTTTCAATACTATTTCTAAACATTTTATGCTTAAGTCTGATGGAACCCTAGCTTTATGTTTGTATTCGTATTATTTGTTTGATTGTGTATTCTTCTGAGTTCTTCTCTGAGTTCCGTGCTCTTTGCTTTAATTTTGTTGCTAGAGTTTTGTTCCTCTGCCATTCTGTGTTCTTCCCGTAGGTTTCTTTGATTATTACATGATGTTTTTATACTGATTCTTCCATGCCCTCTTTGAGACTGCGGTACTTGCCTTATAATGTGATTCTGCATACTTTCCTTATGGTTTGGTACTTATTTCAAATTGTTTCCTTAAATTTTTGGGATACTTTCCTCGATTAATATTGATTCTTAGGTTTTAAATCTCGTCCATTATTCTGAAAACTATTTTCCAGAATTCAAGTGGTATTTTGCCCTATGTGTGTGCACAAATATGCTGATTGATTTGCCTGGCATATTTCCCTAATTAGAGTATCATGCACCTAGTCTTTATTGCATACTCTATGCTATTCTGTTTCCTTATATTATTATACCATGCTTGTGATCTCTTTTCTTTTAAATAGCTGCTCATTACTGCTTGACTTTGATTCCTTAATTAAAGGGGAGCCATAACTGATTGATGTCGGTTTCTTGATTAGGGGCTTCTACCTTGTTTATTTACTCGTATTCAATACTATAAGTAACCTCCCACACTCTTTTGCATGGCGCGAACATATTGCATGTCACAAACACACACAGAGTAATCACATTGCTCTCTCTTGTGCTATTTCTCTCCTTTTCTCTTTTATATTATTGCTACTCCCTGCTCCTGACTGTCATTAGCTAGCTGAAAGGCTTTAGCTAATGTCGTGCTTATAGTCGTCTCTTGCATTCTGTTGTGCTTTCTTTGTTGCTGGTATGTCCTGATTGAATTCCATGCTCAAAACCAATGTGTTTATTACTACTTCATTATGTGATATTCCTAATCGTTTTCTACTTATGTTTCTGCTATGCAACATGTGATTGATTTCTGGTTTTCCTGTTGGAACTTGTATGCTCATGATTACTATTATGACTGAATTTTGTTGCTACTTTGTGTCTAAATCCGTCTATGTCAAGGTCTCTTAAAGCTTTTGGTTTTGAGAGTTTGCATGTGATATATTTGTCCCCTTTACCCATTACCCTTGTGTGTAACTCTCCAACTTACTCTTTTGTAAACTCTTTTGAACTACCAACTTTCCTCTTCTTCCTACACTTCATACTACTCCTAGAGATTAGGTTCTACACCCTTCGTGTACGCATTGCTTTAGGAACCTCTGAGTACTCACTGAACATTGATGCACAAGGCTGGTAATTCCACACTGCACTTGTTCAACATGTTTGGTAAGTGTTTGTGTCACGACCCTAGTTCAACATCCATGAAAATGTCATGACGGCACCCAGTCACGAGAACTAGGTAAGCCTAACGGCGCAAAAATAACAACATTCACGATAACAATAATAACTTAAAACTAAGTAACTTAAAGAAATGTATATAATTTGCTGCTTAGCACATACACTTCACACCATAACTACGAAACAAAATCCCAAAACTCGGAATCTCACAGGCAACACAGGCTAAAGAATGTATATAGTACAACTTTAACTCCAGAAATGTCTACATCAATGAAAAATGGGAACAAACTGGATAACTACAGGATAGAATAGGAAGGAAACTCCTCGGTCTGCGGATGCTGCAGATATACCTCGAGTCTCTGCTACATATGTCTGCCTCGCTGATAGTGCGCCTGAGATGAGGTACCTGGATCTGCACATGGAAAACATGCAGAGAAGAGCATGAGTACACTACAGCGTACTCAGTAAGTGCCAAGCCTAACTTCGGTTGGGTAGTGATGAGAAAGGTCAAGGCCCTACTGAGATAAATACAATATATGATGAGATAAAGATCAGTATAGGTAAAATCTACAGCGAGAATCTAGACAGGATAAGTGAGGGAAAATAGCAATAGGAAAAACGGAACAAACAATACAAGGAACACTACTCACAACAGGAAATAATAATAACCTGGATCTTGGTATTCTCATATATCCGCTAGGGATCTCTTGGTATCCTTACCATATTCACTAGGGATCTTTTGGTATCCCGAGGATCTCTTGGCATCCTCATCATATTCACTAGGGATATCTTGGTATCCCGAGGACCTCTTGGCATCCTCATCATATTCACTAGGGATCTCTTGGTATCCCAAGGACCTCTTGGAATCCTCATCATAGTCACGAGGAATCTCTTGGTATCCCGAGGATCCCTTGGTATCTTCATCATATTCACTAGGGATCTCTTGGTATCCCGAGGATCTCTTGGTATCCCGAGGATCTCTTGGTATCCTCATCATATTCACTAGGGATCTCTTGGTATCCTGAGGATATCTTGGTATCCTCATTATCAAGTGCAGGGGGATCTCCTGGGAGGCCAACCCGTAGTCCCAATTTAAAAACACACAATAGCAACCCAAACATTAGGAAAGATACTAACCCTGGACAAGAGATAGAAAATACTAGCCAAACATACTGCCCAGAATACAAATGGAACAGTTTAATACTTAGCCAACAAGTCAAATGAATATACCTCTCTAATCTAGCATGGAATAAATTCACAATTTAAAATGAACAGGTAATCAAGGAAATTCAATTTAAATTCTTCAAGCAAAAATAGATTTTCAAACAATATGCTCAAGTATGCACTCATAACCTCACGTACGAGGCATTCAATTGACAAACATCATATCTTAAGGGGAAGGTCCCTCACACAAGGTTAGACAAGCAACTTACCTCAATCGACTCCCAAAATAAACTTGAAATCACTCCTTTGCCACGAGTACCCGACTTCAAATGGCCCAAATCTATCCATTTTGAATTACATCTTGTAAATAACATCTCAAGCAACTAATTTTACTATTAAATTTCTAGCTGAGACGAAATTTTAGATAAAATAACCAAAATGCCCCTCGGGCCAACCTGGTCAAAACCTGAGGTTCGAACTCAAATCTGGTTACCCATTCCCCCACGAGTCCAATTATGTGATTAGTTTTGAAACCAGACCTCGAATTGAGGTCTAACCCCCACATTAGCAAAACCCTAGGTCCTACCCAATACACCCGAATTTACCCATTAAAACCTTTGAATTGATGTTGAAATTATGTAAAAAGGTGTTAAGGAGTGAATAAAATGAAATAAAAACCACTTACCAATCATTTTGAGGGACTCTTACATTTCTTTCGACTATCTATACGAAAGGTACGACCATAGCAAGTCCTATCGTACTTACCCAGATGAATTTTCCCTCACCTCATTTGGGGCATATCCACTAAAGGGTCTTCGTCTTTATGTTCTGCTTTTTGGGGATGATAGTATTTCCTATGGAGAAGAATAGGATCCATACCGAACTAACCACGGTCACCAAGACTCTAGTTGAAAGGATTAGCGGGCAGCCATTCAGTATTGTACCAATGATTGTCGTAGAGATATACCGAGCCCTAAAAAACTGTCAACAAGGGGCCAATCAATTTGAGGGTTATAACTTACTACTCCAACTGTGGCTCATGGAGAACCTCCCAAATAGTGAATGTCAGAAAGAGATTTTGCACAGAGACTGGGATGATCACATCGCCTTCCATCAGCCAAGACGGATGAACTATATACCTAACATGTTTGCTCAACCAAAAGATGCTAAAGGCTAGGTAGAGTTGTTTGAAAATCTGAAGGAAGACCAAGTGCAGTGGATGTTCGAGTGGTTCCCCACTGAAGAGTTCATCGTTTAATCTCGGGATGCACCGTTTCTTATTCTCATCGGTCTAAGGGGAACTTATCTTATGTCCCTCTCCGAGTCATGAGGCAGGTAGGGAGAAAGCAGATTATACCGAGGGTTGACAAGATGAGTCCTTTCAAGGCCAACTTTCAAGATGACGATAGCCCTCAGAAGTGCTAGGACCAGCACATGAGGCACTGCAAAATAATGCTGGGAGAGGATTCTATAGAACCAAACAAATACCATGCTGGTTATACCATATGCTATCCATGTTGGTTAGAAGACGATCATGGCGGGTTGGGACAACCCGGGTCCGTTCGATATAGGGTCATCAACGAAAAGGCTAAAGTACGGGTTAAGTACAACCAATTGGCTAAAGGATTCGAGAGTGAGATAGTGAACATCGAGAAATTCAAGAAGCACATCAAAAGTTGATTGAAGAATGAAAAGATATGGTCGTCGGCGCCAATAAGCCACTAGGGTATTTGGAGTTGGGTTTAGTAGAGTTGGAAAGAAAGTTCATCCAAAGGATTGAAAACTGTCAGAATGCTGAAGGAAAGGAAGGAGGACACTTGGCTAGAGAGTATTTGCTGTTGAGACTGCGTGAGTTGGTGAAGCTGTTCGATGGAGCTAAAGATGCCGAGTCTGGGGAAGGTCCTTCAGGGACCAAGTAGCTATTAGCTTTTCTGTTCGATGTAATAAGGCTGATGGCAATTAGTGACATTTTATTTTTCTGCAATTTTTAGTGTCGTTTTGGGATTCACCTTATTTTTATCAATAATATGAGGCATTTAGCATTATAAGTTCTCCAAACTATTTGCCGCTAGGCATACCTCGGGCACAAAGAGGCTCCCAAATTAGGACATGATTTATATTCTTGCACTATGTGTTTAAATATTGCAATGTTTTCTTCTCAAAATCCACAGTAACTTGTTACCTTTTTGTTTTTACTTTTTGTTTTATTCCCCTTCCCCAAAGGTTAGTTCGTGCACTCGGGCATTACCATCCTACTTCACAAGATCCAAGGGCCCTCTAATTCCTCCTCCCCCAAGTCCTATCAGAAACAAGAACAGAAGAAAAATGGAGGATTTGAACAACTCAGCCGAAAGGGTAGAGGTTCCTCACGGTATTCAGGTTTCAAAAGAAAGTGCCGCCCAGTTCGAACAGAAGATATTGAAATTTCAGGAAGAACTGGACCAAGTTCAGAACTTGGAAAACTTATCGTTTTCCCTCACTACCCCAGATGTCAACTTTCCTAATGCTCAAAATCCTACACCTCCACAAAACATCCCGAAACCACAAAAACAACCCACTCCCCATCAACACTGCAATACATGTCACACTTCAAACAACACCCCATTACTCATTCCTAAAACACTAAACTACACAAATCATTATCCCTACAATTCCCTGCCTATGTGGAAACCATACCACACTATGCTCAACCTAATTCAAGCACACAAAGTATGATGAAAAAGACTCTCTTATTAGGAACATGGCCGTAAAACTCAAAAAATTGACTAGCCGAGTCCAGGGTGTTGAAGAAAACAAAGGTATCAAGGAACTGAATTATGAGGACTTTTGTATTCAGCCAGATGTTGAACTACCCGAGGGGTACAAACCTCCTAAGTTTGAGATGTTTGATGGAACATGGGATCCCAGAGTTCATTTGAGGACCTATTGCGACAAGCTGATTGGGTAGGAAAGGATGAGAAGATTTGCATGAAGCTCTTTATGAGAAGTCTGAAAGGAGATGCTATATCTTAGTACATTAGCCAAGACTCAAAGAAGTGGACGAATTGGGTAAGTATGGCGTCCGATTTCATGGATAGGTTCTGATTCAACATAGAGAATATGCCAGATATATTCTACGTCCAGAACTTAAAGAAAAAACCTACGGAGACATTCCGCGAGTATGCTACTCGCTGGAGATCAGAGGTTGCTAAGGTTAGGTCGGCTTTAGAAGAAGAACAAATGAACATGTTTTTTGTCCGGGCTCAAGACCCACAGTATTACTTAGAGGTTGATGTTGATTGAAGGCCAGATTTTTTCCGACATCATCAAGCTAAGGGAGAGGATCGAGGAAGGCATTAAAAGTGGTATGGTCACTAACTTTGAAGCATTGCAGACCACAAACAAGGCTTTACAATCTGGCGGCACATCCAAGAAAAGGAATGTGAGTGCCGTGAAGGTTGCACAGAGAATAAAATCTCCAATAAAATACCAAACCTACCCAATAGCTCCTCTCACATATCAACCTATCCCAAATTACCAAGCACTATCGCCTCCTTGCCATGATCCACCGCCTACTTTCCAATCATCTCCACCCCCAACATATCAACCTACCTCACCGAGATATTCCCAACTAGCACATGTCTACCAAGCCTACAACACTCAACCCTCTTATTATCAATCACCTCCTATTCATTAGAACTTTCCCAAACCTCGACAACTTCGACCGCATGCCTCCCAAATAACATACCGCCATTACCGAACCGATCGACCACATGTATGAAAGACCCAAAGCTGCTGGTTAGGTCACCCCTATCCCTACCATAATTTTAGAAAACCCTTCCCAATGGATCAACCCGAATAAAACCTGTGCATACCATTCTAGAAGGGGCATACCATTGACGAGTGCCGCTCGCTGAATGATAAGATCCAAGCTTTAATTGACAATAAGATTATCGTGGCAAAGGATCCTTCTCCTAATGTTCACAACAACCCTCTACCTGACCACAAGGATGGAGGCATTCATATGATCGAGATAGAGGATGATTGGAACCCTAAATGATCGATTGGATTGATTGCTGAGGATGACGAGCCAAAGAAACCGATAGTCACACTTAACCTGATTGTTGTACAGATCCAGCCTTCCGGAGAAAATGAAGTAAACATGTCTATATCACTTGAGCTTGAAGCACCTTCTTATGCAAATGCGTCAAGATCAATTGAGGTTGAGTATGGATCCCTGAAAACACCTATACCATTTGAAGTGGTTGTGATACCTTCCAAAACAAGAGTACCCATTCCAGTAGTTATGTCAGCCACAACACCATTCCATATGAAGGCCATTCCTTGGGATTACACCGCCGAGGCGAGAAGAAAAGGGAAAACCAAATCTAGAGAAGCAATTGCAGCACAGGGTATGACTAGAACTGGCAGGGCTTATACTCTAAAACTGGGTAAGTCCAGTAAGCAAGCCTCTGGGGGACTGACCAAAACTAGGCCTGATAATCTCTGGAGGAAGATACAAGCCAAAGAGTATTCAATCATCGATCAGTTGAATAAGACGCCAGCCCAAATCTCCATCTTAGCCCTGCTACAAAGCTTTGACGCACATAAAAATGCCTTATTAAAAGTGCTGAGCGAGGCATATGTGCCCAACAATATAACTGGAGGAGAAATGGCCAACATGGTAGGGCAAGTGTTGGAGAGTCATAAAATCACTTTCCACGAAGATGAGCTACCACTAGAAGGGTTAAGCCACAATAAGGCGTTGCACATGACTGTGCAATGTGAAGATTATTTCATCACCAGAAATCTAGTTGACGAAGGATCCAGCCTCAATATTTGTCCATTGGTAACTCTCAAAACATTGGGAAAGAGCCTGCATGATATCAAGGATGGAGCCATCACTATCAAAGCTTTTGACAGTTTACAAAGGTCCACTATTGGGGAAATTAGTTTGGGTCTGCAAATGGAACCAACTTTGTTCGACGTTGACTTTGAAGCAATAGACATCCCAGCGTCTTACAATTTGCTGTTAGGACGGCCCTAGATTCATACCACTGGAGACGTAACGCCAACCCTACACCAGGCGATGGTAGCTATCCAATATACTGTCTCCAGACCAGTCTGGCAATAGGAGGAAAAAGGACAATAGACGGAGAAACCCACCACCACACCGAGCGGGTCAACACCGCGGACAAGGATAAATTTTAGGACAACAAGACTGAAAGCATACTGAATTGGTGTGGATACGAGCTTGGTAAGGGACTTGGCAAAAACCTCCAGGGAATCGCCAAACCCATCAAGCTGAAAAAACATGGTACCACTTTTGGTTTGGGATATGAATACACTTGTGAGTAGTTCAACCACTTGTTGCCACCATGGCGCAGTCCCTACTACCCACTGGAGCATCCTATACCTTGCCTGGAGCAGACTTTCCAGCCGCTGATGTCATTATTGGGTCAGAAGAAGAGGAAGCATTGGCAGCAATTGAAGAATTTATTTCTATAAGATGACAATATGGACTGCTGTGTTATTTTCGAGGAGGAAGGAGAGGAAAGACCTTCTAAACAAGTTGTGAGCTGAGGAACGTGCCTCAACAATTGGTCAATCTGAACCGCCAGAGCCCGTAAAACTTCGAGGTAGCAAGGCTGAACAAAGCACATGCATTACCTTTTACTTTTTTGCTAGTTGATTTTTTTCTGTATTTTCCTTAAATTCGTAAAGAGCTCCAATGCTCAAAAAAATTATGAAATTTATCAAAGCATTTTAGTTTCTTATAAATCTCGCTCTTATTATATTTTTATTATTTACTTTATTTACACAGCATCATTATTACTTATCTTGATGAACCAATGATTGTGACTTGCAACGAGACAACAGAACAAACAGATATAGATTCAGAAGAAGATGATATGCCAGAAGATATTGTTAAAGAAGTTGAGGAATTTGAGAAAAGACCTAAGCCCAATTTGGATGAAACTGAGATTGTCAACTTGGGGGATAGAGAGAATGTCAAGGAAACGTGCATCAGTGTTCATTTGCCACCGATAGAAAAGGAAGAGTACACGGAATTCCAAAGGGAATATGAGGACATATTCGTATGGTCGTATGACGATATGATTGGCTTCAGTACATCTATTGTAGCTCACAAACTGCCTACAGATCCAACATGTCCGCCGGTAAAACAAAAGCTCAGAAAGTTCAAACCTAATATGAGTTTGAAATTCAAGGAAGAAGTCACCAAGCAAGTCAAAGCCAAGGTTCTCATGGTGGTAGAGTATCCAACATGGTTAGCCAATATTGTGCCGGTGCCGAAGAAGGACGAGAAGGTTAGAGTGTGTGTCGACTGTCGGGATCTCAACTGGGCCAGTCACAAAGACAACTTCCCTTTGCCAAACATACATATTCTAATTGACAACTGCGCCAAACATGAGATGCAGTCATTTGTTGATTGTTTTGCTTGATACCATCAGATATGGATGGACAAACAAGACACAGAGAAAACGGCTTTCATGACATCGTGGGGGATGTATTGCTACAAGATGATGCCATTTGGACAAAAGAATGTTGGGGCCACCTACATGAGAGCCATGCCAACTATTTTCCACGACATGATAAACAAAGAAATCGAGATATATGTAGATGATGTCATTGTCAAATCCAAGAAAGCCACTGATCCCATGGAATACCTGAGGAAGTTCTTCAACAGACTGAGAAGGTACAATCTGAAACTGAATCCCGGCAAATGTGAAATTCGGAATTCCTGTCAAAAAAATGCTTGGGTTCATTGTGAGTCGTCGAGGAATAGAACTGGATCCACCAAAGGTTGAGGCCATTCAAAAATTTCCACCGTCGAGGAACAAGAAGGACGTAATGAGTTTCCTCGGGAGACTCAACCTATATCAGCAAGTTCATAGCTCTGTCCACTGTCATTTGTAAACTGATCTTTAAAATATTGAAAAAGGACGCCGCTACCAAATGGACTGACGATTGTCAGAAAGCCTTTGACAAAATCAAAGAATACCTGTCAATGCCACCAGTCCTAGTTCCGCCTAAGCCAGGTAAACCTCTATTACTCTACCTTGAGTATTGGATGGTGCATTCGATTGTGTTTTGGGACTACATGACAAAACGGGGAGAAAGGAGCAGGCCATCTATTATCTCACCAAGAAGTTCACTCTGTATGAGGCTTAGTATTCCCTGTTGGAATGCACCTGTTGTGCCATGACTTGGGTAGCTCAGAAGTTGAGGCATTATTTCTATGCCTATACCACTTACCTCATATCAAGAATGGATCCGCTAAAGTATATATTTCAGAAGCCCATGCCCACGGGCAAGCTAGCCAAGTGGCAAATCTTGTTGAGCAAATTCGACATTGTTTACGTAACATAGGAGGCAGTCAAAGGACAAGAATTGGCAAATCATCTCACGGAGAATCCTGTGGACAGAGAATAAAGAAGTATTTTCATGATGACGTGGTATTTTCATAGGAGAAGATACTACTGAATCCTATGATGGTTGGAGAATGTTTTTTGATGGAGCAGCAAATTTCAAAGGAGTTGGCATACGAGCCATTCTAGTATCAGAAACCGGCCAACATTATCCGAAATCTACCAAACTCAAGTTCCCATGCACTAACAACATGGCCGAATACGAAGCCTGCATCTTAAGGCTCAAACTGGCCATTGATACGAACATTCAAGAGTTACTAGTGATCGTGAATTCAGATTTGCGCATACATCATGTCTGAGAAGAATGGGCAACCAAGAACTCCAAGATACTCTCTTACCTGCATGGTACAGGCGTTTAAGAAGAGATTCATAAAGATGGAGTTTCAGCATGTCCCCAGAATACAGAATGAGTTTGCTGATGCATCGGCTACCTTATCATCTATGATTCAGCACCCAAATAAGAACTTCATAAATTTTATTCCGGTGTAGATTCATGACCAACCAGCTTATTTCGCTCACGTCGAGGAAGAAGCAAACGGAAAATTATTTTTCTATGACACTAAGGAGTATCTGACAACAGGAGAATATCCAAAACTTGCAAATGCTACTCAGAACCACACACTTCAGAGGTTATCTAACAAATTATTTCACAGCGGAGAAATATTGTACAGGAGGAACCGTGATTTGGGATTACTAAGGTGCGTCGAAGCAAGGAAGCATCCAGGTTATTAGAAGAAGTTCATGCAGGGACCTGCAGTACACATATGAATGGTTTTTTCTTATACAAGAAAATACTCGGGGCAGGTTATTTTTGGATTACTATGGGGACAGACTGCATCCACCATGTCCGAAAGTGTCATCGCTGTCAAATACATGCAGACATGATAAAGATGCCTTCTAACGAGCTTATGCAACAAGCTCACCATGGCCGTTCGCCGCCTGGGGAATGGATGTTATTGGACCAATCAAACCTACCGCAGAAAATGGGCACAAGTTCATCCTAGTGGCCATTGATTATTTCACCAAATGGGTTGAAGCAGCATCATATAAGGCAGTGACAAAAAAGTCTTGGCAGACATTGTCCGCGGCCGTATCATTTGTCGATTTGAAATTTTGAAATCAATCAATACTGATAATGGTTCCAATCTCTACAGTGACCTGATAAAAGAAATGTGTGAAATATTTAAGATTAAACACAAGAATTCTACAGCCTACAGACCTCAGATGGATTTAGCTATAGAAACAACCAATAAGAATACCAAGAAGATACTAAGGAAGATGATAGCGAAACATAAGCAGTGTCACGAAAAGCTATTGTTCGCTCTATAGGGATACCATACCATAGTTCGCATATCAACTCGAGCAACTTGATATATGTTGGTTTATGGTACAGAGGCAGTCATTCCGGCTGAGGTGGAGATTCCCTCCTTGAGGATCATAAAGAAAGCTGAACTAGACGACGCAGAATGGGTAAAAAGTCGCTATGAGCAACTAGCTCTAATAAATAGGAAGAGAATAAATGCAGTTTGCCTCAGTCAATTCTATCAGAATAGAATGTCCAGAGCCTTCAATAAAAGAGTCAAGTCGAGAAAGTTTACACTGGGGCAGCTGGTGTTGAAGAAAATATTCCCGTATCAAGATGAAGCCAAAGGAAAATTCTCTCCCCAAGTGGCAAGGTCCGTACATGGTTCATCAGGTTCTAAATGGAGAAGCTCTCATACTCACAGAAATGGACGAAGAAGTCTGGCCGAAGCCGATCAATTCAGATGCAGTCAAATGATACTATGTGTAACCACTTATGATTCCCTTTATGATGTATTTTGAACTATGCCTGACCTGATTCCTGTTTAAGAGGGGATACGTAGGCAGCTCTATGGGTTCGGTCACAATTTAATAAAATTTCCATTTCCCCCCGCCATTGGAAACTGAGGCAGAACATTAAGGATGGCCCTCAAAATTCCGAAGTTGATTTTCAGCCGTTCATCGCATGAAGCCGTCAGAAGCACCAGCCCAACAAAACTGGGGCAGAATTAATTTTGAGGAGGAACCTCAAAATTCTTAAGCGAGAGAGGTTGCAATGTCTTGAACTATGTCGTAGTCGTCAGTTCATCTAAAAGAAACTATTTTCAATAATAGATTTACGTTACATTTTCTACTAAGCCATGCACGATTATTATTGAAATTGCTTTGTTAGCGACACTACCCCAATAAAAACACAACGTCAAGCAGTACGAGCAAAGTCCACGGGAAGACGAACTAACCTTCCCCCTTTACAAACTCATGATTTTTCTTGGATGCAGGCACCTAAGACTTAAAGTCATCAGATACGATTACACACTCATACTTTTTCAAGAATAGAACTCTCAGAATCGTCACTTATTTAGAATTGCTATCCGTACACGACATCTCCAGCAGCCACAATACAAAAATCAGCTATTAGCTTTCATATATCAGCTAAGAAATTTCATTATTATTCGCCTTTACTTTATGCATTGCACATGGCTACCTTATTGCCTTTCGAGACTAAGCATTATCTCCATCTGCAGTTTTTTGCATTGCATAAGGCTAGTTTCTTCCTTCCGAGACTTAGCACTGTCTCTATGTGCATTTTTTGCATTGCATAAGGCTACTTTTCTGCCTTCCGAGGTTAAGCTCTACCTCCATCTGCATCTTCTACATTGCATAAGGCTACTTTTCCGCGTTCCGAGGTTAAGCTCTACAACCATCTGCATTTCCTACATTACATAACGCTACTTTTCTACCTTCCGAGACTAGGCACTATCTCCATCTGCATTTTTGGCATTGTATAAGGCTACTTTTTTGCCTTCTGAGGTTAAGCTCTACCTCTATCTGTACCTTTTGCATTGCATGAGGCAACTTTTCTGCCTTCTGATGTTAAGCTCTATCTCTATCTACATCTTTTGCATTGCATAAGGCTACTTTTCTACCTTTCGAGGTAAAGCTCTACCTCCATTTGCTTCTTCTGCAATGAATAAGGCTACTTTTCTGCCTTCCGAGACTAAGCACTGTCTCCATCTGCATCTTTTGCATTGCATAAGGCTACTTTACTAACTTCCGTGTTTCAGCTCTACCTCCATCTGCATCTTTTGCATTGCATAAAGCTACTTTTCTACCTTCCGAGACTAAGCATTGTCTCCATCTGCATCATCTGCATTGCATAAGGGTACTTTTCTGCCTTCCAAGGTTAAGCTCTACCTCCATCTGCATCTTTTTCATTGCATAAGGCTACTTTTCTTCCTTCCGAGGTTAAGCTTTACCTCCATCTGCATCTTCTGCATTGCATAAGGCTACTTTTCTTCCTTCCGAGGTTAAGCTCTACCTCCATCTGCATCTTCTGCATTGCATAAAGCTACCTTTCTGCCTTTCGAAACTAAGCACTGTCTCCATCTGCATCTTCTACATTGCATAAGGCTACTTTTCTGCCTTTCCAAGTTAAGCTCTACCTCCATCTGCTTCTTCTGCATTGCATAAGTCTACTTTTATACTTCCGAGGTTAGGCTTTATCTCCATCTACATCTTCTGCATTGCATAAGGCTACTTTTTTGTCTTCCGAGGATAAGCTTTACCTCCATCTGCATCTTCTGCATTGAATAAGGCTACTTTTCTGGCTTTTTAGGTAAAGCTCTACCTTCATCTGCATTTCATAAGGCTACTTTTCTTCCTTCCGAGATTAAGCTCTACCTCTGTCTGCATCTTTTGCATTGCATAAGGCTACTTTTCTGCCTTCCAAGGTTAAGTTGTACCTCCATCTGCATCTTCTGCATTGCATAAGGCTACTTTCTGCCTTCCGAGGTTAAGCTCTACCTCCATCTGCATTTTCTTGCATTGTATAAGGCTACTTTTCTGCCTTTTGAGGTTAAGCTCTACCTCCATCTGCATTTTCCTGCATTGCATAAGGCTATCTTTCTGCCTTCCGGGACTAAGCATTGTCTACATCCTGCACGGCCAAAATCGCCACCTTATTTTGCATGGCTGAAATATCACCACTTCATTTTACATTCTGTATCGGCTGAAAGATTGGCACATTTTGCATTTCATTGGCTGAAAGATAGCCAAATTGTTTGAAGGCGTCATTGTTCGGAGGCACCATCTTGATAGCCCGAGAACGCCATGCCATGGCCTGAGGACCCCATTTTATATTTTGCATATAATCATTCATAGGCATCATGGTTCGGAGGTATCATCCTCAGAACCCGAGAACATCATTTCATAGCCTGCGAATCCTTAATCATACGCTTCATGGCCCAGGACGTCATGGTCTGAGGACATCATCCTAGTCGTTCAAAGACAACATTCATGGTCCAACGGGAACTTGCATCATGTTTAAATTTACATACAATATATGTTTGCATTGCTCACTTGCAGGTACACCAGCTAGTAACAGCCATCTCGGCAGGAGCGACCCCGCTCCCGTTCCCGCAGCCTCTCAGAATTCAACCATATTTCCCAACCTAAACGTCGCGTCCGTTCTTTTTAAAACCCCCATCGTCATATACCGTCAATGGATCCTGAACTACATATGGCCTAATTCCTATAAGACCAGGGATATGTAGGCAACTCAGGAACCAAAGCTCGGTCGAAACCTTTCAAATAGTTTCTTTCGGTCAAAATTGGTCATCATATCTTTACCCGACAACTCTTTCATCCTTTTCGGGTAAAGAGGGGCAATTGTTGATACCCAATTTTTCACTGTGTATTTTCATACTCAAAATACTTTCAAAATAGCATGTGTATGCATATATAAGCATGCCCAAGAGTTTTGGTATTTTCCCTAATTTTTTTTAGATTTTCAAAATCAATTTATTATCTATTTTAGTAGTACGAAATCCAATAATTATTCCCAGACTATCATTTTGGTGAATAATTTATTTCTATTCTCGTATTTACACAAAGATATAATTAAGGTGATTTTTACAAATTTTGTTTGGTAATTGTAATTATGGCCTATACTACGATTAACAACATTTTACAAACATAAAATTATTTTTAGTATTTTTAGATAAATATTTATACATTATTAATTAGTCGATATCTTTAATTTATTTTAAAATTATTTTTACTATTTTATAAAAAATAAATAAAGGGAAATTGGCTATTTAACAAATAGCCCTTTATTGTTTTAATTTTAGCCCAATTTAACCTTGTCCCTATTAGATTTAACTAAACACGTCTGACCCAATATCCAACCCAAATCCGCCAAGCCCAATATCTAAGCTAACCTGATCCCGCTCAGAATTGATCTGAGCCGTTGAACAAATAAGATCAACGGCCCAAATCTATTTTCCTTAACTAAATTCAAACCTACCCCCCCCCCCTTCGACCCCTCATTCTTCGAGATTGGTCCCTCTGTCTCTCTATCTTTCTCCTCCTTCTCTAGAACCTTCTGGTTCACTTTCTCTGATGGCTTTCACCGTCTTTCTGGCCACCTCCAGCCTTACCTCTTTCGACAATCAGCCGCAGTGAAGCCTTATCTCACCGGTTCTCTCCGTCCTTGAGACCCCATGAGTCTCTACCATACAAGATGGTCACTGAAGCTTTGATGCAGTTTGATTCCGGCCTTTCTTCGTTGGATTTTGGTCCGATGGTGCTGTAAACACCATTATCCTCAAGTTTCACAGCTAGGGTTCTCTTGTTTTTCTCACTACTTTCATATGAAACCGTAATCTTTCCAAACCTCTCAAACCTTTGATTTTTAACGATTTTAACTCGTACCTTTATGTTTTGAACTATTGTGTACTCGATATTTATGATTACTCTAGTTTTAAACGTTTTTGTTTCCTTTTTTGAAATTAGGGTTTCTAAACCCCTTTTAAAATCACTTTATTTTCTGATTTTGAGTACTAACTCGTGATTTTTAGTACTATTTCTAAATAGTTTTTTTGCTTAAGACTGATGAAACCCTACCTTTATGTTTGTGTTCGTATAATTTGTTCGATTGTGTGTTCTTATAAGTTCTTCTCTGAATTCTGTGCTCTTTGCTTTAGTTTTGTTGCTTGAATTTTTTTCCCTTGCCATTCTGTGTTCTTCGCTTAGGGTTCTCTGATTATTTATATGGTGGTTTATACTGATTCTTGCAAGCCCTCTTTGAGACTGCGATACATGCCTTATAATGTGATTCTGCATACTTTCCTTATGGTTTGGTACTGATTTCAAATTGCTTCCTTAACTTGGGGGATACTTTCCTTGATCAATACTGATTTCCTAGGTATTCAATCTCGTCCATTATTCTGAAAACTATTTTCAAGAATTAAAGTGGTATTTGCCCTATATGTGTGCACAAATATGCTGATTGATTTGCCTAACCTATCTCCCCAAGTAGAGTATCATGCACCTAGTCTTTATTGCATACTCTATATTATTTTGTTTCCTTATGTGATTATACCATGCTTGTGATCTCTTTCCTATTAAATAATAGTCGTTAAATAAATGTAGCGATTGCTTGACCAAAGCTGGTCAATAAGACAGATCCAGATCCTAGTGCTTTCGAGATGGTTTGATCGATAACAAAGATAGGGAAAGAGCAGACTTCCAACAAGCATTAGCTCTCCGAAGGATTAGGTCCCAACACATGGGGGAAGGGTGCTTTGGATGGTCGAATCTGCCTGGCCTCAAGTAACTTTGTAATGTTATGTTTAGTTGTGTGGTTGGGTTCTGATTGAATTTCAAAGATCTTGCTCGCTATCAAAGTGCATTATATTACCAGACATAATTGGGAGAAGCTCATCTGAAACTAGAGCTAGAAACACTTTATTTCATTTCGTTCCCATTCTTCATTTCCTTCTTCTCGAATCCAATGGGGGTCGGGCCAACTTCCCAAACACTTGCTTTACATTCACGTCTCAGCATAACATATTATAGATTATATAATATAGAAGAGCCATACGGCACGAGTAGTTGGAGAACTGTGCCAACGTGTGCCTCTCATTACCATTTGACTTAGATTCCTTAATTAAAGGGGAGTCCATATACTGATTGATGCTGGTTCCTGTATTAGGGGATTCTACCATGTTTGTTTACTCATATTCAGCACAATAGGAACCCCCCCTACTCGCTTTTGCAAAACGCGAACACATTGCATATCACAAACACATATACAGTAATCACATTGCTCTCTCTTGTGCTATTTCTCTCATTTTCTCTCTTGTGTTGTTGCTGCTCCCCGCTCCTGACTGTCATTAGCCAACTGAAACGCTAAGGCTAATATCGTGCTTATACTTGGCTCTTTCATTCTGATGTGCTCTCTTTTTTGCTGGTATGTCCTGATTGAATTCCATGCTCCAAACTAATGTGTTTATTACTACTTTAGTATGTGCTATTCCTAATCACTTTCTACTTATGTTTCTACTGTACAACATGTGATTGACTTCTAGTTTTCCTGTTGGAACTTGCATGCTCATGATTACTGTTATGATTGAATTCTGTTGCTTCTTACTTTGTGTCTAAATCTGACTATGTCAAGGTCTCTAAAAGCTTTTGGTTTTGTGAGTTTGAATATGATATATTTGTCCCCTTTACCCGTTACCCTTGTGTTCAACTCTCCAACTACTCTTTTGTAAACTCTTTGAACTACCAACTTTCCTCTCCTTCCTACACTTCATGCTACTCTTAGAGATTAGGTTCTACACCCTTCATGTAAGCATTGCTTTGGGAACCTCTGAGTACTTACTGAACTTTGATGCACAAGGCTGGTAAACACATTGCACTTGTTCAACATTCTTAGTAATTGTTTGGATACTGGTATTAGCCAGGGACCTAATGGGGCCTTAGGGAGCTTTGTTGCACCCAGATCATGGCAAAGGCTATGAAACTCGAAAGGAGTGAGATTGGGCCAAACTGAAGGCTCCCTATAGAATAACTTCTTATTCTTATTCTTTAGCACGATAACTCGGCTATCCTTGGTTTGTAATAATTTGTAAGCGAATGATTGGGTTAGTGAAATTTGGTGGGGGATATGCATGCTAAGTTTAAGTACTAGGTAGAAAACATATTTATAGGATTTTATTTACTTATTTGCGCAATAGATATCATGTATAGGACATACATCTCATGAATTAAAGATCCTGTTTTAGGTTCTTTACTATCAGTCTGTTATCATGCTCATTTCGCAACCATGATCAGTTAAAAATAAGCGAATAACTGTTATCAAACTACTGTTGCATTCTCATTAGCATTTAGAGACCATGTTTTAGGAACTTCTATAGGCATTAGACATCCTACTACTTAAGGTTTTATTTTGCCTGAGTTGTAATCGTAAACACCTCATTAGTATGTTAATCTAACGATACAGGTTTGGTTAACTGTATCTTTTAACACTGGAAGTCAAATATGCATGTTCATCCTCTAAGATAATTAGGCAATATATACGACGTCTAGGCAAACTTTAGGCCTAATGCGCATAAAATCAATTAATCATGTTTTACCAGTTTAGGACCAATCAATCTCTTTTAATATTTTGAACTCTGCTTCACCCATTCTTGTTTTGCCTCTCTGAAGTTCACTCTACTTTTATTAAAACTCCTACCTATCTTAAAACAATCTTGAAATTGTGCACTAATTTTCTAACTCTTGTTCTATTAAATTTTTGAACGATTGCGTTACTATTCTCTACCCAGAATCGTGCTATTTGAATACTTGTGCTGCATCTCGTGAAGCTACTGTAGCTTCAAGTCACTTCTCTTCGAATCTCTATGTTATTTTTGAAAACCCATGCTTTAACCGTTTTTATCTATATTTTACTAAGCTCTAAGCTGCTATATACTTCTAAATCTTACTGCTATCTTTTAACTGTTGTATTTTTGAAAATCAATCATTCTTCAAATCACTCACGCTTAACTGAACCTTCTGCTTTCACTGCTAACCCGTCAAAATATACCCTTTTGAACCCTAATGTTTTAACTTCAACATTATTGTTTTTTAGTTCCCATCTTTGAGACCTTAAATGTGTTTGAGACGTGCTAATTTTGTGTGTATTTGTGGAGGGATCTGTGAGCCTTTATTAATCTTTGTATGTTCCCTAATAGAGGTCCTACTTGTTATGCATGTCGCTTAGCATCTTATCCTTTAAAGCTAAGGTTTCAGCCTAGTCTTTATCTTGTAGGAATAAGTGGTCCGAAACTCCCTCTAGGACTTATAGGACTGGATGGTTAATAGCACGCTATAAGTTTTCGTGACTAATCCACGCGTTTAAATAACCTTTACGGGATGGGAAGGGTAGAATATGGAGATGATGACCTATGCACTAATATATCATATAGTCCCTCTTCTAAGGAGTGATTATTGGATATTACATTGACATGATCCAGATTAGTTATAAACCTAGAACCCCTCTCCCTTATTTTGCTTTCATCTCTTCTTGTAAAACTATTCAAGTTTTTTTTTTAAAAATTTCTGCCTCTCACTTACCTTCAAAAGTTTCCTACTCCAAGTCCCTCTATTTTGAACCCCCAATTTCTAACTTGGATATGTGAAGTCATAATTATAACACGTCCGGAAACCACACTAGTAGATCTTGAGGGGTGCCTAACACCTTCCCCCTCGAGATAATTTATAACCCTTACCCAAACTCAGGTTCTTCAAACTCAAAGCCTTTTTGTGTCCTAATGTACTTAATCATTAGGTGGCGACTCTTCAAATGTAAATCCAATTCCAAAACGGGAATGAGTTGCCCTCCCAAATGTCATAAACCCGTGTTCGCCTTTAGAAAAAAGGGGCATCGAAACCTAGTGGTCTAAAAGTAAGGTGAGAGTGCTTGACATAGTGATGAAAGTAAAGCTATTTAGAAGTGAAAAGGTTCGGAAATAGTTTTTCTAAAGATAATAGGAGTTATCAGTTTTGAAATCATTCTTTGAGAAAACCATACTCAGCAAACAACCCAATTAACCATAGAATACCCAGATTTACTTGAGAGGCAGATTTGAAAATACGGGTGAAGAGATTGGGAACATATGGATTTGAAACTACATAAATAGAGAAACATTTGATACAACAAATATAATGAAAAACTATGAGTCTACTGAACAAATCAGTAGTGGCAAGAGACATTTAAAACATAGGAAAGAATGCAGCAGGATCATGCTGAAGATAAGAGTTTGTTGAACAAGATTTGACATACCATTAGGGCCAATAAAATGCACTAGAAGACTAATTAACTATATGGTCATACAAGTTAAAGGAGGGGTAAGGGAACTAAGTGACCATACTTGACAAGTATCAAAGAACTAAGTAAAGTCTGATATGATGATTACACATAAGGTAAAATTTAGAACATGCTTAATAACATCAAAAATTGAAGCAAATTGAATAACTAGTACAAGAACAAGCAGGGATGTATAGGCATGGAACACATAAAGTTGAGTTTAAGAACCGAACTAGGAACATACCAGTTAAGGAAGCAAAGTGCAGAAAGAAAAGCAAGTAGAGTTCCACAATCTAGCCTTGGCTTTCAGCCGGCTAGATAACCAGTTAGCACAAGTAGCAGAGGAGGAAAAGACAATTTGAGTGTGTGTGTGTGTGTGTGTGTGCGCGTGTGTGTATTCTGAACTATATTTCGTGTGTCCAGAGGTAGAATAAGGGGAAAGTATATATAGCAATTGAGAGCAGAGTAAAATAAAGAAAAGAATCAATCATTCCGTAATTAGGAAAAATTACATAATCAATCATGCATAAAATCAACAAGGTTTTCTTCTAATAAAAGGGGGTGACCAGTTAATGATAAAGAATAAGGCATATAATTAAGGAAAGAAAAATTAAATACTTACAGTGTGGGTTATTAAGGGTAAATGAGAAAAAGTTCAATTAAGGAAACAATCAATAAGAATCAGCAAGTGCAACAATTAATCGTGAATAAGGCAAGAAATAATCAAAGGTCACGGAATAGGAAAATAATCAAAAATCAATATATAGGTATTACAATAGCAAATTAGTGAATAAGGATTCCAAACAATACTAATTTAGGAAAAATAATATACATTTTCCATGAATAAGAAAATAAGCCAAGTATAATCGGAAAGAATCAAATCTGAAACCATAATAGAGGCATACTGGGGTAAAATCAGAAGATATTCTAATTAAACAAAGAAGTAATCATGTAAATCAAAGCATAGAACATTAGCATGTATCAAGTAATGCGGACAAGTGCAGAATCCAAATAAAGTGTCAAAATTAAGGGGGAGGGGGGGGGTTTAGCATAGGCTAGTTAGGGTTAAGGAAGAACTCAACGAAATCAATCAAAACACATAGACGTAAGGGACTAAACACTTACAACCAGAAAGAATTTTTGAAGAAAAGGATTTTCAGAAACACTAGTTTAGAAAAGAGCGACTAAAATTGAAATAGTTTGTTAAAAAGGGGGATTTTTAAAGGAAAACGCTTAATAATACTTGAATCACCTCAGATCTCTAAAGATCTGAGAAAAATTGAACAGTAGCGAACTATGGTTTTCGAAAAATAGTAGAGATGAAGAGAATCAGTTAAAAACTCATGTATTCAAATGAAAAATAAGAGAAAATCCTTTCTTACAAATGAAAATGGCCGGAGATAGGCCAATACACGTGTTTCAAACCGAACCAAGTTGGCTTTCCTCGAGATCTTCTCAAGGACTCATGAAGTCGAAGAGCCATGGCATATAGAAGATTAGAGGTGGTCGGAGAAGGCACGAAAACAAAATAGGAAGGAGGTTTTCACCGGTGACGGTGATTAGTGTTAGGGTGAGTTGAGAGAGAATTTGGAGTGGGAGGCATTTAAAAGAGGCTATCTAAAAGGAACGGGAGGGGTTAGGGTTAGCTAGGCAATTAATTAAGGTAAGAGCGGTTGTGGACCATTGATGTAAAAGATCAATGGCAACGATCAAATGGGGTGTTCGGTCGGGTAGGTGCAAATTAGGCTTAGGTGGAGAATTGGGTCGGTATTCTAATGGGTTTGGGCTGATATAGTTGGGTCATAATTTAAATTAGAGTGGTTAAGTATTAAATATCCACTTAAAATTAGATAAATAATTAATAAAATAGCTAATAATTAGATAAAATGAAATTAAAGCTAGATAGGTGAAATTAAGGTAATTAACTAATATTTAAAATATAAAATGATCGATTATTGAATTAAAATAGCATAAAGTGTACAATTACGCTATAAGTACGAAATTATTGCAATTACAGCCAAATAAGGCCAAGTTGGCTAATTTGTGAAATAATTAAATCCTAATAGGATTAAAAATGATATATTAGGTTAAGAAATACTTTGAGTTTACTTATAATGTAATTTATGAATAATTATGGGATATAAAGTACCAAATAAATTTAAAAATAAATTGATAATAATATGAAAAAATATCAATTATTATAAAAAGTAATTTTGAAGGTATATATGCAAATTTAAAAGTAGTTTGGGGAAAAATTTGGTATCAACAGTTACTAGTGTCGCTTTCGTGTGAGTACCTTAGGTTGGGTTCTCCAACTTTGACTGGTATAACTACCTCAGTCCCATAGACCATAGAATAGGATGTCTCTTTTGTGCTTGTCTTCAGAGTAGTTATATATGCCCATAATACTTTTGCAGTATCTCCGGTCATAGTCCTTTGTCTTCTTCGAGCTATTTCTTTATCATGTTTAATATGGATTTGTTGAAGGATTCTTCCTGTCAGTTACACACTGGGTGGGGTCGAAAGTATCCTCCTAATATGCCATTTCTCGAAGAAGCGATTTTCTTTCTCGTGAATTGGGGTCCATTATCGCAGCTAATCTTCTTGGGTAGGCTGAATCAGTAGATAATGTTCCTTCATATAAAGGTGATTATCTCTTGTTCACATATTTGGGAAACCGCTCTTTCTTCCACCTATTTAGATAAATAGTCAGTTAAAACTAAAAGGAATCGTACATTACCTTGCCCTACTGGGAGGGGGGCCCAGTGTCCATTTCACATTTGTTGAACGACCACGAGAAGGTGATTGAGTGGAGGTGTTTGGCTGCTTGGTGAAACACTGAGGCGTACTTCTGGCATTATTTTCAAATTTTGAGGCATCCTTTTTCATGGTGGGCCAGTAGTATCCTACCTATATGAGGCACCTAACAAGTGCTCGATTGTTAGAGTGCGCACCGCAATGGTCTTCATGGAATTCTTCGAGGATGCGCTAGGTTCAATTTCGGCCCAAGAATTTCGCCATAGGGTCACCGTAGGTCCTGTTGTGCAAGTCTCTATGCATGAGAATGTATCTAACTGCTTGCATTCTTAGTTTCTTGGCTTCTTTTTTGTCATTTAGGAGTGCCTCGTCCTACAAAATAGATGATAATACGATTGTTCCAATTCCAATATAAGCTTTCAAATCTTATCTTGATTCGGTCTAGCGATGAGTCGAGGAGGTTTACTACAGTTTTATTCCCAGTCGTGATGCATTTTGTAGCTGCGACCAATTTGGAAAAGTCTCATGCTTCAGCATTCTGCGCACCTATGATTTGGTTGAGCTGGCATTCATCAAACTTAGGGAGTAGCTTACAAATCTCGAGCTGGTATTTTTGCAACCTTTTTTCTTTGATTTGGAAAGTCCATGTGACTTGGTTGACTACGAGTTGGGAATCACAGCGAAGTTTGAAATGCTTTGCCTTATACTTGAGTGCTAGCCTTGATCTTGCAATTATAACCTCATACTCGGCCTTGTTGTTCATTATATTTGGGCATCCTATGGACTGGCAAATTGCTTCACCGGTAGGCACCTTGAGTACGAGTCCCGGTCCAGATTCGAAGGCGTTGGATGTGCTGTCGGTGTGGAGGATCTAGAGGCCTTATGTTTGGATAGAAGCTTGGACCGCTTCCTTCTCGACTTCAGGCATTATTTTTGCACTAAAGTATGTGATGAAGTCGGCTAGCACTTGTGAATTTATCATCGTTCGCAGCTAATATGTGATATCGTTCTTAGTTAGCTCGATGGCCCATTTATCCAGCCTTCCGGATAGCTCGGGTTTATGTAAGATGCCCCTTAGGGAAAACGTAGTAATGACCAAGATAGGGTGGCACTAGAAATAAAGTTTAAGCTTTCGTAAAGCTATGACTAGTGTCAGGGCCAGCTTCTCGAGGTGTAGGCACCTCTTCTCGGTGTCGACGAGTGTTATTCCAAGGTAATAAATGGAAGATTGCATACCTTTGGTTTCTTGAATCAGGATTTCACTTATTACTACTTCAAGGATGGCTAGGTAGACGAGGAGATGTACCCCGGGTTCAGGTTTTGAAAGCAGAGGTGATGATGAAAGATACGCCTTCAATTCCTGCAGAACTTGTACGCACTCAAGAGTTCACTCGAGGCATTTGTCTTTTTTGAGTACGCCGAAAAATTGGTAACATTTTTCAGATGACCGCGAGATGAATCTTCATAAGTCGTGATTTAATCGGTCAACCTTTGGACTTACTTCTTGGTAGTTAAGAGCTTCAGTATCTTGTCGATGTGTTTGATTTGGTCTAGATTGACCTCGATTCCTTGTTGTGATACTAAGAAGCCCAAGAACTTTCCAAAGGCTATGCCGAACACGAGCTTTTCCATGTTTAGTTTCATTTTATACTATCTTAGTATGTTAAAAGCTTTCTTCAAATTATCTATATGGTCCTTTGCCTTTATGTATTTGACTAGCATGTCGTCGATATATACTTCCACATCCTTGCCGAGTTGGTCTTTATATATTTTTTTGACCAATATTTGATACGTAACCTCTACTTTTATCAGCCCAAAAGGCATGACACTATAACCTTATGTTCCTCGATGGGTGATGAATGTGTTTTTCTCTTGGTCCTTTTCTTCCATAAGTATCTAGTTATAGCCCAAGTATGCATCCAAAAAACTTAACAACTCATGCTCGGTCATTACGTCGATGAGTTGGTCGATGTTGGTAACTAGAACGAACCCTTCGGGTGGATTGTTTAAGTCCGTGAAGTCCACACACATATGCCATTTCCTATTCTTCTTTTTGACTATCACTACATTGGTGATCCATTAATTTTCTAGAAGTCTCTCCACAAGTATCTGGTTATTGCTTGTTGGAGAATATGTCATTTACTCTTGCCTCAGCTTTCCTGGATCCAACATGCGCCATTATGAACTTCTCGGCCATTTCCTCGAAGGTTTCTATGGAGCAGGCGGGCAGCTATGAGACCATATTAATGCCATCCTTTAAGAGTTTCGTCAAACTTCTTTAGCAAAATAGAAGACATTTTTTTCTTGGTGAGGTCGTGGTCTTTCACAGCGGTGACATAATGAGTCACATGGTCTTTAGGATTAGTTATTCCATTTTATATCCTAAGGTACAACGACATTTTGATGGTCTTTAGTATGGCATGTGGGGTTGCTCTTTCGTTGTATGGCTTCTCTATGAACCTGGCGGCGTCCCTTTCCCGTAAATAGCTAAGAAACGCTCGGTATTTTATTGACTCATTCTTAGTGTTCTTTCATGTGATCTCTGAGTGCTTTATTTTCATTCTCTATTTCTTCCATCCTCATTAGAAAAGCGGCAGGACGCTGTCACCTACAATGTTAGTAACACTGTGAGCTATATTTGGTATTAGAGGGTCTGGTTGATCGTCGTGTTCGTCTGCTCATTGTAGTGTGCAGGTTTTGGCAGTTTCTGTAGTCGTGCATGGACTGTGCTTGCACACTTACTAGCATATCGGTTAACCATGCTTCGAGGAGCTTTTTTATGGACCGTGGCATCCCTTCTTCTATGGATGTGGAGGCCTTTTTTCCATTTGTTTTGTTATGCTACAATGGGGGGAGGCTACCTCTCGCGCCTAGGGGAGGTTACAGGTGGCACGTCATTGCCTAATGTTTCATAACTCGCGTTGATATCATTCATGAGATTGCTAGAGAAATCCACTGTTATTATTGTTATCTCTCATTGGTTACCTTTCATGTAGGATTTTGTACTTGCAAAGAAGGATAAAAATCATAAGCTTTATGAGGTTAGTGGTTCACGTTAGCCGTAGATCTAAAAAGAAACTAGACAATTAATAAGAAATTTCTACAAACGGTGTCAAACTGTTTGACCAAAACTATAGATCTTGGTTCAACCAATTAAATTTATATATGAGTTACCCTTGGTTAAAAATAATATTCAAAAGATAGAGCTACTAGTTTCAAAACAAATTATTAGTATATTTTGTCTGGATGGGAATGAATTTAAGCAATGATGACAATATTTGATGATCCAAATACATGTAATATGGCATTAAATAGTAATAAGTAACAATAAATAGCATTTGAGTAAATAAAATATGTGAGTCACCCGAAAAGGAGTGGGATCAGTCGATATTCTTCCTGACAATGATGAATAATTGATAAGCCTTTGAACACTTAGGTTGTTCTTGGATTTGGTGGAAATGTCATACAAGAATATTAGGAAAAAGATTGTCTTTGTATGCTTGCAATAGGACCCAATTCTTTCTATAAAGTCAATGTATTTCTTTATAAACTAATATCTCCTTTCCACTATTATTGTGTCTCATTCTATTTACACAGAACATGTTCCTAGAAACCCTAACAGTACAAGAATATCCACTAAAATATTTTCTTCTATGTCTTATATCAGAATTAGCCGTTATAATTCTGTCTGAGATGCTCGATCTCGACTTCGACCTTGAACCACGGTGACTTCACGATCTGATCTCGCTGACTCTTCGATCACACCCTTCATTGCCTCGAGGCTACTTCGCCTCGACGACGATTTTTGTGGGGTCCTTAATGATAGATTATTTCAGTCGATAAGATTATAATAGTGTTGGCGGGGCTTGTCCATATCAATGATATTTTGGCCATACAATTATGAACTCCATCAGCAAGTTTCCCTTCTATACATCTATTACCCCCCTCAGCCGTAAACAGAAAATCGATTGAAAATAGTGTTTTTCCTTTTTTTCTCTCTTTTTAATAATTCCAACATTATGGTTTTACTTGATTCTTTATCATAGGCTTTCATCCTCTTGACATAAACGTTGACAAAAATTTATTCGATTTATATCAAATCATGCTAATTTAATCATGATTGAGCGCTAAATTGTAATAAAAAAGCATAAAATTTAATCATGAGCAAAAGAAAAATATTTATGAAAATATATGTCAAGCACTTCTTATTTTAATTAATTTACTTACTCAAATGTGCTGAATTCTGTCCTGTAGCTAGTTTTATGCTAATCATACGGAAAGGGTTTCTGGTTCTACACATTGAGACACATGACATGAGGACAAGGAAAAAAGAGTTTGACTCAACCCCTAAATTTCACTTCTTTATTCTTGTACTACTATATTCCTCAACTAACAAATATGATAAGAGAAGAGAAAAGAAAAAAAGAAAAAACCTAAACAAACATCGACAAAAATCCCAAGAAAATTCAGGTATTTACTTTTTGGAATAAAAGCTACTCTTGAAGATAAAAATGAAAGACAAGGAGAGCAAAGGAACCACCTATGTTTCTGATAAAGTAAGCTCTATCCTTTTCCTATGTAGAAAAGCAGAGTAAAGATGTTTTCGAATAAAGAAGCAAGTAGTAGTCGTAAAAAAAAAATCCCACTTATGCTATTACTATCCTCTTTAAATTTGAATAGTAGACACCCTCTTGAAAAAGCATTCACCAATAAACTAATGGTAATTAATGTGTTTTTGAGAGACTTTACAGAAATTTAAAACTTAATTATTTTATGATCTACATATTAATTTGCACTTGTTGGATTTAGTGATTTAAATTTCTTGATAACACCTTTACGTCCAGCTATAAGATTGTTTGTTAGTGAACCAAAATAATAAGTAAAGTACCCTTATGAGTTGGGCCATATGACATGTTCTTTTATCTTTTAAAATATGGAAAAGTTCAAAATTAACTTCTTTTAAGTTTTAGTACTTGAGCAAATCCCCAATAATGGCCTTACTAGATTACCATTGCACACATCTCACCATCACTAAAGCTGTACACATAGTGGAAGAACATTATTAATAACTAACTATGACATGGTTTTACTAATTGTTCCATTGACTTGGGAGGTACCTGGTCCAATTCCTTCTTTTTCTATTGTTTGTTTTTTTGTTCCTTTTGCTTTTTTTTTTTGTTGGGTAGTAGCAAAGTCAAAAATTTACTTAAGAATATTTGAATTTGAAAGAAGTAAAAAATATTGTCCGAGAAAGATATTCAATATATGTTATATATGTTAGGTGTTTGTCGTAATTTTCTAACCATATTTGGTTTTTCTATTTGTTGAAGGAAAAGGGCAATATAATTACCTTAATTGGGTTTTTCCTTTTTGTAGAAGGAAATTCCATATCTCCTATATTTGACTAGTCCTTTTTCTAATAGGAAAAAGTTCGGAGTTCTATAAATTGAGGATCCTTCTTTCACATTCAATAGCATCTACAATGTAGCCATATGGGAGAGTCGTGTTTAGGAGGGAGAACTTTACGGGACAAGTGTTAGTGTGTTACTTGTGTGTTTGCTCTTCGTGAGGTGGTTCTCTCGATATTTTGTACTCACTTTTATATAGTGGATTGCTCATCTCCGCGGTGGATGTTGTTCAGTTGACCGAACCACGTTAAATATTTGTGTCTCTTTTGGTATATTTCTCTTTTGCTATCTGATTTATCATCGTTCAAGCTTTGCTTTACTAGCATCCGTATGACACCTGATTTTTCGATACTAACAAGTGGTATTAGAGCGAGGTTCAAGACAGATTCATCTTGGCGGATTCAGTTCTAGCTGGAAAATAGCTGACGATAATCGTGATTTTTGTTTGAGAAATTTGACTTGTGTGCTACGCACGTTGAGACAAACTTTTTGGTAGAGATTTGGAGATGATACCTGTTGAAGGCTATGTGAGGAAGGTGGATCAAGTTTATTTTGTCAGAAAATTCAGGCCAATTGGCAGAATTGTTAGGTGTTTGCCATAATTTTCTTACCATTTTTGATTTTCCTTTTTGGTTGAAGGAAAAAGGCAATATAATTACCTTAATTGGGGTTTTCCTTTTTGTAGAAGAAAATTACAAATCTCTTATATTTGGCTAGTTCTTTTTCTTGTAGGAAAAAGTTTGGAGCCCTATAAATTGAGGATCTTTCTTTCCTTCACATTCAGTAGTATCCACAATATAACCATATGAGGTTTGAGAGTCGTATTTAGAGGGAGAACTTTACGGGACAAGCGTTAGTGTGTTACTTGTGTGTTTGCCTCTTCGTGAGGTTGTTCTCTCGATATTTTGTACTCTCTTTTAAATAATGGATTGCACATCTCCGCAGTGGATATAGGTCAGTTGACCGAACCATGTTAAATATTTGTTTCTCTTTTGGTATATTTCTCTTTTTTTTATCTGATTTATCGTCGTTCAAACTTTGCTTTACTAACTTCCGTATGACACTTAATTTTTCGATCCTAACAATATACCTTTAAAATCTAATATTTTACCTATAAACGTAATATAATTTTCTGACAAAGAATGATCAGTAGATCACCCTTTATAGCATATAGCTTCGCTCATGGAGGGGGTTGGAATAATGGGTTGTTAGTGTCCTGCATCATATGTTACGCTTTCTTTATAAAATTAACATGTTCTCTTGAGTGCTAGGAAGAATTACTTTTATAAGAGCTTTTGACATGCTGATAAAACTTTGATGTTACAGTCATGTATGTAAAAGGGTGAATTTTGCGTAAGAAACATCAATCCTTGCCAATCAAAGATGACAGTTTGCAAGTAAAAAGATACATATGTATTTCTTTTTTTAAAAAAGGTGGTACCGAATGACATAAGAGGAGTGGTTGGAAAAGAGACTAGCATTCATTTTTCTATGTGCTAATTCATGGTGCTATTATTTTTCATGTTTTGAACCCTAAAAGTGTAGCAACTCCTCAAGAAACCAAGATGTAGACATAACCACATTGTGGAAATATAATATAGTAATAACAACATGGTTTTACCAAAATGCTCCATTAACTTTGGAAACACCTCCCCTTTTTTCAATTGTTTTTCCTTTCTTTGGCGGGGTGGGTTGGGTGGGGGATGTTTGGTCTTCATTACATTAAAATGCTTTTGAATGCTCAAATAAGTAGTTATACGTTTTGATAGAAGTGTTAAATGTAATAAAAAGCAATTAGTCCGTTTGGTAAAACTTGTTGATAAACATTTTTATTAAAATAACCGAAATGTCCTAAAAACTATGTAGACAAAATATAACTTGAAAAGCATTTTACATGCAAAAAGATGAATGCAGAAATGGGATGATGAGGGAATTAAGGGTTTTATTTTGTAAAGGGTATTTTAAGAAATACAAATAATATTAAGGATAAAACCCTAAGAGATACGGTCAAATCAAAAGTGATTATAAGCTGGTCAACGAATGACTTTTAGCTGATTTTAATTTATAAGCACTTGGCTTATTTTTTTTTACTCCATTCATTTTATATTATATAAGGTAGTTTGACTCGGCACAGAGTTTAAGCGAAAAAAAGAAGAAATTTTTTTAAATTTATGATCTTAAAAATTTAAGGGGTAAAAAGTCTATAGGGCCATTACATTTGTACGTTTAAAATCAAAGATAGAAGCTTACAAGCAAAAAGATACACATGTATGAAAAAAAAATGATGGCCCCAAATGACATAAGAAGAGTGGTTGGAAGAGAGATTCAGATTCATATTTTCTGTGCTAATTTTGCATGTTTTAAACTCTTAAAATACAATCATTGGCGTCGAAACGTTCGTTAGAATTCCTTATAAATACGGGAAAAGAAAAGATATATAACATAAAGTATTCTTTAATTACCAAATATGCTACTAAAATCTACGTAACCAAATGAGTGTTATTTGGCATATAAGCAATTTTTACTTTCTTTTCCTTTGGATGGATTTGTGGCAGGAAAAAGAGAAGTTTACACGCTGAACCTGCTAAATTGATATTCTCTTTCATCTTAGATTTTATGATATTATTTTAATAGAAGCTAGCGATTTTCCGATAATATCGTACCTCGACAATGAGCTGAATTTTCTACTTAAAATTGTCGACTCTAAAAAATATATTATACTCCTATGATCTAACTAAAATTTAAAATTTACTCCTTTCGTTTACGTTTACTTGATATGTTTTGACTTTTTATGCCACTTAAGAAACAATAAATGAAATGTACAATTTATCATGATACTCATATTAATTGATGCTTATTTTATTTGATTGAGAAAATGATTTGAAATGAGTAAATATTGTGGGTATAACAGAAAAAAAATATTTTCTTAATAAACGTAAAGTGACAAGTAGAAATGAAAATCTATTTTTAATATATATACCAAATAAAAGTGAACAAAGGGATTACAATCAACCATCTTTCTATTTTGTCTAACCTTTTTTTTATGACAGAAATTAGCTTTTAATAAAGTAAAACCTAAAACGTAGGGGTAGTTTGGTTCGGAACAAGTATAAATTACAATCCAACATTTAATATAGGATAAATATAATACCAAATTTTGATCTAAAATTTTTAATAATTTTAGCTATTACTATTAAGAAAAAACAAGGATTACTGTTCCAATCCTGATAACCAAATGAGCGTTGATGTGTTGATCTAGGAGTGGTGAGAATTGGTGATACGAAACTACGTGAACAAAAATTTAGCCCATTGACTACTTCGTTACCTAACAAATTAAGAAGTTAGACAGTGGATCTAAGTTGCCATACTCAAAATCTTGACCTTGTCTTTTATTTCATGAGGCTTTTTAGGGCCTCGATAGATTTCATAAGGTAAGGTTGTTGTCGGTTATCGTTAAATGGGTGACAATATTGGCGTCTCCCTTCTTATCGTATAAACCTATCTTCTTGTAATTTTCTTTTACTTTTTTGTAATATTATTATAATAGGTTGAATACGGTAAGGTTAGACCGATTGTGTTATATGGATAACAACTCCGGCGATTTAACTCCCTTATTCGTTATTCACCTATTTGTGGTAACTTTATCTTCAATTAATAAAATCTAAAATTTGCTAAAAAAAAAAAGAACAAAACCAAAATCACACTTGATTTTCAACCCTTTCTCAATAATTTTTTCCTTTGTAGATTATTAACGACGGGAAAGTCATGTATGTGTTCAAATAGGATTTTACCAAAAGAAGTTACTGATTTATTACGCATTTAATTTATATAAGCTGACATTGTAAATTCTTTTTTAATTAACTATCAATGTATTTTATATGTTGTAGCAAATTATCTAGTTTGTTTTATGAAATATTAATTCATTTATTATAAATGATTACTTATTGTTATCCTTTAGCTAATTGTATAGCGTACAAATTCTTATAAGATGGAATTAAGATAATACACTTTGCGAGTTAACTCTGCAACTGGATTATGTGGCTCAAATCCCAAAAAAACCTTCGTGCCCTTTTTATCTGACGCAAACTTTTCATAGTTTTTTGTCCTATTTCTTATACAAGTTTATATATTCCTATTTCAGCTATAAACATATAAAAGCAGACAAAAAATTCTCTTATTTTCCAAGTTCTATATAGATGAATTTGCTCTAAGGTTTCTGATTTGATAGAAGACTCACCAACAAATTTTTTTTTTTGAAAATTCATCATTTAGTAAAGAAATCAACGGAAAAATTAACTTTATATATGAATTGTTAGATAAATGTGAGAAAAATATAAAAATTTATATTTTTCCATTTTAACTGTATTTGTACAGTAATGTATATTAATGTATAAGTTTGTATGAATTTGTGTATGAAATGTTGAACAATTGATGTTCTATATGTCAATACGACACAAGAGGGGGGGGGGGGAGGGGGAGTAATTTATGTGGTACTCAATTTTTCGCTTAAACTACTTATGAAGGACCTGGTCTTCTACGTATTCCAACTACTACTGTTGTAGAATAATAAATATAGAAAATAAGGAACATAGAGATTTGACGTGGAAAACACCTGGCCCAAAAGGTGAAAAAATCACGACCTACTACTCAGTAGGATTTCCAAATTTCCACTAAAATCACTGAGCCAAAACAGCATTTACAAAACCTCATTATAAACCTAAGGATTAACTCTAATCTCGTTGTAGCAATCGGCCTCTAAGTGTTGCGACAACTTCAAGTTAACTCTAACTTGAATACTCAAAGTACCTATTATAATTGCTTCTATGAAAGCTAAAAGGTACAAATAAAAGCACCTACTAAAATTGAACTAGAAATAAAGAAAGACATATAAAACTCTTTATGTAGCTGGTTCTTCAATCTGGTTCATATAGCTTCAGGTTTGCACACTTGAATTACACACGAACTGCTTGCAAAAAGCCTTGCTATTTTCCACTAAATAAAGGTTTTACTTCTGCGTTTTTGTGCAACACTTTTAATGTGAGAACATCCTGCAATTTATAGAGTTAGCATATGAAGAAACAACTAGAGTTCTAATGTAACTCTTCCTTGGTGGAAGAGTTCTAGTTGATTTCAACTTCTTACTCCTTCGCTATCTTGGATAGTATTCTCTTTGATTAAGGACTCCTTCTCCTTATCAATTATGCAACCTTTTCGATCAGGAGATATTAAATATACCAAGTTAAGCTTATCTCATTCACATGTAACCCACATGTTCGAATCTGCCCGTTTTTTGTGCACTTGAGGCATGGACCTGGTTCGTCCTGAGTTCCTTTTACATAAAATGTGCTTACCCCTAAAAGATAAAAAACTTAGCTATCTATTAAGTTAGTAATCAGAGTTTGATTGAGACTCAATTGTTGATCCTCCATGAATTTGAGTCCTAGACCAATACAAACTCCAACCCTTATCCTTGATTCTGATTGTGTTCTCTTCTCATAAGGAGACTTCTTATCCTTATCCCATATGCAATCTTTTCGATTAGTTCAGAAGATATTCAAAAGATATTGTTGATTGATCCCTAAGACTTATCTTCTTCACGTGCATCTCATTTGTATAGGCCATAACAACTGTGTCTCCTAAGATAGACCTGGTTCATGAATGAGTTCATTTTGTCAATCTTCAAAACTTCATCTGGACTAGGGCCAACAAATTTCCCCTTTTTTATGATGACAAACTATGTGATTTTACTGATCAGAGAACTTGTTTCAACTCAGCTCAACATCAACACAATGTTAAAAATATTTTTCCTTTTTATCACTTATCATCAAAGACCAGGTACATTAGGTTATAAACATTGCTGTTCAAAGTGTAAACATCACTTGTTCAAAACACAATCTTTTTTCCCCTTTTGGTATCATCGAAAAGTTGCATAAAATATGTGAGATAACCAGATTATAAAACTTACTCTAGGCCACTGGGGCTACTTCAAATGCAATCATGGATTAATCATCATAGATATAGCTAAGAATTTTAACCATCAAACAAATATGAACAAATAGTTAGAGCAAAAATAGTAAATTTCATTGATGATTGATATGATTCTACCACAAAGCATTAGAAGAAATAAAAATACTGAAAACATAAGCAAAAGAAACCAAACGTCCTGAAATGGGTCACTGGTTGATCTACACCAGGTTAGGAGTCTTAAGGCTTGGAAGAGGTAGGGTTGAGTTATTTGCTTGGAGAAGTTTCAGCATGTTTTGAAAATTTCCATCACTCTTCTCCTTTTCCCTTGCAAGTCAATTTTGAGAACATCTCTCTTAAATTCTATCTCAACCAATCGTGTCTTCAGCCTTGGTATCTCAATATCCTTTGCCTTACTCTCCTGTACCAAGACTCTTACTTTGCTATTAATAGGTGTCTTCTTAGATGAACTAGGTTCATTAAGCATGACATTGACTTCATTATCGCAAGCAAACAGAGTATTAACCCCAAAATGATCATTTCTTGTACTAACCTCCCACTTCTTCATAGGTACCTTGAAATGTACAAGCACAATTATGAGAGTGAAACCATAGGGAATGACAAGAGTTTTGGTGCTATTGATAGCCCTATCAGTAGGTCCAGGAAGGTTTCCTGTTCAGATGGAACGGGTTCATCTATATTTTTTCAAGTTGAACCACACCCACTTCCCCCTATTTTACTTACACTCTATTCTATTTCCCTAAATTCCTCTCCCCAAACAACCATTGCTTCGGTTTCTTTTGTTAGATCAACATGAGTGGGTGAAGAATCAACCGTTCTTGTACCCTTTCCCCTCAATGTACTCCTAGCACCATTGCTCTCTTTTTCTTTTCCTTTTTTATTTTTACCACCAACTTCTCCAGATTTTGTAGTCTCAACACCTTCTATAGATCCTACTAGTACAAATTTGTAGCAACTTCAGAAGTTATCTCAGGAGTAACTTTAGAATTAGAAGATAAGTGTTTGGTTTCAGAATGCCTACTTTCTTCCCCCTTAGTAGCAGACTTACATGAATCTTCAGATTTCTGGAATTCTTCTTCCCTACTTGCTTTCAATTGCTTGTTTATTTTCTTGGTCTGCTCTCCTTCAGCGACAATCTTACGAGCCATCATCTTTACTCTACTTTTCTTAGATATTGGTGTTGTAGAAGGTGTGGACGTGGTTTTCTGTGGTGGTGATGAAGGATTTCCAAAAGTGTTTGACGTATCTGGGCTAGGGTATAGAAGAGAAGAAAATTGGATTGTGCTTGGAAGATGAAAGAAGGATGAGAGTTTTTGACGGCTCGAGAGAGAGATGAGGTAAGGAATACACTTAAGCTGACCAATATACAAGGTAATACTTGATGGGATAACTACAACTTTTCAAACACTTAGAAGTTTAATCAAACTGAAATTCAGCGTCGAAGTGTATCCCTAGAATCTAAGTACTTTCATTTGATTAGAACTCCTTTGAATAGGACTGGTTCACTTGTAACAGATAAGTTCAAAAAGAGTTTGGTATTTGGCAGGACTCTTCTCCTGATCCAAATACAGTTATTTCAAAATGCAGAGTGTAGAAAATACACCATATTATCTTGATGAACCAGGTTCTTTACTGATAATTCTCTTGTGTAAGTCTAAATTTTCCAAAATAGATAAAATATCATTAGAGATTAATGATTCATTTTAACATGTGGCACAAGAGCATACTATAGAAAGTATGAGACCGAGCAAGATTTAATCTAACTATACATAATTTACAAACTTTCTAACCAAATATATATTTTTTTTAATTTTTTTCATTGTTTTTTCTTTTTTTTAAAACTTTTCTCGCTTAACCTTGAACTGGTCCTTTTAGGTGATCTTAATCATCCCTAATTCCAACCTGTTCCTCTCAAAGTGATCTCTACATAAGCCTTTTGTGAAGATGTCAGCAATTTGCTTGTCAGTAGTAGAAGACTGTACAATGATCAAGCCTTTCTCATAGTTGTCCCTCAAAAAATGGTGTCTAATATCTATGTGCTTAGTTCTATTATGATGAACCGGATTCTTAGTCATAATAATAGCACTAGTGTTGTCACAAAAATGGGGATGTAACCGACTTCAATACCAAAATCCATTAACTGTTGCTTGATCCACAACAAGTGAGCACAATCATGAAGCAGCAACAACATATTCAGCTTCAGCAGTAGATAACGCCACTGAATTTTCTTTTTTAATATCCCATGACACAAGACATGAACCAAATAAGTATTACATACCCGAGGTGCTCTTCCTATCTACTAGGAAACCTGTATAATTAGCTTCAGCATATCCAATTAGGTTAAAGATACTAACATTTGGATACCAAAGGTAAAGGTCAGTGGTGCCTTTCAAGTATCTCATTATTCTCTCTACAATAGTCAAGTGGACTCCTTTGGATTTGCTTGAAATCGAGCACAAAGACCTACACTACACACCATGTCAGGTCTGCTAGTAGTGAGATATAAAAGACAACCAATCATTCCCCTATATAACTTTTGATCAACAAATGAACCACGTTCATCTATATCCAATTTCGTGGATGTTGCAATAGGAGTGTCAATTTCTTTGGATGTTTCTTCCTGGTTTTGTGAGGAATAGGTTCTTGGATAGGTTCCCTCAAGGTTTGAGAATCACTTATTCTCTAGTTAGTTCCCCCTGTCATGTTGCCCTAGGTGGAAGAACATGTTCCATTACTTGTTCCTTCTTCTAGTGCAACTTCATCTTGGGTTCTGACTTCACTTAAACCTTCTACCGGCCCAATAGCTTTATCTTCATGTTCCCATCTCTCAGAAAGAATGTTAGTTTCATTAAAGCTACATGTATACGTTCTTCTACACACATAGTTCTTTTGTTGTACACTTCATATGCTTTTCTATGTGAAGAATATACCAAGAATACTCCCTCATAACTCCTGGAATTAAACTTTACATAAGGATTCTTTGCCATTATTGTGCACAAAGTACTTGCATCTAAATACCCTAAGATGGGATATATTTAGTTTCTCCCTTTAAGTGACTCGTAGGGAATCTTCTTAACAAGAGGTCTAGTCATGCAAATATGATATAGCATGCAATAATTTAGCAAACTTAGCATTTTCAAATTCAGTTCCATGATTAGACCTAATTGACGCAAGTTGATTACCTAGTTGTTTCTGATTTTATTTTTTATTTTTAACACAAGAAGCAAACATGTAAAATGCTTCAACTTTGGATGTTAAAAATAATGCCCAAGTAATCCTAAAGTAATCATCAACAAGCAGCATCACATATCTTTTGCCACCTCCGCTTAATGTTCTCATTGGACTACAGAGATCCACATGGACCAGTTCTATCGTTCTTGTGGTGTTCATCATTTTCTTGCTTTTGACAGATGATCTTACCTGCTCCCCTCTTACACAAGCCTTACAAATTTTATCTTCCTTGAACTTAATGTTAGGCAGTCTATCACCAAATCCTTGGAGACTAGTTTGTTGAGTTGACTTAGACTGGCATGTCCAAGTCTCTTGTGCCAAAGGAGCATATCATTGTCCAACAAACTTAAGCAAGTGAGTGCATTTTCTGAAAGTGTGGACAAATCTACAATGTATATATTGTTTACTCTTTTCCTTGCAAAACAATCTTGTTAGTGGTAAGATTAATCACAAAACATTTTGTAGAGGTGCATGCTACCAAGTCACCTCTATCACACAATTGTGATTGTCTTATTAGGCAGTATTTTAGGCCATCTATCAGGTAGACATTCTCAATAGAGTGAGAATCAGCCTTACATACCTTTCAAACCCCAATGATCTCACCTTTCTTCCCATTTCCAAAGGAGATATCACATCCTTTGAGGTCCTCAAGTGAGAGGAACTGGTTCTTACTTCCTGTCATATGCTTTGAGAAGCCACTATCCATGTACCATATTTTGCTGCTCCCCTTCACTTGGAACCACAAAAGGAAATTAGGGGTTAGTCTTAGGAACCCAAACAAATTTGGGTCCCTTTATATAGACAAAAGGGTGAATCAGATTCTTTTTAGCCCAACCTGGCAGCCTATTTTTCCCTTGAACAAATTCTTTATTCTTTTTACTAGCCTTTTCTTTTGCAGTACATTCAGATTTATAGTGACCAGTTTTACCACAGCGTGTGCAAATTATATTCTTATGAAGTGTGAGGTACTTGCTTTTGGGATCCCACTTAGGTACAGGGGTCCCCTAACAAAGTCCTCTCTTATTGCTACTACGGTGTTCATGTAGCCATGAAAGTGCATCGGAGGACCTATTCCATTTACAGGTTCTGTCTAGCTCGTGCTTAACCTTGTTTAGATCCTCCTTAAGGACTCTTATCTGCTCATCTCTTTTCTACAACTCAGCTTTTATTTTTCCTACATTTTCTTCTAAAGTGAGTTGTGTGTGATCAGCTTTCTTTTTACCAGTTCCTAATTTCAGTTTTAAATTTTCAGATCTAAGCTCTAGGACAGTGGTGACAAGTTCATGAACCTGATTCTTCAACTTAGCATTTTTGTTATCACTCTCATTTTCCCTAGACTCTAGACTTTTACAATTTGCTTTTATAATCATACAATCCCTAGACAGAACTTCCTTCTCATTGTTAATTATCTCAAACTCATCAATGAAGTCCATTAATAGCTCAACCAGCTTTTCTTTAGACAAGAATTTAATCTTGTATTTGAGATGAAGAATACTTACCTCTTGTTCATCATCTGATTCTCCGATGGCTATTAGTGCTTTCTCCTCCTCCGCTTCAGCTTCTGAGTCTTCATTTGAAGTTTCTCCCCAGGCAGCAACCATTGCCTTTGTTGATCCTTTGTTCTTTTTAAGTTGAACCTGTTCCTTCTTCTTGTTCTTCGTTCAGCTCTTTCCTTCTTCCATTCAATTTTCCGTTGAGGCAGTTTCTAATGTGGTGATCAATATTCCCACACTTATAACACTCCTTATTGGTTTGTTTTTGAGGAACCCTTGGTTTGCTGTAGCTTCCACTTCTTAAAGGACCATTTCCTCTCATTAAGTACTTCTTAAATTCCTTTGTGATCATGGTAATTTCATCCTCCTCTAGATCATCACCTTCAGTGATTATGAATGTCATGCTCCTTTCCTTCTTGGGTGCATCCATCTTCATGGTTTGCCTTCTAAGTTCATAGGCTGTGAGATTTCCAATTAGCTCATCCAACTTAAGAGTGGCAATGTTCTTTGATTCCTGAATGGCGGTGATTTTGCTTTCCCAAGTGACTGGCAGAACCCTTGTCAAAATTTTCTCAACTTTGTACTCTTCACGAGTAATCCTTCCAAGAGACATAAGTTCATTTGTCAGTGTGGTAAACCATGTATACATCTCCTGGATGGTTTCCCTATCCTCCATGGTGAAATTCTCATATTGAGAATATAGCAATGTTCCTCTTGATCTCTTTACTTGAGAAGTTCCTTCATGAGCCACTTGTAAAGTAACCCATATTTCATTGGCAGTGGTACAACATTGAATTCTACTATACTCGTATGGGCCAAGACGACATACAAGCCACTTCTTGGCCTCAGCATTTTTCTCCCACTTTTTCAAGTCTTCAACAGTGCAGTCAGCTCTTCTCTTTGGCACTTCAATTCCTTCAGCATTCTTCTTAGTGTTTTCTAGGGGATCATCAGTGACTATGTACCAAAGTTCATAATCTTCCCCTATAATGTGATCTCTCATTCTGTTCTTCCACCAAGAATAGTACTGGCCATTGTAAAGTGGAGGCCTAGCAATGGATTGCCCTTCCCAGTTCCCGAGTGGTGCACTCATTGTTGATCTTATCCTAAGGTATTAGCCTTTTCAAGGATAACCTTCTCTGATACCAATTGATGTTTTATACGTCAATACCACACAAGAGGGGGAGTGATTTATGTGGTACTCAATTTTTCGCTTAAACTGCTTATGAAGGACCTGGTTCTTTTATGTGTTCCAACTACTACTGTTGCGGAATAATAAATATAGAAAATAAAGAACACATAGATTTTACGTGAAAAACACCTGGCTCAAAAGGTGAAAAAAACCAACCTACTACTCAGTAGGATTTTCCAAAACTTCCACTAAAATCAGTGAGCCAAAACACCATTTACAAAACCTCTTTGTAAACCTAAGGAATAACTCTAATCTCGTTGTAGCAACCGGCCTCTAACTTTTGCGACAGCTTCAAGTTAGCTCTAACTTGAATACTCAAAGTACCTACTACTATTGCTTCTATGAAAGATGAAAGGTACAAATAAAACCACCTATTACAATTGAACTAGAAATAAAGAAAGACACATAAAACTCTTTATGGAGTTGGTTTTTCAATCTGGTTCATGTAGCTTCAGGTTTGCACACTTGAATCACACACGAACTGCTTGAAATAAGCCTTGCTATGCGCTCAATTCATGTTTTACTTCTGCATTTTTGTGCAACACTTTTAATATGAGAACATCCTACAATTTATAGAGTTAGTAGATGAAGAAATAACTAGACTTCTGAAGCAACTCTTCCTTGGTGGAGGGTTCTAGTTGATTTCAACTTCTTACTCCTTCCCTATCTTGGATAGTGTTCTCTTTGATTAAGGACTCCTTCTCCTTATCAATTATGCAGCCTTTTCGATTAGGAGATATTAAATACACCAAGTTAAGATTATCTCCTTCACGTGCAACCCACATGCTCGAATCTGCCCATTTTTTGTGCACCTGAGTGATGGACCTTGTTCATCCTGAGTTCCTTTTACAGGAAATGTGCATACCAGTATAAGTTAGTAATAAGAGTTTGATTGAGACTCAATTGTTGATGTTCCATCAAATTTGACTCCTAGACCAATAGAAACTCCAACCCTTATCCTTGATCCGGATTGTGTTCTCTTCTCATAAGGAGACTTCTTCTCCTTATCTCATATGCAATCTTTTCGATCAGTTCAAAAGATATTTAGAATATATTGTTGCTTAATCTCTAAGAATTATCTTTTTCACGTGCATCTCATGTACATAGGTCATAACAACTGTGTCTCATAAGAAGGACCTGGTTCATGACTGAGTTCATTTTGTCAATCTTCAAAACTTCATCTGGACTTGGGCCAACAATAATGTATATAAGTATTTCTTTGGCAAAAAAAAAAAAAGCAAACTCAGTGTTAATAGAAAACATAGAGAATACAAAGTAAAAGCAAAAAGGAAAATCTAAACAAAAAGTAACAAAAACAAAAGCAAAAGGGAATTGTGGAAAAACTAAAAATAAAAAACATGCAACAAAACCAAATTTACTATCATGAAAGAGAAATTTACTTAAAAAAAAGATCAATATTTAATAACAATATTTTCACACCCAATATACAATATTATATAACATTATACCCTCATTATTATTTTGTATAATGTTGTATATTATTGTATAATGATGTAGAACGGTGTATACGAAATTGAATTTCATCTTGACCTTCCTTCTTCAACTAGTATGGTTCGCAAAATCAATGTTGATCAAACACAGTTAACCCATCACTCAAGATTCTTATCATTATAAGCTTTTACAATAATTTTTAACTTAACCCCATCACTTTAGAGTAAGATTTTCCAAATCTTAATTGAACTTAGAGCTTCAAAGCTCCTTCAATGGAGTTTAGAATATGGATGCAACAAAAATTAAAATTTTAATTTGGACAGACATAAATCAATATACAAATATTTGAGATCTATAAAAATTTATGAAGATTATGCAATTTAGTAGAGAAAATGCTTTAAATCAAGTTTGAGTTCTAGAAATATTCAGATCTATGTGAGTGAGAGAAGTGAAAGAAAGGAGAAAGCAAAGAGAGGCAGGTTGAGAGTATAGAGTGTGCTGGGGGAATATGAAAATAAAGAAACCCTAATAGTGTGTTTTAATAGTGGTTAAAGGCTGAAAATTTTCTTTCAAATTATGTACAACTTGGGCAAAACTACGTAAGGACTTCAAACGTGAGACATTCTCGGTTGGGTTGATAGGCCAAATGAAAAGGGATGTAATTATCCCTTCTTATAACTATCGCTATAATAAATTTCTTTAATTATTGGTGTATAAAAGTTAAACTCATAAAATACAGCAAACAACAACGATCCAGCAAAATTCCACTAGTGGGGGTCTGTGGAGGGTAGTGTGTACGTAGATCTTATCCCTACCTCGAGAGCGTAAAGATGTTGCTTCCGAAAGACAATCAGCTCAAGAAGACGAAAAGAGACAATATCAGTATCACCAACAGAAACCTAAGGAAAAATAACATCATGAAAACAAGAAAATAGATGCAAAGCAAAAACGATAGCCATTACAGAGACCCGGAACTATAAAAAATGAATAATAGTAAGACACAACATTGACACAAGCTAACTTAGACAAAATCTCTATCATACTATCCTCACAAAGGTATGAAGTAGGGAAAGACTCAACTACCTCCTGTATAACCCTAATACTCGACCTCCACCATTTCCTATCAAGGGTCATGTCCTCAAATATATAAAGCATCGCCATTTCCTGCCTGATCACCTCTCCCCAATACTTCTTAGATTGTCCTCTACCTCTTCTCGTAATCACACCTCCTTACCGGAGTATCTAGGCTTCTCCTCTGTACGTGCCTGAAACATTTGAGCGAGTCGCTTCAAATATCTTGTCATCAATGGGATCCACGCCCACCTTCTTTCAGATATCATCATATCCTAATTTTATCCATCCTAGTGAGCCCACACATCCACCTCAACATACTCATTTTTGCCGCTTCCATATTCTGGATATGTGAATTCTTAGCAGGCCAACATTCAGCCACATAAATCATGGCATGTATAATCACCGCTTTATAAAACTTACCTTTGAGTATCGGTGGTACTCTCTTGTCCCACAAGACTCTAGATGCTAACCTTCACTTCATCCGTCCGACCCTAATACGATGTGTGACATGCTCATCGATCTCCGATCCCCCATGATGACCGACCCAAGGTACTTGAAACTGCCACTACTTGGGATAACCTGTGATCAAGCCTCACTTCGGCGCCTACTTTTCTCGGCTCAGCATTGAACTTATACTACATATATTCCGTCTTCGTCCTGCTTAGCTTGAAACCCTTAGACTCAAGAGCATGTCTTCAAACTTCCAACCTCTCATTAACACTAGCTGGCGACTCATCAATCAGAACTATGTCATCAGCGAATAACATACACCAGGACACCTCCCCTTGAATATGGTGTTTTAACGCGAGCATCACTAGGGTAAATAAAAATGGGCTCAGCGCAGAACCTTAGGGTAATCCCATACAAATCGAAAAATGCTCCTAGTCGGTTTCTACTGTCTTAATGCGATTCTTAACCCCATCATACATGCCCTTAACTACCCTAGTGTAGGTACACACCCTTTGCCTCTAACCATCTCTAGAGAACTTCTCTAGGAATCTTGTCATACACATTCTCTAGATCAATAAAAATCATGTGCATATCCTTCTTCCTCTCCCTATACTATTGTACCAATCTCCTAATGAGTTGTATAGCTCCCGTAGAAGAATGATCCGGCATGAACCCGAATCGGTTATCGGATATAGATACTATCTTTCTCACCCTCGCTTCAACCACCCTCTCGCAAACTTTTATAGTATGACTCAGTAATTTGATACCCCTATAATTAGTAAAACTTTGAATATCACCCTTGTTCTTATACACCATACTCTACCTCCACTCACACCTTGATTATCGGAACTGCTTTCTGTTTAATCACTTTTAAACCGTTGATAGCATTTCATTAGAGAATGATACCATATATATAAAAACTACAACTAAAATTTATTGCACAAAGAATTCTCTTATTTTCATTAACATAATGTCACAGATGTCAAAAGCTTCAAAAGTTTGGCCCACAGGAATAGAGACAATACAGAGAGAAACTCATGAACTGAAAAATAAGAAGATACCCAGAAAACAAAGAGGAGTGTGCCAAGAGATCAAACCAATGTCACTATCCAATTTTTAAATATCTGGATAATGAAAAGTGAAATTCGTTCACACATACGAATTTTTAATGAGCCAAAATCTGATCTAATTTTTAGGGACCTTATTGTTCGTTTATATATTTCATTATTTAATTTTTCTTTTTTTGGTTCCTTGCTCTTTTAACAAAAGTTAGCATTTTTAGTTGTGTCTATAATTGTTTCAACAACGGTGTCGGCAATTAGGGATACCTCCTTAATTTTTTTAGTACATTTTCAATACTAGTTTTATTTATTAATCTGCATGTGTCCTTGTTATAACCGCCTTTAAGAAATATAAGTAATCCAGCTTAAGACTATTATGGGAAAAATACAAACTCACTAATAACTTTCGATGCCACTAAACATTTAAATTATATTAACTGATCAATCGTCCCCAACATAAATAAGAAAAGAAAAGAAATTACTGTAGAAAAGAAGGAAATAAGGGGGGGGGGGGGGGGTTGTCATTCAACTAATACTTAATACTACCTCTGTTTACTTCTAATATTCTAAATATGAATTTTCACGGTTACTTTTAGCAAATAAAAAATATATATTTTTACTGTTATATCTACAGCATTAATTACTAATTTTAATTTATTTTTTTAAATTTATTAAATATATAAATTAATTAATATAAGTATTATGATAAATTATGCAATTCATTTTTTAACGGTTGTAAACAAAGGGCAGTAGAGAAAGCAAAATTTCACATTTCAAGGTATTAACATATGTCAAATTAAAGAGAAGATTGCACAATTCCCAGAACCCCATCATGTACAATTCTCCATACTCTCATATATCTCATCCCAGGATGTAACAAATCATGCATCCAAAGTGTGATTTTCCATCTGAGTCCATATTCCACTCACTACCTAATTTTATCTCACAAGACCTAAGAGAAAAAAGAAATAAAAAAAAAACACCACCTTCCAAAATGAGAGAAAATTATAAATTAAAAAAAAAAGAAAATTAAATATGTAAAAATGACCCAACCACCCCCTCCCCCCCCAAAAAAAAAAAAAATTATGTCGAACTTGGTAGCCTCATACACTTCTAGCTAACATTTCTTGAAATCTCCTATAAGATTCAACTTTCTCCAACCTGAACCTTTCATGACAATTTGCAATGAACATGTCAGCAAGCTTATCAATATCATTCCCATTCTTTGTATTTTTGTCCTTATTTTCCTCACAGGCCTTCTCTTCAAGCCATTGAAGATACCCAGAGAGCTCAGATTCATCATAGGCAGTAGAAATAATAGAATTCCACGTAGAATCATAATAAACATGGCCAGTGGCACAATCCTCAAGTGCAGTTGGCACTGGCACCGGCATTACATGAGAAGAACACCAATTATAGTGAAGCCTAAATGAGCCAAGAAAAAGCTTGTTGTTCTTGTATTTCTTGTTTTTCTTCATCATTGGAAATTCAACAAGATGAACTAGTTGTACACTCTTGACAAGTTGAAACAAGATAGATTTGGCCTTGGCTAGCGCGCGAAAAATGCGGTATAAGTGGGAGAAAATGAAGGATTGTACTAGGGCTTTGAGCTTCATGGAGTTTAAGGTTGAAGATGATGGAGTTGTAGTAGAAGATGAAGAAGGGAGAGGTTTTGGATGAGAGGGGTCAGCCATTGTTTTTTCTTCTCTTTACTTTGGATGTGTCTTGTTCTAATGTATTTATAAAGGATCTTGATTACCAATTTGCCACTGGTAAGTAGCTAATTTATAGAAAGAGCCAACTACTTTGCAAAATTTCAAAACTTGCTTCTTTTTTTTTTTTTTTCTTTGTGATTTTTAGTTTAAAATATATAAAGATAGATTTATACTAAGGTAATTTTTATGATAAATATTACTTCATCCTTTCTAATTTATGTGAACATGTTTGATTGGGCATAGTTTAAGAAAAAATAAAGATTTTTAGAACTTGTGGTCCTAAATAAATTAAAAAGGGGTTCAGAATATATGTGTGGTTATAAAAACTTTTCATTAAATGTAGAATTAGAAGTTTAAGTTGAAATGTTTTTAAATTTAGAAGAATATTGTAAAAGAATTGATATCATATCAGCACTTGAACAATAATCTTAAAATAGGACAAGTTACTTACTACAATATGTTATACGTAAGCATATAATAGAGCGATAGTGTAAAATTTTAGTTCCGTTGTGTGTGTAAGTTAATACTTTTTCCTTCAAAGACTTTTTCTTCCTCTAGTATGTTTTGTGGTTTTAGACCTGAATTGTACCGTCATATTTGGTAGAAATAAGCTAATTATCACAATACGGACATTCCTACAATTGAATTTCTCCAAATTGAAGTAGGAATGGGCTTTATTCATTTAAGGATTTAAATTTGGGAAGAAAGTATGCAAAAAATGTACTATTGTACTCCTCAAAGCGGATTCTTGATTCTGTTATTCTAAACAAAAAGATGTGTGTTTTTTAAGGTATCTCGTTATACCCCGAATATTGGCAGAGGTTCTTTTGACTGAAGTATCTTGAAGGAATGGCCACGAAATTGATAGCACAAGATATGTGGTTGGATAAAAAAGACTTAGTATTTATAATTAAAATTTCCTCTCTTGCTTAGTTCTTGAATTGTGTAATTAAAATGGTTATGGTCCATACCAGGTAGTTCAAGGAAAATACTCAAGTCTAGATCAGTCAAACACAGAAGTCATTAAAAATTTCCTTTTCTTGTTTAATTTCTTTCATGAATTGTATAGTTAAAATTGCTCATTGTTTGATCGAGTCATTACGCTGCCTTCCATAAATGATAAAAATTTACATTTGTAGCCAAGTATTATTAATTACTTCAACATCGAACCATTTGTTCAGTGCATAAATTTTACAAATTGATAATTTCCAGACTTTTTCACTTGGTGCATAGTTAATGCCTATGTTGTAAAGTAGACTCACCAAACTAAAGCATTTCTACTTGGTGCCCGCTACAAATTTTTGAAGTCATTTAAATGCAAATTAAAGAAGATTGAAGATAAAGGGGTCATTTGGGTAAAAAGTGGTCCATGACAGGACACTGTTGTTTGGTCTACTAAACAAAGACACAGAAAAAGCAATTTGTGACTTGTATACAAATGTTTTTCCACCCAAAATACTGAAAGAAAAGAAAAAAGAAGAAGAAAATGAAAAAAATGTTTAATAGCTATACCCCTGACAAACAAGCAATATTTTTATTTGGCTATAAAATAATAGCAAAGTTTTAGTTAATTTTTTTTTAATTTGATTTGAAATTAAATATTTATATAATTAAAATAAATAGTTACGGCATCTAAAAAGTTATAAAAGATACATAGTTTGACTATTTTTTTATAACTTTTTACATGCCTTGACTATTTATTTCAATTGTATAAATCTTTATTTTCAGGTCAAAACAGAAAAAGATTAACTAAACTTTTATTATTTTTAGTCAAATAAAAATATTTAGCCTAAATAATATAATTCTATCAGAGTCTTATTATAAATTGTATTCGAAAAAAATTATCTAAAATATTAATATTCTTAAAACGATAAAAATATATTTTATTTTTTCGAAAAAATGCTACATATATAGAAAAATCCACGTGGCAGGCAAGTGCACCAACACGCATCTAGGGGGGATAATATATCTCAAAAGGCCAAATTAAAAGGATAATTAAGGGCGATCCTAATTCAGGAAAAATACTAATAATCTAAACTGAGTTTATAGATAATTTAAGGTATTTTACCTAATTAAAATGCACATGCAAAAAAGAAAGAAACAAAACAAAGCCCAAGTCACGCGGGGTTTGGGAATCAAAGAGGGAGCAACTCGAAGAGCTAAACAAGGCTGAATCTTCGCCGATATTTATATAAAATGATAAAGACTATGGTTTTATTAATGTAATAATACTATCCAAACAGCTAATGTTGTGATCAGATTTCAGCTAAAATCAAGCACTTTTGCCCCTTCTAATTTTTTTTCATAAAGAAAACAAACAAGTGTAAAGTGACACGAGATCTTGGAAACCCTTGACCTTAATTTCTTCACTTTTTATGCCTAATTCAACCTCAAAAGCTAGCTTATGAGGTGAGGATTGCCCAAGCCATATAAGGAGACTAAGGAACTCATATCCTTCCGATGTGGAACAACTCAACACCTCCCTTCACGCCCAGATCTTTGGAACGTGGACAACATAAATAGAGGCCCAATATCGGTAACAATAATTGGGATAGGCCTGGCTCTGATACCATGAAAAGAATGGGCATTAGGCCTAACTCAACCCCAAAAGCTAGCTTATAAGATGAGGATTGCCCAAGCCATATAAAGAGACCAAGGACCTCAAATCATTCCGATGTGGGACAACTCAACAATAATAAAGGCTAATTAACTGCTTTTGGCAAAAAATGTAAGAGAAAACTTATGGATCAAAGGTTCTATCTTTATCTTTTTATTCATTGCTCACTCATTGAGACAATCAATGCCCGTTGATTAGTACTGAAAGTATGTCTGAGTTGCATGGCTTACTCTTCATTTTTAATTTTAAAACAATAGCCGAAAGCAGTATCATCTAATCTATCAAAATCTTACCTAAACTTCCCCATTTATTGGTTTAGGATTTCACGATTAATTTATATTCTTTTTGTGTTCCTCTACGTAGAACTTTGAATAATTATATATTATATATGATCATTTATTCTCTATTTGACACAAAAAGTCGTTAAAGTATATATATAACTAATGAAAAAAAAAGTTTTTTGTCGTAATATAATAAAAATCATATATTGCGGAATAGGTTTATATAATTTGGGATGCTAAAATTATTTAATTTACCTAAGGTTTGATCTAAGAAATAAGGACAGCGAGATTTGTCGGGAACTAGGATCTGAGAAAACGTAGATATAAGCACTGAAAAACATAATAACACCTAAACTTAATTATAATAAACACATGCAGTAGTGTAATGTGTTTGTTACTGAACTTTGTTTAATTCAATTTGTACATGAATTAACAATTTGTGCATTTATTTTTCCACCAAAACGCCGTATAACTAAAACCAAGCTGACACATGTTTTTGCATTTATGACTTCAAGAACTAAACCAACAAGATTCTTCCCTCGTGATCTAAACTTAGGCCCTTGCATTAGTAGCGCTCCTCCTCCAACAACAATAACAACAACTATCCAGTATAGTCCCAGAAAATGAGGTTTGGGGATAATATGTAAACGAGTCTTACCCCTATTCGAAAGGACAGAGAGGCTCAATCGACCCTCGGCAGTAGCGCTCCTCCTCCGTTGAACAAAATTTCTCTTCGTCATATATTTACATCAAATGGGTACTTTCTCTGATACACTTTAATTAATTTTTTTGCATTTTTCTCGTGGTTCATAATATTTAAGAAATAATTAACTTTTTCCCCCAAAATTTCCCCTTTCAATAAAGAGCATATAAATATTTGTTATATTTTTAATGAATAAATTAAGGTTAATATGGTTATTTTAATTGTTAATTAATACTAAAAATAGGGAGTATTATTAACATAAATTTTCTTTAACAGATTAAAATAAAAATATATATTAATTATTTATAATACGTAATTATTAAAAGTATTAGACGTGTAAAATACACCCTATATATTTACTTATTTAGTGTAAATATCAAGTATAATACGTATTTTCTCTCCTTCTCACGCACCACAAGCTTTCTATTTCTCTTAATTCATTTTGGTGTGTCAAAACATAAACATATTCCAAATCTAAAGTTAAAGATAGATGAGGTCTATTTTATGTACTTACGTGCTTCGATTTTATCTACACGTTATTTGGAGCTTTTTTTAGTTTTTCTAAAATATAATTGTTCGGCATTCCTTACCCCTGACACATCAAATTAAGGGTCAAAAAGGTGCTGAGCTGAGATTATGTTGTATTTGATGATTAGCAATTAATTGCAAAAAAGCTAAGTCTCTTGGAGTATGTGATCAGGAGCTAGAAATCGATTCTTAATACAAGTCAGATTTCTTGAATATTTTATTTTGTGTGCTACAAACATTATGCAAGATGAAGAAATTTGGGGTCAATAAGTTTCATTAATATTGTTTCGTTTGCATAAAAAAATATGTGTAAAAAGAAAGAAAGGTGTTTGGTGTTAGAAATAAATAGAGTAACCGAATCCTATAGGGATTATTTTCCTTAACCAAAATATTCCAGGTTTTAGAGTTTTAATTGAAGAAGGTTTCGGCTAACCTCACTCCTATATAAAGCATCAAGTTGTTGTAACTTGAGTTGGAAACTTACAATGAGATTCCCTGAGTTCCTCAGAACTGATCAAGGCAAATAACAAGCATAGCAAGAATGTACTTTTAAGGATTACTAAGTAACTGAACAACCTGTTCCCGAAGTGTCACGACCCAATCGGTCATTATAAGCTTTAGCACTTCAATCGGAGTATTTCTGTGACGATTCGATCAGTCGTCTCATGAGTTACCGCACCGTTTTTTCCATTTCTTCTTATAATTACTTTCTATATGTGATCGGGTTGATTGGTTTGGGTTCAGAAAGGATTTGGTAAGATTTGAGATAATTAGTCTCTTTTAAGGAAGTTTAAGTTGGAAAAGTCAACAAAACATTGACTTATGTGTTAGAGGGCTCAGATGTGAGTTCCGATGACTCGGTTAGCTTCGGGAGGTGATTTATGACTTAGAAGTGTGATCGGAATGGGTTTTGGAGGTCAAGTGTAGATTTAGACTTGAATTGGCAAAGTTGATATTTTGGCGATTTCCAGTTAATAGGCGAGATTTTGATATAGGCGTCAGAATGGAATTCTGAGAGTTATAATAGCTTTATTATGTCATTTCGGATGTGTGTGCAAAATTTCAAGTCATTCAGACGTGGTTTGGTTGAGTTTTTTTATCAAAAGCGTATTTTGAAAGATTTTAGAAACTTAGGCTTGAATCCGATGTGTTTTGAGTTATTTAATATTGTTTGAGGTGTCTTGATGATTGGAACAAGTTTGAATAAGGTGCTAGAATGTGTTTGTACCTTTGGTTAAAGTCCTAAGGGCCTTGGGTGAATTTCGGATGGTCAATCGGACCATTTCATGCTTTGGAAAATTGCAGAAATTGCAGTTTCAGGTGTTGTAGGATTTTTTTCTTTGCGTTCGCAAGTGGACCCTCGTGTTCAGGAAGAGTCAGCGGTCATCAGTGGGATTTTAGTCTTCGCATTCGCGAAGGGCTGGAAATTGGTGCATCGCGTTCGCGAGAAGGCCTTCGCAATCGCATAGAAGAAGTTGTGTCAAATGGGTTCGAGGTCTAGTGTTCATCGCATTCGCTGATGAATGGTCGAGTTTGCGAAGGGTAAGGTCGAGGAAGCATCACATTCGCATTGGTCCTATCGCGTTCGCGTAGACCAAAAGTTGGTCAAAGTGAGTTCGTGCTTCGCGAACACGAGCTTCTTTGACTGCATTCGCGAAGAAGGAAAGTCAGGCCTGGGCAGAATATTTTTAACTCGTCTTGTCTGCGATTTTGAGGCTTATTTCCTCCATAGGTGGTCATTTTAGAGATTTTTGAAGGAGAGTGAAGAGGGATTCAAGGGGAATTATTGAGAGGTAAGATTCTTGGACTAAAAACTCGATTATTATGTGAATTCTACCTAGAAAATCATGAAAGCTAAGCTTAAAAATTGAAGAACTAGGACTTGAGAAACTAAACTTTCTATTTGGGATTTGAATGACTATTGGGGTCAGATTTGAGAATTTTTGATATGTATGAACTTATGGAAAGATAAGGAGTGTATTGGTATAGAAATTTCTGAATTTCGAGACATGGGCCCCGAGATCAGATTTTGGTAATTTCGATTTGTGCCCTTTATTGATTGTTTTTGCTTGGGATTTGTTCTCTTATCATGTTTTGACGTCCTCATTCTAATTTTGAAAGATTCAACGTGCATGGAGGCCGATTCGAAGGGAAAGAATGTCGCGAGCTAGAGATTTAGCTGGTTTGAGGTGAGTAACGATTGTAAATAATGTTTTGAGGGTTTCAAACCTCAGATTGCACATCGTAGTGCTATGTTGAGGTGAGGCAGACACTTGATGACGAGCGTGGGGTCGTACAGTATTAGGGATTGTGACTTGGTCCGTCCCAATTGATGATTTTATCGCGTATTTGATTGAAAACTATTTGCTATCATTATTTATTGGGCTGAATGTCATATTTGGGCATCGTGCTAACTATTTGAACCCTTTTGGGCTTTTATTTGATATTTCTTCACTGTTTTGACTTATTACTTGAACTCAGCCATGTTATTTTCCACTATTTTACTATTGAACTATTTTTACTCAGTTTTGAGACTTAAATGATATTTGGGCTGAGAAACACTGTTTTACTATCGCTCAAAGGGCTTGTGATGATTTTGACTGAGTAAGGCCAAGGGCCTATGTTGTGAGGAAACATTGATACTGATTTGAGGACAAGGGAATAAGATATGTATGTGACAATGTGGCTTGATTTATATGAGGCCGAGTGCCTAGATTTAATGCTACGAGATTGCTTGTTATTGTGCTTGGGTCGTAAAGGACTCTTCGAAGAGTCTGCACACCCCCAGTGAGCGCGAGTACCCATTGTCATGTGAGGTTGAGCCCGAGGGGTTGTTATTGTTTTGAGATATTACCCGAGGGTCGGATATGGTGATACTATACCCGAGGGGGGAACTTCTATTTGTTTACTTTACCTTAATTACTAACAATGACTTGTTTAGTATTTGAAAGAAGATTTTACTTGATTTTTCAGTGGTTCACTGTTTTTATATGATTTTACTACTTCATTATAGAATTTCTTGTGCCTTCCGTATATTCTTACTTTCAGTTGTTATTCACATTTGTTACTCACTGAGTTGGAGTACTCACTTTACTCCATGCACACTGTGTGGAGATTCAGGCATAGCCATTTCCGCTCCCGAGTGCCGATTCCTCCAGCTTCAGGGGGCTTTTGGAGATTACGGGTAGCTGTTGACATTTGCAGCCTCGTGTCTCTATTTCTCTATTGTTTCTGTTTATTTTCAGATATATGTACTAGTTTATGGTTCTTAGCGGGATTGTTTATAGACTTATAGATGCACGTGACTATGTATGGGTCTTTTTCCGGATATTTATGTTATTATCGGTTATTTTGGATTTGTTCTTATTATCGTTAAATTGTTCTTAAGTGCTTAATGTTAATAATTGGAAAATGAAAAGTGTTGGCTGGCCTTGTCTTCACGAGAGGTGTCATCATGACTGAGTTTGGGGTTAGGGTCGTGACAAGTTGGTATCAAAGCCTAGGTTACATAGGTCTCACGAGTCATGAGCAGGTTTAGTAGAGTCTCGGGAATAGTTACGGAGACGTCTGTATTTATCCTTGCGAGGCTGCAAAACCCTTAGGAAAAACATCATATTCTTGAAATTCTTGTCGTGCGAACTTGTTGATCTGAGTACTAAACTTCTATTATTCTATTCTCTCACAGATGATGAGGATACGCGCTACCGGATAGGGTGGACGGCCACTAGTATCGCTAGCTACGGCCACCAAAGGCCGAGGACGCGGTCGTGTTCGTGGTCATGATGGAGGTAGAGCAGCAAGGACATCACTTGTAGATCCACCAGCTACCGGAGTTCAGGACCAGGTCCTAGCTATGGATGCTCCAGCAACACTAGCTCAGGCACCAGTTGTGCCTATTATGATTCCGGGTCTTTAGAAGGTGTTAGCTCAGATCTTATCAGTTTGCACTAGCCTAGCTCAGGCGGTTTCAGCCACTACCGCCATAGCTACTTTTCAGCCCGGGGGAGGCAGTCATACTCCCACCGCTCGCACACCAGAGCAGGTCATGCAGGGACTTCAGACGCTAGGGGCACATCCCGCCCAGTCGGTTGTAGCTGCTCAGGACTATGTAGTTCCTATTATGCCAGAGGACGAGCACCGTAGATTGGAGAGATTTAGTAGGCTTCAGACTCCGACCTTTAGTGGTGTGGAGGGCGAGGATGCCCAAGGATTTCTGGACAAGTGTTAGAGGATGCTTCGTACCGCGGGTATTCTGAAGACCAGCGGGGTCGATTTCACTACCTATAAGTTTTCAGGACTTGCTTTCACTTAGTGGGAGGATTTTGAGAGATGTATACCTATTGGTGTAGCATCCCTTACCTGTAGCAGTTCTCCGTTCTCTTTCTGGAGAAGTATGTGCCGCAGTCTCGCAGAAAAGAGCTGCTTAGGCAGTTTGAGTGGTTGCGTCAAGGGGAGATGACCTTGTCACAGTATGAGTTGAGGTTTTTGATAGCTCGTTATGCCATCTGGTTTGTCTCGGCAGATCGAGAGAGGATCAGGAGGTTTGTTGATGGTCTTACTTATCAGCTCCATATTCTTATGACTAGGGACAGGATATCTGGTGCTGCATTCGAGGAGGCCATGGATATTTCTCGAGAGATTGCGTCTGTTTATCACCAAGAACGAGAAGAGAGGGAGGCTAAGAGGCCTTGAGGATCTGGTAGTTACATTGGTGCTCCTTCAAGGGGCTTGTTTCAGCACGCTAGAGGCCGTCTATTTAGGCCTGCTCAGCCAGCACACCCATGTTATTATCGGGAATCATTGGTTCATGGTTCTCACAGTTCACATCAGGGCCAGTCATCATTTAGTGCCCTTCCTGCTCAGGATCTGGTAGTTATATTGGTGCTCCTTCAAGGGGCTTGTTTCAGCACGCTAGAGGCCGTCTATTTAGGCCTGCTCAGCCAGCACACCCATGTTATTATCGGGAATCATTGGTTCATGGTTCTCACAGTTCACATCAGGGCCAGTCATCATTTAGTGCCCTTCCTGCTCAGAGCTCGTCTCGTGCTCCCTCAATTCAGGGTTCTTCTATACCGAGTGTATCTGCTACTCACACTGGTGCGAGAGGGTCACATATGGAGCTAGTATTCTCGTCATGTTTCTAGTGCATCCCAGTAGAGAGGTCAATCATTGGATTCAATGTAATTGCTCCACTACAACCCGCTTATCCAACTACGGATCAGCCAGGGTTTTCCCTAGAGGGGGAGGTCGATTAGGGGGTGGTCAGGCCCATTTCTATGCTCTTCCAGGCAGACCTGATGGTATTGCTTCAGATGCTGTTATTATAGGTATTCTTTCAGCCTGCCACAGAGATGCCTTTATATTATTTGATCTCGGATCCCCCTTTTTTATGTGTCATCATACTTTGCTTGTTATTTGGGTACGCCCCGTGAGTTTCTTATTTTACCTATTCATGTATCTACCCCGGTGGGCGATACTGTTGTTGCAGACCATGTGTACTGGTCATGTATGGCCACTATTGGGGGTCTGGAGAGCCAAGTTGATATGTTATTATTGAGTATACTAGATTTAAATGTCATTTTGGGCATGGACATGTTATCTCTGTGTCGTGCTATTCTAGACTGTAATGCTAAGATAGTCATATTGGCTATACCGGGTGTTCCATTGATTGAGTGGCGAGGTGTGACTAATTATGTTCCTAGTAGAGTGATCTTTTTCTTGAAGGCCCAATGTATGGTGGGAAGGGTTGTCTTTCGTATCTTGCCTTTGTGAGGGATGTCAGAGTTAAGGCTCCTAGTACTGATTCTATTCCAGTTGTGAGGGATTTCTCTCATGTATTTTCTGCAGACCTGCGGGGCATGCCACTGGACAAGGAAATTGATTTTGGTATTGACCTGGTGCTAGGCACTCAGCCCATTTTCATTCCATTGTATCGTATGGCGCCGGCAGAATTGAAAGAGTTAAAGGATAAGCTTCAAGAACTCCTAGATAAGAGGTTCGTTCGGCCTAGTGTGTCACCTTGAGTGTGCCGGTTCTATTTGTGAAAAAGAAGGATGGCAAATGAGAATATGAATTAAGTATACGAAATTGAACAAGGTAACAATTAAGAAGAAGTATCATTTGCCTCGCATTGATGATTTATTTGACCAGCTTTAGGGAGCAAGGGTATTCTATAAGATTAATATCCGTTCAGGTTATCACCAGTTGAAGATTAGACATTTGGATATTCTTAAGACGGCCTTCAGGAGTAGATATGGTCATTATGAGTTCCTGGTTATGTCTTTTGTGCTGACCAATGCCCCAGTAGCGTTCAAACATAGGAGGAACAGTGTGTTCTGGCCTTATCTTGACTCATTTGTCCTATTTTTCAATGATGATATCCTAGTATATTCGCGTAGTCAGGAGGAGCACGCGGAGAATTTGAGGGTTGTGTTGAAGGAGGAGAGGTTTTATGCAAAGTTCTCTAAGTGTGAGTTTTGGCTCAGTTCAATGGCATTCTTGGGACATGTGGTGTCCATCGAGGGTATTTAGGTTGATCCAAAGAAGATAGAGTCGGTTCAAAGTTGGCCCAGATTGTCCTCAGCTATTGAAATTCACAGTTTTCTTGTATTTATAGGCTATTATTGTCGGCATGTTCAAGGTTTCTCATTTATCGCATCACCCTTGACCAATTGACTCAGAAGGGTGCTTCATTTGTATGGTCGGACGAACGTGAGAAGAGCTTTCAGAATCTCAAGACATCTTTGACCATGACTCCAGTGTTGGTTTTCCCATCAGCATTAGGTTCATATACTGTATATATTGATGCTTTGAGAGTAGGGATTGGCTGTATGTTGATGCAGGTGGGTAGAGTTATTGCTTATGCTTCTTGTTAGTTGAATCCCTATATGAAGAACTACCCCGTTCATGATTTAGAGTTGGCTGCCATAGTTCACGCATTGAAAATTTGGAGGCATTACTTCTATGGCATATCTTGTGAGGTATTCACTAATCATCGCAGTCTTCAACATTTGTTCAAGTAGAAGGATCTTAATTTGAGGCAGTGGAGATTGTTGGAGTTGCATAAGAATTATGATATCACTATATTGTACCATCCGGGAAAGGCTAATGTGGTGGCCAATGCTTTAGCCAAAAGGCTGTGAGTATGGGGAGTTTGGCTTATATTCTAGTTGGGGAGAGACCTCTTGCGGTTGATGTTCAGTCTTTGGCCAATCGGTTCGTGAGGTTGGATATTTTGGAGCCTGGCTAGGTGTTGGCTTGTGTAGTTTCTCGATCTCCTTTATATGATCGCATCAGAGAGCACCAGTATAATGATCCGGATTTGCTTGTCTTTAAGGATATAGTTCACATTGATTATGCCAGGGATGTGATCGTTGGTGATGATGGAGGGTTGAGGATGCAGGCAAAATTTGTGTGCCCAATGTGGATGGGCTTCGGAAGTTGATTCTGGAGAAGGCCCATAACTCGCAATATTTTATTCATTCGGGTGCCGCAAATATGTATCAGGATTTGAGGCAGCGTTATTAGAGGAGAATGAAGAAAGACATTGTGGGAATTGTGTCCATGTGTCTCAATTATCAGCAACTAAAGTATGAGCATCAGAGACCGGGTGGCTTGCTCCAGCGGATGGATATTCTAGAGTGGAAGTAGGAGAGGATCACTATGGACTTTGTTGTTAGACTCCCACGGACTTTGAAGAAGTTTTATGCTATTTGGGTGAATGTGGATCGGCTGACCAAGTCCGCACACTTCATTCCTATCTGTACTACTTATTCTTCCGAGCGGCTAGTAGAGATATATATTCGTGAGATTGTTCGGTTGCATGGTGTCCCAGTTTCCATCATTTCAGATCGGGGCACTCAGTTTACTTCCCAGTTTTGGAGGTTTGTTCAGCGAGAGTTAGGTACTCAGGTGCAGTGGAGGACAACTTTTCACCCTCAGATAGAGGGGCAGTACAAACGCACTATTCAGATATTGGAGGATGTGCTACGCGCTTGCGTTATTGATTTCAGAGGGTCATGGGATTGGTTACTACCACTTGCAGAGTTTGCTTCTAACAATAGCTACCAGTCGAGTATTTAGATGGCTCCATATGAGGCTTTGTATTGGAGGCAATGTAGATCTCTAGTTGGTCCCGTCAGGCTAGGATATTGGGGAGATATTTGGTACAGGATGCACTGGAGAAAGTGAAGGTGATTCAGGAGAGGCTCCGTACAATGCAGTCGCGGTAAAAGAGTTTTGCTGACAGGAAGGTATGAGATGTGTTGTACATGGTTAGTGATAAGTTCTATTGAAGGTTTCGCCCATGAGGGTTGTTATGTGATTTGGGAAGAAAGGGAAGTTGTGTCCGCGATTCATTGGACCATTTGAGGTACTTCGGAGGATGTGAGAGGTGTTTTATAAGCTTGCTTTGCCACCCAGCTTGTCGAGTGAGCATCAAGTATTTCATGTGTCGATGCTCTAAAAGTATATTGGGGATATGTCTCATGTTTTGGATATTAGCACGGTTCAGTTGGAGGGTAATTTGACTTATGGTGCGGAGCCAGCAGCCATTTTGGAGCGTATGGTTGGGAAGTTGAGATAAAAGGATATAGCTTCAGTGAAGGTGCAGTGGAGAGGTCGGCTCGTGGAGGAGGCTACCTGGGAGACCGAGCGGGAGATGCAAAGCAGATATCCTCACCTGTTTGAGGCTTCAGGTATGTTTCTTGACTCGTTCGAGGACGAACATTTGTTTAAGTTGGGGAGAATATGATGACTCGGCTAGTCGTTTCATAAGTTACCGCTCTGTTTCCCCTATTTCTACTTCTAATTGCTTTGTATAGTGGTCCTTTATGTAATCGAGTTGATTGGTTTGGGTTCAGAAAGGATTTGGTAAGGTTTGAGACACTTAGTCTCTTTTAAGGAAGTTTAAGTTGGAAGAGTCAAACGGATGTTGACTTATGTGTTAGAGGGCTCGGATGCGAGTTCCAATGGCTTGGTATCTTTGGGAGGTGATTTATGACTTAGGAGTGTGATCGGAATGGGTTTTGGAGGTTCGGAGTAGATTTAGGCTTGAATTGGCGAAGTTGATATTTTGACGATTTTTGGTTGATAGGCGAGATTTTGATATAGGGGCCGGAATAGATTACGAGAGTTTCAGTAGCTTCTTTATCTCATTTGGAATATGTGTGCAAATTTCTGGTGATTCGGGTGTGGGTTGGTTGGCTAGTTTTATCAAAAACGTATTTTGGAAGATTTTAGAAACTATGGCTGGAATCCGATATGTTTTGGTGATTTGATGTTGTTTGAGGTTTCTTGATGATTGGAACAAGTTTGAATAACATATTAGGATGTTTTTGTGCCTTTGGTTGAGGTTCCGGGGGTCTCGGGTGAGTTTCGGATAGTAAATCAGACCATCTCATGCCTTGGAAAATTGCAGAAAGTGCAAGTTAAGGTGTTGCAGGTTTTTACTCTTCATGTTCGCGAGTGGACCCTCGCATTCGCGAAGAGTCAGTGGTCATCAGTTTGATTTTAGCCTTCGCGTTCGCGTGAAGATCAGCGTCTTTGTGTGAAGGGCTTCACGTTTGCGGAGGGCCGGGAATTGGTGCATCGAATTTGTGGGAAGGCTTTCGCAATCGCATAGAGGAAATTGGGTCAGATGGGTTCGAGGTCTAGTATTCATCACGTTTGCATATGAGTGATCGCGTTCGCGAAGAGAACGCGATCAGGGTTAGGTCAAGGAAGCATCACGTTCGTGTTAGTCCTATCATATTCGCGTAGAGAAAAAGTTGGTCAAAGTGAGTTTGTGCTTCGCAGATGCGAGGGTTTGACCGCATTCGTGAAAAAGGAAAGTTAGGCCGGGGCTGAATGTTTTAACTCATCTTGTTCGCGAGTTTAGGCTTATTTCCTCCATAGCTGGTAATTTTAGGAGATATTTGAAGGTGATTGAAGAGGTATTCAAGGGGAATACTTGAGAAGTAAGATTCTTAGACTAAAAACTCGATTATTATGTGAATCGTACCAAGAAAATCATGAAAGTTAAGCCTAAAAAGTGAAGAACTAGTACTTGAATGACCAATTGGGGTCAGATTTGAGAAATTTTTATATGTATGAACTCGCGGGGAGATAGGGAATCTATTGGCATACAAATTTCTGAATTTCGAGAATGACGTGACTTTACGAAGGAGTCGAATTTCCCCTTTTACTTCTACTATCGATTCACCAACAGCCTAGCACCGTCAATCTAGTTCACGAGTTAACATATATAACTTAGAATTGAAGTTCACAAACACAACCCAAACTTATTTAGGTTATCAACCGCTCCTTTTGCAAATCTTTACTCCTACCCAAATCCTTTTACTAGATTTTACGTCTTAATGAACATGCATGTGTATTTCAACATATATTTTCAAGAATCAATGCATGAGAATCCCCCTTTTTGTTTAAATCTAAAAACCAATGAAAAAGGATTGGGGATTTTACTTGCAAGAACAGAGATGAAGATAATTACTTGAAATTTTTCGGCCAGGGTGACTTTGAAGAATCAAATTGATGAATGGAAGACTTTCTTTGTCACAAATTCTCTCTTCTCTCTCTCTCTTGTTTGTTCAAAAAATATGTTAAAATGATGGGTTGAGGCATTTTATTGAAGAAGGGCTTAGGTTTAAAAGTTAGAAAAATTTAGAGCCCGAGTCAGATTTGTAGTCGCACTTTGCAATCGCAAAGTGGAAATGCTATTCCATAGATTGAACCGCAAAAGTGTTCCAAAACTTTGAAATCTCTGTTTCGCTTTATGGCAAAAATGCGGTCCACATACCTGATTTGCGATTGCATAATGCACCGCAAAACTGCCCCATTGCAAAATCGCAAGATAAATAGGCAACGAGTATGCAGTCCGCAGATAAGTTATGCAATCGCATAATGGACCGCATTTTGACATCAATTTTAACCGTATCGCTGACTCATTTTGCGGCATAAATGCGGTCCGCATACTTGATCTGCGACTGCATTTTGTACCACATAATAGAACTTTTTTGAAAAACTTTGATTCTTGATTTTTAAATGCTAGATCAGTATAATTTTACACATTTCTAACACATATTCAAAACTTGGAACTACATGTTACTAGGTTTTGAGTACAAGTTTTCACGGGGCCTTACATCCTCCCCCACTTAAAACCATTTATCCTCGACTGAGGAATTTGAAAATTAGTTGGTTTTTAAAACATATATGTAAACTCCCAATTCTTTTCACTAACTTCCATATTTTTAGAAAATTTTTTCAGAGTTTCCTTTGTAATTAGACTTATCTACCCGTTAGAGAGCCCTCGAAACATAGTTCAAGAACGAATATACACTTCCTATCATCCCTACAACCGGTATACAATTCATTACCTCAACACTGGCACATATTCAATCGCTTGTTACGTTTTGCACAAAAATTAGTCACTTCAATGAGTCCCATACAATTCAACCACTTCAACATACTATATGCATTTTAGTTAGTCATTACCAATATACACTACAATTAGTTGTTCAATTATCACATGAGGTTTTTTTACAAAACTTCTATTTACCAAAAAGGGGGTTGCACATGACTCGAATAACCATAACACATACAATTCTTGCACAACTTAAGGAGTTACAATTTGTAAAGCATTTAGGGGGAAAAATGGGGTGTCTTTGCACCAAATTGAACACAACATCAGTTTTCTTGGAGATAAGAGTTCGCACGATTACTACTAGACTTGTTCAAACAGATGGGGATACTTTTCTTTAATTTCATTTTCCGTTTCCCAAGTGGCTTCCTCGACTTATTGACTTTGCCATAATACCTTAACTGAAGCATTTCCTTATTTCTTAGTTTTTGGACTTGCCTATCAAGAATGGCAACAAGAACTTCTTCATATGATAACCCTTCATTAACCTCGATGGTCTCAACGGGCACGATGGTGGATGGATCTCTTCCAACCACTTTCTTTAGCATAGACACATGAAAAAACCAGGCGCATTAATGACATTTCAGGGAATTCCAACCTATAAGCCACATGTCCCACCCTTTGAGAGACCCGATACGGCCTGACATATCTAGGACTCAACTTCCCTTTCTTCCCAAACTGCATGACTCCTTTTATAGGAGATACCCTCAAGAACACCCAATCATCTACATGGAATTTTGATTCTCTTCAACGCATGTCTTTATAGGATTTCTGGTGACTCTAAGCAGTTTTCATCCTCTCCTAAATGACTTTAACTTTTCCATAGCCTGGTGCACAAGATCTAGCCCTATTAATTTTTCTTCACCCACTTCAAGCCATCCAATCGGAGACCTACACCTTATTCCGTACGATGCCTCAAATGGGGCCATCTGAATACCATCATGAAAGCTGTTATTTAGAAAATTCTATAAGTGGCAAGTAATCATCCCAATTACCATTGAAATCCAAGGCACAATCCCGAAACATGTCTTCAAGCATCTGAATAGTACGGTCCGCTTGACCATCAGTCTGTGGGTGGAAAGCCGTGCTTAGATTTACCTGAGTACCCAAACCTTGCTGAAATTTCATCCAAAATTTAGCTGTGAACTGGGACTCTTGGTCTGAGATGATAGTACGTAGAGTGTCGTGAAGCCTTACTATTTCCTTGTTATACGATTGAGCATATTTTTCTACAGTATCGTTGGACTTAACTGGCAAGAAGTGAGCTGATTTGGTGAGTCGATCCACTATTACCCAAATTGAGTCCAACTTGCGCTGAGTGCGAGGTAATCCTACCACGAAATCCATGTTGATGATCTCCCATTTCCAGATTGGCATTTCCATAAGATGAGTTAACCCACTAGGACACTGATGCTCAACTTTTACTTGCTGACAATTCGAACATTTGGATACAAAGTCCACAACACCCCTCTTTAGACCGTTCCACCAATAAATTTCCTTCAGATCATGATACATTTTCGTAGGACTTGGGTGCACAGAATACCTGGAATTATGAGCCTTCTCCATTACCCTCTCATGAAGATTATCCATATCTGGAACGCATAGCCTACCCTGACATCACAACACACCATCACCGCCCAGTGAAAATGCCGAAGTCTTGTTATTCAAAACTGCCTCCTTCATATGTGCCAATGCTGGACCAATAAACTGCTTTTCCTTGACTTCCGCTACAAGTAACGATTATGCTCCATTATGCACCGTAACATTCCCCTCATCTGAGGTCGAAAATACAAACCCCCAGACTGGCCAATTGATACACCTCCTGAACCAAGGGTCTCTGATTTGCTCCCAAATGGGCCAAATTACCTAGACTTTCGACTGAGAGCGTCGGCCACCACATTCGCCTTATCTGGATGGTACAACATGTTATATCATAATCCTTGAGAAAATCTAACCGTCGTTGCTGCCTTATGTTCAACTCCTTATGCTTGAACAAATATTGGAGACTCTTGTGGTCTGAGAACACACTTACATGGATCCCCATAACGATACTGCTGCCATATTTTCAAGGCAAACACAACTGTTGAAAGTTCCACATCATGCGTCGGATAACTCTTCTCGTGATTCTTGAGTTGACTTGAAGCATACGCTATAACCTTCCCATGTTGCATTGAAAATGTTTCTCACAAGCATTGGACCATTGGAAATTAACTGATTTCTGCATCACCTTGGTCAATGGGGAGTCGAGGGTAGAGAATCCCTCCACAAACCTCTGATAATACCCTGCTAAACCCAAGAAGCTACGGATCTCCGTTGGGATCATGGGTCTAGGCCAATCTTTTAGTGCTGAAATCTTCTGGGGATCCACCTGAATCCCTTCACTGGAAACAACATGACCCAGAAAGGTAACAGACTCCAACCAAAATTCACATTTTGAAAATTTAGCTTACAACTGGCGCTGATGAAGAGTCTGCAAAACTGCCTTGAGGTGATCGTCTTGATCTATTGGCTCCGCGAATAAACAAGGATGTCATCAATGAAAACAATCACGACAGAGTCTATAAATGGCTTGAAGACACGATTCATAAGATCCGTGAAAGATTCCGGGCTGTTGGTTAGCCCAAATGACATGACCAAGAATTCAAAGTGACCATAGTGAGTTCTGAAGGCGGTCTTAGGAATATCCTGCTCTCTGATCTTCAATTGGTTATACCTGGACTGTAGATCAATTTTGGAGAAGAACCTTGCACCTTGAAATTGGTTGAACAAATCATCTATTTGAGGCAAAGGATATTTACTCTTGATGGTGACTTTGTTGAGCTACTGATAATCAATACAGATCCGGAGCGATCTATCCTTCTTTCTGAAAAAAGAACCAGAGCACCCCACGGCGACACACTCGGCAATATGAACCCTTTTTCTAATAAATCATTTTGTTGCTCCTTTAACTCCACTGGTGCCATTCTGTATAGTGACATAGATATTTGCTGCGTATCTGGCAATACATCAATCCCAAAATCAATCTCCCTATCTGGCGGAATCCCTGGAAGCTGTTTGGAAACACTTGAAGCAACTCATTCACAATTGGCACAGACTAGGGGACAGACACTTCTGAAGTTGTGTCCGCCACCCAGACCAAATGATAGATACACCCCTTATTAATCATCTTCGAAGCCTTGAGGTAGGAAATAAAGCGACCCTTTGGCACCACACTTTTCCCCTTCCACTCAATAACCGACTCGTTAGGGAACTCGAGTCTTATGACTCTCAATCGGTAGAAAAGTTTAGCAAAGCACGAATAAAGCCAGTCCATTCCCATAATCACATCAAAATCTACAATTCCAAGCTCGACAAGATCGACCGTGGCTACACGACTGCATACCGTGACAACATAATTCTAATAAACTTGCACGGTTGTAATAGAATCACCAATTGAAGTCTATACAGAGAATGGCTCATGAAGCTATTCGGGTTCCATCCAAAAACTTGAAGCAATGAATGGGGTGACATCAGAAAAAGAGACCACAGATTAATAAGGGCATAACAATCAATGGCGTGAACGGACAAGATACATGTAACAACATTTGGAGAAGCCTCTACACTCTGGAAACCACTCAAAGCATAAAATGGGTTGGGTCTACCTCTACTACGAGCCCTCCCACAACTGCACCATGCCATACTGGAGCTAGAAAACACGCGGATGATATGGCGGCTGAAGAACCAAATGACTAAGAAAATCCCCTACCCATGCCGTGATCGGGAGCACGACATTCCCGCTGGATATGGCCTCTCACACCGCATCTATAGCACACCGAAATATCCAAATAACAAGTCTCTGTATGGAATCTCCCACACTTGAGGTACGGAGCCTTACCCTGCTGCTGTAATTTCACTCCTGAATGACCGGATTGATGGGGTCTCCTACTGTCTAAAGCTGGTCTCAAGTGACTGATCTGCTGATAACTGTGCACAGATGTTGGTGCGCTCGCTGAGGACTAAGAATATGATTGAGATGGACCTGATGGCCTTCTCCCCTGAACTGGTCTCTCGGAGTGACCCACTGATCGGGCAGTATTGCTACTCTCCTTTTCTGCCCGTATCTTCAACTTTCTAGCCACTGTGGGCTAAGTGAATCCCATAATCTTTCCATAATTCATATATGAGTGTAAGGAAGCTGTAGAAGCCTCATTCACCACCAAAGGACTAAGTCCCTAAACAAATCGCTGAACTCGAGCACTCATGGTCGCCACTAAATGAGGAACGTACTTGGAGAATCTCACAAATTCCATATGGTACTCCCAAACACTCATACTACCCTGCTTGAGGACTTCACAATCAGTGGCACGGGCTCCCATTGTCTCGGCAGGCAAGAAATGGTCCATAAATGCATCTACAAACTCATCCCATTTAGCTGGAGGACTTTCTTCCCCACGGGAATCCTCCTACATCTCAAACCACGAATACGTTACTCCTCTCAACCTGTAGGAAGCCAACTCAACTCCTTACGTCTCTAAAGCCTTCATCACTTGAAGGGTTTTATACATTTCGTCAAGGAAATCCTGCGTATCGGCCTTTGGGACAGTGGCGGTGAACTCTGGATGGGCCAACCGCAAATATTGGTTGACTCTGGAGCTGGCGGAATCTCCTTGTCCGCTGGAGGATGTAGGGGCATCATGAGATCTCTGTGTCTGAGCGGCCACTAACCGGGTCAACATATGGATGGTTCCTATAAGGTCCCAATCAAAAACCCTGGGACCGGAAGCTGGAATTACATTATAATTAGGAATATCAGCGGGAGGGATGGTAGCACCCTTTGCCGCAACCGGAACAGGAATACATTGATCTGGAATAGTTGGGACAGGAAGATTCAAGACCGGGGAGTCACTCTCATCCACGACATCAGCTACATGATTCATAGCCACACTTGGGGTGGTATTGGGCCCAAGGCTGAGTCTAGCTCTCTTCTTAGGTGCCATTACTGAAATTTCGGAACAGAGCACGAGTTAGACATAAATACTTTGACTTTTCATTCAGCGCACGATATAGAATAACAAAGAAGAGGGTAATTTCCTAAATGTCCATGTAGCCCCCTACTGATAAATTTGGGTGACAAAATACCGATAAGAAGGGCTCTACTAGACACGGTTCCGAGATATCCTAGGACTCTTTTTTAAACAAAAAACCTTAGGCTCTGTACCAAGTTTGTCATACCCTAAAATCGAGGAACGTGACCAGTGCTCGACCGGGTAGCCCCAGTGAAGCGGACATGGGTGCCTTTCCTATCCCACATGTTACCCGGTGTTTTCATTACTCATTAATCAAGTGAAATAGCCATTTATAATTTAAACACCTTCTTACGAGATATACATAACATACAAGATTACTTGCGTGATTTACAAGTAACACTGCCCAAACACAAAATACATAAGTACATTACCCACATTTCCTGTCTATGAAGCCTCGAAAGATACAAAAAGGGTGATACAATACTTGTTGGTAACAGGGCTCCGGATATACCTTACACAAGTACCAAAATAAGACTCCGGAAGAAAAACAACATTAGCCACACAAGGCCCCCAGAGGAAAGGGGCTCACCAATTCAGATGACGCGAAGTGAAGGAGTGCTACTGTCGGTGGACTGGAGTACTTGCCATAGAAACACCTAGAATAATTACGCGAATGTAGCGCCCCCGGCAAAAAGGGACGTCAGTACATTTGAATTGTACTGGTATGTATGTACAAACTTTACCCCAAGTAAAATCAATCAATGCACAGATAATGTAAAATAATAGAATCAACGGTCAAATGCACATGACATGAACAACCAAAGCCAAACAAGTTTCAATATCTCTCCTTTTCCCCTTTCAACATTATTTCATCACATCAATGATTTTCAAAACTTTCACATAGTTTCATTTCAATAGTGATTTTGATCACTCTTCCACCCTTATTACCTCGGTCACTCTTATTACCACAACTCACACCTTATAACTTTGTGTTGCAGCACGTAACTCGATCCCACCGGACAATCACATTCACACAACAACAAAAATTCACAGCTCAAACACATGGCTTCAAGCCATCCAGAATAACATTTTACAACAACAATAATAATTACACAATGCGTTTTCATCAACATCAGTTCCATTTCTATCATCCCCAACAACCCGTATACAATTTAAGTCACAATGATAATTGCCCACGACAAGTCACACAGGATATTACCACAATTGTTTCAATTGCATCAATTATGATTTCTTTCCATCAGTTGTTACACAACTCTTTCCACATGAACACATTTACATACACACTTGGTTTATTGCCATTTATTTACACCATCATATCGGGACGCTTAACCAACAGTTTTCAAGGCACATTAATCATAAGAATTCACAACAGTCCACATAAGTAAACATACAACAATTACTCGTACACCAAACGAAGTGACTTTACAAAGGTTAAAGTTAGTTATACATACCTAGAGTCGAATTTCACCTTTTATTTCTACTTTCAATTCACCAACAGCTTAGTACCGTCAATCTAGTTCACAAGTTAACACATGTAACTTAGAATTGAAGTTCACAAACATAACCCGAACTTATTTAGGTTATCAACTGCTCCTTTTGCAAATATTTACTACTGCCCAATTTCTTTTACTAAATTTTATGTCTTAAAGAACATGCATGTGTATTTCAACTTATATTTTCAAGAAGCAATGCATAAGAATCACCCTTTTTGTTTAAATCTAAAAGCAATGAAAAAGGGTTGGGGATCTTACCTGCAAGAACGGAGATGAAGACAACTAATTGAAATTCCCGGCCGGGTGATTTTAATGAATCAAATTGATGAAGGAAAGACTTTCTCTCTCTCAATAATTCTCTCTTCCCTCTCTCTAGTTTGTTCAGAAAATATGTTAAAATGATAGATTGGGGTGTTTTATTGAAGAAGGGTTCGGGTTTAAAAGTTAGGAAATTTAGAGCCCGAGTCAGATTTGTGGTTGCACTTTGTGATCGCAAAGTAGAAATGCGGTCCACAGATTGGACCACAAAAGTGTTCCAAAACTCTAAAATCTCTGTTTGGGTTTGCGGCAAAAATGCGACCCGCATACCTGATTGCGATCGCATAATGCACTGCTTTGCAAAATCCCAAGAAAAATGTGCGAAGACTATGCGGTCCGCATATCAGTTATGTGATCGCATAATGGACCGCATTTTGACCTCAATTTTAACCAAACCACTAACTCATTTTGCGGCAGACATGCGGTCTGTATACTTTATCTGCGACCTTATTCTGGACCGCATAATAGCACTAATCTTGAAAACTTTGATTCTTAATTTTTAAATTCTAGATCATCACAATTTTACACAGTCCTAACACATATTCGAAACTTGGAACTACAAGTTATTGGGTTTTGAGTACAAGTTTTCACGAAGCCTTACAAATATATGTACATCATGAGATGTCTTGATGGATATGAGGCCGAGGGCCTTGATTTGATGCCACGAGATGGCTTGTTATTCTGTTTGGACCGTAAGGGGCTCCTCCAGGAGTTTGCACACCCCCAGTGAGCGCGGGTACCCATTGTGATGTGAGATTGAGAGCCAAGGGATATTATTGTACTGAGATGATGCTCGAGGAGCGGATATGGTGATGTTGTGCCGGGGGCGAACTTCTATTTGTTTACTTTACCTTAATTACCTGACAATTACTTGTTTACTTATTGAAAGAGGATTTTACTTGATTTTTCAGTGGTCCACTATTTATACATGATTTTACTACTTCATTATAGAATGCCTTGTGCCTTCCATGTAATCTTACTTTCAATTGTTATTTATATTTATTACATACTTAGTTGGAGTACTTACTTTACTCCATGTACCCCATGTGCGGATTCATATGTAGCTAGTTCCGCTCTCGAGTGATGATTCCTCTACCTTCAGGCGAGCTTTCGGAGATTACGAGGTAGCTGTTGACGTTCGCAGCCCAGTGTCTCTATTTCTCTATTGTTTCTATTCCTTTTCAGACATTTGTACTAGTTTATGGTTCTTAGCGAGATTGTACTCTGACTTATTAATGCTCATGACTAGTGACACCCCGGTTAAGGCTGTGTATGGGTGTTCTTCCATGTATTTATGTTATTATCGATTATTTTGGATTTATTCTTATCATGTTTAGACTATTCTTAAATGCTTAACTGTTAATAATTGACAAATGGAAAGTGTCGACTGGCCTTGTCTTCACGAGAAGCGCCATCACGATCGGGTTCAGGGTTAGGGTTGTGACAATTTGTTATATTTTCAATGAACAAATTAACCCTATATATATATATATATATATATATATATATATATATATATATATATATATATATATATATATATATATTTACCTATTTAGTATTGTAAGCATGTGATTTTTGACCCTCCTCAAGATTTACATATTTTATCACTTACATACTTAGTTTAGGTCTAATATAGTTATTTCAACTAATTTTGACTCTTTTACATTATTTTTATCAAAAAATTGAAAAATACAAAAAAAAGTTCCATATTTCTCCATTTAATTCACGTGTTAGATAATATTAGAAGGATATGTTACTTTGAGCATATTTTATTTTAATATAATCTTTGAAAATGCCAAAAATAGTTTCAACTTAAATTATTAGTTCTATTTTAAATATTATTGTTTATTATAATAATTTCAACATTAATTTTTAGTTTTACTTGTATCTTCTTATAATATTTTTAGAAGTAGATTAAATTTTTAACTTTACTTAGCGTAATTTAATAGAATTTTTAGCCAAAATTGAATTCTTGCAAGAGGCCCAAGTTAGACAACCCACACCCTAAACCCACAAAACCCCTAAGTCTTCTTCTCCAATGAACCTAGATATATTAGAAAACCTAACCCTAAAAATCCCCAGTAGAGTCGACAAAGTTGTCACACCTTTTTTTTTATCTATTTCACTAACCCTCTTACAAATATAAAAATATTTGTAAAGCTCAAAAGTTGTTTTGATTAGAAAGTGACAAAGAATTGTGTTTACAAGGACTTTTCAGGGTCGCCACTTGACGTTTAATTTCAATGTTTCAGGTCACCGATTTAAGAACTGAACTTTCCTTTTAAAACACTTTAGACTCCAAAACTAAGTCTGCACTAGAGATTTGGGTAAGCAGATTCATTTGACTCGGGGAGAATGTGTTAGGTATTTCTTAAGTCCTGTAACTAGTACGATTGCACACTTGATCAAGCTGGCTTTAAAATATTCGGGTTGGATAAAAGCAAACACAGAAACTCTTGACCCCAAACAGTCCACCTTCTTCATCAACCAAAAATCAGCCATCGCCCATCCATTCTTGACCTTTATCTTCAACCATCACAACACCTTAGAACCCTAATCCCACTCAAATGTCGTCTCTTCACCAGCCACGCCGCCGCGCCACCAAACTCACTAGACGTCCGGCAAAAATCCTCATCAACCAGCTGCTCACCACCGCCGTCCATAATACCAACGACGCTTTTCTTTGAAACTCTTTAGCTTTACACCAAAAAAACATTTGCTCTTCACCACTTACGCACACGCACAGAACCAGAAACAGAAGAAAGGAACATATGAGATCATTTATGCTTTCATTTCAAATTCTAGCTTTTTCTGTTGATTCCAGATCTCAAAAACAAGGAATTCAATCAAGTTTGAGGGTGGTTGGAATTTGTTTGAGTCAGTTTAAGTCCGTCACCGGTTGTCATCCGAGGTTCGGGGTTTGCGGAGTAATTTCCTATTGTTGTGTTCTATCCCTTTCGTGACAAGATTTCCATGATTTTAGGTTAAGGGCCTTATACGACTTTCAAGTGTCAAAAGAAATCTAATAAATTATTTGGAGATGGTGGTTAGTTTGTGGCACTTTGGTGATTTGTCAATACAATATAAGGTCAAAAAACAAGGAAGCCATGGCTAGGAAAAACTTGGATACCGGACTTGTCGACCCCTCGAGGGAGATTGTGGAGTTGGAATCTAAATTGAACGAGGAGGTCTAAAGACTGAAATAAAAAATGTATGAAATTTGTCACACATGGGCCAATGGTCAAGGACCACCGCTTTCTTATGCTTTCCTGGAAATTGTTGAATAATGTTAATGATGTTGAAATTGGTGAAGGTCCTAGTAATTTTGATGTGCAACCCAATAGATAGGATGTCAAGCTTGGTGATTAGAAAGACACTCCTTTCTTGGCTAGCCAGGGAGGAGTTTTTGGTTATTTATTTTATTGTCATTTCTGTTGTTCGAGTTATTTTGGGGTTGCAATCCGGACATTATCTTGTGGCACAAACCTTTCTTCTTCTTATTTTGTCTAGTTGTAGTAACTCATCTAGTTTTGTCCAGGATTGTTCCAGGGTTGTAATCCATATCAATTTTGCTTGTTTTTTTCAAACCCTATTCACCATCTGTCTAATGCAATCTCCTAGTTCTAGTCAGTTTTTGTTTAAGTGATTTCTTTTTTATAGTTCTTTTCATGCTGAACATAGTGACATGACATGCACACACAATTCTTAGCCTGGTCTTGAAAGTTAGTCTAATCATAAAGCAATGACACAGCTTTGAATGTGATAAAAGGATGCATTTGAGGAAACAATAAAGATTCATGCATTATGAGATAACCTGAAGCTTGAATTGAGTGAAATTGAGGCAGTTAGTCTAGAGAATAAGAGGTTGATGAGAGCATACATAAAGGGATTGTCTTTCAATCAGTTTGAGGTAGATCAGTCAGTGCTGAAATGCACTCTTCCACACCAAGACCGGCAATGATCATTCATTAGGACAAATGTATTGCTCGTTGACACTTTCTGTTTGTGTTGATGGCATCAATAGATATTGTATATGATTTCTTTGCTTATTTTCAATTGCATGATTGTACCTAAAATTTTTATAGTTCGGTATGACGAAGGCATTTTATTCTACTACACAAACACTTTTATCCTTTGCTATCCTCTTTCGAGCACTAATTTTATTTTTCATACCCCTCTTTTGGAATTAGAAATAGAGTTAAGAACTAGAAAAGGAAAAGAAAAAGAGAAAAAGAAGAAAAAAAGGAAAAGAGAAAAAGAAGGAGAAAATGAGAAATAGGAGAAAATAAAAAAAAAAGGAAAAAGAAAAGGAACAAAAAACAAACTTTGTCTTAGAACTACGTTCAACCTGATTTTTATCAGCACAAGATATGTAGGCAGCCTTACGGTTTGGTCACACAAAATAAAATAAGTCAATAGTGGGGAAAACTTTCTTAGGAATTCCATAAAAAAATCCCTCAAACTCCAAGAAACTAGGGAAGAAGTTTTAATTTTTCAAAAGATGTCATTCCAAAAGTTATAATTTTGAGCCCTTTCTTCTTAAATTATTTTGAACCTTTATGTCACCCTTTCTTTCTAACCCTGTCCAAAAGCCTACATTACGGTCTAAAGAAAGACCTTCCCACCAATCTTTGAAGATGCAAATCAGGTAGGTGGTGAAAGTATGATCATCCTACATCATGGGTAACACCTTATGTGACGACCCAAAATCCGCTAAGGGTCATGGTGGTGCCTGACACTGCTGTCATGCAAGCCAAACAAAATACTCAATTAAATTTCAATTTTAGAAATTTTTGAAATAATTTTATTTATCCATTAAATTATAAATAACAAAATTTTCATAAATAACCATGAAGTCTTTAACAACTTAACCTTGAATAATCTCAAACAAAATCCTCCCAGAACCTGGTGTCATAAGTGCATGAGCAACTTCTAAGAAATAATACAATACAACAACCGTCCTGAATACAATATTGGATAGAAAATAAATACAAAAAATGTAAAGAGATTCTGCTGGCTGCGGGTCGCCTCCATAAATGCAGCTCATCTAAGTCTCCGTATCAACCATGCTGCTACGCCTAGTAGGCCACTAGATATGCATATGCGTGTGCAACAAAAATTCACAGAAGTGTAATATGAGTACGAAAATAACATGTACTCAACGAGTATCCCATCTAATCTCGAAGAAGTGGAGACGAGATAGTCGATTTTGACACTTACTAGAGGCCCAAAAATGATATATTATTAATACGATGATTCACGGATTTATTCACAACAGTATATTCAGATAAGTCATGAAATAGGCAAAAGTTCCTTTTCATTAAAGCCTCCGAATTCGTAATCCATTACTTAATAGTTATCTCAAGTCGGAGAGAGCAAATATCAATCTCAAATAATCTCAAGGCAAGCAATACAAGCATGTGCAACTCATGTCGAGGTCGTACAGCCTGATCTAACAAAAATATAAAATGTGCATTATCGAGGGTCGAACGGAACGAACCATAGATGCATCTATTACCTCACTCATGTATCATACATGTGACGCGGTCAACATTAAATAAACAAATATCCCGCCCGTGAATCATACATGCGATGCGGCCAACATTAAATAAAAAAATATCCCGCTCGCAAATCATACATGCGACGCGGGCACACACACACACTCTCACAACACATATATACACACACACTCAAACAACCAATTAAGAGTTTATCGGGAAATGTTTATTTCAATAAAAACCAATTTTCCTTTAATGATTTAAGAAAATAAAGTTTAATCCTTTTTGAAATTCATTTACTGATTCGATGTGATTTAAGCAATTCAAGCTGATCAGAGTATAGCATGCTTTTGGATTCTAGACTACCCAGACAATAGCATAATAGTAACTACACGTGGACTCTCGTCACCTCATGCATACGCAGACCTCACAAATAGTAGCAGATAAACAATTAACTCATATATGCGGACAATTTCCTCTTACAAGGTTAGAAATGAGACTCACCTTGCTCTGAAGATCCATAACCGGCGCTCCATGCCCCTCCGAAGACTTATATCGCTGCACAATGCTCCAAAACTAGCCAATAATTATACAAATCCATTAATATGCTCATTTATTTATTACAATCCAATGTATAGCAATTCCAACCCGATCGAAAAGTTAACAAAAATGCCCTCTGGCCTACGTGCCCCAATTCCGAAAATATTTGAAGAATAAGTTTACCTATAGCTTCACGAACTCAAATATATAACTTTCTCTAGATTCTATACCCAAAATCGTTGCCAAATTTCAAGAATATAAATTTTCTAGGTCTTCCTTCAAACCCATATTTTTCTACAAATTTCTATGTCTAAATTCATATATAAACCTTGTATTTAACTCAAAACTAGCATAAATTACTTACCTCATGATGAATGACGGAACCCCCTCTTCAAAAGCTTCAAAAACTGCCCAAGTTAAGAGAAAAGTGGATGAAATGAACTTACACCCCGATTTTAAAAATTCTGCCCAGCCCAGGTCCGCCCTTCTTCGCGTTCGCGGCCTGCCGCTCGCGTTCGCGAAGGCCAATTACGCAACACCTTCACGTTTGCGTACAAGGCCTTGCATTCACATAGGTCAAAGACCCCAAGCCCAGCTTTTCCTTCTATGCGTTCGCTGTCTCCTCCTTCCTTCTACAAATTATATTAATTATACATTAACATAATTTATGTATTCAGATATATTATATAGTTTTTCTAAAGATTGCTATATTGTTGGGGTATTTTTCGGTTGAGAATGTTTTTTATATTTGAAAATACAAAATTTGTGTTTTATAATTGAGTTTCTTGAGTTATATAGGAGTCTATTATGTTAATTGATTCACTTTCCGTTTAAAAATAGTGTAATCCCCTGTTTCACGCCGTAAATACAGTCGAATAAGTCCAGCTGGAATCTTATATTTTACGCCATGAATGCCGTCGAATACTCTTGAATACAATAACTGATTAGCTGGACTTTCCTGATTCACGCCTATTTTTGTTACTGTATTCATGAATACAGTAACTTAAATACATCTAACACATTTTATAACGACAAAAAACATATTTACAATTCATAATATAGCAAATTATATCTATACCACTAAAAAATAATGCTTCATGAAAATTTCTCTTATATTAATAGTCTTAAATAAGAGACCTGCCATGTAGAGATCCAAAGGCCATAGTTGGATGATGAACCAAATTTGTTGGGTCATGGCCCAAAAAGATATAAAAGGATGAAGGAAAATTATGTTTAAAAGTTTAATGGATCGTTATCCGAGTCCAAATTCAGCTTAAAGTCCACAGTTGAGCATAATCAACTCCATCACGGTTCGAATATGTAAAATACTTCATAGATGTAAAAAGTATCCATACTAAAATAGAACATTTTCTTTGGCAAACAAGAGTATTTGCAAAATAGATACCTACAGTTTTCATTCATTTAGGTGCGTCTAGCTTGACAGAAAATATTGTCGAAAAGAATAATTTTCTGATGCTTAATTATTAAAAGATATTTTTAGAGGAAAACATCCACTTATCTCACAATCTTGGTTGAGAACAAGGCCAAAATCTATATTCGAAAAAGGGCCAATAATGTCCTTAACAGGGCTAACAATATTCTCTATTAATCTTTTGGTCTAAAAAAATTATCAATGTTTTCTTTTTGGCTCAAACATGCCCCTATAACTAATGGACCAGACTTGATCAATTTTGACACTTTAAAATATCCATGTGGCACATTATAAGATTGCCATATGTATTTCTCTATATTAAAATTATAATTTTTTTTCTTCCTAGACCATATATAAAATCTTATTATTAAATATGTACATAGTTTCATATTTATCCGCCATGTTTACCATTATTTTACAAAATATATATCATTCATTAAATATCAATTATTAGGAGCCCACAATCATACTCCTAAGTAAATCCTAGTCAGAAGCAAAGCCATTTTTGGTCGGGATATAAAGTCTGGTGAAATAAATAGGGTATCCAATTTTGAATTGTCTGGAAGATCAAATAGTTATAATTATAAAGGGGAAATAATCAGAGAGGTATACATTTTCCAAAAAAAGATGGGAAACATTTTTAACTTAATTTAACCCAAGAATAGAATGACTTAGTTTTAGTAAATATAAACAATAAGGTTCCTCTTCGATCAGTAGGTGGTTAACACTTAAAACGCAGTTTTGGCCACAGACCTGCATTTCATCATCTAGGATTGCAACCCCAATTTGGTCACATTAAATACCATTCATTAAATACTAAATATTCTTCTTGATATTTCTATTTAGACGCGCTATAATTATAGATGTAAATATTCTTTCAAATATTTTTCACCATTGACAGCCATTAAAAAGCATAATAACTTTGAATTCAAATTTGAGTTTTCAAAAATTATTATTTATTTCGATTGGCTGTTGTTGAAAATAGTCGGGAATATAGTTTGGAGTTTATATGTCAATTTTGAGGGGTTTTGGTGAAGATTAGACTTGGTTTTGACTGAATTATGGATTGCAAGAAGAAAAAGAAGAAGACATATTGCAGAAATAATAGATTATCTGTATTTTGATTGTAGATGCTTTATTTTCTGTTTTCACAAACAAAAAACGGGCAAAACTACTACAAATCTTCTGGAAAACGCAATTTTGTAAAAAATCACAATTATGCTACAATTGAATGAGAATTGGGATATAAGAACTTAATGTACCCAATTTATAGATATTTTGTAGATAAACTGTAGATTATTTGTATTCTGATTGTAGATGCTTTGTTTTCTGCTTTCACAAATCAAAAACGACTAAAATTTTTACAAATCTTCTGCAAAAAACGCAATTATATAGGAAATTCCAATTAAACTACAATTGAATGGAATTGGGATATAAAAATTTAATGTACCCAGTTTGTAGATATTTTGTAGATAAATTATAGATTATTTGTATTCCGATTGCAAATGCTTTATTTTCTATTTTCACAAATAAAAAATGGCTAAAACTTCTACAAATCTTTTGCGAAAAAGGCAATTATGTCGAAAATACAATGAAATGAAATTGGGATATAAAAATTCAATGTACCCAATTTGTAGATACATTGTAGATTATTTATACTCTGATTGTAGATGCTTTGTTTTCTGTTTTCACAAATCAAAAACGACTAAAACTTTTAAAATCTTCTGCAAAAAATACAATTATATCGAAAATACCAATTAAGCTACAATTCAGTAAGAAATTATACCAATGTCAAAAATACCAATTAAGCTACAAGCTACAATCGATTCAATAACTCCATTATATTTTGATATTAGCTCATTTTCAGAGCTCACTAATGGAGATCATGGCACTTAAAATTTGCCTGATGCAACTCTTCAGCGTTTTAAGTTTAAGTGGCATTCCTTTGGGAAATCTCCAAAAAATTCTCCTAAAAGTAGCCCTTCTCGTAGCCCTCCACCTAAGCGGCAACAGCCGTTGCCGCCACCACCACCTTCTCCACCATTTTCATCACCTTCTCCACCACCTCCATCGCCGTCACCTCCACCAGCACCGTCGCTGTTACCACCACCACCTTCTCCACCAGCTGATGATATGGCACCATCTCCATCGTCAGCTACGGCACCAACACTACCAGATATGTTGTTTCGACCCTCAGCTAGTCTTAGTGGAAATATGGTCATTTCTAGCCTTCACTAATTACTTTGGAAAATAATAATAAGAAATGAAGGAGTAACAATTTTATTAAATGATTGAGAAAGAAAATGTCCATTATTGAGAATACAATCGGATGTGCATTTTCTATCTTAAGTCCAAAATTAAGACTTACGAAAATTAAAAGAAAGTACTAATTTGACTACAAATGTGTGAATTGTTCTAGAATTTAAATCTCTAAATATCGTTTGTCTACGTTTGCTTTCCTAATTAATTACAAGAGAAAAATACATAAACATCGAAAGGGAAGTAGTCGGACTTATTAGACGAATTAATGGATGAAGGAATACATTGTTTAACATTAAATTAATTATATTCATATAACTCTGACTCATATTCCATGCTAAAATATACTTTTGAATAATCTTGCGTTCAAATGTCATTGCTATTTTTTTTATCACAAAAAGGTTACGTGTTTGGCTATTAAATCAATCATACCAAAGATACAAGCTACAAGATAAAATACATATAGAATTAATAATTTAATATACTAAATATAATTAAGTCAAACCTTAAACATTAAGAATTATAAAAAATTTTATATAGCATAAAAATATAAAAATTCCTAAAATATCCACCTATTAATTCCTGACCCATATGAATAAACCCCTGACCCTGTCTCATTTTAACACTGAGTAGTGGAGTTTATTGAAAGATATCCTAAAAAAAAAAGGTGGATTTAATTTTAATGTAGAGAAATTACGTGGCAAGCTTATGACGTACCACATAGTTATTTTAAAGTTTCAAAATTCACCAGGTCTGATCCGTTAGTTATAGGGGCATATTTAACCCCAAAAGAAAAATTAAAAATATTTTTAGACCAAAAAATTAACGGATTGTTATAAAATATTCTATTTAAGGTGAATGTCCAAATTTAGAGAGATCCTAGGGTTTACTACTTGGTGGCTAAGTCACCACCTCCCTATAAATAAAGGGGTTCTCTCCCATTGTAAATCATCCCAAAGTATCAATAAGAATACTCCTCTCGCTACTTTTCTCTATATTGTTCTTGTTCTTGTATTATTGTTCTTGTTCTTATATTATTTCATAACACGTTATCAGCACGAGTCTCTAACCAATTGAATTTGATTTCTTCCTTCCACCAGAATTTCTATACGGAAAAATAGAAGAGATGGTATCATCATAAAGTAATGCAGCGGGATGGAAACTCAAGAGGTATATTTGATATCACAACATTTATTGGTATACCTTAAAGGTAAGTGATTTACTTTTCCCTTTCAAATTCTTGAAATTCTACGATTTGATTTCATATACAAACATAGACAACAAAGTTTGATTATAACTCTAATGGAGTTTGTATGGAATTATAACCACGTGAAGTGGTAAAAGTTCTATGTCTTGCCATGATTCAATTCATGTATGATTGTGGGCAAAGAATTGAAAATCCGTCCCTTTAAATTTGCTTCATTCTCATTCCCTTTAGAGAATGTGATAGCAGTATGTCATAAGTTTGAAAGAAGACAAAATTATTACCATGAAGGTATCAATGGATGTGGACGTGGCAATAGACGGAATTATAATCGTCATCATTGTGATAATGAGAATAATAAAGATTCTCAAAATAATCTTTCACTTTATGAAAGTAATATTTGACATGAGATTGTATATAGCACATACAGATAATTATGATCCATTCCCTGAAGTGAATGTGATAATTGTAATAAAGCCCGTAAGTATGGACACGCTCTTGATGTAATTTTGTTTTATGTCTGACATTATGAAAAGAAAGTTCGTTGCCCTTGAAATTTCAGGCAAGAACTATATGACATGGGTGTTGGATGCTGAAATCTATTTGGATGCAATGGGTCTTGGAGACACCATTAAAGACAGAAATAATGCATCCACCCAAGACTATGCTAAGGCCTTGATTTTCTTGCGCCATCACCTTGATGAAGGTTTGAAAATTGAATATATCACAGTCAAAGATCCACCTATCTTGTGGAATGGCCTAAAGGAGAGATATGACTACCTGAAGTTGGTCACTCTGCCACAAGCACGATGCGATGAGAATCCAAAAGCAAATAGTTCATAAACTATATATTATCGTTGCGGTGGAAAAAGGCACTGGGCGAAAATTTGCCGTGTACCAAGACATTCGGTTGAGCTTTATCAAGCATCTCTAAAAGGTAAATGCCCTGAAACCAATTCTGTCTCTGACGACAATTTTGACATCACCCACTTGAATGTGGCAGACTTCTTTGAGCACCCTGAGGGAAAATAGACCACTTAATTGGTGATGGATCTGTGATGAAGGAAGATGGAATTGTTTGATTTTATTTTACTTATTTGTATTAGTTACTGAATAAACTAATAGTCATTAGTATCAGCTCGTATTAGTTAGCTTATGATATAATGTTAGTATTAGTTCTTTAGAATGTTTCAATATGCTTAAATTTCAAAGATATTTTTATTTTCCAGTAGAGTTAATCGACTAACCTAACAGTTAGTCGATTATCTAATATTTCGCATTAAAACTGGATTTTTCCGCAAGCTAAGTTAGTCGACTATCTGATTTAGATAGTCGACTAACCTGATGACTGTTTACTAAGTTAGTCGACTAACTAATATTTCGCATTAAAACTGGACTTTTCCGCAAGGCAAGATAGTCGACTATCTGATTTAGTTAGTCGACTAACCTAATGACTGCTTCCCAAGTTAGTCGACTATTAACTAAGTTAATCGACTAACCTCAGCAGATTTTGAAAATATTGTTTAATTATGAAGCAACGGATTAAATTTGTTTATTCTCATGTTCGTATATCTCTTTTGATTAATTGATTCATGTACCACACATACGATATTCAAAGAGAAGAATATTACTCTCATTTAAGTATATGTAAGGCAGATGTTACTACAATTTCTGGTAGTAGTAAATTGATTAAAGGCTCCGGAAGAGCAACTATAACTCTGCCTAAAGGAACAACATTTTGGAGAATGCAAAATTCTCCTCCAAGTCTAAAAGGAACTTGTTGAGTTTTAAAGATATCATTCAAAATGTATATCATATTGAGACAATAGATGAGAATAATCTTGAATTCCTCATTTACTCATGAAAACGAGGCTGCCCATTTCGGTTTGGGGTCACGCCATTTTGCATGCAGCAATGCTAGTTCGTCTCAGAATGACGAATCATCACAAATATTCCCCGTTGCAATGAGTTTTGGATCATGAACCTAATATATCCCACTTAAGAATTTTTGGATGTGCAGTATATGTGCCTGTAGCACCGCCATATTTCACCAAAATGGGTCTGCAAAGAAGGTTAGGAATAAATGTTGAGTTTGAATCGCCCTCCATTATTCGCTACCTCGAAACATTGACAGGGGATTTGTTCACTGCACGATTTGTAGACTGTCAATTCGATGAGACACTTTTCCCAAAATTAGGGGGAGAAGTTGGTGAAACCAAACGGAAAATTTTGTGGAAAAATGCACCATTATCTCATCTTGATCCACATACCTCTATTTGTGAAAAAGAGGTGCAAATATTATCCATTTGCAAAGAATAGCAAATCGAATGCCAGACGCATTTACAGATTTGAAAAGGATAACAAAATCGCATATCCCCGCAGTGAATGTGACAACATCTGATTCACGAATACATATTCATTATTGGAAGAATATGAACATGAAATTGGTATTGAATATACCACACTCACCCCTAGAAGGAGGTTTGAGATGATATATGAAAATAATGCCATTGTTATGGCATGAATAGTCATTGGTCACGTACCTATTGTACGCCAAAATAATTTGTCAATGTGATTATCAAAGGACAATAATAATGCAAGAAACATATCTTGCATATAATTTTGACATGACCATAATGGTATAACTTTCTCTTTAAAAGAGATATTCACCACATGGATGTTGATGAATTTGTGGTAGTACAAAATTAATTGAGAGCTCTAGAAGAGCCAGTTATTACTATGTTGGAGAAACACAATTGATTACCAATAAGGTATTGTGTTGTAGTAAGTCTCAAAGAAACTTATTCAGTTTCCAATGTATATGCGAAAGCGATTGATTATATTGAGACTATAAATAAAGAAAATATTTGATATCTTCTATTACTACAACTTGTAGCGGGATAATCTGTATGTGAAAAACTACCCGCTTTATTCTCCAGTTTGTACTACACAAGAATACCACAATAAAATGGACGTTTATTGATATAAAAACCCATATCATAATAAACTTGAAGTTTATTGATAATTGCACATGTCATGGTGTAAATTTGAAGTTTATCAATATTGATAATTTATTCAGTTGGCATTTGGGTTAGCCATATCATTTTAAGTATGATGTGCAGTAATAGAGAATTCACATGGGTAAATATTAAAGAACTAGAAAGTTCTTTACGAATTCTCTTGTATTACTTGTTCTCATTAATTAATTGACCAACTAATGAGTTCGGGTTGAATCCCATAAATTCTGGAAATATCAAAGGTGAATATGAGCCCATTCACCTGCCATGTATACCACATATGATGCATCTATGATATGGTTACATGCGCGATTGTGATTAACCCGCAGCCTGGCCGGTGCTTGCGAGGTAAATTGCTCAGTAATACAACTTCGAGCATAATTTCCAGATTTTCTATTCAAGATAGTTCATCTTGATATGTTGGTTTATATCATAGTTGGTTTAGCAAGATAATTATTGAGTGCATCCACTTAATAGCTAAACTGTTTCTTATGAGAACAAAGTTATATATATCAGTTTGATATACGTTGTATACGAGAGTATATTATATTCTCCCCTCACAAGTGGTTCAGGGTCAGGAACCAAATAATTTCATCTTATTATTATTGATGTGCGGTGTATATTTTCATTAACACCATAATGCACAAAGATGGACTCTCAAAGTTGAGGAAACAAGTTAGCTTTTCTAACATGAGGGGGAGACATGATAAATACTTGAGAAAAGGTTACATGGGATGAATTATCATTTGTATATATAGATCCCCGAATATCATAATATGAACCTGAAGTTCATAAAAGGATAATTCAATTGCAACATATTGCAAAGCATGCTATATGCATTTGCTGACCCAAAGAAAGTAACTATATTCTCACTGCAAATGCTCATATTAAGTCCCAGAAGGACAAAGTCTTTGATACGCTTAAAGCGTATAGACAAATCGGTTTCAAAATAACTTCTTAATAAAGAAGATGAGCAAATGATCAAAGTGATCATAATGGGGAGGCTAGTGATCTAGAAGATCACATGACATAACACTTCATAAAATCTCATGAGAGATTCAGGTACCTGAATATATGAATAAAGAGATCTCTATGTTATGTCTTTATGAAAATTTACTGGAACCGATATAAAATGTTCGTCGACGACATCTATGATAGCGCTAAATATCGATGAGGATCTTATGTTTGTCGAATACAAAGAAAAATATTGGCTAAATGGAAGAGATACAATTCAAGCAGAATTGATTCCGTATGAAAGACATGTAGTTTTGGACATGTAGTTCAAATGCTTGAAAGTATAAAGTCAATGGTATATGTAATCAGTTTTCGATATCTTATTTGTTTAGCATGACATGAAAACTTGATATGCATCTAATGTCTATTATATGGCTTATATGACTTAACTTATATGTCAATCCATGAAAGATTGAAGTTGCCTGAAGCATATACAATTCTTGGTCCTGAAGTACCACATCCTAAGTGCAACTTGTGTACATATGTATCTTGCTATAACTATAAGCATGATGGCATCGAGAATACCTCTATGGAGATATTGAAGAGTCATTCCACGACATTATATGAAGATGTTCAAATCTATCAAGAATGATAATTTCAAGGTGCGGAATATTTATTCAAGTCAATATGGCTGATTTATTAATCAAATCTCTACAAAAGATCGTTTTGAAGATGGTGCACAAGATTGGAATGCAAATGCTCAAGGATGTGAATTGATGCTCTTTTCAGGGGGAGTTAGTGCGCGTTGCACTCTTTTCCCTTACAGGGTTTTGTCCCACTGAGTTTTTCTTGCAAGGTTTTTAACGAGGCAACCAATAGGCGCATATTCAAACATGTGTACTCTTTTTTCTTTTCTGTTATTTTTTCCCATTGGGTTTTGTTTTAGTCAAGGTTTTAACGAGGCACATTATTGAATAGACATTGAAGGGGGAGTGTTATAAAATATTCTATTTAAGGTGAATGTCCATATTTAGAGAGATCCTAGGATTTACTACTTAGTTGCTAAGTCACCACCTCCCTATAAATAAATGGGTTCTCTCCCATTGTAAATCATCCCAAAGTATCAATAAGAATACTCCTCTCTCTACTTTTCTCTATATTGTTCTTGTTCTTGTATTATTGTTCTTGTTCTTATATTATTTCATAACACGGAGAATATTTTTGAGAGCCATTTTTAATATGTTAGGGCCATTTATGGCCTTTTTCCATTCTTCTAAAGCTCCTTTACAAGAAGTTGCATATCGCATATCATATATTAACGGACACGTCTACTCCAATTATTATAACCACCTTGACTCAGCTAAGTTTCGTCATAATTTGACTTAAACTGGATTTATATAATATAACTAGAAGAAAGTTTTCGTATTTAGTTAGGAATTTTTACCTTTTATAGCAAAGGCTAAAACATTATTTATTTTGAATAAATATTATTTTTAAACATTGTATTTTAATCAATATCTTTTAATGTTTATAGCAAAAAAAATCTAATCTTAATTAAATCCTACCCTTATACCACTAAATACGCAATTTTTACTTTTTTTTCTCCTTTTTCAGGTTTTTCTAATTATGTATTTCACATAAACATCTGAAGAAACGTTCTTTCTCTCTCAACTTTTGTCACGACCCCAGTACACCTTTCATGAACTGTCGTGACGACACCTAGTCTCTACGACTAAGTAAACCTACAAATGCGACAAAAAGAACAATTGCAGAAAGAGAATAACTAAAAACGGAAACAAAAAAATGAAACAGTATTAAAGATGCTGCCTGACATATAACAGTACAAAAATCTCAACCTAATACTTCTCAAAATCCGGAACCCCATGAATCACAAGCTAAGAGATTACATAAAAAGTTCTAACTTCAGAATGTCTATCAACAAGGATAATACAAAAGGGCTATACGAATACTGAGAATAGAAAGGGACTCTTCGGTCTGAGGACGCAACAGATATACCTCGGAGTCTCTAGAACAGTGCCTCGCCTCAAGTGTGATAAGACTGAGTGGAAGTGCTTGTATCTGCACATGAAAAACATGCATAGAAAGAGCATGATTATACCACAACGGTACTCAGTAGTGCAAACCTAACCTCGGTTGGGTAGTGACAAAGAAAGTCAAGACCCTACTGAGGTCAAATGAAATACATGGTATAACAGTACAGGAAAAGATAGTATAATTAAGTGCAACAGTAAGAAGTGACACATAATAGAAAGAATAACAACTGTGAGCATGTAATTTTTGCACTACGTGAATTACTCCTATAAAGTCAAACAAAATAATTTCTGTTATTTATTTGCAATTTCATGAATTTATGTGACATTTCTGCTAATTGTTTGCATTTTACGTGCATTTTAATTAAACACACATTAATAAAAAAATACAAAAATATATTGCATGTGCATTTAGGAATTAATTTCACATTTTAGAATTATTCAGTAATTTAGTCATTTTATAAAAAATAAAAAATAAAAAAATATAGCTTAATTTGTACTTCTAAGTTTAAGTTTGATTCTTAAGTAATTTTTCTCTTAATCATGTTTTAATTGTTTTTGATAATATTTATTGTCGGATTAATTTGGAATTTTTAGGTTAATTAGGTATTTATCACTCAATTTAGGTATTTAATAGTTTTTGGAAAATAAAAAGAAAAATGAAAAAAAGAGAGAAAAGAAAATCTAGAAAAATTAAAATAAAAAAAGAAAGCTTTTAACGAATAAATTGGGCCAGTTTTAGCCCAAATAAACCGATCCAACTAGCCCCAACACGATCCAGTTCCCCCACCATAGCCAAAACAACGCCGTTTAGGTTATTTTTTATCTTGGCCGTCGATGTTTTTTAATCTAACAGTCGAGAAGCTGGGATATGATAGTATATATATGTCCAAACGACCCCCTACCCCTAAAACACCCCGTCCTTCACCCGTTCACAGAAACCCTAGCACCACCGTCCTCCGCCGTGCACCGCCGGCCAGAAATCGCCTCTGCTGGTGGCAGTACCCCAAATGGCACCAAAATTACATCGATGACTACCCACACCATGCCCTATCTAAATCCAAGTTCCATTTCCTTCAAATAATTCCCATGCATCTTGAATCTTGGTCGAAACATTCAACTCCGATGCAGTGCATGGTGGCCCTGCTTCCAAACCTTCTCAAAGTCACACCCTTGAACCCCCTAGCCTTCCTCCGTCCAAATCTTAACACAGCGTCCCTCGAATCATTCCTAGTGCCTTCAAATCTCGAATCAGAGCCAACTTGTTCCACCGTTGATCTTTGTGACTTGCATGACCACGATTGGCCGAGTGTTCGAGTATTTCAAGCATGATTTAGCACGAACTCTGTTGGTCGGTTGTTCTTAGAAAAGAACAAGGAATCTTCATTGGTTGTGTTAATTTAGGAGTTCAAAATTGGGTTCAAATGTAAATCAGTGAGTGTTCTTCGTTTTCTTGACCGTGTAATCTTTCTATTCCCTCCTTCTTATTTTTCTTTCCGTTTATGTAAATATACCACTATTTCAGGCCTAGTTTTCCCTTTGAATAATGCAGTGTTTGTACATGCACCATTGAATTTCCGGTCTTTTTTCATTTTAGATTTAATAATGTTTTCTGCTTGTTATTCATGGCATTTTGATGATTAGCTTTGTTGATTTGGTTAACCCCGTTCAGTGTTTAGTGGTAAAAGAAATCAAGTGTTTAGTTAGATTTCGATCGTTGAAGACGTTCAACTATTTTATTAGTTTCTCATCAATTTAGTTAAATGGGTTTCAAAATTTGTTTGAGCCTTAAGATCAATTCCGGACTGTCTATTCTGGGTTTTGATTTGTTTGTTGGGTCTGGGGTATATCCTTGGGCTCATTGGGTTATTTGTGACCCAATTTAAAAGGCCCAACCATTTGAGCCCAGGTCACTTTGGTAGTTTAGGTAATTCACAAGTCATTAGGGGTATTTTAGGGAGTTCAAATTGGGGATTCTTTCATAACATATTTGGAAACTTCTAGAAGCGGTTATCAGTCAATTTTAAACTCTAAACTTGGTCTACATGTCAACAAACTAAAGGACTAAAATGAAATAAAAAGTCCAAAAGATGCCCTAATTACTGGCATATAAAGGCAATATTTCTTGCCTTAGAAGGTAGACTTGGAAAAACTAATTGAAAAAATCAAAGAATTGAGAGCAAGAAATCAGAAGAAGAAAGAAGACTGAAAATTCTGAAAACCTGAAGAATTGAAGAGCTAAAATTATAAGAAAACTGAGGTGGCTAGAACTAAGGGGTCTACTGTTCTATTCAAAGAAAAATCTTTGAAATTCTTCAGATCCCCCCTCTGGTATAATTCCCGAATAGCTAAGGGTTAAAATGAGCTGAGTTTTGGTTATTATCCAATGGCTTGGGTTTAGAGTTTTGTTATATTCTGATTTTGAGCTTTAGGTGCTACTGTTGTGGGTCTGAATTTGGTTCAAAGTGGTTTTCGTTTAGCATTACTAGGCTGATCTTGTTGCTGAAACACTGCTCGTGCTACTACTCAATTGCTGATCATCTGTTCTGTCTTGTTTTTTAAATTTTAGGTACTCCCTGATTCTCTAGGAGATAAGGTACAAATATGGAAGCTGTAATCGCCTGAAATCTTCATACATGCATACCTATCTTTCTTAAAATTTAAAAAGTCAATTACTTGCTTGAGATTTCTGAAGTCAGTAATGTGGGTAAATGGTATTTAAATTAGTTGGTTTATCTTAATATAGTAGTGGTATTTCAGGAATTCACGTTGCACTTCTGTTCTGTATTTCGTTGAGAACTCGAGGTCTATTAGTTTGTTGATGTGTATGTAATTCCGAACATTTGGGACATTTTGTGTACATGGACTGTTGAACGCATGAAAACCCTATTTAGTAGTATTAGCTCTAGTATAATGTAATTTTCAACGTTTTAATGTTTTGAAGTTTGCTATCATGTTAGTTTGATTATTAACTTCAAAATATGATGTGAGCTTTAAATTGACTCTAGGAACAACAAGCATGTTCACATCAATGTTAATTTGTGTTTAATGGATGTCTGAAAAGGTCCTTGTATTTCAGTAATTAACTCTAGTAGCTTAGCCTTGAGATCATGAGAATAGAATCTCAATATTTGTACTCAACAAATTAGTTACCTCCTTGGTTTGAATATATCATACTGTATTTTGTCTATTGTTTGCACAAAAGATTTAACTCGGTTCAATTTCACCTTTGAATTGGCTTCCTCTTGAGGCCCAAACCTGGGACAACTTTTAATTGCAAAGCTGAATGTATTTCCCTTTCTTTGGGTTGGTTTCAATTCAAACTTGCTGAAAGCTCATGTTCATTATCAAATTTGAGGGTTTACAAAATTGAAGTGTAGGTATTGGGTGAGCGAGAAATTTCGATTGATTTGATTTTGGGCCCGATCTTGCGGCCCAATTTTCTTGAATGCCTTGATGTTAGTTAATTTATAATATTAATTAATTAGTTTTTTTTAGAATAAAGGCTAACCTTAATAAATAATAACAGTTCATCTTTAAGATATCCTTTAAAAATGAAATTGGCGCACACCGTGCCAAACAAAATACCAAGTGCGCGGTCTTCTTTATTTATCAATTTTAATTCATCTTAGAATCCGAGGTGTACCACTTAGCAAATTTTCGTGGCCCTCGTGAATTTATACATACGAGATTTCTTTAGGCGCGCTAGTTAAATAATTTTCTTTCCTAACTTCGGATGCGCATTTATGTGACCCAAATCCAAATCCTAACGATATTGAAATATATCAAAAATTACGGGTTCATTTATGTGACGTGGTTCGAGACGTGTTTGAAACGACGTTGAAATATTATTTAAATTAAATAAAAGCAGTTTAAAATTCAAAATGTGCACATGGGTATCAAATGTAATAAAATCAAATAATTTAGACAAAGATAGTAGTTGAGCGACCGTGCTAGAAACACGGGATTTGGGAGTGCCTAATACCTTCTCTCGGGTTAATAGAATTACTTACCTAGATTTCTGGTTCGCAGACTCTTAAATAGAGTCAAACCTTTCTTGATTCGGGATTTAAAGCGGTGACTTGGGACACCATTAATTATTCTAAGTGGCTATTCTGAATTTATTAAATAAATAAATCATGTTTCAATTGTCCTTTAATTGGAAAAATTCCTTTATCTACGCCCCTCGCGGGGTGTAGCGTTAAAGAGATGGTGTGACAACAACAACTACAACAAAGACCAAATAATCACAGAAAGGAATATAGCTCAACACAAAGATAACAATCGGGGATCTAACAGGATACCGTCCTTTTGCCCCTAAATGTAAATATCTACAAAAATGGGGATCTACTAGGACAATGTCCTATAGTCCCCAAATATAAATATTTGGTGGATCTTCCAGGTGACATCCCGTAGTCCAACTCATAGTACGCCGAGTATCTACCAGAATCCCGATCTGTAGTCCCCAAATGGAAATACCCAGTGCTGAGGGAATCTACCAGGTGCATTCCTGTAGAGTCAAATAACTTTGGAGGGGAACCTAGTAAAATATCAATCCATAGTCCCAAATAAATAGGCAAGGGGGATTTACCGAGAAATCACCCGTAGTCCCAAATAAAGAGGCGAGGGGGATTGGCCAGGAAATTGCCGTAATCCCAAAGTAAACACACAACAACAACATGAACAATATCTAATTCAATATTAAAGTAAACATGTTCTAACCTAGCTGCACAGAATATAGGTAAAAGATGTTTGAGCAAGTAAAACAATTGAGTCATTTGGACACGCTTTCCTAGCTAACAGTAGATTGAACTTTCAAGTAGTGTAAATAGGGAAGAAATACACAATTTTTGTTACTTAATGAAAAGCGGGTTTCCAACAATTAGCACATGTACGCACTCATCACCTCACATACACGGTATTCATATAACAACAATACCAAATCCTAGGGGAATATCCCCACACAAGGTTAGAAAAACCACTTACCTCGAACCAGCTCTGTCAAATCTATACCACGTTCTTGCCACGAGTATCTGACTCTAAGTGGTCCAAATCTATTTAAATTAATTGCATAATGTAAATAACACTTGAAGTAACTAATCCTCGGGCCCATTCCTTGGGATCGGGTAAAATTTACATTTTCAAAATCCTCATACCATAACGAGTCTAACCATACCAAAATTATCTAAATCAAACGTCAAATCCCCAATCAAAACTCGAATTTTTAGGTCTAAGAACTTTCTCCAAATTCCCCCCCCCCCAATTTTCATCCCAAATCTGAAATTAAATGATAAAACTATGATTATATTATAGGAATACAACTAGAAAGGGATTTGAAATTGTTACCCACTTCTTTTCTCTTAAAAATCCTCCCTAAATCGCTCTCTCCCGAGCTCCAATTCGATTTTCTAACTTTTGAAACTAAATCCTCGAAATTCCTATTTTCTGCAAAAAAAAAGAAGAAAAACAACCTCACCTGCAAAAACTCATTAATTCCCCAAATCCTCACCTGTGATCAATTTACTATATCTGCGGATGCGTGAACATTTTTGCACCACCGGCGCGTTGACGTTCCTCATCTAGCCGCCTCTGTAGCTCACTTTTGCATATGTGGGAGTAGAATCTACGACCTCTCAACCGTAGATGCGTTTATGACACAATACCAAAAGCTTCAACTGCAAATTCCCAAATTCTAGCTTCCTGTTAACCATCCGAAATTATCCCGAGGCTCCCGGGACCTCAACCAAAAGCATAAAAAAGTCTAATACAACTTTTCAAACTTATATGAATCTCCAAAACACCTCAAACAATGTCGAATCAATCAATTTGCATCGATTCAAGCCTAAGAACTTCGAAAACTCACAAATTATGTCTTCAATCAAAAAGTCTATCAAACCTCATCTTAATGACCTACAAATTTTCACACATGTCATATTCAACACTACGGAACTACTCCAACTTCCAAAATCCTATTCTAACCTCGATATCAAAATCTCACTATCAAACCAGAAACTTCAAAAATTCAACTTTTGGCATTTCAAGCCTAAATAAGCTACAGACCTCCAAAACACAATCCGAACACACCTCTAAGCCCGAGATCACCCAACAGAGCTAACAAAACCGACATAATTCTATTCCGAGGCTGTCTTTGCACCCCCCCAACTACGGTCCTAATAATAAAGCTTAACTCTCTTTTAGGGATTACGTGTCCAAAAACTCTTCAAAACTCCAAAGAAATCCTCCCGGCAACCCATAATAACAGAAACAAACACGAAAAATATGGTTAATAGGGGATCGGGGCGTTAATTCTTAAAACGACCGGCCGAGCGGTGTCATCATCCTAAAACTAAATATTTCATACTCGAACAAGCACAGAGACATACCTGAAGTAGTAAAAAGACAAGGGTAATAGCTACGCATATCTTTCTCTATCTCCCAATCCGCCTCCTCTACCGACTGACCCCTCCACTGAACATTCACTAGTGCAATTTTCTTTGACCTCAGCTTTCTAAACTGCCGATCCAATAGTGCAACTAGCTCTTTATCATAAGATAGATCTTTTTCAAACTGGACTGAACTAAAATCGAACACGTGCGGCAGATCACTTTGATACCTATGGAGCATAGAAACATGAAATACCGGATGAACTCCTGCCAAATTGGGAGGTAAGGCAAGCTTATAAGCAACCTCCTTAACACGGCGTAATACCTCTAAAGGGCAAATAAACCTTGGACTAAACTTCCCTTTCTTCCCAGATCTCATATCGCCTGTGAAACCCGAAGTAGAACTTACTCTCCAACCATATAGGAAACATCACGAACCTTCCAGTCCGTGTAACTCTTCTATTTGGATTAGGCTGTACGGAGTCTATCCCGAATCACCTTAACATTATCCAAAGCATCCTGAACCAAGTTTGTGCCCAATAAATTTAGCCTTACCCGACTAAAACCAACCCATCTGGGATCCACACCGCCTACCATACGGTGCCATCTGAATGCTGGAGTGATAGCTGTTGTTGTAGGCAAACTCCGCCAATGGCAAGAACTTATCCCATGATTCTCCAAACTCAATCACACATGCACAGATCATATCATCAAGAATTTGAATAGTGTGCTTGGATTGTCCGTTCGTCTGAGGGTGAAATGTTGTACTCAACTCCACCCGAGGACCTAACTCATGCTAAACGGCCCTCTAGAACTGTGATGTAAATTGAGTATCTCTAATTGAAATGATGGAAACATGAATACCATGCGGACGAACAATCTCCCGAATATAAACCTCCGCCAGACGCTCCGAAGAATAAGTGTGCACACATGAATGAAATGCACGGATTTGGTCAAACGATCCACAATCACCCAAATGGAATCGAACATCCTCAAAGTCCATGGGAGCCCAACTACAAAGTCCATGGTGATCTACTCCCACTTCCACTTCGGAATATCTATCTGCTGAAGAAACCCACTCGGTCTGTGGTGCTCATACTTCACCTGTTGAAAATTGAGGCACCGAGCTACAAACCCAACAATATCCGTCTTCATCCGCATCCACCAAAAGTGCTGCCTCAAATCTTGATACATCTTCGCGGCACCCAGTTTAATAGAATACCGCAAACTACAGGCCTCTTTTAGAATCAACTCCCAAAGCCCATCAACATAGGTACATTGATCAGATCCTACATCCTCAATACCCCATCATCCCTAATAGTCATATCGTTGTCATCACCGTGCTGATCTTTATCCTTGAGGACAATCAAATAAGGGTCATAAAACTAACGCTCCTTGATACGATCAAATAACAAAGACCGAGAAAGTATGCAAGCTAGAACCCGACAGGGCTTTGAAAGATCCAATCTCACAAACTGGATGGCTATGGCCTGGACATATATTGCCATGGGTCTCTCCGTTGCTGGTAAATAAGCCAAAATCCCCAAACTTTCAGGCCGATGACTTAAATCATTGGCCACCATATTGGCCTTGCTCGGGTGATACAAGATAGTAATATCATAGTCCTTTTGCATCTCTATCCACCTTCTTTGACGCAAATTAAGGTCATTTTACTTAAGCAGATATTGCAAAACTCCGGTGATCAGTATAAATCTCACAAGTTACACCATACAAATAATGGTGCTAGATCATCAAGGCGTGAATAATAGCTGTTAACTCAAGATCTTAGACAAGATAATTCTTCTCATGTACCTTCAACTATCTTGACGCGTAGGCAATCACCCTACCATCTTGCATCAATACGCTCCAAGGCAATCCTTGAGGCGCCATAATAGATAGTATAACACGCTGAACCTGTAGGTAATATAAAAAATAGGGCCGTAGTCAAAGATATATTGAGATTCTAGAAGCTCACCTCACACTCTTCCATCCACTAGAACGAAGCACTCTTTTGGGTTAGTCTAGTCATAGGGGATGTAATAGATGAAAACCCATCAATAAAACGATGCTAGTAACCCGTCATGCCAAGAAAACTACAGATCTCTATAACTGAGGATTGAATGGGCCAACCCTACACAACCTCTACTTTTTTTGGATCCACCTGAATACCTTCACTGGATACCATATGGCCTAACAATGCAAAGGAATCCAACCAAAACTGACATTTCGAGAATTTAGCATATGACTTCTTCTCTCTCAAAGTCTGAAGCACTGTCCTCATATGCTGCTCATGATCTTTGCCACTTTGGGAATACCCCAAAATATCATCAACAAAGACATTAATGAACGAGTCAAGATATGATTGGAACACACCGTACATCAAATTCATGAAGGTCAGTAGGGCATTGGTCAGCCCAAATAACATAACAAGGACCTCATAATGACCATATTGCGTCCCAAAAGTAATCTTCAAGATATCTGGCTCTCAAATCTTCAACTGGTGGTAACCTGAGCGCATGTTAATCTTTGAAAATACTCGTGCACCTTATATATGGTAAACAAATCATCAATACGAGACAAAGGATAATGGTTCTTCATTGTAATTTTGTTCAACTAATCAATGAACATACGTATGAACCATCCTTCTTCTTCACAAACAATACAAAAGCACCCCAAGGTAATGCACTGGGCCTAATAAAACCCTTATCAATCAATTCTTGTAACTAATCCTTCAACTCTTTCAACTCAGGAGGGGCCATAAGATACGGAGGAATAGAACTAGGCTGAGTGCCCGGCAATAGATCAATACCAAATCAATGTCTTTATCGGGCGGCACACCTAGAAGGTCAGCTGGAAACACATCAGAAAAATCCAGTACTACTGGGATCGAATCAATTGAAGGGGTAGCATTACTAACATCTCTCATATAAGCTAAATACGCATCACACCCCTTCTTAACCATTCACTAAGCCTTAAGGAAAAAAATAACTCTTTTGGGAGTGTAATCTAAAGCACCCCTCCACTCAACACGCGACACACATGGCATATCCAACGTCATGGTTTTGGCGTGAAAATCAAGAATAGCATAATGGGGTGACAACCAGTCCATGCCCAAGATAATATTAAAATTTACTATGCTGAGCAATAATAAACCGGCTCTGGTCTCAAAACCACTAAGAGCAAATGAACACGATAGATAAATGTGGTACACGACAATAGAATCTCCCACAAGAGTAGAAACATAAACAAGGGAACTCAAAGAATCCAGAGATATACCCAAATGCAGAGCAAAATAATAAGACACATAAGAATAAGTGGAGCCTAGATCGAATAGAATCGATGCATCTGTGTGACAAACTAGGAAATTACCTGTGATGATAGAATAAGAGGTAACAACATCGGTATAGGCATGAAGGTTATAGCATCGGTCCTAGCCTCCCCCTCTAGGGTGACCTCTACATCCTCGACCTCCACCTCTAGCTGGATGAACAGGCGAGGTAGCAGCTGGATTTTTAACCATAGCCTGAGAACTCTGCAGGACATGCTGTGGCTGAGACGTGTGTGGAGGCTCACTCCTTCCAAGTTAAGGGAAATACTTCACCACATAGCTTATATCACCACACCTAATACAACCTTGCGGCTGACGTTCACTAAGAACCGTGCGGTATAGGTACTCTAACACCCCTGAACATCTCAAACACTATGCGAAGCCAAGAATGAAAATTGAGCTGGTTGACCCATAAGACCTCTCCCATGCCTTACTGTACCTCAAAAAATAAGGGACAATGGATCTCTCAAGTCTATGAGGTCTCCTACCCTATACCCTCTCTCATGACCTCGTTTGTCCTCTCTCTCCTGGATCCACCTGTCCCCTACTTGGTGAGAGATCCTTTCTACCTATTGAAATGAGACCACATGCTATGTCGCCCTGACATCTGGAACCTAACCAATGTAAACTCGCTGATCTAGAGTGGGGGTTGCAGTAATATGGTTCCTCCCACGATTTGTGAAGTTGTCGGTCCAACTTGCATCAAACCCGCCTGAACTAGTGTACCAAACATGCTCAGGAATTATGTTAAGGTCTCCTGAAGAGCTGGGGTAGTAGTAACAATAGGTGTATCAGGTGCCTTGGCTCCGGCTGGAGCTGATGGCGGTCCTCTGTGGTTGCTCGCATAGATGCTCTGGGTGCACCGCGTACACATCCTCGGCCTCTACCCCGGCCTCGACCTATGACAGCTCTCGCAAGGGACGGGGGTGTCTGGTCATCTTCATAGCACGTGTTCTCACCATCTGTGAGAGAATGGAATACAGAGGTTTAGGATTGTGACGTCAAAAATCTCTTACGACACGGAAATCAAATGAAGAGGAAGTTTTCCTAACAACTACATAGCCTCTCGTATATAAGTACAGACGTCTCCGTACCAATCTGCGGGACTCTAGTAAACTGGCTTGTTATTCATGACTCCTATGAACCTAGAGCTCTGATACTAACTTGTCACAACCCCAGTTTTCCCTCTGTGAACTATCATAACGATACCTAGTTTCTATGACTAGGTAAGCATACAAATGCGGAAAATAGAACAGTTGCGGAAAGATAATAACTAAAAACCAAAACAACAAAATGAAATAGTTTTTATGATGCTGCTTGGCATATAATAGTACAAAATCTCAACCTAACACTTCCCAAATGATGAAACCTCATGAATCACGAGCTAAGAGATTACATTAAAAAATCTAACTCTAGAATATCTATCAATAAGGAAAATATAGAAGGGCTATACGAACACTGAGAATAGACTAGGACTCTTTGGTCTATGGACGCGACAAATATACCTCGGAGTCTCTACAAAAATGCCTCACCTCAAGTGTGATAAGACTAAGTGAAAGTACCTAGATTTGCACATGAAAACATGCGCAGAAAGGGCATGAGTACACCACAACGGTACTCAGTAAGAGCCAAGCCTAACCTCAGTCGAGTAATGATGAGGAAATTCAGCGCCCTATTGAGGTCAAATGAATTACAAGCCATAACAGTATAGAATAATAAAGTATAATTAAGTACAATAGGATCGAAGAACAAAAATAGCTACAATAGAGACAAAATAATCACAGAAAGGAATAAAGCTCAACGTAGAGATAACAACTGCGGATCTACCAAGATATCATCCTGTAGCCCCCCAATGTAAATTTCCAGCAAAGCGGGGATCTACCAAGACACCGTCCTATAGCCCCCAAATGTATATATCTAGTGGATCTCCCGAGTGCCATCCCATAGTCCAACTCACAGTGCACCGGGGATCTACAAGAATCCCGATCTGTAGTCCTCAAATGTAAATACCAAGTACAGGGGGAATTTGCTGGGTGCATTCTCATAGTTCCATATAACCGTGTAGGGGGATCTCTCGGAATATTAATCCGTAGTCCCAAATTTTCATCACCCCGATTATTCCTCCGTGAACCATCATGACAGCACCTAGTCTCTACGACTAGGTAAGCCTAACAATGCGGAATATAAACAACAATTGCGGAAGAAATAACTTAAAAACCGAAATAGTAAAATAAAATAGTGTTTAAAATTTCGTTCGGCATAAACCATAACAATTCTTGAAGCTAATTACATTTCCAAAATCCCGAAATCTAATGATCACAAGCCTTTGAATGTGTACAAGCATCTAACTCAAAAAATATCTAACAAAGAAACGAAAGTACAAAAGGGCTAATACAAAAGGGAGAGTGGAAACAAACTCTTTGGTCTGCGGACGTGGCAGATATATTTAGAGTCTCTACAAGGACCTCGTCTCAAGCGTGATAAGTCTGAGTGGAAGTTCCTAGATCTGCACATGAAAAACATGCATAGAAATGGCATGGGTACACCACAATGGTACTCAGTAAGTGCCAAGCCTAACCTTGGTCGAGTACGGACGAGGAAGGTCAGGGCCTTACGGAGGTTAAATAAAATATAAGGTTCAACGGTGTAGAACAAGACAATATAAATAAGTACCAGAGTTAAAGTAACGCAGGATATAAAGGACAAAAACAACTACTAGAGAGGCAAAGTAAACAGAAAAAAAAAAATACAACTCAACAAAAAAATACTGACTCGGGATCTCCTAGGATACTATCATGTAGTCCCCAATGTAAATATCCAGTGGATCTCCCAGGATACCGTCCCTTAATCCAACTCAAAATGCGAGGGGATCTCACGGAATACCGATCCATAGTGCCAAATGTAAATACTCAGTACATGGGGAATCTACCAAGTGTAGTCTCGCAGTTCCAATATAAAAATGCAGGGGGATCTCCCGGAATATCGATCTGTAGTCCCAAAGTAAACATGCAGGGCGATCTCCAAGAATACGGTACCGTTGTCCTAAGGTAAACACACAGTAACCATAGGAAGAATACAAAGTTCAATTCAAGTTCCATACCAAGTTATAATAGGTATTTCTAACCTAGTATGCTGCACATAATCTAAATAAGGCAGTTTGAGCAAGTAAGGTAATTAAGTCAATTATACATTCTTTCCTCAGCTAACAACATGCTTAAATTGCAAGTAGTATAAGCAGGAAAATAAATTTACTAGTAATTACTTAATGAAAATTAGATTATCAACTATTTGCACAAGCACACACTCGTCACCTCATGTACAATGTATTTCAATTATCAATAATACAAAATCCTAAGGGAAATGTTCCTACACAAGATTTGTAAATCCACTTACCTCTAACTGGCTCAAAATCCATTGGAAACCACGTTCTTACCACGAGTACTTGACTCTAAATGGCCCATATATATTCAAATCAATTGCATAATGTAAATAACACTTCAAGTAATTAACTCTACAAATAAATTCTAAGCTAATACTCGAAATTAGGTAAAATGACCAAAACGTTCCTCGGGCCCATGTCTCGAAATTAGGTAAAATTTAGATTTTAGAATCCTCACACTCTCACGAGCTTAGTCATACCAAAAGTACTAAAATCGGACCTCAAATGGCCCCTAAAATCATCACGCAAAGCCCTCGAATTAGTCAAGCCCTAACCCTCAATTACTACTAATATTCCTTAAAGGTTTTATGCTTAGGATGATAGAAATCTCCATAATAACAAGTTAAGGTTCCAAGAATCTTACCTCCCCGAAGCTCACTTTAATTCCCTCTCAAAAACCTCCACAAAAGCTCAACTCCCGCATGAAAATGGTGAAAAAACCACTCAAATTCGCGAAGGCAACTAATTATATGATTTGCCCAGCTATGCCATATCTGCGGTCCAAACTTATGCATTTGTGATACTGCTTCTGTGGTCAAAGGAACCGCTTCTGCTCGCACCTGTGAACCATATGCCGCATATGCGGTCACATAGGTGCGGTAATGCATCCGCTTCTGCAATTCCTGCTCACTTTCCTTCTTGGCCGCTTCTGCGGATTGGATATGTATCTGTGGGAGTCGCATCTATGATCTCTCAACCGTAGATGCAGCTACGATAGTAGACCAAAGACTTTAGCTACAAACTTCAACTTTCCAACTTCCCTTTAACCACCCGAAATCATCTCGAGGCCCCTGGGACCTCTACCAAAAGAACTGACAAGTCATATACTACTATCCAAACTTATTGAAATCTCCACAACACCTCAAACAACATTGAATCAACAAATTAGCATCAGATTTAAGCTTAAGAACTTCAAAAACTCTCAAAATACACTTTCGAAAAAAGTCTATCAAACCTCATCTGAGTGATCTGAAATTTTGCACACACATCACATTCAACATTATGGCACTACGCCAACTTCCTTAATTCCATTCTGACCATCAGATCAAAATCTCACTATCAAATTGGAAACTTCAAAAAATTCAATTTTCAGCATTTGAAACCTAAATTAGCTACAGGCCTCTAAAACACAATCCAGACATGCTCCTAATCAACCAATGGAGCCGACTGACCCATCAGAATTCCATTCTGAGGCCATATTAACACTATTCTGACTATGGTCCAATTTCGAAAACTTAAGCTCTTATTTAGGGACTAAGTGTCCAAAAACTCCTCGAAACTCCAAATAAACCCTCGTGGCAACTCACAATAGTAGGAATAAACACAGGGAAAGCATTTAATAGGAGATCAGGGCATTAGTTCTTAAAATGACTTGCCAGATCATTACACCCTCCCACAATTAAACATTCGTTCATCCTCAAATAAGCATAGAGACATACATGAAGTAGTGAAAAGATGATGGTAACAGATGCACATATCCTACTCGGTTTCCAAGGTCGCCTCCTCGATCGGTTGACCCTGCCACTGAACCTTCACTAACGCAATGTTCTTTGACCTCAACTTCCGAACTTTCATGTCTAATATTTCCACTAGCTACTCAACATAAGATAGATCCTTATCCATCTGAACTGAACTAAAACCCATCACATGCGAAGGACTGTCGTGATACCTCCAGAGCATCGAAATATGAAATACAGGATGAACTCTTGCCAAGTTGGGAGAAAATGCAAGCTCCTAAGTAACCTCGCCAACATGCCGTAATACCTCAAAAGGGCCAGTAAATGTCGAACTCAACTTCCATTTCTTCTAAAATCTCATAAAGCCCTTCGTAGGAGAAACTTGAAGCAGAACCCGCTCTCCAACCATATAAGAAACATCACGAACCCTCCGATCCGTGTAACTCTTTTGTTTTGACTGGACCGTACAGAGTCTATCCTGAATCACCTTAATCTTCTCCAAAGCATCCTAAACCAATTCTGTGCCCAATAATCTAGCCTCGCCCGGCTCGAACCAACCTACCAGGGATCTACACCGCCTACTTTATAAAGCCTCACACGATGCCATCTGAATGCTAGACTAATAACTGATTATGTAGGCAAACTCCGCCAATGGCAAGACATGATCCCATGAACCTCCAAACTCAATCACACACAGAAATGAAATGCGTGGACTTGGTCAGCCGATCCAAAATAGCCCAACTAGCATCAAACTTCCTCAAAGTCTGTGGGAGGCCAACTACGAATTCCATGTTGATCCTCTCCCACTTCCACTCCAAAATTTCTATCTGCTGAAGCAACCCACCCGGTCTCTGGTGCTCATACTTCACTATTGACAATTGAGGCACCGAGGTACAAACCTAACTATATCTTTCTTTATCTGCCTCCACCAATACTGTTGCCTGAAATCCTGGTACATCTTCACTACACCCGAGTGAATGGAGTACCGCAAACAATAGGCCTCTTCTAGAATCGACTCCTGAAGCCCATCAACGTTAGATACACATGTCTGACCCTACATCCTCAATATCCCATCATCACTAATAGTCACATATCTGACATCACCGTTCTGAACTTTATCCTTGAGGACAAGCAAATGAGGGCCATCAAACTGGCACTCCCTAATATGATCAAATAAGGAAGACGAGAAACTACACAAGCTAGAACCCGACTGGGCTCCGTAAGATCAAATCTCAAAAACTGGCTGGATAAGGCCTAAACATCCATCACTAAGAGCCTCTCCGCTGTTGGTAAATAAGCTAGTCTGACTGATGGCTCAAAGCATCAGCCACCACATTGGCCTTGCCCTGGTGATACAAAATAGTGATATCATATTCCTTTTGCAGCTTTATCCATCTCCTCTGTCGCAAATTAAGGTCCTTCTACTTGAATAGATGCTTCAAATTCCGGTGATAAGTATAAATCTCACAAGGCACACCGTACAAATAGTGACGCAAGATCTTCAAGACGTAAAAAATAGCAACTAACTCTAGATCATGGATAGGATAATTCTTCTCATGTACCTTCAACTGTCTGGATGTTTAGGTAGTCATCCTACCGTCCTGCATCAAAACCACTCCAAGGAAAATCCTCGAGGCATCACAATAGACTGTATATGACCTTGAACCCCTATGCAATATCAAAATTGGGGCGTAGTCAAAGCTATCTTGAGCTTCTGAAAGCTCAATCACACTCTTATGTCCACTGGAACAGAGCACCCTTCTAGGTCAGTCTGGTCATAGGTGCTACAATAGATGAACCCTAACAAATCGACGATAATAACCCTCCAGGCAAAACTATGGATTTCTGTAGCTAAGGTTGGTCTGGGCTAACTCTGCATTTCCTCCACATTATTTAGATCTACGAGAATACCCTCACTCGATAGCGTGCGGCCTAAGAATGCCACGGAATCAAACCAAAACTCAGATTTTGAGAACTTTGCACATAACTTATTGTCTCTCAAAGTTTGAAGCACTGTCCTCAGGTGCTGCCCATGATCTTCCCGACTCCGAGAATACCCCAGATTATCTTCAATAAAGACAATGAAGATCGAGTCAAGTTATGGCCAGAACACACTGTGCATCAAATGCATGAAGGCTGCTAGGGTATTGTCCAGTCCAAATGACATAACAAGGAACTTGTAATGACTATACCGAGTCCTAAAATCAGTCTTCAGGATATCTGGCTCCCAAATCTTCAACTGGAGGTAACCTGAACACAAGCAAATCTTAGAAAACACTCGTGCACCCTATAGCTGGTCAAACAAATCAACAATATGAGGCAAAACACAACGGTTCTTCACAGTAACTTTATTCAACTGGCAATAATCAATGTACATACGCATTGAACCATCTTTCTTCTTCATAAACAAGATAGGAGTACCCTAAGGTGATACACTTGGCAGAATAAAACCATTATCAAGCAATTCCTGTAACTGATCCTTCAATTCCTTCAACTCAGGAGGAGCCATACAGTACGAAGGAATAGAAATAGGCTGAGTGCCTGACAATAGATCAATGCCAAAATCAATATCTCTATCGGGTGGCATTGCCCAGAAGGTCAGCTCGAAATACATCGGAAAAATATTGTATTACCAGGACTGGATCAACTGAAGGGGTACCAATACTTACATCTCTCATATATGCTAGATATGTGTCGCACTCCTTCTCAACCATACGCTGAGGCTTAAAGAAAGAAATAACTATGCTAGAACTGTGATCTAAAGTACCCATCCACTCAACACGGAGTACACCTAGCATAGCCATCATCATGATTTTGGCGTGACAATCAAGAGTAGCATAATAGGACGACAACCAGTTCATGCCAAAGATAATATCAAAATCTACCATGCTGAGTAACAATAAATCAGCTCTGGTCTCAAAACCACAAAGAGCAACCAAACACGATCGATAAACGTAGTTCACAACAAGATTATCTCCCGCAGAAGTAGAAACATAAATAGGAGATATCAAAGAATCCCGTGGTACACCCAAATGTAGAGAAAAATAAGAAGTCACATTAGTGTAAGTGGAGCCTGGATCGAATAGAACCAATGTATTTCTTTGAGAAACCAATATAATACCTGTGATGACAAAATCAAAGGTAAAAACCTCGGTACGGGCAGGAAGAGCATAGTATCAGGCCTGGCCTCCCTCTCTACGGCGACCTCTACCTCCTCGAGCTCCACCTCTACCTAGCTAAGCAGGTGGGGAAGCAACTGGAGCTGTAACCATAGCTTGAGAACTCTGTTGGGCACACTATGGCTGAGACGTCTATAGAGGTGCAATGCTCCTAAGTCAGGGGCAATAGCTCACCATATGGCATGTACAACCACACTTAAAACAAGCCTTGGGAGGACATGGTGGCTGTGACTTGCTCAGGACATGTCTGCTGGACTGACCACTAAAAGCACCTTATGCATGAGGCACAATAAATACCCGATGTGCATAATAAGGCTCCTGAGGTCTAGGAGGAGCTTGAATACCACTAGCTGCTGGAAGAGCTGAATGAACGAGGTGACTCAAATACTCCTACCGTGACAAGCTACAGCTAATGCACAGGCACCAGTATAATAGCTCGACTCTCGATACCTCTTGGCCTCCCTGTCCTCTCTGTCCCGAGCATACATACCATCAATCTTCCTAGAAATGCTCACCACCTACTGAAAGAAATATCCATCGCTAACTCACGAGCTATGCTGTACCTGGTTCTAGGAATAATCCCCTCAATTACCCGGCAAACCCTCTTGCGAACAGTAGAAACCAAGGTTGGGGCATGTCTAGCCAAGCTGGTGTAACGAATAGCATACTCCGAGACAGTCGTAGTACTCTAGAGTAAATGTTCAAACTCTGCGTGCCATGTGTCCTTGAAGATCCGAGGAACAAACTCTATCAGGTATATATTTCAAAATTTGGTCCAAGTCAGTAAAGCAGCCTGCTTCGGACTATCTAACTCATAGGTACGCCACCACTCATAGGTAGCTCCTCGAAGATGGAAGACAATAAAAGAAACCCACTCGACCTTTATATACCCATTGTGCAGAGGATACAATGACACCCCTCCAGATATCCCATGGCATTATCTGATGCTAACCCACTGAATACAGGAGGATCATACGTCTTGAATCTCTAAAGTCTCCAGTGCTCATCCTCTGAAGCCGCTGCCCTTTCCTCGGGCTGACCTAGGACTATAGGCTATACATGAATAATCTCAGGGAAATAATCAACATGCACTTGCTACTCAATATTACGGGTGGTGGGAGTCTTTGCTCCTCCCCCAGCCTAAGATATGGCTGCAAGAAAGGGAAACAACCCTGCTTGAGCCAAAGTGGTGTACATGCTCATGAAGTGCGCAAGATTCTCCTGAAGTGTTGGATCAGTAGGCTTATCAGGTGCTTGGACTTCGGCTGGAACTACTTGTGGTACCTCGATGACATCTTGCACGGGTGCTCTGGCTGCCTCTCGTGCGCTTCCTCGGCCTCTACCTTGGCCCCGATCTCTAACGGCTACAGTAGGGGTCACATGTGCTTGATCATCTCGAGTAGCATGTGTCCTCAACATATGTGAGAGAATACAAGACAGATATTTATAATTGTGATATCGAAATCTCACACGCCAAGGAAATCAAATGAAGTGGAATTTTCCTAATAGTTACATAGCCTCTCCTAGATAAGTACAAACGTCTCCGCACTGATCAGTGAGACTCTAATAAATCGACTTGTGATTCATGTCTCCTATGAACCTAGAGACCGATACCAACTTTTCATGACCCCGATTCACTCTACGTGCACCATCGTAATGGCACCTAGTCTCAGCGACTAGGTAAGCCTGACAATGCGATATATAAATAACAATTACGGAAGAAATAATTTAAAAACAAAAATAGTGAAATAAAATAGTGTTCAAAATGAAGCTCGACATACACCATAACAATGCTCGAAGCTCATAACATTTTCCAAAAATCAGAACCTCATGATCACATGCCTTTGAATGTCTACAAGCATCTAACTCCAGAGTATCTAACAAAGAAACAAAAATACAAAAGGGCTAATACAAAAGGGAGAGTAGAAAGGGACTCTTCCGTCAGTGAACGCGACAGATATACCTTGAAGTCTCTACAAGCGCCTCATCTCAAGAATGTTATGTCTATGTACAAGTACATAGATCTGCACATGAAAAGCATGCACAGAAAGAGCATGAACACACCACAATGGTACTCTGTAAGTGCCTAGCCTAACCTCGGTCGGTTAGTGACGAGGAAGGCCAGTGCTCTACTTAGATAAATAAAATATAAGGTTCACCATTGGAGAATATGACAATATAAATAAGTGTTGATACCCAATTTTTTCTTACATATTTTTATATACAAAATATTTTCAAAGTAGCATGTACATGCATATGTGAGCGGCTCAAGTGTTTTGATATTTTTTTAAATATTTAGAAAATCAATTTATTGTTTATTTTAATAGTATAAAACCTAATAATTATTCCCAAAGATTATTATTTTAGTGAATGGCTTATTTTATTCTCATATTTACGCTAGGATGTAATTAAGAATTTTTTAAATATTTTTACAAATTTATTTTGCATTTTCAAAGTTAAATTGCAGAAAATTGCAATTTTAGCTCCATTTTGAGATTAACCGCATTTTATAAATATAAAGTTAGTTCCAGTATTTTTAAGTTAATATTTACATAATATTGACTAGATCAAAAATTTTCCTTTTAAATCATTTTTATCTTTTTTTATAAAAAATTAAAATGGGGAAAAGTGGCTATTTAAATACTAGCCCTACTCTATTTCAATTTTAGCCTAAATTGACCCTCAAATTAACCCAGTAATTTCCTAAATGGGCCAACCCACAACCCAACCCGTTCCCCACTTGCCCATTTAAATCTGGACCATTTATCACTCAAAATCAACGGCCAGAAATCACCCTTCTTTTTTTAGCCCGAGATGACTAGCCTAATTCCCTCATTTTGCATTTTCAGCCGCCTTTGAAACCTTTTATCTCTTAAAACTATCTCAAAGCCCCTCGACCATAGCCTATCTCACCGTTCCCTACCTCAAGCTCACCGGATATCATGGCCATTATGGTCATGATAACCTCATACTCACCCTCTATTACTCATGTGTGCTCAATATTTGAAGAACCAAAGCCTTGAAATCGATGGATTCCTTTAAGATCTTCTAAGATCTCTAGATCTACAGCTTCTCTGGCCACTATTTCGGCATATGTAGCAATATGAGTCTTTTCGACTCAGGATCAGACTTTCCTAAAGACCTTTCTCATTTCTAGGGTTTTGTCTGCAATCCATGGCTATTCGAGGTTCTTTTTGAATTTATTTTCTCAAGATCTGTCACGTATCTATGCTCCACTTGAGTTTTCAAACTATTTTCCCAATTTTTCTTTCAAAAAATTATTTTTTAGATCTTTCTTTCCCGATCTAGGGTTTTTCTAAAATGTTTAAGTGATTTTTGATTTTCCTTTACCTTTACGTGTACCTTCTCCTATTGTGTTCTTGTATTCTCCCTTTTACCACTCTCTTGTATGACTATCTTACTGTGTTCTTTTATATGTTTTTTTGCTATAACTTTCTCTGATGTTCTTATGTTCTTCTTCTGTATTTTCTTACTGGGTCTGACAAGTTCTTTATTTGTCTTCTTATGGACTTTGTTAAAGTTGTTTCTAGAGATTTTCATCTACTGTTTCCTTAAGTTACACTACCTCTTTGTCCTCTTAACTTGTTTAAGTTCCAAACTTTTCTCAAAACATATCCTTTATGTTTCAAATATTCATTTACACTATGGTTTTTTTGAACCTGCTATATTACCTGTATGTTTTCTCATGCGTCTCTGAAAAGCCTGTTTCAGTTATTCGCCTTCTCGTCTCTACATCTGATTCGACTTGAAAACCCTAGAATTTCGGGTTTTTGGCGAGTTTGGTCTTGTGTTTTGAGTAGGATTCTATTATGGGACCCTGGATTCTCTTACACTAAGCTGAGCGTAAATACTAAATCTGAGCCTCATTGTTTGTGACTCTAAACTTTTCCATACTAGATTCTTTCTAATTAGCTTGACAATTTTTTCTTGTTTGACATGTCTATGCTTTCTATATGAGGGATTCTTCCTTCAAATGGGTTTTACCAATTTGTGATTGATTCAGAATTCCTTTTAATATGGTTCTATCGATTATTTTTTATTTTCTTTAGTTAAACCTTTCCTCACCTTTCTTTGTTAGATTCATTCATACTAAAACTCAATTTCTGATTTTTACTGGGTGTTGATTGATTCCGTTCCATATTTGTCACAAACTGTGTAATATTGAATGCTTTCCTTAAATGATTTCTATGTATTTACCCCTTTTGTGGTACTTAGAAAAGATTTTAATGAAAAACCCTTAATTGGTTTTACCCGTTGAAATTAGAATCCCTTAACAAAAGGGAGAGATTTAAGTGAATATTTCCTTACCTTTATTACTTGCTTTCTGCAATATAAAATGGGGCATGACCCTTCTATACACATCATTGATTGTTGAAGATTTCAAATTCAATATTCTCACACTCTCAATTGCAATACTCTTTCAAATACTCTACTCTATTCTGAGGTCTCTTGTACTGTTTGATTGCAATTTGGCTTACAAGACTCATGCCTTCACTTATTTGTTTCTCTTAAACTGGTATGTCTCAATTTTGATTTCAACTTCTTCCATATATGTTTACTTTACAATTGCTATAAACCTGTCTACTTTGCTGTTCATGTATTGCAATGAATATGCTACTTTCTCTTTGCATCAACTATTTTTTGTGAATTCCCCATACCCCCACCAATTCTATGTGTGTTAGTTAAGTCCCATGGTCTGGCAGTATCTATATTGCTACCCATGTCTGAACTTGATCCACAATGGATCCTAACTCTTAAGATTGGGCTAACAGGCTGTTTAGGGGTGTGCTAGTACTCCCAATTTCTGGGCATGACCAATTGCCTGCCCTGGCTTTTCCTACTTCCCGCTTTATGCACTTGCACTTACCCTTAGAGTCTAAGTTCTGCCCCCTTCTTATGTGCGTTGCTTTGCGACCTTGAGTTCCCTCTTAACTTGGACATTTGAGGGCTAGCCCTTCCACACTGCACTATGTCTAATTCTTTAATGTATTTGGGGTATATGCACTGCCCGGAGCCCTTTGAGACTCTTGGAAACTTTAACACATCCCAAATAAGTAAAAGGCTTTTGGAAATCTGATCCTTGAAGTTGGTTTGTTTCATATTGTTAGACTATAAGTCTGAATTAGGCTATTTGGGTGTAGCTTGAATTTCTTATGTAATTTTATTTACTTTTGTGGTTCATTTTGGTTTGTAATAATTTGTAATAACTATGGGGATGGCTTGTGGAAAGGTATGGGAATAAATGTATGCAAAGGGTAGATAACTTGCCTATATGATTTTTTGATTCTTGCATTTACATAAATTACCTCATTCATGTAGATAACTTGCTCATAGGATTTTTTTGAACTTTTGCATTCCTATTTTTAGAAATCATGCCTATGAGTTCTGTATTCTTATCTTAGAAATCTTGCCAGTAAGTGTTGCATCCCTGCATATAGAGATCTTGTCTATAGGTTTTTGCATATTTTGCGTATAGAAACCATAATCATTGGTTTTTTTGTACTTTATCGAATATATGTTGTTAGGCAAACGATCCTAGATTTAATAACAGTTTAGATATATCTATCACTATGTAAACTTGTTCATAGGTTTAAATAATAAATAACATCCTAGATATTATGCCAATAAAACTTCCTGAATTCTTGCATCTGCATCCATCACTAGGCAAACATGTATATAGGTTTAAATAATAAACAACCTTCTAGATACCATGCCTTTATGACTTTGCACTCTTGTTTCAACCATAAAGTGTTTAAAATCACTTACGCTTAGAATTCATGCCTATAGAAGTAATCGGTTGAATCAGCTTCGTCTATTTCCTCTATGAGTCTAAAATAAGTGAATAAGATTATTTAAAATCTGCAGAACCTTTTGTTTATAAATCCAATAATCCTTTCTTTTAAAACTAGTACACTTTCTACACTTCTAGATATCCTACCTATAGGTTTCACCTAGGCAAGCCATTAGGTGATTAATCAACCTTGTCAGTTCTTAATAAATTACAGCTAAACCAAGCCTAATTCGGACTTACATATGAGAAATATGCGATAAATTAGCCTTCGCTAGCACATTAAAATTAATTAAGGCCACAACTAGCATTTGAAGTCATGCTATGTAATTTGCTCCTTAAGTGAGGAGGTCTATTTGAGCCTTAAGTGCTTTTTGCTTTTCCCCTAATTGCTTATGTGTTCTTGCTTGTCGCCATAGACTTTTATCCTTTTTAAAATCTAAAGCCCCAACTTCCCCCCCCCCCCCCCCTTAGGGTTAGTAGTCCTAATGCCTCTGGAAGTTATAGGATTAGGATGGGTAAGAGCATGCAATAAGTAACGATACTATTCCACGCTTTAATACCTTAACTGGGTGGGGAGGGTAGATATGGATATGATGACCAGTGCGCTAATACCTCCTCTCTCTCTTCTGGAGTGATTATTGGGTATTGTATTGACGTAATCCATGTTAGTCATAAACCTAGGACCCCCTTTCTGTTTTACTTGTTTATTCTTTTCATATTTATTTCAATTTTTTTCTTAAAATGGTTGCCCTCTTCATTTTTTCCTCAAAAATTTTCTTGCAATATTATGTGAAGACACCATCTACTTGAGGCCTTATCTTCTTACTTGTTACGTAAAGTGACAATTATAACATGGTTTGGAACCACACAAGTGGATTTTTTTTGGGGGGGGGGGGTGCCTAACACCTTCCCCCCAAATAATTTCTTGCCATTACCCAAACTCTAGTTCTTCAACTCAAAACCTTCTTAGTGTCCTAATGCACTTAATCATTAGACAATGACTCTTCCAATTCACAAACTCAATTCCCAAAAGGGTTCGAGATGTCCTCCAAAAAATATCATAAAACCGATTTCGCCTTAGAAAAAAAAGGGGGGGGGGGGGCGAGACAGCATGACGACTCTGCTGGGGAAAATTATGTTATTTTACCACTTCATGTTATTTGTGACTTTATTGGTTTTTATTTTCCTTTATTTAATGTATTTGTCTCTCTTCTACTAGAAAACTAACTTGGCTCTTCGCTTCTTTTCTTCAATGATTTCTTTTACTGCTTTTCTTCAATATTGTTGTAATTATGAGAAATTATTCTAATCATTACTTTATGACCGTGCAAATACGTGATAACTTTTTTTATTCTTGTAATTGCATATTCAACATCATATCCACTCGTACAAAAAAATGCCATAGCAACGCTTATAATGAAAGGTTGCGTCCTTCCAATATTATCACCCCCTAATTTGGCAAAGTCGTATTTGCGGTAAAACCAGTCGATCAATGGTCAAGTCGAAGGTTCCATGCCTTTCCCAAAGGTACCGGTCTAGCACCCCATAGAAACATCACTCCATTCAATTGTGCATGCATCATGTTCAAACCCAACCGAGTCAATTATGTTATCCGCATAACAACTCTTTAAGATAGACTTGTCCAAAGTCCACTAGGTTTCTATGGAACCAAAACGGACACTATCACATTTGTGCATTTATTTTGAGAACTAATATGATGCTTATGCCAATTGTTGATATTTAAATAATTGAGTTTGGCGGGGGTAATGCCCTAACACTTTGTTTTGAAGAAAATGAGGCACGAAGTCCCCAGATTCGGTATGGTAACCAACATCCGCCCAAGGTTGCTGAGCTGGTAGGAAGACCTTCACTCCAGTGATCAGACTCTCGTCCTCTAATATTTGGGAAATTTTCCTTATCTTCTAGAAATCCAACCCGAAAACAAATAAATTCATAGAGGTTGCAACTCTATTCTGGGATGGCGATAGATTTGTGTTCCACTTTGGGGACCTTGAAATGAAACATTTGCTAGAGATAATAGGAGGGCTAGCTGGTATCCCATGGGAGAGCTGTACGAAGGAGCCAACATTGCCTAATCTGGGGAAGGTCCTTCTAGGACTAAATAGGTAGGAGTCTTTTTTTTTCTTTCCATTTGAAAATGTAATAAGGCCTACGACCATTAGTGACATTTTATTTAATGTCTTTATGGGATTCATCTTATTTTTCTTATCAATAAAATGAGACATTTAGCATTTTAAGTTCTCCAAATTTATTTGTCGCTAGGCCCACTTCGGGCACAAGGAGGTCCCCAAAGATTAGAACACGTTTTATATTCTTTGCACTACGTTTTTAATATTGCGGCATCTTTTCTTATGATTTTTAATAACTTGCTACCTTTTTTTCCCCCTTTTTGTTTATCCCCCTCCCCAATGGTTAGTTCGCGAACTCTGGCATCATCATCGTATTCCACAAGGTGCAAGGGCCTTCAACATACTCCTCCTCCTAGTCCTATCAGAAGCATGAACAAGGGAAAGATGGAAGATTTAAGCAACATTATAAAGGATAATCCAATCAAATGGGTAGAGGCTACTCAGGGTATTCAGGTTTCCAAGAAGAATGCCTCTCAGCTAGAACAAAAGTTACTAAAGTTCAAAGAAGAGCTTAACCAAGTCCGGAATTTGGAGAATCTATCATTTCCCATTTCTTCTCCAGAAGTCACTTGGAACCTCACACCTTCACAAAAGTTCCCAAACAATCTCACTCCTCACCACCACTGCAATACTTGCCAGACTCCCGACAACACTCGGTTGCTCATCCCAAAACCATTGAACCCCACAAATGACCATTGCCACAACAACACCCCCATATATGTGGAAAATGTGCCTATCTCAAGCATACCTAAGTCCGATGACAGGAATCTCTTATCAGGAATTTGGCTGAAGAATTTAAAAAATGACCACCAGAATCCAGTGCGTTGAAGGCAGTAAAGGAATTGAGGGTTTAAACTACGAAGATTTATGCAAACAGCCCGATGTCGAATTGCTTGAGGGGTATAAACCTTCAAAGTTTGAAATGTTTGATGGTATAGAAGATCCCAGGTTTCACCTGAGAATATACTGCAACAAGCTAGTCGGAGTAGGAAAAGATGAAAATATTCGTATGAAGCTCTTTATGAGAAGTCAGAAAGGGGATGCTCTATCTTGGTACATTAGCCAAGACCCGAAGAAGTGGTCAAATTGGGTGAGGATGGCGTCTGATTTCATGGACAGATTCAGATCAACATAGAAAATGCTCCAGATGTGTTCTATATCCAAAACTTAAAGAAAAAACCTACAGAGACATTTCGTGAGTATGCTACTCGGTGGAGATCAGATGCTGCTAAGGTCAGGCCAGCATTAGGGAAAGAACAAATGAACAAGTTTTTCGTCTAGGCCCGAGACCCACAGTACTACGAAAGGTTGATGCTGATTGATAGAAAATTTCTATCAAAGGCGGTATGTCACTAAATTTGAAGCCTCGCAAGCCACCAACAAGGCTCTGTAGTCTGGTGGTACATCCAAAAAGAGGGACGTAGGTGCCATAATGGTTGCAGAGAGAACCAAATCACAAGTCAACTACCAAGCCTAGCTGATATCTCCACATACATATCTATCAACTCAAAATTACAAAGCACCTTTGCCTTGTTACCTAACTCCACCATCCACTTACCAGTTGTCTCCGCCACCGAAATATCAGCCTACTTCACCCAAATACTCCCAACCCGCACACGTCTACCAAGCCTAGAAAACTCAACCGTCCAACTATCAGTCACCTCTCCCTCGGCAAAATTTCCCTGGAGCCTGACCAAACTTCGACCGCAGGCCTCCCAAACAATACATCGCCATTGCCGAACCTATCGACCAACTATATGAACAGCTCAAAGTGGCTGGTTATGTCACTCTTATCCCCGCCATAAACCCCAAAAACCCCTTCTAGTGGATAAACCCAAATAAAACCTATGCATAATATTCCGGCATGAAAGGGCATACCATTGACGAATGCCGCTCCCCAAAGGACAAAATCCAAGCTTTGATAGACATCAAGATCATCGTGGCAAATGATCCTTCCCCGAATCTCCGTAACAACCCTCTAACAGACTACAAGGGGGAGGTATATATATGACTGAGAAAGAAGATGATTGAGACCTCGAAAGATCAATAAGGTTAATAGCAGAAGGAGACAGTCCGAAGAAGCCAACAGTCACTCTCAATCCGATTGTAGTCCAAATTCAGCCTTCTAAAAATGCTGAGTTAAACATGTCCATGCCACTTGAGTTTGAAGTACCAGCCTCTGCGAAGATGCCAACACCCATCGAGATTGAGTTTGGATCCCCAAAGGCGCATGAGCCCTTTGAAGTCACTTTATTACATTCCAAAACAAAGGTTCCTATTCTAGTGGCAATGACAACCATAACACCATTCCACACAAAAGACATACCATGGGACTACATAGCTGAGGCAAGAAGGAAAGAAAAAGCCAAGTTCGAGGAAACGATTGCAACATAGGGTATGACAAGAACTAGCAGGGTGTATACCCCAGAACACTTGGCTGAGTCAAGTAAGTAGACCTCTGATCGACAAGCCATTATTGAAACTGGACCCAGTGTTCTTTAGAGAAAGATACAAGCCAAGGAGTACTCAGTAATTGACCAACTGAGCAAAACACCAGCATAGATCTCTATCCTTGCTTTGCTACAATGTTCTAATGCACACAAGAATGCCTTGCTAAAGGTGCTGATGGAGGCATATGTGCCCAACAACATCACTGGAGGAGAAATGGCGAACATCGTGGGTAAAGTATTGGAAAGTGACAAAATCACCTTCCACGAGGATGACCTACCACCGGAAGGACTAAGCCAACAAGGCATTACACATCACTGTGTAGTGCAAAGATTATTTTATCACCCAAATCTTGGTCGATGGAGGGTCCAGTCTGAATATTTGTCCTCCGGTAACACTCAGAACATTGAGAAAGGGACTGCATGAAATCAAGGACGGGTCCATCAACATCAAGGCTTTCGATGGATATCAAATGTCCACACTTAGAGAGTTTAGCCTACGCTGCAAATAGGGCCCACCTAGTTCGATGTTGATTTTCAAGTAACAGACGTGTAAAAATCTTAAAATATACAATTGGGACAACCGTGGATTCATGCCGCCGGGATCGTGGAATCAACACTACATCAGGAGGTGAAATTTCACCAGAATCACCAGGAGGTGATTATTCATGGTGATGGTAGCAACCCCATATATTACCACTAGACCATCCCAACAATCGGAGGAAGAAGGAAAATAGGAGGTGAAACCTACCATCACATCGAGCGATTCAACACTATAGATAAGGATAAATGGTAGGACAATAAAATTGAATGCATACTGAACTGGTGCGGGTATGAACCTGGAAAAAGACTTGACAAGAATCTCCAAGGAATTGGTAATCCTATCAAACTAAAGAAATATGATACCACATTTGGTTTGGTATATGACTATGCATGGATGAATTCAAGGACTGGTCGCCACCCTGGCGCGGCCCTTACTATCCATTAGAGCAGCCAATACCTCTTTTGGAGCTGACTGTCCAACCAGCCGATGTCATCTTCGGGTCGTATCAAAAGAGGAAGCACTAGCAGCAATGTAGAATTTGTTTTTGGAAGAAGATACATGGACTGTTGCGTCATTTTTGAGGAGGAGGGAAAGGAAGGCCCTTCCATACAAGCCGTGATCCGAGGAGAGCGCCTCAATAATTTGTCCATCAGAACCACTAGAGCCCAGTGTGCCTCGGGGTAGCAAGGCTAAAGAAAGCACCACACACTATTTTGTTTTCTAGTTTATTTCCCTTTCGCATTTTGTTTTTTTTAAAAAAAAGGAGCTCCGATGTTGAAAACATTCATGGAATTTACTAAAGTGTTTCATTTTCTTAGAAGTATTACGCTTATTATTTTCTTTACTTTACTCAAGAAGCATTACCACTAATTTACTTGATGAACCAATGACTCTGACATGCAACGAGACAACATGACAAATGGACATAGATTAATAGGAAGACGGTATACCAGAGGATATTGTTAAGGAAGTTGAGAATTTCGAGAATAGGCCTAAGTCAAACTTGGACGGGACTGAGATAGTCAACCTAGGAGATGCAGGAAAATTAAAAGAAATACGAATCAAAGTCCATTTATCATCATCAGAAAAAAATGAATATATAGAGTTCCAAAGACAGTATGAAGAGAAATTTCCCTGGTCATACGACGACATGACTGGTCTAAGCTCATCCCTCGTGGCTCACAAAATGCCGACCGATCCGGCCTGTCTACCAGTTAAGTAGAAGCTCAGAAAGTTCAAGTGAGATATGAGTTTGAAAATCAAGGAAGAAGTCACTAAGTAGGTTAAAGCTAAAGTTCTCAGGGTTGTAGAGTATCCGACATGGTTAGACAATATTGTGTTAGTACCAAAGACGGACAGGAAGGTTAGAGTCTGTATCGAATACCAGGGCCTCAACCGGGCCAGTCCAAAAGATGATTTCCCATTGCCAAACATACACATCTTGATTGATAACTGCACTAAGCATGAGCTGCACTCGTTCGTTGATTATTTCCCTGGACACTTTCAGATATGGATGGATGAAGAAGGTGCTGAGAAAACGACCTTTATTACACCATGAGGGATGTATCGTTACAAGTTGATTGTATTAGGGTTAAAGAATGTAGGGTCCACCTATATGAGGGCCATGAATACCATTTTCCATGACATGATACACAAGGAGATCGAAGTATATGTAGATGATTCATCATTAAGTCCAAGATGGCCACTGACCACATGGAAGATTTGAGGAAATTCTTCAATAGATTGAGAAGATACAAACTGAAGTTGAATCCCGCAAAATTTGCATTCGGGGTTCCAGCTGGGAAATTGCTTGGGTACATCGTGAGTCGTCGGGGGATAGAATTGGATCGATCAAAGGTCAAAGCTATTAAAGAATTTCCACCGCCAAAGAACAAGAAAGAAGAATGAGTTTCTTGGGGAGACATAACTACATCAACCGGCTCATAGAAGTATATACTGTCAATTGTGAATCAATCTTTAAGATGTTGAAGAAGGATGCTGCTATAGTATGGACTGATGATTGATAAAAGGCCTTAGACATAATCAATGAGTACTTGTTAACACCGCCAGTCTTGGTTCCGCCTGAGCCAGATAGACCCTTGCCACTCTACCTTGCAGTATTTGATGGAGCGTTTGGTTGTGTTCTCGAGCAGTATGATAAAACAGGGAGAAAAGAGCAGGCCATCTATTATCTTATCAAGAAGTTCACCCCGTACGAGGCCCGATATTCCCTGTTGAAACACACCTATTGTGCCTTTACTTGGGTATCTCAGAAGCTGAGGCACTATTTATGTGCTTACACCACATATCTCATATCATGAATGGACCTGTTAAAGTACATCTTTAAGAAGCCCATGCCCACTGGTAAGCTCGCTAAGTGGCAAATCTAGATGAGCGAATTTGATATTGTCTACGCGACTCAGAAAGCAATCAAAGGACATGCGCTAGTAGATTACCTTGCAGAAATCCCGGTGGATGAAGAATACGAGCCCATAAAGACATATTTTCTTGATGAAGAGGAATCCTTCATATGAGAAGGAATTGTATAATCTTATGACGGTTGGAGGATGATTTTCGACAGAGCAACATACTTCAAAGGAATTGGCATAGGAGCAGTCCTAGTATCAGAAACCGTCCAGCACTATCCAGTACCTGCCAAGCTCAGGTTCCCATGTACCAACAATATGGCCGAACACAAAGCTTGCATCTTACGACTCAAAATGTCCATTGACATGAACGTCCAGGAGTTACTAGAGATTAGAGATTCGGATATTCTTATGTATAAGGTCCAAACAAAATGGGCAACCAAGAACTCCGAGATACTCCTATACCTGCACCATGTAGAAGAGTTGAGGAAAAGGTTCACAAAGACCGAGTTCCGGCGTGTTCCCAGGAACCGGAATTAGTTTGCTGATGCATTGGCAACCCTATCATCTATGATTCAGCAACCAGATAAGAACTTCATAGACCCTATTCCAGTAAGATGCATGATTAGCCACCTTATTGTGCTCATTTTAAAGAACAAGTAGATGGAAAACCTTGGTTTCATGATATCAAGGAATATTTGGCAACGGGATAATACCCAGAACTTGCAAATCCTAATCAGAAGCGCACACTCCCGAAGTTATCTAAGAACTTCTTTCATAGCAGAGGAATCCTGTATAGGAGAATTCCTGACTTGGGATTACTATGGTGTGTCAACGCAAAGGAAACATCTAAACTGTTTGAAGAAATCCATGTTGGGACCTATGATCAACACATGAACGGTTTATTCTTAGCTAAGAAGATACTCCGCATAGGTTATTTTTGGGATAAATTCATGCAGACATGATAATGTTGCCTCCAAATAAGCTTACTACAACAAGCTCACCATGACCATTCGCCGCTTGGGGAATGGATGTCATCGGACCTATCGAGCCCACCGCATCAAACGGGCATAGGTTCGTTTTAGTGACAATTGATTATTTCACCAAATAAGTTAAAGCAGCATCATAAAAAGTAGTGACTAAGAAAGTTGTGGCAGACTTTGTCCGCAATCGGATTGTTTGCCGGTTCAAAATTCCGGAGTCAATCATCACTGATAATGGTTCCAATATCAACAGTGACTTGATGAAAGCCATGTGTGAAACCTTCAAGATCAAAAACAAGAATTCTTCAGCTTACAAACCTCAGATGAATAGAGCCGTAGAAGTTGCCAACAAGAACATCAAGAAGATATTAAGGAAAATTATAGAAAAGCATAAATAGTGGAACGAGAAGCTATCATTTGCTCTATTGGGATACCGCACCACGGTGCGTACATCAACCGGGGAAACTCCCTAGATGTTGGTTTATGGTTTAGAGGCAATCATTCCTGCCAAGGTTGAAATTCCCTCTTTGAGAATTATACAGGAAGCAGAACTCGATGACGCAGAATGGGGTAAAGAACCACTACAAGAAGTTATCCCTCATAGATGGAAAAAGAATGAACGCAGTCTGTCATGGTCAACGCAGTCCGAGATAATTCACACCAGGATAGCTGGTATTAAAGAAAATTGTTTCACACTAAGATGAAGCCAATAAGAAATTCTCTCCCAACTGGAATGGTTCGTACATAGTTCATCGGGTTCTAACACAGGGAGTCCTCATACTCGCAAAAATGGACGAGGATGTTTCGCCAAAGCTAATCAATTCAGACGCACTGAAGAGATACTATGTATTATCTTTATGCCTTCAAACATGATGTATTTGAAATATATCTAACCTTATTCCTGTTTAAGAGGGGATACGTAGGCTGCCTTATGGGTTCGGTCACAACTCAATAAACTTTTATTTTCCTCGCAATTTGAAACTGGAGCAGAATTATCAGGAGGACCCTCAAAATTCCAAAGTAACTTCAGCTGATCATCGCAAGAAGCCGCATAAAGCAGAAACACGGTAAACTGGGGCAGAATTTTGAGGAGGACCCTCAAAATGCCAAGGCGAGAGAGGTTGCAATGTCTGGAACCGCGTCACGATCATTGGTTCTTCTAAAGAAAACAATCTTTTATGTATTTAAGTTACATTTTTACTAACACGCATGTCTATTATAAATTGCTTGTTTAGCAACACTACCCCAATGGTACACAACATCCATCGAAACAGAACCAAGCTTGATAGGAAAGCCTACGAGGATACTAACTAGACTTTCCCCCCTACAAAACGTACGATTTTTCTTTGGATCCAGGCACCCGAGTTGTAAAACACCGAATACATTTATACACTCATACTTCTCAGGGAATACGACCCTCAGAACCATCACATACGCACATTTGCTTCCGTGCAAAATATCCCCAGCAGCTGCAATATCGCAACCAGCTATCTGCTATCAGTTAAGGAAATTTTATTACTATTCACTTTTTATCTCTTGCATAAGGCTACCATTATGCCTTCCGAGACTAAAAACTGTCTCCATCTGCATTTCCTGCATTGCATAAGGCTACCTTTCTTCCTTCCAAGACTAAACATTATTTCCATCTGCATTTCCTACATTGCATAAGACTACCTTTTGGCCTTCCGAGACTAAAAATTGTCTCCATCTTCATTTCCTGCATTGTATGAGGCTACCATTCTACTTTCTAAGACTAAACACTGTCTCCATCTGTATTTCCTGCATCGCATAAGGCTACCTTTCTGCCTTTCGAGACTAAACACTATCTTCATCAGCATTTACTGCATTGCACAAGGCTACCACTCTGCCTTCCAAGGTTAAGCTCTACCTCCATCTGCATTTTTCTGCATTGCATAAGGCTACCTTTCTACCTTCCAAGGTTAAGACCTACCTCCATTCCATGGTTGGAAGATCGCCATTTTGTTTAAATTCCTTGCACGACTAAACTATCGCCACATCATTTAAATTCTACATCGACTGAAATATCGCCATTTTATTTACGTTTTGCATGGCTGAAACATCGCCACTTCATTTAAATTCTGCATCGGTTGAAATATTGCCATTTTATTTACATTCCTTGCACGAGTAAAATATCACTACTTCATGTCAATTCTGCATCGGCCGAAGTATCACCATTTTATTTACCTTTTGCATAGCTAAAACATCGCCATTTCATTTAAAATTTGCATCTACTAAAATATTGCCACCTCATTTAAATTCTGCAGCGGCTGAAAAATCACCATTTTATTTAAATTCTGCATTGACTGAAAGATCTCCATTTTTATTTACACTCTCATGGGCTGAAAGATTGCCACCTTTTGCATTTCGTGGGCTGAAAGATCACCAAATTCTCTGAAGGCGTCATTGGTCAGAGGCACTATCTTCATAGCCCGAGAACGCCATGCCATGGCTTGAGAACCTCATTTTTTCTTTTGCATATCATTATTCAAAGGCATCATAGTTTGGAGACATCATTCTCATAGCCCCAAAACATCAATTCATGGCCCGTGAATCCTCTATTTCATGCTTCACGGCCCAGGACATCATGGTCCGAGGACATCATCCTTGTTGTCCAAGGACAACATTCATCGTCCAACGGAAACTTGCATCACGTTAAAATTTATGCATGATATACGTTCTCATTGCTCTATTGCAGGTACACCGGCTAGAAACGACTTTCTCAGCAGGTGTGATCCCGCTCCGGTTCTTGAAGCCCTACTAGACTATAACCGTCGACCATAACCGAAGTATCGCGTCCATTCTTGAAAGACCTCCATTGGCATACTCCGCTGACGGATCCCGAACTACATACGACTTGATTCCCGTAAGACTAAGGATATGTAGGTAGATCAAAAACTAGAGCACGACCAAAATAGCAGATACATGCATACGCGAGTGTGCCCAAGAGTTTTGATATATTTTTAAATATTTTTAAAATCAATTTATTATCTATTTTAATAGTCTAAATCCCAATAACTATTCCGAAAGATTATCATTTTTGGTGAATGACTTATTTTATTCTAATATCTTTGCCAGGATGTAATTAAGATAATTTTTGTATATTTTTACAAATTTATTTGGCATTTTTAAAGTTAAATTGCGCATAATTGCAATTTTAGCCCCATTTGGAGATTAATCACATTTTATAATTATAGGATTAGTTCTAGCATTTTATGTTAATATTTACATAATATTAACTAGCCTAGTACTTTTAATTTTCATTTTAAATCATTTTTATCATTTTTTAAAAAATTAAAAAGGGAAAAAACGGCTATTTAAATACTAGTCCTACTCTATTTTAATGTTAACCTAAATAGACTCTCAAATTAACCAAGTTATAATTTCTTAAACTGGCCAACCCATTACCCAATCCTAAAGACCCAACATGTTCCCCACCTACCCATTTAAATCTGGATCGTTGGTCAATCAACATCAATGGCCAGAAATCACCCTTCCATTTTTAACCCTACATGACTACCCTAATTCCCTCATTTCTCATTCTCAGCCACCTTTGAAACCTCTCATCTCTCAAAAATCTCCCAAATCTTCTTGAAACCCTACCATATCTCACTATTGCTTACCTCATACTCACCCACTATTACTCCTATGTGCTCAATTTTTAAAGAACCAAGGCCTTGACCTCGATGGCTCCCTTTTGAATTCTCTCAGATCTGTGGATCTACTGCTTCTCCAGCCACTATTCCGGCATATGCGAGCAATATGAGTCTTTTCGACTCAAGATCGGACTTTCCTGAAGATCCTTCTTATTTCTAGGGTTTTCTCTGCATTCCATGGCTATTAGAGGTTCTTTCTGACTTCCTTTTCTTAGATCTGCCACGTATCTATGCTCCACTTGAGTTTTTAAACGATTTACCCTATTTTTCTTTCAAAAAATTATTTCTTTTTAGATATTTATTTTCCGAGCTAGGGTTTTTCGAAAATGTTTAAGTGATTTTTGGATTTCCTTTTCCTTTACGTGTACCCGCTCCTACTGTGTTCTTGTATTCGTCGTTCTACCATGCTCTTGTATGACTATCTTACTGTGTTCTTCTATATATTTTTTTTGCTGTTACATTTTCTGATGTTCTTGTGTTCTTTTACTGTATTTTCCTACTGGGTGTGAAAAGTTCTTTATTTGCCTTCTTCTGGACTTTTTTTGAAAATTGTCCCCCCATTTTCATCCCAAATTTGAAATTAAATGACAAAACTAAGATTAGATTATCGGAATACACCTAGAAAGGAATGAGGAATCGTTACCCACTAATTCCCCCATAGAAATCCTCCCAAAATCACACTTTCCCGAGCTCCAAATTAATTTTTAACTTTTGAAACTAAACTGTAAAAGTTCCTAATTTTTTCCCAATAAATCCACTTCTATGGAAAAATAATTGCACCTATGAAAACTTCTTAATTCCCCAAATCTGCTGCGGTCTGGCTGGTGCGTGGATATTTCCGTACCTACAGTTCCTAGATCTTCCTCATCTCTCTGCTTCTGCGACTTGCTTCTTTATATGTGGGAGTCGCATCTGCAGCCTAGTTTATGACAGCATCCCAAATATTCAACTGCAAACTCCCAAATTCCAACTTTTCGTTAACCATTCGAAATCATTTCGAGGCCCCCCGGGACCTCAACCAAAAGCATGAACAAATGCAATACCACTGTTCAAACTTATACAAATCTTCAAAATACCTCAAACAACATCGAATGAACCAATTAGCATCAGATTCAAGCCTAAGAACTTCAAAAACTCTAAAATTGTACTTTCAATCAATAAGTCTATAAAACTTCATCTGAACGGCCTGAAATTTGACATACGTCACATTCAACACTTTGGAGCTACTCCAACTTCTGGAATTTCGTTCCAACCTCGATATCAAAATCTCGCCATCAAATTGAAAATTTCAAAAAGAAATTTTGGCATTTCAATCCTAAATAAGCTATGGACATCCAAATATAATTCAAACACACTTGTTAGCCCTAGATCACCTAATTGAGCTAATATAATCGACAAAATTCCATTTCTAGGACGTCTTCACACCGCTCCGACTACAGTCCAAATTCTAAAGATTAAGCTATCTTTTAGGGACCAAGTGTCTCAAAACTTTTGAAAATCTAAACAAATCCTTCTGGCAACTTACAATAGCAAAAACAAACACGGAAAATGCGGTTAATAGGGGATCTGGGCATTAATACTTAAAATGACCGGCGGGGTCATTACAACTTTGATACACGCCATTCTCTAAAAATACGATGATCAAACTCAAAATTCCTCTCACCCACATCGCCCAGTTCTTCCCCATTCTCAGTTTCCCCACTAATTTCATACATGCCATCTGCCTTGTATCTCTCAATTGTCATTATTATTTGCTCTAAATAATTGTGGTAAGTATTTAACTTGTTAGAATTTCCTTATTTTTGTTTATTCAGAATATCTCTACTCACCATTGTTATTGTATTCAACAGAGAACTTGATATATTCTCCCCAACGTCTGATTCAACATCCAACAAGAAGGTTACCAGAGGTATACCCACCAAAGTACTCAAGTTGATGGGTCCTCTTTCTCTTTGCGAATCACTAAAGCAGAATTGAAATTTGCAGGTTCAACAGCAAAACGGCAGCAGAGAAGAGAATAAAAGTACGCAATGACACTTTGAAACAAGCCCAAGTTGAGAAATCATTGACCGAAACAACACTTCTCATTGCGGAAAAGAGAAAAAACCTATGGCTGAAGCTTCATGTGTCAAAGAAAAGGAGGTCGATACAAGTAAAAACTCAAGTACACGGGACAAAATGGTAATTTTTGAGGTATTCCTCTGTATTTGAGCCATCATGCAGGGATTTTAAATTTGTATGTTATTGTATATATATATGCGCAATAGTTGATACATAGCTTCCTCGTCTTCTTTGTTGGTTTGATTTATATGTATGTTTATTTAATCATAATAAGACAAAGGCAAATTCACTCTATTTATACATAACAAAATGACCTTTGGATATGGTATTTAGATGTATTTAGAAGTATTCAAAAATTCCATCAATGATTTTGTACTTATTACATAGAATTTTTTATGTGTGTATTTAAATGTATTTGTAGTATACAAATTTTGGCTTCACTGATTTGTATGTTGCATAGTGCATTTAGATGTATTTGGATGCATTCAAAAAGCGCATCAACTGCATTTTTACCTACTACACTGACCTTTTCGTTTTGTATATAGTTGTGTTAATAAGGATTTTCAATGTTCCCTTTACTGTTTTGTACTAATTATAGTGACTTTTATTGTTGTATATGGATGTAATATCTATCTATATATATATATATATATATATATATATGTATGTATATATGTAGATATATATATATATATATATGTATATGTGTATATATATATGTGTATATATATGTGTGTGTATATATATATGTATATATATATGTATATATATATGTATATATATATGTATATATATATGTATATATATATGTATATATATGTATATATACATATATATATGTATGTATATATACATATTTATATATGTATGTATATATACATATTTATATATGTATGTATATATATATATATATATTTTTTTTTTCTATAACTGATTTCTTACTCTAGTGTATTTTGCAAATTCTATTTAGTTGTATTTATCTGTATTCAAAAAAATTATACTATAAAATATGTATTGATGTTGACATCTGAAATCTTTTTGTAATTCTTGTTGTATGTAGGAAATTAAGATATTAATGAAATAATAGCATATCTTTTCACCGCATATCAGTTTTTATACTAACACATAGATAGTCTCAGGTCTTAAAGAAAAACTAACTCTAGAGCAGTACAAACAAATGGGTACTACTTGTTTTGGAAGTTTCCTTGAAATGAAGCGTTGTGAAGTTCAGCATCAATTGTTCAGGTGCTTCGTTGTTCTGCAGTTAGAAGGAAGTAATGACGATGTGTTTTCAATATACGTCAATGGTACAACATTATCTTTCTCAACGAGAGAGTTTGCACTTGTCACTGGTCTCAATTGTGTTGGTGACCCTGATGATTTTCAGTTCAAAGGTTCCCTAACCGGATTGTAGAGACATACTTTGGTGGTGCAAATCTTGTCAAAAAAAGAAAGATTTATTGACATGGTTTGCTGAGAAGAATTGGAGTCATGAAAATGATGGGAATGCCATCAAGATAGCTGTGTTGTATTTAATACACACTTTCATATTTTTATTCGCGAAGAACAACACAGCCATCACAAGACTATATTTTGACGTGGTCGAGGGAGGGAGATATTCTAATTATCCATGGGGTATAAAAGCATTCGAAAACCTTATAAAATCTATTAGCAAGACGATAGATTTTTAGAAGAAATACGATAGGATAACTAGGATGCCTCTCGCTATGCAAGTTTGGTTTTGCGACTACTGCTCTAATGTTGATCCTTAAATTGCACTGCGAGTTGATACCTGATACCCAAAATAGTTAATTGGATATCCACAGTCAACCAGCCAAGCTATTCTTATCTGATGAACAGCATGTTCAATGACTAGGTAAACATGGTAATTTACTATTTGTTAAGTGGCTGTTAGTTTTTTTAGAATATATTTCTATTATTCAACACAGTTGCATACAACCTACATTTGATTTTAGATTTTCATAGAGCAATGGTAGATCACTTTAAGTGTATTTTGTTTTTCAGATTGTTTACAATGACATGCAACCAAGTGATACAGAGATTGCTATTATTGAGATTCCTCCAGTAGGTGTTGATGTAGAGAACAACCGTACTCCTACTCATTCAGACAAGTCCGTAGAGGATTCGGATGACATTACGCCTACACATCATCTTCTGTCTAAGAAGAAACATGGTGCAAGTGTTGGTCGATCTGCATCACCACCCCACAAAAAGCGGAAAGAACATATTATAGATCCATCAACTGTAGAGACTCAATCAAAGATTCCTCTTTTTGGCATAATAGAAATAGGTGAAAATATTTTGCATGATAAGAAGCTGGAAGATTCTAAAACTTATAAAGTATCTTTCTTGAGGAAAGATCTATATTCATTCAAGGAATATGTAAGTGTCACAACCCTAGTTCGTCCTCTTTTAACTATCGTGATAGCACCTAGTATCTATGACTAGGTAAGCCTAACAATTTTGGAAAAGAAAATATTTGCGAAAAGAAATAATATAAAACCGAAATGGTAAAATTAAACAGTGTCAAGGTGCTGCTCGGCAGATACAATAACAACATGCAAAGAAGACAATAATTCCCAAAACCGGGAATCTCATGAATCACAAGCTAAGAGATACATAAGAATCTCTAACTCCGTAAATGTCTAAACAAAGGAAAATTACTGAACGGCCATACTATTTCATAGAAAGATAGAAAGAGACTCCTCGATCTGCGGATATGGTAAATATGCCTTGTAGTCTCTACAGAAGTGCCTTGCCTCAAGGATGAAAAGAGTGAGTGGAAGTACCTGGATCTGCACCACAAAAATGTGCAGAAGAGTGGCATGAGCACATCACAGTGGTGCCCAGTATGTATCAAGACTAACCTCGGTGGAGTAGTGACGAGGAGAAGTCAAGATACCTACCGGTCCAATAAACTAGACTGTCACGACCCAAACTGGAGGGCCATGACTAGCACCCGACCATTCTTGTCGAGCACCAATGTACATTTTATCTAACCTTCTTTATTATCTTTTAGGGCCGACGAGATCAATATAAATGGTATACATAGATCATGGACAACTAACAATAAAATATGATGGCATGAACATATATAACATGGGATGACCAGACAACCAAGAAACTATATATATGGTACGAGCTACCCCGCTACCATGAAAGACTATTCAACAAACATCAATCAACAAAGCATACCAAACTATACATGAGTAGGCACCTGTCTATGAGCCTCTAAAGGAATAAAAGTGCTGCAACATAGCCAGAACAGGGTATCGACATGCATATTATGCCTATAACAAATATGCATACCAAGAACACGGCAAGTCCGGAGAAGGGATCTTGCCAATCACCGCTAAATTGGATAGCCTACTGTGGTGGGCGAGCTGCACTTGCCTGTCTATCAAGACCTGTAGCACGATATGCAGCGTCCACAAACAAAAGGATGTCCGTACGAATAAAGTATTAAGTATGTAAAGCAGGAAAACATAAGTACAAATAGTAATGTAAGCAGGGATAGAGAATATACAACCTGTAACATATGGGTACCTCTGAGGGCTGCTGACATGCAGTGCATGATACATATGTATATATACATAAACTTTTATAACATACGCCTCTGTGGGAATCATCATCATAATATCGTACCCGGCTATAATAGGCTCGGTAAAAATGTACCTGCCCATAATAAGGCTCGGTAAAATCGTAACCCACCATGTGGAGCTCGATAAAAGCCAACTGATTTATGGTTGCACAATCGGTGCCATACCCCACCGACTATAGCGTTGCTCCGTTGAGTAAAATAGATACATATATACATATATATACACACACACACACACACACACACACACACACACACACACACACACACACATATATATATATATATATATATATAATGCATGCTCAACTCATGGAATAACATTCTAAACCTTTTGGAGTGACATAAGGTCGGTATCCTCTATACACGTTATTGGGACTAAATCTTCACCATGAACCTTATAAGAATCAAAAAGTACCAACAATATTGATAACATATGAAAAAGAGAGTAAGAGGTTCCTTACCTTTATATAGAAATAAAAACTCTGATTTGGCCTTAATATTCCATGAAATATCCCTCCGATTCTGCCACAACAACAAGAAAGCGAAACTAGCAACCAATTAGTGTTTTCGGCACTAAAATCACTTTAGAAGGCTTGAAATCACCTAGAATTGATATTTAGATCTTGAGAGAGCATTTACAAAACATGAATCCCTTAGAAAAACCTCCCACACGAGATAGAACAACACAAAATTGAGCAATGTTTGTTTTTAAATTGGGAGAAAGGTTTAGAAACATTTGACCTAATGTTAAAAAAAATTATGAACCTAAGTTGCGACAACTTTTGCCGACTTTTATTAACTTGTTTGACTTCAAGACTTATGACACAGATATTATATCACTCAAGTACCTTAACACATTACCTCTTGAGTGTATTAAGCACCTCTAGGTTAACCTGAAAATAAGAGTTACAACATCCTTGATTCGTTTAAATTCTAATACTTATTAATCTCCCTTATACACCCTTATATCACTTAAGACCAATAGGATTAACTTCTTATCATCTCAAACATAATTCCTTTTTGGATTTATGTTGACTACCTTATGGCATGAGCTAACATACGTGAATATGGGTTGTTACACCCTCCTCGCCTTAGGAACACTCGTCCTTGAATGTAAGTGTCTATGGGGAGTCCAAATCATCGTTTTCCTTGCCTTAATATGGGAAATAAACCTTCCTTTTGGTGTAGCAATGTTCCCCTTCCAGTCAATGACGGGTTCACAAGAAATTGAAACATAACCATCTTCATACAACAGTCAACATTTGCATAGCATAAGGCCAACAAGTCCATTCCCATTATCATATTAAAATCAACCATTTCTAACTCAACTAAATTTTCCGAGGTTTGACTACTACATATCATCACATTGAAACCTCTATGTACCCTTCTAGCAATCATAGATCTCATATCGCAGTAGATACCACAAGGGGTTTACTTATCAATTCACGTTCAATGCCAAACTTATTAGCCACAAAGGGTGTAACATATGATAATGTAGATCCCGAATCAGTCAACACATATACATTTGAAGAAAATACAGACAATATACCTTTAACACATCTAGAGATGACTCGAGATGACGTCGACATACTAGAGCATAAGTTCTATTTTGATCACCACCCGAACTCAGAACTGCACCTTTACCTTTACCATGACTTGTCAATTGCTGAAAACCCCGTGCTGGAGGTTGAACTAATTAGGAAGAACCAGACATAGATCAAATCAGCTGAGCCTTATCATCACCTCCTCTGTTAGGAAAATCCCGTATCATATGGCCAAGCTATCCACAAGAATAACATGCATAAAAACCTCGACGGCACAATCTGAAGTGGGCCTTGCCGCACTGATCATAACATGGTGTTGTGGGTCTCGTATGACTAGTATCCCTATGATGTTGCAAGCCTGATGCCTGCAAGCTATGACCTAGACCAGAATAGGTAAATCGTTCATATCGAGGCCTTTGAAACTGTGGAGGAGCACTAGCTACAGGTGGCACTGAGATCCTCGAAGACTAGGGCCTAACGCTACCTCTAAAGTCATAAGAATACCTTACATATCTCACCCTATTATGCTGGCCCCTATCCTGCTCCCTATCTACCTTCTGCTAGCACTTACGATCCTATACGGTCTAGGTATAAGCCTTAATACGGGAAATATCAATGCCCTCCACCAAGGAGGTTGTCGTGCACTCATTTATTAGATGTGGCCCTAACCCGTTCACGACAAAATGCACCATATCACTCATCTCGGCCACCATTTGGGGAGCATACCTTGCTAAAGAATCAAACTGCATACTGTACTCTCGCACACTCATATTACCTTGTCTAATGTTCAAGAACTTATCACCTCTAGCTCGTCATATCTCAACTTGAAAGTAGTGACGAAGAAAGGCCTAAGAAAATTCCTTCCACATAGCTGGAGGAGCGTTCGGACCCTTGGATCTCTCCCGGCTATCATATCAGAGAACCGCTAAATCCCGTAGCCGATAAGAAGCCAACTTTACTAACTCTATATCACTAATATGAATAACTCGCAGTGTACAATGAACCTGGTCAATAAAAGTCTGCGGGTTGTCCTTGGGGTCTGATTCGGTAAACACTGGAGGTCTAAATTAATAAAATCCTGAACTCTCATACTAACTGGTTTATCACCAGCACCTGTATTCTGCCTTTGAGCCTGAGTAGCTACCAAGCTAGTTAACTACTTCAAAGCACTTCGCATATCCCTGTCTGTAATATCAGATAGAGGAACTGAAGGTGCTGGGTGCCTCATATTATCCTCTAGAGAAGACTGAGTAGATGAGGTATGAGATGACATCTCACTCCGAGCCTCACTTTGGCCTGCTCTAGCTTGGAGCACCTGACTGGTACCCTCTCCCACAGTTGTATAAAGCCATCTACTAATTGTTTGCCTCCTCGATGAAGGCATCGCTGAATGAAAATAAGGTTGATATTAGAGACGAACACTTACGACTCAACTGTACGCACTATCTAGATTCAGGAAGAAGGTAACAACCCTAGATGCCATGTAGCCTGCTGATTATAAATGTGGTGCGCTACACATCCATAATCAAGATTCGACTAGACACAGATCTTAGACAATCCCTTGGACAAACTTGCTCTGATACCAAGTTTGTCACGACCCAATCTGGAGGGCCATGACTAGCACCCGACCATACTTGCAAAGCACCAACATACATTTTATCTAACCTTCTTTATTATATTTTAGGGGTGACGAGATTAATATAAATGGTAGACATGGATCATGGACAACCAACAATAAAATATGATGGCATGAACATATATAACATGGGATAACCAGACAACCAAGAAACTATATATACGATACGAGCTACCACGCTACCATGAAAGACTGTACGACAAACATCATTCGACCAAGCATACCAAACTATACATGAGTCGGCACCTACCTATGAGCCTCTAAAAGAACATATGAGATGCAACATAGCCATAATAGGGCCCCGACATACCCATAATGTCAATAAAAAAAATGTATACCAAGACTATGGAAAGTCCGGAGAAGGGATCTCGCCAATCACCGTTGAACATGACAGCCTATTGCGTGGGAGAGGTGCACCTGCCTGTCTATCACGACCTGCAACATGACATGCAGCGTCCACAAACAAAAGGATGTCAGTACGAATAAAATAATGAGCATGTAAGGCAGAAAACCATATATACGAACATTATGTATGCAGGGATAGAGAATATACAACTTGTAACATCTGGGTACCTCTGAGGGCTACTGACATGCAATGCATGATACATATATATATATACATTAACTTTTAAAACATACACCTCTGTGGGCATCATCATCATCATATCATAACCGACCGTTATAGGCTCGGTAAAAATGTACCCGATCATAATAAGGCTTGGTAAAATCGTACCTGACTACGTAGAGCTCTATAAAACCCAACTAATCAGTGGTTAATCCATAGGTGTCATACCCGACCGACTATAGCACCGCTTAGTAGAGTAAAATAGATACATATATATAATGCATGCTCGACTCAATGAATCACATTCTAAACCTTTTGGAGTGACGTAAGGTCGGTATCCTCTGTACACATTATTGGGACTAACTCTTCACCATGAACATTATGAGAATCATGAAGTACCTAAAACATTGATAACATAAGAGAACGAGAGGCAACATCAACATCAGTCTTTTCATAAGAGGAGGAACAATGTAAGTACTGCTAGCTTCTAAGAGTAGAGTATCTTTGGAAGCTCGTTCATTACATTATTTACAATAGGAGTCGTGCAAAAGAAGGAAAGGGATAGCCTCCTATAACTTGTATATACTTCCCCAAACTCAAGCAATTCAATTGTCACAACACCTTAGTCTACAATAAGAGAAACGATATTGTCGTTATTATTTAAGCATCCTATCTATTATGTATCGACCATAACCTATTATACGATGAAAAGGACAAAGCCTCACCCATTTATATGACACAACACAATTGAAAACAATCACCCAACAGCCCAAATAACATCAATGTTAATCATATTGAAACTCCGGCAACAGTCCACCACCAATAATATTACTACCAAACCTTTTGATATATATTTCACAAGTTCAAACTTCAATGACTTAGCCGCAGCTTGGATATCCTTAAATAAATATAGAGTAATATGTTACTTTCATTTATGCAAAAATAACAACTCCAAGTTGGCGTTAACTTTCCATGAAATATCCCTCCAATGGTGCAACAACAAGAAAGCGAAACTAGTAATCGATTAGTGTTTTTCGGCTCGAGAATCACTTTAGAAGGCTTGAAATCACCTAGGGTTGATATTAAGAACTTGAGGGTACAGAACATAAACCCCATAAATAAACCTCCCACACGAGCTGGAACAACACAAAAGTGAGCAACAATAAGAAGAAAGAAACAGACTAGCGCCACGGGATTCCCGATACTTGATTTGTGCTGTTTGCCCTTTATTTGGGTATTGACTCTTGAAAGAACCTTGAGAGGGTTTTACTAGAGTTATAAAGTCTGAATATAGTTAAAGAAATGGCTTAAAGCGGGTTGGAGGCATCCTATATAGATCCAAATATCTTAAACCGCCTAAGTGGGCCCATAGAGAGGTGCTTGCTACAGTCTTGTGAAAAAGCAAAGATCTCTCTACTCTAAGATCGTATTGACAAATAGTTTAATGCGTTGGAAACTAGACTAAAAAATCTTTAATTTGGTGGGTAGATCACCCCTAATCCCTTGTAAATTGGGAGAAAAGCTTAGAAACATTTGACCTAATGTTTAAGTAAAATTATGAACCTAAGTTGCGACAACTTTTGGCGACTTTTGTTTCATAACTCGTTTTACTTCAAGACTTATGATACGGTTATTATATGGATCAAATATATTAATAAATTACACCTTGAGTGTATTAAGCACCTCTAGGTGTAACTGAAAATTGGAGTTACAACATCCTTGATTCATTTAACTTCTAATACTTGTTAATCACCCTTATACACCCTTGTATAACTTAAGACCAATAGGATTAACTTCTTATCATCTCAAAAATAATTCTTTCTTGAATTATATTGACTACCTTATGGCATGAGCTAACATACGTGAATATGGGTTGTAAAATATACAACAATAGGAAAAACAGAACATGATGTATATATGAAGACAACACGAAATGGCTAACAATACTACAATAACAATAAGGTAAGAAAACAACAAGTAATGACAAAAATACTAAGAATAAACACATAGAAGAGCGAGTGAAAACACAAACCCAAATCTTAAAATTACAATACAGTAAAGGTGAGAAATAACTCATATCCTACGACAATGTCCACGAAGTATCGAATCTCGCACAAATTATAGCTCACGAGTCCCGGTACCTGAAATCTAACACTTGGCATCCTGTTCCCTAATCATCCTCATGGTCATGCTGACAAATCACTTGCTAACTAGGCCACTCTCAGATATATAACAAGTAAAAGAGGGTGTACATTTATACTCAGCAAACTCAGGAGGACTTCACATCCAATAGGAGTGTTCAACTACATTTATAAAACAAGAATGCCCCCCGGCCATTCCAAATCCTCTAAATCAATCCCTGACATCGCCCACCTTTTCTTACCAGGTGTGCAAATAATAACATTATAAGTGCCTGCCTTGTTTCATCACACGTGCATCATAATGTTCCAACCTTGTCTCGCCACATGTTCAATATAGCGATTGTAACAATAGTATGGCAAAAGACCACGTGAAACCCCTCAAAAACAATCGCACGACAAAGACATTGTGCATAACACAACCACAACCGCATGGCAGAGACGTCGTGCACCAACAGAACCACAACCGCATGACAAAGATCTCGTGCTCCAACACAACAACAGTGACAGTAATACAAACTATAGCGAGTGAATCCACTCCAAAACTTCAAATTATTAGGAATCGGTACAACTAGTTCACAAAAATAGCTACAATAAGATAAATGAAATGCATAAAGGGAACAATTCAACAAATAAGGAAATTATCATGTAGTGACAATCCTAAATAAATAATTCAGTACAGGGAAGAAACACGAGTCTAGTAGTCCTAAATAAAGGCAAGTCGACAAGGATATAGATCCTCTAAAATCCGTTTAAGGTTGGAAAGTTACAAGAATAATCGATAATTTTAGTCAAGGGAGGTGATCTTAGCTGCACTTAAGACTAGGTGATTATAGGAGGGATGGTAATAGCTCTCAGTAAAACAGTCAGTTATGAAAAGGTAGCATGATGATAAGAGAGACGAACTTCCTTATGTTAAATTGAACAACATGACAATTAGGCAATGTGAGCATATGATATTTGCCTCGCTCGAAATATTCCTATAGAATTCAATAAAATGAGGAATTTTCTTTTATTGTCTGAATTTTTAGGAATTAATTTCATAATTTTATGTTTTTTGCATTTTTTGTGCATTTTTAATTAAATAATTCATAAAATTACAAAAATAACATGTTTCATTCAGGACTCAATTTTTATATTTTTCTTAGGTTTATTAATTATTATACAAATATTGCAAAATAAGGACAAAATAACAAAAATGGTCATTTTTTCCATTTGTATAGTTTCTTTTTTAAATTTGGGATTTAGGTTATTTTAGGAGTTAAGTAGTTTTGTTTGTAGAATTAAATTGGGTTTTGTCTACTTTTATTTTATACTTATTAAAATCTGGAAAAAAACAAAATAAAAGAGGATTAATTAATTAAAAAGACAAAAAACAATAAAAAAATAAAATTTTTAGTCTTCTTTTAGGAGACCCGAATTGGGCCACTTTACATTTAAATATCCCAGCCCAAATCCAAAATCCATTTCAAAACCGACCCAAACCCAAACCCCATACCCCATCCAGCCTGGGAATACCTCAACACGACGCCATTTGGCGTCCAACTCATCTCAGTTGTCTATGTCTTGTTGATCCAACAGACCGCAAGTCACCTATTAGAGAAATATAAATGTCAGATGAGGTCCCCCTACCCCCCAAACCATCTCCCAAAACACCCTAACACACCGACGTAATGCTGCCTTGTTCCTCCATCTCTCCACCGTCCGCTGCCGGCAGCGTAGCTCCAAACCCACAAAAATTAACACCAATTGCTCCTCTCCTCTTCCCTTTTCCACCCCCCAAAACCAATCCTAAAACCCCAGCCAAAATCCTCGAATATTCGTTTAAAGAGTTGGCTGCTCCGCTGTCCATGGCGACGATGGCTCGGGCATCCACCAAAAACACACCATAGCATCCCCTTTCCACCCTCGTCACAAATCTGAACCCCACTTCCCTCACATCATAGTACAATTCCTCAAATATCAATTTGAAACCTGACCAAAAGTCCCTCCAGCTTCTGAATCAAACCAAATACACACCCTGAGTCACCCTCACCCTCCTCACCACAAAAACAATAATATATGCCCTCGAGTGCCTCCCCAGCGCCTCCAAGTCAGACTTAGGGTTCTTAGAGACCTCTTAGTGACGCATGGCAATTCCTGGGCTTCGAACAGTTTAAGCTAAGTTTATTCTAGTCTCTCTGTGAATTTTTTAGTTTAAATTATCATTTTATGAGTCCTTTTGTTTTAGTCTAGACATAGTCTCCATTGATTCCATTCTGGCATGGATCTATGCTTCGTTTGCTTTAGTGTAGTCTTTTAATTTTAGTTTTTACTAATAAGTTATTTTGAAGGTAGTTTTGTTTTTTTTGTTAATTCATTCACGATTTTTTTCTTTCTTTTCTGTTCTGGCCTTAATACATGCAATGGTTTTAGTTTAAGTATGGATGAAATTCAGTGTTTGTTGTTCATTGTTTTTATTTCTTAAATGATAATTGCCTGATTTGGAGTGGTAGGGATTCCTTTAGGGTTAGCCTAAATAGACCTGATTTTTGGATATTTCTATTTCTTGTGGTTGTTAGTTTAATACCTAGGATAGCTTCAGGTGTTAGAACTAAATCTGGCGTAGCGTGTTTCAATTACTGGAATTTTTTTTAGGTTAAGTTGGATATAGCTGATTAGTTCCATTTTGGTTAGTGTGAATCCAATTGATAAATAAGTTTGGAAAGTTGATATGGTAAAAATTGTAATTTTAGTATGTTAGAAGGGTAGTATAGGCCTTACATAAAAGGAATCTCACTTGAAACTGATTTGGAAACCCTTAGAACATTCTAGATAGGGTTCCAATCAGATTGTTAAAACTACAATGATATCACGTGGCCAGCAAGTCAAGAATTTTGGGACTAAGTAAATAAATTTGAAAAATAAAAAGAAGGACTAAGGGGTAAACACAAAGGAAAAGAGTTGCCCTAGATTTTGGCTATAAAAATGCACCCTAATGCCTCCATGGACATGTTTTTTGGTAGTCTAAAATCCCCTAAAAATTCCTAGAAGTTTTGAAGTTTAAAGATCCTTAGAATTCCCTACAAAATTCCCAAAAATTCTAAAATCTCCAAAAAGGTTAGAAATTCTAAAATTTTCAAAGTTCTGGAGGTCTGAAACTCTTAATACACCCTCTAAAATTTCTAGATTCTAAAACTTTTCCCAAAAGTCTGGAGAGAGATGCATTGTTTTATTCAAAACTTGCATCAGATTGATATTAATTTCAAGTTGTCTTGCTTAAAAGAAATGAGAATGACCTAAAGTGCACGTGTTGAGGTTCAAAAGTTTGGTTAGATTCCTTCTCGAGTGTGTTTGAGGCTGTTTGGATATTTTTTACTGGTTTATTTTGCTGAAATTCCTCTCATGAGTTATTTGACAATCAGTCCCTGAGATTTAAAGTGTTTGATACTGCTCTTATTGCTGCTTTGCTGACTATCATATCCATTTTACTCGAATTCCACATACACTTTCGATATCTATTGATGTGTGAAGCCTAAACTGGATGCATTCTCAAGTTGAAGATCAATATAACTTGCTTTCTCCATGAATTCTTACTTTGCCATTCCTTTTAGTTTTAATTTTGATGCTTATCATAATCGAGACAATTGCTTTGTAATACTTGGACCTTTAGACTGATATTTTAAGTGTATACAGTTAGTTGTGCTTCTATCATGCTTATTTGAAATATTGAATTTAGAATAAGATATTCGTTTAAAATAGCATGAGCATTTTTATTAATGGAAAATCAGTAGCTCGTGTAAATTTAGAATAGCCGGTTGTGTGAATTTAATCACCGTGTGTTTGTGAAAATTAGGATTCAAAGTTGTGCATTTCAGTTCAAAACAACTCGGTGTTTCAGATTCATATTGCATGCATGTTAATTTGGGAATTCTCAGTTAAATGGCTATTTAAATGTGCAAGCATACTATGTGCTAGTGAGTTTGAGTAAATTGGGTTAATTAAGTGGTTCAGATTTAGTGATTGATTGAATAAATAGTACATCTGATGACAAACTTGCTAACGTGCCCCAAATATAAAAGTCATTATTCAATTTATTGGCCTATTATGAGCTCAAGGAGCTCAGTCCCTTGTGTAAATAAGGTTTGGGCTTGTGATTGAGCCCAGATTTCTGAGGGGTTATTTTAACAAACTAAAGCGCAACCTTCTCCATGGGTTGCTTTAATACCTGTTCTGCTAGAAGCTTCGTTTGTATAGCGGATTTAGTGAATTTTGGATAATTTAAAATTGAATTATAAGTTTGGACCTTCCAAGTAATATATTATTAATTTATTAGGTCGTAGTAGAGATAAATCCAATCGAAATAATACTTTGCACTAAGAATTGGCCTTTAAATTAAAGATGAGGTGCGCCGCGCCAAATAAAATACATGAATTATGTGGCCCTCTTTAATTCGTCACATTTAAATATTTAGAAATTCAGAACATGCCGTATAGTCACTTCCCGCGAAGATAATAACACGATAGTCGCTTTTGGCGCGTCTTTAATAATTTCACCTTCCTAAGTACGAGTGCACATTTACGTGACCCAAATCCAAATCTCAATGAAGTTGAAATATGTAAAAAACCGCGAGTGCATTTATGTGATATGGTTCACGGCATGTTTTAACGACATTGCAATTTCCTTTTAAAAAAATATTAATTGCGTTAAGGTCATTAAAAATCGCACTATAGGATGAACGTGTATAAAAATAAAAATTTTAGCCAAGAAAAATAGTTAAGGGACCGTGCTATATAAGCACTGGATCCGGGGGTGCCTAATACCTTCCCTCGGGTCAACATATTTCCTTACCTAGAAGTACTTGTTCGCAGACTCCATTCGCGCAGTCAAAAAAATTTCCTCGATTTGGGATCCTAAATAAACCAATGACTTGGGAAACCAAAAGCCAAAACCTATCCAAAGTGGAGACTTTAAATAAATAAATAATCTCATTTGGAATAATGCCACTTTAATTGGAAAAACTCCCTTATACGTTTTATCCTTCGGGGTAGCCCTATAAATAGAAGGTGTGATAGCTCTGGCGACTCTGCTGGAGATCGAACCCAGAACCTCTGGTTCAGGGTTCAAGAATTCGAGCTTAGTATAACTGTTATATTTGGATTTATTTGATTTTATTACATGTTCCATGCTATTGCTGCTAAATGCTTTACCGCTTTGATATTGGATGAATTGTATGTATAAACTGATACGAAACCCTTCTCTTGTCATCCTCGGGGTTGTGCTCGCAGGTCGAGACTCCCTATTCCGTTAGTGTCATACTGTGAAATAATAAAGAGGATCGGACAAATTACTAAGCCGGACGATCTTGTGAGTCCTGGGTACGTAGCCCCCTCCTCGACTCGAGTTGTCCGCTCGGGTACATAGTGCATAACAAATACCCAGGTTCTGAACCTAGTATAAGAAAACCTCATGCCGGATCCATAGTAGGACTATTTGTTTGCATCACGTGCATTTGACTTAGCCGACTGAACACATGGGTTAGGTCCGTCTAGGGCAGGTGACCCGGAATGAATAGTCTATCCTAATTCATATTATGTGCTACTTTCACATTTATTTGATTTTGATTTGCATTTGACCGGCTTGTGAATAACGAGAGAAAATTGAGAAAATAGCAGTATTTGGGCTGAACGAGAGTAACAATTTGATTTGCAAAACCAATGTTCAAATAGCACCGAAATGATGCAAGATTTTTGAAAAGAAAAAAAAATGAAAAAACAAATAAAAAACAAAAAGGCCTTTTCAAAAAATTTTTGTTTTCACAAAATATTTTGCCTGAACTACACTGGTTTGATTCATATCAGGTGCAAGATACATAGGAAACCCCAATCAGGTCCAACCTCCTTTTTGTAAAAATAGCCAAAACAAAGAAAAAAAATGTCAAATTTTATTAATTTTCCTAAATAAATCGGGTGAAGCATTTGTTGTCAAGAATAGCTGAATGTTACCGAAAGGGACGCCGGAAGGCTGATTTTGCATAAACGGTCACCTTTGGGTTTTTATTTTATTTTTATCCAGTTAGCGGGCACAACCTTAAAATCTTCCTCCGAATGTTCTAAAAGGTCGTATCTGCAAAGCCGATTTTTGGTTTTGGAAAACAATTTTGTAAAAGAAAGGGGGTCAATTTTGATTTTGAAGTCAAACAGAATAAAGTCATAAGTTACTAATTTTCCTTATAAAATGTGCAGGATCAGCACAATCCAAAACGAACCTTTTTCATTTGTAAGCAGAATCCCTTTGAAGTTGCGGCTATGGTGGAATGATCTAGGTAGAGAAGGGCAAGACGAGGTCATAAAATACTTGGGGGGCCTTCCCGGGCTATTGGAGATTGCACCCCGGGAGACATCATAAGCGCCTTAGTCACGTGCTGGGACCCGACACACAATGTGTTCCTCTTCCCAGATTTTGAACTTACCTCGAGTTTAGAAGAAATTACCGGGTACATTGGAGCTGGTGAGCTTCCTTTGAGAAAAAAGCATTCGGTTGCTCCATGAGTTGTGGCTGTGTATAAATTCTAAGATACCCTGAAAATAAGACGAGTAGTACACGACTCGAACTTGGCAGCAAGATTTTGTACCTTTTCATTCCTGTACAGCAGATATAGTCATATAGGGGGGTTGAACAAACCAGAGAACAAAATCTGCAACAAAGGAAACCCCATTAATTGGGCAGAACACAAATGATTTGCTTTAATGATGGCTTTTCTAGGGCTTTTTGTGCTTCTGAGGAAAGATGGGAACATCGACATAAAAATAGCAGGGGTTGTCATCACTCTACGCACCCAAGCCAAGTGCATACTCGGGCCTATGATAATATCTGAGATCTTTCGTGCTCTCACAGCTTGCAAGGCCGGGAAAGATTTCTTTGAGTGGTGCAATCTATTGTTGCAAATGTGGATAACCGAACATCTATGGCACCGTACCCAATTCACGAGCCATGGGTCAGTGTAGAAAACTTGCATAGAAAAATTTTACATAAGGATTGAAGGGCTCAGTTTAACCGAATGAGTGGCAGGATGAATATCTTACTTCCGGTCTCTTACTGCCGGCCAAATAGAGTGGACACTAGGATGGTTGTCTGTGGACGAGATCATATACATGTCGACAATAGAGCCTCACTTCCTTCTGATGGGTCTTAGGAGCATCCAGACTTATGCCCCGCATCGGGTTTTGAGACAGCTCGGGATGTGCCAGATAGTGCCAAAAGTTGAAGATCTCAGTATCCGCGTAGTCGATATTGGACCTGATGGTAAGGTCCCTTATGAAACGGTCCGCAAGAATTAGAATGAATGCTAATACCTAACAGCAAACACTTATGTATGGGATCGATCCATAGGAAAAGTGTCGCCAGGATACCTTGCTTGGTACATGAGAGAAATTGAGTTCGAGAGGCCAGCCAAAAGGCCCCATCTCCAGGAATTCATTGAAGCATCACTAGAGCAGTGGGACTGGTTAGCTAAAGAACACGAGTACAGGGCTACGATAAGCAAACTGGAGAAGCATGTCATGAATTTGTAATTCAAAAAAGATTTGCAGGCTGCTGCAGACGAGGGCAAAAAGAAGAAACTGGTCAAGTAAAATGAGGCCCTTCAGGCCAAAATTTAGAAATAAAAGTAGCAGCAGAAAATCCCATCCGAAGCACCAAGGATAAAAAACTTATAGATGGGTTGAGACAGAAGGTGAGTGACTACATTTTTGATTTGAACAAAATAGAAAGGGAACTTGTCAGGGCTCGAAAAGAATTCACTGAAAATGCGGCAGAACGAATACGTCTGGTTAGGAAATTAAAAGAAGAATTCGACGGTGAGGTGATAGGGTTAAATAAAAGGGTCGTTATCGCAGAAAACAAAACGCTCATACAAGCAAAAGAGTTCAAAATTGAAAGGGAACATTGTTACACAACATTGGCACAATTAGAATTGGATTTGCAACAGCTTCAAAAGCAGAATCAAGTAGTCTAACAAATTTTGGGAGCGAGAACTGAGCAGATAGGGCGGTTATTGCATGAGAAAGGTTTCATACGATAGAGAATCAAAACAATCGCCCACTATACCATAATGAAGTGTAGCAAATGTGAGGATAAGCCTAGATCTATGTTCTTTGACAATATGATGCTTTTTTGTTTGCCGTGTAATGGAAGATCTTCACAACCTCCAAGGGGATTTAGCTAGTCGATCCTCGACAAGGCGGAACGATGCCTCTCGGGTCCCAGGAGAAATTGAAGCTCTAATGTATTCGTGACTTCTTGAGATTATATTTTTCTTAAAAGTCTGTCAGTTTGTTTTAGAGTTTTTATTTTCTTTTACGGAAGGTTAGTTTTTCGCCGACTCTGTAGTTCTTCTTTTGTTAGAGTCTGCTAGTTGCCTATCTAAATATGTCATTCTTTGTGATCAAAGTTTGTTATCATAAAAATTGAAAATTCCAAAAATATTTTATTCTTCATTTTTTATTCTCATGAGCTACGCTTGATCTGATTCATACGTAGGCAATATCCATAGGATTCGACCGTAATATTGAAAACAAAAACAAGAAGCAATAAAAGAAGAAAAGGGGAGGAGTGAAAAAGGAAAAAGAGAGAAAAACCCCAAAACAAGAAAGAGGGAAGGAAACAAAAGAAAAACCAGAGAGGGAGAAAAAGAAAAGATCTGAAAGCAAGAAAAACGAAGAGTGGAAATCAAAAGAAAGAAAATGGAGTAAAAGCCGGGACGACACATGCAACTATTGCAAACATGTAGACATCTGTTAACTGTAAAGGTGCATTACGCCCCAATGTGCAATTCCCTATATATTATTTGTCACAAACTAACTATTGTTGTTGTCAAAATTCCAGTCTAGGTTTTAGAATATGGTGGTTGGTTTGTGGTAAGCTGGCATCACATCGATCTTTCATCAGTTCAAAAAGAAGTACAGAAATGTCGTCTGAAATGACTTTTTCGGCAGTTCCAATCTCAGAAGATAGCCCAATTACAAGTATCCTGGCCTCATAATCTTCAGTAGCCAAGGAAAACAGGATCCTATGTCTTAGGGTCATGGATATGTGGGATGCATGGACAAATGGACAATAGCCTCCGAGTGCCATCCTGGATTTCCTGAGCTCTTCCCATGATCGGAGGGGGGGGTACTTCCACTGTTCCCATTAGCCATCCACACATCCTAATGGGACATCCCACCATACTAGCCGCTTTTGTTGGAGAACCTTCTGAAGTCTGCCCTCAGGTGTTCACATCTGGCACAATCCCCAATATCTTTACGACTCCCCCATGTGCATCCACCACACAGCCCGCAGTGCTAAGACTCATGTTTGATCCGACGGATTTTACATTCCAAACTCCCAATTACCAAACTGAGCTTCCTCCAAACACTACCAACACTTATCGTCAACAACCATATGAGCTTACACCAATGCAAGATAAAACTAAAAAAGTGCCTGAACAAGATGAGATGGCAAAAAGAATGAGGAGCCTTGACAGAGCTTAAAGAATATACAAGGCTTGAGTGGGCAATAGAGTGTTTGCTATAATGACCTGTGCATGTTCCCACATGTGCACCTTACCCTGGGGTTTAAAACGCGTGGTAGGTGGAAAAGGAGAGATGTTGATGGCAAACTTCGGAGAAAATCTGGTACGCATTGCTTTGGAGTGCAATATGGACCAAGACGTCTCACGATGGATCATTTGGGACTATCTTGCCAGATATATTGTAAGGAAATTTCAATACAACATTTATATCGCACCCGATAGGAATTCCTTGAAAAATTTGAAGAAGAAGCCTTTAGAGAGTTTTAAAGAATATGCTATTAAGTGGCCCGAATAACCATCGAGGGTGAAGCCTCCTATGGATGAAATAGAAATGGTTGCGGTTTTTCACGAGGCCAAGGAAGCAGATTACTTTCAAAACATGATGTCGGCTATAGACAAACCTTTTGTGGAAGCAATCAAGATTGGCGAAATGGTAGAAAATTGAAAGAATTCTAAGTCAGTCAGCCATTAGAGCAACCTCCCAGGAAATCCAAGGTAGGGCGAGATGAGTCACAAAGAACAAAAAATAAAGAAGAAGCCTCGATGGCAGCATCCGGTATGAGAAGAAATCATGCCAATGTTCTCGAAAAGAACCCCTCATCACAATTATCCTCATCAAGATATGCATTATGCTCCCCAACCTTGTGCAGTTATGAATGCCCAACAATATGCACCACCGCAAAAGCAGGCCAACAGAAACCAGGCTCTGAGAAATTAGCCTCCCCATCAAAACCATTATAATCCCTACCCTTCTCAAAATAATTTCCATCCCAGGGAACCACCCAGAAGGCAAAACTTTACGCCGACCAGGGAGTCTTATTCCAGTCTGTTCCCAAAGCTTCTCCATTTGGGTCTATTGCACCTTGTGCCTCCAAATAGACAATACCATAATCGCCTTCTTACCAACGGGGTGTCTGGTGTGGTTATCATTTAGGGGTTGAATGACACGACACCAAAAATTCTTGGACTCTAAAGCGAGCTGTAGAAGATCTAATAGAGAAAAGAAAAATAGTGTTGAGGGATGAAGATGTCCTGCATGTGACAAACAACCCGATTCCGGCCCACAACAATAGATCGGTAATCGGGATGATCTGCAAGGACAAAGAATTCGACCCTGCTTTGAAAGCTATAATTGCTATTGCCGACGCAGATAAAAATCCAAGAGTTGCCTCCAAGAAAGCTAAAGAAGAAAAGAAGAATAAAACCACGCACCCAGAAACTAAAAAGAAGGTTGAGTTTAAAATTGAGGCGGCGCCTGTCAAAGAAACTTTCCTTTACGTCCCACAAGGTCGCCGGGTAAAGCTATTAACTCTGAGTCCCCCGAAGAGATTTGAGTAGGACTATGTACGTACCCAAAGGAACCTATGTGGTGTGGGGACCAACTAATCCGCCAAGGCTGAATGAGCCCGTGGTGGTTGGTCGCGCATCTCAGAGGCCTATGACAGACGCCTATGTAGTCCCTTTGAACTATCAAGAGATGGTGGTGACATATAAAGGCAAAGAAGTCACTGGAGAAACTCAAGAAAGCAACTCTGTAAAGAAATACTCTGACTTGGAGGAAGTAAACAGTGCCACCAAAAGGCGATTCCCACCCAAGAAGCCAATAAACGCCGAGGAAGCGGAAGTTTTATTCAGAAAGATGAAAATGCCAGACTATGAAGTAGTGGACTAGCTTCGGAAGTCCCCTGAACAAGTTTCTTTATTATCCTTGCTGATGGATTATCCGGAGCACCAGAAGGTGTTAGCCAAAACTCTCAATGAGGCTTACGTGCCGGCTCAAACCTCTATGGAACAATTGGAGAGGATGGCAGAAAGATTCTTTGCTGTCAATCAGATCACATTCGGTAAAAATGATTTTCCTCTAGAAAAAGCCGCCCACAACAAAGCCCTGCATCTAACCATCAAATGCGAAGGCTACTACGTCAAAAGAGTAATGATAGATTGAGGCTCTAGGGTGGAAATAAGCCCACTTTTAAAAGTGCAGAGAATGGAAATTAGAACGGAGAGGATTCGCCCCAATAATGTGTGTGTTCGAGCTTATGATGGAATTAAAAGAAACATAATCAGAGAGATTGATCTAGTCTTGAACATTGGCCTAGTTTATTTTGAGGTAACCTTTCAAGTGTTAGATATGGAAATATCCTACAATTACCTCCTGGGAAGACCATGGATTCATGCAGCGGGATTGTGCCTTTTACTATGCACCAGATGTTTAAATTTGAACACGAAAACCAAGAAATCGTGGCCCATGGTGAAGATGAACAGTCGATTTATCGCGATCCCTCTGTCCCCTGCCTCGAAGCTACATAAATGAGTGAGCATATAGTCTATCAGGCTTTCAAAATTGTGGTGGCTGATCAACATCAAGAGGGAAAACCCTGTCCCCAACCATTCCTCTCCAATGCCTCAATTATGGTGTCTATAGAGATGATACGTCAAGGATTCTAACCAGGGAAGCGACTCAAAAGATATTTACAAGGGGTAGCTCAGTCGATTGCCTTGCCCACTGCAGAGAAGTCTTTCGGGTTAGGCTTTCACCCGACCAGAGGATATAACATGGGTGAACCGCAGGAAGCGTGATGGATGGGATTTACCTCGACCTTTTCCCCACTTGTATGAAACATTTGTGAAGCCCAAGAATAGTGACGAAGAAGAAGATGGGACCTTAACAACTAAAGAAATTGAAGACATATGTGGGGACATGAGGAAATTATCATATGAAGCCAACATGGTTCAGCTCGGAGAAGGCTCGAGCACTGCTGAGGTGCTCTACATGGTACCAGACGCCAAATTACAAAATTGGAAAGGTACGTCATTCCCAATCAGGCGGGAGGCCCGGTAGTCTTGTCATGCCTTTTTTTCTTGCATCACAAGTTATTTCAGGGTGTAACTCCGGCATTTTCCCTTAGTGTTTTTTCCATTTAATTTTCCAAATGTAAACCGTGTTTTCTTACAGTCCAAAGAAATGAAATCAATATTTCATCATCTATATTCCTTTAATTTTTCTGATATTGCTGTTTTCTTTTTATTCATTTCTTTCAGTTCCAATAATGCGGTTTTAAATAAAATGTCATGCTCGCGGACTTCGCGCCCCGATCCAAACATGCCGCCTAATTGTGAATAATGAATCAAGAACCGAAATATGACGAAGAAGAGGCTTTTAGGGAAATCAACCGGGAACTGGAACATTTTGAAAGTAATCCCAAGCCAAATCTAAATGATACCAAATTGGTCAACTTGTGTGGCCCCGATGAAACCAAGGAAACCAAAATAAGCATCCATGTAAATGAGGAAATTCGGGACACATTGATCCAACTTCTTTTTGAATTCAAAGACGTGTTTGCTTTGTCTTATGACGATATGCCAACGTTGAGTGTTGATTTAGTGGTTCACAAGTTTCCTACTTACCCCGAATTCCCTCCCGTTCAGCAAAAACAGAGAAATTTCAAGCTTGACATTAGTGATAAGATCAAAGAAGAGATCACAAAGTAGTTTGGGGCGGCAGTAATCCAAGTTGTTCGATACACCACATGGCTGGCCAATGTAGTCCCAGTGCCAAAGAAATACGGGAAAACCCGAATGTGAATAGACTACAGATATTTGAACAAGGCAAGTCCCAAAGATAATTTCCCTTTAGCGAATATCCACATCCTTGTTGATTACTGCGCCAAACACGAGATACTGTCTTTTGAGGACTGCTATGCAGGATATCACCATGCGTTGACGAGTAACGAAGATGCTGAGAAAGCTGCCTTCACTACACCTTGGGGTACTTATTGCTACAGGGTTATGCCTTTCAGTTTCAAGAATTTTGGGGAAACATATATGAGTCCATGACAACTAGGAGATAGAAGTATATGTGTACGACGTGATTATCAAGTCCAAGACTCAAGGTGATCATGTGCAGGACCTAAGAAAGTGCTTTGAAAGGCTGTGCAAGTACGATTTCAAATTAAATCAAGCCAAATGCGCATTTGGGGTCCCATCGGGCAAGCTCCTAGGGTTCATCGTCAGTCGCAGGGGTATTGAGCTGGATCTAACAAAGATAAAAATCCATTCGAGAGCTACCTCCTCCAAAAACCAAGAAGGATGTAATGAGCCTTATGGGAAGACTGAACTATATTAGCCGATTCATCACCCAATTGACTTTTATGTGCGAGCCCATATTCTGGTTGTTAAAAAAGGATGAGTGTCAAGAGGCTTTTGACAAGATTTAAGGTTACCTTTCCAATCCACTGGTCTTGGTCCCGCCAGAACTAGGGAGGCCATTGTATCTATATCTGAGGGTCGTGGAAAAATCTTTTGGTTGCATTTTCGGGAAGCATGATGTCTTTGGAAAGAAGGAACATGCCATTTATTACTTGAGCATGAAGTTTACCAGTTACGAGGGCAAATACACCTTGTTAGAAAGAACCTGTTGTGCCTTAACCTGGGTGGCTTAGAAACTCAGGCATTACCTGCAAGCCATTACCACTTACCTCATACGCAGGCTAGATCCTTTGAAGTACATATTTCAAAAACCGATGCCCACAGAGAGATTGGAAAAATGGAAAATCCTGCTCACCGAGTTTGACATAGTATATGTCACTCGCACACTGGTGAAGACCCAAGCATTAGCAGATCATCTAGCCGAGAACCTAGTTGATGATGAATACCAACCCTTGAATACCTATTTCCCGGATGAAAAGGTGAATTCGGTTGAGGTAGCATCTAAGGGCATCACTGTTTGGAAAATATTCTTTGATGGAGTGGTATATGCAATAGGCGTAGGAATTGGGGCAAACTTAGTCTCACCACTGCTCAACACTACCCAGCCACGGCTCGTCTCCAGTTTTTCTGCACCAACAACACAGCTGAATAAGAGGCATGCATCATGGGCATGAATAATCGACTAAGACGTCGAGGAACTATTGATCATGAGAGATTCAGATCTGATTATCCGGCAAGCCCAAGGGGAGTGGGAAGCGAGATACGTCAAACTCATCCCTTATCGACAGCATGTGGAGGATATCAGCAAACATTTCATGTCGGTACAGTTCAGGTACATTCCCCGCTGTCATAATGAGTTAGCAGACATATTCTCAACTTTGGCCTCCATGTCGCCTTACCCCGGAAACGTCTACATCGATCCTTAGGAAATCCGAATCAGGGAAAGGCATGGGTATTGTAATGTGACCGAGGCAGAACCCAGCACTCACCCATTGTATTATGATATCAAGAGATTTCTAAAAGCACAAGAATATCCCGAGCAAGCCACTGGGGATCAAAAAGGAACCATCAGACGACATGCGAGTGGTTTCTTCTTGAGCGGTGATATCTTGTATAAAAGAACCCCGGATCTCAACTTTCTAGGCAGTGTTGATGCTGAAGAAGCCGGAAGTATTATGCATGTAGTACACGCAGGAGTGTGCGGGACACATATTAATTGGTATGTGTTAGCAAATAAAATACTTCAGGCAGGGTACTACTGGATAACTATGGAGAAAGACTGCTTACGCTTCGTTCAAAAATATCATCAATGTCAGGTGCACGCTGATTTGATTCATGCATCACCAACTAAACTGCATCACATGTTAGCATCTTGGCCATTCGCTGCCTGGGGCATGGAAGTCATTGGGCCGATCAAACCAAAAGCCTCAAATGGACATAGATTCATATTGGTTGCTATTGACTTCATTACATAATGGGCCGAAGCCATCACACTTAAGTCAGTCACCAAGAAAGCTGTGGTAGACTTTGTGCATTCAAACCTCATTTTCCGCTTCGATATTCCTGCAACCATCACCACAGACAACACTGCCAACCTGAGTAGTCATTTGATGGGAGAAATATGTGAGCAATTCAAGATAACACATAAAAACTCTAATCCTTACCAGACCAAATCCAATGGTGCTGTCGAAGCAGCTAACAAGAACATCAAGAAGATTCAAAGAAAAATGATTCAAAGCTCAAGACAATGGCATGAAAAGCTGCCTTTCGCATTGCGTGGAAATCGCACCACGGTGCGCACATTGATAGGGGCGACCCCATACTTATTGGTCTGTGGAACTGAAGCTGTTATACTCGCAGAAATAGAAATCCTTTCGCTCTGGATAAGTGTCGAAACAGAAATTGAGGATATTGAGCGGGTTAAGACTCGGGTTGAGAAGTTTTCATTAATTGAAGAAAAGGGAATGGCCGCGGTTTGTCACGGACAATTGTACCAACAAAGAATGGCCTGCGCTTACAACAAGAAAGTGCACCCCAAGAGTTTCAAGGTTCGACAGCTTGTATTGAGGTGTATTCTCCCTAACCATCAAGAAGCTAAAGGGAAATTTGCTCCTAACTGGGAAGGCCCATGCATTATCAGAAAAATACTGCCTAAAGAAGCATTATACCTGGGCGACATCGAGGGAGACAATCTTGAAACAACAGTGAATGCAGATGCAGTAAAAAGGTACTACGTTTAAACTCTCTACAGCAATGATTTAATCTGGTTGCAATGACGAAGGCTTTTCTTTCCCATTACCCCGAACACTATCAATCCTTCGCAAACTCTTTGAGCCGGTTACGTTTCTTCGATCACCCTCTTTGGAATCCGGAAGTGCTATTCGAAAAAAAAGAAGAACAAAAAACAATAAAAAATTAAAATATATACAAAACAAAACAAAATTAGTTTAGGAAACAGTTCCTGAACTACGTCTGACTTTATTCCGAAAAGATACGTATGCAGCCTCTCCCTGAGGTTCAGTCACACCAAAACAAAAACCCAAATTCCCCAAAGATCAAAAACTGGGGCAGAAGATGTAAGTTTCGGCCACGAACCCGCCAAAATAGTTCCAAAGTTGTAGTCCCATCGAAACTCCTTTTACCCAAAATCAAACCCAAGCCTTTTCGACCGAATGGCGAAGATAGGGAAGCGACAAACACCATTGTTGGTATTTGACACAATTCAAATTGAGAGAAATTAAATGATAGAGTGTTATTGCTTAATAGAGAAAATGAAAATGAGAGAGTGCGTTTAGTGAAAACTCGTAAAGAGCACTATCGGGCGACGAGAGAAGTGAAATAAGAGAGGTTGATTGGCAAAAACAAAAAAGGGAATTGTCGGCCGAAGAGAAGACATATTTCTGTCAAAAGTCTAGTTAAGGTTCCCTGGTTTTGAAAGGTTGAAATATGGTTCACGAGAAGTTGGAAATGTCATACGGGTTGGACATTCAGTCCGAGAAGCATGTCATGTCCATTTGAAGTCAGCATGCACCCCAAGATAAGTCCTTCTCTTTTCCCCGAAATGAACGTATCTTTTTAAACCCATATGATTTTTTTGTATACTGCTTCCTTGGATCCTTTTCGGTTTAACTTTGATTCCATGTCTATTCCATAAGAAAAGGTGATAAGACCGATTTTACAGGGCTTATCTTGTAAGGACAAAAGAAAATACCCAGTCTCAGCGGTCGCCTCTAGCCGATCCCGGCTGGCAATGACAGTTGCCCACTAAGCCAAAATGAAAGTTGGAAAGGCTATGCCTCGGTGGGCTAATTGTCTCAACAAAGGCCTAGGAAGGCGAAATAAATTCAACAGATGAGCTCTGCCGACCAACCAACGAGGAAAAAAATTGAAAGCCAAAGGTATTCTTAACAAAAGCGAGGTCGGGATCAAATAATCAAGGCCACAAAACCAACCACCGTTTCAAACTAACAGTCGTGCTTTGTTTGAAAATCTGAAATAGGTGTAATCCCAAGCAATCAAATAGATAGCAGATGCAGCCAATGGAAATTAACAGGAGCTAAGAATAACTTTGCAGCAATGATCAACCAAAAAGAAAGATTTCTTTAATTCTTTTCCCGCAGTTTTTATAAAAGAAAGGAGAAAAATAGAATCACACAAGTCATGGTATCATAGGACTCCGATCCTTAACCCGATTCCTCCAAATCTAGGACCACATTCCCTAGCTGTCCAGCATAACCTGTGGACTTCCGTAGCATAAACCGAGGATCATTATCTTTCTTCCCTGCATAATATGTGGACCTTTCCGGCATAACCCGAGGATCATTCTTCTTCTTTCAATTCGCGGCATAACCCGAGGATCAGTTTCCTTCTATCCCTGCATACCTGAGGGTCTTTTATTTCTTTCATTCCCCAGCATAACCTGAGGATTCTTTTCTTTCATTCCCCGACATAACCCGAGGATTCCTTTCTCCCTATCCCTAGCATAACCTGTGGACCTCCCCGGCATAACCCGAGGATCATTTTCCAGTCTACCCGGCATAACCCGAGGGTCATTTCCCTTGTATCCTCAGCATAACCTGAGGGTCTTTTCTTTTCTCCCCCAGAATGAGTATCTTCTTTCAATCTCGTCATAACCCGCGGATTCCACAGGCATAACCCAGGAGTCTTTTCCTCCCAAATCCAAGCATATCCCGCGGATTCCCCTGGCATAACCGTGGAATCTTTTCTTCCCATCCCGGCAAAACCCAGGGATTCCTCTGGCATAACCCAAAAGGCTTTTCTTTCCATCTCGCCATAACCCGTAGAATCCCCTGGCATAACCTAGGAGTCTTTTCTTCCCAAATCCCAGCATAACCCGCGGATTCCACTGGCATAACCCAAGAGCTTTTCTTCTTATCCCGGCATAACTTGTGGATCCCGTGGAATAACCCAAGCATCTTTTCTTCTTATCCCAGCATAACCCGCGGATTTCCCTGGCATAACCCATAAGTCATTTTCCCCATCCAGACAGAACCCGCGGATTCCCCTGGCATAACCCATGATCCTTTTCTTCCTACCCCAGCATAACACGTGGATCTCCTTGGCATAACCCAGGAATCTTTGTCATGTCATCCCGGCATAACCCGTAGATTTTTCTTCTTCATCCCCAGCAGGGACTCTTTATTCCAATCCTGGCATAGCCGTGGATCCTCCCCTTATCCCCAGCAGGTACCCATTTTCTTTCCCAGCATAACCTAGCCTTCTTTCCAAAAGATAATCGATCCTGGTTTTATTGTTTTCAATAAAGAAATAGCTAATACTTGTTTTGCAAATATCTCACAAAATTTCTAGTGAAAAGTGGGGCATAAAATTTTGTGCATTTTTTTGTTTTGGTGTCCGAATAGGTTTTACCTCAAGGCGCGGGATTTGAGATGACCGGAAGAGCGAACCTCAATTCAAAATAGAAGACAAGCAGAAAGGAACAAAAAGAAACAAATCCAGAATGATTAAAAGAAAGATGCAGATTGCTCAAATTTGATTAAAAATCAAGTCGCGCATGGCCCACTTGGTTTCAATGCTGAAGAAAGAACCGGCACCTACAACTTCTAAGCATCAAGATTCAGATTGGGGTTCACGGTGAATCCAGCTAACACTCAAGATCAAGCTCCAAGAGATTTATATATAGGAATCTTGTAACTCATAGCTTATAGGCATAGCCAACTTAGCTATTGATTTTCCTTTTGGTGTAATAAGGAGATTAGCAAGCAGTAGCAGCAGCATCAGCAGTCGAAATCACATATCATGGTTGTCCCAGCTACGAAAACACTCCAACACTACACTGACATTATTCCTTTATAGCCAAAGATATGTAGTCAACCTTTGAAGCATGGTTCTGTCAAATAGTTTTCAAAACGCTTCTCACGGAATGACGAGCAGGGAAAAATCTCTCGTTTGCTCATTTATCTTTGCTCGGAAACCCTTCATGTCACCGAGCAAAGAGGGGCAGCTGTGAGCATGTCATTTTTTCCTCGCTCGAAATATTCCTATAGAATTCATTAAAATTAGGATTTTTCTTTTATTATTTGAATTTTTAGGAATTAATTGCGTGATTTGTGTTTATTTGTATTTTTTGTGCATTTATAATTAATATAATTCATAAAAATACAAAAATAGCATGTTTTCATTTAGGAGTCAATTGTTATATTTTTCTTAGGTTTATTAGTTAATTAATATTTCAAAATAATGACAAAATAACAAAAATGGTCATTTTTACATATGTTTAGTTTTCTTTTATTTTTTAAAATTTGGGATTTAGGTTATTTAGGAGTTCAGTAGTTTTTCTTGTAGAACTTAAATTAGGTTTTGTCTATTTTTATTTTATACTTATTGAAATCTCAAAACAATACAAAACAAAAAGAAGAATAATTAATTAAAAAGAGAAAAAGAATAAAAAAACTAAAATTTTTAGTCTTCTTATTAGGAGACCCAAATTAGGCCACTTTAAATTTTAATATTCCAGCCCAAATCCCAAATCCATTTCAAAACCAACCCAATTCCAAACCCCTTACCCGGTCCAGCCTTGGAATGCCCTAAAACGACGTCGTTTGGCATCAAACTCATCTCAGCCGTCTATGTTTTGTTGATCCAACGGACCATAACTCACGTATCCCAAATATATCATTGTCAGATGAGGCCCCTTAACCACCAAACCATCTCCCAAAAGACCCTAACACGCTGACGTAACACCACCCTATTCCTCCGTCTCCGCACAGTCCGACGACGGCCGAAAATCGCCGCCGCTGCCGGCGTAGCTCCAAACCCACCCTAATTAACACCAATTGCTCCTCTCCTGTTCTTTCTAACCCCAAAAAACCAGTCCTCAAACCCCGGCCAAAATCCTCGAATCATCGTTTAGAGAGTTAGTTGCTCCGCTGTCCACGGCGGCGATGGTTCGGACGGCCACCAAAAACGCACCATAGCATCCCCTTTCAACCTTCGTCACAAATCTGAATCCAACTTCCCTCATATCAAAGTATAATTCCTTTAATATCGATTAAAAACCCGACCAAAAGTCCCTCCAGCTTCTGAATCAAACCAAACTCACACCCCGAGTCACCCTCAGCATCCTCACCATCCTCGCCATATAAATAATATTACATGCCCTCGTATGCCTCCTAAGCCCCTCGAAGTCAGAATTACAGTTCCTGGAGCCCCCTCAGTGACGTATGCCAATTCCTGGGCTTCGAACAGTTTAAGCTAAGTTTTCGTTGTCTCTCGGTTAATTTTTAGTTTTAATTATCATTTTATGAGCCATTTTGTTTTAGTCTAGACATAGTCTCCATTAATTCCGTTCTGGCTTTGGTCTATGCTTTCTTTGCTTTAGTCTAGTCTTTTAATTTAAGTTTTATTGGTAAGTTATTTTGAAGGTAGTTTTGTTTTTAGTTTTTGTTAATTCATTCACGATTGTTTTCTTTCTTTTCTGTTCTGGCCTTAATACATGCATTGTTTGGTCTAAGTCTGGATGAAATTCGGTGTTTGTTGTTCATTAATTTCTTTTGTTAAATGGTAATTTCCTGATTTGAGTGGTAGGGATTTGTTTAGGGTTTGCATAAATAGACCTGAATTTTTGGATATTGCTATTTCTTGTGGTTGTTAGTTTAATACCAAGGATGGCTTCAGGTGTTAGAATTAAACCTGGCATAGCCTATATCAATTAATGGAATTTTGTTTTAGGTTAGGATTGGATATAACTGATTAGCTCAATTTTTAGTTAGTGTTAAAGTTATAGATAAACAAGTTTGGGAAGTTGATATGGTAAAAATGGTAATTTCAGTAGGTTAGAAGAGAAGCATAGGCCTTAGATGAACGGAATCTCACTTGAAACTGATTAGGAAACCCTAGAACATTCTAGATGGGGTTCCAATCAAACTTTTAAAACTACAATGATATAACTTGGCCAGCAAGTCAGGAATTTATGGACTAAGTGAATAAATCTAAAAAATAAAAAGAAGGACTAAGGGGTAAACACAAAAGAAAAGGGTTGCCCTAGGTTTTGGCTATAAAAATGCACCCTAATGCCTCTATGGACAAGTTTTTTAGTAGTCTCAAATCCCTTAAAATTCCCAGAAATTTTAAAGTTTAAAAATCCTGAAAATTCTCTAAAAAATTCCCAGAAATTCCAAAATCTCCCAGAAGGTTAGAAATTCTAAAATTTTCAATGTTTTGGAGGGCTGAAACTCTTAAAACATCCTCTAATATTTCTAGATTCTGAAAAGTTTCCAAAAGTCTAGAGAGAGTTTCACTGCTTTATTCAATACTTGCATCAGATTGATATCAATTTCTAGTTGTCTAGCTTAAAAGAAATGAGAATGACCTAAAGTGAAAGTGTTGAGGTTCAGAAGTTTTGTTGGATTCTTTCTCGAGTGTGTTTGAGGCTGTTTGCACTTTCTTTACTGGTTTATTTTGCTAAAATTCCTCTCATTAGTTATTTGACAATCAATCCCTGGGATTTAAAGTGTTTGATACTGTTGTTTATTGCTGCTTTGTTGACTATAATTTTCATTTTACTCGAATTCCAGGTAAAATTTCATTATCTATTGATGTATGAAGCCTAAACTGGATGTATCTTCAAGTTGAAGATAAATGTCACTTGCTTTCTCCATGAATTCTCACTTTTCTTTTCATTTTAGTTTTAATTTTGATACTTATCATAATCGAGACAATTGCTTTGTAATCATTTGACATTTGGACTAATATTTTAAGTTTATACAACTAGTTAGCAGTAAGGTTAGCTGGTAGTATAATTGATTCAAGTGCTTCTATCATGCTAAAAGATTGAAATTAGAATGAGATTTTTTTTTAAAGTAGCATGAGCATTTTTATTAATAAAAAATCAGTAGCTCCTATAAATTAGAATAGCTTGTTGTGTGAATCTAATCACCGTGTGTTTGTGAAAAGTAGGATTCAAAGTCGTGCATTTCAATTCCAAACAGTTCGATGTTTCAGATTCATACTGCATTACATGTTAGTTTGCGATTCACAGTTAAATTGATATTTAAATGTTCAAGCATACTGTGTACTAGTGATTTTGAGTAAATTAGGTTAATTAAGTGGTAAATATATAGTGATTGATTGAATAAATAGTACATCTGATGAAAAACATGCTAACATGCCCAAAATTTAAAAGGCATTATTCAATTTCTTGGCCTATTATGAGACCAAGAAGCTCATTCCTTGTGTAAATAAGGTTTGGGCTTGTGATTGAGCGCAGATTCTGAGGGGTTATTTGAACAAACTGAAACACAGCCTTCTCCCATGGGTTGCTATAAGACCTGATCTGCTAAAATCTTTGTTAGCATAGTGTATTTAGTGAGATTTGGATAATTTAAAATTGAATTATAAGTTTGTACCTTCCATGGAATGTATTATCCATTAATTAGGTCGTACTAGAGACAAATCCAATCGAAAATAATAGTTTGCTCTAAGAATAGGCGTTTAAAATAAAGATGAGGTGCGCCGCGCCAAATAAAACATATGAATTGCGTGGCCCTCTTTAATTTCTCATATTTAAATATTTAGAAATTCTGGACATGCCGTTTAGCAAATTTCACCGCTTCCCGCAATGAAAATAACACGATAGTAACTTTAGGCGCGTATTTAATAATTTCACCTTCCTAAGTACGGGCGCACATTTATGTAACCCAAATCCAATTCTCAATGAAGTTGAAATATGTCAAAAACCGTGGGTGCATTTACATGACGTGTTTCGCGGCATGTTTCAATGACAAACTCGCACTGTAGGATGAACGTGTATAAAAATTAGAATTTTATCCAAGTATAATAGTTAAACGACCATGCTATAACCACAGGATCCGGGGGTGCCTAACACCTTCCCTTGGGTCAACAGAATTCCTTACCTAGAATTTGTAGTTCTCAGACTCCATTCGGTCAGTCAAAAGAATGTCCTCGATTTGGGATCCTAAATAAACCGGTGACTTGGGATACAAAAATCCAAACCTATCCCAAGTGGCGACTCTAAATAAATAAATAATCCCATTTCGAATAATGTCACTTTAGTTGGAAAAACTCCCTTATACATTTTATCCTTCGGGGTAGTCGTGTAAGAAGGAGGTGTGACAAATAATATGAGTAATCATGAAGAAAACAATTCCAACTAAGCATGTAGAGACGAAACTAATAATCAGGAACTTAGTTATATCAAGAATAACTCCATACATAGTGAATATAAAAACCTAAGAAACCTAAAAGGCCAACTATCCACAATTAAGTCTGAGTACACACTTGTCACCTCACATACACAGATTACAATCAATATAGAAGACTCTAGCCAAAGCGAAAGTCCGCCACACAAGGATAGACAAGATACTTACCTCAAAGACGATAACTCAATACTCTAATATTTACTTCTCGGGCGAAAAGACCTCCGGACAGCTCAAATCTAGCTATAACAACTCCAAAATACACATAAATCGAATAAGGAACTATTCTGAATCATAAAGTTTTAATTTTTATAAAAATCTAAAAATTGACCGCAAAAGTCAATCCCAGACCCGCACCTCGGAGCCCATAAAATTTAACAAAATCCGTTCACCCATTCCAAATGAGTTCAGCCATACAAAATTTATCCAATTCCAATACCATTTGGTCTCTCAAATCGTGATTATTTATTTTGAATTTTTTCTTAAAAAACCAACTCTTTCCCCAACCCACAACACAATTTAAATGATAAAAATAAAGAAAAATTCATGGAATATCTTTCATTCTAGTTGAAGAACATTCCCCAATCGTATTTCTTGAAAAACCCACTAAAAATCGACAAGAACTGACCTCTAAAAGTTAAAATATGATGAAAATTGTTTAACCCTCGATTTAGGAATATAATCTGTCTACCAAGGTGTTTGTTCATTGCGATCGCGGGAGATGTGATGCGATCGCATTGAAGAAAATAGCTACTGGCCCAAATGTCCTATGAGATCGCGGGCAAATCAATGCAATCGCTAGAAGAAAAATGCCGCTGTCTAAATTTGTGCTATGCTATTGCGGACAAATCAATGCAATCACATAGAAGGAAAATACTACATTCAAATTTGTGCTATGCTGTCGCGAACAACTTAATGCAATCACATAGAAGGAAAATGCTTTTGTCCAAATTTGTGCTATATGATCGCGAACAACAATGCGATCTCATATAAGGAAAATGTGGCAGGTTGAAATTTGACTACGGGATCGTGGATATTCCTATGAGATCACATAGAAGTTAATACCAGATAGCAGATCAACAGTTAAAACATAAGGAAAAATGACCAATAGCCCATCCGAAACACACATGAGGCTCTCGGGACCTATCTATTCTCAAAAACATGTCATATAGCCTAATACGAACTCGCTCGAGGTGTCAAATCACATAAAACAACACCAAAACAATAAAGAAAACCAAAAATCAAACATATGAATTTCAAATTTTCAAATGTCAAACTCATGCTGCAATATATCAATTCAACTCGGAATGACGCCAAATTTTGCAGACGAGTCCAAAATGGCATAACAGAGCTGCTCCAACTGTCTGAATCACATTACAACCGCGATATCACCAAAAGTCTACTAGGCGTCAAACTTCTCCATTTTCAAAACTTAAACTTTTCAAACTTTCACCGAAATGCCTCAATTTACCCTTCGCACCTCAAAATCCAAATCTGAACGCGCGACTAAGTCCAAAATTACAACATGAAGCTATTGGATCCATCAAAAATTAATTTCGAGTCTGTTTACTCAAAAGTACAATTTCGGTCAAATTCTGATCGTTCAAACTTCCAAAAATAGATTCCTTCTTCCAATTTGACTCTGAATCATCCATTTACTATATTAAACGATGCACGCAAGTTGATACTTATATAATAAAGCTATTTAGAACCATGCACAATCTCCTATTCTTCTGAGAGATTAGTCGAGATCTATATTTGAGAGATTGTTCGCCTTCATGTTGTGCTCGTGTCCATCATTTCTGATCGGGCTATGCATTTTACCTCACGCTTATGGAGGGAAGTTCAGCGGGAGTTGGGAACACGGGTATATTTGAGCACAACATTTCATCCCCATACGAGCGGTCAGTCCGAGTGAACTATTCAGATTTTGGAGGATATTCTCCGAGATTGTGTTATTGATTTCGGAGGATCGTGTGATCAGTTCCTACCTTTGGCGGAGTTTGCATACAACAAAAACTACTAGTCGAGCATCTAGATGGCTCCTTATGAGGCTTTAATATTAAAGGCGATGTCGGTCTCCGGTTGGATGTTTGAGCTTGGAAAGGCTCGGTTGACAGGTACGGATTTGGTCTAGGAGGCCTTGGACAAGGTCAAGATCATTCAACATAGGCTTCTTTCAGCTCAGTCCACGAAAAAGAGCTATGCAGATCATAAGGTTCGAGATTTAGCTTTCATGTTTAATGGGTGGGTATTACTCTGAGTGTCGCCTATGAAGGGCGTGATGAGATTTGGGAAGAAAGGCAAGCTTAGCCCTAGGTACATTGTCCTGTTTGAGATTCTTCATCGAGTGGTAGAAGTGGCTTATAGACTTGCATTGCCGCCTAGCTTATCGGTCGTGCATGTAGTTTTTCACTATCCATGCTTCGGAGGTATCACGAGGTCCAACCTACGTGTTAGACTTCAGTACTGTCCAGTTGGACAAGGATTTGTCCTATGAGAAGGAGTCGATAGCTATTATAGACAAGCAAGTTGTCAAGTGAGATCCAAAAGTTTTCCTTATGTTCATATTTAGTGGAGAGGTCAGCCTACTAAGGCAATTACATAAGAGTCTGAGTCCGATATGCGGAGCCGTTATCCTCATATTTTTCCTAACTCGGACACTTCTTTCTTTTGTCCATTCGAGGACGAATGGTTGTTTTTGAGGTAAATGTGACGACCCGAAGGGTCATCACCTGTGTTCTTACTCATTCTATCTCTCTAAGGCCTTGAAACCTCATTTAGGTTGCCACGATTTGTTTGTGCAGTTTCGGCGCATAGCTGGAAAGCTTATATATGAATTCTGTGAGAACAATGACGAATTTTGATATTAATATGATTAATATTGACTTCGGTCAACATTTAGGGTAAACTGACCCGGACACATGATTTGACGGTCCTAGATGGTCCGTAAAAAATATGGGACTTTGGTGTCTGATCGGAATCGAATTCCAAGGTCCCACGTCCAAGTAATGAATTTTTATGTGAAATTATTTCTTGAAAATAACTAAAGAAATTGGACAATGAAATTGATTAAAAGACTATGGTATCAGCATCGTATTTAGGCTCCGATGCCTGATACAAGTCTTATATGTGATTTAAGCGCTTTTTGTAAAGTTTGGTTGAAAACGGACGTCATTTGATATATTTCGGACTTAAAATGGAAACTTGGTTTTTTCATGAAAAATTGAAAGAAATCTTGAGTTTTGAGGCTTGATTCTATGAATATGATGTTACTTTGGCGATTTGATAGCACAAGTAAGTCCGTAGGATGTTTCTAAGGTGGTGTGTATGTTTGGTTTGGAGCCTCAAGGCCTCGGGTGAGTTTTGAATTTGTTCCGCAAGGTCTTAGACTTAAAAATTACAGGGCCGCAGGTTCAGGAATTGTAGGCTCCAGCATGCCCACGGTCGCCTTAGCACGGTCCGTAGTGTATGCTGCGCGGTCGCGGTAGCCTTAGTGCATTCCGCATAGCTGACTTAAGAGAACCAGTAGTGTTCCAGGTTAACCAGTGCGGCCGCGTTCCCTATTAGTGTGTTTCGCACAAGAAGAATCAGAGAGTTGTAGTGTGGAGGGTTCTTTAGTGCGGCCGTGTCCATTTTTGTGCGGTCTGTGATGGAGAGTTAATAGAGTGGCACTTTTGTCTAGTCTGCTAGCCCGGTCTACGCTGGGCCTTCAGCAGGGTATATAAAGAAGAGAATTTTAGTTGTTTTTAACTTTGTCAAAAAACCCACAACATAAGAGGCGATTTTCCTAAAAATTCTTCTTCTTCAAAACGATTGGTAAGTGATTTATAACTCATTTTCTTCACGCCTTATCATCTTTTAACCTAATTTCAACTTCAAAACAAAGATTTTAATGGGGGAAATTTGGGAATTTTGGCTAGAACCTATGTTTTATAAAATTGGGGGTTTTGGACCTAAATTCGAGGCCTGATTCCAGAATAAATTATATATTGGAGATTATAAGGGAATGGGTAATCGGGTTTTGGTTCGAAACTAAGGTTTCGACCATGTGGGCCCAGGGGTATTTTGACCTCTTGGGGAAAGATGATGAGAAAGCTATAAGCTGACATAGGGTTTGATTTGTTTATCATATATTGATACTATGAAGTCATTATTGCATATATTTGGTTGAGTTGAAGCCGAATTCGAGGGGAAAGCGATTGTTGAGGTAAGTGTTTGGTCTAACCTTAGCTTTAGGGGATAGGAGTTGAGTCTTGTTTTTTTCTTGTTAATTGATCGAGTACGCTATGTAGGCATGGTGACGAGTTTCTATACATTGGTATCTAGCATGACCGTGAGTCCTTATGTTGCGGATATTTTGTTTTGGTTATAACTTCCATTTTTGATCGATGACTTCTATATGTTGTAAAGGGTAGGAGAAAGAAAATGGTGATATTAAATTTCGTGGAGCGTTGGCTCGAGTTGAAATACAAATTGTGAGTTACATGGGATAAGTAAATCCTTGGAGCATTTGCTCAAGTGATAAAATAAATTTTGAGATGAAATTGAAAGAAGAGAATAAGTTACTGAGTTGCTCCCTTGCCAGGATTATTGTTTATGTTCCCTTGCCGAGATTCATTGTTTAACTGTGTTCCCTTGCGGAGATTCCCATTATAAACTGCAAAATCCATTTCCCCTTTGTTTGTGATTATTGATTGGGTGAGGAGGAGTGTTGGAGCACGAAGAGTGATGCCGTGCATTGAATGATAATTTTGGATTAGGTTGCACGCCGCAACAATGTTAAATTTTATATGATATGGATCGGGTTGCGCGCCACAACAATGATATGATATGGATCGGGTTGCACGCTGCAACATTGATATGATATGGATCGGGTTGCACGCCGCAATAGTGTTGTTATATACTAGGGTCGGGTTGTACGCTACAATTATTGATACAAGTGTGTTTATTTGGGTATTTGTTTCTTGTCCGCTGTAAATTCTTAGATTCCCTTAGATTGTTATTATGGATTTACTATTAATATTGTTACCTCCCCACAACATGCTCCCCCTACCATATTGTTTACTTGTCTTGTATCTTCGATTTCGCTGTACATACACAAATGAACAGGTTTATATGATAGTCAAGCATAGCCTTGTCACTACTTCGCCGGGGTTAGGCTAGACACTTGCTAACAGATGGGGTCGGTTGTGCTGATGCTACACTTCTGTGCTCTTTTGCATAGATCATGGTATTGAAGTAGATTTCGGACAACGGCAGTAATATATATATATATATATATATATATATATTGGGAGTGGACCTTCATTCTAGTGACACCGAGGTAGCCTTGCTGATGTACTGGCCCGGAGTCTCCTCTATCTTTATTTCTGTTTGTTATCCTTATACCGAGACAAACAGATTATGACTTCTTTCAGTCTATTGTACTTAGTAATCTTAGAAGTTCGTGAGTATCGTGACACCAAATCTTGGGTAGACTTTTGTACTGGGATTCCGCATTCCTTTCAATTATTTACATTCGAGTCTTCCGCTTTTATCATTAAATTCTTCGTTTTTTATAAATTTTATTGATGTTTGCCAAAGAGGTAATTAAAAATTAGCATACCTAGCTCATAATAGTAGGTGCCATCATGACTCCCGAGGATGGGAAATCCGGGTCGTGACACAAAAACACTCTGAAATCAAATCAAACCTACCGAAATGGAAAACAATAATTTGCTACTAGTCTCATAACTTCCCATAATGGCTAGAAACAGATGATAGACACGGCTAATACTCATAGAAACTCCTGACATAGTAATCATATAAACATAATGCTAATCATTAAACACACCCATAAATGGAGCAACAAATAGGAAAACTCACCCCGAAAGCAGAACTGTAATGAACTATGGATAGTGCTCCTGTATTACAAACAAAAATCCTACCTGAATGATATTACGCTGGCGCGGAGGCCTCAAGCCCCCTATATGAAACACATCAACTACCCGGGCCTCCTTTGCGTGGGCGCCCTCTACACGCCTAAATACCTCACCATGACACATCGGCCCAAGATCTGGGAAAATATCTCACCATATGTCTAGTATCTCCCCACTCAAAGCAACCTCTCTGCCAACGAGGCTATGGGAACTGTGCGGTATAGGTACCCCGAGACCCGTGAACACTTGAGTTGCTATGCAAAGCCTGAAGCGCAAACTATACTGCTCACCCACAAAACCTCTACCATGTCGTGCCTACTTCAAAAATAAGGACCAATAGATCTCCTCGGTCTACGATGCATCCCCGCCTCCTCAAACTCTCTCTACTGATCTTTTCTACCCTCTATCTCATGGCCCCCCGTGCCCTCTCTCTCCCTAGCACGCACACCCTCTATTCTCTTAGCAATGCTCACCACCTTCTGATAAGAAATATCTATCTCCAACTCACGAGCCATGCTAGACCTGATACTCTACTGAACAGTAGAAACTCAGCAGGGGCATGTCTAGCCAAGCTGGTGTAATGTACAGCATACTCCAAGACATTCAGAGTATCCCTGTAAAAATGCTCAAACTATATGCGCCATGCATCCTTGAGGCTCTAAGGGATAAAATCTCTCAAGAACATATTTGAAAATTGGGTCGAAGTCATTGAAGTTGCATCATTCAAACTATCTAATTCATAAGTCCGCCATCACTCATAGGCAGTCCTCGAAGCTAGAAGACGGTAAAAAAACCCCATTTGATTCTGATATACCTATTGTGCGGAGGATACGGTAATAATCTTCCAGAAATCCCAAGGCATCCTTTGATGCTAACTCACTAAATACAGGGGGATCATACTTCTTGAACCTCTCAAGTCTCCACTGCTAATCCTCTGAAGCCGCTGCCTTGTCCTCGGGTTGACCAAGAACTACATGTTATACATGAATAATCTCTCGGACATAACCAACCTGCACTCAGTGTATAGGAGCGTGGGAGGCTGCAGTATGTGCTCCTCCATTGGCCTGAGATGTGGATGCAGCAAGGGAAGCAACCCTGCCTGACCCAAAGTGGTGTACATAAAATGCGCAAGAGTCTCCTAAAGTGCTAGAGTAGTAGTAGCAGTAGGCATATTAGGTTCCTGAACTCCGGCTGGGACAACTTGTTTTACCTCGGCGGCAGTTCGTGCAGGTTCTCTGGCTGCAGCACGTGTGCATATTTGGCCGCTACCCCTGCCCTGACCTTTGACAGCTGTAGTAAAGGGCGGGTCCCTGATCATCTCAGGTAGCACATGTCCTCACCATCTGTGAGAAAATAAAAGACAAAGGTTTAGGATTGTGATATGAAAAATCTCACACGACATAGAAATCAAATGAAGTGTAATTTTCAAACGGTTATATAGACTCTCACAGACAAGTACAGGCGTCGCCATACCGATCCGCAAGACCCTAATAAATCGGCTTGTGTTTCATGACTCCTATGAACCTAGAGATCTAATACCAATTTGTCACGACCCTAGTTCGCCCTCCGTGAGCTATCGTGACGGCACCTAGTCTCTTCGATTAGGTAAACCTAACAATTTCGGAAAAGAAACAATTTGTAGAAAGAAATAATATAAAACCAAAATGGTAAAATGAAACAATGTTCAAGATGCCACTTGTCACATACAGTAATATATATATATATATATATATATATATATATATAATTCTCTAAGCTAACAACAATTCCAAAATTCCAAAATCTCATGAATCATAAGCTAAAAGATATATAAGAAGCTCTAACTCTTGAAATGTCTAAATAAAGGAAAATTATTTAAGGGCTGTACTTTTTAAAGAAAGGTAGAAAGGGACACCTCGGTATCTAGATGCGGTAGAGATACCTCGAAGTCCCTACAGAAGCATCTCACCTCAAGGATGATAAGAGTGACTACAAGTACCTGGATCTGCACAACAAAAATGTGGAGAAGAGTAGAATTAGCGCACCAAAATGGTACCTAGTAAGTACCAAGACTATCCTCAGTTGAGTAGTGATGAGGAACAGTCAAGAAACCTACCGGTCCAATAAACTGTACAAATATAGGAACGTTGGAACATAATGTATATATAAAGATTACACGAAAAGGGCTAACAATACTACAATCACAATAAGGGATGAAAACAACAAGTAACAACGAAACTATAAAGAATAATGACATAGAAGAGTGAAAAAAACACAACCCCAAATCTTAAAGCCGAAATACAATAAAGGTACGCAATAACTCATATCCTACGACAATGTTCACATCAGGTCTTATCTAACAATTTCCACGAAGGACCAAATCTCGGACAAATTATTGCTCACGAGTCCCAGTACTTGATTTCTAACATTTGGCATCTTCTGCCCCCATCATCCTCACGGTCATGCTGACAACTCACTTGCCAACTAGAGCCACTCTCACATATGTAACAAGTAAACTAGGGTGTACATTTATACTCACCAAAATAAGGAGGACTTCACATCCAATAGGAGTGTTCAACTACGTGTATGTTTGTGCAGGTACTTTAACATAGTTCCTACCAACTAATAAGCGTAAGGAAAAGAACGGACAACACATAAGATGTTTCCTCACTACTTCACGACATAAATCTCATAGGGGTAAGTGTACGAAAACAAAATATTAAATTACAAGAAGGCCTCCAGGCTATCAGAAATCCTCACAATCAATCCCTAGCATAGCCCACCTTGTCTCGCCACGTGTGCAAATAATAACATAATAAGTGCCCGCCTTGTTTCGCCATACGTGCATCATAATATTCCTATCTTGTCTCGCCTCTGTGCAATATATCGATAGTAACAATAGTACAACAAAGACCTCGTGTAACCCTGAACAAAAATCAAACGGCAGAGACTTGTGCCCAACACAACCACAATTACACGACAGAGACTCAATCACAAACACAACAACAACCGCGCGGCAGAGACCTCGTGCACCAACACAATAACAGTGACTGTATTCCAAACTATAGCGAGTGAATCCACTCCAAAACATCAAATCACAAGGAATCGGTACAACCAATTCACAAGAATAGTTACAGTAAGATAAATGAAAGGCTTAAAAGGAACAGTTCAACGAAAAGAGAAATTAACATAAAAAGACAATCCCAAATAAGCAATTCAGTACAAGAAAAACAACACGAGTCTAGTAGTCCTATATAAAGTCAATTCGACAAGGATAGAAGGCATCTAAACTTTGTTTAAGGTTGGGAAGTTACGAGAATATTCGATAATTTCAATAAAGGGAAGGTGATGTTAGTTGCACTTAACACTAGGAGATTATACAAGGGATGACAATAACTCTCCGTATCACACGCAGTTATGAAAAGATTGCGTGATGATAAGACAGACGAAGTTCTTCAGTTATATCAAGTAGGATGAAAATTAGGCAATAAGAGTAATAATGAAGCAAACAATTCCAACTAAGCATATAGAGACGAAACTAATAAGCAGGAACTTATTCATATAAGGAAAAACTCCACACATAATGGGGATATAAGAACCTAAGAACCCTAAAAGGCCAACTATCCACAATTAAGTCCGGGTACGCACTCGTCACCTTGCGTATATGGATTACAATCAACATAGAAGACTCAATCCTAAGGGGAAGTCTCATACACAAGGTTAGACAAGATACATACCTCAAAGACGACAACTCAATACTTATTCATAAATGGACTTCTCATGTTAAAAGACCTTCGGACTGCTCAAATCCAATTATAACAACTCAAAAACACACATAAATCGAATAAGGAACTATTCCGAATAATAAAGTTTCAATCTTTATAAAAATAAAAAAATCGACCCAAAAGTCGAACCCCAGACCCGCACCTCGGAACCCATTAAATTTTATAAAATGTGATCACATTCCAAAATGAGTTCAACCATACAAAAGTTATACAATTCAAATACCATTTGGTCCCTCAAATCTTGATTTTTCATTTTAAAATTTTTCTTCAAAAACCAACTCTTTCCCCAACATGAAACACAATTTAAATTATAAAAATGAAGACAAATTTATGGAATATATTTAATTCTAGTTGAAGAACACTTACCCAATTGAATTTAGTGAAAACCCCACAAAAAATCGCTAAGAACCGAGCTCTAGAAGTCAAAATATGGTAAAATGGTTTAACCCTTGGTTTTGGAATATATTCTGTCCAAGTGTTTTTTCATTGCGATCTCGGGATACGTGATACGATCCTATAGAAGAAAATAGCTACTGGCGTAAAATGTCCTATGCTATCACGGCCAAATCAATGCAATCGCATTGAAGAAAATATTGTTTTCTAAATTTGTGATATGCTATCGCAAATAGATCAATACAATCACACAGAAGAAAAATGCTATTGTCCAAATTTGTGCTATGGTATCGCAGACAAATCAATACAATTACATAGAAGGAAAATGCTGTTATCCAAATTTATGTTATGCGGTCGCGAATGAATCAATGCGGTCGCATAAAAGGAAAATATGGCAGGTTAACATTGTACTATATGATTGCGTATACGCCTATGTGATCACATAGAAGGAAATACCAGATAGCATATCAACAGTTCAAACATAGGGAAAAATGACCCGTAGCCTATTCGAAACACACACGATGCTCCCGGGATCCCGTCTAATCACACAAGCAAGTCATATAACCTAACATAGACTCACTCAACATTTCAAATCACATTAAACAATACCAACACAGTGAATATTCAAACTTATGAATTTCCAAATATTCAAATACCAAATCTCATGCCAAAATCTATCAATTAAACTCGGAATAATGCCAAATTTTGTACAGCACTCTCAAATGACATAATGGAGCTACCCCAACTCTTGGAATTACATTCGGACATTGATATCACAAAAGTCAACTATATGTCATACTTCTTTGTTTTCCAAATTTCAACTTTTCCATCTTTTGCCGAAATATCTCAATTTACCTTACCGACCTCCAAATCCGAATACGGACACGCGTCAAAGTCTAAAATCACCATACTAAGATATTGGAATCATGAAAAATGCATTCCATGGCCATTTACTCAAAAGTCCAATTCCTATCAAATTCTCACCCGTCAAACTTCTAATACTAGATTCATTCTTCCAACTTGACTCTGAATCATCCATTAACTGAATTCAAACATGCATGCAAGTCGATACTCATATTATGAAGATGTTTAGGACCATGCACCGCCTAATGAGGCTTAAATCTCAAAAATACCAGCGAGGTCATTAGAGTGAGTTTTTTTTAACATTTTAAACATTACAGTTTAATGCTTAGCATTCATATATTTTTTGGGAACCTCTCTAATTATTTCTGTATTGATAAAGTGACGGGCGGGTTCACGTCTCTGAGGTCATTGATCAATGAAAACTTTAAGAAGCTTTCTGAACATCTTCAAGACAATAAGCAAAAGGAAATGGCATACTAGAGAAAGAAAACCACAGGGAGACGTGATGATCGTGTTGAAATGTCATCAAATCTCAACTTGCAAGATAATCCTTAAGGCCAAACGAAGGGTGATATAGTTGTGGGCGAGAATGTAGAGGTTAACATTTTTTAGCCTCTTCAGTATATTTATATATCTCGTTTGTGCTCTTATTCAGATTAATCATATATAAAATATCATACACATTATGGAATACAGTATATACCTATTACTTTAGAATATTTATTTAATTTATCAGTGTATGTAGATATATTTATTTGTATTGTGTTTTCATGTTTCCCTACTAGATGTATTCATATGTATTAAAACATGAATTTATATATATTTAAGCTTGAACCATTTAATTAAGTCAGAAAATAGTAGTTAGATGTATTCAAATACTGCCTCCACAAAATAAAAATTCACATTTAAATATATATTGTATTTACATGTAGTTAGGTGTATTTATAAACATGAATGAGCCTTTGTATATAGGTCTTTTATAATAAACTAACATATATGTGCATACATTTAACATAATATAGATGTTAATGCTCTTTGTATTGAGGTAATAGTGGAAGGAAATACTATATCGGAGGTGTCGTGTAATATAACACCTAAATGCCAAGATGGTGTATCTAGAGAATTCAACGTACCATAATTTGAGCTAGACGACAAGTTTCTTCCAAGCCAAATTCCTGTAACTAGAATTATGGTTCATCATGCAGCAAAAAATGTTGAATCAACCCCATTAGCATCTCATAGGAATTGACTACCAAGTCGATGGTATTGTTCGCTTATGAGTCGAGCTTCAACTTCGTCGACTTTGAATTATTAAACAAAAATAATATTTCATAAAGTTATGATCTATTTTTCCATGGTATCTATAATTAAATGTCTCTATTCATGAGTTCAATAAATAATAGGTACCTCAGTAAAGTTGACTCCTATATTTGAAAAAAAAACACACATTCAAATATGATTTGATATCGGGATCACATCCTATATTAGTCATTCAGGAATTCAAGAAATGGGTTTGTGATGGTCTTCTCGCTAGACATGAACAAAAGTGATTTTCTCCGGTATATCTATTATGTATTTATATTTTTGAAAATAGATATTTTATTTTTTTTTCAATTCCTGTAGAAGGATTTTGGATACCATTACAATAAGAACAAGTCAGCACTACATATACCGTTGGATTTTAGAGTCGATCAAGTCACGTCAAAAAACTGGTTTTACCTTCTCTCGTTTGACGGTGAACTATGGGATGACAATGTAAGCTATAGCCCTTCGAAATCCAGTTTAATTAATATTATTATGATTGGTTAATCTACTTGTATAATTCACAATTTGAGCTCTCACACAAATTTGTATTTATATTTTTCATTTTCTGTTATTTATATGTCTTACATGATTTCTATGTATTTAATTGTATTAAGATGTATGGGTTTCATGTCTATTTAATTGTATACATTTTTATTTATATTGCTCATGTGCTATTCCAGCAGTATGTTCTCTTGATTAGTTTCTACACTATTCAAGTATTTATATTTATTTAGCAAACATAATGTATTAAACTTTATTCTGCATACATATATGTATTCAACATTGTATATCTTAACATGCGATGCCAATTTTTATTAAATTATATTTTCATCTTTAATGTACACAATTATGTTCATTCCATTTGTTTTCAACATCGGATACTTCTATATTCAGTTATTATATTCAGTTAGTTTTCCTTTTCAATGTCCTAACGCTATGCATCTAAATTTTTATATAGCATATTGATGTCATATTTTATTATTTGAGGAAGAATACCAAGTACAACCAAACAACCAACTTCAAGTATATAACTGTTGATTGTATATTCAAGACTAAAATCACTAAAATCTTCAACATGTATGCTGACACAGATAGTAGTGCAAATGTAGCCACAGAATGGGATGTGGTATGTGAGTGCATAATGGGCTACAAATTGCTAGCTCATGTACCTTGGCATACTTTTGACAATGTCTTGATACCAACATACTTGAAGGACAAACTATACTGGATATTGGTTGTTTTCTCATTCAAGGACACATATATCAAAGTGTATAACTCATACAGATCTACAGGTCATGATGTCTATGTAGCTTCTGAGACAGATAAGCTTTCTAAGCTTGTACTTCTGTATCTATCAATCAGTGATTTTACGTAGATAAACAACGCATAGATTGGTCTCATAACTTAGAGTACACTGAAAAGTCACAAACTGATCCCTTGGATGTTGTTTTCGTATCAAATCTGCCTCAACAAAAATACGGGAGCACGTATGCATTCAACCCCCTTGCTTGAATCATTTATAAATCTAAGAATATTAATTAATTTTAAATGTCTCAATTTATATTTTTAGGGATTGTGGGTTGCATGTTGTGGCATACGTAGAGTTTCTAAGTACATGGTATGGTTCCACAAACAACATTTGATGCCAATTTACTCCATCAAGGATATAGTGCTATCCTCTGGGATTATGCTATGTGGAAGATAGACGGTAATTCCATAAGCGAGAACAATGCATCCTCAAAGATTGTTAGGCAAATCACAGTCATATTCGTTATTGAGGATAGTGTTATAGTAAAATTAGGTGAATGTAACTTTGGAAGATAGTGTTATGTGAATACTATTTTTTTGAATATTGTTTTGGTGAAGTTGGTGTTCATTTAAGAAAAACCATATTTTAATTTTAATCACTATATCCATAATGTTTATATATGATCATTTCAAGTATTCAATCGATATTTTATTTTTTGTGCATCATTATTCACATTTAATCTACATGTTGTGTTCATAGATATCCAACATGCTATATTGATACGTATTGAACATGGTGTATTAGTATGTATTCAAATGTTGTATTCACATTTAATCTACATGTTGCATTCATAGATATCCAACATGCTATATTGATACGTATTGAACATGGTGTATTAGTATGTATTCAAATGGAGTCGTTTGGATTGCATTTCCAAGTCAGAAACTAAATATTATAGGTTTTATAAGGATGTATTCAAACTATTATATTTACATTTTCTAAACATGTTATATTCATACTTATACATATGCATGTGTAATTGTATTTGTTTGGTTGGATTTGACTCCATTTCTTCATGCATCGGGGGAGGGAGGCGCCCCTTACTGTAGAAGAAGATCGACGAACAAAGATAGTCGACCCTCCCCTGTTCCGGTCATGGAATAGATGAAATAAATCAAAAAATGGATTTTTGAATTTCCTTTTTTCTGTGAGCTTGGTTTACTTGACCGAAGGGTGCAGTAGAACCTGAAGGAGAGGAATAAATACCTGGTCTATAATTTTGACAAAAGGAGGACCGCTATTGCGAATTCTAGGGGTTTAGGATAGGAAGAGGGCTAAGCTCAACTCAAAGATGCTAAATAAGGGCATTCATTAGAATTTCAATGCGCATTGAGCGAGTAGTTAGTTCAGGTCTTTTTGTATGAGAGATCTCGGTCTCGTCGCTTCGGTGAATCACTTGAGCCCTGATACATTTTCGGTGCCATTTGCTCGAGTTACTCACTGGACGGATTCCACTCCGTTCTTCGTTGCAGAACTACGTTCCTTTCCTCTTTTCAGACCTTAATTGAACTGCCCCGCTCTTAGCTCTGGTTTTACACAACAGAATGAATTCGTCAATTCGATGCGATAGAGGACTGGATGGGTTATCCAATTCGTCACTCAGTTAGATTATCAAAAGCAGACGCTGCGCTCCTGGTCCTAAAGAACCAGACACTCCCTCTTGGAGGGGTACGGCTTCACGTTCACGTCAGGAATAGAGGCCGTTAAGGATGTACTTGCTTTTCCTTTTTTTCGTCGAGATTGGGTTGGTGTTCAGTGTACCGCTTGTGACGCCACTTTCTTCCTGGTTGGTGTACTAGGGCGAGGCGAATCCCAACCCCTTCGTTAGCTAGCTTAGCTTTCCCTCTTTTTTATTCAAGTCAGAAAAATTGTATAACACATTTGTATTTTCGTATATATTCAACAGGGTATATTAGTATGTAATCAGATTCAGTTGTTTGGATTTTATATCCAAGTCAGAAACTGAATAATACATGGGCTATACATATGTATTTAGCGGATTGTATAAGTATGTATTCAACTTTTTATATTTATATCTATTTAACAGGTATATTCATATAGAATCAAATGTGTATGTCGCTATATTCAGATGTATTTGGTTGGATTTGTATATTCAACTCAGACACAATGTATAACAAATTGTATAAATATGTATTAAACAAGATGTATTAGAAAGTTTCAACAGGTAGGTTTCAAAAGAATTTAACAGACTGTATTCATATGTATACAGATTTAATTTTTTGGTTTGTATATTCAAAAAGATTTCACTATCTCAAAACCAAACACTTTTTGTATGTGGATTTATTTTGATGTATTCAACAAATGAATAACTTATGTATTGCTGAATGACACATGAAATCTTTTAATAATACCCTAGTATTCATATATTTATTAAAGTATTTTTCCGTATGTAGTCAGACATTTTCGAATATAGAATATGAGTATACCTTGAATTATGTATTCACACAATAATCTAATACACTAACTAACTATATCTAGAATCTATTTATTAAAAAATCCAAAATGTATTATTTCAAAATGTCACCGGAATCTATGACACATCGTTGTAGAATAAATACAAGTCAGAATGTGAACTAAGTCATACAAGGAGCATTTATACATGCTCGCTTATTATGTTCTCCTTGCCCACATATGCTCTATAAATATTGGTTTTTCTATTGCAGCAATTCACTTAATGGCTTATCGCGTTTCTTCTTTGTCCTTCCAGGAGGCCTTTTCCAATTGGATGGTAATACAACTTCCTCAGAAATATGGGCTGGTATATTCTATTTATTTTTACCCGAAGTGGATACAGATGCACATCGTATGTCATTACAACAAAATTTAGTTTTTAATAATAAGATTAATAATCTTTTGGCATTAGAAACAAGCTCTCAATACAGCCCAAGCATGGGGGCATAGTAATTTGTCAATTTGGATCCTCCCACAAACACATTTTCTCTCTAACATGCACACATTGTAATGCTTCCCTTCTTTGTTCACCGTATGCAAGTATTCAGTCGATGGTACCACCTACATTTAAACATAGCTTTATAAGTTTTTAACACACAGAAAAATTCATTTACTTACCAAAGAATAAACTTATTACATATACAACAGTATGAATTAAATCAAATATGTATTGAATACAAACATATTTCTATATATAGAATACAAAAATATGCAGTTGAGTACAATGAAATTATTTGAATATAGAAGAATACATCCTATACGTAGACTGGCATTATATTAAAGATAATGACATCTTACCATATGAATACATTGATATACATTAGATATCTTCTTATGAAATGCATATGAATAGAAACAAAAACATTGAATTCAACTAACGATACACTGAAAATATGGATTGTATTCCAAAGAGTATAAATTGTGTCAGAAAAAGTAAACCTTATACAAGGGCTAAATATATGATACAATGACACATAAAAATAAAACTTATAGTCATGCATGTAGATATTTCCTCATTCAAGGTAAGCATTTCCTGTTTTTGTTTTCCTAGAGTTGTGTATGTCTGTGTATCTTTTTTTCGATTGCTACAATTCCAACGTCCAAACATCATCGTAGATTCTTCGAGGAAGTTGTATATTGGCAGTTCCCTTGCTGGCACTAGTGCTACATTGATTAAATCTGCAATATTCGACGTCATGGTCCATCCCCTGTTAACAGGTGCATACTACCTAGCCCACTTTTTGTATTTAGCCAAATCCAAGTATTATTTCACCCTAACATCTACCTTCTCCAACTTCTCTATTAGAATATCAAATTCAGCATGTGTGTATTCTTTTGACACCGTGAAGTATATCTCGCTCAACTTTTTATGGGTTTTTTTTTAATTTCTTATATACGTTATTCCATATATGCTATATATAAGCATAATGTGATACATCTGGATACATTCTTGATGCAGATTTGCTGATACACTCATTCCTATCTGAACCAATTCACATGTTTTCTCTCACATCATATGCTTTCTTGAATTGCTCAAAGAACCACTACCAAGTAGTATCGTTCTTTGAATCAATAACAAAATATGCTGGTGGCTATGTATTACCTGTAAAGACAACTACATACATATTATTAAAATATGTATTTAAACCTTTAAACTGGAATTCATTTTATATGATATAGGTATTAATATTAAAATATTTTATCATAATCCACATACTCACCTACACCATACAACGTGTTGGCCGAGACGAATATCCCGAAGTAATAAGATTTTAGTTGACTTCCATCCACAACCACAATGGGTCTATAATGATTGAATCTCTTTATAAAGGCATACAAATATATATGCACATACATAAACTCATCTTTTGGCAATTTTACCATTCTTATGAGCGAACCAGGATATGTCATATCCATTGTATCTAAGTATCCATGTAATATTTGTATGAATCAGCCAGTTCACCTCTCAAAAAATACATTGCCTATTCACTAGCCCGCACGCAAACATGTAGCTAACATCTACATCTAAATCTGATTTCACATCATCAATTATATCCTTTGGGGTATATTTCTTCTTATGATTAGGAAACTGGGGCCTAGCCATACAACCTATAAGGCTGCTACTTGCCTGGCTTACTCATGTACCTTGTCCTTCAACTGACATGTATGCTTATCATTGAACTCTCTCACTTTGAATAGTTGGGATTTCTTAATGCTAGAAGTCTTAATCCTCCATTCAAAATCTTCTAACATACATAATAATGCATAGGTCAAAAGAATTTATCATTATGCATATCATCAGTATAAATGCTTAATAAAAATACACTCATATATATATATATATGCCTATAATTATATGCATACATTTAAAAAAAATAGTACGAGCCACTTAAATAAGTTTTTACCAGTAAAATACACAAGAATACATGTATTTGAACTACATAAAAAAATACAAAAGCACAATAGTGAAGGTCAAGTAAAAATTCCCAAATACACCTAAATACATCTATATACTGTCACGACCCTTAACCCATACCCGCCCGTAATGGCGCCTCTCGTGAAGACAAGGCCAACAGACACAACACTAATTAAATTAACAGATAATTATTTCTTCTTAAGCCATTAATAACGATAAATCTGATAATAGAGTAAAATATAACAACTTCTGAAAATAAAACACAACCCGATATCGCGGTGTCACCAGTCCTGAGCATCTAATCATGATTTCTAAAGAGTCTGAAAAGAGTTTATACAATCTATTACAGAATTAGAAGTAGAAAGTAAGATAAGAGGGAGAATCACTGGGCTACGAACGCCGAGCAGCTACATAGTGGACTCCAAATGGCGTGCTGGCAGCAATGAACCCTCACTGGCAGGACATGAAACTCCTGAAACTGCACACAAGGTGTAGGGAGTAAAGTGAGTTCTCCAACTCAGTGAGTAATAAAATAAATGAAAACTGTGTGATAAGAAAACACGCAAAACACAACAAGGTAAAACCAATTCAATGCAATAAAACATTGAAGATATATTTAAAGGCAGTTTTAAAAGTTAAAAAAGTAAATGATAAAGCAGAAAGAATAAATTAACACGTAAAAGCCCCCAACATCACCACAATCAGCCCATCAGGCAATAACATGGAACAATACCATCCCCTCGGGCTATATCACATACCACACTAGGCACCCGCGCTCACTATCTCCCCATTACGGTCAAAGCTGTCACGACCTTAGTTTACCCTCCATGAACATGTCGTGATGACACTTAGTTCCTAAAACTAGGTAAGCCTAACTATGCAGAAATTTAAGATAACTTGCGGAACATTTATATAAATTAAGCAAAACTAGGTTAAACGCGGAAATCTACAATCTCATCACAAAACCCAGAAACTCACGGGAAACACAGGCTAATAGAAATGCAATATACCGCTCTAACTCCAAAATATCTAAACAATTGAAACAAAAGCATAGAATAACTAATAAAGCTAGAATAGAAGAGAGACTCCTGGTCTGCGGATCCAGCAGATATACCTCGAAGTTTCCACTAGATCTCTTCGCCTCGAGGATAGTACTCCTGAGTACAGGTACCTGGATCTGTAAATGAATAACATGCACAGAAGGGGCATGAGTACACCATAGTGGTACTTAGTTAGTGCTAAGCCTAACCTCGGTCGGGCAGTGACGAGGAAGGTCAGGGCCCTACTAAGATTAAACAACATAATAAAAATGCTAACTACAATATGAAATAAGCAGAAATATTGGAATACAACTGTGAAGTATGTCAGGTTAAACAAACAATAATCAACACACCGAGGATAAGATAACACAGAGTAAAACAGCTCAATATCAGTACCAATTACGAGGATCTCCTAGTATACCGTCCTGTAGTCCATTTACATATTAATTCCAACAACGATGATCTCCTAGAATACCGTTCTTTTGTCCATTTCCATATCAATAGAAATGACGAGGATCTCCCAGGATACCGTCCTGTAGTCTATTTCCATATCAATACCAATAACAAAGATCTCCCAGGATGCCATCCTGTAGTCCATTTCAATATCAATGAGCAGAGGGATCTACCGGAAATCTAACCCGTAGTCCCAAAGTAAATTTGCAGGGGGATCTATTGGGAATCTAACCTGTACTCCCAAATTAAACAAACAAGGGGGGAGCTAGCGGAATCCCACATCCGTAGTCCCATTGTGAATGCGCAACCAGAACCAGGAGATATTCAGAAGGGGAGTACCAAAAAGACAAGCAACATGCAATACTAGTATAACATGCTTCATGTAATACAGTCAAGGAAACTGAAGCAAGTAGGCAAGTTAAATCAACTAGATATGCTTTACTAAACTCACACAAGTTATAATTGCAAGTTAAATAAAGCAAATACGAAAGAAAACTTAGATTCAATATCTTATGTAAAAACCATATTTTCATCAGTTAGCTCAAGTACGCACTCGTCACCTCACCTACGAGGCACTCAATTACCAAATAACATATTCTAGGGGAAAGGTCCCCTACACAAGGTTAGACATGTCACTTACCTGAAACCGGCTTCAATTCAACTTGAAACCACATGTTTGCCACGAGTATCTGACTCCAAATGGCCCAAATCTATTCATTTCAATTACATATCGTAAATAACATCTCAAAGAATTCATTCGACTATTAAATTTAAACCTATTACACAAAATTAGGTAAAATGACCAAAACTCTCCTCAAGCCAATGTGGTCAAAACCCGAGGTTCGAAGCAAAATTCTGTTGCCCATTCGCCCACGAACCCAAATTAATGATTTGTTTTTAGATCCAACCTCAAATTGATGTCCAAATCCCCAATTTTAAGAAAAACCTAGTTTGTACCGCAAATTTCCAATTTCACCCATGAAAATCATTGATTTTAAGTTGAAAACATGTTAAATGATGTTTAATATTGAAAGAAATAAGTAAAAACCAACATACAAATGATTTGGAAGAGGTCTTGTTCATGGGAAATCACCCAAAGGAGTTGTGTTTTGAAAATAGGGTGAAAAATGTCCAAATTTTGACTAAGTATAAAAGTTGCAGGTTGCAGATGTCGCAATTGCGAATCGGGTTCACAATTGAAAATCTATCATGAAGGGATAAATACATATTATGGGTGATGTAATTGTGTTATTTGAGTTATATTATTAGACTACTTGGTAAATTGATTTCCTTTCCATTTTAAAACAGTTGAAAGGTCCTCTTCTATGCAATATACTTTACTGAGTTCACGAATACATCTCGTGAATACAGTCGAATACAACAACTGATCAGTTGGACTTCCCTGATTCACGCCTATTTTTGCTGCAGTATTCATGAATACCGTAGCATAAATACATCAAATGCATCTTACTAAAAACAAAAAACGTATCTACAAGCCATAATATAGCAAATCATATCTATATATAGCTAACAACCACTAATCAATAGTGTATTATAAAAAATTCTCGTTAGTTTATCGTATTTAACTCTTACACAAGGTCGTGGGGCCCAGGACTAGATGCAGTTATATGCCATGGAAGGATTACCTTAGTTCAAAGGGTCGTTTATCACACCCAACTATGTCTTATAAAAAGGACTAAGTGGTCGCTTAACAAAAATAATTTGGTTCAAGAGTGCATACTCGAATCACACAAGGAGCTAACCTATTTGCTACAACTTTTTGTTTCGCCAATGATAAGCTCAGGCAACTATCAGGGTTCAAGATTTTATTTGAGAATTAACTAAAATTATTTAACTAAGGGAAATTGATAACAACAACTATCAATAAGCAAGAATGAAGTTGAATTCAAGGATATAAGGCTGTAGGGTTTATGATTTTCCCAATTGTTAGATAAATTGTTGACACGTTAGCTATAATCTTGCTAAAATATTCTCTAAAGATGATGAGTTCTTATTTACCGCAGTTATCTCTCAATCAATTACGTTAATTTACTAGAGTATTATCGCGAACTACTCTAACTAACACTTCGTACCACACATAAATGACCCGCCACAACTTCGTTATCTCTAATCTCGCTTTTAAATTCATGTAATTTATCTCTTAACTTACCCGAAAGGGTCATTGTTCAAAAATTAATTTAATATAGTGGTCTCTCTCAAGCAACACAAGATAACTAGACATGACTAATCAAGGGCCCTTCAATTAACAACAAAAAACACATAGTCGTACAATTAAGAGTAAAAATGGCTTAATTATATCAAAATGCAATCAAGACATCATCCAGCAATTTGTTTTATCAAACCTAGATGAAGAGTCTAGCTACTCATAATACTATGCAAGATTACAATATAGAATGTCATAACCAACAATGGAAATAAGAAGAAGAGGATGAAAAACTCACAGAAGAATTTTTTATCTTGCTCCTTGTATGTACTTGCCTCCAAAAATATTGTCTCCCCTTTAAAAAGTGGCTGACTCTCATATTTATATGTCTTAGGGTGGGTTGGCCGTAATTCCTTCTCCTAATTCGAAGTAAAAAAGTTCTGCCCCGGTCCCGGTTTGGGGAATTAACCCTAACTTCGCTATCTTGGACTTCAGGATTTATATTGCTTCGGTCCTGGTTTGGCAAAGTGAACCTCGCTTTAGTGTCCGAATCTTTTCTCTTCAGCTATTTCTTACCAATTTATCTCCCATATGCTCCTTTGCCGGGAAAGTTCATGACTACTCATAAGAAACACATAATGGGCATATTTTCACTTAAAAACCATGTGATCTCCCATAACACACATAAGATATAATATATAAACATACTAAAAAATATGCACTTTTCATCATTTATCTATGATGACCCAAATGGGTCATCACTTATTTCATACCGATTTTGTACTTTCGAGGCCTTGAAAACCTCATCTGAAGTAGCCTCGATTTGTGTGCGTAGTCCGAGCGCGTAGCTGGGAAATGTAGATATGAATTTTATGAAAAATGCTAAATTTAGATGTTAAATTTAATAAAGTAGATGTTATGGGATGTCATGAGACTAGAGTAAAGGAGCATAAAGCTAAGAAGATACTTGATAAGGTTGCTAAGGGTTGGAAGGTTCAATGCAATTGCTCAAAGGCTGTAAATGATAGAATATGGCTGCTTTGGAAACCCCATATCCAGATCCAAATATCCTGTGTGACTGATGAGCTCATTCAATGCTTCTTTGAAGATTCTATTGGCCAAAACAGAACTCATCTAAGTGTCATATATGCTCATAATACTGCAAATCTTAGGAATCAGTTGTGGAGTGAGTTAAGGTCAATTTATGTTCCCAGTCAAGATGCTTGGCTGCTCAGTGGGGATTATAACTGTGTCTTATGTACTGATGACAGAATTGGTTCTCCAGTTACTGATGCTGAAGTAAAAGATTTCAAAGATGCTATCACTGACCTTCAACTCACTGCTCTTAGAGTTAATGGTTGGCACTACACTTGGACCAATAAGCAAGGTACTTCACTAGAGTTTATAGCAAAATTGATTAGGCTCTGGGCAACTTTCAGTGGTTACAACAGTATGGGCACCTGGAAGTTGACTTCATGAATCCTTCAGTCTCTGATCATTCCCCTATTCTTATCAAATTTGGAGATCAAAAACCACTGCACCCTAAACCTTTCAGACTATACCTGCTATTATGGAACAACCTCAATTTCATAGCATTCTACAGCAGGTTTGGGGACAGGAATGTGAAGGAACACGTATGCAGCATATATGGAAAAAATTGAAGGCCATGAAATAGCACTTAACGGAGACAAATGTTCATATGGCCTCATACAAGCAGAAACGTTTTCATGCAAGGGAGAAATTGGGTATTATCCAATCTCAACTGCAAAACAGTCCACTAAAACAGTCATAATTTACCGAGGAAAAAGCAGCACTTGAAGAAATTGAGAAGTAGAGTCGTGTGGAGGAACAAATACTGAGGCAGAAATCCAAGGCTTGCTGGATTGAGTGTGGGGATGCTAACACAAACTATTTCCGTGCTCAGTGGAAGATTAGAAAAGGCCAGAACAACATCACATCCATCTATACAGATACAGGTTTGAAACTTACTAACCCTTTATCTGTGGAATAGGAGTTTATAAAGGTATTCCAATCATTGATGGGGGAGTGTGCTGCTGAACTCCGTTGTGTCAATTCTGATATTTACTAAAGAGGGACAGTGCTTAACTCTAGCACAACAAACAATATTAATTAAGGAGGTTACATTGGAAGAGATCACAGAAGCTTTAAAGGAGATGCCTAAAGATAAATCCCCAGGAGTTGATGGCTTCCCAGTGCAATTCTTTTCTAAAAATTGGGAGATGGTTAAGGCTGATATTCTAGCTGCTACAAAGGAATTTTCTTTTCTACATATAAAATGCCTCACATGATCAACACCACTGCCATTACACTTGTCCCAAAAGACAAAGCACCTGCTACTGTTAAAGACAATAGACATATTGCTTGCTGTACTACTGTTTATAAAATCATCTCCAAAGTTATTACTAGGAGGATGAAATCTTTCATTGGGGAATTAGTTAGGCCAGCTCAATCTGCTTTTATTGAAGTGAGAAGTATTGTTGATAATATCTTGCTAAGCTATGAAATCTTCAAGGGTTATTCAAGAAAAGGTGTATCCCCCAGTTGTGTGCTCAAGGTGGATTTGAGGAAGGCATATGACACAATGGAGCTTTGTCAAGCAGATTCTTATTGACTTGGGCTTCCCAGCAAAATTTATTCACTGGATTATGGCTTGTGTCACCTCTGTCTCCTACTCCCTAGTAATGAATGGTGGATTAACTAAGCCATTCACTGCTAAGAGAGGTATTAGACAGAGTGGCCCTATGTCACCATATTTGTTTGTATTGGCTATGGAGTACCTGAACAGGATCCTAAAACAGTTACACAAGGATGAGAACTTCAACTTCCATCCCAAATGCAAAAAAATCAATTGTTCTCATGTCTGTTTTGCTGATGACCTCTTTATGTTATGTCGAGCTGATATTATATCTATCCAGATCTTACAGAAAGCTTTCCTTTAGTTTTTTGAAGCGTCTGGACTTCAGGAAAATATCAGCTAGAGTGTAGTTTACCTGGCTGGAGTGCAGCAGAGTGCCAGAGAAGAAATAATTGAAACTTTGGGATTCACTAAAGGCCAACTTCCTTTAAAGTACTTGGGGATTCCACTTGATTAAAAAAACTGTCTATCCATCATTATTTGCCCCTGATAGAAAAGATAACAGATAAAATTACTTGCTGGTCAGCTAAGTTACTATGTTATGCAGGGAGAAGCCAACTGATCAAAGCTGTGGTGTTTGGTATTCAGATTTATTGGGAACAAGTATCCATTTTACCCAAGAAAGTATTGAAATCCATTGAAGCAATATGCCGAACATTCCTGTGGAGTGGCACTGCTAATCTGTCCAAAAGGGCACTGGTTTCTTGGGAAAAGGTGTGCAGACAATTCTAAGCTGGAGGTCTCAACATTCTAGACTTTACTGTGTGGAACAAAGCAGCCATTACTAAATTGCTATGAGACTTGTCCAGAAAGAAAGATTGTCTTTGGGTTAGGTGGGTTCACTCTTACTACATCAAACAGGGTGACATTGCAGCAGTAAACATTCCAAAATAAGCTTCTTGGGTTATCAGGAAGATACTGGAAAGTAGAACTATGATACTGGAGAGCCAGAAGCTCCATGGGGATCTATTTGGCAGATTGCAAAGTGTATGTAGACTGAATAAGTTCCATATTCAGAAACTATACCTCACAATACTCCCTAGCTTCAATAGGGTTGAATGTAAGAACTTGATGCTGATCACTAATATAGAACCTCGACATAAGTTCACTATATGGCTAGCTGCTCAACACAGACTTCCTACAGTTGACAGACTGCAGGACTATGGCATACAAGTCCCAACAACTTGTGTGTTTTGTAATCGAAATGTTGAAGACTTTAATCACCTATTGTTTGAGTGCTCAATTATTAACAGAATGTGGACCAGAATATGTTGCTGGCTAAGGCATTCCTGAACTGTTGGTAACTGGGAAACAGAACTTCACTGGATTTGCAGCAAAGCAAAAAGCAGATTGTGGCAAAATGCTATTACAGCTTCTGCTTCATCCACTACTGTTGGCCTCATCTGGAGAGTAAGAAATAGCATTCGATTTGAAGGGACTGCTTTTGTGGAGGAACTGATTTGCAGAGAAGTTGCATTACTTATACATATTCGAGGCAGGAAATGCAAACGTTGGTAGACTGGCTTGCGGCAGCTTAATTTCTTTTCTTAGTTATTGCATTTAGATATCCCTATACTGTAATGACATTTGTGTTTAGATAGCTATAATAGCATAGATGATAGTTTGTAAAGGAGTAGTAGCTAGTCCAAGCTACTACTATCAAGCTCTATGATGTACATATTCTTTGAGATCAATGAAATTTAACAGTTATACTAAAAAAAAAATTTTACTTTGATCAATATTTAGGGTAAACAGAAACAAACCCATGATTTAGTTATTCCGGAGGGTCCGTAAGAAAATATGGGACTTGGGCGTATGCTCGGAATCAAATTCCGAGGTACCAAACCCGAAAATTAAATTTTTTGTGTGTAATTGTTTTCTTGATATAATTAAGGAAATTGGAAGTGAAATTTGATTAAAAGATTATGGCATCGGGCCGTATTTTAGTTCCGGTGCCATGTACAAGTTTTATATATGGTTTAAGTGCTTTTTGTAAAGTTTGGTTGAAAACGGATGCCGTTTGCCGTGTTTTGTACTTAAAATGGAAATTAGATATTTCATTAAAGCTTGGAAAAAATTAAGAGTTTTGAGGCCTAATTCGATGTATATGATGTTATTTTGGCGATTTGATCGCACATATAAGCCCATAGGATGTTTTTTATGTTGTGTGCATATTTGGTTTAGAGCCGCAAAGGCTTGGTTGAATTTTGGATAGGTGTCAGAGTGCATTTTTGAACTTGAAAAATTGCTACTATAACTGACATGCAGGCTTCACAAATGCGAGCTCGCAAATGCGAGAATGTCCCAGACATGTAGATATAGCAAATGAAACTTTGGGCTCGCAAATGCGAAGCCCTTAACTCCTGGCAGAGTTCGCAAAAGTGAACTAAGCCCTCGCAAATGAAAGGTGAGGCCTTCAGAAATGCGAGCTGATGTTCGCAAATGCGAAACTCCTAGTTTCCCATACAGTTCAGAAATACGAACAAGAATCTTGCAATTCCCAAGTTAGCAAGGTCGTGGTTCGCAAGTTTGCAATTGCGACATCTGCAACCTGCAATTTGTATACTTAGTCGAATTTTTAACATTTTCACCCTATTTTCAAAACACAACTCTTTTGGGCGATTTTTCAAGAACAAGACCTCTTCCAAATTGTCTTTCAATATTTATCATCCTTTAACATGTTTTCAACTTAATATCAACGATTTTCATTGGTGAAATTGGAGGTTTGGGGTGAAATATAGGTTTTTCTAAAATTGGGGATTTTGACCTCAATTTGAGGGCTAATTTCAAAACAAATCATGTATTTGGGATATTGGGGGAATGGGTAACCAGGTTTTCTTTCGAACCTCAGGTTTTGACCACATTGGCCTGAGGGGCGTTTTGGTATTTTTACCTAAATTTGCATCTTAGCTTTAAATTAAATTGTGGAATTAGTTTTTTGAGATGTTATTTACAATATGTAATTGAAATGAATAGATTTGAGCCATTTGGAGTCGGATACTCGTGGCAAAACTGTGGTTTCAAGTTGAATTTGGAGCTGGTTTGAGGTAAGTGGCTTGTCTAACCTTGTGTGGGGGACATTCCTCTTAGGATATAATGGTTGGTAATTGAATGCCTCGTGCTGAAGTGTCGAGGTCGTACTTGAGCAAATTAATAGAAATCCTTTTTTACTTGAAGTATTTAAATTGAGTTTCTTGTTTACCTATTCATTTAATATTTTAAGTTTATTCTATGCTAGTTTAGAGAAGCATGTTCATTTACTTACTTGCCTAAGTGCTTAATTTGTGTTGTTTGTATTCCGTGTAATATGTTTTCCTATTTTTTGTCTATTTTTTTTCCTAAGTTAGTACCTTTCCTAATATTTGGGTGCTATTGTGTGTTCTTAAATTGGGACTATGGGTTGGCCTCCCAGGAGACCCCCATGCACTTGATATGTTCCGGACTGAGGGTTTGGGATACCAACAGATCCCTGGCACATGAAATTGTATGATTTGAGGATACCAAGAGATCCTCGGGATACCAAGAGATCCCTGGCAGGTAAAATTGTAAGATTTGAGGATACCAAGAGATCCTCGGGAAACCAAAAGATCCCTAGCACATGAAATTTTAAGACTTGAGAATACCAAAATATCCTCGGGTTACCAATATATCCCTGGCACATGAAATTTTTTTGATTTGAGGATACCAAGAGATCACTGTCACACAAAATTTTAAGATTTGAGGATACCAAGAGATCCTCGGGATGCGAAGAGATCCCTGGCACATGAAATTTTTAGATTTGGGAATACCAAGAGATCCGTCGTGTATGTGGTGAGGATACCAAGAGTTCCTCAGGATACAAGTATATCTCCATTTGTGGTTCTTATTGTATGTAGTATTTACTAGTATTGTCCTGTTTTCCTTCTTTCTATTACTGTTTTCCACATTAATCACGGTTAGATTCTCGCTGTACACTTTATCGATACACTTATTTCCTCATCTTATTATTTATTATGTTTCATCTCTGTAGGGCATAAACCTTTCCTTGTCACTACCCAACCGGGGTTAGGCTTGGCACTTACTGAGTACCGCTATGGTGAACTCATGCCTCTTATAGGCATGTTTTTCATGCGCAGATCCAGGTACTTCATCTCAGGCACTCAATCCTTGGGGCCACGAGAGCACGGAGACATTGAGGTACTTCTGCAGCGTCCGCATACCAAGGAGTCTCCTTCTTTACTCTATTTTTAGTATTTAGACTTCATATGTACTTTTGCTTTAGGTGTTCTAGAGTTAGAGCCATGTATTACTATTCGCTAACTTGTGTTCCCATGAGTTTCTAGGTTTTGGGATGGTATTGTAGACTTTCGCATTTTGAGTTGTATATGCCAAACGACCTTATATACAATTTCTTTTAGTTGGTTAGATTTTAAATAATTATTCTGCAAGCTATGTTTCTTTCTGTATTATTTGGCTTACCTAGTTATACGAACTAGGTGCCATCATGACTTGTTCATGGAGGGCGAACTAGGACCGTGATAAGTTGGCATCGGAGCTCTAGGTGGAGAAAGATACAAGCCAAAGAGTATTTAGTCATCGATCAATTGAATAAGACGCCAACCCAGATCTCCATTATAGCGCTACTAGAAAGCTCTGACGCACATAAAAATGCCTTATTGAAAGTGTTGAGCAAGGCATATGTGCACAACAACATAACTGGAGGAGAAATGGAAAACATGGTAAGGCAAGTGTTGGAGAGTCATAAAATCACTTTCCACGAAGATGAGCTGCTACGAGAAGGGTTAAGCCACAACAAGGCGTTGCACATTACTCTGCAATGTAAAGATTATTTCATCACCAGAATTCTGGTAGATAGAGGATCCAGCCTCAATATTTGTCCATTGGTGACTATTAGAACATTTGGAAAGATCCTGCATAATATCAAGGATGAAGCCATCAATGTCAAAGCTTTAGGCGATTCCCAAAGGTCCACTATTAGGGAAATCAATTTAGGTCTGCAAACGGGACCGACTTGGTTCAACATTGACTTTCAAGTAATAGGCGTCCCAACATCTTACAGTTTGCTGTTAGGACGGCCCTAGATTCACGCTGCTGGAGCCCTAGCATCAACCCTATACAATGCAATGAAATTTGAATGGAATCACCAAGAGATTATTATTCATGGCGATAGTAGCAATCCATATACAGTTGCCATACCATTCTGGCGATAGGAGGAAGAAGGAAAATATGTGGAGAAATCTACCACCACATCGAGCGGGTCAATGTCGTGGACAAGGAGAAAGGGTAGGACAACAATATTGAAAGCATACTGAATTGATGTGGATATGAGTGTGGCAACGAACTCGAAAAAAACCTCGAGGGAGTCGCCAAACCCATCAAGCTGAAGAATCATGGTACCACCTTTGTGTTTGGGATATGAATACACTTGGGAAGAGTTCAATCACTAATCGCCACCATGGCACAGTCCCTACTACCGACTGGAGCATCTGATACCTCACCTGGAGTAGACTTTCCAACCAGCTGATGTCATATATGGGTCAGAAGAAGAGGAAGCATTGGCAGCGATGAGGAATTTGTTTCTGGAAGGTGACTATATGGACTGCTATGTTATTTTTTTGGAGGAAGGAGAGGAAGTCCCTTCTATACGAGCTGTGAGCCGAGGAGCACGCCTCAATAATCAGTCTATCAGAACCACCAGGGCTCAAAAAACCTCGAGGTACCAAGGCAGAACAAAGCACATGCATTGCCTTTTACCTTTTCGCTAGTTGATTTCTTTCCGTATTCTCTTAAAATAAAAAAAGAAATCTCCAATGTTAAAAAAAATATGAAATTTATCTAAGGATTTCAGTTTCTTATGAATCTTGCTCTTATTATTATTCTATCATTCACTATATTTACACATCATTACTATTACTTACTTTAATGAACCGACAATTGTGACTTGCAACGAGACAACGTATCAAAAGGACATAGACTCAGAAGAGAATGATATACCAGAAGAGGTTATTAAAGAGGTTGAGGACTTTAATAATAGGCCTAAGTCTAAATTAGACGAAATTGAGGTTGTCAACATAGGGAATATAGAAAATGTCAAGGAAACACTCATCGGTATTCCTCTGTCACTATAAGAAAAGAAAGAGTACGCAGAATTTCTAAGGGAATATGAGGATATATTTGCCTGGTCATATGACGATATAACCGGTCTCAGTACATCTATTATGGCTCATAAGTCGATAGATCCGACATGTCCACCGGTTAAACATAAGCTCAGAAAGTTCAAACCTTACATGAGTTTGAAAATAAAAGAAGAAGTTACCATGCAGGTCAAATCCAAGGTTCTTAGGGTGGTGGAGTATCAAACATGGTCTGCCAATGTTCTGCAAGTGCCGAAGAAGGACAGGGAGGTTAGAGTCTGTATCGACTACTGAGATCTTAACAAAGCCAGTCCAAAAGACGACTTCCCCTTGCTAAACATACACATCCCGATTGATAACTGCCCTAAGCACAAGCTGCATTCATTTGCTAATTGTTTTGCTGAATACCATTAGATATGGATGGATAAAGAAGACCCGAAGAAAATGTCTTTCATTACATTGTGTGGGATGTATTGCTACGACATGATGCCATTTGGACTAAAGAATGCTAGCGCCACGTACATGAGGGCCATGACTACTATTTTCCATGACATGGTACACAAAGAAATCGAGGTATATGTAGATGATGTCATCATCAAATCCAAGAAAGCCACTGAACACATGGAAAAGTAGAGGAGGTTCTTCAACAGACTAAAAATGTACATTCTAAAACTCAATCCCGCCAAATGTGCATTCGAAGTTCCTGTTAGGAAACTGCTGGGGTTCTTTATGAGTCGCCGAGGAATAAAATTAGATCTGTCAAAGGTTAAGGCCATTCGAGAATTACCACAACCAAGGGACAAGAAGGACGTGATGAGTAACCTGGGGAAACTCAACTATATCAGCCGGTTCATAGCTCAGTCCACTATTTTGTGGACAGATCATTAAAATGTTTAAACAGGACGCCACTACCAAATAGACTAATGATTGTCAGAAGGCGTTTGAAAGAATCAAATACTACTTGTCAACGCCGCTAGTCCTAGTTTCGCTCGAGAAAGGTATACCTTTATTACCATACCTTGCTATATTGGATGCGGCATTTAGTTGTGTTTTGGGACAACATACAAAACGAGAAGAAAGGAACAGGCCATCTACTATCTCAGCAAGAAGTTCACGATGTACGAGGCCCAATAGTCCCTATTGGAACGCACCTGTTGTGCCCTGAATTTTGTAGCTCAGAAGATAAGGCATTATTTATGTGCCTATGCCACTTACCTCATATCAAGAATGGATCCGGTTAAATATATCTTTCAGTAGCCCATGCCCACGGGCAAGCTAGCCAAGTGACAAATCCTATTGAGCGAATTTGACATTGTCTACGTAACTCAAAAGGCAATCAAAGGACAAGCATTACCAGATTATCTCGCCGAGAATCCTGTGGACGGAGAATATGAGCCTCTAAAGACGTATTTTCCCGATGACGAGGTATCTTTCATAGGAGAAGATATTGTCCAATCCTATGATGGTTGGATACTGTTTTTCGACGGAGCAACAAATTTCAAATGGGTTGGCATAGGACCAGTACTAGTATCAGAAACCGGGTAACATTATCCGGTATCTGGCAAACTCACATTCCCTTGCACTAACAACATGGCCGAATATGAAGCCTCCATCTTGGGGCTAAAGGCTGGCCGTTGATATGAATATTAATGAGTTACTAATGATCGGGGATTCAAATTCTCTCATACATCAAGTCTGAGAAGAAAGGGAAACCAAGAAATCTAAGATACTTCCTTACCTGTATCATGTACAGGAGTTGAGGAAGAGATTCACAAAGAGAAGATTTCTGTATGTCCCCAGAATTCAGAATAAGTTGGCCGATGGATTGGCTACACTATCTTCTATGATTCAGCGTCCAGATAGGAATTTCATTGATCAATCCTGGTAAAGATTTGTAATCAGCCAACTTACTATGCTCAGGTTGAGGAAGAAGTGGATAGGAAACCCAGGTTTCACAATATCAAGGAATATTTGGCAACAAGAGAATATCAATAATTTGCAATATCTACTCAGGAATGTACACTTCAAAGGTTATCCAACAATTTCTTTCACTGCAAGGGAATCCTATTTAGGAGGACTCTCGATTTGGGATTATTCAGTTGTGTCGAAGCAAAGGAAGCATACAGGTTACTAGAAGAAATCTATGAAGGGACCTGCGGTCCAGATATGAACGGTTTTGTCTTAGCTAAGAAGATTCTCCGAGCGGGATATTTGGATGTTTATGGAAACTTACTGCATCCAGTAGGTCCGAAAATGCCATCACTGTCAGAAACATGCATACATGATAAAAGTGCCTCCAAACGAGCTTATTGCAACAAGCTCACCATGGTTGTTGGTAGCTTGGGGAATGGATATCATTGGACCTATCGAGACTGCTGCATCAAACGAGCATAGGTTCATTCTAGTGGAAATTGATTATTTCACCAAATGAGTTGAAGAAGCATCGTACATGGTAGTTACTAAGAAAGTTGTGGCAGATTTTGTCCGCTATTGTATTGTTTGTCAGTTCGGAATCCTAGAATCAGTCATCAATGACAATGGTTCCAATCTCAACAGTGACCTGATAAAAGCAACGTGTGAAGTATTCAAGATTAGGTATAAGAATTCTACAACCTACAAACCTCAGATGAACGGTGCCATAAAAGCAACCAATAAGAATATCAAGAGAATACTATGGAAAATGATAGAAAAGCATATGCAGTAGCATGAGAATCTAGCATTCGCTCTATTGGGATACCGTACCACAGTTCGCACATCAACCAGGGCAACCCCCTATATACCTCGTTTATGGTACATAAGCGTCATCCCCGTCGAGGTGGAAATTCCCTCCTTGAGGATTATACAAGAAGTAGAACTCGACGATACAGAATGGGTAAAGAGTCATTATGAGCTATTAGCTCTAATATATGGGAAGAGAATGAATGCAATTTTCCATGGTCAATTGTATCAGAACAAAATGTCCAGAGCCTTCAACAAAAGAGTCAAGCCGAGAAAGTTTATACCGTGGTAGCTGGTGTTGAAGAAAATATTCTCACATCAAGACGAAGCCAAAGGGAAATTCTCTCCTAACTGGAAAGGTTCGTACAAAGTTCATTGGGTTCTAACAGGATGAGCTTTAATACTCGTAGAAATGGACGGAGATATCCGGCCAAAGCCAATCAATTCGGATGCACTACAACGATACTATGAGTAACCATTTATGAATGATGTAATTTGAAGTACGCCTGACCCGGTTCCTATTTAAGAGGGGATATGTAGGCAGCCCTATGGGTTCGATCACAATTCACTAATTCCATCCCCCATCCATTGGAAAGTAGGTAGAATTTTGAGGAGGGCCCTAAAAATTCTGAAGTTGATTTTAAGTGATTCATTGTGCACAACCGCTAGAAGCACCAGCGCAGTAAAATAGTGTAGAATTTTAAGAAGGACCCTCAAAAATCGGGAGCGAGAGAGGTTGCGATGTCTTGAATAATGTCGTAGTCGTCAGTTCATCTAAAAGGAACTATTTTAAATTATGGATACATGTTACATTTTCTACTAAACCCTGCATAATTATCATTAAAATTGCTTTGTTTGTCAATGCTACACCAGCACTACACAATGTCGAGCAGGACAAGCGAAGTCTATGGGAAGACGAAGAAAACCTTTCCCCTTTATAAAATCACAATATTTCTTTGGATGCAGGTACCCAAGTCACAAAATTATTAGATATTTACACACTCGTACCTTTCAGGAATAAAACCCTCAAAATCATCGATTATTTACAATTGTTATGCACACATGACATGCCCAGGAACGACGATATCGTAATCAGCTCTCAGCTATAAAACTACCAGCTAAGATATGTTACTACTACTCTTTTTCACATTCCTGGCATTGCATAAGGCAACTTTTCTGACTTTTGAGGTTATGCTCTACCTCTATTTGCATTTCTGGCATTCCATAAGGCTATTTTTCTTCCTTCCGTGGTTAAGCTCTACCTCCATTTGCATTCTTCTGCATTGCATAAGGCTACTTTTCAGCCTTCCGAGGTTAAGCCCTACCTCCATCGGCATTCTTCTGCATTGAATAAGGCTACTTTTCTACCTTCCGAGGCTACGCTCTACCTCCATTTGCATTTTTCTGCATTGCATAAGGCTACTTTTCTACCTTTCAAGGTTAAGCTCTACATCCATCTGCATATTCTGCATTGCATAAGGCTACTTTACTACCTTCTGAGGTGAACAATTTCCTACATTGCGTAAGGAAACCTTTCTGCTTTTGGAGACATGCTCTGCCTCCATCCTGCATGGCTGAAATATCGCCACCTTATCTTGCATGGCTGAAATATAGCCACCTTTATTGCACGTCTGAAATATCGCAATCTTTTATTTATATGTTGCATCGGCTTAAATATCACCACCTTCTGCATTTCACGGGCTAATAGATTGCCAAATTGTCCGGAGGTGTCATTATTCGGAGGCACCATCTTCATAGCCGGAGAATGCCATGCCATGGCCTATGGAACCCATGATATCTTTTGCATATCATCCCTCAAAGGCATCATGGTTCAGAGGCGTCATTCTTATAGCCCGAGAATATCATTTCATAGCCTACAGATCCTTATTATACGATTCATTGCCCATGATGTCATGGTCTGAGGATGTCATCCTAACCATCCAAAGACAACATTCATGGTCAAACAGGAACTTGCATAACGTTTAAATTTATACAAAATATATGTTGGAAATGCTCACTTGCAGGTAGACAGGCTAGTAACTGCCGTCTTGGCAGGAGTGACCCCGCTCCCATTCCCGCAGCCTATCAGACTTCAACCATTTTTCCCAACCTAAGCATCGTGCCCATCCTTCGAGATCTCCATCGGCATGTTACGCCGACAGATCCTAAACTACATATGGCCTAATTCCTGTAAGACCAGGGATATGCAGGAACCTCAGGAACGAGAGCTCGGTCAAAACCTTTCAAATCGTTTCTTTCGGTTAAAATTGGCCATCATATCTTTACGCGACAACTCTTTTATCCTTCTCAGGTAAAGAGGGGCAGCTGCTAATACCCAATTTTTCCTGTGTATTTTTATACTCAAAATACTTTCAAAATAGCATGTGTATGCATATATAAGCACGCCTAAGAGTTTGGTATTTCCCTTAATTTTTGATAGTATTTTCTAATTTATTTTTTTTTGTCTATTTTAGCAATACAAAATCCAATAAATATTCCCAAATTATAATTTTGGTAGATAATTTACTTCCATAATCATATTTATGCGAAAAAATAAATAAGGTGATTTTGCCTATTTTTTGCAAATTTATTTGGTAACTTTTTAAGCTATAATTGCAATTATAGCCTATATTACGATTAACAACATTTTACAGCCATAAAATTACTCCCAGTATTTTTAGATTAATGTTTATATATTAGTAAATAGTTCAATCCTTTTATTTGTGTTTAAAATCATTTTTAACTATTTTTGATATATTAAAAGGGGAAAATTGGCTATTTAACACATAACCCATTATTATTTCAGTTTTGCCTCAAGTTGACCCCCCTATTCCACCTGAATTAAACGACCCAATTTCAATCCAAAACCGACCCCTTGATAAAATTTTAAACCAGTCTGATTCTCTCTTTAATCTTGGTCGTTGATTATTTTGATCAATGGTCGTGATTCGTTATTTCCTTTTTTAATTCCCATACCCTTTTAATCCTAATGCATTCTACCAGTTGTGCCGCCTTTGAACTCTCATCGCCTCCCAAATCCTCTCTAGCCCTCCCTGAAACCCTAATTGATTTCCACCTACTTCCATCCTATTTGCACTGGAATCCATGGCATTCTTGGTCGTGGATGGCCTATGCTCACTCTCCCTCTCCATTAAACTTGAGCTACTCAACATTTGAAGGCCTGAATTTCATGCCGTCCTTTACATCTGTCTCAAATCTGCAAGATCTATGGCTTCTCCGGTCATTTTTCGGCTTGTTCAAAGCAATGTGAGTCTCTTCGACTCAGGATCCAAATTTTATCAAGACCTTCTCATTCTAGGGTCATCTCTGCCACTCTTGCTTATTTTTCTTAGATCTGTACCATGCTTGGTTTTTTCTTGACGCTTTAAGGCTTTTTTCCCAAATTGTTGAAGTTCGCTTAATAGGGTTTCTAATAAAGTTTTCTTTAAATGTTTTCAGACACTTTCTTCTTTCTTTATGCATCTTTTATACTGGTATGTTGATTTCTTATTGTGGTCAAGTTTGTTATCTTATTTCTCTTCTGATTATGCAAGAACTTTCGTTGTTCTTTGTTCACGTGTTAAATGTGTTTAATTCGATGCTCTTTGATTTAGTTTCACCTTACTGAGTTTCATTGATGTTCCTGCTAAGCATGTTCTCTCCTACTTTCATTTTTTAAAGCTCCTAGCTCCCATTTCTTCTGCATTTGTTTGTGTATGTTTGACTCTCAATGATCTTTATTTCTCACATCTTCCTCTGATTCTGTTTGAAACCTTACTGATTTTGGGATTTTCTTCGATAAGTGGCACAAGGGTTTCGCTTTGGGACCCCAGATTTCCAGACTTGCTGCTGTGAGAATCTGATTTTTTTTCCTACATGAAATGCTCCTATTAATTCAAACAAAATCATTTCTTTTATTTATTTGCAATTTTGTAGATTTTTGTGACATTTTCGTTATTTGGTTGCATATTGTTTGTGCATTTTAATTGGTGAAAAAATATTCAAAAATATGTTTCATGTGCAATTAGGAGTTAGTTTCAAAGTATAAGAATTATTCAGTAATTAAAATTATTTTACAAAAACAAAAATCACAAAAATAGTCATTTTGCACCCTTTAGTTTTAATTTTTGATTTTTAGTTAATTTGCTTTTAATTTCATTTTAGTTATTTTTGATAATAATTATATAGAGGATGATTAGAAATTAATAGATAAATTTAGGATTTATAACTAAATTAGAATTTTTAGTAATTTTTAAAAATGAAAGATGATGAAAAAGAAAAAGAAATTTGAAAATAAAAAAAGGAGAAGAATAAAACTACTGGGCCATTTGAGTTTAGACCAAACCCAAACACACAAAAATTTGTCCAGCCCAACCATTAACCCGGTCCAGCCTTATTTTAAACAAAACAACATCATTTTGGGCAATTAAATCCTAGCCCTCTAGGTTCTCAGATCTTACGGTCCAGGAGTCCACACCTTTTGACATATATATATGTCGAAATCCCACCCCACCCATCAAAGACCCCCATCTCTAAGTCATGTTCATCAGAGAACATAATGCTACCACTAACCACAGTGCACCACCGGCAAGAAATTGCCTTAGCCAGTGGAGGAACACCAATCATTGTCAAATTAACAACACTGATTACCCTCACCCCTCTATTGTCAAATTAACAACACTGATTGCCCTCACCCCTCTATCCCAATCTATAACCACTTGCCCTCGAATTTTAGCCAAATGCTTCGAAGATAAGTTTCAAACACTGTCAATGTCGCTATCAACGGCGGCGCCACCTCCAATCACCACATTTTTTACACCCCATGGCACCCTTCTCTCCCTCATGCAAAATCCCCCCACAACATCCCTCAATCATCCCTGGAACGTTTCAAATATTAATTCGAAGGAGGCGGCAAAAACCGTACTACCACCAAACTACCCAAAAACCATACCCTACAGTCTCCTCACCTCCCTTTCCTTAAAACCACAACCAGTTTGCCTTGAATTTCCCCGAAACTCCTCAAAATTCGAATCTAGGGTATCCGGAGTCTTCCAAACGGTGCATGAAGATTTCCAGGGTCGATCCAAAGAAATTAAGTTAAGTTTTCGTATTTGTTTTCTTATTTTTGTTTGCCTCATCTCTTATTTTCAAATTTGTGATGCTTAAATTGAAGTCATTTGTTAATCAGTCCTAGACGTGTTTGTTTCTAATTTTATTGTTTGGGTTTCATGTCAAATTCGTAAAATAATAAGCTTAGTTTTTCTGTATTAATTTCATTTGTTTAGTGCCTATGTTTTATCAGTCCTAGTCGAGTCTATTTGTCGATTAGGTCTCATGTTCCTGAGTAACTTTTTTAGTTTTCTCCGGTGAGATGAATTTCATACTAATCCCGGAGCTTAATTAGTTGTAGTCAGATTTGTGCTATTGAAGTTCCTGGGTCAAGTAGTCATAGTCTTTTCTGTTAGGTTAAATTTCATTAGTTTTATTAGATTTGTTTGAGTTTGTTTGGGTTCTGCTGTTAGTTAAATCTCATCTATTCGAAGTCCTGCGTGTTAATTTTTTTTCCATTTTCGATATTTCTGCTTTTTTAGAATTTTCATAACTTGACCTTTGGCCATTTGAACTAGTTTTTATATATCAATGCTTCAAGGTTTATTTCGGTTGCATAAAGTTAAGAATTAATTTTAAGGTGATTAAAGTAATTTCAGCGGTTTACAAGGCCAGCTTGGGTGGTTTCAGTTAAGCATTTAAAGTAATAGAATAGAAGTCTATAGAGGCTTTTAGTGTGTGTATGGGGGGGGTGTCGAATTGAATTTCAGGATTAAGGTAGTTTTAACTTGGAAAACAAGTCATAAATCGAAGGAATAACTATCTAAAAAGAGGAAAACTAAAAAGGACTAAAGGGTAAACTTAATATCTGAAGTTGCCCAAGTAACTTGTCTATAAAGGCATTGTTACTTATGGCTGTAGGCAGACTTTCTGAGAATGGAAAATTCTGAAACTTCTAGGCAGCTAAAAAGCTTCTAAAAACACTATTCCATCAGAGTTTTCGTGAGAACCTGAAAATTTTCATTGCTAAAACCACCTTTGAGTATTGAAAGGCTAAAAAATGAGTTGAATCATTTGAATACTGGTTTATTTTGTTCCAACTTGGGTGAGAACTGCGATAATTGGTATCCATTGATATCACTTGGTTTAAAGTTTGGTTTAGTTGGATTTCTCTTGGTCATTTCTCGGCAATTTTACTTGTTGAACAATATATTCGTTGCTATTGAATTCTATTGTTTATTTATTGCTATTGCTGTTACCTAAGCTCACAACTTCCTTGTTTATTGTTGTAACCAGGTATTTACTTAATTCTTTAATTGCCAAAGGTTGTGTAAATATGTAGGTGAAGACTGATTCTGAATAAATGGATGTCCAGAGCAGATCTCTTCTTTCCTGCTACCTTGATTCAACATTTGATGTTATTTTCATTTCTCCGCTTTAAACTCTGAGATCTAGTAGTATAGTGTAGCAATAATTAGCTTAGCTTAGTCATTGTAGCATAATAGTATTATTCTGTTATTCGTGGTATCCCCGAACCTGCTTGAAATTGGAACGTTATTCGAACGTTAAATGACTGTATATTTGGACTTTATTTAGAAACGTTCAGTTTAGGGTCCGTTGATTTAGTAATTGAGATCTCTTAAGTTTATGTCTTATTTCAGCCTAATGAATGCATCAAGTAATGAAAATTGTGTTAAGCAAGGATAAATGTTGTTTTTGGGAAGTAAAATTCGGAATGAATGTGTGTGGTTCATAACAATACATATAATATGGATATGAGCATTATGTTTGGACTTAATATCTACATATGGTCGATTTGAGTGGGATTGAATTGTTCATGTGTTTTACAAGAAATTATTAGGTTTAAATATGATTGTAAAGTCAGTGCTCTTTAAAATCCAAGTTAAATTTAATTCTTGATCTGGGTTAATTTAAGGGTCAAAGCTTGACAGCTTGTTTAGAATAAAATATGGGCCCAAAATTTGCCTATGCATGGCCCAACATTGATTTTTTTTAACTCGCCAGCCTTTGGGCCACTTATTGAATTTTTGTGGCCCTAGAAAATTTAAACATACGAAATTGCTTTAGTCACATTAGTTAAATAATTTATTTTCCTAAATTACGGTGCGCATTTACATAACCCAAATCCAAATTCCAACGATGTTGAAATATATCGAAGATTACAGGTGTATTTCTGTGACGTGGTTCGAGACACGTTTTAACAACGTTTCAATCTTCTAAAAATAAAAAAAATAATAAATGAGGTTATAAAGATAAAATTTGCACATAGATACAAAAATACATTAATATCAGATAATCGAGCCGAACATAATAGTTGAGCAACCGTGCTAGAACAACGAAATTCGGGAGTGACTAACACCTTCTCCTGGGTTAACAGAATTCCTTACACGGATTTCTGGCTAAAAGACTGTATAACAGAGCCAACCCTTTCTTTGATTCGTGATTTAAACTGGTGAATTAGGAAATCATATGTTATCCCAAGTGGCGACTCTGAAATCTCTAAATAAATAAATGTCGTTTCAATTATCGTTTTATTGGAAAAAATCCCTTATCTACGCCTTTCGCCGAGGTGTATTGGTAAAAAGGAGGTGTGACAGCTGTGAGTCTTTATTTGAAACTCGAAATTCTGTTTTCTTGTAACTGGGGAACTTTCATTGTTACTCTCCTTCTTTGATTAATCTATGTGCTCTATGTATGAGGAAAACCTTTCCTTTCAAAAGATTTCACCAAGAATTGATTTTGAAATCCTTTTAATCATGCTAGTGATTCATCACTGATTTCTTTTGATTGAATCACTTTTACCTCAGTGGCTGTTTATTTTTATCCTTTCATGCGTAATATCCCTTACTTGGGATGTTTTCCTTAAATATATGGTCTTGTGTATCTTTTCTGTAATTCTATACAAACTTTAGAATTACTTCCATATCTATGTGACTCTTTCCCTATAATTATTTAAGTTTCTCTGTGATTATAATTGATCCAGGATCCTTTTAATTGATTTTCAAACCAATGGCTAACTTTCACTTTATAAAGACACTGTTTGTGCACTATAGGGTTTCCTTATCCTAATCATCCTTACTAAATTGATTCCTCTTTCTTATTCCATCTTGACTAGCCGTTTGAACTAGACCACTCACTTAAACGAGTCTAGTTGTCTTAATTGATACTAATCGATTGGTTGCCATGTCTGTACACTTTTTGCCTGCATTGCTTGTTTTAAAGAACAATATAAGGACATAGTCCTCCCTCTTTATCACATTATCAGAAAGACACAAAACTATACTCACATTTTGAAACACACTTTCTTGCAATACTGTTTTCTAATCCTGCTTAGTTTGAGATCCTTTTAAATTGTTGTTCACAATTTGGCTCTTTCTAGGCTACTTTTCGTTACTTAATTTCTCTGAAACTGGTATGTTCTTTTCTTATGTCTTCTGCCTCACACCCCTATGTGTTTACTTTATAGTTTCAGACATTTTGTTTACTTTACTGCTCAAGTTCTGTAATTTGCGCTAAATATTTTCCTTATTTGTTGTTGTTTCAGTAATAGATCCCATACCCCTATTTCTTTCTATGTGCTGAGTTAAGCTTTTGGTCTAATAGTATTCTAATTATTGCCCAGGCCATGGCTTGATCCACAATGGATCCTAACTCTCATTGTTTGACTAGGAGGCTGGTCAGGGGTGTGCCAACATCCCAATTGCTAGGCATAACCACCAGCCTGCCATGTCTCTCTTTGATTCCCTTCCCCTTTTGCACTTACAGTTATTATTAGACTCTTAAGTTAGCTCCTCTCTTATGAGCTTTTCTTTGCGACCTTAAGTTCCCTCTGATTTTGGACATCTGAGGGCTGACATTTCCATACGGCATTGTGTTCCTGATAATACAATGTTTTTGGGGTGTATGCATTACCCTAGGTCCCTTCGAGGCCCTTGCGAACTATGACACACCTCAAATATGGGAAATTCTTGGAAGTTGGTTTATCTCATATTATTGGACTTTGAGTCGGAATTAGGCTGTTTAGATGTAGCTGTAGCTGCTGATGTATTTTTTACTTTCTTCTATAATTAATTCAGTCTGTAATAAATTATATTAACTATGGTGGATGGATAGTGGAAAGGGATGTGAATGAATGCATGCAAAAGGATAGAAAACCTGCCCATAGGTCATTATAATTTTTACGCTTCTGTATTTTAGAAAACATGCCTATAAGTCTTTATATTTTCTGCACGTCTGCATTATAGAAAACATGCCAATAGGAACAAATTGACTGAATAATTTTGCGTTTTAAATCTGAAACCTATTTTATAATTCTGTAGATCTTTGTTTATAAAATAAAAAACTTTTTCCTATAAATCAATACAACACTATTTGACCTCATGCCTGTAGGCCTCACCTAGGCAAGCTGGTAGGTAATTAACTAACTGTGTCAGTCTTTGATAATCACATCTAGACAAGACTAATTCAGACTCCACATCTGAGAAATATGTGATGAATCATCCTTTCCAATGACTTAATTATATTTAGGCCATCAGTACGTGTAAGTTATGCTAATTAACTTGCTACTTCGAATAAGGAGGCCTACTTGAGCGTTAGCTATTATTTGTTCCCTTTTTAACTGTTACTTGTTATTGCTTGTCGCTTAGGTTATATAATTTTTGAAAACTCTAAAAAATGTCCCAACTTCCTCTGTTTTAGGATTAGTAGTCTCAATGCCTCCAAGGATGATAGGATTGGGCCGAGAATCGCATCCAATAAGTAACGATACTATTCTGCGCTTTAATACCTTAACGGGGTGGGAAGGGTAAATATGGAGATGATGACGGATGAACTAATATCTCATGTAGCCACTCTTCTGAGGAGTGATTATTGTATATTTCATTGATGTGATATGTATTAATTACAAACCTAGGATCCCTCTCCATGTATTCTCTTTCGACTATTCTCGTAAAATTATTCAAGTCTTTTTGTTTTTTAAATTTTTCTGCCCTCTCTACTTACCTATAAAAATTTCCAACTTATTTGTAGTGTCATATGCAAGCCCCTCTATTTTTAACCCCCAGTTTCTTACTTGGTTATGCAAAGTCACAATTATAATACAGCCGGGAACTACACTAGTGGATCTTGAGGGGGTGCCAAACACCTTCCCCTCGAGATATTTTTTGCCCTTACCAGAACTCTAGTTCTTCAAACTCAAACCCTTTTTGTGTCATCATGCACTTAATCATTAGTTGATGACTCTTCAAATGCTAATCTAATTCCCAAAAAGGAACAAGTTGCCTCCCAAATGTCATAAACTCGATTTTGCCTTTAGAAAAGGGGCCTCAACTGGCGCTGGTTTTAACTAATAAAATACTATATACTTATGATTTTTTATTTACTTATTAAGAAAGAATATATACAATAATAATAATAATAGTAATTATAAAATAAATATATAATCAAGGGTTTGTGACAAGACCGCGCGAATGCGCGACCTGGAGACGTGCCCTTTACCATATTTAGCTATGCGGAGTCTCGGTCTCATGAAGTGATGCACACTTAGCAGCCCCCTGAATATATGTGTGTGTGTGTGTCTCTCTCTCTCTCTCTCTCTCTATATATATATATATATATATATATATAGAAACTAGATAATAACAAAAAAATTCGGTTGTCTCTCAAAAAGTGCTTGATTTAACGTTGCAGCACGATGAATTTACAAGATTAATATGGGTTGCCTCCCACGATGGCCCTGATATAATGTCGTGACATGACACAGTCTTTTATGATTGCACTTCGATAACATATTTGGGATCTTCCAACGACATCACTTCTTTTTTCCTTTTTCTTCAATCATTCATAGGTAGTGTTTTAACATTTGCCTATTCACTTGAAACATGTTCGTTTAATCGTAAAATTCACTTTCTACCACTCCACTTGGGAATACTTGAACAACTCTAACTGGTCCTGACCGTCTAGATTTTAGCTTACTTGAAAACAATCTCAATCTCGAGTTTTATAACAACACCAGATATCCGGCGGTGAAGTTTCTATATAAAATATGCTTATCATTCATGATCTTCATCATTTCTTTATAAAATCTCATACTCTTGAATGTTTGGAACTGAAATTATTCGATTTCATGTAACTCTGTAACTCTACTTGTGCCCGCGGTTTCCGTTTCAAGATTCTATTTGTCCGCTCGTTTTCTGGTGGTAAGGCGTGGCAACCGTATGGTGAACTCCATACTTTTCTAGTAACTCTGCAGACGCTCTATTACAAAAATTTTTTCCACCATCAGTAACTATATCTCTTGGAGTTCTAAACCGTGTGAATATATTATTTCTTAGTAATCTTATCACTCCATTTGAATCATTTTTTGGAAGAGCCTCCGCTTCAACCCATTTTGAGACATAGTTAACGACTATCAATATGTACCTATTACCATACGAGCTGATGAATTGTCCCATATACTAAATCTACCACACGTCAAACACTTCCACTTCTTCAATTGTAGTCATCGACATCTCGTGACGGCGAGAAATGCTGTCTGTCCTTTGGTTCGCATCATATCTTTTCACTGAAGCATGGGCATTTGAATAAAGTCGGCTAGCATAAACCCGAATCCAACACCTTCGCAACTATCTGAATTCCTCTGAAGTACCCACCATATGGTGAAACATGGCAAACCTGAAAGAAAGAAGATTGATCTTTCTCGGGGATACACATCTGTATCATGTTATCCACACATATTTTAAGAATTAAAGGTTCATCCCAGTAATAAGACCAACAATCCGAAAGAACTTTTTCTTTTGAATCGAAGAGAGTTCAGAAGGTACAATACCACTTGTAAAAAATTAGTAATATTGACATTCGATGGCATCTCCTCCATTGTCAGTGCTAGTAATTGTTCATACGGGAATGTACCTGTTATATCTTCAACTTTACTTTCTTTTCATCTCCCTCAAACCTTGAAAGGTGGTATGGCACTTGGTTCACCATTCATTTTCAATCGCAGATCTCCAAATAGAATTCTTGTAGCAGAAAAACCCAATAGATCTTGTGTGGCTTTGACTCCTTCTTTGCTATCAAGTACCTAAATGCTTCATGGTCATCGTAAAAAATCACTTTTGAACTAATCAAATATGACGAAAAATTTTCAGATGGAAACACCATAGCAAACATCTCTTTCTCAGTCACGGTATATTTGAGTTATGCACCGGTTAGCATTCTACTTGCATAGTGAATTATGTGTACCATATTGTCCTTTCGCTGCCCAGAACTTCTCTTATAGCATAGTCACTCGAATCACACATGATCTCAAATGGTTGCTCCTAGTAGGGTGCAACGATGTTTTGTCCAGTCACCATTCTCTTTTTCAGGTCCTCAAATGCTTCCCAATAGTCTTAAGAAAATATGAAGAGGTGATTTTTTTCAAGTAGTTTACATATGAGGTTAGAGATTTTAGAGAAATCCTTTATAAATTACCTGTAAAAACCAGCGTGCCCAAGGAAACTTCTTACTATTTTGACTGAATTCGGCAGTAGAAACTTCTCAATCACGTCAACCTTAGCATGGTTCACCTTAATACCCTTAATTAAAACTCGATGTCCCAAAACCATACCTTCTCGTACCATAAAATGGCACTTCTCATAGTTAAGCACCAGATTTGTCTCAACACACCATTCCAACACTCTTCTCAAATTTTAATGACAGTCTTCAAATGAATTCCCGTAAGAATTAATCCATAAAAATTTCCATAATACCTTCAACCATATATGAAACAAATGGCTAATATACACCTCTGAAAGGTGGCCGGTGCATGGAATTGGCCAAACAACATTCTCTGAAAGGCAAAAGTGCCATATGAACAAGTAAATGATGCTTTCTCTCTATTCTCAGGGGTTATTATGTTATGATTGTACCCAAAGTATCCATCCAAAAAGTAGCAGTGAGATATCCCTACCAAGCTATCCAACATTTGTTCAATGAATGGTAGGGGAAAGTGGTCCTTTTGGGTGGCATTGTTCTGTTTTTTGTAATTCATGTAAATTTGCCAACCCATGACTTTACAAGTTGAGATCAACTCATTATCCTCATTTTGTACAACAATCATACCACCTTTCTTCAGAACAAATTGGACTGGTCTTTCCGAGACGCTATCCGAGATAAAAAAAATGGTGCCCTTATCCAGCCACTCAATCACTTCTGACTTTACCACTTAATTCATGTTCGGGTTTAGCCTTCTGTGATATTCCCTGGAAGGTTTGTGCACCTCTTCCAAAAGAATCTTGCACATGGAAAAGGCCGGGCTGATACCCTTTATATCTGCAATGGTCCAACCAATAGTTATCTTACATGACTGTAACACCTGTAAGAATCATTCAACCTTCACAACTAACAAACCAGATTAGATAATAATAGGTAAAGTAGAGTTAGACCCTAAGAACTCGTATTTTAGGTTATCTGGAAGTGGTTTTATGTCCAACTATGATGGCTCCTCTATTGATGGCTTCACAGGTGTAGTGGCTCGAACTGGGGTTCCCTTTTCCAGAACCCTTGACCTTCGAGAGCCATGACCCAGGCCAAAACTTTACCATCCAGATCTTCCAAATTCCTATAATAAGCTTCTAGTGGGACTCTGACATTAAAGGTCTTATCCTCCTCTTGTAGTATTACATCAACTACCTCTACTAGCGAACAATTTGCAAATTGGGCCTCTTCATAGATTGTTGAACATTTAATATTAATTCATCATTATTCAACCTCAATTTCAACTGTCCAGTCTCACAATCGATCAATGCCCTCCCACTGACTAAGAACTGTCTCCTCAAAATTATTGGTATTTTTTCATCAACTTGACACTCATGTCTCAAACAAAATTATTGGTATTTCATCATTAGAGTTAGAGTTACAGTAGATAGGTCTTGGAAGTCAAATGTTTGAGACAGGAGGTCCTTCATCATCTTCACATATCCTTACTTTTTCCTCAAAGCATCTATCACCGGAATATTCAATTGAATTTCTGTGAGAAATTCTATGAATTTTCTGTATTAGTCATCTTTTGTTTGCTTTGCCAACCTTACGGAGTGGTGCAGGAATTAGCTTCTACCCGCTGCTTAGTGTATTTCCTTTATTAGGAGTCTTTTCGACCACCTACTTTGGGATTTGTTCAATTTCTCTCTCTTTGCCTTTGTCAACATGTGCTTATTCAATTATAGCCTATGTGAGCTCCGTTGATTCGTCGATATCTAATGTCACTGGAGTTAATTGGATTGTGCCTCTACTAGATTGAGCAACTTCTTTCTCTCTATCTATGTCCCTTTCATTTCTGAGACACACTACTATTAACTGATTTAGGTTCTACTCCTTTGGATTGATGTTTGTGTCTACAGGAAACATTCCTAGTAGCCGATTGTTCAAAGCCATGGATAGCTGGCCTAATTGTGTTTCAATGACTTTAGCAGCCGAATGATGTGTGGCTAACTTTTCTTGCATCTTCCGTTTGTCCCAATGATTTGTTGCAGCATGCCCATTATTTCTATCATATCACCTTTGTCTTATCTGGTCTCATACTGTTGATGAGGCAGTTAGTAAGCCAACTGTTGTTGGTTCTGCTAATTGTAGCCCTACTACCTTTAATAAGGCACGACTTGGACTTGTGGTCGTGCTCCACCTGGAATGGTATTTTATTACTGCTGGGTTGGTCTGTATTTCTAATTTTGAGGTCCCAATTACTGTTCACCCTTCATCTGACCCCCAAATTTTTTGACGTAATTCATGTTTTCTATGAAGCCTTGGTTATTATTATCCTCACTTCATAAGCAAACATATGACTGCATTTATATTGTTTTGGTCAATAGCAATAGAATGCACTATTGGAGTGAGTGTTGTATCTCTCTTCATCCAACTTGAATTTTAAGTCTTCTAGACAAAAAAAGTCTAACACTCTGTGAATGATTTGCTCAAGAGCCCGGCTAAAACATCTAAATTGGCCATCACACTGTCAGCCGAACCCAAATAGAATCTTTGTCTTAGCATCTGATTCGGGATGCCATGGTGTGGACACTTCGTTAATATGCCCTTAAACATCTCTCAGTTTTACTGCAAAGTTTAACTCGGGTTGTTCCTAAACTACAATATCTCATCAGTTTGCCTCGCAATCTTGTGGGTGGATAGAGCTTGTTTAAGAATTCTTGACTAGCTCATTCAAAGTAGCAATGGAGTTTATTGGGAGCAAATTCACAAAAAATTTAAGCCTCCCCAGTCACTGAGATGAGAACCAACAATAATCTTATTTCTTCAAGAGTCATATTCAGCTGTCTTTGAGTGGCATAAATTGATAAAAAATTCTTCAGATGTTGTTGTGGGACTTTGATGTATGACCCAGAGAACAACCCGTTATTCGGCAGCAATTGCAGCATGTTGTTGGTAATCTGGAACGTCTCTACTTGTATCCAAGGTACTGCTATTGTGTGGCAAGATTATTAACACTTGGTTGAGCCCAATCATATAGAGCAGTTTTTGGCTTAAGAATGGGTGCCACTCTGATGTTTGGATCAACTTGATTATTCCTATTTTCCCGTTGATGTTCTCGACGTCTTCCTTTTATATTTCGAGTTGTTTGTTTTATTAAGATGTTTGACCTTTTATTTAGCCCAATTCAGTGTCATGAATGCTTTCTCAGGATCAAACAATTCTCCAAAATGTTCACACGTTCTCAAGGAGCTTCTAGGCATGCACCTGAGCCACAAAAGTGTTCAAACGTGAGAATTTCAATTGAAATATTTATAGCATTACAAAATATTTTCTAAAAATCTTAGTAATTATTCCAAGTTATAATGAATAACACTATTACTTCCCGGTAATGATGCAAAAATCGAATATGCCTAACAATGCCTTAAAAACGACTAAGCGGCCAATGTGCACTTTCAAAGTTTAAGATTTGATTTGAGAATTAACAGAAATTATTTAGCTTAGGGAAATTGACAATAAAAACTACCAATGAGCAAGAATAAAGTTGAATTCAAGGACAAAAGGATCTAGGGTTTATGATTTCCCCAATTCTCGGATTAATTCTTGATACGTTTGCTTTAATCTCGCCGCAATATTCTCTCGATCTACTCTAACTGACACTTTGTAAAACTCATAAATGACCTGTCACAACATCGGAATCTCTAATCCCACTTTTAAATTCAAGTATTTGATATCTTAACTTACTTAAAAGTGGTGTAGTTCAACAAAAATCTAATCAAGTGTTCTCTCTCAAGCAACACAAGATAACTAGACACGATTAATCAAGGTCCCTTTAATTAACCACAAGAAACTCATAGTTGAATAATTAAGAGTAAAATGGCTAATTATATGAAAATGCAATCAAGACTTTATCCAACGATTGGTTCCATAAACCCTTAATGACGGGTTTAGCTACTCATATTACTATGGAAGATTACAAAATAGAAAGTTATAGCAAACAATGGAAATAAGAAGATGAAGATGAAAAACTCATAGAAGAATTCTTCATCTTGCTGCTTATATGTTCTTTCCTCCCAAAGTATTGTCTCTCCTTTAGAAAGTGGCTAACTCTTATGTTTATATGGTTTAGGGTGGGGTTGTGCTGAAATTCCTTCACCTAATTCGGATTGGAAAAGTTATACCTCGGTCTCGGTTTGGTGATGTGACCCTCATTTTGCTGTCTGTGACCTTGAGTTTTTGTCAGGACCCAAACTGATGGGCCACGATGGAAACCCGATAACTTACTCAACCGAGTAACAATATAACGTATCTTTTCGTATCATAGATATCTAATCCGGAGAGGATGTCATGAAATAGGTGGAATACAACATGTAATACGAACTTATACGTAAGAGATATGGGCCTCTAAGACCAAAATAACAACTCCTACACTAAAATATAGGCCGACATGGCTATAAAATCTTTTATGTACATGACATCTGTCTTCAAGCCTCTAAGAATAGGTAATTTTTGTAAAGGTTGGGACAGAGTCCCCCCATTCAAAATAATACACATCTAAATCATACTAACAAACCAAGCAACTCCGAACTAAATGAAGTGCACCAACTTTTTCCGCTGAGCTGATAGCCTACTTGGAGGGCTCACGATCTGTCTATCAGGACCACGGACATGTAGCGAAGCCATTCAAGGAAAAAATGATATCAATACGAATAATATACAGATTATGCATGTAAATATGTATATAACAGACAACAAAAAAATATAGAGTAAATGGCTCAACTTGTAAGTCTGGAAAACTTTGTAATTCATGAAATACATATGGTGTCCAGCATATGAGTATGAATGTTATGTTGTGCATACCTACATGTTTGATAAAATCAACAACCTCTGAAGGCATCTCATAATATAATCTCCGCCACTGTGTGCAAAACATCAACATATATTAGCTGAACAGGTGGTGTTTCGTGTATAACGATGTAACCTTTTTGCATATGCCACATACATACATACATACATAAGTATATATACATATATATATATATATATATATATATATATATATATATATATATATATACACACACGTAAAGATAATGTCATCCGGTCATGGGTCAAAATAAATGAAATGCATGAGAAGTATGTCAATAAAATCTATTAGAATGTCATAAGACCGACCATTATGCCTTTGAATAATATCATGAATTAAAAATTTTCAACTTATGTATTTTTATGAGACCCATGAACATATGATAAAATAATAGGCCACATGAATATTCTAGAACATAGACACCTTTAATATTTCTATGAATTGATTCAATTATGGAAGTTATGCATTTTCTCGTTTCGTTTGTTTCATATAGATCATGCTAAAAAAATAAGGGATAGACTTAATATACTTGGAGATTAAAATCAACATGGCTATGTTAACGAGATTTGTTCCGTGCCTAACATAGAATGAGCTAAAGCTAAATCACACTCTTTATTGCATTTTGATTCAGCTGGTAAAGAAATTGAGGATAAGTAAACTAGGATTAGGAAAATTCCTAAACTTAAATCGCTTCTTGGTTTGGATTCAAACATGTTTCATAAAGAACCATGAAATTTTCAGAAATGGGTTTTACAGGAATGTATTGGAGGAATTTGCTGAAGCAATTACATTGCTTGTGGAAATCACGTTACGAGTCCTTAGCTAGTGACTAATTCCCAATGGTTCTATTAGTATGTCACCTTGAAATGTGACATATCAGTAACTTAATAAATATTTATATGTCTGACACATGGGGATGGGGTAGGAAGGTTTAGTCTTTATTCACTAATTACGCAATTAGGTAGTGTCCTGTTACCCAGTAATTAATTAAAAATTACTTTTATTACTTAAAATTCTACTTATTATTTTGAATATCCTTTTATATATATCACAATATCATGATCATATGGTACCTTGTGTGGTACTAGTCCATAAATATCGGGTATTAACGCTCGGCTCGTATTTCTTTTTACCATACCAAATTTGGACGAAAATTCGTTTTCTTTGACTTGCTTCCCCTCTTACCTTCACGAATTTTATAATCACTTATTAATAGCATAATCCTTATAATCTCCAAATAATCTTTTCCTTGGACTGATACAACTACCTTACCTTACCACAAATTCAACATTCAATACTTCAGGGTGCAACATCTTCGTAATTTAATGCAGTAAAGCGTAACATTATTGTAATGTAATACTGCAAGGCGTAATTTAATAGTAATATAATGTAACATCATCGTAATATAATACTGCTGGACAAAATATTAACGTATTATTGTGGGGCATAATATCATTCCCCCTTTAGAATATTCGTCCTCGAATGTTGACTAGTGCTCTTATCATTTTCCTAACTTATAGCTTTTGTGAATACCTTAATACTCTCCTTATCACTTAGGCAGTTGTTCTGTGAATCAATCTAAAGGTCAGGGCATTCCCCCCCCCCCCCCTTTGGCCTCTTTCCCGTTCTATGGCCTATGATTGAATTCCTTCCAATCTCGTAACTATTGCTATCTTCTATCATGCAACCTCTATGATACTGACCTTGTATGTGTGCCTATGCGACACTTCTCTCCTTTTTCCTCTATCTTTTAGCCAATCTCTAGGCCTTACTTTATACACATATACAAGGCTTAATCGGATGTCTCTATGGGCATCTATAGGTATACTGAAGTTCTTCGCTCGGTACGTTGTAGAACTTTCAAATATTGCTATATATTATTTCACAGACATGAATCTTTACCACATCTACATAGGTCATAATATACCGTAACTCTTACTTTGATTTATCATTACTGAGGTCTGCAACTCACTCTAGGTTTCTCTTCTTCATTATCCTTAAGACTTATGGTCTAATTTCGTCTCATGTAGTTGAACTTTCATCCATTTAATGTTGATTCACCATCTACCACTGTAACTAGATCTCTCATGTAGCACTGCAGCTAAGACTCACGTTTCATTGGGGAACATTTGAAATGATTAAATTGATCCACCTTAGGATTTACCATGTTTTCATAACCGTATCTTACAATATCCAAACTCGTTTCACCTTGCGTGAGTATTTTAATCATGTCCAATCCATAAGATCTCTTTCTTTTCTTTGTCGGATAATTACTTAATCTATCATAATTACAGTCCCATTATATTACCAAGGAAGTATTCCATCTCTTCTAAATGCTCTTAGTCTTAGATTTCTTTGGATTTATTCAAGCTATAGTGAGCTTTGTATAACTTCAAGAAACAATCTGATCTTTTTGTTTTTATGGGCTTATTCCTAAGACTTATCCATTTCCATTTCCTTCTCACTTGTCATTCCTTATCGTTAGTCCTGCCTTCTTGAACCTTGTCGCTTCACCATACAATAGCTTGCGACTTACACATATCTATTTATATTACTTGCAGCCTTCAACTTTCTTGCATCATAGATTTCCTTATATCATTTTGGAACATCAATATAGACATCACATTGTCTCTAACAATTCTTTAATTTCTTGACTAGGCCTATCGATACCTAGAAACCATAGGTTGGAAGGTATGCCACTAACGGTGCTTCTATCATTCTTGAATATTAAATCTCTGCACTACTAGCCTTTTATTCAAAGTGTGAACTATTCACAACCTTCTTCATTTGAGTATCTCGTATATTGTTCACTTTCACCTTACTTACCTAGAAATCCCAAACAACATATTCTATATATTTCATGACTTCTCTTCCACATAGGTATAAATCACATGTACAACTTGAACTTCCATTATAATAGTTGCACCCTTTTACATGGTTTGGTGAGAGCTTCGTACTGACTTCTTATGAGGCTGGTACACTTCTAACTGGCCTCATTGTAGAGCAGTTATAAAATATGGCTATTGTACTATCTCTCTTGCACCTTTGATATTAAGAGTGATTCTGCAATATTCTCAATCATGACGTCCATAATTTTCTTGGTGCAACAATCAAATTCTTCATTTTCTTCGTTGATGTAACTCTTTAATTTCCTCCTTCTTCGGATCGGTCTCTATGTAGACTTAAGTTATCTCCTGATCTGCGGTTCATGGTATTAGTTATTCTATTTAGCCTTTCATGGGTGCTGAGGAATATCCATGATACAAACCTTTAATAATTTAATCCTTCGTCTATGACCTAGACTCAATTATTTATTTTAACGAATACTAGAATCTTCTAGGGTTGTATAAAACTCCACTCTTAAGTGTGTTGATGACATAATTATCTGTAGATCATTTATCGAATAATTCTTTTTGTTCGATACACCTTTTCCTGTTTTTTTTCCTCGTTATTGTGTGAATACTTAGTTTATATTAGTTCCCATGCATGCCGAAATTTCCGTGCCACTCATATAATCTAGAATATCACTTTTGACTATACTCTTCGTTCATTAGCCACGGTATGTGCCACTTTCTTGTAGCGTACATACAATGTTGAAGTGAGACTTTTTTTACATGAAATTTTTTTTTCTCATTCGAGTTGCCATGTTTAGGTTGAAGCCTTCTTCCTTATTTCCTTTATCTAATTTTACGTCTTATCTGACTATTTATCTATCAATAACATCTTAGTCATGGACCCTTACTTCCTTTCCTTGACGTTGCGTTTGCATAACATTCTGGAGTGGTAGCATATATGTAGGCTTTGAATAAGTGGAATCTCATCCTTTTCTCTTTTTTTTTTTATCGCATTCTTCCTTTACTATTACATAATTACTAGAACGCTTAATTCTAACTAATTGCCACATCACTCTATATTTCCCCCCTTTAGGGGAGTACTAACATTTAGTGCTTCGATGATTCACCAATATTGTTTTACCTCTTCATCTTTTGTATTTTTTCACATCATCGATAACCCTCACTTGCCTTGCGGTAATCCTTCTGTACCATGATAACAAATTTCCTTATTCACGAGGGAAACACCTAGTGTAACTGGCAGCTACAATCCCTTTAGCTTAACTTTTCTCACATTACTTGCTTTAGGGGAGCGTCTTCCTGAATGAAAATTCTCTAAATCCATCAAGGATCTCCTTTTGTTGCCCATTCTATTATTGCTGGAACAAAATTTGAAACACTCATGGTGCTGACTATATAAAATTACTCAGTCCTTAATTCATGTTTTGCTTACCTTGTTCATTAGTCCATACTGGTTTCTATTACTCTATGGTCTAACTTTTCTTTTTGGTAATCGCGTTATAATTGCGAACTTATTTCTCCAAATAAAGATGTGAATTTATGACCTATTCTTTTGTTGCCTTGCGGTCTGTTACCTCTCTTGTTTTTCTTCAATTGACTATAGACTCTGTAATACTGTCATCTTTTGATCTACAATTGTCATCATTGTATCACATGTTACTTATAATGCTTCCTTATTTCTCTTCTCATTACATTATTAATATTTCTACCTATCTCGTTCTTGTGAAAACTTCAACATGACATTCTTTTGCTTTTAGCTCTTCTTTCTTCATTCATCTGCTTTTTGAGTTTCTCAACGTCCTCGCTCTACTAGGGACAAGAGTAACACTAAGGTAATATATATCCCTTCTACCCTTTTAGTGCCTATCTTCTGAATTTCTTTTATCTTGCTAGTACTCACATCTAAGTGTAATATTCTAGAGTGCGGCATCTAGGTGTCTCACAAGGAGATCAATTAGCACATTTGCAATATCCTTCAGCAATGTCAAGTAATACGACAATTCATTAACCATTTTGGGTCACTCTATCCCCAGCCAGATCTTGATGTTCCGTCTTTTTCTTAAACTACACCTGTTAGTCCCCATATGGCATAAGTGAGAGGGGTACGACAGATTGTACATACCTTTGTTACTATTGAATATAACTCTAAAAGCTTATATTCGTCCACCTGAATTATAAACACTGTTAACCTTCACTAACTAGGTACCTTGTACTCTTCTTGATACTGCTTCTTTTTGCTTGTTAAAACTTGTATTTATTTTCTAAATCTCTAATTGTCTTTTACCGTTAAGGTGGATAGGTATTCTTGCCTCAATACCCCTGATAAAGAGGATTATACCTTTCAGTAAGCTCATGATCTGTTGAAGACATCACATTTACTTATCATAAGTATGATGCAAAGTCGAGTTCCTCTAACTCAACTCTTCCATATCCATGTCTTTTATGAACCGCCTTTCTAGATGTAGGTATTGTCTTATTATGAATAAAATAGAAGATAGCAATTTGAATTCTTACAATTGAGCTCGACCTCACGATCTAGAGTAAGAATAGAGAGTGACAGTCTTATATGACCTGTAGTCTCCTACTTATAAGTGTTGTGCACGGCACACCCTATAAACAAAACTCTACTAGACACGGCTTGTAGACTTCCTAGGAAAAAATTGCTCTAATAGCACGTTTGCTATGACCTTAACCGATGGACCACGACGGGCACCTGGTACCTTAGTCAACCGGGTACCAACATAACGTATTTTTTCGTATCATAGATAACTAATGTAACTAAAAGTCAAGGAGCACGACCAATGCTCAACCGGGTGAACCCGAGTGAGAAAGCATGTTAGGTTTCATTCTATCCAAACTAATTCATGAATAAATAGGAGTTGAACTACGTTAATCATACTAAGTAAGTATTTCACTAACTTCTATTTCATTTCCATTAACAACTTAAATCATAATTATCAAAATATTATAAGCATTATATATCTTTGCCAAACATCAATATTTCTACTTTGATTCCAATACCTGACGCTATCCACAACCTGTCTACGTAGCCTCTAAGCACAACTGAAGGGTAATGTAATTTGAAAATGCCGGTAACAAGGCTCTGGATATACCTCAAATACATAGTACATGATAAACATATGAAATAGGATCTCTAAACAAAGTGGGGCTCACCAAGTTAGCTGAAACAATGATACAACACTAGCTGGGACCAACGTTGCCTATTATAGAAACACCTACATCCATTTAAAGACGTAGCGCCCCGGCAAACGGGACGTTAATGCCATCAAATAGCACTAGTATGTATAACTAAACACCATACAGTTAGAAAGAACATTCATACAAAAATAATAAATCACAAGTATAACTCAAAACTTTAAACAATCGGCACATTATCAAATAAAAGAATCATACAACTTTCACCTTATTTTTCCATAGCTTTTAATTTTGGGGCATTTCACAGTATTCATCATTTATTCACACTATCACCACTATCTTGAGCGGAGTTTGATCTTGACCTAATCAGCTAGGTTGCCTCATTTAAGACATATACTCTAATAACAATCTCATTTTCATTTTTTTCGGAATTCATTCATAATAACACCGCTATCTTGAGCGGAGTTTGATCTCGGCCCGATTGGCTAGGCCTTTCCAAGGCGTTGTTCCCTTCTCATTAATCATTTTGTTTCGCATATATTTTTCATAGTCACTTGGCACCATAACTTTATCACATCATTCTTGACGCTAGGCTGCATTTTTACATCGTTCCAAATTTTAATATTACCTTTGCTACTTAGGACAATAGGTGCACACAAGGGCTATTTAAAATATAAGCATAAGTAAGACCTCAAGTAGATGGCTCAACAACGCAACTTCAATCTTAATTATATGTCTAAGAATTTCAATACATAATTCATACCTCTTGCCCCTTTTAGGTTATCAAGAGAGCACATTGATCATGTCGCGCCACATCTTTCATGCATATAAAATTACAACATCAATTCATGTAAAATAACAATCAATGCAAGAATCCAAACTTTGGCCTTACCGCATTCCCACAAGCACTAATGAATTTCAATTTCTATAATATGTTATTTTTGCCATACATACCTTGTTTAAGTTTTTCTTAAGTTACTATGATGTTACAAAATTCTAGCGATCCCAATCTACTAGGAGACATAACAAAATTCAACACATATTGGAAGGAATTCATGGTTTCAGCTCATTTGAGAATTTTATCAAATACTAGCTGAGCATCTTGATTTTAAATCTCTTTTACAAGGTTTCTTTCATTCCCCAATGCAAGTGTTCCATAATCTTCCCACGAAATCTAATTGCCACTACACCCAAGAATCATACCTCAATAATCCCATCTTATACCCAAAACTCGAAACTAAAGTCTAATGTATAGAATCTTACCTCTTAGATGAAGAACTTGTGACTGGGTTCCTTGATTCTTGAAGATTGATGCAGAATTGGATGATTTGAATGTTGGTTTCCTCCTTCTCTCTATAAAATTCTCTCACCTCTCTCTAGAATGCTCATGCAATTATCCCAAAATGAACCCCAAAGGCTATATATTAAAATGAGGTCGGGTAATGAAAATAGAAAGATTAACCCTCCCAATTCGGGTTTGCGATAGCATAATGGACCGCATAATGGGTATGCAGGCAGCAGACACATTGCAAAACTCAGTTCCAAGAATTAGGCTACGCTGGACTGGTCTGCAACAATTTTACGGTCGCATAACCACTTCTGTGGTAGCATAATAGTCGCAGAATTCTATTTTTCCAGCATTAGTAATTTGACAAAAACTTTGTGTAGGAATGCTCAAATGAGGAACGGTTTAAGGCGTTGGAAACTAGAGTCAAAAACCTTTAATATGATATGTCGTAGATCACATAAAACCAAACACATAGCTATATATGCTCGTTTAAAGTGTGAACTTGTGCGAACTCATTTGGAATTTTAGCTTATTATAAATTTTCCAATTTGACTAAGCCTTAAGCCTTTGCTTGGGCCCAAATTACTTACCATAAGTCTTATGCACTTATTTACTAAATAAAGTTGATGCACATCATGTTAATAGAAAATAAAATACTATAATTAGTCTACCTAGCACCACAAAGTTCTAAATATCATAGCGAAGTTTTCTGGGGCCTTACAACGAAGCAGGAGAGGCTGCAGTGAAATAGGTAGAATTCGGCATGTACTACCAACTTATACACAAGACACATGGGCCTCTAAGACCAAAATCACAACTCATACATGGAACATAGGCAGACAAGGCCATACAATCTTTTGCGTACATGACATATGTCTACAAGCCTCTAAGAATACGTAATTTATATAAAGGTTGGGACAAAGCCCCCCCATACAAATCAATACATGTCTAAATTATACTAACTAACCAAGCAACTCCGAAGTAAATGGAGTGCACCAACTTCCTCCGCTGAGCTAGCCTACTTGGACGACTCTCGATCTGTTTATGGGGACCTGCGGGTATGAAAAGCAGTGCCCCCAAACAAAACGAATGTCAGTACGAATAATGTACTGAGTATGTACGTAAATACGTGCATAACAGACATGGAAGAAATATCGAGGAAATGACTGAACCTAAAAGTCTGGAAAACTTTGTAAATCATGAAATACTTATAGTATCATGCATATGCATACGAATGTCATGCCGTGCATACGTACATATTTTATAACACCATCAGCCTCGGAGGGAATCTCACCATTTAAATCTAGGCCTCCGTGGGCAAATCATCAATATATACCTGCTAATTTGGTGGTGGTGCATATATAATGCCATAACCTTTTTCCATATCTCATATATATATATATATATATATATATCTATATATATATCCATATATAACATCATCTTGTCATGAGTCAATGTACATGTAAATGAATGCAATGCATGAGAAGTACGTCAATAAAATACATCGGAATGACATTCGACTATCATGCCTTTGAATAACATCATAAAGCAAACTTTTTCCACTTATATATTTTCATGAGACCCAAGAACAGAAGATAAAATAATAGGACACTTAGAAATTCGAGAACATCGGAACCTCTAATATTTCTATGAATATCGTCTCGTTTGTGTCGTATAGATCATGACAACAAAAAGAAGGAATAGCCTTAACATACCTGCATATTGAAATCAACTCTGCTATGTTAGAGAGATGTGTTCCCCGCGAAAAATAGAATGAGCTAAAGCTAAATCACACTCTTTATTGCATTTTGATTCAACTGGTAACGCAATTGACGATAAGTAAACTAGGATTAGGAAAATTCCTAACTTCTTGGATTGGATTCAAACATTTTTCATGAAATTTCAGAAATAGGTTTTGGAGGAATTCACTAAAGAAATTACATTGCATATGTAAATCATGCTACTTTTCCTTTGCTAGTGACTAATCCCCAAAGGTTCTATTAGTATGCCCCCTTGAAATATGACATATATGTCCCGACCCAAAATTCTTTAAGGGTCATGGTGGCGCTGTGACACAAGAAAAATATCTTTGGCTAACACAATATTGAATAATCATATAACCATCCCAAAACCCGGTGTCACAAATGCATGAGCAATTTCTAGGAAATAATATAATACAATAGATGTCTGGAATACAATATTGGATAGAAATAAATACAGAAAAATGAAAGAAACTGCTGGCTGCGGGTCATCACGAGAAGTGAAGCACACTTAAGTCTTCGCATCAACCATGCTGCTATGCCCAGTAGGCCACTAAAGATACATATGTATGTGCAATAAAAATGCACAAAAGTGTAATATGACTACGAAAACAACGGCTACTAGTGGTCTAATAATGATATATTATTATTGCGAAGAACCAAAGAATTATTAAGGATGACCGTAAATTCAAGTAAGGCATGATCAGGTGAAAGTTCATTTTTATATTTAAAGTCTCTAGATTAATAATCCAATAGTTTCCAATTATCTCAAGGCGGTGAGAGAAATTATCAATCTTAAATAATCTCAAGGCAAGAAATACAAGCATGCGAAAATCATTATAAGGTCGAAATGTAAATTATGCACTGTCAAGGGTCGAACGGCTCGAACCATAGATGCATTTATTACCCCGCTCGTGTATCATACATGTGACGCTGTCAACATTGAATAAAAAAATAAGAGTTTATCGGGAAGTGTTTATTTCAATAAAAGCCAATATTTCTTTAATGATTTAAGAAAAATAAAATTTAATCCTTTATCGAATTTATTTACTGATTCAATATGATTTAAGAAATTCTAGTTGTCAATTAGTTTTCATATAATCCAAGTACATCATGTTTTTTGTCCTAGACTACACGGACAATAGCAAAATAGTAGGTATGCGCAGACGCTCGTCACCCCGTGCGTATGTAGCCCCCACAAATAGGAGCACATAGCAAATTAACTCACCTATGGGTAAAATTCCCTCTTACAATGTTAGAAAGCAGACGCACCTCGCTCCGAAGCCTATATTCTGATTCAAGAACGCGCTCAAACCTCCACATTCGGAGCTAAACAATTCAAAACAATTGAAATAGGGTAACAACTAGAGAATACATGCTCAAAAGTTCATATTCTAATTATTAAATTAATTTTCTAACATTAAATGAAAGGTTTCTAAGATTCATTCTCGGGCCCACGCGCCCGGATTCCGGAAATGTTTGAAGAAAATCATTACCCATAACCTAAGGATCAATAATATATAATTTTTACTTCATTCCCTAACAATTTTCACGGTTAAATCTCGTTTTTACCAAATTTTAGGTTTTTCATCTAAAACCCTTTATATTCTTTAATCTTAACATGTTAAATCTGCCCATAATCTATGTATTTTTCTTATGATGTGTAGAAATTACTTACCTCTTTGATGATGATGGAATCCTTCTTAGATGCTCTCAAAAATCGGCTAAGGCCAAGTGGAAAACGAGGGAAATGGGCTAAGTCTCGGAATAAAAAGCCACAGATCCAGACGCAGAAGTCGCATTTGCTACACTAGGCTCGCAATTACGATGTCACATTTGTGACAATTTCATTGCAAATGCAAAGCGTAACCCAGCATGTCCTGATCGAATTTGCGACAATATCCTTCGCAATCGCAAAGGTGACAACCTCGCAAGATCAATCCCTCGTTTGCAGATGCGAACTTTCACCTTGAAGCCCAGGCTCACATTTGCGACCAATGCATAAAAAATATGATCATACCAGTACCAGCAATTCAATTTCTTAGAAAATCACTCTGAGGCTATCCTGAATCACACCCGAGCCCCCGAGGCTCCAAACCAAACACTTGCACAGGTCTAAATCAAACAATGCTAGAACAATGAATCGTGCCCCAATCCAAGCTTAATGAACTTTGCAATTTCCAACTTCTACTTTCAATGTTTAAACCTAAAAAAGCACGTCCGCTTGACTTCAAAATTTTCGGACAAGTCATATTCAAAATTATGGACCTATTGCTACTTTTGCATTTGGATCCCGTCCTCGATATCAAAATGTCTACTTCCGGTCAAACTTCTCAGAAAACTTCAAATTTCTATCTTTAGCCAATGACTCCAAAATGACTTACGGACCTCTGAATTCACTAATATTGAGCCTATATTCACATTTATTTCTATCCACCAACCTCAAGTCGATCCTGGTCGTGCCAAACTAGGCCAATAATCATAGTCCCCGTGAAAACTTGTGTTCAAAACCTAGTAGCTCGTAGTGCTAAGTTACGGATATATGTTAGGAATGTGCAAAATTCTTCGGGGCGCGGACCCTTTGTACTGATCTAAGCATTTAAAAATTAAAGTAGGCCAGATATCTACTTATGTCTTGATATAGTGCCCATATTCGCATTTATTTCCATCCACCGACCTTAAGTAGATCTTGATCATACCAAAAAAAGCCAATAATGTAAGGCCCCGTGAAAACTTGTATTCAAAGCCTAATAGCTCGTAGTTCTATCTTGCGGATATGTGCTAGGAATGTGTAAAATTATTTGTACTGATCAAAGCATGTAAAAATCAACAATTAATGTTTTTCAGAAAAATGCTATTATGCGGTCTAGAATGTGGTCGCAAATCAAGTACTCAGATCGCATTTCTACCGCAAAGTGAGTCAGTTGTTTGGCTAAAATTGAGGTCAAAATGCAGCCCATTATGCGATCGCATAACCGAGAACGTGAATGAGCACCACATTCTTGTCGTAAACCCATCTAGTTCACCCAGCTTTTGGGAGCATTATTGCCGGTCCATTATGCAGACAGCATTACCACTTTGTGATCGCAAAATGAAACCGCAAAGTTGACTCAGGCTCTTATTTTATAAATTTTAAAATATGACCCCACCCCGTTAAATAACACCACAACAGGCTATTTTCTAATCATTTTCACAATATAGAGAGCGAGGGGGGGGGGGAGTTCTAGACTAATAAAGAGTGTCATTCATCAAGCTCCCTCTAAATCCATGTCCAATTTCTTGAAGGTTGCTAATTGAGGCTTCTAGTTTTTTCTCCTAACTAGTAAGTAGTAGTGCCTTCATCAACAATTTCAAGCATTTTTCTAATAACAAGTAATTAGCAAGAGGGTACATGGGTACAAGGCTTGAAATCTTGCATGCATAAGTAACAAGGGGGTATGGGAAGATCGTGACTTTGAAAGACGGTAATTAGGGCAAAAAGTGATAAAATATCTCACAAAAAGGAACCAATAACAACAATGTACACCTAGTGCTTGTCAATATGCTCAAATGAGCTAGGATCTTAATCGTATCTCTAGTTCTTGGCGAAATTCGTGATTCGCACAAAATAGATCGAAGTTGCTAGGAAACTCCGGGAATTTTTTTATGAAATTAAGGGAGACTCCACTGACGAATGTATGGATAACCATTTTCTTTTAGTGTGAATTAGTTTGTTTAATGGCTGGTGAAACTTCAAATTGATTCTACTTGGATTATTGCATTTATGTGTTGAGTGACGGACTTCCATTCCACTTTATTCTATGTGTTTATTTGAAACCATTGTAATTGACAAGGTCATCATGTCTACCAAGAGTTTGTTATTTCCCTAAGCATGTGCTTTCCTTGTAAGATAGTCTTGATTAATTATGATGGAATTACATGAACAAGTTGACAAAATGGACGGCGTGTGTTGTGTTGATGAATCTAAGTTCCAAAGAGCACATAAATGAAAAGAGGTGTTATACCCAGTCAAGAAAAAGATGGAAGGAAATGGGAGTGAGATTGCTTAGCCGATCGGGCCGAGATCGGACGCCATGGTGTACACATGGTGGCGTATAAATTGGGTTCTAGAACATTATTGCAAATATGGATATGTCTCACTTGGGATGGTTTATCCGGTGGAGTAGATACCGGACTCCGTGTTAACAACCCATGATGGTATTATAATTTTAAATCATGGTATTTGGAATTAAAGAATATTAACCTAAAAGATAGGAAAGACTTAACCAACAACCACACAAGACATATTTGGTGCTCCTCCTTGAATTTCTATTATGTAATTATTGATGATGTAATAGTTTGTTATTTATTCACTGTTTCACTATTCATCCTATTAGAATTGTGTTTGTCATACATACTAGTACTATTCGACAGTGCTAACTTCCTTTTTACCGCGGGAGTTATATTGATGTAGGTGGTTCTGTTGATGCAACAACCGATCATAGATAGTGGTGCACCCTTGTTCTCTTCACAGCTATCTTTTGGTGCGCCCCATTTCCTCCCAGGGGTTGTATATTTTTCAATGTGTAAGTTATCACATTCTGAGGTATGGTCGAGGCCTTGTCGCCGGCATCATATTGATCTCTTTTATATTTAGGGGCTCCGTAGACATTTCTGTGGGTCATGAACGGGTGCCGGAGTGGTCTTAGAATCATCTTGTATTTTCAAACTTTACGTTCTAGACTGTCAACAATACGTACTTTAAACTATGGAATGTACCATGCTATTACCGTGTGAAAATCTTAGAAGTCTACACTATGGTTTAATATTGTGTCATAAGATGAGATGTTCATGATTCATTTCTTAAATGATTCTAAGCAGAATCAGGGCCCGTATTTGCATCGAGTTGAGTTGGGAGTGCTCAGGTAAAGCTTGTACAATTGGGATTTCTCAGCCACGCACAGGTTGTGCTCCCAGAGGTCGAGGCATGTCAAACTTAGTATCAGAACCTCAGGTTTCAAAGCGTCCTAGGGTGTCTCAGAGGCGTGTCTATTAGAGCCCTTCTTATCGATGTGTTTTTGACAACTTCTATAAGTAGGAGGCTTCTCGAACATTTAGGAATCATACTCTTCATTGTGTTCCTTATTGTGTGATAGAGTGGTATGCAGGGTTGTTTTTGTCTAACTCTTGAATTGCTCTATCTTTCAGCAAATGTAACCTAAGAAGAAAGCACGACTTGGCCAGAGAGACAATACTCTCTCGGGAGTGGCTAATGAATATTTACTTGATGGTGTGGGAGAAAGCAATCGCCCAACTGTCACCATGCCTAGTTCTTCCACTCTGGAGCAGACTACTCCAGTTCCTACACCTACGGAGAGCACCACCATCTCTCCCGTTGATATTCTTGATCCATCCGCAGCCCTAGCCTCTAGTGCCAGTATATTAGATAGGTATTTTAAAGGAGCCATCGAGATGATAACTTAGTTGGTGGGTTCCTAGGCGCATAGGTTAAATGTTGCAATCACCTCATTTCGACCACCAGAGGATTCTTCTAGTTCAAGACTAAATAGGTTCCGTCAGTTCGACCCTTTGATGTTCACATGCACTGATCTCGAAGCAGAAACTCAGGACATCATTGGTGAGATGTATAAGACTCTCCGAGTTATGCATGCTACCGAGATGGAGGGAGTGTAGTTGGCGTCCTATCATCTGAAGGGAGTGGCATATTCCTGGCTCAAAAAGTGGGAGGACTCCCGTGAGGAGCAAAGCCCTCTGACAAGATGGAGTGAGTTTACGAAAGCCTTCATAAACTATTTCCTGCCTCACAAGACAAAGCGGAGTTCGAGACCCTCAAGAAAGTTAACATAAGTGTGTATGAGTATCAATTGGATTTCATGCGCCTGTCAAAGTATGATTGTCATATGATGCCAACCATGGAGGCTAGAATACATCGATTCCTGCAGAGCCTTATCCCATTGGTTGTTAATGAAGCTGCCACAACCACTCTAAATGTTGACATGAACTATGGCAGAATGGTGACCGTCACCGAAGATACCGAGGCTTAAATATTATGGCACAGAATAGAGCGAGGGAAAAATAATAGGGCTCGATCAGCAGGCCACCTTGGCGGTTCATTTAGAAGTGAGGGATCAACGGTGTAGAGAGGATCATCAGGGCCACCCCAGTCTTATTCTAAGTCTTCCGCCAGTGCACCACCATCAGAGCATGGACAACAGTAGAGGAGTTGCATTAGGCCCAGCCAGGACAGTAGGGGGCCCATCATCAGGACCGATCTGGAGGGAGACCCCAGCAAGAACAGAGAGCCCAATGCCTAAATATGGGAAATTTCATTTAGGGGAATGCTACCTAGATATGCCAATATGCAACGTATACGGGTTGAGAGGCCATATTAAGAGGGACTGTCCCGCACCCCAACAAGGAACGGGCAGGGGTGCAGCTCTATCATCCAGTCCTATAGTTACCACATCTTCTGCACACCCTCCAACTCGAGGCTCTCCGGCACCCACTGGGCCGGGTGCAGCTTGGGGTGGTGCAAAGGATTCATGGGGACCTAGCCGATTTTATGCTATAAGTTGTCGTCATAATGCAGAGGACTCCCAACTGTCATGACAGGTATATTGACTGTTCAATCTCATGATATATATGCTCTTATTGATCCCTGGTCTTCCTTGTCTTATGTTACTCCATATGTTGCTTCAAACTTCGGGATAGAACTCGACAACTTCATGAGCTATTATTTGTATCTACTCCGATCGATGAGTCTATTATAGTCGCACGACTTTATAAGGGTTGTGTGGTCACAATGTGTGGCCGGGATAATATTTCCAACCTTATTGATTTGGGGAAGATCAATTTTGATGTAATAATGGGAATGGATTAGCTTTATTCATGCTTTGCAAAACTTGATTGCCGAACTAGGGTCATAAGGCTCGAATTCCCAAACGTACTAGATATCGAGTGGGAAGAAAATAATATTATGCTGAAGGGTAGGTTTATTTCTTACCTTAAGGCCTCGAAGATGATCGGGAAAGGGTGCATTTACAATGTAGTCTGAGTTACAAACACTATAGCCGAGGTGCCTACACTCGAATCTGGGCTAATTGTGAATGGATTTCTCGATGTATTTCCAGATGAGCTCCCTGGGAGCCCTCCAGGCAAAGAGATTGAATTTGGATGTGATGTGATGCTAGTCACTCAACCTATATCTATTCCACCATACAAAATTGCACCGGTAAAACAAAGGAGCTGAAGGAGCAACTGAAGGATCTTTTGAAGAAGGGTTTCATTCGACCGAGTGTATCGCCTTAGGGCGCTCTGGTTCTCATTGTCTGAAGGAAGGATGGGTCGCTGTGAAAGTATATTAACTACTGGCAACTCAATAAGGTCACAATAAAAAATAAGTACCCATTGCAAAGGATAGATAACTTGTTTGATTAATTGCGAGGTGCTTCATGTTTCTTAAAAATTGACTTGCGATTGGGATATTTCCAATTGAAGATAAGGGAGCGGGTTGTGCTGAAAACAGCTTTCAGAATTTGGTATAGGCACTTTGAATTTTTGGTGATGTCTTGGGCTAACATATTCCCCGACATCATCAGTTGTATGCAAAGTTTTCATTATGTGAATTTTTGCATCAATCTTTTACATTCTTGGGTCACATTGTCTCCCAAGAAGGGACTATGGTTGATCCTCAAAAGATTGCAGCAGTGAAGAGTTGGCCCAGGCCTACCACTCCGACAGAGATTTGCAGTTTTTTAGGTTTGGTTAGGTATTACAAACAATTTTGGGAGGGATTTTCTACTCTTACCTCTCTATTGACTAAATTGACCTAGAAAGTAACTAAGTTCTAGTTGTCTGATGCTTATGAAAGGAGTTTGCAGGAATTGAAATCATGATTGACTACAGCACCGGTATTAACCTTGCCAGAGGGTATAGAGGGATTTGAGGTGTATTGCGATGCTTCAAGGATCGGTCTTGGGTGTGTACTAATGCATCATGGCAAGGTTATAGCCTACGCTTCAAGGCAACTCAAGAATCATGAAAAGAATTATCCGACTCATGACTTATAGCTAGCGGCAGTGGTGTTCGTGCTAAAGATTTGGCGTCATTATCTACTTGGGGTCCACGTGGAAGTATTCAAAGACCACATATGCCATTAATATAGGTTAAGCAAAAGGAGTTGTATCTAAGTCAGATGAGGTAGTTAGAGTTACTCAACGACTATGACATTGGTATTCTCTATCACCAACGAAAGGGTAATGTTGTGGCCGATGCTCTTAGTAGGAAATCGATGAGGATTTTGGTCGTTTGAGGGAGGACCAGAGACCGTTAGCTCGGTAGGTTCATCAACTGGCTCGTTTAGGAGTTTTTCTTGCGGACTTTGATGATGGAGGGGTAGTTGTGTGAAACAGTGTTGAATCATTGCTTGCGGCAGAGGTGAAGGAAAAGCAGTTCAACGACCAATTGTTTGTATATTTGAAAGAATGGATTCATGAAGACAAAACCACAGCTTTTTTCCCTTATCCGCGAGGATGGTACCCTACGGTGCCAAGGCCGCTTATGTGTAACGGATGTTGACAGCCTCCGGGAAAGAATCATGGAAAAAGCTCACACTTCTAGGTATTTTGTGCACCCTGGTTCTATGAAAATGTATCATGATCTCAAAGAAGTCTATTGGTGGAATAACATGAAAAGGGATGTGGCAAAATTTTTGGGTAGATATCCGAATTGTCAACTGGTGAAGGCCGAACATCAAAGGCACGGAGAATTGGCTCAAAGCATAGAAATTCCAATATGGAAATGGGAGATGATCAATATGGATTTTGTGGTAGGGTTTCCACGCACTCCACGTAAGTTTGATTCCATTTGGGTTATCATTGACCGACCCACAAAATTAGCACACTTCCTGCCAGTCAAATCAACCGACACAGTGGAATAGTATGCTCAGTTGTATATCAAAGAAATAGTTAGGTTGCATGGTACTCCAGTCTCAATCATCTCTAATTGAGGGGCTTAGTTCACGACCAACTTTTGGAAGAAATTTCCACAGTGTTTGGGCACACAGGTAAATCTTAGTGCAACTTTTCACCCTCAGACTGACGGGCAAGCTAAGCAGACCATTCAGACGCTTGAAGACATATTGCATGCTTGCATCCTTAATTTCAAAGGCAGCTGGGATGATCATTTGCCACTTATATAGTTTGCGTATAACAACAACTTCCATGCTAGTATCCATATGGAACTGTTTGAGGCACTAAATGGTAGAAGATGTAGGTTACCTATTGTGTGGTTCAAAGTTAGGGGAGCTGAAATGATGGGGTCAAGCCTTGTGCACCGGGCCATGGAAAAGGTCACGATTGTTAAGGAATGATTGAAGACTTCCCACTGTCGTCAAAAGTCTTATTCGGATGTTTGCCACAGGGATTTGGAATCCATAGAAGGCGATTGGGTATTTTTGAAGGTTTTCTCTATGAAGGGCATCATGCGAATCGGGAAGAAAGGGAAGTTGTGCCCAAGATATGTCAGACTGTACAGGGTCATCCAGCGGATTGGACAGGTGGTGAACAAACTCGTGTTTTCACCCAAGATGTCATTGGTAAGCCCAGTTTTCCATATGTCCATGTTGAAGAAGTTGGTGGGAGATCCGTCCACTATCGTGCCGGTTTAAACCTTTAACGTCAATGAAGAGCTGTCCTATGAAGAGGTCCCAATTGGCATTCCTGACATGCAAGTCCAGAAACTGAGAAATAAAGAGATTTCCTCCATAAATTATTATGGCGCAATCAACAAGTCAAGGAAGGCACTTGGGAAGCCGAGGATGAAACTAAAAAGAAGTACCCACATTTGTTTGAATAGCCATGTAATAGCTTTTATGCATTTTGATTCCTACGAACTCTTATCTTGTGATTTAATCAATGAAGAACTCTCCCATTTTGGTTATATATGTTGCCTATATAGCCATGGTTGATGTTGTATAGTATGAGTTATGTTATGTTAAGAAACATGTATATGCGGTAATGGTATGATTATGGGGCTCTCTAACAGGTGAATAGGCCTATATACAAAAGAAACTCTTGCGCAGTTTTTGGCAATTTAGGGAGTTAGACAAATTTTGAGACTGTTAACAAATTTTCGGTTGTAAAAGGCAGGGGATTGCAAAAAGAACTCCCAATAAGTTACCCTTGATGCTCATTGGAGTGCGAATGATTTTAAGTGGAGGAGGATGTAAAGCCCCATGAATATTTGTATTCAAAACCTAGTAGCTCGTAGTGCTTAGTTACGGATATGTGTTAGGACCCTTTGTTAAAATCTAAGCATTTAAAAATCAAGAATCAATGTTTTTCAGAAATGTACTATTACGCGGCCCTGAATGCAGTCACAAATAAAGTATGCGAACAGTATTTGTACCGCAAAAATAAGTTAGTGGTTTGGTTAAAATTAAGGTTAAAATGAGGTCCATTATGAGACCACATAACTGATATGCGGACCGCATAGTAATCGCATAATTTCCTAAGGATTTTGTGAAGGGCAGTCATACGGTGCATTATGCGACCGCATAACCTAAATGCAGATCACATTCTTGCCGCGAACCTAACTAGTTCGCCCACTATTTGGGAGCATTTTTGCTGTCATTCTGCGGAATGCATTTCTACTATGCCATCGCAAAATGTGACCACACATTTGACTCAGGCTCCTATTTTATAAATTTTAAAATCCAACCCCACCCCGTTAAAAAATACTAAAACATTCTCTTTTCTGATAATTTTCACAAGATAGAGAGAGGGGTAGGGAGTTCTAGAGTATAAAAGTGTGTCATTCATCAAGTTCCCTCTAAATCCATGTCCAACTCCTTGAAGGCTGCTAATTGAGGCTTCTATTTCTTCCTCCTAACTGGTAAGTAGTTTTGCCCTCATCAACAATTTCAAGCATTTTTTTAAAAAAACAAGTAATTAGTAAGAGGGTAAATGGGGTACATAGGCTTGAAATCTTGCATACATCAGTAACAAGGGGTTATAGAAAAATCGTGTAATTGATAGACGATAATTAGGGTAGAAAGTGATAAAATCTCTCACAAAAAAGGAACCAAAAACAACAATGTTCACATACTGCTTGTCAATATGCTCAAATGGACTAGTATTTGATCGTATCTCAAATTCTTGGCTAAATTCATGGTTCTCATAAAATAGATAAAAGTTGCTGAAAAATCCGGGAATTTCGGTAAGTGATTAAGGGACACTCCACTGAGGTATGTATGGCTAACCCATTTCTTTTTGTGTGAAGTCTTGTGTTCAATGGTTGGCTTGAAACTTAAAATTTATTCCACTTGGTTGATTGCATTTATGTGTTGAGTGAAAGACTTCCACTCCGCATTATTCGATGTGTTTATTTGAAATCATGTTAATTGACAAGGTGATCATGTCTATCAAGAGTTCATTATTTCCCTAAGCATGTGCCTGCCTTGTAAGATAGCTCTTGATAAATCAATGATGGAATGGCATGAAAAAGTTGACACAAGCGAAGGCTTGTATTGTGGTTATGATCTAAGTGCCTAGGAGCACATAAACGAAAAGAGGTGTTATACCCGGTGTGGAAAAATATCGAAGGAAATGGGAATTAAGGAGTAATTAAAAGAGGTTATATCCGAAGCAGGTTGGCTTAGCCGATCGGGTCGAGATCGGACGCTATGTTGTACACATGGTTGTATTTATATTGACTTTTGGAACATTATTGACAATATGGATATGTCTCACTTGGGATGGCTTATCCGGTCAAGCAGAGACCTTACTCCGTGTTAACAACTCCACGGTGGTAGTATATTTTAAAAACATGGTATTTGGCACTAAAGAACATTAACCTAAAAGATAGGAAAGACTTAACCAACAACCATGCAAGACTTTATTGGTGCTCCTCCTTGAATTTTCGTGGTGTAATTGTTGATGATGTAATTGTTTGTTTTATTCATTGTTTCACTGTTCATCCTATTATAGCTTTGTTTGCCATACATACTACTACCATTCGACAGTGCTAACGTCCCTTTTGCTATGGGTTATACAACTTTGAATGGATGTAGGTTGTTCTATTGCTGATAGTGCCGATCGCAGATAGTGGTGCACCATTGTTCTCTTCACTGTTGTCTTGGTGAGCCCCCATTCCTCCCAGGAGTTGTAGCTTTTTCATTGTGTAAGTTGCCCTTTTTGCCGGCGTTATCCTTTTGATCTCTTGTATCTTTAGGGGCTCCGTAGACATTTTTGTGGGTCATGTACGGATGCTGAGGTCGTCTTAGAATCACGTTGTATTTTGAAACTTTACATTCTAGACTGTCAACTGTACGTACTTTGGGAACTAAACTATGGCATGTACCACACTTTAACCGTATGGAAATGTTGGAAGTCTAAACTATGGTTTAATGTTGTGATATAAAATGAGATGTTCATGATTAACTTCGAAACCCCCCTTCATTTCTCAAGTAATACTAAGCGGAATCAAGGCTCGTAAATGTATCGAGGTTGGTAGGGAGTGCTCAGGTAAGTCTTGCACGATCAGAATTTCTCGGTCGCTGGCTGGTTGCGCGCCCCGAGGTCGGGGTGTGACAAATAATCTTTTAAAGGTCCATACTAACTTCCCTTTTCTCCCCTAACACATAAAAACAACCATCATAACCAGGGAAATCATCCACCTTCCACAACTCAATAAGTCTTATGCACTCCAAGCATCAATGCTTAATAGTGACATTACTACAACATTCATAATCGGTTTAAATCTTTAATCAATCAAGTGATTACATGCCACACTTATGCAATATCCATGTGGAACATGCTCCCCCAAACTACCATAACAATTAAATTGGTCGTACCTCCTAATCACAAGCTGCTATATCGCTGAAAGCGGCCAAGAATCGTTAACCGAGATGGAAAGCCTTTTTCACAAAATGCCAATCTCAGGCGACACTGAGGAGAATACCAGCTTACTTCAAACATCGAAACTCTTTTCCTGCTCATCCAAGCTCTTGAAATCCTTGTCAACACAAAACTGCAACCTTGGTCTTCATTTCAAATTCTATACTACTTACTGCACCCAACATGCTAATATACGATAGAACACGTTTTTCATTATAACTTCGGAACCGCTATTAGATTGACACTTCACCATATAATACTTTCAACATAACTCACTTCAGAAGAACCATAGCAACATATAGGTGAATTGTCATAACCGTAGAACATTCAAATCTCTAAGTAGTGGTCTAAGCCACCTTAGCCCTTCTAAAACCTGCCTCCACATAACAAGCGACAACAATATAATAAATTATGATTAACACTAATTTTGGCGGCTGACAAGCCTCACACGAACCATCGCAAATACCTTGCATAACTTGATCACGCTGAAGGAATTGATAGTGACCAGCAATATGCCAATTCAAATGTTGCTAAACAATACATCTTTTTCTAATTTATCCTTGATTGCCAACGAAACAATAATAACTGCATTCATCACTTAACACACTCGTCCCGAGTGACCTTGAACCATGAGATCATACAGTCTCAAATCTCACGAACCACTTCGTACCTCCCAATTGCTACACTGCAAGTCAAAACATCATAGAACATTCAGGGCCCTTCTCATAAGATGCTACAAAGCTTGGTTCATAAGCGTACCTATAAGCTCGAAATCATTCGACACCACACCTTATCCCTTTAAATCCACTAGGACCGTTGCTGAGAGACGCCCACTCTAACTTGGCCTGAATGTAATCAACTCCGTGATTCTTCTAGCACAAGCATTCCCAATCGACGGAACACCCGACAGAATTACTACCCAAGTCTGAACATGAGCCAACAAGGCCAACCATAGCACAACTTTAATAATCTATTTGCTCAAATTACCCCTTATGCTCTTTTCCTGCGGCTAAAATAACTTAGCAATATGCCGATAACCTGAAACCTCACTAGAAGATAACAATACAACCCAATCGTAGGTGATGGGAGTCTCCCACTTGGCTTGAAGCCATTTATTACACAACTCTGCTATACGCCAGGATTATTAATCTCTTATTGACATAACTATGAGCAATTAACCGCAAAAATTCTCAAAATCTTTCTGTAAAACCATTTTTTAATATGTTGAATCATCAAACACATTTGTACAACCGATCTATTAGTTGTATAACCAATAGAATTCTTCACGGAATCTTCACCAACCACACGAACGCAAACCTACTCACAAGGAATAACCCACATGCGAAAATAACTATTCGACATCTTCCAACATATCTGCATATGGTACAATCATCATGAAATCAGTAACCCATCATGAGTCCCAACTAAGCCTCTAGCTGCATAAGTCCTTTCACCCCTCGTGGAATCCAATTAAATGTGCAACAACAGGCTTCCCATTCAAAGTTATGTTGTATCCTTCTTCATTTTAAGCAACTCCTTTCTGTTATACCTAGTCTCCTGCCGCATAATCGCCCATACTTCATATTAAGTCCGTAGACCCTAATCACCAATCACTAATATTCTCAAATCCCTCCGAACTCTCCTTAAGGTACGTGTCATCCTACTACAAAGCCTATATGCAACTCTGCCATTCTCCCTCTTTAGGCAAACCTGCTTCTTTAATCAACTACTCGACCTTCACTTCACATACCAGGCCTTTTAGAATTTTTGAACACCGCCTGACGTTTCACACATATCCTTCCTCATCCTTTGTTGTTCAGTTATTGCCTTATATAAAATCCTTCTTTATTGCTCTTGGACCACAAACGCTACTGACTCGAACCTTTCTGGAGATCATCTTTCTCGAGCTGTCAATATTAGAAACACCGATTAAATCCTAGACTACCGCATCGTGCAATCTCTAACAGTCGTTTCTTCAATGATATCTGACTATTTCCTGCTCCCAAGGCAAATTGTAGAAGATTATAACACCGAAAAACTAAGTACCCAATGGGGACAACAATACCTTATCATAGGAGAAAACTCCACCTCGCTTGCAATACCAAGCCTCGCTACTCCATCAGCCCAACAATGGATACTCACAGGCCAATTGCTTTTCTCTTGCTGGGAATAAGTACCAAATCTCTAGACCATTCACTGAGTAAACCTCCCCTCAAGTCATTCACTTCCCCTGCATGTAGGCAAATATCCCACCATCAAATAAATACTGCAGAACAATCGTTCATAAGCATCATGGAATTTTGTGCCTAGCCTTAGAGCCCTCAGAGGTACCGCTAGTGAGCTGAAACGACAGAATATCCTTCCACAAAGCGACAATAATAGTCCGATCAACTATACCGGGAGAATCAACCTACACCATATGTAGTACCATTTACAATTCATCAATCCTCAATTTATAACAAGCGGTTTGTGTTGTATAAGATTGAGTAGGAAAGAAAAAAAGGCATAAGCCTAGAGGAATCAAATCATACGATAAGGAATCAAGAAAGGAAGTACTCATAATGGTCTTGCAGCCTCCCAAGGATAATCACAAACATCTGTGAATAGATCTGCGGGACACTACTAGACTTACTCATGACTCATGAGACCCTAAAAACCTAGTGCTCTGATACCATATTGTCACGATCCAAAATTGTTTAAGGGTCGTGGTGGCGCCAAACATCGGTGTCATGAAAGCCATAAACCAATAAGTAGAAACTTCTTGTATTCAAAACTTACTGAAATCGTTTCTTTTATATGTATAAACATCAACTAATGAAATACATTGAATAAAGAAAAATGTCTTTAACCTATACAATATTGAATAATCCTATAACCATCCCAGAACCCAGTGTCACAAGTGCATGAGCAATTTCAAGGAAATAATATAATACAACAACCGTCCGTAAAACAATATTAGACAAAAATAAATACAGAAAAATGAAAGAGACTCTGATGGCTACGGGTCGTCTCGAGAAGTGCAACTCACCAAAGTCTCTGCATCAACCATGCTGCTATGCCCAGTAGGCCACTAAAGATACATGTTCCTGTGCAATAAAAATGCACAGAAGTATAGTATGAGTACGAAAACAAGGTGTACTCAATGAGTATCCCGTCTAATCACGAAGAAGTAGATACAAGATGGTCCAATTGACACTTTCTAGTGGTCCAATACTAATATATTATTAATGTGAATACCCAATAAATTATAAAGGATGATAGTAAATTCAAGTAAGGCATGATCAAGTGACAGTTCATATTTATATTAGAAGTCTCTAGATTCATAACCCAATAGTTTCAAATTATCTCAAATCGAGGAGAGCAATTATCAATCTTAAATAATCTCTAGGCAAGCAATACAAGCATGCGTAAATCATGCCGAGGTCGAATGGCCCGATCCAATAGAAATGTAAACTCTGCACTACCGAGGGTTGAATGGCTCAAACCATAGATGCACCTATTACCCCGCTGCGTTATCATATATGCGACAGGGTCAACATTAAATAAACAAATATCCCTCTCTCAAATCATACATGTGACGCATGCATATATATATGTTCAGATAGTCAAACAACCAATTTAGAGTTCATCGGGAAATGTTTATTTCGATAAAGCCAATTTTCCTTTAATGATTTAAGAAAAATAAAGTATAATTTTAAATTTATTTACAGATTTGATGTTATTTAAGAAATTCTAGGTGTCAATGAGTTTACAAATAATGCAAGTACATCAAGCTTTTTGGTCCTAGATTACCCGAACAATAGCATAATAGTAGCTACGCACAGACTCTCATCACTTCGTGGATACGTAGCCCCCACAAATAGGAGCACATAACCAATTAACTCATCTATGGGGGCTATTCCCTCTTAGAAGGTTAGAAAGGAGACTCACCTCGCTCTGAAGCCTATATTCTGATTCAAGAACGCGCTCAAACCTCTACATTAGGAGCCGAACACTCAAAAACTATTTAAATAGGGTAAGAACAAGTCAATACATGCTCAAAAGTTCATATTCTAATTATTAAAAAAAATTCCAACTTTCAATGAAAGGTTCCCAATAGTCATTTCCAGACCCACGCACCCAGATTCCGAAAATTTTTGAAGAAAATTGTTATCCATCACCTAAGGATCGAGAATATATAATTTTTACTTTATTCCCTCACAATTGTATGGATAAATCTTGTTTTTACCAAATGCTCGGTTTTTCATCTAAAATCCTTGATTTTCCTTAATTTTCACATGTTAAATGTAATATTTAACCTATGATTTGTAGAAATTACTTACCTCTTTGATAATGATGGAATCTCTGCTCAGATGCTCTACAAAAGCGCCTAGGGCCAAGTGAGAAATGATGGAAATGGGCTAAGTCTCGCAATAAAAAGCTACAGCTCCAGACACCGAAGTCGCATTTGTGACTCAAGGGCTCACAGTTGCGATGTCGCATTTGCGACAATTGCATCGTAAATGTAAAGCTTAGCCCACCCTGTCCTGGTCGCATTTGCAACAATATCCTTCGCAATTGCAAAGGTGACAGCTTTGCAAAATTGATCCCTCATTCGCAAATGCAAAATTTCCCGTAGAAGCCTATGCTCGCAAATGCGAACGGAAACCTGAAAATGCGAGGTCGCATTTGAGACAAATGTACCGCAAAGATGATCATACCAGTACCAGCAATCCTATTTATTAGCAAATCACTCCGAAGCTATCCTGAATCACACCCGAGCCCCCGGGGCTCCAAACCAATCACCCACAAAAGTCTAAAAACATAATACGTACTTGCTCGAAGTCTCAAATCACATCAAACAATGCAAGAACCATGAATCCCACCGCAATCCAAGCTTAATGAACTTTGAAATTTTCAACTTCTACTTTCGATGTTTAAAACTATGAAATCACGTCCAATTGACTTCAAATTTTACAGTAAAGTCATATTTGACATCACGGACCTACCGACACTTCCAAAATCAGATTCCAACCTAATATCAAAAAGTCAACTTCTGGTCAAATATCTCAAAAACCTTCAAATTTCTATCTTCACCCAATTGACTCAAAAATGACCTACGGACCTCTGAATTCACTTCCGATCGCGCTCCCAACTCCAGAATCACCATACGGAGCTATTCATAGACTCTGAATCCCAAACAGAAATCAATAATACTGAAATGAACTTCAAGCCAAACTAATGAAATTTTTTCCAAAATGCTAACGTCCACAATAGGCGCCAAGACACTCCCGGTCATCCAAGAACCGATCCGGGCATACGCCCAAGTCGACATTCGTCACGCTTACTCGCTGGAACCTTCAGATCCTAATTCCGATGTCGTTTACTTAAAAATCTAATCTTAGTTAATACTTTCAACTTAAAGCTTCCGAAATAAGAATTCTCTTTCCAAATCAACTTTAAACTTCCCGGACATCAATTTCGGCCGCGCGTACAAGTCATTGTACGTGAAATAAAGTTGTTCATGACCTCAGACTGTTGAATGACATGCTAGAACTCAAAGCGACCGGTCGGGTTGTTATAATACTAGTCACTTAATATATTATTATATGGCAGCCACGTGCGGATGGGGTGGAAAGGTTTAGTTTTAATCCAACAATAAGGTAATTCGGTAGCGTCCTGTTACCTGATAATTAAGTAATTACCTGCATAATTAAGAATTGTCTTAAATTACATAAAATTGTACTTATTATTTTTAATACCCTTTTATATATATACTATCATGGTCATATGCTACCTTGTATGGTTTTAGTTTATAAATATTTGTTATTAATGCTCGACCCGTATTTTTTTCTAACATAACAAATTTGGACGAAAAATGTATTTTCTTTGACTTGCTTCCTCTATTACCTTCACGAATTTACTCATCACTTGTTAATATTATAATTTTCATAATCTCCAAATAATCTTTTTCTTAGACTGATGCAATTACCTTACCTTACCACAAATTGTACGTACAATACTACAGGGTGCAACATCATCGTAATTTAATACTGCAAAGTGTAAAATAATCATAATGTAATACTGCAAGGCATAACAACATTGTAATATAATACTGCAGGATGTAACATCAACGTAATGCAATACTGCGGTATATAATATTGACATAATATTGCAGGGCGTAACATTTGCGGTATATAATATTGACATAATATTGCAGGGCGTAACATTTCTACTGCTTCGGTCCCGGTCTAGAGAAGTGAACCTCGCTTTGCTTTTGAGACTTTTCTCTTGAGCTATTTCTCACCAAGTTTTCTCCCTTATGCTCTTTTTTCGGGCAAGTTTATTCCTACATATAAGAAACACGTAATTTGCATATTTTCACATCAAAATCATGTGATATCCTATGACTCATATAAGATGTAATATATAAACATACTAAAAAAACATACACTTTCTATCATTTATCAGTGGTCACTAAATTCCCATGTCAAATACGGCTTGGAGGGAGATTTTTCATATCTTTTGAGATCCACCCTGCAATATAGAGTGAAAAAAACTCATTACCTCTCATGGGAAAAAGATTTCACAAAGAAAAAAATTGTATAGCGCGAAATAACATAAAAACCTTTTTTTTATTAAGAAAAAAAATAAAATATATGAATCAACTATTCCAATTGGTCCTTTTTAACAGGAATCGATAACAAATAAGAAATATTTTTAGGCGATTCAATTCATACTAATGTAGTAATATATTTCGATTTTGGTGAAGATATAAATTCGAAGAACTCAAGAAAATTTGATTGAATCGTGATACAAATCACAAAGAAAAAAAAGACTGAATAATTATTCTATAATGAAAATAGAATAACTGTCAATTTTGTGCACATTACGGGTATACACTACACAATTAAATCTCATTTTTTATGAATTTTTATTCTAATAAAGGGGTAGGTATTGTAGTTGAGAACTCCAAAACCGAAAAATATTTATAATGTGCATAAATAAATTTATATGTTCGAATCTTATTAACATAAGTAAATCTTTTTATATAATGGCAAAGAGTAATTATAAAAATTTTAGATTGTGAGTTCGACTCCTATTTCCATTGTCTCCAATCCTACCTAGTTTCGCACTTCATATTTCAATTCTTATCCAATAGAAGAGCATGACTTCAAGAATAGCATTATTCTACAGTAGTAGAAACATCCACTGAACTTTTTTCCTGAAATGGACAGGAGAGACAAAAGAGTGGAGAGAATACGTAGAGAACAATAATTCAATAATTTAGCAGCCCACTAGATTAAGGTGGCTATATTTTTTTTGAGAGGCGGAGTATAAATTTTAAGTTTATGAATTCGTGATTTTAATCGTTTTAAGTTACTGAGTTTTAAATTGATAATTTATATACATTCAATAAATTTTTTATGAAAGATATATAATTCGAACAAAGCTACAAGATTCTACTGAACCCGCTCGGAACACTCTAGCTCGACCATTGATTTGAATCCATGCAAATAGTGAATGATGCTAAGCCGATTTCCCAATTGGCGTACCTTTATGTATCCATTCCCTTAGTAGCTCATATGCTTTGGAATGTTTATGCAATTATGCACTTAAAACAATATTATATACATGATTCATTAATTCTATTACAACAAAAGAACTGTCACCCTATTAAGGTAAAACATTATTTGCCCGAATATTCATATTAAACTGTATCAATTTATCATGTCTAAGTAATTTTATTAGATGAAAATATATATTACTAGTTAACTAAAATTATGTAAAATAAATCTATTTATAATAAAATGTCATACATTTGCAAGCACATGATACGAGTAAATTGTATCTCCTTTATTCCTGTCCCTCTACCTTAAATAAAACAATAAAATAAAGGACAAAAAGTAAGAGAAATATATATATGAATACAACAAATAAATCGGTAAGACTTGTACTCTAGTGTACTTGTAGGGGTCTGGACTCTTTTATACCGTAATTATGAGTTGGTTTCTTACTTTCTTAGTCCAAATCACAAATAACAACTGTGAAATGTTACATACAATTATACAAATTAAGGCAATATTTTATCTATTTGAAATAAAAATATTTCCTGTTCCCAGTAGCTCTACCGATGAATACCACCACCATCTCTCCCCCACCGGAATCACCGGATATAAGTTTCATGCATCTTGACCTACCACCACTCAATCCATCCACGGACCAATGCACTACAACATCATTTATGCTCGCATTTCCCAAAACCTCGCTCAACAACGTTAACTTCACCCCATATTCCAACACATGCCAACAAACACACTCCCATCTAGGATTGACGGATAAATCCACAACAAATATATTACACAAAGACACCTTCATACCACTTACCTCCGCTGATAAATCACGTTCATACCTTCCTTAGAAATAGTTTGCCTTCGTGAAAGTATATGGCAGGAAAGTGGGTCACCAAGCACTACGCACAAAACTCACATCTCTATGGTAACCTATAAGGACCTATCCCTAATCAATCTAGAGTACGGTTTCTACCTAGTGATATACCAGAAGGAAGAAAATATGTTCACTGTCCTATACAGTGGCCCTTGGTTCGTACTTAATCACTTTGACTCTGTCCATAAATGGGAACCCAAGTTCATAGCTTTCAACATACAACTCACGTACACCACCATTTAGTTTAGACTATGTGAACTACCTATGGAGTTCTATGATCTAGAGTATACTTCAACTTGTAGGGGAAAAGATTGGATCCCTGCTCAATGTTAATACCTGCACGTCAGCAACTACACGGGGTCGATATGAAAGTATTTGTATCGAAGTTCCACTAGAAATTCCTATATAAACCCTTGTCTATATTGGATCCCACAAACAACAATTAGTCTATGAAGGGTTCAATATGCTATGTACCTCATACGGTGGACTTGGACACACGAAGAACATTGTTCATCACCCTCAATTTCAATGACACCCACAACTACTACTATGTACACACCATTACCAAATACACCTTCAAGCTCAAATAGCTTCAGTCCTAACACCACCCAAGCAATAAATCCACACTCCAATATAATAATTAACGACTGGAAAATAGTCACCTTTCCATCCAATAACCATTCAAGAGTAAAATCACCAATCTCAACTAATGTACAACCATACAACTCCAACAATGGAGGTACGGGACCCACATGTACATTTACTAACTCTAACTCTAATAATACCCTTGTTGGTAAACACAAGCACCACAAGAAATCCTTAATTAATACTAACCCCTTAATTCACCCGAAGTTCATTAATGAAAACACGTTAAAAGTCCTTAATCCCGCTCAACCAAATGACTACTACTATTAATGGGCCAGGTCTTGAAGTCCATGACAATAACAATAACACACTTAACCCACACTCCCAGTCTCACCACCCAATCAACTCATCTATTCACCTTGGTGATTCATCTTCTGCCAACACAAAAAGCACATGAAAAAGACACGTGGCATACGAGCACATACGAGCTGCCAATCACGGCACATGCAACCAGAGTTAATCCCAAACTACACGCACTCAATTACAAGCCTAAATTATAGAAACTCAATATTTCCAAAATAACACTCAAGTCCCAACAACCTCACTCACTACCTAATTACCCAACATACCGTTTGACAAGCCCAATATCCAACACAAGTAACAAGCATAACCACTTTATGTGAGCCTATACACACATTACCTATATCAAATTAGCCGGCCAAATACCCACTCAAAATCAATCTCCAATTGGCCCCTCGACATTTCCCTCTTAAACCAATACCTCTACACATACACCTCCCTTAAAAGAAACACCACCCCCAAATAAATCGGTCACATTGCAATTTTTAACACTCTCCTTTTGCCAATACCACTCTCCTCCAATATCCAATCTTCCTCAACACCCTCAAAATGCAACCACCAGAGGAACACCCATGATAGCCCACCCATATCTACATCGCACAATATCCACTAACTCAAGCTTACCCCTAGTCATGGATAGAAATATGCATGCAAAACCATGCATTGACCTTCACCATGGAGGTAGACAACCAAGATGTAATAGTGATGAGCCAAAATTCGGTGGATATAGCTTTGATAGTCACCGAAGAAATGCGCATGGGAGTGACTATTTTTAATCAATTCCTATGGGTAATGCATCCCCCATTAATTCTTCATCACCAACCACCAATGAAACCACCATTTTTCACTCTGTTTCCAATGCTCATTCAACCATCTCCACCACTCAACAACATGGATCTTTCATTTTATCCATCCCAACAACAACCCCATACATTTGTACTTTTGATATAACCTCGCACAATAATAAGACCCATCATATCGCTTTAGGCACAAGCATCCACATATTACAATCTAACACCACCAACCAACCAATTTCAACATCCCAGACTATCTCAGTATGAACTAAATAACATAGCTCAATTATAATTAGCAGCAACTATGGTAGAAATTTGAGAAACACTTCTTATACTGAACTATCTCAATAAAAACAAACATAAATCCTCAAAGAATAGTACGAAAGAAAGTGATCATAATTTGTCACCCGAGCTACAAAGTGTATCACCAAACATACGTCTAACAAGAAATCCAAAGTTGGGCAAGATTGCAATAGTGTTGATCCCAGCACTGATGAACACATCATCAATACTGGAGAGGGGTACTCCACCCAGTCCACTCACTAATCAATTCATGCAGTTTGTCATATGGAACTGTCAAAGAGCTCAATCACCGGAATTCAAAATAAATTTTGTTTAATGCTTAACTAACACAAACCATCTCTTGTGGCTATAATAAAAACACACATGCAAGATCATGTATATCTTAAAGATGGGGTGATGATGTTGGGCATACATTTATACATTGTGACACTAATTATTCTGCATTTTTACTAGTTTTTAAATGTGTTTTATATTGCATATGCCTATCTTTTCTTGATTATAAATTTTATACTTAAATGTGTGTTAATAAGTAACGTAGGTATGTTAGAGATAACATTTGGAGCAAAACACATTAACACTCAAAGAGAGTAAAGGTCTAAGACAAAATAATGGAAGATAGTAGCTAAATCGAATACATCCATTATGTGGAATGAGATAAAAATATGTGAGGAAAGAGAAGTTTGGTTGTTGGATTCCAAAGAATTACGAAGAAGCAATTAATTATGTGATATTAATTATGAAAGGATGCAAAAGTTAGGCGGCAGGGTTACTTCTTTCAGCGTCACGGCCTGCATTAGGGGGTGGCCTAAATGCAGGGTGATCGGGCTCTCTCTTATTTCATTCAAGCCAAGGTTATTTTGGTCCTACATAGTCCCAACTCGTAAAAAAAGGGTCCTAAACGAAATTTGGAGGAGGTCTAACATACTTAGAAGGACAATTCACGAGGGGAACACACACCATTCTTGGAGAAGGCTTCTTACTAATTTTTCTTCTGTTCTCTTCTCTTATCATAGTTTCATAGTTTATTAGTTCTAGAGTTTGGGGTTGCTATATGAACATTGTAGTTAGAAATTATTATATCATATTGGTTTAGTTGTTCATTCTTGCGCTTAATTATTTGATTTCTAATCAATTGAATACTATCCAGGAATCTAGGATTGCAATTGGGAGAGAGAATTTTACATTGCATATAAGATTGAATAGAACAAGATCTCTAACTCGCGCATCGGGAAAGGATTTGCAGTTAGGATATGGATATACCTAATCGTCCTGCTTGGTTAATATACAGGAATTTCTAATGCATTTTTTTAATCCTAATTCTATAGGAATATAGGCGTTATGTTAGCTTGAATAGGCGAGTAGTACTTCGAGAGAAGGCTATGAGTAATATTAACCCTATCAATTAATAAACTAGATAAATTAATTATAGAATTTATGTAGAAAAATTAAAAGGATTGTTAGCTAACTCGTAACTCTAGAATATCGTCTCTTATTGAATTCGTGTCTTATTTCGCCAACTTGTTCCTTAATTTCCTTATTTGTTACTCGAGATTAGTTTTAGTTAAATATTCACACCTTTTATTTGTTTGAATAGAATAATTATGTGGGTTTAATTTAATTAATTGTTAATCGCAAGTCCCTGTGGGATCGGTTATCATAGTAGGACCTGAGTTGGGTGTTATTAAATATTAGCACCATTGTCGGGGAACTAACTGTAATGACCCGATTGGTGATTTTAAGCTCCATCGCATTGCTTGGAAGTTTGAGGCTTTGAGTAGCTTTACTTCATGTATTATGACTTGTACGCGTGGTCGGAGTTTAATTTCAGTAAGTTCATAGTTGATTCGGATGGAAATTCAAAATTTAGAATCATTAAGTTGGAAGAATTTACTAAGGTGTGACTTTGAGTAAATGATCTCAGAATCGGGGTTTTAAGATTCCAATAGGTTCGTATGATGATTTTCGAATTGGGCATATGTTCGGGCTGGGTATCGAGTCGCCCGGGAGGATTACAATGCTTATTGGGGAAAGTTAGGATTTGGAGGTCTAAGAATTTCTTAAGTTATTTTTTAAAGTGGACTTTGGTATTATCGATGATTGTTTGTGATTCCAACCATACGAATAGGTTTGCATAATTATTTTTGACTTGTACGCAAAGTTTGGCATCGAATTGGGCATATGTTCGGACGCGTTCGTTGAAGTTTGGAAATTTGAAAGTTTAATGAAGGATTTCAATTGTCAATTCGTAGATTTGATATTATTTGACATGATTTGAGGCCTCGACTAAGTTTGCATTGTATTTTTGGATGTGTTGGTATATTTGGTTAAGATCATGAGGGCCTGGGGTGGATTCTGCATGGACAATGGATCGAGTTTGGACTTAGAAGAAGAGTTGAAGAAGTTGGCATCTGTTGCAATCACACCTGTGTGGGAAGTGGCCACAAGTGCGATCACACAAAAGTGTAGGGTCCATTGCAGATGCAATTTTTGTTGAAGGGGCCTAGGGGCACACGTGTGAGGAAACGTTCGCCCCTGCAAATTCACAGATGTGGAGAGATGATCGCAGAAGCGGAGGTTTGCGAGGAAGTTCTTGGCCAAAAAAGCGAACAAGGTCATGCAGGTGCGTGAACGCAAGAGCGCTTGTTGTCCAAAGAAGTGGAAGCATAAATGCGCTACATGGGGCGCAGAAGAAAGGGATGTTGGATTGACTTGGAGCCACATCTGCGATGTATTTTCCCCAGGTCCAGATCCGCATGAGCGGCTACTTGACCGTAGGGGTGAAAAGGTCAATAGGTAGTGTTCTTTTAAAATCAGGGGTTTGGCTCATTTTTCACTTCATTGTTCAAAGGGAGTCAACTTTGGAGTAATTTTGGAGTGACACCTTCATCATGTGTTATAGGGTAAGTGATTTCTTCTCATTGTAAGTGAAATACATGAATTATACAAGGATTGGAACATTGAAATTGGTGGAAATTGTAGAATTTTGAAAAAAACCTAGAACATGGTATTTTTGATTTTTACCACTATTCAGGAAATCGAATTAGGAATAAATGACATATCTGATTTCGTGATGGATTGCGTAAAGTTTATCTTTGAAAAATTTTGAAATCCAGGCACGTGGGCGTGAGGGTTTATTTTATTGACTATTTCAGCGGGGTTTATTATTGTTATGAAATAATTTATTATGAGGTTGATGCATAGTTTTATTGGGTTTCGTGATTGTTGGCTAGTTTCGGATCGATGGCATTTGGTTTGATGTGCTAGAGACGCATTAGAGCTGGTTTTTAAACTTCTGAGTGATGGAAGTCTCTTGTCTAACCTTGTCAGGGGAAATTTATCTTTTATGTATTATTCTTGTTATGTGTTACATGTTAAGGAAGTCGCGCACTTACGAGCTGACGAGTGTCTGTGCACATGCTAGAATATCTGAGTTTGTCCGTGTATAGTAGGATTCACGCCATGCTTTATTTGTACAGGTTGAGTTATTGTTGCCTTCTTAGTTACTTGATTTCACGTTATTACTTGAGACTAGACTTGCGTAGAGTGATAGGATCTCTATCATAGAGATTTGACGGGCTTCAGGATTTGTCATGGAATAATTGTTCTCCTCTTATGAATTTCTCCCATGCTATGCGTTTTCATTGAATGGTTTTTCCTTTAAAATCATAAATCAAATGTTTATTTGTGAGTAGAATCAAGGGCCCGTTAAAGCTTCTTACTGTAATACGATTGGGTCATTCTTCTTGGCAGGATTGTATACTACACTCTCATGGAAGTAGACAGTTCGCCTCGGCAGTATAATAGATACAACTATAGTTAGTGCCATTCGACCCTCGGCAATGCACACAGTTTGATGGAATTGGGCCGTTCACCTCGGCATTTCAATAAAATACTCTTATGGAATAATGCATAATATGTGAAAAAAAGCTAGTGTATCTATGAGTTTTCCTAATTTAAATTATGACAACCTACCTAGTGAGGTCCATTCTATATATACTCTAGTTGAGGAGGTAACTGCTAATTGAGAGCTCGAGTTTATTGTTGAGAGGGGGATCATACCACGTATTTATACATTATTATTTCATTTATTTACTCTTCCTCACACTTATTTACTTCATACGGTATTTGATTTATTAGACCTCTAGTTAGTAATGATGTCGACCCCTTGCCACTACTTCTCCAAGAATATGCTAAATACTTACTGGGTACACATTGATTTACGTACGCATACTACATTTATGCACTTATTATACAGGTTTAGATTTTGGTGCTCTCCTGGGTGTTGAGGCAAAACTATTGCCACAGTTTACGGTCAGCTGCATTTTATACTATGATCCACACCATTCAGAGTCTCCATTAATGTTATTTATACTCTCGTGTCTAACTTCTATTCCTGATAGATTTTGTATTTTATTATATTTCTTAGTTGATTTTCATGTACTCGTGACACCGAATTTTGGATGTTTCTATTGGATATTTAGTATGATGGTTCACGAAAATTTTATTATTTTAAATTGTAAATTTTATGTTGTACTATTTAGTTATTGGAATTTTGGTTTCAAGTAATAAAATAAGTAATTAAGCTTCTTTCCGAATGGCAGCGTTAGATGCCATCACGATCTACAGTGGTTTTTGGGTCGTGATTGCTTAGTATCAAAGCTTAGATTCACCTAGGTTTCTTGAATCATGGAAAAGTCTAGTAGAGTCTTGCAGAATAGTATAGAGATATTTGTACTTATCTTTGAGAGGCTGCAGGGTTATTAGAATCACATTCTTTCTTGTTTTCGTATCATGCGATTTGATTTCTTTTGAGGCATATGTCTTTATTTCCTTCCTACTCAATCTTATGCGACGTGAAGTGCTTGTAATCAATTGGGCATAGAGGATTTGTAGTGGCACTTCATACGGGGTGCAGGTTATATTTCTTTACGTATTCATGCGGGCTATTATCGTCTCCTTGCAAAAGGAAGTTCTGTCATTTCAGCTCAACATCTATGTTTGTCATGGCTCTAAGGATATGCATAGATTTCTATGATATTCATACATTGTAATCACATGGTGTTAGTGTAATGGTAGGGTGCTTGTTTATGTGTCAAGGCAGTTGATGACCTGAAATGAGGATTTCGCAATGTATGATTTAGAAGTTCATAATTTAATTCCAATGGAAGAAAGGAAAACAGACTATTGATGTGTATGATTTGGTTAGTGGAGTAGCGACACTTGATATTTTCGTGCGTGGTGTAATTCTCATTGTGATTTAGTATTGTCGTCCTTGTTTGAACACATTAAGGTTCATCGGTGTTATAGTTTTCTTTGAATTTCCCACAGGGCGGGATGTTTTATGATAGTGCTTGAGAAGCAATTATTAGAGATGGCAGTGTGTAGCAGTTTCAGAATTGAATCGTTGTTTCTAAATGCCAATGGCGCGAGAAAGGCCATATTCGAGGAGGCTTAGAGCTGGTAGCAATTTATGCATTCAGGTGCTGCAGAGAGGGGTGTTGATTTGAGGCAATAATTGGGTATCGAAGGAGGAGGAAGGACATGGTAGAAAGTGACTAGATCTATGGATTTTATTTTAAGGGTGGAGGCTATTGCACTGAGAATAATGAATATGGCAAAGAGGAGTTTACTTGAAAAGAAGAGGGGTGTGAGAACTTGGTTATCATTTTTCAATGCAACGTGACTTTGAGTTCAGGATGTATTGCTAGATTTTCAGTTTACATAAAGGGAGTGAGAGTTGTACAATTTGTGGACGAGTATAGGCAACGACATTTGAAGGAGTCGGTATGAAATTTTCACAAGTGGGTTACCTCCTGTGAGCAGGTCAACATTCACGTTATTTCTGATGAAATTTCTGTGAGGAGTTCTACTTGCTACCCAACGGGAGGTCGAATAGTCAATTGTTGTTCATAATTCAGGCTATTTTATGAATGTATTAATAAGAGGATCAATGAATTTTGCGATTAAGCAAGATCAAGATGGTGAATGAGGAATCCTTGTGGGTTCTATGTTATGTGATAGTATCTAAAAACTAAGTGGGGGACCCTCATCCCCCATCTACGTCCGATCGTGTGATTATCTACTAGAGCAATTTCTCAATATCGATGCATCAGTTGATCAAATCTGACTAAGAAAGGACAAAATCAAGGCTAATGTGACAAAGGAAGTTGATTAATGTGCGTTATATTTCCTCTTATCGCTCCATGTGCAAGTTTTTGGAGGACTAAGAGTCTATGCTTCTTAAAGATGTGATGTACAAGGAAAGAAATTCAGCATGCTTCTTTGAGAGGGTGTTCATGTACTAGCATAGTGTTAAAGCTTGGTTATATTTTGGACGAGGTCGGAGTGGGTGACTCTCAACAACAGCCCAAGAGGGTTCAAGAATTAAAGCATAGTGCATAAGGATTTATGGTCCTTTGTGTTATTAAGGATCAAGTTTGTGTAGTGGATTATGAAATGGGCTTGGAATGTTCAATGTTATCATCGATTCTGTGGTGCAGTATTGGAGAAATGAAAGAAAATAGTTTGATTTGCAGAATGTCTTGCAGAATGGGTGTACCAGTTGGAGATGCTATTAAGCGCTTGATGATGGCATGAGATAGTTCATGGGTATTGGGACGATGTGGCCTCGTGATTTGGGTCACTCGGGAGGAGTACGAATTGAGTTTGTTATGTTTTGAATGGAGCTACTATTATTTCTAAGGCAAGTCAAAAGTATATTGGAAGATGTTGATCCAGTTAGTGATTGTTGTAGCATGATTGTTGCAATGATCGGGTCCTTTGGCGTGTGAAGTTATGTATATGATTCGTGGAAGTACATGCGGCCTTGGAAATCACCATAACTTGATGAACTTAGGAGTTATTTAATTCAAATGCCCTTGTTGTGTAAATAGATTCAGAAGATTTATGGCGGTTCGACCATAACTTGAGGTTTGTATTTCAGTGGTTATGGGAATTAGGTTGCATGTTGCAACGGTTCTTCTTAATGAAATAAGTGTACGGAATCTAGCCAATGAAGTTTTTAGTACTAGTAGTTCAAGGTTTATGATGAATTATCGTACCCTCATATAGTTGCATGATAGATGTAGTGAGCAGGATACGATTTTGAAGATCGAGATCAAGGTTACGACTCGGTATTAATATGAATGTCATGATCTCGGATGAGCAGGGAAGAATTCAAAAGTTTAGAGTATGCTAGCAAGTTCCTTAGAGTCGCTTGAGAAACGGTGTCCTGTCTACGAGGCTTGGTGTACTGATTTAACGAGTCTTAACTTTCCTAACAAAATTAGTCCAGTTGGTGGTATGGAGGTGTAGACTTTGCTACTTGGCAGTAGGGTCATGAGAGCGTATCCCACAGGGAAATTTTATAAGTGTACATGTTAGTCACTTCATTGTTAGGGATTGAATCCATGTTCAGAGGTTATTGTATTGTCGCTAATATGAGAATTTATGCCTGAACGGCACTCCACTCGACTGTGAACCATTGAAGTTGAACTATTGATTATAGTTCCAGATTAAAAAGTATCTCGTGTGTGTCATGAATATTGCCATTGATCATCCTTGAAAGGTTATTGGCCCAGTATGGTATGAATAGAATTAGTTTGTTGTCCGTTGGTGGGTTTAATGTGAATGTGTATTCTACATCAGATTGGATGTATTCATTCGTCATAGCAAAAGTATATGGAGGATTTTGAGGGCATTGGATGTTATTCCCGTCATCATCCATCCCACGTAATACTTTATTGTGCCATGTGGGTTGTGAGACGGCTTGATTATTCGCACGTGGGTTGAGGTCTCGTGTAGCTTATGCTGTTATATGAGCAGGATGGATCTCAAGATAAAGGTCATTAATCGCACGCTTAGTTGTGCTTGGGTTTCATAGTACGGCATTATCTGTCACCCCGGGATTGTATTTTTGCACTTGGAGTGCTTGTGGTCGATATTTGGTATTTTGAGGTATAAGCATCTTAGATTGACGGGTATTTCCTTATTTATCGTAATACGTGGATTAGGTGGCAGGGTGCCATGGGTATGTTATTTAAAGCGGGTTGCACAACTGCAATGGTATCATGTATGGATCCAGTTGCACACTGTAGCAGTAAGATGATGATTACGGTTCCCTATATGCATTACTAAGTATTTTGTTTTTCCTTCTTTCAGAAGAATTCTTGGCATCTGTTCGATCATTTTCTTCGTCACGCGTGCCAGGTATTTCTTTTCCTAGATTTCGTTCTTCCCTATCTGTCATAATCAAGTTGTAGCTTGTTGGCGCATTGATGGTGCATATGGGATTTTGGTCACTATTTTAGGTGGCTTATTGTCGAGCAACATGTACTGGGTGAGTCAATGTTATTAGACCTGAAATCGGCATAGAAAAGAGAATATCATTATTCAGTTCAAAAATGAGGTAATGGTTCTTGTCAGGTGAAGAGGTTGCACGATATATTAATTTGGCAGGTGGTTATGAGTTTTGCACATCGATTCTGCCATGGTAGTATTGCAAGAGTTAAAATCGGGCTTATATATTATATGAGGTCTATTGCGGGTACTGGGTTTGTAAAATTATAGCTATTGTGGTCGAAGGAAGTTATTATGGTCTAACAAATTAAGTGGCACGATATATGATCCTAGTATGGGTGCATGATCATATTTTGGTAATGTGCATATTGGTTGAGTTGTTCGTATATTAGAATCAGGTCTTGTAGAAAAATTTTGGATGTTGGAATTTTGTTCTAAAGCTGGTTAGTGAAGGTTGTAGGAAGGATCTTTAGTCAGGCTCAAACTAAGGTGCTAAACTAGGTTGTGGTGGCACAAGTAGGTGCATGAGGTGTTAAATAGTGATTTCGGACAACTCCGAAGCGATCCTTAGCACTTTCAAGGACAAACGTATGTTTAGGTAGAGGAGAATGTAATGACCTAGCCGAGCGTTTTGAGCTCTAGCACGTCATTTGGCAGTTTGAGGCCTTTAGTAGCTTCAGTTCATGTATTGTAACTTGTATGCATGGTCGGAGTTGAATTTGAGGAAGCTAAGAGTTGATTCAGATGAAAATTCTAAATTTCGAAGCTTTAAGTTGGAAGAATTGACTAAGGTGTGAATTTTGAGTAAAAACCCTCGAAATCGGGGGTTTAAGGTTCTAATAGGTTTGTATGATGACTTCAGACTTGAATGTATGTTCGGGCTAAGTATCGGGTCACCGGAGAGCATTTCAGCGCTTATTGTGGAAAGTTAGCATTTTGAAAGTTTACTTAAGTTTTCTTTGAAGTAGTGTTTGGCGTTATCAATGTTTGTTTGGAATTTCAAGCCTTCGAGTAGATTCATATTGTGATTTGTGACTTGTACGCAAAGTTTGGCATTATTCCTCGATGTTTTGATATGATTTGTACGCGTTCACCGAAGTTTGGATTTTTGAAAGTTTGAAAGTTTAATGAAAGATTTTAATTGTCAATTCATAATTTTTATGCTTTTTGGCATGATTTTAGGCATCTATTAAGTTCATATTGTATTTTGGGACGTGTTGGTATATTTGGTTAAGGTCCCGAGGGCCTCGGGTGGATTCTGTATGATCTACGGGTCAAGTTTAGACTTAGAAGAAGAGCTGAAGCAGTTCGGATTTGGTGCAACCGGACCTGCATGGGAAGTGGTCGTAGGTGCTGTCACATAGAAGCAGAGGGTCCATCGTAGGTGTGATTTTGGTGGAATGGACATGGGGTGCAGGTGAGAGGAAATGATCGCACCTGCAAAGTCGTAGATGCAGATAGGTGATCATAGAAGCAGAGGTTGGCCAAGAAGGCATGTGCTGCAGTAGCGGTTGCGTGAGCGCTCAAGCGCTTGTGGTCCGTAGAAGCTAAAGTGCGGATGCACTACCTGGGGAAATGAAACGAGGGATGCTAGCTTGAGATGGAGCCGCACCTGCGATGGATTATCTACAAAAGAGGCTAATTGACTGCATATGCGAAAAGGTCACAAGGCATTATTCTCTTAAAATCAGGGGTTTGGCTGATTTTTTACATTTCCTCCATGGAAGCCGACTTTGGAGCAATTCTGAAGTGCCATCTTCATCATCTATTATGGGGTAAGAGATTTCTTCTCATTTGTGAGTTAAATATATGAATTATACTTGGATAGGAGCATGGAAATTGGTTGAAATTGTCTTTGAAGCAAACCTAGAATTTGGTATTTTTTTATTTTTACCACAATTTTGGAAATGGAATTAGGAATAAATCATATATTTGAGTTCGTGATGCCTTGGGTAAAGTTTATCTTTGAAAATTTTCGGAATAGGGGTACATCGGTCAAGGGTTAATTTTGTTGTCTCTTCGAGCTGAGTTGGGAATTGTAATGAATTAATTAATTATGAAGTTGATGCAAAGTTTTATTGGCTTTCATGATTGTTTTTCTAGTTTGTGATCAAGGGAATTTGGTTTGACGTGCTAGATTTGAGGAACTTCAGAGCAGGGTAAATCTCTTGTCTAAACCTTTGAAAGGGAATATACATTGTAGGTGTTATTCTTGGTATATGTTACATGTTATGCGAGCCGCGCACATCTGATGCGATGAGTGGTTGTGCTCATGCTAAAATGTTTTAGTATGTCTGTGTAGATTAGGAATCACACGACGCATTATTTGTATAGGTTGAGTTATTATTGCCTATTTAGTTACGTGATTTCACTTCATGGCTTGAGACTAGACTTTCCCATAGTGATAGACTCGCTATAGAACAGATTTCGCGAGATTCATGATTAGCCGCAGAATAATTATGCTCCTCTTATGAATTTCTCTCGTGCTATGCATATTCATCAAAAGGTTTTTAAAAATCATAACTCAAATGTTTATTCATGAGTGGGGTCAAGGACACATTAAAGTTTCTTACTCTAATAGAATCCGGCCGCTTGCCTCGGCCAGATTATGTACCACACTCACATTGGGAGTGGCTCGTCTGCCTCAGCAGTATAACGGATGTATCAATGGTTCATGCCATTTGAATCCCGGTATTGCACATAGTCTGATGGGATCAGGTCGTACGCCTCGATATTTCTACAAAAATCTCTTATGGAATCGTGCGTAATATCTGACAAGAAGCTAGTGTATCTATGAGGTTTTCCTAATTTAAATTATGATGACCTATCTGGTGAAGTCCATTTTATATATACTCCAGTTAAGGAGATAACTGCTACTTGAGAGCTCGAGTTTATTATTGCGAGGGGGATCGTACTGTATATTTATACTTGATTATTTAGTTTATTTACCCTACCTAACATCTGTTTACTTTATACGGTATTAGATTTATTTGACCACTAGTAAGTGTCGATGTCGACCCCTTATCCCTACTTCTCCGGGGTCAGGCTAGATACTTACTGGTCTATTGATTTACGTACTCATACTACACTTCTACACTTATTGCGCAATTTTAGACTCTGGTGGTCTCTTGGGTTCGGAGGAGCAGCTATTGTAGGGACTTTGCACTAATTTCAATTCTACACTACGATCCGCAGCATATAGAGTCTCCATCAGCATTATTCATATTCTCCTATCTAACTTGTATTCCAAACATATGTGGCATTTTATTATATTTCCTAGTTGATGATGATGTACCTCTAACACCGGATTTAGGGGTCTCTACTAGATGTTTAGTATGATGGTACATGGAATTTTTATCATTTTACCTTGTAAATTTTATTTTGTATTATTTAACTAATGAAAATTGTGATTTCATGTAATAAAATGAGTAATTAAGGTAATAAATCACCGTTGACTTCCCTGATGGGGGCATTAGGCACCATAATCATCTATAATGGATTTTGGGTCGTGACACTAACAGTGTAGTTGTAGTTGTATATATTGCACAATTTTTGAAGTTTATTTTTTTTTTGTTTTTTATTTTATTTTATTTCACTTTTTGATTTGAGAAACACAACGTCTTGAAATTATAGGGGTTTAGGTGTTTGTAATTCTAATTTTAATCCTCTAACATATTATGAAGGATATCACCCGTGGAAAAATTATCAAAATTTGTCCAGGAGAGAGTGTTGTGCACTAGCTCAATGGAACGTGTGTAACGTGTGCGGCGGTCAAGATGGTCACTTTAATGGTTTTGCTGACATATCTTATCCTTCCCTAACCCCTTACTATGATGGTTCTACTTTTTTGTGAAGTTACTAGGAATATAGAACTCGGGGATGATGACAAAGACATCAAGGATGTTCTAAGGTGACTTGTGTAAAATAATAATGAGACACAACTGCGATACAGATGCAAGAGGCAACAATTCGCAACTTGGAGGCTCAAATGAGTTAACTAGTTGAAACTTTTAATGCTCAACAATTAAAAATTATGGATAGTAGCAAGGAGCACTATGCATTAGAGACAAAAATTGAGGTGCCAATGGAGGGGTCCTTAGTAGAACACCAACACTCTAACCAGCTAGAATTTTATGATCTCAATGTTGAGTAAATGATACTAGAACCAGGCAAGGACAAGGAGGATACAAATTTATCTAACTCTAGTATAATTTGTATCGGGTAGGTTGAATATATTGAAGTTCAAGTATTTGAGCATGTTGGACCTCATTCCAAACACTTCTCTTCATTATATTTGGATGGTGAAATGAGAATTGATCTTTGTGACAATAAAAAGGAGCCAATGGAAGAGGTAGATGAGCCTTATATTTTGAAATTTTCAACGTCATCTACGGAAGGTGACCCTCCTCAGTTGGGAGCCAAAAAATGCATGAGAATTTATTTGATTTTTGGCTCGCAAGAATTGGTACCACCCCAAGATCATAATCGTGAGCTTGAGTCAAAACTTGGGGTTCTGTTCATAAGCTCGAGGTAGAGGCAGAAACTTATTCACTCTGCGACGTTAAAACCGGGCGCTTGTTGGTAGGCAATCCGACTTCACTACTTTTTTATTTGTAATTTCTTTTCTAAAAAAGTTTATTTTATTATTTTGTAGTATCATTTTTTTATTTTCTATCAAAATGGGAAGCAAAGCCATTGGAAGGAAGTAAAAGCAAGTGAGATGATTAGAACTAAGTGTGGGAGCCCACACAAAGAACCAAGTATGGGAGAAGTCTGAGTAACACATGAGCTGCTAACATTTTGGCCTATAGCCCTCGAAAGAGTTTCTGTGAACCTCTTGTATCTATGGTATACATTAAGGACAATGCACAATTTTATTTTTTGGGTGAAGAGACTGTTTGGGTAATTTCCTATGCTATTTTAGTTGTACTATTTTTTTTGTGTTACAAAGGATGCACTTCTTTGATTATTTTCTTGAGAGTTTAAAGTCTTATAAAAAATGCAAAAAAAGAAATAATTTTTTCTTTTTGAACTGATAATGGAAATAGAAAAACTTGAGAGTTTATGTTTCTGACATGGTTTATATCGGGGCTTAGATTCGGGGCATTTCCACTAGCTACTTTTTACTTGATACTTGTAACTATATACCTTGATAATATATGTGTAATGAACCGACCGGTTGCTGTGAGAATTAGTGTCCAATTTTGTGGCTTAAGGCCTTGAGTAGCTTCATATTGTGTATGTGACTTGTGTGTGTGGTCCGGTTCAATTGTTTGATGATTCGAGATTTATTGGAAAGAATGATTCTTGTTTTAAAAGCATAAGTGGCAAGAGTTGACAGGCGTTTTTTACATTTCTGTAGACGACTCCAGAATAATTTTTTGGTAATTCATATAGTTTTTATGGTGAATTTAAATGTCGACGTATGTCAAGATTCGGATTTGGAAGAACATAGGTAGATGTGATGTATTTTGACAAAATTTGGAAAATTGAAGGTATAAAATTCTGTGGAATTTCACCGGGAGTTGACTTTTTTGATCTGGGGTTCGCATTTGATTCAGTGAATTGGTATAGCTTCGATTTTTCATTTGGGACTTGCAAGTAAAATTTTCAGTTCATTCAAGGTTGATTTGATATGATTCAACACTAGTTATAGAAGTTGATAGTGCATTAGTTCATCCAGCTCGAATTGAGGTGTCATTCATAGTTTTTATTATGTTTGTTGTGATTTTAGGCCTCGAGTAGATCCACATTATGTAATAGAACTTGTTGGTAAGTCCCGGAGGCTTGGCGTATGCTTTCGATGACTACAGCCATTTCTTCGCGTTTTAGAGTTGCTGATATTCTAATGTTATGTAGTTCACCGTGTTCACTTGAGGATGAACGCGATCTTGAAGTGTATCCATGGTGGAAAAGGTTCTACTCATTGCGTTCACAAGTTGGTCGTCGCATTCGCGATTCCTATGGGATGTTGGTCATTGCGTTCGCGTCCCTTATATTGCGATTGCGTAGAGATAGAGTAGGAAGGAGCATGAGGAGATTTATTGTTCACATTCGCGTGGGAGGCACCACGTTTGCAAAGTGTTATAAATATGTGTGAGTCCTTTTCGTGAATGAACTTACGCATTCGCGAAAAGATTTTTGTCAGCTTATTTTTTGTGTTTCGCGATCGAGAAGCATGTTCCGTGATCATGTAAGAGGAAAAAAATGAGACACTTATATTTGCTCCTTCGAGAGTTTTTGTTATTTTATCATTTTTTTGTAAGAAGCTCGGTATTGGACATTTTTAGAGGGTATTCACGATTTGGATTGGGGCAAGCATTCTTGACTCGAATTTGGTTATATTTCATGATTTCATCTTTGTTTTTATCGTTAAATTGGTGATTACAATTGGATAAATTGTGGGTTTTTGTTCAAACTTTAACAAAATTATGATGATTTAAAGGCTAGTTTAATGTCGGAATTGGATAGTTTTTGTATTGTTGGACTCGTACTGGAATGGTTATTCGGATTTTTCAGCTTTGTCAAATTCTGAGATTCAAGCTAAGGGGTTGACTTTTTTGATTTTCCTTCAAGATCAAGGCTTTATTATCTGAAATTGTTTCCTATTATTTTTATTTATGATATTAAGTTATCTTGGCTGGATTCGAGCCGTTAAGAGGTTGTTTTACCCGAGAACGTTGTATTAGAGTATTGATATATCTTCTTTGAGGTAAGTATCTTGCCTAACTTTGCACGGGGAACTACCAGCTTAGGATTTGGGTTGGTTGTGTTGTTTGAATTATGTGAAAGACATTTACGCGAGGTGACGAGTGTGTACCCGGGCTTATATGTAAAAATTTCACCAGTTTAGACTCATGCTTCTTTCATGTATTTATTTGAAATTGTTAGCATATGTAATATATTTTATTTTTCAAGTTTACTCTCACATAATTTATTTCAATTTGTTAGCACGTGCCATATCATTTACTTGTCAAGATTGTGCTTATATGCTTGAAGTTGTTACCTTTTTTATTATAATGTGACCTCCTTTATTATTGAGTTAATTTTAATAAACGTTATTGATACATGATATACTTTCAGTTCCGGGTTATTCTCGTGCATTTAGATGTAGTTACTAGTTGATGACATCTCTTTCATTGTTAGTTTTTTTCATACACTTCAAATCATTTCATGGAAGTACCTTCATTAATGATTTTATTCTTAAGAAATTAATTAAAGTTGAAGTTATTGAAAGTCGTTTACATGTTTAAGGTTATGTTTTTGTTTAATGAGTTGTTTATTATTGAATTATTTTCCCTATTTGTTTCATTGCTATTGAGATTTTGTACACATCGTGCTTGGGCACTGGCTATGTATTGTGGTAATATTGGTATTTTTGTTGTTAGAGGTTGTGTCCTACAGGCATTTATTGTATGAGTTGATATGTCATGTTGTTGTAATGTGATCATATATTAATATGTTGTGTGGATTGACTTTTGTTATGCCGAGCATAAATATGGCATCTCATCATTGTTGTTATGTGGAGCATAAGGGTGACATCTCACTGTTTATGATTATGCGGAGTGATATAGGCGGCTATTAATATTTTTAGGTCAGAGTGACACGGGTGGATATCAGAGTTTTATTGGTAGCTATCCGGTGATACGAGTTGCTATCAGTTTAAATGTCTAGGCAGAGCGATAAGGGTGGCTAATATGATGTTATTACTGAGAGATAAGGATGGCTATATTAAGAATGATATATGAAGGCATGGGGGGCATAATGTGATAATATTATTAAGTATGATATGTGAAGGCCTGGGGGCATAATGTGATAATATTCATGCAATGGTGTGATTTTTCATGTTTATGTTATGCACCATACGTGACTTGTTGTGTTGCTTCTAATTACCTACTTAATATCTTTCGTATTACGTGTTGACTTGGGATTGAATATTAAACTCGCATAAGCATACACTATATCATCTCGTTTACACTAGTTACGATAAAACTTGACATTCATTGATCATGTCCATGTTTTATTGTATTATATTTCTATTGTGATATTGAGCATGTGATCATGTCAGGCGCATTGTGATAGTGAGCACGTTACAATGACAGGAGAAATTAGGCATTGAGAAAGTGACCACACTAGGCGAATTGTTATTTCTAGCCCGTTATTATTTCGGACGGATTGAGATATTGGCGCATGAGTTGTTCGTGCTGTTGTGATAAACAATACGAGAACAAGGTATGGTGAGCATATGATTTTTTGTTTAAGCCTTGTGAATTGTGTTTATGAGATGATGTATCTCGGGGTAGTGTCATTGTGAAAACATGTGTTAGATCGGTTTAAGTATTCGATTGTCATTGTTTTTCTGTAAATGGTTTCGCTGGTATTTAACGATGTTCAAATTATTTTATAGTTATATCACATATTTCTTCTTTGTTGCATTTACTACTATTGCTTCTATTATTAGATTTATACTTATTTATGGCATAGATTATTGGGTACCAACATGGTGTACTTATACTACACTTATGCACATTTTTGTGCAAATCCAGGTATAAGAGATAACGGACTCAGGCAGAGTTAGCTTCTTGATCGTGAGTATTAAAGGTAGAGCTGCTTTGTCATCCTAGCCCTTTGGAATCTTTTTCCTTTTGATTGTACTGTTAATTAGATATCCGAACTATATTTTATTTTTTGTTTGAAGATATTTCTATCTATCAGCTAAAATTCGTGACTCGTATTACCTAATCTTGGGAGGTTGTTGTGATTATCATTGCATAGGTTTGTATCACCATTATTTTAGCTTTTGTATGTTATACTCTACTTTGAAATATTATGTTTAACTGATTTAGTTTTTGTAATAATCGGCTTACCTGGTCTTAGAGACTACGTGCCATCACGACGCCAATGGTAGGATTTTAGGTTGTGATAAGTTAGTATTAGAGCTCTAGGTTCATAGGTTCTACAAGTCACGAGCAAGTTCATTAGGGTCTTTTGAATTGCTAATGGATACGTCTGTACTTATCTATGAAAGTATTAGGAATATTCCACAATTTTCATTCCTATCATGCGTATTTGTTGATTTCGAAATTTGAACCTTTATATCTCTATTCTCTCACAGATGGTGAGGACTCGCACTACCAAATTAGTTGAGCAAATATACGTGACCCCTTGATCCGCGAGAGGTCGGGGTCGATGTAGAGGCTGAAAATGGGCATGTGTCACAGCTAGATCACGTGCCAGAGTAGTAGCTGAGATGTAGCACGTGCTACAACAAGAGCATGTGCCAGAGTAGCAGCTGAGTTGTTACGCTCTAACCTCGGGAGGTGTGACAGGTGCTCAATCGAGTAACCCAACTGAGCAAGCCTTATTGAATCTTTCTACCCAACTAAATAAGATTAATGAATCCAGTTTTCGATTAATCAGACAATAGAAAAATCGAGCATTCAATATTGATAGTTCATTTTTATACCACAAATCTTAAATCATGGCTAAGTTTCCTAGTTTTTATACTGCCATTGTTTGCAAAAGCTAGAGAATAGAGTTATAACACATATCATTAACCCATCCAACACATACATAAACCACACACTGTCTACGGAGCATCTATGGATACAAAAGACGAATTATGGTAACAACAGCAACAAGGCCCCGGCTATACCTCAAAAGTGGAAATTTACAACAAAATATGTAAAACATAACTCCTTGAAGGAAAAAGGGGCTCACCAAGACTTCAAGAAGAGGACACACCGCTACGCACGATCGGTATTGTTCGCTATAGAGACACTTACATTCATTTAAAAAGGTAGTTCCCCGGCAAAATGGGGCATTAATACCATGGAATAGTATTAGTATGTATTACTAAACACCATATAGTTAGAAAGAACTTTCATACAAGAGTAAGAAATCACAAGTATAACTCAAAACTTTAAATTCTCACCACCATACCAAATAAAAGAATCATACAACTTTCACATCATTTTTCCATAGCTTTTAGTTTGGGGAATTTCACACTATTCATCCTTGTTCTCCATACCAACGCTATCTTGAATAGGGTTTGATCTCGACCCGATCGGATAGGTTGCCTTATTGGATACATTTCAATCACAATCTCATTTTCCTATTTTTTGAATTCAACTTCAGCCTAATACCACCATCTGTGTAGCATGGCGTCCGATAACGGCTTAATCGGCTAGGCCGCCTTACTACGACATTGTTGTTTTCTCATTAGTCATCTCGTTTCAACCTTTATTTCACATATATTAATTCAAAGGCACTTGAGTCCATAACTATCACATCATATTTTGGCATTAGGCCACATCCCCTATTATTCCAAATTTCAATGTTTCATTTGTAATTTAGAATAACATATGCACACAAGAGCAAATAAGACTATAAGCATAGATGAGACTACAAATGGCTGACACAACATATATAGCTTCAATGTCAAATTTAAGATCTAAGCATTTCATTACATAATTCATATATTTTGCCCCTTTTCAAGTAATCAAGATAGAACATTGATCAAGTTGACACACATCTTTCACGCATACAAGGTTACAACACCAATTCATGTAAAATATCAATCAATGCAAGAACCCAAGCATTAGTCTTTCCGCATTTACACAAGCACCAATGGAGCTCAATTTCTAAGAGATTGGTCTTAGCCATACATAACTCAATAAAGCTTTCATTAATTCTTACAAAATTCTGGGACTCTTAGCACTTCAATCTGTTGTATAAGAAGTACAAATCGAACCAAGAATTAGAGACAAGATTAAGATTCTAGCTCGTTTAAGCATATTATCAAGCACTAAGGGTGCATTGTGATCATACCTCCCTTTTGTAAGAGATTTCTTCAAGGTTATACTAAAATTATTATCCTCTTAGTTCACATCCTCCCCATACCTCATTATCATTTATGCATGCAAGAAATCTATTCTTATACCCACGACCCCCCCCTCCCAAGGTAAGTGCTCATTCTAGTGTGAATTTCAAAACTAGTGACTAGGGCTGAAGTTTCTTACCTCATGAAGTGAAATCCTAACAATGTTTTTGCTTGAGAGTCTTCAAACATTTGTCAAGGATTGAGATATTAGTTTCTCCCTCTACAGCTCCCTCTCTCACTCTTATTTGCAACAAAATAACATAGAAAAGGTCGGATGGGGTGTTTTTAATAGGATAGTGTCAGGTTTTATAAGTAAGAAAATAGGAGCCCCAACTTAATCCGTGGTCACATAACTGTCATGCGGCTTGCAAAATTGACCGCAAAAATAGTCCCAAAACCTGAACACACAGCCTTGACTTTTTAATGCATCTATCAGTCCCAAGGATCCGAACCGCGGCTCGCTTTTTACATATTTCTAACACATATTTTAAACTTAGCACTACGAGCTTTTGAGTTTTTAGTAGAAGTTTTCACGGGCCTTTACATGAAGAGCCACCTATAGCTCCGATTTGGGGACAATAATCGGAGTCACATGCAGCTGCCCCCGGACTTCAAGAGATATTAGCGTAGTTCCTAAGCATGTTTTGTATATTGGCTCAGGGGGATTGACCCCAGTTACACTGACGCACATGTCTCTACCCCCAGACTTCAAGAGATATTAGTGTAGTTCGTGAGCCTTTTTTGTATATTGGCTCAGGGGGATTGACCCCAGTTACACCAGCTACTTTACAAATTTTGGGAGGACCTCAGACTCCTACTGCTTGTGCTCCAGGGGCGTCAGAGGGGGAACAGAAGTGGCTTGAGAGTTTCAAGAAGTATAGGGTACCTACTTTAATTGGCACAGTTACCAAGGATATGCATGGTTTTCTAGAAAAGTGCAACCATATTTTCTGTAACGTGGTTATTGTGGAGGTTAACGAAGTTGCTTTTGCTATATTTCAACTACGAGGAGTAGTGTATCAGTGGTGGTACACATATGTGAAAGGTAGGCCAGCTGATGCAACACCACTAACTTGGAGTCAAATTGTGTATATAGTTTTTAGGGACGTTGTTGCTTAGACCCACAGTGATCCATAGCACACAAAGTTCAAGCAACTGCGCTAGGGCATTATGATAGTGTCGTAATATGCCATCAGGTTCAGTGAGTTGTCCCGACCTGGACCTACCTTTCTTCTTGCTATTAGAGAGCGAGTCAGCAGATTCATCAAGGGGCTTAGTTATGGTCATACATTTAGTATGGCACTGGAGTTGGAGACTGATTCTCTACTCCAGCAGGTTATGGAGATTTCTATAAGGTTAGAGTGTATTTTGGGTGAGTGTATGGAGGATAACGAGGCCAAGAGTTCTTGAGGTTCTGGAGGATGCAGTGTAATCTACTCTTAATCTATGACCCATCAGGGTGGAGGCTCGGGCAGTCGTCCTGTCTAGTTTGTACTTCAAACTACTCGTGGTATTTCAGCTAGTTAGGGACATCAGATTACTGATATGGGTAGTAATCTTTTAGTACATTAGCTGCACGGAGTTCCTACAATAGTCATCCTAATCATCTAGCACAGATTTAGTGCCAGTAGTTGCAATCGCAAAAGTGTTGTTATGAGTTTTGAAATACTAGGCACATCTTGAGAGATTATCTCGCACTCGAGAGAGGTGGATTTCATCAGAGCACTTAGGCTATACTCTCCATCTTAGTTGCTACTTATGACGACTCGACCGATCATTTTGTGTAATTTTACCTTGTTTCCCCTTTTAATCCTACACATATGTTTTTTATTTATTTATAACATACAATGTTGATTAGTTTCATTTCGGTAAGATTTCGGTTGATTTGGACCCTTTAATTCTTGGCTTAGAAGTCTAAGTTAGAAATATTGATCAACTCTGAATATTATAAAAATGACCCCTGGTAGGATGTTTTGATGGATCTGATAGCTTTTTATCATGATTTTGGACTTAGGCGTATCCCCGAAATTGAATTTAAAACTCCGTAGGTTGATCAGTGTTGTATTGCCAAAATTTGGCAATTTGAAGTTGAGAAGTTTGACCATAGGTGGACTTTAACTATCGAGCTTGGAATGTAATTTTGGGACTTAGAGTAGGTCAGTTATGTTATTCAAAACTTGTCGGTGAAATTTGGTATCAGTTGGAGTTGAATTGACAAGTTATGAATATGCTTAGTTGCAATTCTAGTAGTTTTTGACATTTACTTCAAAAATTTTGCGTTTTAGTGTTTGATTAATAGTCTTAGATGTTATTTTGCTGTTTTAATTGCATGAGTGAGTTTGTATGATATTTTTAGACTTGTGTGGATTTTTTCTGGAGCCCCTAGGCTCGGATGTGTTTCGGACATATTACAGAATTGTTTTGACTAGAAACTGTGGGTCCCAGCCGAATACAATTATGTAAATTAGTCTAATAATGTAGGGAGGGAATTATTTAATAGGGATTAGGGGGTTATAAGTTTTTTTAGCCTAAGGGATCTCCCCGTGGAACATAAATAATACTTCGTAACTTCCACGAGACATAAGTGTTACTCATATTATCCACCGGGCAAGAACTATCATCTCATGATACCCGATTACTATCTTTATGTTATTAACCTAAAGCGCTCTAACCAATTCTAACTCGTATCCTATACGTGAAATACCGTCCCTTACCTATGGTTTGGAGGCATTTGGACCTCTATTTTTTATTGTTCTAGACTCAACTTAGGTTGCTCAGAATTGCTAAACTAGAAGACATATGGAACAAGTTTGATTGTTCATGCAATAGCAGATAAATTTTAAACTTAGCATCTACAAATTAGGTACAAATGCAGGTAAACAGATCGGCATATCGATAATTTTAATAGTTAAGGTTGTTAGCTCTTAGAGACATGATTTCTATGTGATTCTGGATTTTGATTATATTATCTACCTATGAGAAACAATTTTTATCTGACTATGTAAATTGCCTACTAATTACAATTTAAAATGTTTGAACCTATAAGCATGCTGTCTAGGTGACTTATTGCTTTCTAGCGGTATTTAGCGAGACGCTATGCAGAGTTCCCATTGTAGTATTTGGCACCAAATGATAATTATTCCTATAGGCATTAGTTCTACTTTTGGTGATTTAAACTACTTATTAATTCCTAGGGTTATGCATATTAAGTACGTGAGTGTTACAATTAATTAAAACCTATAGGCACGATCTCTAAAGAAAAAATCAGAGTATGTTGTACGTTGAACTTGGTTATTTCATTTCCTGTAGGCATGGTATCTAATTACGCAATGGAAAACCTAAACATTTAGACAAGTATTTAGCAGAATAGTTTTAGGCGTAAAGTAAAACCCATAGGCGGGTTATTTAACAATAACAGTGAATACCCGTAGACATGTTATCTAACATATAATAGCGGGGCGGCCATATAATAGTAGAAAGACCTATGGGCATGTTATCTAAACTCGAACACAGTGCCTGAGTATGCAACAAAAATGTGGTCTGCATACCTGTTCTGCGGTCGCATAATGCACCACAGAACTACCCCTTACAAAATCCAAAGAGAATTATGTGATGACTATACGGCCCATATAGTGGTTATGCGATCACATAATTGGCCGCGTAGTTGACCTCAAATTATCCATCACACTGACTGACTCTGCAGCAACTATGCGGTCCGCATAGCTATTCTGCTATTCCTTGATTTCTTACAAATTTCTAAAACGCATTCCAAACTTGGCACTATGAGCTCTCGGGTTTTGAGTAGAAATTTTCACGGGGTCTTTCAAATTTTGTATGGTATTTTCATGATATGGATTGTCGTCAGTATTCTTAATTTGGATTTAGTTATATTTCATGATTCCATCTTTTATTTATCATTAAATTATTTACTGGAATCGGAAATATTTGGGGGTTTATATTAGCTTCCTAAAACAGAAAAATGATGATTTGAATGTCGATTTGATGTCGGAATAGATTTTTTATGGTCTCGAGATGCAGGCTCGAGATTGATTATTTCGGTTGACTTTTTAGTTTTCATTAAAGATCGAAGCTTTATTATCCAAAATTATTTCTTATGGCTTTATTAGATTTGAGCCATTCAGAGGTTGTTTATATTGAGAAGGATAGAGTATTGATTTAGTTTCTTTGATGAGTGTGTCTTGCCTAACTTTGTGTGTGGGAACTACCCCGCAGGATTTGTGTTAGCCGTGTTATTTTGATTATGTGAAAGACGTGTATGCTAGGTGGCGAGTGCGTACTTGGGCTTATTTGTGGAAATTGACTTGTTTAGACTTTTAGGCTTCTTTGAGATATTTATTTGAAATTGTTAGCACATGTTATATCTTTTATTTGTCAAGCTTACTCTCACATGCTTTATTTGAAGTTATTAGCACATGTCATATCCTTTACTTGTCAAGTTTACTCTTATATGTTTTATTTGAAGTTATTACCTCTTCTATTATAACGTAACCTTCTTTCTTGTTGAGTTTTTTTTAGTGGAAATTATTACTACATGGCATTCTTTCATTGTCGGATTATTCTCATGCATTTAGGCGTAGTCGCTAGTTCATATTATCTCTTTCATAATTAGCTTATTTCATACACTAAAATTCGAAGTTTTCCATTTTATAGAAGTAATTTCATGATTGAGTTTAACCCTTAAGCAATTAATTGACGCTGAAGCCATCGAAAGTAATTTACCTATTGTATTTGAAGTTGTTGTTTAATGGGGTATTATTCATTGTTGTGTTACTTTACCTAATTATTTTGTTGCTATTGAGATTTTGTACATATTATGTTTGAGCCATGGGCTATGTGTTGTGATGATAGAATTGGTGTTATTAGAGGTTGTGGCCTATGGGCATTTGAAGTACGAGTTGATATGCCATTTTGTTGTGATATTAGCACATGTGAATTTGTTGTGTGGATTGATTGTTCTAATGCAGGGCATAAGGGTGGTATCTTACTATTATTGGTATGCAGAGCATATGGGTGGCATCTCATAATTATTGATTATGTGTAGCGATATGAGTGGCTATTGTATTATTATTAGGGCGGAGTGATAAGAGTGTCTATCAAAGTGATATGGGTGGCTGTTGGAGTGATACAAATGGCTATTGATGTTTTATACTTAAACACCACACAAGAGGGTGGTAATTTGTGTGGTGACTAATTTTTCTTTTAAACTAATTATGGAAGGACCTGGCTCTTCTATGGGTTCCAACTACTACTGTTGCAGAATAATAAATGTAGAAAGTAAAGAACATAAGTAATTTTACGTTGAAAACACCCGGCTCAAAAGGTAAAAAATCCACGATTTACTAATCAGTAGGATTTTCTTAAACTCTGCACTAAAATCACTAAGCCAAAAACTTCATTTGCAAAAACCCTTTTGTAAACCTAGGATTAACTCTAATACCGTCGTAGCAACAGCCTCTAACTGTTGTGAAAACGTCAAGTTAACTCTAACTTGAATACTCAAAGTACCTATTATAATTTCTTCTAGATAAATATGAAAGGTACAATATGAGAACACCTACTACAATTGAAGTAGAAATAAAGAAAGACACATAAAACTCTTTATGGAGCTTGTTCTTCAATCTGGTTCATGTAGCTTCAGGTTTGTACACTTGAATCACACACAAACTACTTGCAAAAAGCCTGGTTATTTTACTCTCAATTCATGCTTAACTTTTTGCATTTTTGTGCAACATTTGTAATGTGAGAACATCTTGTAATTTATAGAGTTACTAGTTGAAGAAATAACTAGAGTTCTAATGCAACCTTTCCTTGGTGAAAGAGTTCAAGTTGATTTCAGCTTCTAACTCATTCCCTATATTGGATAATGTTCTTTTTTGAGTAAGGACTCCTTCTCCTTATCAATTATGCAACCTTTTCGATCATAACATATAAAATATAGCAAGTTAATCTTATCTCCTTCGCATGTATCCCATATGCTCGAATCTGCCCGTTTTTGTGCACCTAAGGGATGGACCTTGTTCATGCATGAGTTTCTTTATCAGTCTTCAAAACTAACCTTTACGTGTGCCAACAAATTCCCCCTTTTTTAATGATGAAAATTTATGTTTAAGCTTAGGCCCTATTTCAACTCAGCTCGACATCAACACATTTTAGAAATATTTTTCCTTTTTATCACTTAACATCAAGGACCAGGCATTAATTTATAAACATCACTTTTCAAAGTGTAAACAACACTTGTTTAAAGCATAGTCTTTTCCCCCTTTTGGCATTGTCGAAAAGTTGCATGAAAAATATGAGATAACCAGATTTTAAAGCTTACACATGGCCACTAGGGATACTTCAAATGCAATCATTGATTAATCATCATAGATCAAGCTAATAATTTTAACCATCAAATAAAATATAAACAAATAGTTAAAGTAAAAATAGTCAATTTAATTGATGACTGATAAGATTCTACCACAAAGCATAAGAAGAAATTAAAAATTGAAAACAAGAGCAAAAGAAACAAAACGTCCTAAACTGGGCCACTGGTTGATCTACACTAGGCTAAGAGGTTTAAGGTTAAGAAGAACTATGTGCTTGATTTTTTACTTGAGGAGTTTCAGCATACATTGAAGAGTTCCATCATTCTTCTTTTTTTCTCTTGCCAGCTCAGTTTTCAGAGAATCTCTCTTAGTCTCCACCTCAACCAACCTCTTCTTCAGCCTTTCAATCTTAGCATCGTTAGCCCCACTTTCTTGTACCAAGGCTCTGACCTTTCTATTCACTGGTATCTTTTTGGATGAACTAGGTTCTTTAGAAGTGATATTGACTTCATAATCGTAAGAAAGTAGTGTATTAACCCAAAAATGATTTATGCTTGTACTAACCTCCTACTTTTCCGTAGGTACATTGAAATGTGCAGGCACAATTGTGAGAATTAAACCATAGGGAATGGTTTGAGTTTTGATGCCATTGATAAATCTATCAAAAAGTTGTATCATAGCTATTGGTCACTTTCTTCAGCAGGTCTGCAAGTGTTTCCTCTGCAGATGAACCAAGTTCATCTCCCTAAACAACCACTGCACTTGCGTCTTTAGTTAAACTCATACGAATGGCTGAAAAATCAGCCACTTTTGTTCCATTTCCCCTCACAGTGCATCTAGCATCCTTGCTCTCCTTTTTTTTATTTTTCATTTTTACCACCAATTTCTCTAGATTTTGTAGTCTCAACACCTACTATAGATCCTACAAATCTATTCTTCAAATTTGCTGCTACTTTAGAAATTGTCTCTTGAGAAACTTTAGAATCAAAAGATACCTTCTCAGTTTTAGAAGAACCAATTTCTTCCCCATGAGTAGCAGACTTAAAAGAATCTAGGTAGTTTAATACGATTAAGATTTTTGAATGTAACTGGTTCACTTGTAACGGATAAGTTCAAAAGAACTTTGTAATTTGGTAGGACTCTGCTCATGATCCAAATATAGTTATTTCAAATTATGCAGAGTGTAGAAAATATACCGTGTTTTCTTGATGAACTAGGTTCTTCACTGATAACTATCTTGTGTAACTCTAATTTTCCAAAATAGAGAAAATATCATTAGAGATTATTGAGTCATTTTAACACATGGAACAAGAGTATACTATGGAAAGTATGAGATTGCGCAATATTTAATCTAATTATACACAATTTACAGACTTACTAACAAAAAAAAAATTTAATTTTTTTTGTTTAACTTTGAACTGGTCCTTATAGGTGATATAAATCATCCTTAATTCCAACATGTTCCTCTCAAATTGATCTCTACTTAAGGATTTTGTGAATATTTCACTAATTGCTTGTCAGTAGTACAAAACTCCACAGTGATCAAACCTTTCTCACAGTTGTCCCTAAAAAAATTGTGCATAACATCTATCTGCTTACTTCTCTTATGAGGAATTTCTTTCTTTGTCATACTAATAGAACTAATGTTATCACAAAAATAGGGTTTCTACAAACATTAATTCCAAAGTTCATAATTATTGTTTGATCCACTACAGTTGAGCACAACATGATGCAGCAGCAATATACTCTGCTTCAGCAGTAGATAAGGCCACTAAATTATGCTTTTTGGCAGCCCATGACACAAAAATGTGCCATATTTGAGGTACTCTTCCTATTCACAAGGAACTCTACATAATCAGCATCAGCATATCCCACTAGGTTAAAATTACTACTTTTTGGATACCAAAGGCAAAGTTCAATAGTGCCTTTTAAGTATGTCAATATTCTCTTGACAGCAGTTAAGTGGAACTTCTTTTGATTTGCCTGAAATTGAGCATAAATACCTATATTGAAAACAATGTTCGGTCTGCTAGTAGTAAGATACTAAAGAGAGGCAATCATTCCCCTATAAAACTTCTGATCAACAGATGAACCAGGTTCATCTATATCTAATTTCGTGGATTTGCAATATGAGTGTCAATTTCTTTAGATGTTCCTTCCTAGTTTTGTTACTATGGAATAGGTTCATGTATAGGTTCCCTCGAGGTTTGATGATCAGTTCCTCTCCAGTCAGTTCCCCATGTCATGTTGCCCTGGGTGGAGGGACCTGTTCCATCACATATTCCTTCTTGTGAAGCATCTTCAGTCTGGGCTGTGGTTTCACCATTTGAATTTCATATTAGCCCTATCTCTTCATTATCTTGTTCCTGCTTCTTAGAAAGAATGTTAGTTTTTTTCAAAAAATACATACATTTTTTTCATACACAATTCTTTTACTGTATATCTTATAAGCTTTACTCTGTGAAGAATATCCCAAGAAAACTCTCTCATTACTTCTGGGATCATACTTACCTAGGGAGCCTTTGGCATTATTGTGCACAAAGCACTTGCATCTAAATGCCCTTAGATGGGATATATTTAGCTTCCTACCATGATCAGACCCAATTGATGCAAGTTGATTACCTAGTTGTTTTTATAATTTTCTAACAAAGGACTGAACATGTCGAATGCTTAATTTTTAGATGTCACAAAAAGTGTTCAAGTAAACCTAGAGCAATGTTCAACAAGCACCATTATATATCTATTTACACCTCTTATCAGGGTACTCAATGGTCCATAAAGATACATATGGAACAGATCCATCGTTCGGGTGGTACTTACTATTTTCTTACTTTTGAAAAAGGATCTTAACTGCTTCCCTTTGCACAAGCCTCAGAAACTTTATCTTCCTTGAACTTAATGTTAGGTAGTCCTTCACCAGGTCCTCTGAGACTAGTTTGTTGAGTAGAATTAGACTATCATGTCCAAGTCTTTTGTGCCAAAGGAGGGATCATTATTCAATACACTTAAACAAGTGAGTTTATTTTATGAAAGTGCAGACAGAACTACAACGTAAATATTGTTTACACTTTTTCAATGCAAAACACTCTTCTAAGTGGTAAGTTTATCACAAAATAGTTGGTAGAGGTGAATGCTACAAAATTACGTCTATCACACAATTGTGATATACTGATTAGTCTGTATTTTAGGCCATCTATCAAGTAGACATTTTCAATAGAGTGAGAATAGGTCATACCTACCTTTCCAACTGCAATGATCTCACCTTTCTTACCATTTCCAAATGAGACACTACCTCCCTTTTTTTTGAGATCCCCAAGTGAAAGGAACTGATTGTTGCTACCTATCATATGCTTTGAGCAGCCATTATCCTTGTGCCATATTTGGCTGCTCTCTTTCACTTGGACCCGCAAAAAGAAATCAAGGGTTAGTCTTAGGAACCCAAACTAGTTTGGGTCCTTTTCTTGTCACGACACTCGTGAACATGTCGTAACGGCACCTATTCCCTACAACTAGGTAAGCCTAATAATGTAAAAAATAATAATAATTTGCAAAAATTATAATTCAAACCAACGTTTATCAAATGGAAAATGGAATGCAAAATGCCTCTCGGCACATACAGCACAATACCTCAACTACTACAATACTATCCCAAAACCCGAAAACTCATGGGAACACCAAGCTAACAGAATGTAATACACTGCTCTAACTCCAAAATGTCTAAATCAATAGTAAGAAGGAAGGCTAACTTCTAAAGCTAGAATAAGATAGAGATTCATTGGTCTTCGGACGCGGAAGATGTACCTCGAAGTCTCTTCTAGATCTCTCTGCCTCAAAAGTTATACGCCTATGTGAAGGTACCTAGATTTGCACATGAAAAACATGCACAGATGGGGCATGAGTACACAACAACGGTACTCAGTATGTGCCAAGCCTAACCTCGGTTGGGTAGTGACGAGGAAGGACAGGGCCATATTGAGATAAAATATAATAAAAGATAGGACAAAGAGACAGTATAATGAGAGTCTACAATAAGAATTTAAATAGTATAAATAAGGAATATAGCGAGCACGTGATTTTTATCCTATATGAATTACTCCCATAAATTCAAAACAAAATAATTTTTCTATTATTTGCAATTTTGTTGATCTTTGTGGCATTTTGTGTTGATAGTTTGCATTTATTTGTGCATTCTAATTATGAAAAATACAAAACAAATATGTGCATTCACATATAGGGTCCTTTATTAGGATAATTAGTTATTTGATTGTGGTAAAACATGAAAGAAAAAAACAAAAATTGGTCATTTTGCATTTGTAACCTTTTAAGTGTCGAATTTATTATAATTTTCTTTTAAATTTAGGACTTAATCAATTTTGAGGAAGCAATTGCTTATTGTTGGAATTAAATCAGGTCTTGTTTTTAATTTAATTTGTATCTAACAAAATCTAAAAATGAAAAAAAAGAGGAAAAGAAAAGAAAATGAGGTTACTAATAAAAGATCCGATTTTTGGTCTAATTCTTTAAAATTCCCAAGCCCAATTGATTTAATACATGTTACCAATCAAAAATAACACAAAAACCCGACCCAATTCGTCTTAAATCAGCCAAGACCCAGCCTATTTTTCCCCTTCCCCTGACCCGTCTGCCTTTGAGATTAAACGACCCTATCCCCCCCATTGATCCCAGCCTTCGAAGATCTTTGATCCAAATACCCTTAAGCTGGGGTCACTTGATATATAAATGTCCAAATGCCCCCCCCCCCACCCACCTCCATCTCTCATCTCTCATCACCCCTGAGAACCCCCATTAGCACAGCCCTGAACCATTGCCTGCCACCCGCTGGAAATCGCCCGCGTCCAATCCCAGTGAAATTTAGGCTCTCACTCCTCCTCCACTTTCCCATCCTAGATTCCCACTCTATTTCTCCCAAATCCCACCGTATCGCATCAAATCCTGGAAACCATAGTGCCACCCAAACGTTCTCCGATGGCGGCCCTGACCCAAATCTCCACCAAAATAACACCCCAAAGCCTCCTTGACCCCCAATTCCCTAGTTTGTGTCTCTTTACCCTCGAATTTTAACAGAGTCTCTCGAATATGTTTTTAAAGAAAACCCTAAAAATCCCAAAACCCTAAATTGAAGTTTCAGTGAAGGGTTGGGGTCTAGTTAGTCTTTTTCGTGTGTTCTTGAAAGGAACACACGATTAAGGTCTAACTTGGCCTAAATTGGAGGTTTGAAGATCTGCTTCATTTCTTTATTGTCCAAGCCATCGTAGGTATTTTTCCTTTTGTTTTGTTTATTTTCATTTTTTATCCTATCTATCATAATCTTCTGTCTCCTTTTATTTTTCTTGATTGTTTCTTATTTGTTGAGTTATCCAAAGCCATTTATTATGCATATTCAGTATCAAGTTTACTTAATTAAGCATGATTTTATGTTTCTGTTTATTTTTTTTTTTAAAAGGCCCAAGACATTATGAGCTTTCATGATTTTGTAAGTCATTTAGTCTAGTTGGCCGGTTTGTCTTTGGTTGCTAATGTGAACTTGGGTCATGCACGCCCAGGTTTGGGCTGGGGACCTAATGGATTCGACCCAGGGTAGATTTTACCCATAGCTCGTTTAAGGTTCAAGGGGTAAAAACAAGTTAGCTAAGGGGCAATTCTGGTAGTTCGTCTAGGAAATGTTAAAATAACCACCTTATGAAGCTTCTTAGAAATTTGAAAATAACCATACTTGAATAGCTAGTCAGTAATTTAAGGACACCTAAGCTAAAATGAGAATTAAACAGGAAGCAAAATGAAAATTAAAATCCCAAGGTATGCCCTAGTCCCTATCCTGTAAAGGCACCCTAAAATTTCCTTGCAAGGCAAATTAGAAGAGCTAAAAATTCAGAAAAAAAGATATACGGCTAAATTGTTACTGTTTCATTTGATTTTGAGTGATTTTCAATTTATTTTCAACCTCTGAAATACTCTCTGAATAGACTGAGAATTGAAATGGGTTAAGCTTAGTGTTAGTTTGTTTGTTTTATAAGGTGTTTTGGCTTGAAGATTTGTTGAAATGATTGTTTCATCGAGTTCTTTTTATGAAATCCTCAGTTTCTTATTCATGAAATGGTTTCTGAGATTTCTAGGTTGAGATGACTTAAGTTTGGCGTTTTAAAAGTTGGGTTTGGAGTTTTAGTTGTGGATTTTGACTATTCAGCATCAGTTTTTGGTTTAATGTTGTTTCATGGTTTATTTCTGCTGTTGGGATACTGTTGTTGCTAGTGCTGATCATGCTTCCATTTTACTTTCATTTTCAGGTACTTCTCTAACGCTTGACGACCAATTGAATGTAATTCGAGGCTTCTCTATAAGAAAAAATGTGATTAAACTTGAGGTTGTGTTTATTTCGCTTAACCAGAAGTCAATTTCTAGATCTAGGAATAATGTAGTCTCCTGAATCAATTTTTATATAATAATGTTTTCTGATCTTATTAGTTGGATATTATATGCCAAGGTATAGAGGGAAAACTATTGCCTCAACTACTGGCATTTTGATCTAAAGTAGAATATGGTTCATTGCTTAGTTTTTTAAACTCTGGTCATATAAACTCTTTATTGAGTAGGGTATGCATGGTTTATTTTTTTGGATTCCTTGAGTTTGAATTGTAGAATATGTACAAAAGGAATTCCAACAGTATTCACAAAAGATGTTTGCATGCAAAGTTCATAAAACCCCTGTAGTACTTTCGATTATTTCCTGAATTCAAGTTGTTTAATTAAAGTCTTCTATTTTTTAGGAATTTGAATTAGTAGTCTGTGTTGATAAATACTCATGGTGGTACTAGATGTTGAATGACCTGAATAATTCAATGTCGTATGTCTTTAAAGATCAGAGCATTAGAATTGAAACTTGCAATTATTATTGTTAGTAAAAATTTAGAAATTTTGTTGCCTATTGTTAATTAGTAAAATTGGAACTCTCATTTGTTTTCGAATCACTGTTGGATTCCATATAACTTGTTATTGATGAGATAAAAAAATTCCGAAGTTGCTTGCATATGTACTAGTCTCGCTCTCAGCTCATTTTGATTTATTGACAACCTTGAACGTTGTTCATGCATGGTAGGGATTCGGTGTTGGGTCTTGACTTACTAGCTGCAGGTTCCCGAATTTGGGCTTGTTTTGGGGCCCAGTTCTGCAGGCTTCCTCGAATCAAAGCCTGGCCATTTATTTTGGTCAGGCTACCACTTCTTTTGTGTTGGCCCAAGTTTGTTTATGCAATTAATTAATTTTACCTCATGTAAGCCAACCAAATTAGTTTAAAGAGAACCATTAATTACATTTAGTATTAATTAATAAGACTATTAAATAGTTGAGGCGCACTATATTCAATAATACAAAATAATTATGGCCCTCATGAGTGAGTATAGAAACACTTAAGTAGACTATTTTGAGGTGTGTTGCGCCAAACAAAAATGACAATTGCATGGCCGTCATTTTAATAAACTTTCTTTTAAATCCTTAGAATCTGAGGTATGACATTTGCAAATTTCCATAGCCCTCGCAAAGTCAAAACGTGTAGTTGCTATAGGCGCGTATATTTAATAATATTACGTTCCTAAACTCAGTTGAACATTTATGTTTAGCCAATCCAAATCTCAACATTAGATAAAATGTGTTATGCACTGCTGATACATTTATGTACGTGGCCCAAAACATTTTTTTAATGATGTTGCAATCTTCCTTTAATTAAATAAAAGCAGTTTAAAAGTTGAATCATAGGTTAATACATGTACTTAAGTCAGATAATCAAGCAAATTATAACAGTTGAGCGATTGTGCTAGAACACGGAATCCCGGAATGCCTAACACTTTCTCCCGGGTAAATAGAATTTCTTACACAGATTTCTGGTTCCGGAGTGTAATACAGAGTCAATGTTTTCCTCGATTCAGCATATGAACTGTGACCTGAGACACCATAAATCTCCCAAGTGGTGACTCTTATTCTTTTAATAATATAATTTCATTTCGATTGTCCTTTATTGGATAAACTTCCTTCACTATACCCTGTTCCAGGGGTGTAGTGAAAAAGGAGTTGTGACAGCTCTAGTGACTTTGTTGGGGATCGAACCCAGAATCTCTGGTTCTGGGTTTAGAATTCAAGCTTTGAATAATTGTTGTATTTGTCTTTATTTATTATCTGATTTCATTACATGTTTGCGTCTAAATGTTTCTTTTTACTGCTTTGATATTATCTGAATTATATATATAAACTGCTGCAAAACCCCTCTCTTCTCTCTCTTGAGGAGTGCACGCTGGTCGTGACTTCTTTCTGTTAGTGTCATATCCCAAATAGAACGAGGCTTGGACAAGTTGCAAAGCAAGATGATCTTTTGGCTACCGGTACGCAATCCCTCATTGGCTTGAGTTATCCACTCAGGTAAGCCAGGTCTAGAACAAATAAACCCAAGTTTTTAAACTTTAGAAAAACTCAGCCTCACGCCGAATCTCTAATAGGAACACTTATTTGCATCCTATGCATTTGACTTAGGGGACTCAGTACAGGGGTTGGGTCCGTCTAGGACAGGTGTACCTAGAATCAGAGACCATCCTGATGCATATTTTACGTGCTACTTGTGCATTTATTTGCTTCAGTTTTACAGGGTGACCGACTTTTAAATAAGAAAAGAGAGTTTGGCAAAGTAAATAGCAGTGTGAGGTCTAAGAAAGGTCATTACCTTTTCGAAAACCAATGTCCCAAAATATATTGAAACTCTGCCAAAATTTTGAAAAAAAAAACAAGAGAATTTTTAGTGTTTTCAAGAAGAAAAAGAAAAGAAAGTTGGTTTTTCTTTTGTCAAAATTGACCGAACTATGACAGTTTCATTCTCACAGGGTGTGGATACGTAGGCAACGCCCAAAAAGAACAAAAATTTTGTTTTTATCTAAAAATAATTAAGGTGGCCCCATTCTTGTCAAAAAAACCTGAATGTCCCCAAAAGGCGTCGAAAGGCTGCTTGTGCAAGAAAAGACGCCTTAGGTCATTTTTCAAGGTTTTGGCCAGTTAGCCAACGCAGCCTTAAAATCTTCATCCTCGAGGTGCTGAAAGGTCATATTTGCAAAATCGGATTTTTATCTTTAATTTGAAACAGAAAATAAAAAGAAATAGTATTAACATTATTTTTGAGTCAATTGAGTCTTGATTTTTCCTAATTACCCCAATAAATGTGCTAAATGAGCACGAGTCCAAGTTTTCCAATAACAGTCAGAAACAAGATCCCTTTGGAGTTGCAAATGTGTAGGGAGGATCTGGGAAAACCGGAGCAAGATAAGGTCAATCTACATTTGGCCGGGTTATTAAAGATCATACATAGAGGAGATATCATAAAGTCTTTGGTTATGCTTTGGGTCCCGGCGCATAACGTATTTCACTTTTCGGATTTTGAACTCACCCCAACCTTGGATGAGATAGCTGGTTATATGGACAATACCGAACGTTTAAGGCATAAGTATCTGATCACCCCAAGATTCATTTACTCTAACAAATTCATGAATTTGCTAAAGATAAGTAAGGGAGTCCCATACTCCGAGTTATAGGGAGGTTTTTCCACTTTGCGTTTCATATACAAGAGGTAGGGGCATGTAGGAGGTTTCAACTATCCAGAAAGCGGGTTTGTAAGAAAGGGAACCGAGACAAATGGGATGATCATAGGCATTTTGCTTTTATGGTAACTTTCTTATGCCTCGTGGTGTTCCCCTGGAAAGATGGAAATATTGATCTGCAAGTGGCGGGAGTCGTCAAAGTCTTGATTACCGATGCCAAGAGCATCCTTGCCCCTATTATAGTATCTGAGATATACCGAGCTCTCACAGCTTCTAACGCTGGGCAGATTTCTTCGAGCGATGCAATTTACTATATGAGTTATGGTGAAGAGTTCGACACAAGGATTTTAGGGTTTAAGTAACCAGAGGGGTTTGGAGATTTGATATCCATCCTTCACTCTATCACTACGGGACAAATAGAGTGGACACTAGGTTGGCTTCCCATTGAAGAAATTATGTATATGGCCCCCATTGGTCCTTACTTCCTCCTAATGGGTCTTTGATTTATTTAGCCTTAGCCTTACGCTCCCTACTGGGTGATGAGACAGTTGGGAAGGTGTCAGGTAATGCACCCAGAGAAAGATCCTACTATTTATGCGGCCGAGGTTGGCCCCGACGGCCAATTTTATGAAGAAACAGTTTGTTTTATTTGGAACGAGTGCCAATATTTGACGGTGAACACTCAAGTGCATGACCCATATAGAGGAAAGGTCTCAACCGCCTATCTTTCTTGGGATATAAAGAAGAACACCGCAAGGGCCGAACCAGAAAGACCAGCCAAAAATCCTCACATTCAGGAATTCATTGTGGTGTCTCAAGAACACTCGGCTTGGTTGGCCAAGGAGAATAAGTACAGGGCCACGATAGGAAAGTTTGGAAAACAAGTCAAAGAACTTCAATTCGGAAATAGCTTGCAAGTTGCAGCAGGTGAAGGTGAAAAGAAAAAGCTAGCCAATGAAAATGAAGCCATTCGAGCCCAGATTCAGAAAATGAAAATAGCAGTAGAAAATCCCACCAGAATTGTAAAAGATGAGAAGCTCATAGACAAAATTTTAGGGGGAAGGTAGGGGAATATGGTTTTCACTTAAACAAAGTAGAGGGTGAACTAGCCAGGGCCCAAAAGCAATTGGCCAAAAATATAGAAGAACAAGCACGCCTGATCGAACAGTTGAAAGAAAAGTATGACAACGAGGTTGCGGGACTGAAGAAAAGTGTCATCACCATTGAAAACAAAATTTTTAAGCAGGCGAAGGACTATAAGGTCAAAAGACAGCACTGTTATGCAGCAATAGCACATTTGGAAAGAGATTTGGAACAATTCCAAGAACAAAGTCGAGTAGCAGAGCAAACTCTGGAAGCTAGGGCCCAGTAGATTGGGTGATTGTTGCAAGAAAAGGGTATCATAAGAGAGAGAGTCCGAAGGAACGTTGATTACATCACAATGAAGTGTAGTAGTTGTGAAGATATGACTAAATCTATGTTTTTTGCCATTGCACTGACCTTCGACCACTAAGTAATGGAAAACCTTCACTACCTCCAAGGGGATTTAGCACTCAAGCCCCTAGCGAGGCCGACTGATGTCCCGCGAGCCTCAGAAGCATTAGAGGCACTAATGTATTCATGATTTTCACTAGAGTTTGTTAGTCCATTTGTGAAGTCTGTATTTTCTTTCATTGGAGTTTGTTAAAGTTTGTTGTTTTCAGAGTCTGTCGGTCTTGTTTTGAGTTAGAGATTGTTAATTTATCTTCCCGATTCATTTAGTTTTATAATTTGTGTGGTTGTAATCAAAACTATTTTACTTTATGAATATTGAGAATCCCAAAACAATTTTGTTATTTTCTACACTTATCTTCCAAAACTATACTCAGTCTGATTGATGCAGAGTCATGATACGTAGGCAATCTCCATAGGATTCTACCATAACCAAAAGAAAAGGAAAAGAAATAAGAAAAAATGGGGCGGAAAGAAATGAGAGGAAAATTAAGAAACTGTGAAAAGGAAATAACGGCCAAATAATATAGAGAATAAAAATGAAGAGAAGTCAGGTAAAAACAAGCTAAATAAAGAGAAAAAAAAGGAGAAACAAAGAAATGTTGTATATAGGGCAAAGCCAGCATGACGCAAGTAGTTGATCCAATGCATAATAGAAACTGATAACTGCTTAGGTGCATTCATCTTTGATGTGTAGTTGCCTATCTATTAAACTCGGACCCCTATCAAGTTTGTTGTTGTCTATCCAATTACAGACATGTGGATAGTTTCATGGCATTCTGGCAACCCACCCCTACAACACCCGCTATAAAGACAAATTGACCATGGCCAACCAAGGGCCTGACACGAGTAACATTGATCCCTCAAGAGAGGTGAAAGAGTTGGAAACTTAAATAAACACCACCAGTGCGGGTAAAAGGGCAACCACACCAGCTTATCCCACTAACCCTGCCTTTATCCTGCTATTAGCCCAGTTGCATTATCATCCTGCCACCAATAGGTCCCCAAGCTTCCCCGTCTATAAACATTACCAGGGCACAACTTCCCAGACACCACCAGCTCCACGACTCTAATCAGTTCACAACCTCCTTCACTAGTTGCTCCTATATTTGTAGAACACCACCCGCTACACTCCACGGATCGTCCAACGAACCTTTGTTCCAAACCCATGATAACCAGTATGACCATCCGGAGCCCTCTTTTAAAGCCCCCGAACCTTATTTATACACTCCCCGTTTAATCTCCATGCAGAAGATGAGAAACCAGCAAAAAACCTTAACAGAAGGAGGTGTTCAGGAAAGTTAAAAGCTTAGAGCAATCATTCAGAGACATGCGGGGGCTGGGAGGTCAAGTAAATGTGGCGTACAAAAATCTATGTCTGTTTCCAGAAGTGAAATTTCCTGCAGGGTTTAAGTTGCCCAAATTTGATTTATACGATACGCATGGTGATCCAGTATCACACTTGAGAGAGTTTTGAAGCAAAATGAGGGGGGCTGGAGGGAAATACTAGTTACTAATGTCATATTGCATTCAAAGTCTGAGCAGTTCAGCATTAGAATGGTATACCCAGCAAGACCATGGAAGGTGATATACATGGGATGATCTAGCCCAGGCATTTGCTTGCCATTTCCAATACAACCTTTAAACTATTCCGCATCGTTTGTCCTTGACAAAGCTTTAGAAAAAATACAATGAGAGTTTTAGGGAGTATGGCTACTGTTGGAGAGATCTGGCAAAGAGGATCGACCCTCCAATAAAAGAAAGTGAAATGGTGGATTACTTCTTATAGGCCTTGGAGCCTACTTATTTCAGTCACTTGGTATCAGCTGTGGGCAAGTCCTTTAATGAAGTGGTAAAAATGGGAAGCATGGTGGAGGAGGGGCTCAAGTCTAACCAAATCAAAAGCTATTCAGCAATCAAAGCAACTACCCAGGCCATTCAAAGCAGAACTGGGGGAGCAATTGGAAAGAAGAAGAAATATGAGGTAGCAACAATTGACTCAGGAGCTTCGTTCGGATCTAGGGTTTCATCACATTATAACCAGCCTTGACCCCACAACAAAACCTACCCCCACATCCCATATTGTCCACCACAACACTACTACCCACCCAGACCCCCGTTTTTCTATCCATCACGCACAAGCATATACTCAACCTCCCGCCCACGTACAATGGCGTGCGCCAACCCCCCAAAATACTTACCCAGCTCCACAAAATGCCTATCTACCTCCAAGAGCCTACCAAAGCCCCTCGATACTAGCTTTCCGGGCCAATCAAGCCTTTAAGAATGAGAGGTTGCAGAAGAACAAAAACATCAATTCATCGGGAGAATCCTATACTAGCTTATTCCATAGGTTGTGACAGTTAGATATGTCGAGGCGATTGAAGCAAAGTTGCCGAATCCTACCCCGAGGAATCTTGAATATTCGGTCAGTTGCGAATATTGTTCCTGTGCTCCAGGGCATGACACGGAGAAATGTTGGCATCTGAAAAATGCTATTCAGTAGCTCATTGATTTGCATTTGATTGAGGTACAAGCTCCGGAAGCACCCAGTATTAACCAAAACCTGCTGCCCACCTATCAAGAAACGAACATGATTGAGATAATGCACAAAGAAGGGGAGACCAAAAAGCCTTCATAAAGTGTCATGATGATCTGAGCCAGTGAGGGAAAGCCAATGGAAAAACTAACAAGCGAGATGTCAATGCTCAAGTTGAGTAGAACAAGAAATAAGCCTTTTCCTGTAGTCAAGAAGGTGTCCTCGGGAGATGGAACCGTGAGACAAGAAAATGCAAAAGTATTGGTATCAGGGGTGGCAAGCAAGCCTGTTGTGGTTGTGGAAGGTGCTTGCACAAAGCTCGTCATCATCAAACATGTAACTCAGCTACCAATGGTCAACAGTAGGGTCGTCCCTTGGAATTACGAGCGAGTGAAATTGACTTACCAAAGGAAAGAGTTTAGAGAAGTCTGAATAACCCGTTCGGGGATGTGCTTTTCCCCTGAGGAGTTGAGAAAGATAAAAACCTCCAAATATAACCCAATATTGGTATATAAATCTATGAACGAAGAGGAATAGGAGGAGTTTTTGAAAAAGATGAAGGAGAAAGATTATTCTATTATGGAACAATTAAGAAAGACGCCTGCTCAAATTTCATTGTTGTCATTGTTAATCCATTCGGACGAGCACTCTCAGGCATTGATAAAGATCCTGAATGAGGCCCACGTTCCTGACAAAATCTCAGTCAATCAACTGAAAAAGATAGCCAAAAAGATTTTTGAGGTAAACAGAGTCACTTATTCTAATGATGAATTGCCCGTATAGGGTATTGAGCACAATAGAGCCCTTTATCTTACGGTGAAGTGGAAAGATTTCGTGGTTACCCAAGTATTGATCGACAATGGTTGAAGTGCAAACATTTTCCCTCTTTCCAGTCTAAACAAGCTGAAAGTGGATGATGAAAGAGTTCACAAGAATAGTATTTGTGAATAATGGTTTGACGACAGAGGAAAAGATTTGGTAGGTGAAAAAATACTCGAGAATAATTGAACCAGTTGATTTTTCCATGGAATTGTAGGTGCTAGATATGGTTGTCTTTTTCAATAAGCTACTGGGGCGACCCTGGATCCATGCCGCCAAATCGGTCCCCTCTACTCTGCATTAATTATTAAATTTTGAATAGGACAGACAGGAAATAGTTGTGCACGGCGAGGCCAATCTGTATGCACATGCTGATGCCATTGTAATATTTATTAAGGCTAAGGATGACAAAGGGCCTTAAGTATATCAGGTTTCGGACACAGTATCAGTAAAGAAAATTCCAAAAGGGGAGTGTGTTCCAATGCCGAAGGTAGCTAGTGTATTAGTCATGGTAGCCATTAAAATGTTGAGAAATGGTTTTGTCCCAGGGAAGGGATTGGGTGCGTCGCTACAAGGTATCGTATAGCTGGTGTCTCTCCCCAAAAACATGGACATCTTTGGTTTTGGATTCAAGCCCACAATTATAGGCGTAAAAAAAGCAAGAAGAATGAAATAAAAGGCATGGGCCCTTCCAAAGCATGTCGCACATCTCTTCAGATCATTTGTTAGTCCTGTGGCTGGTCTTGATAAGGAATTTCTTGAAAGGTTTGAAAAGTTGTTTGAAGATATGAATACGGTGGAAGTTGGAGAGGGTTATAGCAAGATGGATATGCAATTTGTTTGGCCCACTGCAAAGATCAACAATTAGGAAGCTACTCCTCTCCCGACCAGGAAGGAGTTTTGGTATTTTGCATTGATTTTCTTTTAGTTTACTGGATTATTCCAGGTGGTTGTAATTCAGGTTTTATGTTATGTCTGTTTGGATGTATAAACCTTGTTATCTTTGAATATCAATGAAATGCAATTCCCCTTTTCATAATTTCTGATAGTTTTTATTTTCTTTGCTTTTCTTTTCCTTCTTGTACAGTTCTTTTAATACTGGTTTCAATGACAAGACATGTATATGGAATCTTCGCCCCAATCTCGAGAGTCTGTCTAATTCTAAAATAATAATTCAAGAAATAGAATGTGATGACAAATCAGAGTATGATAAGGATAGGGCCTTTGAAGAAATTAATAAGGAATTAAGCCACTTTGAGGAAAAACCCAAACCAAACATGAGTGATACATAAGCAATCAATATAGGGGATCCAGATAACATCAGTGAAACTAAAATAAGTTTTCATCTTGAACCGCAGCTTAGGCCGGAGATAATCAAAGCACTGTTTGAATACAAATATAATTTTGCATGGTCATATGTCGACATACCGAGTCTAAACAGTGATTTGGTGGTTCACAAATTGCCCACTGACCTGGCAGGCCCTCCAATTAATAAAAAGTTAAGCAAGTCTAAAATTGACATGAGTGTGAAGATCAAAGAGGAAGTCATAAAGAAATTCGGGCAAAGGTCATTCGCATCATTTGGTATCCCACTTAATTAGCCAATGTTGTGCTTGTGGCAAAGAAGGATGGTAAAATCAGGGTGTGCATCAATTATCATGATCTCAATAAGGCGAATCCTAAAGATAACTTCCCACTGCCGAAAATCCACATAGTGATTCATAATTGTGCAAAACATGAAATTGGTTCTTTTATGGATTGTTATGCAGGCTATCACCAAATCTTATTGGATGAGGAAGATGCATAAAATACGGCGTTCATCACACCGTGGGGAACATACTACTACAGGTTCATGCCTTTCGGTCTGAAAAATGCTGGGGCAACTTACATAAGGGCAATGACAACCCTATTCCACGACATGGTATATAGGGAGATCAAAGTTTATGTGGATGATGTAATTGTAAAGTCCAGGAATGAGTCTAACCACGTCAGAGATATGAGAAAATCCTTCCAAAGGCTCCACAAGTACAATCTTAAGATCAATCTTGCAAAATGCGCATTAGGTGTGCCTTCTAGAAATCTGTTGGAATTCAAAGTCTGCCGTCGAGGAATTAAACTGGACCCGTCAATGATTAAATCTATGCAAGAATTGCCACCCCTTTGGAACAAGACTGAGGTGATGAGTGCGTTAGGGAGATTGAAATACATCAGCAGGTTTATTGCTCAGTCCACGACAACTTGTGAGCCCATCTTTAAGTTGTTGAAAAAGGGCACTGTGGTCAAGTGGACGGAGGAATGTCAAGAAGCATTTGATATGATAAATGGGTAGTTGTCAAACCCACCTGTGTTGGTCCTATCAGAACCCGGGAGGCCTCTGATTCTGTATTTGACGGTTTTGTACAATTCATTCGGATGTGTGGTTGGTCAGCATGATATCATTGGTAAGAAGGAGCATGCCATCTATTACCTCAGCAAGAAGTTCACGTCTTGCGAGGTTAAGTATACTTGTCTTGACAGGACGTGATGTGCCCTAAATTGGGTAGCACAGAAGTTGAAACATTACCTGTGATCTTATACTACTACATCACCTCTCGGTTGGATCCGTTGAAATATATCTTTCAGAAGCCCATGACCACATGGAGGCTTGCAATGTGGAAGATCCTACTCATCGAATTTTTCATCGTCTAAGTTAATCAGATTGCAATGAAAGCACAGGCATTGGCTGACCATTTGGCTGAGAACCTAGTGGATGAAGAATATGAACCTTTGAATACATACTTCCCAAATGAGGAGGTGATGTATATTGATGAGTTGGAACAAGTTAAAAAGCCAGGATGCAAACTTTTCTTTGATGGGGCTGCAAACATGAAAGGTGTTAGGATAGCAGCACTACTTATTTCTGAAATAGGGCATCACTTTCCTATCATGGCTTACCTTCATTTCTATTGAACTAACAATATGGAAGAATATGAGGCATGCATTTTAGGACTAAGGTTAGCTGCAGACATGGGTGTCCAAAAAGTCTTTGTCTTGGGGGACTCGGACCTCCTGGTGCACCATATTCATGGGGAATGGGAACCATGATATTTAAAGCTCATACCATATCGACAATGCTACTTGGTCTATATAATTGATTTTGATCATTAGAGTTCAGGCATATTCCAAGAATCCACAATGAGGTTGATGATGCTTTAACTACCTTAGCGTTAATGTTACACCATCCGGATAAGGCTTATGTTGACCCGTTGCATATCCAAGTCCATGATCAACATTATTACTGTAGTGTGGTGGAAGAAGAACTTGATGGTGAACCTTGGTTTCACGATGTCAAGGAATATATCAGGATAAGAAGTGTATCTAGTACAATCCACAGGTGATCAAAAGAGAACAATGAGTCGCTTATCAAGTGGAATTTTCTTCAGTGGAGGGTTATTGTACAAAAAAGTGCCATATCTTGAGTTGTTGAGATGCATAGATGCTATACAAGCCACGGCCATCATGACCGAGGTACAATCTGAAGTTTATGGACTGCATATGAGCCGATATATTTTGGCAAAAAACTTCCTCCAAGCAAGTTGTTATTGGCTCACCATAGAGCGAGATTGTATCAGCTACGTACGCAAATATCATCAATGTGAGGTGCATGGAGATTTGATTCATTCCCCCACCATAATAACTACATACAATGTCAGCACCATGGCCCTTCGTTTCTTAGGGCATGGATATCATTGGGCCCATCGAGCCAGTAGCGACCAATAGGAACAGGTTCATTCTGGTGGCCATTGGTTAATTTACCAAGTGGGTTGAAGCTAAAACATTCAAGTTTTTGACCAGGAAAGCCGTGGTCGATTTTGTGCATTCAAATATCATATACCGGTTTGGGATCCCAAAGTTAATCATCACAGATAATGGTGCAAATGTCAATAGTCATTTGATGAAAGAGGTATGTCAGCGGTTTAAGATTACACATTGCAATTCCACCCCATATCACTCCAAGGCGAATGGAGTAGTCGAGGAAGCCAACATGAACATAAAGAAGATACTTTGGAATGGAAGGTTCCAGGCAACGGCATGAGAAGCTGCCTTTGCATTGTGGGGTTATCGCATTACTGTTCGTACTTCAGTAGAGGCAACTCCTATCTATTGGTGTATGGAACAAAATTGGTGATACCGGTAGAGATTGAAATCCCATCCTTTCGGATTGTCACTGAGGCTGAAACTGATGATGGCGAATGGGTCGAAAAATGCCTGGAGCAGCTGGGTTTGATTGACGAGAAAAGATTAGCAGCGGTATGTCTCTGCCAACTATATAAGTAGAGAATGGCAAGAGCATATAACAAGAAGATGCGCCCACAAAGGTTTGAAGTGGGTCAATTGGTATTGAAATGTATCCTCCCTCATTAGGCAAGGCAAAGGGCAAGTTCGGACCGAATTGACAAAGGTCATTCATCGTGATGAGAGTGTTGTCCAATGGGGCTTTGCATTTGACATTTGTAGAAGGCAAATGTGTAGAAATGGCAATCAATTCTGATGAGGTCAAGAGATATTATATCTGATTTTCTTTGGTTAAATTGTATTTTTTTGTACTTGGAATATTTTTAAGATTGTAACGATGAAGGCATTTTGTTCTGCTATCTAAACACTTTACACGTTATTACCCCTTTGAGCCTTATTTGTTTGTTTCATATTCTTCTTTCAAAATTAGTAGCAAAATAAAAAGCGCAAGCGTAAAATATAAGTAAAGGAAAGAAAAAAGAGAAAAGAAAATATTGAGAAGAGAAAGAGGAAAAAAAGAGAGAAAAAAAGATAAAAAGAGAAAAGAGAAGAAAAAGAGAAGGAAAAACAGCAAAACAACAAAACAACAAAAACAGAAGGGGAAGAAAGAACAGAAAAGAAGAAAAGAGAAAAAAGAAAGAAAATCAAAACAATAAAGCAATTTTTAACATGAACTACGTCCGACCTGATTCCTTTTAAGGATACGTAGGCACGGTTCGGTCCAATCAAAATACATATCCAAAAAGTCCCCAAGCAACAAACTGGGGCAGAAGTTGTGGTTGTTGTAAGAAACCTGATTATGAAAGTTGTAATTTTGAACCCATTTGAATTGTTTTGAGCCTTTGATACCCTTTCTTTATAAACCTGTCCAAACTCCCACGGTACGGTCCAAAGAAATCCCTTCTGATCAGCCATCAAGATGCCAATTCGAGAAATTAGAGATGATTCCTATTAGGGGCAACACTCTGATCCGAACAAGAAAAATAAAAATGAGAGAGTCTTATTGGTGAAAACCCTCTTGGGCACCGTAAGGCGACCGTAGTTGAGAGAAATGAAAATGAGAGAGTATTATTGGTAAAACCCTCACGGGCACCTTAAGGTGAAAGTATGTTGAGAGATGAACAAATGAGAGAGGTATGTTGGTGAAAACGTTTAAGGGCACCGCAGGATGAGCAAGGTCAATGTTTGGTTGAAGAAATTGGGTTATGGAATTCCGGGGCAATAAAGCATGGAAATTGAGAGTTGAATTGTTGGACATGCTAGGCCAACTAATCTTAAATGCATGTTATGATCATTGGTACCAATTGTTCCACGTAGATAAGTCTCTTTTCTTTTTCCCTTTTAGCAGTCATCCAGTTTTGGATTCTTCTTATCCTTAACACTCAAAGTCATTGAATTTCCTTTTTTTGGGTTTTTATTTCTAAAAGATATTTCAAGGTCAATCTTGTATGAGCAAGTAAGAAAGGATTTCAAAGCTTACTACCAGCTCCTAAAAGTGCAAAGCACAGTATGGTGCAAACATACCAAAGACAACATGATTTAAAGTGGGATATAAAGAATCACCGGAAGCTTCATCGGTGGAATAATTTGGCAATTTTAGGAGAGATGCAAAGATTTTGATTAAGAGGTCAGGGATGTAATACAATGGTTTGGGTACAAAACACTCGGTTCATCCATGTTCCTGGGGTTTTGAAAAGTCAATCAGAAGGTCAGGCGGTTCATAGTAAAAAAAAAAAAGCATGACAGTAAGGAGGCCACCTTTAGCAAGAATGCCACAAACTAACCCCCACATTTCAAATTGACAAGATTTTTCTTTGATTGGAAGAGGGGCAAAAAGTTTTGGTTGTCTCGAGGAAATCCTCCATAGGGGAAAAGCAAGCACTAGACAGGTATGACCGTAAATTTTCAGGACACTCTTGGAAAATGGGACCTAGTTAAAGTTCAAAATAATCATGAATTGCAAAAACGAACATAAGTTGGCTAATAATTTGCATGTTTGAGATAGAATCTAATTACGAATTTTCAAGACCCTCCTAGATAATGGGACCTAGTTTAAAATTCAAAGCATTCATGAGTAACAAGATCCAGCATATGTCTTACTCAAGGAAATATAAGTTAATTTTAAAATTTTCATTTTTAGGATAGGATTTAACCAGGAATTTTCAGGACCCTTCTGAATATTGGGACTTATCTTTAAGATTTCTATTAGATAACAAGATGTAGAGTAAGTTCTGTTGTAGCATAGTATGATTCAGCCTTCAAATTGACACTCTTATGATAAGACATGATTTTTGATTTTCAGGACCCTCTTAAAAAATGGGACGTAGTTTTAAATGCAAAAAAATCATAAGTAGCACGATCGAACATAAACGTACTCCAAAAGAACATAAGTCAAATTCAAAATTTTTGTTCTTTAGATAGAATTCAGTTTAGAGTTGTCAGGATCCTCCTAAAAATATGACCTAGTTTTTAAAAAAATAGTAGAAAAATATACCATAAGTGTACCCCAAAGGAATACAAGTTAGTTTCAAAGTTTTCATGTTTAAGATAGGATTTAGACGGGAGTTTTCAGAACCCTCCTGAATAATGGGACCTGGCTTTAGGATTTCCATTATATAACAATATTTAGCATAAATTCTGTTGTAGGGTAGCATAATTCAGCTGTAAAGAATTCTCACTCTTAAGATGAAACTTTACTTTGGATTGTCAGGACCCGCCTGAATAATAGGATGTTGCTTTAATAATTTCTTAAGTAACAAGATATATCTTAGTATTAAAATTATCGTCGGTTAAGAGTTGTCAAGACCTTCCAGGATAATAAGATGTACCTTTAATAATTTTTAGATAACAAGATATAGCATATGTAATACCTTTAGAAGATACAATGTAGTTTTAAAATTATCGTTGAATTAAGATTTTTTAGGACCATCCTGGATAATGGGATCTAGCTTTCAAATTCTTAGTGATATTTGGTGACATGATTTAGATAAAACTTACAAATATGCCCAGCCACCAAATTGGGGCTGCATATTTTCTTTGTTTTGTTTATTTTTGTTAAACTCAGGTACCCACCTGGAGAACAATGGAATACAGTTCAAATTTTGGTAATTAGGAGCTCACCTAGAGAACAAGGGAATACAATTCAAGTTTTCGTGATCAGGCACCCACCTGGAGAACAAGGGAATTCAGTTCACGTTTTGGCAATCAGGAGCCTACCTGGAGAACAAGGGAATACAGTTCAAATTTTTGTAATCTGGAGCCCACCCGGAGAATAAGGGAATACAATTCATGTTCTGGTAATCAGGCACCCTCCTGGAGAACAAGGGAATACATTTCAAGTTTTGGTAATCAGGAGCCCACATGGAGAAGGAGGGAATACAATTAAAATTTTGAGTTTTGGCAATCAGGAGCCCACCTGGAGAACAAGGGAACACAATCCATGTCTGGGTAGTCAGGCACCCACCTGGAGAACAAGGAAACTCAATTCTACTTTGGCAATGAGGCATCAACCTGGAGAAAAGGGAAACAAAATAGAACACAATTCCAATTTGGCAATCAGGTATCCAACTAGAGAAAAAGAAAAAATCTCAAAGTATAATACGAGTTTGGCAGTCAGTCATCCCCCTAGAAAAAGGAAAAACATCTCAGATTACAATTTAAGTCAGCAAGGCAACAAGGATCAAGAGAAAGCTTAAAGATATAGATAGGATTTATTGTAACTCATAGATCATAGGCTAGTCTAGCTTTGTTTTATTTTGACATGGTGTAATAAAAGGGGTTCTGTAATCAATAAAAGCAGTAGTAGCAACAGTGAAATCACAGCTTAATGGTAGTCCCAGCTACCAAAATGCCTAAACTACACTGATCTGATTCCTTTTTAGCCAAGGATATGTAGGCAACCTCGGAAGCAGTGTGCGGTCAAATCTTTCAAAAATGCTTCCCACGAAGTACTCAAACGGGCAAAAGTCGCTCGTATCCGCTCACTTTATTTTTGAACAAAATATCTTTATATCCGAGCAAAGAGGGCCAGCTGTGAGCATGTGATTTTTGCCCTATATGAATTACTCCCATAAATTCAAAAAAAAAAAATTCCACTATTTGTAATTTTGTGAATCTTTGTGGCATTTTGTGTTAATTATTTGCATTTATCTGTCCATTCTTATTAATAAAAAATACAAAAATGTATTTGTATTTGCATTTAGGGTCCTATTCTATATTTTTTTGGGATTATTAGTTAACTAATTAGGGAAAAACATGAAATAAAATAATAAATGTAGCTCATTTTGCATTTTTGACCTTTTAATTGTCGAATTTATTATAGTTTTCTTTTTAATTTAGGAATTAATCAATTTTGATGAAGCAATTTACTTAGTTTTGGAATTAAATCAGGTCTTCTTTTTATTTTAATTTGTATCCAACAAAATCTGAAAAAGAAAAAAAAAGAGGAAAAGAAAAGAAAATCAAAAGAAAATGGGGTTATTAATAAAGGATCAGATTTCGGGCTAATTCCTTGAAATTCCCATGCCCAGTTGATTAAATACATGTTACCTTTCCAAAATTACTCAAAAACCCAGCCCAATTCTTCTTAGCCCGGCAAAGATAAAGCCCATTTTTCCCTTTGTCCTGACCCATCTCCGTAGAGATTAAACGGCCCTGTTTTCCCCTCCAATCGATCACAGTTGTCGAGGATCTTGATCCAATGGCCCTGAAGCTGGGGTCAGTTGATATTTAAATGTCCAAATGCCCCCTCCCCCACCCCCATCTCTCGTCTCTCATCACCCCAGAGAACCCTCATTAGCACAGCCCTGAACCACTGACTGTCGCCCGCCAGAAGTCACCTACGGCGGCGGCCGACATCAAATCCCCATTAAATTCACACTCTCGCTCCTCCTCCAAATCCCCATCCTATATCCCCACTCCGTTTCTCCCAAGTCTCACTATATCTCCTCAAATCTTGGAAACCCTAGCGCAACCCATGCTTTATCCAGTGGCAGTGCTGACCCCAAACCCCACCAAAATAATACCCCAAAGCCTCATTAACCCTTTCTTCCCTAGTATGTTTCCCTTTACCATAGATTCTTAACAAAGTCTCTCGAATCTGTTTTTGAAAGAAAACCTATAAAGCCCAAAACCCCAAATCGAAGTTTCGCTGAAGGGTTGGGGTCATGTTGGACTTTATTCGTGTGTTCTTGAATGGAACACAAGATTAAGGTCTAACTTGGCCTAAATTGGAGGTTTAAAGATCTGCTTCATTTCTTTGCTGTCCAAGCCATCGTAGGTATTTTTCCTTTTGTTTCGTTTATTTTCATTTCTTTATCTCATCTATCATTATCTTCTGTCTCCTTTTCTTTATCTTAATTGTTTCTTGTTTGTCGAGTTATCCAAAGCCATTTCTTGAGCATGATCAGTATCAAGTTTGCTTAATTAAGCATGATTTTGTGTTAGATTCTGTTCGTTTTATTTTTTTAAAAGGCCTAAGACATTATCAGCTTTCATGATTTTGTAAGTCATTTAGTCTAGTAGCTCAGTTTTTCTTTGATTGCTAATGTGAACTTGGGTCCTACAGCCCTAGGTTTGGGCAGCGGTCCTAGTGGATTCGACCTAGTATAGATTTGACCCATAACCCATTTAAGGTTCAGGGGGGTAAATAATAAGGTAGCCAAGGGGAAATTCAGATAGTTCGTCTAAGGAATCTATGAATAACCACCTTAAGAAACTTTTTAGAAAGTTGAAAATAATCTTACTTGAATAGCAAGTCAGTAATGAAGGACACCTAAGATAAAATGAGAATTAAAAAGGGGGCAGAATGCAAATTAAAATTCCAAGGTATGCTCTAGTCCCTTATCTATGAAGGCACCCTAAACTTGTCTAGCAAGGCAGACTGGAAGAGCTAAACATTCATAAAAAAGATAGACGGATAAATTGCTACGTTTTACTGGATTTTGAGTGATTTTCAATTTATTTTCAAACTCTGAAATACTTTCTGAATAGCCTGAGAATTGAAGTGGATTAAGCTCAATGTTAGTTTGTGTGTTTTAGAAGGTGTTTTGGTTTGAAGCTTGGATGAAATGATTGTTTCATAGAGTTCTCTTTATGAAATCCTCAATTTCTGATTCATGAAATAGTTTTTGAGCTATATGGGTTAAGATGACTTAAGTTTGGTGTTTTAAAAGGTGGTTTTGGAGTTCTAGTTGTGGAATTTGGCCGTTCAGCATAAATATTTGGTTTAATGTTATTTCGTGGTTTATTTTTGTTTGTGGGATACTGTTGTTGCTACTGCTGATCTTTCTGCCATTTTACTTTCATTTCTAGGTATTTCTCTAACACTTTGAGGACCAATTGATTGTAATTCGAGGCTTGGCTTTAAGAAAAATATGATTATACTTGAGGTTGTGTTGAATTTGCGTAACTAGAAATCAATTCCTGCATCTAGGCATAATGAAGTCTCCTGAATCAATTTTGATGCAGTAATGTTTTGTGCTCTTATTAGGTGGATCTTATATGCCAAGGTGTAGAGGGAAAACTATTGCCTCAACTAATGTAATTTTGATCTGAAGTAGAATATAGTTCATTGCATAGTTTTTTAGACTATGATCATATAAACTCTATTTTGAGTAGGGTATGTAAGGTTTAATTGTCTGGATTTCTTGAGTTTGAATTGATGAATATGTATAAAAGGAATTCCAAGAGTATTCACAAGAAGTGTTTGCATGCAAACTTCTGAAAACCCCTGTAGTACTTCGTATTATTTCCTGAATTCCACGTGTTTGATTAAAGTCTTTTATTTTTGAGGAATTTGTGTTGATAAATACTCATGGTGGTACTGGATGTTGAATGACCGGAATAAGACAATGTCGTATGTCTTTTAAGATCAGAGCATTAGAATTGGAACTTGCAATTATTATTGTTAGTAAAAATTTAGAAATTTTGTTGCCTATTGTTAATTAGTTAATTTGGAACTCTCAATTGCTTTCGAATTACTGTTGGATTCCATATAACTAGTTATTGATGAGTTAAAACAATTCCGAAGTTTCTAGCATATGTACTAGTCTCGCTCTCGGCTCATTTTGAATTCCTTGACAACCTTGAACGTTGTTCATGCACGGTACAGATTCGATGTTGGGCCTTGACTCAACAGCTGCAGGGTCTCGAATTTGGTCTCGTTTTTGAGACCAGTTCTGCAAGTTTCCTTGAATCAAAGCCTGGCCATTTCTTTTGGTCGGGCTACCACTCCTTTTTTGTTGGCCCAAGTTCTTTTTATGCAATGAATTAGGATTACCTCACGTAAGCCATCCTAATTAGTTTAAGGAGAATATATAATTATATTTCGTATTAACTAATCAGACTATTAACTAGTTAAGGCACACCATATTCAATAATACAAAATAGTTATGGCCCTAATGAGTTAGTATAGAAACCTTTAAGTAGAATACTTTGATGTGCGGTGTGCCAAACAAAAATGACAATTGCATAGCCCTTGTTTTAATTAATTTTCTTTTAAATCCATAGAATCTGAGGAATGCTATTTAGCAAATTTTCATGGGCATCGTAAAGTCAAATCCCGTAGTTGCTTTGGGCGCGTATATTTAATAATATTACCTTCCTAATCTCAGGTGCATATTTAAGTGACCAAAATCCAAATCTCAATATTAGATAAAATGTGTTATGGACTGCGGGTACATTTATTTAATGTGGCTCGAAACATATTTTAAATGACGTAGCAATCTTCCTTTAATCAAATAAAAGTGGTATAAAAGTTGAACCATAGGTTAAAACATGTACTAGAGTCAGATAATCAAGCCAACTATAACAGTTGAGCGGCCGTGCTAGAACCACAGAACCCACAAAAGCCTAACACCTTCTCCTGGGTTAACAGAATTCCTTGCCCAAATTTCTAGTTCGCAGACTGTAATACAGAGTCTATCTTTTCCTCGATTCAAGATTTGAAATGGTGACGTGGGACACCATAAATCTCCCAAATGGCTGCTCTAAATCTTTTAATAATATAATCCCATTTAGATTGTCCTTTAATTGGAAAAACTCCCTTCATTATACCCTCTTCCACTGGTGTTGAAAAAAAGGAGGTATGACAAATACAGTAACAGAAAAATAGAAATAAGACAAACACAAGGAAATACCGCTCACAACAAGAATGATATCTGGGGTCTATTGGTATCACGAGGATCTCTTGGTATCCTCAATAAGTAAGCCAGGAATCTGTAGGTATCCCGAGCATCTCTTGGCATCGTCAATAAGTAAATCGAGGATCTCTTGGTATCCCGAGGATCTCTTAGTATCCTCATAAAGTAAGCTAGGGATCTCTTGGTATCCCACATCCTCAGTCCTGAACATTACACGTCCAGGGGATCTTCAGGGAGGCCGTCGCGTAGTACCAAATGTAAATACCCAGTAATTTGATATAACTTCGCAAGGGGATCTATCAGGTATCGAACCTCTAGTCCCAAAGTAAATTTGAAGGGGGATCTATCTGGAATCTAACAAGCACTCCACAAGTAAATACGCAAGGGGATCTATCTGGAATCTAACCCGCAGTCCCAAAGTAAATATGCAGGATGATCTATAGGGAATCGAACCAGCAGTCCCAAAGTAAATATGCAGAGGAATCTACGGGGATTCAAACATCCAGTCACAAAGTAAATATGTAGGGGGTCTATCGGGAATCGAACCAGCAGTCCCAAAGTAAACAAACAAACGGGAGCTACTGGAATCCCACATCCGTAGTCCCAATGTAAATACGCAGCCACAACAAGAAGATATTCAGCAATGAAGTTCAAAGAAATACAAGGTAACGGGTAGTTCTAGCCTAACATTCTTTGCGTAGTACAAATAAAGCAACTTAAGCAAATAGGCAATTTAGATCAACTAAGCATGCTTTTTCTAAACTAACACAGAGTATAATTGCAAATAGAATAAAGCAGGTAAGAAAGAAACTCAATCTAAATATTAAAGAAAAGTTGGGCGTTCAACAATTATCTCAAGTACGTGCTCGTCGCCTCACGTACAGGACATTTAATTACCAAACATCATATCCTAGGGGAAAGTTCCCACCTAAGGTTAGACAAGCCACTTACCTCGAACCGGCTCCAAAATCAAGTCAAAATAAACTTTTGCCATTAGTATCCGACTCCAAATGGCCCAAATCTATTCAATTCAATTACATATCGTAAATAACATCAAAAATAATTGATTCTACTATTTAATTCAGAGCTAAAATGCAAAAATTAGGTAAAATATAAAAAATTCCCCTCACGCTAGCGTCTCGAAATTGGGTGAAACTTATATTTTCAAAACCCTCATACTCTCACGAGTCTATACATAACAAGAACACAAAAATAGGAGTTCAAATGACCCCTCAAATCCCATATTAAAATTTAAAAATCCAAGCCCTAGTTCTTCCCTTTTTAGTTAAATTCCATGAATTTCTAGGCTAATTTCACAATAGAATCATGTTTTTTGGTTCATAAAACTTACCTCCAGTTGATTCTTCTTGAATCCCTCTTCAACTCCCTTCAAAGAGCGATCAAAATACTCAACTATGGTGGAAAATGGCTAAGACTCGCGGATGAAATGTCATAAACTTTCTGCCCAACTCCTGTAATTCCTTCATCGCGATCGCGGCCAAAGCCTCGCAATCTCGAAGAGAAAGAATTCCAAGACTCAAAAATGAACTATGCGAATGTGATGCTTGTTTTCCCAAAACTACGCGAGCGTGCACGTACTGATGTGAACGCGGAGAACAACTTTACTAGACCCTCAATTACTTATACGTGATCATGAACTCTTCTCTGCAAATACGAAGCACCATTAATTAACTTTCTGCTATCGCGAACGTGAAGAGCATTAACGTGGCCTTCCAAAATCTTTCTATGAGATCGTAGCCCCAGGCTCGCGATCGCGAAGGCCAAAATACTCATGCAACTGTTGTTGCAAATTTCTTAAATTCCTCAAGTCTTAAAACTTTTCGTTAGCCATCTGAAATCGCTCCGAGGCACCTGGGACCTCAACCAAAAGCACCAACACATCTTAAAACCTCATTCAAACTTGTTCCAATCATCAAAATACCTCAAACAACACCAAATCCACCAATTCATATCGAAATAAAACCTAAGTTTTCTAAAAACTTTTGAAACACTTTTTTTATCAAAACCTCGACAAAACCACCTCCGAATGACAAGAAGTTTTGCACACACCAAATCATATAATGATGTTGTAGCAACTCTTGGAATGCCATTCCAACCCTCAGACCAAAATCTCACCTATTAGCTGGAAACTTCAAAAATACAAACTTCGGCATTCCAAGCCAAAATCTACACCGGACCTCCAAACCACATTATGAACACGCTCCTAACCCCGAAATCACCTAACGGAGCTAACAGAACTATGGAATTTTCATTCCGAGGTCGTCTTCACATTGTCCCGACTACGGTTATTTTCTAATACTTAAACTCTAGTTTAGGGAATAAGTGTCCCAAAATTCTTCGAAACTCAAAACCAAACGTCCCAACAAATCAAATTAGTAGAAACAAACTTGGGGAAAGCAGTTAACAGGGGATCGAGGCATTAATTCTTAAGACAATTGGCCGGGTCATCACATCCTCCTACACTTAAACATTCATTCGTCCTCGAACGAACATAAAGGCGCACCTAAGGTAGTAAAAAGATGAGGGTACATGTTGCATATATCCTCCTCGGTCTCCCATGTCGCTTCCTCGGCCAGCTGACCCTGCCATTGAACCTTTACTGAAGCAATGTTCTTTGACCTCAACTTTCTGACTTGTCTGTCCAATATAGCCACTAGATCCTCAACATAGGTTAGATCCTTGTCAAACTAAACTAAACTGAAATCCAACACGTGCGACGAGTTACCATGATACCTTTGGAGCATCGAAACATGAAATACTAGATGAACTCCTACCATGTTGGGAGATAAGCCATGCTTATAAGCAACCTCCCCAACACTCCTCAATATCGCAAAATTGCCAATAAAATCTCGAGCTCAACTTCCCTGTCTTCCCAAATCTCATAACGCCTTTCATAGGACAAACCCGAAGCAGAACCCGCTCTTCGACAATATATGAAAATTACGAACCTTCCTTTCCGCGTAGCTCTTCTATCTTGACTGGGCTGCACGGAGTCTATCCTGAATCACCTTAACCTTCTCCAATGCATCCTACACCAATGTTGTGCCCAATAGCTTGCCTCACCCAGCTCAAACCAACCCACTGGTGATCTGCACATCCTACCATATAAAGCCTTATACTGCACAATCTGAATGCTGGATTGATAAATGTTGTCGTAAGAAAACTCCGCCAATAGCAAGAACAATCCCACGACCCTCCAAACTCGATCACATACGTACAGAGCATATCCTCAAGAATCTGAAGAGTGTGCCCCGACTGTCCGTTCGTCTGCGGTTGAAATGTGGTGCTCAACTTCACCCGAGTACCTAACTCATGTTGAACGGCACTCCATAACCGTGATGTAAACTGAGTACCTCAGTATGAAATAATAGAAACTGGAATACCATGCAGACGAACGATCTACCGGATGTAAATCTTTGCCAGCCGCTATGATGAATAAATAGTACACATAGGAATACAATGTGCGGACTTGGTCAGCCGATCCACAATCACCCAAATAGCATAAAACTTCCTCAAAGTCTGTGGGAGTCCAACTACGAAGTCCATGCTAACCCGCTCCCACTTCCACTACGGAATATGTATCTACTAAAGCAATCTACTAAGTCTCTGGCGCTTCAACTTCACCTACAGACAAATGAGGCACCGAGCTACTAACCCAACTATATCTTTCCTCACACGCCTCCACTAATAGTGCTACCTCAAATCCTGGTACATCTTCAATAAAGGCAATGATGAACGAGGTAACATATGGACTGGACACACTGTGTATCAAATGCATAAAGGCTACTAGGCCATTTGTCAGCCCAAATAACATAACAAGGAACTCGTAATGACCATACCGAGTCTTGAAAGTAGTCTTTGGGATATCTAGCTTTTGAATCTTCAACTGGTGGTAACATGAACGCAAACCAATCTTAAAAAACATTTGTGCACCTTTTAGCTGGTCTAATAGATCATCAATATGAGGTAAAAAATTGTCGTTTCCTCAGTGTAACTTTGTTCAACTAGCAATAATCAACGCACATACGCATAGAACAAGACATGAGCGCCCTAAGATGATACATTGGGCCGAATAAAACCCTTATCAAGCAAATCCCTGTAACTAATCCTTCAACTTAACTGAAGATCTCACCTCATCCTTTGTCCATAACCCTAGGACATGACCCAAACTTCAATATATGACATCCATCAGAGGAACTGAATTTTACATCATCACGCTGCATTACTCTTATTTTAACATGTTTTAACTCTTAATAGTTCTCAAATACATTCTCCCCCCCCCTTAGGTTCATTCGTCCACAAATACACAACATAACTTATCTCTTTGTTCACACATCTTAATGTCCCAAATCGTTTTTAGAAATTTCGGCAGGGTATCCACTGTAATTAGGACTATCGACCTGTCAGAGTAACACCAAACAACTCCTAACATAATATCCATAACTAAAAAAGTCACTATAATGTATATATTAACAATGTTAATCTGCGCATTACAAGCACTAAATTATCGTAACAATATTTGGACCTGAAACACATCACATGTATGTACATAACAACGTCTCTGGCCATCATAGTTACTCATAAATCACAACATTGCCAATTAACCTTATGTTACCCAACTCTCATTTCGAACCTCCACTTCACTCACAACGAGGCATAGAGACCTCATAATTACTTAGTTGAATTAACGAATCATATTTAATGCCACCCGGGAACCCATCTCGTACGCTAAAACACAACATCTACAACTCAAAAATGGCTTATTACGAATAACAAATATACAAAAATTGATAAATAAGCCTAACAGGCATGACTCCGTATTAAAAATACAGAAAACTTTTTTTTTCATAAAAGAAGAATCTTAAACACATAAACTTTTCACCACCAGGACCTCGTCCTTATATAAGATCCATTGCAGCTTGTAGCCTGGTTTAAAATATTCAACATTATATAAAATGTGAGGATCTCATCCTCAAATCTAAATCACACGTATTTGCATATTGTGCCAACTGAAATTTTTCGTTTCCTTTCTTTCTTCTATTAAAATAATTTTCGTCAAACAAAATCACAAGATATAATGAACCCTCATATCGGTAGGGCATATAATTCATAATTGAATTTAGTTATCCTAAAATTGCATCAAAACTCATTGTAGTAAGTAATAAAATGTCACTTTTAGCCTCATAACTATTCTTAGTGACCAACACATAACGATAGAAATAATTATCTCCATATAATAACCCAACGTGAGTATTCACATAAGTAGATTTTAGGATTATAAAGCTTACTCATGAGTGTAGCATATTTAGAGGACTTGCCTCTATACTCAGAACTGAATAGATTTAATGAAATATTTACTTTATAATCACATTGAGACAATATTTGTAATGACACCATCTAGTGTAGCAAGCAACATCATCCATACTGCGGCAATTATATCAACGGGTCGGTCCCCCACCTCTTAGGCGCCAACTACATGCTTGTTCTCCATCTCTAACTTGTACATATGTAGATTAGTAACTATGAGTATATGGACTGATTCTTCTGATGAAATCGATTCCTCCCAAGTCTGGGACAATCTCTTTTAATGCTCCCCTATCACAACATTCATAACACCTATCTACAGTCCAGCTGTTCATACTGAGTCTGTGCCGAATAACTAGAATCCATTGCACGAATCATGTACCAATTGTGCATTAGAAGATGATTGTTCCAAGTGAGTGCCCTGATTCAGCACTACAAGTATTCTGAAATTGTTTCCATGTCCCTGCATCATCCCGTAGAAATCTCAGCTTTTACTTATATACAAGTTTCGGAGGACCTTTGAACACCATAGAAATACATCTCGGGCCAAAGCTAATATGACACATTACCCCCACAATTTGATCGTTGATAGTTCACTCCCTTCATTTGGTGCAAAACCATAGATACATTACGATAATCCACAATACTAGCCTTTATCGATCGTATGACACCATCTTATGACACCTCAAGCCATTCGTTTGGTGCATGTCGTACTTATGACAATTCAACTAACTTCTTCCAGAATCTCTGGCTGATGGTTGCGTTATTCGCTATTAGAATTCTCATATTAACAACATAGTCTCTATTACCACCGACTATCTTCAGATCTACATCCACCTCGTGACTCTACTACTATCGTGACGATTAGGCAATTAAGTGAACCTTCTTAACACTGTACTTATCAACCATATGTCACAACCTAATGAATCCCCATGTGAACAACGGAATAATCTCTCAATACTCCTGTATTTTTATATAGATGACACACGGCAACAATTATTCAGAAATTCTTGGCTCCCTTATAATACTTTTGTAGTATCACGAACTCTTGGCATATAATTGATACCGAGTTGACAATTTCAATACACGAGTGGACGAAAGAGGAATATAAGATATAGGCTTCAGACTGAATAAAATTTGTATTGTAAGGAATAAAATAAAGTGTAATTTTCCTAACGATTACATAGGCTCTCATAGATAAGTACAAATGTCTGGTACTGATCGTCTAGACTCTAATAAACCATCATGTGTTCTATGACTCCTATGAACCTTGAGGTCTGATACCAACTTGTCACGATCCCAGTTCGCCCTCCGTGAACATGTCATGATGGCACCTAGTCCCTACAACTAGGAAAGCCTAACAATGAGGAAAAAACAAAAAATTGTAGAAGTTATAACTCAAACCAAGGTTTATCAAATGGAAAAGGGAATGCATAATGCCTCTCGGCACATACAGCACAATACCTCAACTACTACAATATTATCCCAAAACACAATAACTTATAGGAAAACAAGCTAACAAAATATAATACACTGCTTTAACTCTAGAATGGCTAAATCAACAGTAAGAAAAGAAGGCTAACTGCTAAATCTAGAATAAGATAGAGACTCATCGGTCTGCGAACACTGCAGATGTACCTCAAAGTCTTTGCTAGATCTCTCTGCCTCGAAGGTGATACACCTAGGTGAAGGTACATGGATCTGCACATGAAAAACATGCGAAGAAGGGGCATGAGTACACCATAATGGTACTTAATAAGTGCCAAGACTAACCTCGGTTGGTTAGTGATGAGGAAGGTCAGGGCCCTACTAAGATAAAATATAATAAAAGATAGGATGAAGAGACAGTATAATGATAGTCTACACCAAGAATATAAATAGGATAAATAAGGAATACAGCGATAGAAAAAATAGAAATAAGACAAACACAAGGAAATACCGCTCACAACAAGAATGATATCCAAGGATCTCTTAGTATCCCGAGAATCTCTTTGTATCCTCAATAAGCAAACTAGGGATCTCTTTGTATCCCGAGGATCTCTTGGTATCCTTAATAAGTAAGCCAGGGATCTCTTGGTATCCCACACCCTCAGTCAAGAACATAACACGTGCAGGGGATCTCCTTGGATGCCGTCCCATAGTCCCAAATAAAAATACTACGTAATTCCATATAACTGTGCAAGGGGATCTACCAGGAAATGAACCTGCAGTCCTAAAGCAAGTGTGTAGGGGGATATATCGGGAATCGAACCTGCAGTCCCAAAGTAAATATGTAGGGGGGTCTATCGGGAATCTAGCCCGCAGTCCAAAAGTAAATATGCAGGGGGATCTATCGAAAATCTAACCTGCTGTCCTAAAGTAAATATGCATGGGGATCTATTGGGAATTGAACCCGCAGTCCCAAAGTAAATGTGCAACGGGATCTATCAAATATTAGACCCGTAGCCCCAAAGTAAATATTTAAGGGGATCTACCGGGAATCGAACACGAAGTCCGAAAAATAAATATGCAGGGTGATCTATCAAAAATCTAACCCGTAGGCGCCTCCTCGGGACTACCAGTAGCTTCGGTTGTTGAATCTCGTGCAACTTAGGTTGTGGTTGTATTGGCTGCAAGCGGAACGTTGGCGCTTTAGGGGTGTGTTGACCATGCACTCTCGCTTTGTGAGCTCCGTCAATCCGCTATTCATCGATAGACAAAGCTCTCTCTTTATCAACTCGTGCCAGATGCAACATTCTTTTTCCTTCTTGCAAACCACAGGAGCGCCTAGCGCCCAGAGGAGAAAAGCTCATTTTCCTTTAATTCACATAATATCTTGAATGATTGAGAAGAAGAAAAAGTTATCACACAATCGCTTGAAAAATCGTCCTCACTGACCTGAGCGATTTCGATCACCTAGCAGGCCTTTTATTTGGTAGGTAACATCGACAAAGCGTATCATCAGATTTTACTGCACTTCGGACAGTCATCGGTAGCATCATATGGAGTTCAAGCGTAGATCGGTTGGTTTGTCCTTGGCGATAAGTGATCCTTCACGTATCACCCCCATACTTCTTTGATCTCCCTTTCTCCTGACGTAAGAAAGTGACACATGCTTGGCCAGCTTTTTTCAAACTTGACGGTCAAGGAAGCATTTCCGATTCCCCGATCCACTCTCGTGCTAACATGCTAACAGCGATTTAGGTAAGCCAGGGGCAAAGCGGGAATGCCTATCTAAGATAATACTTCCTTATGCTCTTGGGGATTCATCTCTACCTTTTCCATAAAATGTGGTGGCCAAACCAGATAGTCCATTTCCTCTCTTTTCTTGCTCCTCAAGAAAGACGGCTAGAAACATCCAATTAGAAATGGTTTCCTGACCTATGTTAATATTTTGGAAAGGGGATGTTTGCCTTTTGTAACAAATAGACCCACGATACGGACTAATATATTTTCTTACCCGTAAACATAAGTAAGATCTATTCATAGTGGTCAGTCCCCCACGGCAGGGCTTCTTGCTTTTCATGAATGTGTCTCCCCATCTGCTTACCCACCTTTTACTCTAAGATGCCAGTTCGTTGTAACCCTAAAACACGGTGTTAGCGGGGTTGGGCTCCCCTGTAGAAATACAACAAACATGGGATAGCCTGGAACGATGACTGGAATTATCCACAGCAGATCCGAAAGCTTTAGAATTTGCCTGAGAACGATGGCCAGCTGAAGGTATGGATGAAAGAAAGAAAAAAGCTTTTCTTCTTTTAGTGTAACTTAAGTTGTCTTGTGAAGTCTATCGAATGGAAAGTTCCTATGAATTAGTTCCAAGAAAGCGGCCGTTCACGTCAGGAATAGATGCCGTTAAGGATGTACTTGCTTTTCCTTTTTTCAGTCGAGATTGGGTTGGTGTTCAGTGTACCGCTTGTGACGCCTATGCTTTGCAAGCCTACATAGGGTAAATGATCAAAATACCTCTGCTGTTAGCTAAGCCTAGTCACCTTAAGTCTTTGTATGAACAATCTCTCTTGTTGTATAGCTATTTTCTCTGGGTTCTTCCCAAGGGGGCTAACCGTTAATAGCTGATTTAAGGAAATCGTTTTTGAAAAAATGCTTTTCTAGCTGTTGATGTATAACATGAGGGCTCTTATCGTTTTTGAGTTCTCTAAGGAAGTTGAGTGAGAACACCTCGCTGCTCGGAAACACCCAGTGTTGACCAGACTGAGAGACACGAAAGCGCAGGTAACGCAAGTTGGCGAAGTGGCATTAAGCATCCCTAGCTGTACGGAAAAATGGGTCTTTATGATATCATCTACGTCTGTACTGCTCCTCGTGGAGTAGATCCCGCATCTAACCAAGTCTTTGACCAGGGAACGGGAGAATTCCCACTACCGCTAGCAGGCCAGCCGGGCCGTGAGCGAGGCGTGAACGGGCTTCCTAGGAATTGCATCAGACAAGAAAGCTCCACAGAAGACTCCGAATGAGTAGGAATTGGCTCACTAGGTTCTTCAACTAAAAAGTAGTCAAATCGCAAAACTCCTTACTACAAGCCTCCTTCGATGCCTACTTAAGCCGGACTCTCTTGTGGAAGCGGAAAGGAGGATTCCCTTTCCATTTTACGGCACTCTCACCGACAAATAGCTTGAATGTCTTTGCTTTCACATCTCTTCCGCCTGCACCTCTTCTGAAGTCTGGTTTTGATCATGGATTTCCACTGCTTAGTGTGGAAAAGCTTGTTTCCCATCACTCTCCTTTCCCTAATATGAACCTTGAGTCATCAAAGTCTTTCTGACTCGGCCTGGCCCGGTCTCCCTACGGGACTAGTTCTTCAAAAGGCGAAACTCTCGGTTGTAGTTTGGCGACCCATCTTCAGTAGGGCCTAGCTCTCTCTCTTTCCGACCGGTATGTAGAATCGTTGGAGCGATCAGAGCAAGCGGTTTAAAAAGCTTCAAAAAGAATGCCTGTCTAAGAGGGTCTCGTCCAGGAAAAGAAAGGTTAAAGAGTCAGTCGGCTATCCACGCTTGCCTAACCTCAGAGATGAAGCCGAAGGAAAAAACCTGAGGAGTTGTTCTCCCTTTTTCTATATTTCTAAGTCGAGGGAATCGGGGCATAGAAGGTTTTTCTCCCTAAAAAAAGCATTTTTCCATTGCTCGACTCGAAGCAAGCACGAGCTCTAACTTAATAGTGTAATACCAAGACCGGTAAGAGAGAATGGACTTTATCCATTCGGACAAAGCCCATGCCCCCCTAACCAGTCGTACTCTGACCAGGATTCGAAAAACTTCGAGATCACCGAGTTTCTCGGGAATTGACCCCTCCCAAAGTAAATAAACAAGGGTGGAGTTATCGGAATCCCACATCCATAGTCCCAATATAAATACGTAGCCACAACAAGAAGATATTCAACACTGAAGTTTAAATAAATACAAGGCAACAGGTAAGTCTAGCCTAACATGCTTCACGTAGTACAAAGAAAACAACTTAAGCAAATAGGCAATTTAGATCAACTAAGCATGCTTTTTCGCACGTAATGACAGATCACGGCCATATTATTAAAAGTTTGTGGTATGAATGGGTTTCATTCTAGTGCTCGAAAATAATATTCCAAAGCTCCCAGCAGATAAAGTACATTACATAGTCCAGGGATTGGCGACTTACCCATTAAGTAACTTTGAGACTGGACGTAACGTCGAGGTACTGCAGAAAAAAAATAGCAAAATCCGATCCAATTTATCGTAATCCATTAGTTAACATGTTGGTTAACCGTATTCTGAAACATGGAAAAAAATCATTGGCTTATCAAATTATCTATCGAGCCGTGAAAAAGATTAAACTAACACGGGCTAAAATTGCAAATAGAATAAAGTAAGTAAGAAAGGAACTCAATATAAATATTCAAGTGAAGCTGGATTTTGAACAATTAGATCAAGTACCCGCTCGTCACCTCACGTACAGGACATTCAATAACCAGACATCATATCCTAAAGAGAATGTCCCTCACACAAGGATAAAAAAGCCATTTACCTCGAACCGGCTCCAAAATCAACTCGAAATCACACTTTTTCCATAAGTATCCGACTCCAAATGAGCCAAATCTATTCAATTCAATTACATATCGTAAATAACATCTCAAACAACTTATTCTACTATTTAATTCAAAGCTAAGACGCGAAATTAGATAAAATGACCAAAATTTCCTTTAGTCCAGCGTCTCAAAATCGGGTGAAACTTATTCTTTCAGAAACCTCATACTCTCATGAGTTTATACATAACAAGAGCACAAAAATCAGAGTTCAAATGACCCCTCAAATCCCAGATTAAAATTTAAAAATCTCAATCCCTAGTTCTTCCCTTTTTAGTTTAATTTCATGAATTTCTAGGTTAATTTTACAATTGAATCATGTTTCTGGCTCAAAAAACTTACCTCCAATTTATTCTCCTTGAATCCATCTTAAACTCCCTTCAAAGAGCTCTAAAAATACACAACTATGATGGAAAAATGGCTAAGACTCGCGAATGAAATGTTATAAACTTTCTGCTCAGCTCCTGTAATTGGGGATGTGTGTGCAGAATTTCAACCAGAAACTTTGAAAATTTAAAATTTGGCATTTCAAGCCTAAATCTACACAGGACTTTCAAAACACATTTTAAACATGTTCCCAACCCCGAAAGCACCTAAAAGAGCTAACGTAACCATCGAATTTCCATTCTTAATCTGTCTTCACACTATTCCAAATATGGTCAATTTTCAAACACTTAATCTTTTATTTAGGGAGTAAGTGTCCCAAAATTCTTCAAAACACAAAACAGAACGTACCGGCAAATCAAATTAGAAGAAATAACTTGAGGAAATTAATTAATAGAGGATCGAAGAATTAATTCTTAAGACGATTGGTCGGGTCGTCACATTTCTATAGGCGAAAGGGTGAATCAAATTCTTTTTGGCCAATCCTAGCAGCCTACTTTTCTCTTGAACAAATATTTTATTCTTTTAACTACACTTTTCTTTTGAATTGCATTCACTTTTATAGTGACCATTCTTACCACAATGTGAGCAGATTCTGTTCATAAAAAGTGTCAGGTACTTGCTTTTGGGATCACCCTTAGATGCAGGGTCCTGTATCCAAGTCCTATCTTATTTCTACTGTTTTGGTCATATAGCCATGAAAATGCATCAGAGGAAATATTCCATTTACAAGTTCTATCTACCTCGTGCTTAACCTTGCTTAGATCCTCCTTAAGGATTCTTATCTGCTCATCTCTTTTGTACAACTCGTCTTTTATTTTTTCTAGATTTTCTTATAATGTGAGTTATGTATGATTTCCTAATTTCAGTTTTAGATTTTCAGATCTTATCTCTAGGACAGTGGTGTCAAGTTAATGAACCCGGTTCTTTAACTCGGCATTTTTACTATCACTTTTACCAGCCTAAGTTCCAAATTTTTGCTCTAAGCTTTCAAAATCACATACTCCTTAGACAACTATTCCTTCTCATTGTTTAGATCCTCATATTCATCAATGAATTCCAAGAGTAACTCAGATAGCCTTTCTGTAGATAAAAATTTAATCTTGCCTTTGAGATGAATCATAGTTATATTAAATTCCTCATAGATTATCCAATTGCCATAAGTGCTTTTTCATCTCCATCTTCATCCTCTGAGTCCTCATCTGAGCTTTCTCTCCAGGCAGTAACTATAGCCTTTGTTGACCATTTGTTCTTCTTAGATTGAACATGTTCCTTCTTCTTGTTCCTTCGTTCAGCTCTTTCCTTCTTCCATTCAATTTCCCATTAAGGGCAGTTTTTGATGTGGTGATCAGTCTTCCCACACTTGTAACACCCCTCATTGGTTTGTTTTTCAGGAACCCTTGGTTTTGTTGTAACTTCAACTTCTTAAAGGGCCCTTTACCTCCTATTAGATACTTCTTGAAGTCCTTATTCATCATGGTCATTTCATCCTCCTCGAGATCATCACCTTCAGTGATTCTGAATGTCAGGATCCTTTCCTTCTTGGGTGCATCCATCTTCATGGTTTGCCTTCTAAGTTCATAAGTAGTGAGATTTCCAATTAGCTCATCCAACTTAAGAGTGGCAATGTTCTTTGATTTCTGAATAGCAGTGATTTTCCTTTCCCAAGAGTCTGGTAGAACCCTTATCAAAATCCGCTCAACTTTGTCTTCTTCAAGAATAACCCTTCCAAGAGACTTAAGTTCATTTGTCTGTATGGTGAACCTTTTATACATCTCCTGGATGGTTTCTATTCCTTCATGGTGAAATTCTCATATTGAGAATACAGCATTGTTCATCTAGACCTCTTTACTTGAGGTGTTCCTTCATAAGCCACTTGCAAAGTATCCCAGATTTCTGTAGCAGTGGTATAACTTTGAATTCTACTGTACTCGTCTGGACCAAGTCCAAACACAAGCCATTTCTTAGCCTTAGCATTTTTTCCTATTTCCTCAACTCCACAGCATAACAGTCAGCTCTTATATTTTTGGGACCATCAGTGACAATGTGCCATAGCTCATAGTCTTCTCCGATTATGTAATGTTTTATCCTGTTTTTCCACCAAGAGTAGTACTAGCCATAAAAGAGTGGAGGCCTATTAGTGGATTTTCCTTCCCAGTTTTCAATTGGTGCCTCATCTTGATCTGTTCCTAAGGTGTTAGGCTCTTCGCCGATAACCTGCTCTGATACTAATTGATGTTTTATATTTCAATACCACACAAGAGGAGGGAGGTAATTTTTGTGGTGACCAATTGCTAGCTTAAACTGATAATGGAAGGACCTCGTTCTTCTATGTGTTCCAACTACTACTCTTGCAGAATAATAAATGTAGAAAGTAAAGAACATATGTATTTTTACATGGAAAACACCCGGCTCAAAAGGTAAAAAAACCATGACCTACTTCTCGCTAGGATTTTACCAAACTCTCTACTGAAATCACGGAGCCAAAGACTGCATTTACAAAAACACTTTTGTAAACCTAGATTAACTCTAATCACATTCTAGCAACCAGCCTCTTATTGTTGTGACAACTTCAAGTTAAGTCTAACTTGAATACTCAAAGTAGCTATTACAATTTCTTCAGATAAAGCTAAAAGGTACAAAATGAAAATACCTACTACAATTGAACTAGAAATAAAGAAAGACGCATACAACTCTTTATGGTGCTGGTTCTTCAATCTGGTTCACGTTGCTTCAGGTTTGCACACTTGAATCACACAAGAACTGCTTGCAAAAAGAATAACTATTTTGCTCTCAATTCAAGCTTAAATTCTACATTTTTGTGCAACACTTGTAATGTGAGAACATCCTGCAACTAATAGAGTTAGAAGATTAAGAAATAACCATAGTTCTGATACAACTCTTCCTTGGTGGAAGAGTTCACGTTAATTTCAACTTCTAACTCCTTTACTATCTTGGATACTGTTCTATTTAAGTAAGGACTCCTTCTCCTTATCAATTATGCCCTTCTCCTTATCAATTATGCAACCTTTTAGATCAAGAGGTAATAAATATAGCAAGTTAAGCTTCTCTCTTGACGTGCATCCCATATGCTTGAATCTGTCTGTTTTTGTGCACCTGAGAGATGGACCTGAGGGATAGACCTGGTTCATGCCGGAGTTACTTTGTGAGTCTTCAAAACTAGCATTTACTTGACCCAACGGCTATTATGTTAAATGTCTTGGAGGATTAATAAGTGTGGCTAATATGACATTGTTAATACGGATAGATAAGGGTGGCTATGTCAGGGATGATGTGTGATGGTCTGGGGGCACATATTGATGATATTCGTGCGATGGTGTGATTTTCTTTATGTATGTTATGCACCTTACATGACTTGTTTTGCTGAATCAAATGAGCTACTTGATGCATTTGATATTACCTGTTGACTTGGACTATAATAGTGCACTCACACAAGCATACAATGTAGCATGCCGTTTACACCAGTTCGGGAGTATAAAACTTGGAATACATTGATTATGCCCATGTATTCTTGTATTATCTACTTATATTGTGATATTCAGTGTGTGATCATGCCAACCGCATTGTGATACTGAGCATGTGACCATGCCGGAAAAATTTTGGCATTCAGCATGCGACCACGCTAGGCGGATTGTCATTGCGAGTCTATCATCATGCTGGCCAGATTAAGATATTGGCACGTGCGTTGTACATGTAGTTATGATTAATAATGTGGGCACAATGTGCCATCAGAATACTATTTGTGATTTGAGACTCATGACCAGTGTTTATGAGATAAGGTATGTTAAAGTAATTCTTTTGTGAAACCTTGTGTTAGAACGGTTTGAGTATTCGGTTGTCATTGTTTTTCCTTAAATGGTTTCACTGGTACTTATCAGCATTCGAATTCTTTTACGGTTTGAATGTGTGGGCTATTTCTTTCTTTGGTTTGTTGGTGAAGGAACATGATTTGTAAAGTATTTGTGAAGTCCTTGATTTTTGAGTTGGTAAAAAAAGCAAGTCATAAAATATAATCTGTTAGAGTCAATTTTCGAGGTTCGAGGATATTAGAAGTGTGACACAAATATTTTAAATAGTCTTAGCATGAGTATAAAAATGTTGAAAGATGACAATAGTCCTTATTTTGAGTTCTATGCATTGATATATATAAACAATTTTCGTTGATATGATGCTTGAGTATGTTTTAAAAGTATGTTGTTTCCCGATGTACCAATTTTTAAGTTGCTCGAGCAGGAGCAAGAGTTTAAGTGTAGGGTATTGATAAGTGATGAAAAGTACATATTATTTTATGTTTGCATATTATTTCTTATATGTCTGGCGGCAGATCGCATTCTTATAAATTTGAAATATGCTCATTACGTGTTATTGTGTGTAAGAATGAGTTTGGATGGAAGTTGGCAAAAATTGGATAATTTTACACAAAAGGAAGTTAAGAGGCAAGTGCTGAGAGCATGCCATAATTGATGCATTGCATGAAAGATAGGCATGAAATGGCCTAGGAAGTGAATCATAATTAGTGAAGTACGACACGTTTTCGCTACCACAGCACGTGAAAGAAACAAAGAAGAAAAAACAAAGGAGTGTGCCTAGGGGTCACGTATTGCACCAACCCGCAGCACACGACTCAACTTTTCCTATTTCAAAATAGGAGAGCTTAAGGAAACCCCATACAAACTCTAATCAATACAAATACATCACAAAATATCCTTTGAGGGGAGAGGAGGGACACTACTTTAGGGTAAGATAGCACATAAGGAGACAAGAACATGCTAGGAGCAAGGAGGAAGATTCAACCATGAGTTATCCCCTTTCTCTTCCTATTTTACATAGTTGATTATGAATTTTATAATTGTAATTTACCATATTATTATGACTAGCTAATTTGTTTTCTAGAGTTTTGATGTAACCTCTTAGAGGATGAATTATTATTACGTTTTAATATTATTTAGCTTTAGGATTTCTCTACTTATTTAACTACGTGTTTATTTAAGTTGATTGATTGTCCATCGAGTGAGTGTCCCTATTTGTTATGTATTTCTTGGGAAAAGGTACAAATTTAGGTGGTTGTTAAAAAATTCACTCCTAACATATGTGAGAAATTAATAAAACGGGTTTAAAGGTAGCTTTAGGAATAACAAGCGTTTACGTGATCGTAATGAGTGGTAAGATAAAACTAGCTAGTGTAGTTTGAGAGAATATGTCTAGTAAATTGCTATAGTTGCTCGAAAAAGAAATACGACACATGAAATGCTTACAATTAGTAGTGAATACTTCGGGAAAAATATATAAGGAAATATTCCGACAATGAAAAAAATCATAACTCTAGTCCTTCGTAATCTTGTCTCCAACCCTTAGTATCCCTTGACTATTAGAGTTCGTACAATAATATTATCTGTCCATCTACTTTGCAAAAATTACCCTTACTATTTTTTTTTGGCTCAAGACTGTCCTTACGACTAACAGCCCTATTAGGTTAAGAAAAAAAGTTTAATTAATTTCTACGTGTCATTATCCCATTTGCTTAACTTAAGATCCACCCAAATTAAAATATACACCCCCCACCCCCACCCCCCAATATGTAAAACTCATATCCAAAAGATTTATTTTTCTTTGCTCTTCTCCTTCGCAAAGCATTGTCCTCTCCTCAAAAAAAAATGCATATGCGTTCTTCTTGTTCTTCTTCTTCTTCTCGTCCTTTTTTTTAACCTTACACTCTATTTGAATAATCACGACAATAACCATTATAGTTTTATTTTCGGACAATCAAAATTTTTAGTCACCAACATTTTACGTCATACAACTTTCATCCAAATATATGAACACTAAGAGAGTGTCAATGGTAATGGTCATTGAGCATTTATAATATTTTCCGGTGTATATTTTTTAACAACTCTACATCCAAATTCAATTATACCAGAGTTTTATTTGGTCTCTGCTTGGACATTGACCTTTGTCTTCTACATTGACTCACCATAGTCTTAACATCCGATCATGTTCATAAATTAAGCAATTGTATGAGGATTTTCTTCAAGTTATATCAACACCCGCCAATTTTAAAAAGAGACGATTAAATCAAGAGGAATATTTGAGATCCTACGTCTGAGAATATGAGTGAATACGACTTATTAGAGAATGTGACTGTAATAAATATTTGATTGAACTTACTGTATGAAGCAGTAAAATATAGTAAGAAAAACTGATGATGAATGGTATTTCTGTGATGGAAAAAAAAAAGTATTGATGTGTACATTTAATAGAGAAGAAATAGTAAGAGGAATATAGCTAACTATAAGAGAAAGTTTTGTTTTCCTAGGAAAAAAATGGGTGTATAAATATTTTAGATGTTAAAATATTTTTGAAAAGAAAGAGCAGAAAGAAACGGAAGAGGGAGATCAAGAAAGAAAGACTAGGAAAAAGTATTTTTGTTTATGGGTCTTAAAATGCAGGAGGATTTATTTTAATTTAGGTAAATTTTAAGTTAGGTCAGTGGGATGATGACACGTGAAAATTAACTAAAGTAATTTTTTTTTTTTTTTGCCAAATAGGGTTGTTAGTCACAAGGGTAGTCTTGAGCCGAAAAGAAAACGTTGTGATAAATTTTACATAATAGATGGACGGAAAAGGATATTATTGTACCAACTCCAATAGTCTATGGCTGGTTTTGACCATTTTCTGTTAATTTAGTATTTAATTTTTTAGTTAATTAGTTTAAAATAAGAATCACAATTTTTATAACTTAGAATATTATTCGAACTTGTCTTTTTAGTGTAACCTTAGTTCTTTATAGAATTCAACTCTAAATTTTAAGATCGACTTATATTTATAGCTACTACTTAATATTCTTTTAGAACTTGAGTTGGACATGATAATTTTTATATATAATGCGTTAATCTATTGCAATTCGCAAAAAAATAAAGTGCACATGTTTGAGCTCATGTCTCTCGTGGAAAACAAATATGGTCATTCCGGATTTATATAATAATCAATTTCAATTTATATAAGATCGAAATATAATTGTTATTGTTGAACTTTATCATCTAACATTAGGACCTGTCGTTAAAGTTAGAGAAATTCAGCCATCGTGTCACACCTTCAACGGTAACGGAAAATATTCATAGTTATATTAAACATATTTATTATTTACTTTAGGCAACCTCTCAGTTTTTAATGGTTGGATTTATTTGAGAATCTCGTTGAATCTCCGTTGAAAGTATTTTATTATCCGATATGGCGACACGTATCATCCTTACGGCAAGAATTTTGGAAAATTCTCTTTGTCTGCACAATTAGAAACAAGATAATTTGTTTCAAAAAGACCACAGATGGATTGATTATAAATAGCAATATTCAATTGCCTTTTAAGTATACAAACCGGCCATTGAAGGTTAATATTATATTATTTGTCCTTTCAACAATTTAAAGGGCAATATAGCTGGTAATGTCCAACCAAGAATTGGCCTTCTCCTTATTCAGATGTAACAATTTTCAATCATACATTGGTTCCCTTTTTTATTAAAATGAAATAACATAAAATATTATAAGGTGTCTATCATACGTACTTCTGTACATAACTACGTCTTTCATGTTTATAATAACTTCATCTAATAAGTTCTCTTTGCCAAAAGAATCTATCAAGGTGAATCTTATCCACCAAGTTGACGATTTAGTCAATATCGAATCCGTTAATATTGAGGACCTAATAATTATTTGGTATTAACAAATTTATCGTACTCGTTTAGCAGTCATATGTTAAATAATACTAAAAGATACTATAATTATAATGTTCAATAAATTTAAAAAAGTTACCAAAGGAATACGTACCTCAAAAAAATGCTCATGTTATTGTCAATCCTGCTTAGTTCTAATGAATATACGACCAAAAATAAATATAATAACTAGATGATGATATTTATTCTTTAGTTTAATGATGTTTGATTTGTACATTTTGTAATTATATTTTTTCGTTTTATGTGATGCTCATAACGAAGGACATGTCAAGTAGGATAGGCAGGCTTTTAGGTTGGCAAACTTTTAGAACAATAGTGTAGTTGTCATCTTTGACGAATCTCACATCGACATGTGAGAGGAAAGTGAAGAAGTTTATAAGACATGACACAAGTTCATATTATACGTGCACTTTTGGAGCTCGATGTAGTGTAGCCATAAAGAAAAATCTGTGTGACCTAGGCTCAAAATGGATAATACGTGTCATAGACTTGGATCGTAAAAAATATAGTATCAGAGCCGAATCTATCTCAATATGATGGCATGGCAACCTGAGTGAAAACATTGAGTTGGGGATAAATGTGATACCCATGATGGAGGGCGGGCTGATGAGAGTGATTCAAGCAGGATTGGGAGGATTCCAGGTGGCAAGCTTCTAAAAAAGTGATGGACATATTACCTTAACCAAATCTCATATCGGAATGGAGGAGGAAAGTGAAGAGATCAATCATAAGACATGACATAAATTCCACAATACGCGTGCTCGTGACTTTCCGTACGTATATATAATGATGAATGTGTTAGATCCCATTTACTATTATGTTTAGGCAAAACTCCTATAACATGTCCAACAATCAAAACTCAAGAATATGCTTTTGTCTTTCGTTTTAGTGGGTTATTAGATTATAGCGGTTTTATAAAGTCGCTGAAATTATACGCGTACATGTTGTTTAATGGTATAAGTTATAATTATAATGGAAATCAAATCCATAAATGAAAGCATTTGTGTTTATTTCCTATTAGTATAATGCTACATTTCCGATATACACTTTTAGTTTTGAAAGATTAGAGGTCATGAACAATTAGTCCCTCAAAACATATATAGTAGTACTTAGAGAACTCTTTATCTAACACACAAAACCTTAAAAGGGAAAAAGAAAAAGAAACCCCCAAAATTCATTCAATGATGTTGGGATTTCGTACGACTTCGAGGAGCACAAACATTTTTAGCATTTGATTGGCTAATCAAAATTGAAACAACCATCTTCTTTTGAATGAGTCAACAATAGAATTGCCCGCTTTTTAGAATCTAATAACTAGAGTATTTTGTTGGGATCGAAAATAACAAAGTATGTTATGTGTGTGCAAATAAAATAAATATTAATAATAATAAATCGAAGTATAAAAGAAAAGTATAACAAAAGAGGCATAACTCTTTAATATAGTTTGGTCACATGATTTACATAATTAATCTACTACTACAAGATATATATATTGAGAAAATAACTTATCTTCCTAAATAAAACTCTCTTAATAACTTTATTGTGAATACTTGGCTGGATCATTGACATTATTGTTGGAATTTTCGGTGAAGGAGGAATACTCATTTATATAAGTGCACAACATTTTTTACTTACAAGAAAGAAATCTGTCAAATATGAAAGAAATTTATATTTTACTTTTCTTTAAAGTAAAACAATGATTAATATTCTACTCTTCATTCAATTAAAAGAGTAAATTCAGATAAGCTAAGAAAATCAGGACTAATTTCTAACACACTTTTACATTACTGAATTTATTGGTATAATTACTGAACGTCGTAACTTACTATTATTTATACTGATAAAATTGTGGCTAAAATATTAAGATTCAAAAGTAAATATTCAACAACAATATTTGCTACACCCATTCTTTGTCGTAACAATCCAAGTTTCCCGTTTATGAATATTACGGAGAAGTCTTGCTGAAACTATGTTATTTCCAAGAACTAACTATGCGAATGAGAATATACAGTTAGGAGACTGAGAAACAAAAAAATATTACAATAGAAAAGGCCACAATTCCCCCAATTAAAAGAAAAAGAAAAACTATTGTCAAAGCCATTTAAGGTCGAGTAGGAGTGGCAAACGGGTGAATTGGGTCGCATATGATTCGGATTAAAAATAAGTAATGAATAACAGATAAATTATCCAACCCGAAAAATATTTTAATACGGATAAAAAATAAGTTAACCGGCAAATAATATGAGTAACCAGATTATTCATGGCGTCTTGCATATGTCCACTTTTGACGGAATTCTTAGTTTTCCTAACTTCATGAACCTCTAATGAGACTTTACAAATATAAATGTTAGAAATATTGATTCTCCATTTAGGTGGTTATCCATTTAGGAACTCCTAATTTAAGGCTTTAAATGGATAATTTGGTTTTTGTAACGATCTGACATGTCGTTTTGTATAATTTCATCCAGTTCAGCAGTTTGAGGTCACGAGCAGCTTCACGTTATGTATATCAACTTGTGTGCATTGTTGGATTTACTTTCCGAATGAATCGGAGTTGAATTGGAAGAAGGAATCTAGTTTTGGGAGCTTAAGCGGTAGGAATTCGACCTTGGAGTAAAAGGCTCCGGAATGAGCTTAGAATGATGTCCGTAGTTTCGTATGGTGATTCTAGACTCAAGTGTATGTTCGGATTTGGATTTGGAGGCTGGTAGGTTAATTTGAGGCATTTGGGTGAAAGTTGATAAAGTTAAAGTTTGGAAAATTAGGGGGATGGGGGTTGACCAATGGTTGACTTTTGTGTTATCGATGTCGAAGTGCGATTTTGAAAGTTTGAACGGCTCATTATGTCATTTGGGACTCGTATGGTAATTTTGGCATCGTTTGGGGCTGATTTCATATGGTTCGGACACTTGGCTGCAATTATAGAAATTCTTGAAGTTTAAGTTTGATTTTCATACATTTTGGCATCCAATTCGTGGTCTTGGAAGTTATTTTGATGATTTGAGCGTTCGAGCAAGTTCGTATTATATTTTTAGACTTATGTGTGTAGTTGGTTTAGATCCCCGAGGGCTCGGGTAAGTTCCCGGTTGGTTTGAAATAACTTTTTCATAGTCGTTCATTTCTGCTACTGGTGTCATCACATTTGCAATGTTTATGTCACAAATGCGATTATCGCAATTGCGAAGCAGCCTTGCACTTGCGAAGATGGCCTGCTAAAGGATGGACTCGCATTGGCGAGGAAATCACCGGTTTTGTGTGTCTATCGAGGTTGCATTTGCAGACTCAACATCGCATTTGCGATAAAGGCCGGAGTTGATTTAGTTCGCACTTGCAAACATTTGGGTCGCATTCGCGATGGCCCTGCTTCGCATTTGCAAAGAGTCTCATCCCAATTATGATGGAAACAAGATTCTTCATTCGCATTGCGAAATATTCTTCACTTTTGCGATTTCGCATTTGAAAACCCAATGTCGCAAATGCAACATTTGCAACCTGCTAAAAGCTAAGTGTTCCGAGTTTTTGCTCATTTTACATATTTTGAACCATAACTCCGAGAGTGTGTGATTTTGAGAGAAGATTTTCATGCAAAAAATTTGAGTAAGTGTCTCTAATCAATTTCCAACTACATATTGTGATTATATCTTAGATTTAACGTCAAATTCATGAGAATCTAAAGGAATATTTGGGGAAATTTGTGAAATCATTCGAAAATATAAAATGACGATTTGAAAGACCAAATGGTATTGGAATTAGATACTTTTATTATGGGGGAACTCATATTGGAAGGGGTATTCAATTTTTGTAAATTTTCGGGTTCCGAAGTGCATGCCCGGGGAGTTGACTTTCTTTGGCTTTTTGCAAATCGAATAAGAATCATAGTATTGTTAATTGGAATCATTTTCTCTTGCATTTTTTTGATGTATTCAAGTCGTATTTTGTTAGATTTGAGTCGTCCGAAGGTCTTTTCACCCGAGAAGTGTATTTTAAAGTATCGGTTTGTCGTTTTTGAGGTATGTATATTGCCTAATCTATTGTGGGGGATTTTTCCGTAGGATTTGAGTCTTCTATGCTAATTATAGTCCATGCATGCGAGGTGATGAGTGTGTGCTCAGACTTACTTGTCAGAAATTTGCTCTAGAGTTCGTAGGTCCTTATGTTCATTATGTGGAAAGTAGACCGCTATGATTGAGTTTCCTAATTGCTTAAATTGCCTCTATATACTTCATATGATGTTATTAGCTTTCCTTTAATTCTAAGTGTTACATTGACCCTGTGTTGCCTTAATTTAAGTGATTGCCTTCCTTATTGTTTTGATACTCCTTGATTTTAAGTTTCTCTATTACTTCGTATCAATATGTTACATGTCCAATTATTGTGGTTACCGGTGTAGTTATCACGTGCTTATTATGTCTTATTGTTTTGTGAGGTTATCGTGCTTCTTGGTTTTTCTGTGACCCTTATTGTGTATTGTTGTTTCCTTTGCCGGGATATTATTGTTTCTATTGTTGATTCTCTTCCAGAGATGTTATTGTTTATATTGTTGAATCCCTTATTGGGATGTTATTCTTTTTATCGTTGATTCCCTTTTCAGGATGTTATTGTTTCTATTGATTGATATTCTTGCGGGGATGTTGTTATTTTTTACTGTCTGGGTGAGGAAGAGTGATAAAGCACGAAAGATGATGCCATGCACATTTATATTTATATTGATGCATATGATGAGGAAGAGAGATAAAGCATGAAGGGCGATGTCGTGCACATTTATATGATGCATATGGTGAGGAAGAGTGATAAAGCACGAAGGGTGATGCCGTGCATATTTCTATTATTGATTGTTTGGTGAGGATTGAGAGTTAATGCACGAAGGGTGATGCCTTACACTTTCTGCTGCTGTGTTTATTTGTTGCTATCAATTCACGTGTTTTAACTATTTAAATTCCTTTACTGTCGTGATCCTTTGTGTTGGGACCTATAATATTTTCGATACCTCGTTGTATTTATATATATACATTTCAGTACATCAATCTTCAAATAATTGTTACATCTTCAATTCAATTAGATTCTCAATTATATTCTCTTACACCTTCTGAGGTTGTATTTTACTTAAAAAGAAATTTCTACTAAGTTCTAAGTTATTAACCCCCATTTTAAGGTAATAATTCATCCGATGTTGTATTTTAATTGAAGGGGTACTTTCTTTACTCAAATGATTTTTACAAATAACTTCCAACTTTTCTCGCTAGTTTTCCTAATTAGTTTAGAAATTATATTTTACTTTATATTATAAAAATGAGACTTCTTGAACATCTTGTGTGGATTTGCACGGGTATTATGTATTGTGTAGCATGTGAATTTTGTTGTTAAAAGTGAGATGGAAAAATATATGGACACAAGGTGCCATGTGTGCGGAAAGTTCAGAAGTTGAGATTATAATATGGGAAACCGAGAATTGAGATGATCGGAATTGGGTATTAGACATGATGTGGTTGAGTGAGTTGGCATTGCCTTTTTATTTGAGTATATTCTTACTTGTCTCTGTTCATGTTGGTCTTGATTACTTGGTTATCCGATTTACTTAGTTATCTGATTTACTTTATTATCGATTGTTGTTACCCGTGTTCTTCCTTTATTGTCCCTACTGTCTGTATTTTCATTTTTCTCCGCAGTTAATATTACCTCGTCACTTTTATCTCGATATTTTATTACCACATCCTATTCATTTCATTTAACCAGTAGGTGTCTTTATTGTTCCTCGTCACTACTGCACTGAGGTTAGTCTTGATACCTACTGGGCATCTTCGTGGCGTGCTCATACTATGCTTTTGTACATTTTTGTGTACAGATCCATGTATTTATCAATAGTAGCTGCATGGATCATCGCGGTGGAGACTCATGGTAACCTGTTGTTGCGTTCGTAGGCCTCAGAGTCGCCTTCGTTTGTACTTACGTTCCATTGATTCCTTCTCATTTTGGAACAGTGTTGTATTTATTTTGTATGACTACTCTTAGAAAGGCTTATGACTTGTACCGCCGATTTTGGAAATTGTGATTTATTGAGAGTTATTTTATTTAAAGTCAGTAAATATTAATTTTATTTCAATAAATATTAGGCTTACCTAGTTTAGAAATTAGGTGCCATCATGGCTTCTTTGAAGAGATTTTTGGTCATGACAATACTTATCTATATTTGACCGTATTTAAAAAGTTGGTTATGCCACTAAAATTTTAGTGAATAGTATGAATGGTTAATTATTTCTTTTAACTATTATGCCACCCTTAAGGTTGAGGGACCATTATGCCATCTCTTTTATCTCCTCGATCAATATTGTAAAAGGTAAAAAGGAAACTCGTTCAAAAATCATCTCGACGGGAGACAGCTTCTAAAATTCCTCGAAGTGATCATGAAGCTAACCCTTGATAAGCTTGACAACAAATAGCCAGTCTGTTTTCATTTTCAATCTTTTATAATATTAAAATGTATAGTTTAATTTCTTTTGTTGTTATGTCTAGACCAGATAGTGAATTTAATTTTCCGTACAATTTTTATTTTGAATTTTATAAAATTTTATTATCTAATTTTATGTTTTAATCTTTTAAAACATTAAAAATAAAATAACAAGAAACTTATGCACCGCCCTCTATCTTCTTAAACACAGCTACCACTATGATTATCGATACTACTGATGGCACCTTCAAAGCTTCAACTTTATATATTATACTAAACATTTCTTATGAATCTTTTGACTATTTTTTGGCCGAAAGCTTTGTAGAAAAATTCTGCTATCACTTGTCACAATCATCAGATGCTGATTTCTACAAAGAATTATAGCCTTTAAGCACGAAATGCCTCTAATCCTAGGTAAAGCTGAAAGCAACCAACAAAGTTTTCTTCTGATAAACAACAGTAATTAAAAGAACACTCTTTTGTTTATGAGTTTATGTTAAACGCATGGAGGATATTTATATGATCAGGTTAAGTTGACTTATACTCAATCGTAGATGCAGCTTTACGGATTCATCTAAACCCAATTATTTCAGCAAAGAGCTTTTCATATATGTGAAATCTATTAAAATTTTTAGTAATAGTACCAATATGTTTAAATGGTCAATCAGTTCGAAGTTAAGAATATTAAAGATTTAACAAATTAGCCTTTTCTTATAACAATAGGTAATACATTTAAATCTGAAATGGTTAACTTGAAAAATACAGTAATTGCTAAAAAATCGGCAGTACGAATCATAAGCTCTATTGAGTTTGTTAGAAAATCTCTTAATACAACTGTTTCAGAAGAGAAATAAAATAGTATAAGTACAATATCAGAAGGTGACTCTGAGGCCTGCGAACGCGACGTCAGGTTTACGTTGAGTCTCCACAAGAAAACCCGAACAACTAGCTATTGATCAACCAACTCTGAAATACCTGGATCTGCACAAATATCTGCAAAAAGTGTAGCATGAGTATACCATTAATGGTACCTAGTAAGTATTAAATTTAACCTCGGTGAAGTAGTGACGAGGGAAGTCAGGACACCTATGGACTAAACAACCTGAATAAGTATGAAAGTGAACTAACAGGGAAACAATGTTAATAAAAAGCTAACATGTACGGAATACAAAACAATACTCGCACTGAAACACTAGAAACAACGGTTAGCAACAACAAGCAAAACAGATAGAAATACTATAGAGTAAGCTGGACACAATCTAAGTCTGATGAGACCAAATAAAGGAAAACAAGTAACAACTCAACAAGAACAACCATTTTTATACCAGTTCTATTTAGAAATTTTAACGAGATACCAAACCTCATAATCACAAATCATGGATCCCAATTCTTGAACCCTGATCAGTTGGCCTTTGTGCCCACAATAAAAATTCATAACCACATGAAAGACTCATTTGCAAAGAGAGTGACAATATCTAATATCCACATGGAGCACTCGCGTGCCAACAATAATAATGACTCATGGTTGCACGGACAACTTGCACACGAACAGGATAACTCTCGTATAGAAGGCAAGTACATTGGAGTACATGTAAATAGTCAATAACATCAGAATTCATCTTCCTAACCGATATGGGTGATTTACTTACGTGTATGCTTGTGCAAGTATTGTACCACAATTCAAATCGACAAGCAAGAGTAGGGACAATGAATGGAACTTAAGAGACGATCACCATGAATTATACACGGTATAACTCACACGAGGTAGGCACACCACTGCAAAAATAACAACAATAACAATGTCACCAGGCCATCACAAGTCACCACAAATCATTTCTCAACATAGCCCACCTTGTTTTGCCACGTGCACTATAATAAAGTAAATTCCCACCTTGTCTCACCGCACGTGCCTAATCACATTTTCACAGTGTCTCGCCACATTCGCAAACCCATATATATAGCATGCCTTGTCACGTCGCATGTGCATATATCAATAGTAGTTATAGCATGTCAGAAAGAGGTAAACAACACGGGTGCTATCGAGGTATTGCCTCGTAGTCCCAAAAGTAAATATGCAACAGGGGGCACTCAAGAGGTACCGCCACGTAGTCCCAAAAGTAAATATACAACAGGGGCGCTCCCTAGGTACCGCCTTGTAGTCCCAAAAGCAAATATGCAACAGAGGCGATTCCTAAGGACCGCCTCGTAGTCTCAAAAGTAGATATGCAACAAGGACAAAAGTAGAAAAATACGACAAGTAAATCAACTCAGCAAATCCAGAACACAAAGAGATCGAAGAACAAACTCACAAAGAAAAGTACAACATGGAATAATGGTACAACATAGCAGTAACTCAACAAGGAAGAGATATTGTGTCACAAAGATACTATATAAATACAAATTCAACGATAGGAGGGATAAAGTGAATCAACGACTCCAATTAAGGGTAAGTCAACAATGATAAAGGATTGCAAATACTCAATTAGGGTTGAGCAATTACGAAAGTAAATTAAAAAACTCAATTAATGATAATAAATTACGGACAAAATAACACAGCAATAAAAGAAATTACAACTTCAATTGACACGCATAAGAGTTTAATCGGTAATAAAAGTACAACATGGAACAATTAATTCCAACTAAGACATGTAAGGTGAATATAGTGAATGGGGAATTTCACATAACAAAATAACTTCATATCTAATGAACATAAGAACCTCAGAGCCCTAAACAGTCAAATTTCCACGAATAAGCCCGAGCACATATTCGCCACCTTGCGTATATGACTTCACATGACACAATTAGCACTAAAGACTCAAATCCTAAGGGTAGTTCCCCCACACAAGCATAGGCAAGATGCTTACCTCGAAGAAGCTAGACCGCCCTGTAAAATAAACTTCTAGAGTGAAATAACCTCCGGACGGCTCAAATGTAGTCAAAATAACTTCAAAGCATGAATAACACTCATAGCAAACTATTCCGGATAATAAAGCTTTAGTCTTTATCAAAAACTAAAAATCATCCCAAAAATTGACGCCCAGGCCCGCACCTCAAAACTCGACAAAATTCACAATATCGGAACATCCACTAAATTACGAGTCTAATCATACTAATTTCATTCAGTTCCGACTCTGAATCGATGTTTAAACTTAATTATTCTCTTTAGAAAAGTAGTGATAAAAATTCCAAATTCTCCAATCAAAACATGGATTAATTCAAAAATAATTTATGTAATCATGTTAAAATACATAAAATTATAGTTAGATACTGACCCCCGTGGAATGACGTCAAATTTTGCATGCAAGTAGCAAATGACTTAACGGAGCTAATCCAACTCTTGAAATCACAATCAGAGCCCCGGTTCAACAAAGTCAACTCCCGGTCACGCCTCTTAACCTTCCAAAACTTTGATTTTTTAATTTTATAAAAATACTTCAAATTATCCTATAACCCTCCAAATACAAATCTGGATGCTCTTCTATGCCCAATCATCATACGACGTTATTGGAATCATCAAAATATCATTTCGAAATCGTCTACACAAAAATTAATAACTCCGATCAACTCTTATCATTTAAGCTTCTAAAATAAGAATTCTTCTTCCAAATTGATCCCGAATCATCTAAAATCTGAACTCGACCACACAGGCTAGTCATAATACATAAGACAAAGCTTTTCGAGACCGTAGCTACCAAACAAATTGCCAATTTCAAAATGACAGGTTGGGTCGTTACAAAAAAAGGATTTGATGGATGGGAACACCAAAATATTTTAAATCAAACTACACAATATACCGTTATATAATAAAAATACTTGTAATAGAATCATAATTTTATAAATCAAAACTAACATAAAACAAGACAACAAAGGAAATTTTTCTAACAAGGTAAGCCTAAAACCAAAGGAAAAAAAAGAGTCAAGAGCATCTGTAGTATGTAGAGAACTTTTGTTAAAAATATTTTTATACAACTTGACTTGTAAATTATAAAATTTTGTTTAAGAAATAAATTTTAGGATTAGTTATTTGTTTTTAAATAAATTTCAAATTTTAAGAGTTATTTATTAGGAATTTTATTTTTGATTGAAAAAGAGTTAAATAGACAACATATGGTGGTCTTTGTTTTGTTTTGGAAAACAAAATAAACAGGTAAAAATATCTGGACAGGAATTCAAACCCGTGAATGCTTACGTTGAACAGTCTGGACCGTTTGATTATCTCGCTCAATTGTGTTAAGAGTGTTAAACATATAATATATAACCCTTGACATGTATGCACAATATAATTAAATGGCAAAAGGGTGTTCCTTGTTCACCCTTGATATAGTTTAGTTACGCCACTGCTAACAGCTATATGTAAATAGGACCTCAGCAAAAGATATATATAAACGAAAATGAGGGATCTTTCTTGTTTTTTTTACGTGTATATATATATATATATATATATATATTCTGTTGGAAAAGTATGTTGATTCTTTTTTTGTCATGAAATATAAAGATCTGGTTCACTAATAGATAACAAGTAGCAATATATTAGTTTGAATTGTCTTGAATAAGAATAGTAAGAGAGGCTAGATAAATGTATTTGTAGTATTCTAATTATAAGATATAACTGCTTATTAAATAAATCTACACAAAATCTATTATTTTCTGTTATATAAATAAAATGTATAGCGTAGTCTACGATAGAATAGAATCCTGTGTCTACGTCCCAAATAAATTCTCCTAAGCTTAAACTAAGACTTCTTGCAAAGCTTTCTGGATATGTATAATTATTACTATTATCAGACATTAACAGCTTAGTAGAATTATTTTAAAACACCTTATGTTTGTAAAAATCCTACTCGGTACTCTCCCTCTCTTATATGTAAACTTATAATTTCTAAATATATAAGCTGTTATAATCATATAATCTATATTACTATAGAAAATATAAAAATTCATATTGAATATAAAAAGACTTTAGAACAATATCAAAATAATTTTATTACATCAGAACTAAGTGATTTTAATAACTTTTTAATTTTTGAATTACAAAGAATTAATTTTGAAATAGAACAAGAAAGAATTTATCTTAGATCAATTAAGAATAAAATAAAATATATTCTATTAGGATAGCATATATGTTAAGACAACATCCAGTAACTAAAGTAATAAGGTGTAATTATTGGTGGTTAAAAAGAGATATAATAGCAAAGCAGGATTTAAAGAAAGAAATAAAAGAGACTAAAGCTTTATTAGCATCAATTTTAGACTTAGCTAAACAAGTGGAAGTATCAGAATTAAGATATAATAGCGAACCAAGTTATATAGTAAAGTGTATTATTAATCCACAAACTATATCAGCTCTACAGTGGGATATACAATATCTAGAAGGTCAAATAGATTCTTATAATAGATTAATAAAATATCATAAGGAGAGAAAAGTTTGGATACCATTAGGATAAAATCATAGCTAATTTAAAAAATCTAGAATATTTAGACTTAAAAATATATCCAGAAAAGAAATATAGAATATTAAAAGATAATATAGTAATAAAGTGTAATTTTAGTAGTGGAGAGCATATATTACATACTGAAGATAAACAATATAATACTTTAATAGACTTAATAATAAATTTTGGAGAAAAAACTCAAGAAAATAATAAAAACATAATAAGAACATTAGAATTAGTAGAGGTTGGACATATCAAACAAAGAAAGACTTTAGAAAAATTAGAACAAAATTTAGACTTTATAAAATCACAACAATTAGAAATAGACAGAAAAATACAAATTTTAAATAACAAATTTAATATAGAAAAAATACCTACTAAAACCGAAATAGAAAAGTTAATTAAGACTATTACAGAAAAGCCTAAAGAATTAGAAATACAAACAACCAAATTAGTAGAAAATATAACTGAACAAGTAGAAGTATTAAAAGGAGAGATAAGCGCACTTAAAGAAAAAATAGACACTATAAAAGAAATCGCTCTTTCATGAGTGATACACTAATAGAATTAGATCTGATATATGAAGAAGTGTTAAAATTAACAGCAAAAATTCAACCAAATCCAGAAGGACTAAGTAATTATACTCTTCAAAGTAAAGCTGATCAAATAATAATAAAGCAGAATAATACATTAATAATTTTATTATTAGAAGTTAATAGAAAACTAGATAAAATTATTAAGGAAAAAGAAATTAAGACTGAAATTCCAAAGGTAGACGATATAATAGAACAATTAAAAAGAGTTGAAATAATACCACAAAAAGAAAAAATAAAAGTAAGAAAACCACAAAAATGGACCTTTTTCCAAGTGGGTCAAGAAGAACAAACCAAGAAAGATCAAGAATAATTTTTGCAGAAAATAGAATAGGAAATAATATGTTAGCTAGAATTTTAACCAGAAAAAGACAAGAGGAAGATAAAAAACTAGAAGAAATAATAGATATAGATAAAGATATACAAATTTTTCAGCAAAACCAATTAAGATTATTAGATCCAAAAATATTATATAATACAGGATATTTTTCCACCAATTCTCAATTATATAGACATTATAGAGAAGAACAATTGCCAGCTATAGGAAGTAAAGTAGAAACATTAAACTTAATCAATCCAGAATCAGTAAAACAAATAAAAAATTATAAAAGAAATTTAATGCATATGGGATTAATAGTAATTGGATTAAAAGGATTAACAAGAAAGAATTTAGGGACTAAAGTATTGATAGTAGTATATGATGATAGATGGTCAGATCAGAAGAAATCTATAATAGGTTTAACAGAAGTAGATATGACAAATAACGGAGGAATATTTTATATTAGTCCAGATTTTATGATAAATCTAGCAGAATTTGGAAAAAATATAAAAATAGGAATACAGACTAAAGGGTATGAAGAAATGAATAATGGAAATAATCTATTAATATGTGTAGATTTTATAGGAAAAATGGCAACAAATAGCAATACAAAATTTAAAATTAAAGTAGACGATGTAGTTGAAGTAATGGGAAATAAAGGTATAAAATTATTAAAACCTATTAAAATAGACCCAGAAGAATATGCAGGATTAGAATGGAATTTAGAAGATTTTTCAAAACCAAAAATATTTAAACCAGAATCTCATTTAATGTATACAAATTCTAAAGGAGAAACATCAATTAGGTTTACTGATTATAGTTACTCTACTCATAAAGATATAGATGATGAAGATGAAAATAAAGTTGAAGAAACTGAATGTATGAATGTTGAAATAATACATGAAGAATTTGAAGTAGACATAGCATTAGAAGAAGCAAGAAAATTAGTTAGAGAAAATAAGAATAAGACTTTCCAATGTAAAGGATGTAAACTAGGAAAATTAACTTTAAGCGATGTAGAAGAACATTTTAAAAAATGTGAATTAAGAACAGATAATTTAGGATATAGAAAAGAATATAGGATACAAGAAAAATCAGATAAATTCGACAAAATCTTTGAAGAAATACAAGATAGCTATGAAACAGAAACGGATTCAGTAATTAGCTTAAAAGAATTAATGGAATCAGTTAGTTCTAGCCCAAGTCCATTTCAAAGAACAACATACCAAAGTACAGTAGATACTAGTACGGGGAATGTACCTAGAAGAAGAGTATACAGGATAGACCAAGAAACAGAAATAGAAAATGTAAGACCATCAGGAAAAAGGATGCCAATAGAAGAACCTATAAGATTACAAGAAGGGGGAAGTAAAGGTAAAATATTAAATATAGCAGCCCATGATCCACAAATGTGGAACTCAGTAATAGACCTATGGAAAGGAATAGTGGTAGCAGACTTTATAAAAACTTATAATGATACAGATGCAGAAACAATGTATAAATATATGGAAACCTTTTTAGGAGAATCAACAAAGGGTTTATGGGAAGCCTATAAATCAGAATTTCCTCAAGATTTTCAAAATTTAATAGCAATGGGTGCAAATCCTTATAATTTTACAAATAAAATACATAGTTTGATTACAGGGGAAGATCCAAATAGTGGATTAGTAGTGTTACAAAAGAATGCTTTAATAGAATTAGAACAATTAAGTATAAGTAGTTGGTTCCATATAAAGAAGTTTTTAAATGATTATTTTTATTATTGTACTATTAGTGGAAATGCTTTTGATCAAGAATTAGGTAAAAAATTATTCAACAAATTACCAGGAGTATTAGGAAGAGAAATAGAAGAACGATGGTATAAAAGAGAAGGCGTAATACAAAATCCAAATACAAAATGGTCTATAGGGCATAAAGTACAACATATTATGGAAATATTACAAGAAAAATGTACAAACTTACAAATACAAAAACAACTAAAACAGAACAATATGAGTTTCTGTAAATCAACTGTATATACAACTCAAAGTTATGATAAAAATGAATACAAAAAGAAAAAATACAAAAAATATAAAGCCCAATACAATAAAGAATACAATAGAAAAAATTATTATCTTAGAAAGTCATCAGCTAGAAAGCCCTATTTAAATAGAAATAGGCATGTTAGAAAATATAGAACAGATAGAAATTATAAAAATAAACTAGAATGTTTTACTTGTGGTAGTGTAGAACATTTAGCCAACACCTGTCCAAAAAGAATAAATAATAAAACAAGAAATTCACAGTTAATAGAAGATTTTCAAGAAACTTTAATAAATGTAGACGAATATATGTCAGACAACGAGAGTATATATTCTATAGTAAGTGTAGGTGTAGACGAAACTCAAATAGAAACATCAGAATCAGAAGAAGAAGAATTAATAAATGAAATAGGATTAGAGAAATTAGATTTAGAAGAAAATAACTTTGTAAATATATCAGAAGAATGTACTCATGAGTTTGAAATTAATAAAGGGTTAGATAGCAATCAGTGTTTTAAATGTAAATGGTATCCTAGTAGAAATAAAAGAGCTAAATGTAAATTATGTTATTTAGAAGGATGTATTTTATGTATACAAAAAGATTTTGAAATAAATATAAAGAAGAAATTTATCCAGAGACAACTAATTCTGTTATAAATTTAAGAATAATTACATTAGAAAATAGTATAAATGAATTAGAAAAAAGAATACAAAAAATAGAAAAAGGGAAAGAAAAATTAGAAGATATAAGAAATGAAGAAGAAAGAGAACTGATGAGTATAGAAAATTATGATGCATTAATATGTAACGAAGATAAAAAATTATCTACGATAAAAATTTTAGCAAGAATTAAAATAGAAGATTATGAAATAGAAACATTAGCTCTAGTAGACTCAGGATGCACGAGATGTATAATAAATAAAAGGATAGTTCCACCTAATTTAATAAAAACATTAGATAAGCCAGTAGCAGCCATGCAAATGGATGGAACTCATAATATTTATAAACATTATATAGATAAATCACAGATTAGCTTTGTAAATACATGTTTAGATTTTTACAAACCTAGTTATAAGGTAGATAAAATTTGGGTAAGAGACTTAAATATAAATGTCGATTTTGTGTTAGGTTTAAGTTTTATGTTACATAATAATGGTAGTTGTTTACTTAGTAGAGATGGAGTAATATTCTTTAAAAATATTACACAAACACCAGTACAAACAATAGAAGCCGCAACTAGGATAAGGACAAGATTAAATGAAAATCAGATAGACTTGCAAGAAAATGAGAAAGAATGTTGTAAAGAATGTAAAGATAATAAAACATGTTGTAGGACTAAAGAAGAAACAAAAAATCTAATATTAGAAGAAAATGAAGATAAAGATATAATAGAAAAAGATTATACACTAATAGATATTGAAATAGAATTATACAATTTTAAAACAGGATTACAAAGAATAGGAATAATAAAGAACGAAAAAGATCTAGAAAACATAATAAAAATTTTAGATGAGATAGAAATAATAGGAGAAAAATCTTTAAAGCACTGAGAGAATAATAAAGTAATGTGTAAATTAGATATAATAAACCCAGAATATATAATTAAAACGGCTTCGATAGAAGCTACAAATGAAGACCTTAATGACTTTAAAACTCAAATTAAAGAACTTATGGATTTAGGTGTAATAAGGAGATCTATTTCTAAACATAGATCAGCAGCTTTTATGGTTAGAAATCACAGTGAAATGGTAAGAGGAAAAGCGAGAATGGTAATAAATTATAAGAGACTTAATGATAACACTAGAACAGATGGATATAAACTACCTGATAAAACAAAATTAATAAATAGAATACAAGGTAAAAAAATATTTAGTAAATTTGATTGTAAATCAGGATATTGGCAAATAAAAATGCATGAAGATAGTATAGAATGGACAGCATTTACTTGTCCAGAAGGGCATTTCGAATGGTTAGTCATGCCGTTTGGATTAAAAACAGCTCCACCAATTTTTCAGAGAAAAATGGATAATATATTTGGAGAATATAAAAGATTTGTCTTAGTATATGTAGATGATATATTAGTATTTAGTAAAGATATTAAAGAACATTTAGGACATTTACAAATAGTATATAGATTATTTGTAGATAATGGAATAATTATTAGTAAAAAGAAATGGAATTATGTAAAAGTTATATAAACTTTTTAGGAGTAGTTTTAGGAGAAGGGAAAATTAAGGTACAACCGCATATAGCTAAAAAAGCTTTAGAAATGCCAGACAAACTAGACAATATTAAAGAATTACAAAAGTTTCTAGGAATAGTAAATTATGCAAGAAATTTCATAAAAGACTTAGGAAAAATAGCAGGACCTTTATATGCTAAGACAGGATCTACGGGGCAAAAACATTTTAATACAGAAGATATTAAATTAGTACAAAAGATTAAAGAAAAAATAAAGAATATTCCTGATTTAACTATGCCATTAGAAACTGATTATTTAATTATAGAAACAGATGGAAGTTTTGAAGGATGGGGAGCAGTTTTAAAAGCAAAATCGAATAAATATAGTGATAAAAATACAGAAAAAATATGTGCATACCAAAGTGGAAAATATAAAGAAAAAGGAAATATGAGTAGTATAGATGCAGAAATCTTAGCTGTAATATACGGATTAAATAGTTTCAGATTATACATATTAAACAAACAAGAAGTAACAATTAGAACTGATTGTGAAGCCATTGTTAAGTTCCACCAAAAGATAAATTCAAAAAATAGTAGTAGAAGAAGATGGTTGAATTTTATTGATACAATATCAATATATAATTTAGTCTTTGAACATATTAAAGGAAAAGATAATAATTTAGCAGACACTTTAAGTAGGTTAAAAATTATTGTTAATTAACAAAAATATCTTATATGTACAGAATGAGACCAACAGTTTCAAAGACTGAAGACAAGGGAAAAGGCGTTCAAGCCTCACCCTCAGACAGATACTCTCAGACAGTATTAGGTAATCTTCATTTTAAGCCACAGACTATTACAGAACAAAATAATTTAGAAAGAATAAATTTTGGAAAGCATAATTTAATATTTTTCCCATCATCAAATATTTCATTTAGAGTTTTACCAGAATGTGTTATAGATAGACCCTAAAGATGCTTAATTGATAATTTATGGATAGCATATAATAAGAAAGACACTAAATATGTTATAGCTGCTCTTAACGCTTTAGGGCAATATTTTACAGACAAAAATCAAGAGAAGAAGTTTAAATACTATGTAGTTATACACGGTAAGACAAATGGTATTTTTCAAACATGGATAGAAGTATTAGACTCTATTAAAGACATACAAAAACCACTTTTTAAAGGTTTTAATGATTTTACTGAAGCTCTAGACTATGCAAGAGGAATACTAGGACCAAATTACTATATCTTCCCAGCACTCAGACAAAATCCAGAAAAAATCCAATACAAAATCCAAAAAGACACAGACAAAATAATATTTTATGACCACTGCTCGTCCATGACCGAAGCTTTCAGAAGATTGAACCAAAAGAATGAAAGCTTGGAGAAAGAAAAAGTCAGACTTATGGAGCATGTAAAAATTTTAGAACAAAAGATGCAGATGTTAGCACAATCTCAGACTCAAGATGTTTTGCAACAAGGTACAAGTTTTCCATCTCAAGAAAAAATGGATGAGAAGGGTGTGCGTTCCCCAATGAATGCAGAAAAATCCAATGTATCGGATGGTGATACAGCTAGTCCGGTTCAAACGGTGACCGGTAAAGACAAATCAAATCCGTTTATGGCTGTCACTTTGCCAAAAAGTGAAGAAGAAGGATCATCATCAAGAAGAAGACTGCCCAGAACATTAACACAGTGAGACATATTAAAGAAAAAGAGTATAAGTGTTAAAAAGAAAAAAATGAAAAAATAGAAGATGTAATTAAACAGACATTAGAAAATTTCTTCCAGCAAAAAGAAAAACAAGACAAACATATGATTAAAAATCCTAGTCCTAGTCCCAGTCCAGAGAGATCAAGATCTAGTCCAGTAAGGTCTCAAAGCTCAGGAAGAGATGATAATGAAGACAATCTAAATTATCAAGATGCTCAAGATCCATACGAAGATTATGATTCAGGAATGAGTTTTGATTCAATAGCACTCCATAATTTAGATACATAAAAATAATTCGGAAATATTGAATCAAGAAGGAGATAGAAGAACAATAATGGAAGAGACAATAAGTGGGGTCAGATGTAACGGAAAAAGAACAATAATGGAGAACAATAATGGAGGAGACAATAAGTGGGGCCAGACGTGATATAAAGACAAGTAAGAAAAATGTGGACGACATAAAATGGAATCTCTGCACCAGCCATGTGAAGATGGGGCCCAATGAAGTACCCTACAAGGCTAGAAGACAAAGATTTCAAAAAATTTTGAAGTCCGCATTTCAGATCCGCTCAGAAATTCAGCTATAAAAGGCAGACCATAGGAGAAGAAAAATCATCGAGAAAAAACACAAAGCAAGAAATCCTCTGAAAATCTTAAGCCAACTTTCCATCCCAAACCACCTTGTAAAATATTCCCTTTATGAATACCCTAGTACTTATTCTTCTAAGCTTGTAAAATAAATAAAGTTTGTATGCTTATGAGTTGATCGTCTTTCAATTCAGAAGTTCAGTCAAATCTTTTCGGGTTTCCCGAAAGGGAAATCCCATCTCTTGTAAACATGTAAGTTACTATGTTTATCTATGTTATGTTCTAAGATATTACCCCTATGTTTTGATTCCTTTATGTTTTATTATGTATAGTTTTGTTATTCTGTAAATTATTAAAAAAACTACTCTTAGTATATGGTTATCCTTCCAATTTCTTAACAATTTTGATGGATTAACCTGTAAATTCCTAGGAAAAAGCTGGTTAAGATAAACTGAGTGGTATGTGAACTTAACCATGGCCGGGGTGAGGTTAAAGAAAAAAGAGTTAAGAATAGATTCATGTCTATCAAAAATTGGGAAGAAGAGATGAACAGAGTAAAAAAAAAAAAAGAAAAGAGATGAACAGAGTGTAAAAAAAAAAAAAAAGAGTATAAAAGGGGTAATCTTAGTACATAATTATGGATACACTGTAACATTATAAGTTTACATATAAGAGAGGGAGAGTACCGAGTAGGATTTTTACAAACATAAGGTGTTTTAAAATAATTCTACTAAGCTATTAATGCTTGATAATAGTAATAATTATACATATCCAGAAAGCTTTGCAAGAAGTCTTAGTTTAAGCTTAGGAGAATTTATTTGGGACGTAGACACAGGATTCTATTCTATCGTAGACTACGCTATACATTTTATTTATATAACAGAAAATAATAGATTTTGTGTAGATTTATTTAATAAGCAGTTATATCTTATAATTAGAATACTACAAATACATTTATCTAGCCTCTCTTACTATTCTTATTCAAGACAATAAGTTTATATATAAATAATTTGAGATAATAATTAATCTAAGACGGTTATTTATTATATACATATATATATATATATATATATATATATATATATATATATATATTTTTTTTTATTTTTTTTTTCTGTTGGAAAAGTATGTTGATTCTTTTTTTGTCATGAAATATAAAGATCTGGTTCACTAATAGATAACAAGTAGCAATATATTAGTTTGAATTCCCGTATGGATTGCTAAGAACTGGATTCTTTATCGTATTTTTTAAGCGTAAAGTAAATAAGCAATAAAATAAACAGTGAGATTTTACGTGAAAATTCACCTGGCTCAAAGGGGGAAAAAATCACGACCTACCACGTACGATTTTCAACTCCAATTTCACTAAAATAATGAGCCAAAATGTATCAATTACAAAAACTGTAATTCAATACACTCCAATACTCTTACTACTCCTATTTGGATTACAAGTTACTCAAACTTGTAAAGAAAATTTATCACTCTAGCTCACAACTCTTTATGACGTTTTAATACAACTCAATTTCCTAAAACACAATCACTAGACTGACTCGGAAGTATACAAAAAGCAAGTGCTCACCACGAGAAAAAGACAACTTATTCCGCTTTAGTTGATGTGTAAAATGATTGTTTGGAAAATCCAAACTGAATCCTATTTAAACACGACTTGAGATCTTCTAGGAGTCCTTTTCAATGTCAGATTCCTCTTTGATAGAAATCCTACTATTCCAAGAATTCCACACGCTCTAGGAATTTTGTTTCTGACTAAATTATCCAAATTTTCTTGAGCAATGATCTTTATCACGTATTGCAGCAATATTCCACCAAACCCAAAGCTAGGTAACTTTGAGATAAACTTACTATCTTTTACAAACATATAAGTATCAATCATGAGGAGCTAATCGTTTAACCTGAGGACCTAGTTCTTCACAATAGTTAAGCAGCTACATTGAGGATCTAGTTCTTCACAATAGTTAGTCACACTTTGTAAATCATCAAAATTTCAATACTCAAAAATATTACCCCTTTTTTATGATGACAAACTTTTCAAACAGATAGACCCGGGCAATCACATCAAAGAACCAAATACGAGTCACAACCCACAATCTTCCAACCTTATCTTTCCTGTTTTGGCATCATGAAAATAACACAAACACACATTATACATTAATCACAAATAATGTAAGATTCAATGCCAATAGAAAACAAAACAAGCATAAACAAGGGAAAATAATCTAGGGTGATGATCTAAAAGAGTACAAAGCAGTAAAGCACAATAATATAAGACATTAAGTAGTGCCAAAAGAAGCCCAAGGCCTTGCCTTCATCATTAGACTAAAATAAACTAAAAATATTACAGACACTAAGACTAAAAATGAAGAAACAAAAGATAAAACATCACTAGAAAAGCGAAAGAACTAAGGACACTAGGAAAACATAGGTTCAAGGGTGAGAGTCAGAGGGGGCCAAAGCTTTCACAAGGGTATAAATCTGTGGAGCATAGGCCTCCCTGTCTCTTTGGAGCTCTTGCTTGAGTTTCTTAGTTTCCTATCTTAGTTCATTATTGTGTTCATGAAGCTTTGCATTCTTTTCAACAGCCAACTCCAACCTCTTGCGAAGTTTTGCAAACCTACTGCTGCCAGGAAGAATGGCATATCATGTGGGTCCTCTAGCCTTGATCTCCTCATAGCCCCCTACGTGAGGGTAACAACATTCAAAACATCATATTAATTTCCAAACATAAGCTCAGGTAAGGAAATGTTGAGCTTGTCAAATAACTCAGTCAGCTTGAAACCATGTGATATAGCATGCTTTGGTTTGGAGGTATTTGCAACTCTTGATGTGTGCTGAATAATCGCGCTATTGACACTTATAAGTCGACCAGTGTCAAGTATTTCCATCAATTCCATGTCAAGAAAAGTAGATCCATGCCTTCTCTTAGACCTCTAAAGAATACAGGAGACGACAAACTGAAATAGTAGCTTGTGAAAGGGAGTCATATCAGTCATGTAGACTTTCTAGGAAGCATTTAGTTCAATATTTTGGGAGAACTTTCTATTTACCATAATACCAGTGTCAATACATCGTCTATGGATGGCCAATTCTTCTTCAAATAATTGGGGGAAAGCTTTGACAAATAGGTGCTTCCACCCTATATCACCAATTTCTCAATCAATTGAATTCTTTTCTCATCTGTATTTGCAACAATCTTCCCAATTAACACTTTTCTATTCCTGAACTTTGTGAGTCTATCAACTACAACTGTCACATCCTTTTGTGTCTTACTCCTACTTGCTATTGCAGAAGAGAAAGTAGGTTTGCTGACTTAGGCACCCTTTTTGTGGTGTAGCAGACATTGTTGGTAAAGCTGAATTAGATTCCTTTTCTCCTTCGAGCTCAACAATGGTATCTACAATTAAAACCTTCTTCTTTGGCTTCTTTGCACTTCTGGATTCTTTCATGATTTGTGCATCAAAAGACTTTCTTTTACTCCTTATGAGAGAGTTCTAGCAGGAAGAGCCACTCCTTTCCTTGTGAAACAGCTGCCTTTGTAGCTTTCATAGTGTTCATTCTGGACTTCTTTCCAAACTCAGAAAGTGGCATATCATCTTTATCACCGCTAATTTCTACATCTTTAGTGAAAGGTGTTAACAGATACCTAGGTCATTCCTCTCTATTTCCTCACTCTCATCATCACCTTCTTCACTCTCACTTACTTTTTCTTGATTTTCTTCTGCTACAGAATGTTTAGCATGTTCACTTGGCTTCTCCATTGTATCACACTCCTTCTCATCTCCAAATGCTCCCTTATTCTCACTCTTTTATGCTTCATTGGTTATGTTTTGAGTACTATGTTCTTCATGACTAGTCACATCTTTTTCTTCTTTTTCACATTTATCATCTTACTCATCATCAGTCCAACTAAAATCAAGGCCATCAGAAGCCTCATTTTCACTCGTTCTTCTCATCATTGTCTTCTCAAACACAGGCTCCACAACTGTTGCATCTTCCTCCTTTCCTAGCTCCCATGTATCCTCTCATACCATGAATTTTTCCACTGGAGATTTCTCATCCGTAGGTGGAAGAGTATCTAGGGGTGCAACTTTTATAGGAGAAATCAAAACATCTAGCTTAGAAGTAGGACGTGGTACTTGATCATTAGTGGATATACTTGATTCTCCCTAAATCACGGATTCCTTGACTCTAGTATCATTTTGCATAGCATCCACGGGAACTTTCTTGACATATTTTCTTGAAGTTTCTTTGACTTTAGCTAGCTTAGAGGTATCTTTTATAGGAGGCTCAGGGGCATTGGTAGTTAATTTGGAAGGAGGGGGTACAGTGGAGATGGGAATGATAGGAACGGGAGTAGTAGTAGGTACACATAAGGATGAGGTACGTATGGTAGAGGGTATCGAAGAGAAGGATCAGTTATGGGTATGGGCTTTGTTGATGGCATGTCATTTTTTTATTTGGGCTTTACGATTTTGGGTTTTGCTTCAAAATTGGTTGATGATTTAGCTTTAAAGGGTGTTTTACTAGCTTTAGGCATGGTGATTAGAAGAGATACTCGAAGAAGATAAAGAAAGGTTTGATACTTGATAATTCCTTTCGATTCTTGCTTATGCTTTGAGAGAAACATTGAGGTTAGAGAATCTTATCATAAGAGCATTTGAAAGTCGTTACTCCTAATTTGACTTGAAGAGAGAAGGTGACAAAATTTGAGTTCTAAGGGGAATCTTATAGCGGTTTCATTGATTATAAGATTTTTAGGACTAATTGATTTCTAATTACATAAGGATTCCCTTTACTCTTTTACTAGAAGACGACTATAAGTGATGTCAATGGAATTAAAAGTCTGAGTATAGCAATAATTTTAGAATATGGAGTACTAGTGACTTAAGATAGTATGGAACATGCCTGAGTTAAAGAACCAACTCCTTAGCGACTCCTTATTAGTTTAGGCAATAATGCTTTAGTGCTTCATATTAAAATCATACAACACAATTATCAGCCATATTTTCTAAGAAAGTGGGTGAGCTTAATGCAAGCACAAAGCTAAATCAAACACATTGTACTTAATTATCTATGCCTTATTATGCTTTTTCTAACCAATCACTGGGAGTCAACTTAGACGGGGAGGGGAGGTTTATTAGACCTAGTTCTAGTCTATTCCTTTAAAAGTGATCCCTACTCAGAGCTTTAGTAAAAATATCATATATTTGATCTTCAATTTTACATAAGTTAATTGAGATATTCCCTTTTCAACATTGTCTCTGAGAAAGTGATGTCTAATGTCAATGTGCTTGGTTATCTTGTGCTGACATGGATTTTTAGCAATATTTATGGCACTGGTGTTATTACAGAAAATAGGAACACAATCAAAAAAATATACCATAGTATCTTAGTTGTTGTCTTATCCATAGTAACTGAGCACAGCAGTATGCTACTGTCACACATTCAACTTCAGTTGTAGCTAAGGCCACTGGGTTTTGCTTCTTGGTTCCCCAAGACACCAGACAATAACCTAGAAAATGAGTTGTTCTTGAAGTATTTTTCTAGTCAATATGAAAATCTACATAGTCAGTATTAGCATAACCAACTAGATCAAAGCTATATCCTCTAGGACACCATAGACAGAGGTCACGGGTCCCCTTGAGATATCATTTTCATTTGACAACCTTTAGGAGAGATTCTTTGGGATTTGCCTGGAAGCTTGCACATAATCCCACACTAAACACTATATCATGCCTTCTTGTTTTGAGGTACAACAATGACCCAATTATTTCTCTATATAGCTTTTATTCCACATTTTTTCGTTCTTCATTAATATCCGTCTTTGTTGAAATGGAAATGGGGATATCAATACACTTAGAGCTCCATGTAAAGTTTGCTCAGTAACTCATTGATATATTTCTACTGATGTATCATGGTTCCAGTAGGTGTTTGCTTGATATTAAGACCCAAAAAGAAGTTCAATCCACCCATCATACTCATCTCGAACTCATTTCCAATCATCTTAGAAAATTCCTTACACATTTCTTATTTGGTGGCCCCGAAGATAATATCATCCACATATACTTGAACAGTTAGAATATTCTTCCATTTGCTTCTCAGAAATAGAGTGTTGTCAACTTTTCCTCTTACAAAGTTGTTTTTTAAGAGGAATTTTGAAAGTCCTTCATACCAAGCTCTAGGGGTCTGTTTCAGACCATAAAGAGGTTTATCCACTTTAAACACATCGTCAGGAAATTCTTCACTTTCAAATCGAGGAGTTTGTTTTACAAACACTTCCTCTTTCAAGTACCCATTCAAAAAAGCACTAATAATATCCATCTGATATAAAGTTCATTCTATGTGGGCATCAAAGGCCATCGGCATTCTTATAGCCTTCATTCTAGCTACAAGTGCAAATTTCTGATCATAGTCAATGCCTCCTCTTGCTTGTATCCCTAAACTACCGGTCTGGCCGTGTTCCTTGTGATATTTCCTTGTTCATCCAACTTATCTCTGAACACCCATCTGGCACCTATGACAGTTCTGTTCTTAGGCTTTTGCACCAGCAGACAGACCTTGCTTCTCTCAAATTGATTTGGCTCCTCTTACTGCTAAGATCCAATATGGATCTTTTAGGGCTTCTTTGATGGTTTTAGGTTCAAATTGTGAGAGAAATGTTGTGATTTCACATATATTTCTTCAAGAAGGCCTGGTTTGCACCACTGCATTTGGATCAAAGAGGAATTCTCAAGAGGATATGAGCTTTAATGCTTCCATGGTCTTATCTATATACCTAGAGAAGATCCACTCGAGGAGTGACCCAAAGGATTATGTTTATTAAGTGTGGCTTCATTATTATGATCAGGAGTTAGAGTATCTCTTTCTTCTTCTGGTTCCTCATGATCACTGTCAATTTCCTTGTGGTTTTCAAATCCATCTTCATCAGATTCCTATGTATCTCCATCACCAGTGAATAAAATCTTTATCCTGCCGGACTTTCTCAATCACTTATTAACTTCATCAAAAATAACATGAATATTTTCTTCCACACACGTAGTTCTTTTACTAAAAACCTTATATTCCTTACTATGTAGAGAGTAACCCAAGAAAATTCCCTCATCACTTGTGTCATCAAACTTACCTAGAGTTTCTTTTCCATTATTGTGCACAAAACCTTAACACTTAAAGGCATTCAGGTAAGTGATGTTGGGTTTTCTACCTCGAAGTAATTCATAAGAATTTTTCTCAAAAATGGGTCTGGCCATGCATCTATTTAGTAGATAGCAAGAAGTATTGATTGCCTCTGTCCGGAAATTCTTAGGTAGTCCACTAGAAATCAACATGGTCTTCCCCATGTCTTGTAACGGTTTATTCTTTCAGTTTACAACTCTATTTTTTGGTGGAGTTCTAGGTGCAGAGAAATTATGGTCAATGCTATGTGATCCACAAAACTAACGGAATCTTGAATTTTTAAATTCAGTTCCATAGTGAGTTATTATACTTATAACGTTACACCGTAGCTTCTGTTGGATCATTCTATCAAAAACATATAAAACATCAAAGATTTCATCTTTGGATCCCAAAAATAGAGTCCACATATACCTGGAGAAGTCATCAACAATCACAAACACATACCTCTTACCTCATTTACTCTGTTGTTCTTATTGGTCCACATCGATCCATGTGAATAAGTTCTAAAGGTTTGGAGTTATTTACAAACTTCTTATATTTAAAGAATGACCTAACTTGTTTCCCTCTAACACAGGCATAACATACCTTATCAGATGTGAACTCAACTTTAGGTAGCCTAAGGACCAAGTCCTTTGCAGCCAACTTGTTGAGTTGGGAGAGACTGGAATATCCAAGTCTTCTATGTGATAGTAGTGGATCATCTTCAACTACACTCAAGCGTGTATGCTCATTTTGGGGAATGACATAATCAATCTCTTGTAGACATTGTATGTCCCGTGCCCTTTAGCATAATTTCATCAGTATCAAGCTTAGTAATAGTGCATATTTTGAATTCAATTTTACCTCATTCCCTTTGTCTCACATTTGAGAGATTATAAGAAGATTATGTTTAAGACCTAGCACATCTTCTAGAGCATGGGAGCGTGACTTGCCAACCTTGCTTATACCTATTATCTAGGTGTTTTTCCCATATCTAAATGACACACTCCCTTCTTAGAAGACGGTTAATGAGAGAAAGTTTTTGTTTTCTCCAGTCATATGTCTTGAGCATCTACTATCTAGATACCAGTCCTGATCTTTTCCTCCCCCTAGCCTGTAACAAAATTCACAAGTTAATTTTTGGAACTCATACTATCTTTGGATCATGTTTTGTTTGAAAAAGGATGAATCAGATGCCTTCTTTCCCAGAAGGGGGGGATTAGAAGCTATTTTCTTGTTAACATTAATCCATTTAGTATAGATAGTAGAATTAACATTTGGGTCCTCTTCTTTCTTCATATTTTTGCAATACCAAAGGTGTTTCTAAACTGAGAATGAATTAAGGTAGGACATGTGTCTCTAAGGCTTCCTACTCTTCAGTAATAAGTGCGCATTTTATTATCATAAATTCCTATGTATTTTGGATCAAACTTAGGGACATGTTTTCTGTTTCCAATTCCAGGTTTGTTAGAGCTACAATTTTGATTCAGCCAATTGAGGGCATTAGAAGACCTATGCCATTTGCTTAGTCTAGAGAGTTCATAATTAGCCTTTTCTAGGTTTTCATGCAAGACTTTATTTTATATTCACCATTAAAATTATTATCATTAGTAATTTTTAATTCCTTTCAAGCTTATCCTGCACATCACTCATTTTTTTCTTTTCCATGTGTATTAGAAGACTTCTCATTCTCGAAAGTAAGTTCAAGAACTTGGTTCTTAAGGTCATTGACTTGTTTCTCTAAACTGGGTTTGTCAGATTCTAGATCTTTTATATCAAGTTTGACACAAGAAAGGTTTCTTATTAGCTTATCATTTTCATTACACATTTTTATGTATTTCATTCATTACGGTCACAATTAAGGCCATCAGTTGCTTTTTGGACATAGCATGAATATTGTCTTTCAAGTAAGATATACTTACCGGGTTTGCCTCATCTTTTGTTTCTGAATCACACATGTCCATCATTCCTATCACTTCTTTCTCAATTTTTGATTCTTCAATCGCCATTAGAGCCACTTCAATGTTTTTATTTCCAAAGTCAGTTTCCAAGGTCCTCCATATATCAAGAGCAGAGATACATGAGGACACCCTGAGGAGGGTGTTTCTAGACAGACTTTTGTAGAACAAGTTCTTTGCTTTAGCATTTTTCTGAACTAGCTAATGATCTTCCTCATCTTTTTTGTTGCACTTGTTACCTTTATCATCCCATTTGGTTGGAATAATTTTTCCATAACTGACAACTACCCAAAGTCAAAGTTATTATCCTGAAGAAATCTTACCATACATAGGTCTCATTCATCATAGTGGTGTTCATCACGCAAAGGAGGTCTTCCAATGTGCATTCCAAGATATACTTGTCATGACCCCGTTCGCCCTCCATGAACTATCTTGACGGCACCTAGCCTCTATGACTAAGTAAGGCTAACAATGCAAAATATAAACAAGAATTGTGGAAGAAATAATTTAAAATCGGAATAGTAAAATAAAACAGTGTTTAAGGTGCCGCTCAACACATACAATAACAACTCTCGAAGCTAACAAAATTCCCAAAACCCTAAATCTCAAAAATCTCAAGCTAAGGAATACAGAAGAAGTTCTAATTCCAGAAATTTCTAAACAAAGAAAAATCATGGAAAGGCTATACTTATTACAGAAAGATAGAAAGGGACTCCTCGGTCTGCAAACGTAGCAGATATACCTCGAAGTCTCTACAGAATTCCTCATTCAAGGCCGACAGAACAGAGTGAGAGTACCTGGATCTGCACAACAAAAATAGGCAGAAGAGTAGCATGAGCACACCACAGTGGTGCCTAGTATGTATCAAGACTAACCTCGGTGGAGTAGTAACAGGGAACAATCAAAACACCTACCGGTCTAATAAATAGTACAATTATAGGAACAGTAGATCATGATATATATATATACATTATTATAAGGGCTATAAGAAATGACCAACAAGGATACAAATCTCAATAAGGGAAAAGAGATACATGTAACAACAAAAATATTAAGAATGATGACACATATGAACAGACAAATACACAATCCAAATCCTAAGGTCACAATACCGTTAAGGGAAGACAAAATAGTAACTCAGATCCTACCACAGTATTCACATCATGTTTTATCCAAAAATTCCCATGAATTACCGAATCTCGGGCAATTAACGTCACGACTCCCAGTACCTGAAATCTGACAACTGGCATCATGTACCCTCATTATCCTCACGGTCATATTAACAACTCACTCGCTAACTAGGGCCACTCTCCCACATATGATATGTAATGAGGGCGTACATCAATGCTTAGAAACATCTGGAGGACTTTATGTACAATAAGGGTGTTCAACTACGTGTATTCTTTTGCAAGTGCTTTACCATCATTTCTACCAGCTAATAAGTGTAAAAAGAATAAGGGGCACCACGTACAATTTTTCCTCACAACTTCCACGAGAGAAGGCTCATACGGGTAAGCAACACACAATCACAATATTAGACAAAATAGAAACGGATCCACAGGCCGTAACAAATCCTTACAATCAATCCCTAACAGAGAACCATTTTATTCCGTCACGCATGCAATAATAACATAATAAGTGCCCGTGTTGTTTCTCCACACGTACATTATAATGTTCCCAGCTTATTTCGCCACATGCGCAACTCACATATAAGCATATAAACATATCCCGCCTTGTTACGCCGCATGTGTAATATATCAATAGAAACAATAGCATGGCAAAGGCCTCGTGCAACCCCTCAACAACAACTACACGATAGAAACCTCGTGCATCGCAATATCAACAACCGCACGACAGAAATCTCATGCACCACTATCACCATTCAACAACAACAACAATGGCAATATATACAAGAGCACGAAAAGTGAATCAACTCAAGATCTTTAGCTCACGGGGGGGGGGGGGGGGCGGTAAAACTAACTCAGAATAACCGCAATATAGAATACTAAGAATAATAAGAACAACTCAACGAGGGAGAAAATAATGTGAAGCAATGATTCCATAATATGTAGTTCAACAACAAGAAAGATAACATGAATAAAATAATTTCAAAAAAGGAATGTCAAGATAAACATAGGGTCACACCTCATTTTGGCCATTACACTCTGGAAAGGCGTAGACAAGGGATTTTTTTCAATTTAAGTGACAATCGAAACGAGATTAACTGTTAAAAATCAGAGTCGCCACTTGGGATAATTTATGATGTCCGAAGTCACTGGTTTAAAATCCAGAATCGAGGAAAGAATGAATCTGTTATTATAGTCTGCGAATCAGAATTCTGGATAAGGAACTATGTTAACCTGGGAGAAGGTGTTAGGAACTTCCAAGTTCCGTGGTTCTAGCATCGTCGCTTTGATCCTATTTGGCTTGACTAAATTGTTTAATTACTAATTTTTGGACCTATGTGCATTTACCTCTTTTACATCTTTCAATTAAGAAAAGTATCTTGAAACCGGTTACGCGTACGTATACCCGCTTGTTTGGCGCGTCGAAAATCATGTCACGCGAACGTGTCCATAATTAATAATGCTTAATTATTTTTAAGGAAATTTGGGCTAAAGTTGTGCGAAAGCATACTTCATTTTTATTTTTATAAGTGTAATTGTGTTATACACAATCACACTAGTATTTTAAGTGGCCCTAAAAGATATCCTACGAAATATTATATTTTACCTAATCTAGGAAATTATTAAAAGGTCATATGTGATTTAATGAACTTGTGTAAACTAAAAATAACTAAAAATTGAAACCTATTTATTATTAAGAAAGATTAGTCGAAGTTGCGCGAACGCATACTCCAAATTAATTTGGAATTGTAATCATGTCACGCGAACGTGTCCACAATCACGATAATAAATTAAAGGCTTAAATAAAACTACGAGGTTTATAAATATTAAAGGACCAAGTATGCTCCTAGCTATCAAATTCTCGTGAGTGTGAATAAGAGTGCAACCAAATTATCTATGTCCAATTCCTTCAAATATTACAAAGCTAACTCCCACAAATCCGGTATTGTGAAGCCTTTAACTATGAAGCCTTATGTAATTACCTCTTAATAAAGTGATGAACATGAAATCAGAAACTAAATTTTAACATCAAAACTCATCCAGAAAAATTTTCTTCTAAACAACGTGCAAATAGAACCATTAACAGAGCTCTCCTGAATAGTCGAGAAAAGACCAAGAAATGCACCAGTAGGTGTTCCTTCCAACAAACTATAAGTGTATTCAACTATATTTACAAGACATTGTGGTTCAACGGCATGTAGGATGGAATTGAAGTTTACTTGCAGCAAAGAACTTGTTGAAAACCTTGACTACATTATTTCTGGCTAGCGTCCATTGACATAAATTTAAGTATCTAAACACAATTGGAAGTGAGTTTATTAGCAGCGTAAGTAATGTATTCCTCGTGAATTACTACTACCTTTTTGTTTTGTTTATCGTGCACTAGTAAATAAAGACATGTAGCAAACCAGTGTATGTAAATTGTTTAAGAACAAAAGACTTCCAGCGGTGTGTTAAAAAAATCATTGCCAGAGCAAATATTATTAAGACAACCAAAAACAGAACAATGATACTTAGTAACTCGTAAGATCAACGACCCGAGCAATTGGTAAATTAACAAAACAACAAAGGTGCGAGTTTTAGCAAATAAGACATAGAAAGAACTTAGGAGTAAACCTAAAACAGATCTGAAATTAACTGTACAGTAACGTTGAAACACAAACATTAGAGAAAGCTTGTTGCTTAATTAGCTTAGAAATTGAGCCTAAACTAACTTGTAAAAAGAATACTAGTATCTAAATGTCCTATGTCAACAAATCAACACCCATCAGTAGCTCGTGAAATTCAAACTCATAAAAAAATAGCAGCGCAACAAATTACAAACATAGACATCAGATCCAAAATGAAACATAGGAGATTAGAAGAAACCTGAAATTTGCTCTCCAATTAATTGAATGCAGCAGTTACACGGATTGAAATGAAGCGACGAACAGTTCCCTATGGATTCCAACGTAAACAGCAACAGCTTCCTCACTGAATGCCTTGCAATAGAATTTAGCTCGTCAACTGCTCTACAATTAGTGGTGAGATGTCCGAATGCAGAATTTTGCAAAATTTATCTGAGACAGAGTAGCAACTCCGGACAAGAATCATAAACATAAAACTCGACCGGTAACTCGCGCTCGTCAGCTCCAAATGAATCTCGCGCATGAGCTTCGAAATGGACTCAAATTGACGAAATTCTAAATGAGGCATAAAAAGTTGAAATTATTTTCCAACAGAAAGTTAAGAGACTAAAGTTTTATTAAAATTTCTTCGAGTAAAATTCAATTGTCGAACAAATTTTATTGATGAACCAAATCAACATATACAGAAACAGAGCAAGACCAATGGACTAAAAGAACAACTGAAGCTATGAGTTAGAGTTTTAACATCCTTGGCAGGAACTCCAAACGGATCTCATGCTACTCAACCTCCATCGGACTCCATGAAATTGAGGTCGAAAATTTAAATTGAAGCCGAAGAGGAGAGGCAGAAACTTCTTTTCTTATTGTTGTTGGATTAAAAATTAGGTCTTCCCTCTCTCGCTCTGTTTAATACCTGTGTGTTTATGAGTGTGAGCTTGGCTAGAGTTTAGAGATGGGGTGCGATGGGAAAGATGAAGCTTCAGGGGGGTGTACTTTTTTCGTCCTCTGCGCAGCCCCCTCTTCCAGGCGTGTATTGTATCATGTATATGCATGTGTTTTGTGTAGTAGGTCTAGATTTTGTTTTAGATGGGGAAATGGGTTTGGATATTGGGTTGGGTCGGTCTACCTGGTTTGGGGTTGGGTTTAAAAGAGAAATTGTATTGGGCTTAAAATGTAAGTAAAGATTAGTCCAAAAATATGATTCACATCTTTGTTTTAATATTTCTCTAAATTCTTTTAAATTAAAACTATAAATAACACCTAAATTATTTCCTAGTCAAATTATTTTCAAATTAAACTAATTACTACAACTAATATTTGTTGCAACAAATTAAAACCAAATTAAACGAAAAACTACCAAAATTCAAAGACTAAAATTAAAAGTACAAATTAACCATTTTTATGATTCTTTTCTTTTTTTTTAAACATTATTAACTCAATGTAATTAATTCCTGAATGCAAATTGAACCTAAGGTGCCATAAAATTAAAATGTGATACTTTTATGGTTTATCTATGATTTAAAAATATTAAAAATGCATGAAATGCAACTATAATAAAGAAAAACACTTGAATCCCAATTAAAATTATATTTGGTCTAATTTTAGGAGTTATTCTTATGTATGGAAAAATCACGTGCTCACACATTAGGATATCTAAACTTCTTTCTAAGTTGGTCAAGTTACGAATGATATATAACAATTCAATTAAAGATGAGAAGCAGGAAGATAATCGTAACCTCAATTAACACTAAATAATTACATGAGAGATAATAATAATTTTCAATAAAGACGAGCAGTTATGAAAGATAATCGTGACAATGGAAGGGGTAAAGATCTTCAGTTAAGCAAAGTAAGAGTCAATTAGGAAATAAGAATGAACAATAAAGCAATTAATTCCAAGTAAAACATGTAGAGGTGAAACTAGTAATAGGGAAATTCAATCATATCAAGAACAACTTCATACTGAGTGAATGTAAGGACCTAAGAACCTAAGAAGGCCAATTTTTCCACAGATAAGTCCGAGCACGCACTTGTCACCTCGCGTACACGGATTACAATCAACAGAGAGGACTCCAATCCTAAGGGAAAGTCCCCCACACAAGGTTAGGCAAGATACTTATCTCGAACCGACTAAAAATTAATTAGAGAACATGCTCTTTCAATGAGTACTTGGCTCCAAATGACCCAAATCTATTCAATTCAATTCTATAATGTAAATAACACTTCAAGTATCTGATTCTACAATTAAATTCTAAGCTAATACGTGGAATTATATAAAATGACATAAACGCCCCTCAGGCCCATGCCTTGTAATCGGATAAAATTTATATTTTTAGAATCCTCACACTCTCTCGAATCTAGCCATATCAAAATTATCCCAATCTGATGTTAAGTACCCAATCAAACCCCAATCTCTAGGTCTAAAAACTTTTCCCCCAATTCCTACAAAAATTCCAAAAGTAAAGGATAAATTTAATAGTAGATTCATGGAAATTAGTCTAAACACAGTAAGAATCCCTTAACCAAGTCGCCCAGGTGGAAACCCCTTCAAAAATTTCACAGAACCGAGCTTAGAAGTCAAAATATGATAAAAATGGTGAAACCCTCGACTTTGAGATATATTCTGTCTGCCGAGGTATTTGTGCGTCGCGATCATGGGAGAAGAGTCGCGATCGCGTAAAAGAAATTTTAAGGTTGCCCAGGTTGCTCATCGCGAACATGATGATGAGCTCGCGAACGTAGAGAAGAGAAATGTGAGGCTTCGCGATCACGAAAGGAGAGACGCGAATGCGAAGAATAAGAATGCAGGGCTTCGTAAACGCGAATGGAAAGATTCAAACACGAAGAAGGATTTCAAGGTGGTCAGCAGCAATGCATCGAAAATGTGAGAGGTTGTTAGTGATCATGATGAAGGACATAAGAAGCAGCAAACAGCAGTTCCAAAATAGGGAAAAATAATTGGTAGCCCATCAGAAACACACCCGAGGCTCTCGGGACCCTGTCTAATCATACAAAAAAGTCATATAACCTAATACGGACTCGCTCAAGGTTTCAAATCACACAAAACAAAACCAATATGACGAATCAACCATAAATTAAACTTATGAACTTTCAAATCCTCAAATTTCTATACTCGTGCCGAAACCTACCAAATCAAATCCACATGACGCCAAATTTTGTGGACACGTCCAATATGACATAATGGAGCTACTACAACTCTTGAAATTGCATTCCGACCCCGATATCACAAAAGTCAACTATGGGTCAAACTTCTTCATTTTCCAAACTTCCATTTTTTCCATTTTGCTGAAATGCCTCAATTTACCCAAATCTGAATGCGGATGTTCGACTAAGTCCAAAATCACTATATGAAGCTGTTGAGATCATCCACAACCCATTACCTGGACATTTACCCAAAAGTCCAATTCTGGTCAAATTTTCACCATTGAAACTTCCAAAACTAGATTCCTTCTTTCAATTTTACTCTAAACCATCTGTTAGCTGAATTCCACCATACATGCAAGTCGATACTTATATTCTGAAGTTGTTCCAGCCTTAATGCAGCTTAATGGAGTTTAATTTCTCAAAACGACCGGTCGAGTCGTTATAGCATCCCCTTCTTAAAACCAATGTTCGTCCTCAAGTGTGCTAAGATTCGCCTCAAAGTCCTCAAGTCACTGAATGCACACTTCCAACATACAATCGCAGGTGATCCCACGTCACCCCAATCTATATAAGTATGACGACTCCATCTCATATGAAATTTAGCTTTTCTAGCGATACCAATAAGCCTTAAAACTCTAATTCTCACCTTCCATCCATTTCAAAAAGACCCGATTCTAAAATCCACACCTAGTATCAGTCTCAACCAGCTACTTCAATTCGTGCTAATACCCAAGGTTACAACCATACAATATAACACATCACACATAGGCCCACAATTATAATTCTGATAACAATACTTGCCAGAGATCAAACCCGCACCGGTCATAAGCCTCATATTCAATAGGAACTCTTTTCAAACCTTCACAAAACTGGCGATAATACAATAACCACAAAAACTACATAACTAAACACTCGAATAACCAAATCTCAGCTAATACCAATGGGCACACACCCCACAAGCTAAAACTCAAGAAGCACATATCGAAAATGATTGAATATGGGAAGGGAAACATAGAAGGGAACTATCAAACAAGTCAGACAAGTACAGATTTTTTATATCAACGCTAATCTACAAAACAATCTAACAAGAAAGAGTTAAAGCATATAAAAATAATCAAAAGGATCTTATACTGATATAACTCTCGCTGTGGTACACAGCCCGATCTTAACACATCAATTCACATGAAATCATGAGGGTCCCGCCCTCAACTATAAATAACAAGTATGGTAAATCAAGCCATCTAGAAACTCTTACAAGATTAATTCCGTTGATAAAATTATAACGTGGACTGGCTCCCACACCATTGGAGCATAAGAAATCACATCTCATAACCAAGAATACTCAGAAATGTCGGGTTGATAGAGGTTTAGGATTGCGATGTTAAAATGTCGCACGACTGGAAAATAAAATGAAGTGGAATTTCCTAATGGTTACATAGCCTCTCACAGATAAATACAGACGTCTCCATACTAATCTACGAGACTCTAGTAAATCGGGTTGTGATTCGTGACTTCTATGAAGCTAGAGCTCTTATACAAACTTGTCACGACCCCGATTTGCCCTCCGCAAACTATCGTGACTATAAAGACCCGTAAAAAATTTTTTTTAATATAATGTTGGGTAGCTCCCAGTGTTGTTATAACTGTAGAAAGTACCCCGAAATTTGAAAAATAAAATTTTCTAGAAATTGGGTGTTATGCAGCGCACTATGCGATTGCATAACGAGTACGCGAGCCGCATAATAGTAGCATACATGGGCAGGCCACTACGTAACTGGAGGTCAACTATGCGGCCCAGAATGCAATCGCATTTTGGTCATGCGGACCGCATAAGTTATCACATTTTTTCCCATTAACTTATGTGAGGGAGGTTATGTGATCGCGTAATGTGTATGCGGACCGCATAATGGTTGCATACCTTGCACAATGTTTTTTAATTTTGGCCTATTTTTTAGGGCCATCCTGCGATCGAACTACAAAACGCATGTCAGGAATATGATCGCGTTCCTAACCGCATTTCGTGTTGGGGCTCCTATTTTTTTATTTTTTCAACCCGATCCCTTCTTTAATAAAACTCCCCAACCCTTCATTTTGACATACTTTCTGAACAACACTAGAGATAGGGGAGAGAGAATTATTGAGAAAGAAAGTCCTATCTCCATCACTTTGGTTTTCAAAGTCACCCAGGCAGGTAATTTCAAGTATTGTCTTTTTCTTTGTTCTTGCAGGTAAAATCCACAACCTTTTTTTATTGGTTTTAAAATATAAACAAAAAGGGGGATTCTCATGCATTGATTCTTTAAAATATAAGTTGAACCATGCATGCATGTTCTTTAATACCTCAAATCTAGTAAGAGGTATGTAGGAGTAAAAATTTGCAAAAAAAAGGGGTTTGATAACCTAAGTGAGTTCGAGTTGTATTTGTGAACTTCAATTCTAAGATATATATGTTAACTGCTGAACTAGATTGATGGTACTAGGCAGGTTGGTGAAATAAAAGTAGGAGTTAAAAAGAATATTCGACTCTAGGTATGTATGGCTAACTTTAACCTTTGTAAAGTCACCTGTTTGGTGGATAAGTAAGTGGTAAGTGTTACTTATGTAGACTATTTGTGGATTTTGGCTGTTTCACGGTTGTTAAGGCTAGATGGCCTATTTCATGAATTCTTGTAATTAATATATCTTAAACTTTGTTGGATAAACGTCCTGATATGATGGTTTAAACAAATGGCAACAAACCAAACGTGTGTGTGAATGTGTGAATATGGTAAGGGCTGTGTAATAAATGATGGGAAGAAGTCGTAATTGATGCTAATGAAAACTCTTTGTGAATTGTTATTGTTGTTGTGAAATGATATCCTGGATGTCCTGAAGCCATGTGATTGAACTATGTACTATTATTGTTGTGTGAGATGTGATTTTTTGGTGGGATCGGGTTGCGTGCCGCAACATGAAGTTATATGGTGTGGGTTGTGGTGATAAGGGTGGCCGAGATAATAAGGGTGGCTGAGGTGATAAGGGTGGAAAAGTGATCGTAATCACTATTGAAATGAAAATACATGAAATTCTTGAGTATGAAATGATGTCTAAATGGGAAAAGAAGAGATTAAGAAACTTGTTGGCTTTGGTTGTTCCTTTCATGTGCATTTCATTGTTGATTGTTTGTTATTTGTGTATTGATTGATATTACTTTGGGTAAAGTTTGTTCATACATACCAGTACAATTCAAATGTACTGACGTCTTGTTTTTCCGGAGGCGCTACATTCTTGTTATGATTGTAGGTGGTTCTATAGCAGGTACTCCAGTCCACCGACAGTAGCTCTCCTCCACTTTTCGTCAGCTGTATCAGTGAGCCCCTTTCCTTTTGGGGCCTTGCGTGACTCATACCGCTTTTCCCTCCTAGAGTGTTATTTTGTTAATTATGCAAGGTATAGTCGGAGCCTTGTTATCGATAAGTATTATTATACTCTTTTGTATCCCTAAAGGCTCCGTAGACATGAAATGTGGGTTATGTTATTATGTATCTATGCATTTGGGCAGCGTAACTTGTAAACCACACAAAGTAAGCATGTATGTTATTATGTCTCGTAAGGATGTGTTTAATTATAAATTGTTATTTCACTTGAATAATGAGTATTGAAATGACGGGGTAAAATGTGGGATAAGAAAGGCACCTAGGTTCGCTTGACTGGAGCTACCCGGCAGAGTGTCGGTCGCGTCCTTTGGTTTTGGGGCGTGACAGTGATGTAACCTAGTCTCTACGACTAGGTAAGACTAACAATGTGGAATTAAACAATAATCACGGAAAAAATAATTTAAAACCGAAATAGTAAAATAAGACAACGTTTAAGGTGTTGCTCGGCACATACAATAACAACTCTCAAAGCTAACAAAATTTTCAGAACCTGGAATATCACAAATCACATACTAAGGGATACATAAGATGCTCTAACTCAGGAAATGTCTAAATGAAGGAAAATACTGAAAGGGCTATACTTATTTCAGAAAGATAGAAAGGGACTCCTCGGTCTGCGGACGTAGAAGACATACCTCGAAGTCTCTACAGAAACGCCTTCTTCCAAGACCGACAAAACTGAGTGGGAGTACCTAGATCTGCATAACAAAAATGTGCAGAAGAGTAGCATGAGCACACCACAGTGGTGCCCAGTAATTATCAAGACTAACCTCGTTGGAGTAGTGACGAGGAACAGTCAAGTCACCTACCAGTTTAATAAACAGTAAAATTATAGGAACAATAGATCATGATATATATACACTATTATAAAGGCTGTAAGAAATGACCAACAATGCTACAAATCTCAACAAGGGAAGAGAGCAACAAGTAACAAAAAAAATATTAAGAATGATGACACATAAGAATGGACAAAAACACAACCCAAATCCTAAGGTCACAATACCGTAAAGGAAGACAAAACAATAACTCAGATTCTATGACGGTGTTAACATCATGTCTTATCCAACAATTCCCACAAATTACTGAATCTCGAACAATTACAACTCACGAGTCCCAGTACCTAAAATCTAACAACTGGCATCTTTTGTCCTCATCAGCCTCATGGTCATACTTACGACTCACTTGCTAACTAGGGCCACACTCGCATATATGATAAGTAATGAGCGCGTACATCTATGCTTAGCAAAATCAGAAGGACTTTATATACAATAGGGGTGTTCAACTACGTGTATGCTTGTGCAAGTGCTTTAACATAATTTCTACCAGCTAATTAGCGTAAGAAAAAAAAGGCGTAGCACGTACAATGTTTCCTCACAACTTCCACGAGACAAGGCTCATATAGGTAAGTAATCCACAATGACAATATTAAACAAAATAGGAATGCCTCCACAGGCCGTCAGAAATTCTTACAATCAATCCCTGACATATCCCACCTTATTCCACCATCCATACAATAATAATATAATAAGTGCCCGCCTTGTTTCACCGTGCATCATAATGTTTCCACCTTATTTCGCCACATGCGCAACCCACATATAAGCATATAAACATTTCCCGCCTTGTTAGCCGCATGTACAATATATCAATAGCAAGAGTAGTATGGCAAGACCTCGTGCAACCCCTCAACAACAACCGCATGACAAACCTCATGCATCACAATATCAACAACCGCACAGCAGAAACCTTGTGCACCACCATCACCAGTACAACAACAACAATTGCAATATATACCAGATCACGACAAGTGAATCAACTCAAGAAAATTAGTTCACCAGGGGACGGTAAAACTAACTCACAATGAATAACCGCAACAGAGAATAGTAAGCGTAATAAGAACAACTCAACGAGGGAGACAATAATGTGAAACAATGATTCCGTAATATTTAATTTAAAAACAAGAAAGTTAACATGAATCAAATAATTTCAAATAAGGAATATCAACTAAACATAGGGTATCTAAATTTTGTTCAAAGTTAGGCAAGTTACAAAGGATATACAACAATTTCAATTAAGAATGAGCAGCAGGAAGATAATCGTAACCTCAATTAAGACTAAATAATTACATGAGAGATAATAATAATTTCCAATAGACAAGCAGTTAGGAAAGATAATTGTGACAATAGAAGGGGTAAAGATCTTCAGTTAAGCAAACTAAGAGTCAATTAGACAATAAGAATAAACCATAAAGCAATTAATTCCACGTAAAACATGTAGAGGTGAAACTAGTAATAGGAAAATTCAATTATATCAAAAACAACTTCATAATCAGTGAATATAAGGACCTAAGAACCTAAGAAGGCCAATTTTTTCACAGATAAGCACGAGCACACACTCGTCACTTTGTGTACATGGATTACAATCAATAGATAAAACTCCAATCCCAAGGGGAAGTCCTCACACAAGGTTATGCAAGATACGTACCTCGAATCGGCTCAAAATCAACTAGAAACCACATTCTTGCCACGAGTACTCGGCTTCAAATGGTCCAAATCTAATCAATTCAATTATATAATATAAATAACACTTCAAATAACTGATTCTACAATTAAATTCTAATTTAAGACGTAGAATTATGTAAAATAACCAAAACGCCCCTCATGCCCATGCCTCAAAATCGAATAAAATTTATATTTTTAGAATCCTCATACTCTCACGAGTCTAACCATATCAAAATTATCCCAATCCAATGTCAAATACCCAATCATAACCCAATCTCTAGGTCTAAGAACTTTTCTCCCAATTCCTACCAAAATTCCAAAATTAAAGGATGAATTTCAGAGAAGATTTATGGAAATTAGCCTAAACCGAGTAAAAATAACTTAACCAAGTCACCTAAGTTGAAATCCTTTAAAAAATTGCCAAGAACCAAGCTCTAGAAATCAAAATATTATAAAAATCGGTAAACTTTCAACTTTGGGATATATTCTGTCTTCCTAGGTATTTGTGCATCGCGATCGTGGGAGAAAAGTCCCGACCGCGTAGAAGAAATACTAAGGCTACCCAGGTTGCTCATCGGGAATGCGATGATGAGCTCGCGAACGCAGAGAAGGTAAATGCGAGGCTTCGCGATCGCGAAGGGAGAGATGTGAACGCGAAGAAGAAGAATACAGGGCTTCACGAACGCGAAGGGAAAGATATGAACATGAAAAAGGAATTCAAGGTGGTTATCAGCAATGCATCACGAACGTGAGAGGCTGTTTGCGATCGCAATGAAGGATATCGGAAGCAACAAACAGCAGTTCCAAAATGGGGAAAAATGATCAGTAGCCCATCTGAAACACACACTAGGCTCTCGGGACCCCATATAATTTCAAAAACAAGTCACATAACCAAACACGGACTCTCTCGAGGTTTCAAATCACACAAAACAAGAACGATGAATCAAACCATAAATTGTACTTATGAACTTTCAAATCCTCAAATTTCTAAAGTCGTGCTGAAACCTAGCAAATCAAACCGGAATGACGCCAAATTTAGCAGATACGTCCAAAATAATATAACGGAGATGATCCAACTCTCGAAATCGCATTTAGACCCTAATATCACAAAATTCAACTGTGGATCAAACTTCTTTATTTTCCAAACTTCCATTTTTTCCATTTTACCTAAATGCCTCAAATTACCTTACGGACCTCCAAATCTGAATCCGGACATTCGCCTAAGTCCAAAATCACCATATGAAGCTGTTGAGCTCATCCATGACCCATCCCGGGGCCATTTTTCCAAAAGTCTAATTTAAGTCAAATTTTCACCATTTAAACTTCTAAAACTAGATTCCTTCTTCTAATTTGACTCTAAACCATCCGTTATTTGAACTCCATCATGCACGCAAGTCGATACTCATATTCTGAAGCAGTTCCAGCCCTTATGCCGCTGAATGGATTTTAATTTCTCAAAACGACAGATCGGGTTGTTATAGCATTAGGGATTCTGTCTTTACAACTTGGTATTCATCAATTACAGCGTAGAGACTTATAACTCTCATCCTCTTTTTCTTCTCTTGATCACTCCCACTGTCCCCACATACTGCCAAGAATGCCTGCTTTATTGCTTCATTAAATCCTTTAACTAGGATTTTTCTTTTGTTTGAAAATTTTTCTCTCATGTTTTCCCTTTTTTTTTCAGCTCGTTCTTTCCTTCTCAATTTCCAAATTGTGTCACCCTTTACCTTATGATCTAGTTTGCCACACTTGTAGCACACATCATAATTAGATTTGTCAAACTGCTTGTGCTTACCACTGGTCTCTCTCTTAGATGTACTTTTGGAGTTCTTTTATTAATCTCTTGAACTTGGCGAACATTGCTAGATCAGAATCATCATAGTCAGATCCATCATCCTTAGATGCTTTAAGAACCTAGGTCTTATTCTTCTTTGGTTCTTCTTTGTGCAATTCTATCTTTCTGATTTCATGAGTTTTTAGTTTTCAACCAACTCATCAAGTGCGTTCTTAATCAATTCCTGGGCTGCATAAATTGTCGTTATTTTTTATTCCCATGAAGCTGGAAAAATTCTTAGAACTTTGCTAACCAACTTTTTTGAGATAAACACCTTTCCAAACGACTTCAGTTTATTAGTTATTATAGTGAACCTAATAATTGTATCTTTGATGGGCCCAGACTCCTTCATGGAGAAAAACTTATAGTTTCTCATGAGTAGTTCAATCATTGATCTATTTACTTGATTTGTTCCTTCATGGGCAGCTTGGAGTGCATCCCATATTTGCTTTACGTTAGAGCACAAATTTGCTTTGCTTATCAGGACCAAGTCCACATATAAGGATTTTCTTAGCCTTTGCACTCTTCTCCATCATTCTAAAATCTGCTACCACAAATTGGGGGGGGGGGGGGGGGTCCTTGGGAACTGTTTCATTTTGTTTAGTAGGAATCAAAGGATCTTGGTTAACTATGGCCCATAATTCATAGTCTTCAACTGTCAAGAAATCTCTCATTCTTGCTTTCCACCAGCTATAATATTTTCCATTGAACATGGGCGGTTTGGTAGTTGATTGTCCTTTATTAATTTCAAATGGCGCACTCATCTTTCTTCCAACATCTCTCTAGGTGTTAGCCATGTAAATGACAAAACCTGCCTGATACCAATTATTAGTTTGAGTGCTCGTATGGATTGCTAAGAACTTAGTTCATTACCGTATTTTTTTAGCGTAAAGTAAATAAACAATATAATGAATACCTTGATTTCACGTTAAAAATCACCTGGCTCAAAAGGTGCAAAAACTACGACCTACCACGTAAGATTTTCAACTCCAACTTCACTAGAACAATGAGCCAAAATGTATCAACTACAAGACTGTAATTCAATACCTCCCAATACACCTATTGCTCCTTTTAATTTACAAGTTTCTCTAACTTGTAAAGTAAAATATTCACTCCAGCTCACTAACTGTTTATAACGTTTGATTACAATTCAATTTTCTAAAACACATTCACTATACTGACTCGCAAGAATACCAAAAGCAAGTGCTCAACACGAGAAAAAATAACTTATATCACTTTAGTTGATATGTAAAAAGATAGTTTGGAAATTCAAAGGCAATCCTATTTAAACACAACTTGAGATATTCTAGAAGTCCTATTCAAGGTCAGCTTCCTCTTTGATAGGACTACTATTGTTCCAAGAATTTCACACGCTATGGGACTTTCTCTCTAACTAAACTATCCAAATCTTCTTGAGCAACGACCCTTATCACGTATAACAACCATCATCCACAAAACTCGGACTTGGGTAACTTTGAGATAAAGTTATTATATTGTACATACGTATAAGTATCAATCGTGAGGAGCTTATCTTTTAATCTGAGGAGTTAGTTCTTCACAACAATTAAACAAATACATTAAAAATGTTATGAAATACTATAAGAACAAGAACAATAGAGATAAAAGTAGAGAGAGGAGTATTCTTATTGATACTTAGGGATAATTTACAATGGGGTAAGACCCCTCTATTTATAGGCATAGAAAAGATTTAGCCTCAAAGTAAAACTCTAGAATCTCTCTAAATATAGACATTCACCTTAAATAGGATTCTATTTATAACACTCCCCCTTGAATGTCTATTCAATAATGTGCCTCGTTAAAACCTTAACTAAAACAAAACCCAATGGGAAAAAATTATAGAAAACGAAAAAGAGTACACATGTTTGAATATGCGCCTATAGGTTGCCTCGTTAAAAACCTTGCAAGGAAAACCCAGTGGGACAAAACCTTGTATGGGAAAAAGAGTGCAACGCGCATTAACTCCCCCTGAAAAGAGCATCAATTCACATCCTTGAGCATTTGCATTCCAATCTTGTGCACCATCTTCAAAACGATCTTTTGTAGAGATTTGATAAATAAATCAGCCATATTGATTTGAATAAATATTCCGCACCTTGAAATTATCATTCTTGATAGATATGAACATCTTCATATAATGTCGTGGAATGACTCTTCAATATCTCCATGGATGTATTCTCGATGCCATCATGCTTATAGTTATAGCAAGATACATATGTACACAAGTTGCACTTAGGATGTGGTACTTCAGGACGAAGAATTGTATATGCTTCAAGCAACTTCAATCTTTCATGGATTGACATATAAGTTAAGTCATATAATCCGTATAATAGACTTTAGATGCATATCAAGTTTTCATGTAATGCTAAACAAATAAGATATCGAAAACTGATTACACATACCATTGACTTTATACTTTCAAGTATTCGAACTACATGTCCAAAACTATATGTCTTTCATATGGATCAATTCTGCTTGAATTGTATCTCTTCCATTTAGCCAATATTTTTGTTTGTATTCGACAAACATAAGATCCTCATCGATATTTAGAGCTATCATAGACGTCGTCGACGAACATTTTATATCGGTTCCAGTAAATTTTCATAAAGACATAACATGGAGATCTCTTTATTCATATATTCAGGTACCTGAATCTCTCATGAGATTTTATGAAGTGTTATGTCATGTGATCTTCTAGATCACTTGCCTCCCCATTATGATCACTTTGATCATTTGCTCATCTTCTTTATTAAGAAGTTATTTTGAAACCGATTTGTCTATACGCCTTATGCGTATCAAAGACTTTGTCCTTCTAGGACTTAATATGAGCATTTGCAGTGAGAATATAGTTACTTTCTTTGGGTCAGCAAATGCGTATGGTTTGCAATATGTTGCAATTGAATTATCCTTTTATGAACTTCGGGTTCATATTATGATATTCGAGGATCTATATATACAAATGATAATTCATCCCATGTAACCTTTTCTCAAGTGTTTATCATGTCTCCCCCTCATGTTAGAAAAGCTAACTTGTTTCCTCCACTTTGAGAGTCCATCTTTGTGCATTATGGTGTTAATGAAAATATACACCGCACATCAATAATAAGATGGAGTTATTTGGTTCCTGACCCTGAACCACTTGTGAGGGGAGAATATAATATACTCTCGTATATCATGTATATCAAACTGATATATATAACTTTGTTCTCATAAGAAACAATTTAGCTATTAAGTGGAGGCACTCAATAATTATCTTGCTAAACCAACTATGATATAAACCAACTATCAAGATGAACTATCTTGAATAGAAAATCTGGAAATTATGCTCGAAGTTAGATTACTGAGCAATTTACCTCGCAAGCACCGGCCAGGCTGCGGGTTAATAACAATCGCGCATGTAACCATATCATAGATGCATCATATGTGGTATACATGGCAGGTGAATGGGCACATATTCACCTTTGATATTTCTAGAATTTATGGGATTCAACCCGAACTCTTTAGTTGGTCAATCAATTAATAAGAACAAGTAATATAAGAGAATTCGTAAAGAACTTTCTAGTTCTTTAATATTTACCCATGTGAATTCTCTATTACTGCACATCATACTTAAAATGAGATGACTAACCCGGATGCCAACTGAATAAATTATCAAATTTACACCATGACGTGTGCAATTATCAATAAACTTCAAGTTTATTATGGTATGGGTTTTTATACCAATAAATATCCACTTTATTGTGGCATTCTTTTGTTTGTGTAGTACAAACTGGAGAATAAAGCGGGTAGCTTTTCATATACAATTTATCCCGCTACAAGTTGTAGTAATAGAAGATATCAAATCTTTCCTTTATTTATAGTCTCAATATAATCGCTCGCTTTCGCATATACTTTGGAAACTGAATAAGTTTCTTTGAAACTTACTACCACACAATACCTTATTGGTAATCAATTGCGTTTCTCCAACATAGTAATAATTGGCTCTTCTAGAGCTCTCAATTAATTTTGTACTACCACAGATTCATCAACATCCATGTGGTGAATATCTCTTTTAAAGAGAAAGTTATACCATTATGGTCATGGTCAAAATTATATGCAAGATATGTTTCTTGCATTATCGTTGTCCTTTAATAGTCATATTTCCAAAATATTTTGGCGTACAATAGGTACGTGACCAACGATCATTCATGCCATAACAATGACATTATTTTCATATATCATCTCAAACCTCCTTTTAGGGGTGAGTGTGGTATATTCAATACCAATGCGTCTGGCATTCGATTTGCTATTCTTTGCAAATGGATAATATTTTGTACCTCTTTTTCACAAATAGAGGTATGTGGATCAAATGAGATAATGATGCATTTTTCCACAAAATTTCCCGTTTGGTTTCACCAACTTCTCCCCCTAATTTTGGGAAAAGTGTCTCATCGAATTGACAGTCTGCAAATCGTACAGTGAACAAATCTCCTGTCAATGTTTCGAGGTAGCGAATAATGGAGGGCGATTCAAACTCAACATATATTCCTAACCTTCTTTGCAAAACCCATTTTGGTGCAATATGGCGGTGCTACAGGCACATATACTGCACATCCACAAATTCTTAAGTGGTATATATTAGGTTCATGACCCAAAACTAATTGCAACGGGGAATATTTGTGGTAATTCGTCAGTCAGAGACGAACTAGCATTGCTGCATGCAAAATGGCGTGACCCCAAACCGAAGTGGGCAGCCTCGTTTTCATGAGTAAATGAGGTATTCAAGATTATACTCATGTATTGTCTCAATCTGATATCCATTTTGAATGATATCTTTAAAACTCAACATGTTTCTCTTAGACTTGGAGGAGAACATTGCATTCTCTATGATAAACATTGTTCCTCTAGGCAAAGTTATAGTTGCTCTTCCGGAGCCTTCAATCAATTTTACTACTACCAGAGATTGTAGTAACATCTGCCTTACACATACTTAGTTGAGAGAAATATTTCTTTTCTTTGAGTATCGTATGTGTAGTACATGAATCAACTAAACAAATATTTGATCCAAGTTTGCTTTGTGAGATATCCATATTTGCTTTCCCATGGTTTGACATACAAAAGAAAATACATGAACATGAGAATAAACAAATTCAATCCATTTGTCTCAATGTAATTGATTGTTAAACATACATAATCGATTATTTGCTAATTTGAAAAACTTCAGATCACACTGTCTTAATATAATTGATTGTTTAAACATACATAATCGATTATTTCTTAATATAATCGATTGTTAAACATACATAATCGATTATTTGCTATTTTGAAAAACTTCAGATCACACTGTCTTAATATAATCGATTGTTTAAACATACATAATCGATTGTGTCTTAATATAATCGATTGTTAAACATACATAATCGATTATTTGCTATAAATAAAAACTTCAGATCACACTGTCTTAATATAATCGATTGTTTAAACATACATATTCGATTATGACTTAATATAATCGATTGCTAACAAGTACATAATCGATTGTTTTGCAGTTTTAATGCGAAATATTAGATAATCGACTAACTGTTAGGTTAGTCGATTAACTCTACTGGAAAATAAAAATATCTTTGAAATTTAAGCATATTGAAACATTCTAAAGAACTAATACTAACATTATATCATAAGCTAACTAATACGAGCTGATACTAATGACTATTACTTTATTCACTAACTAATACAAATAAGTAAAATAAAATCAAACAATTCCATCTTCCTTCATCACAGATCCATCACCGATTAAGTGGTCTATTTTACCCTCAGGGTGCTCAAAGAAGTCTGCCACATCCAAGTGGGTGATGTCAAAATTGTCGTCGGAGACAAAATTGGTTTCAGGGCCTTTACTCTTTAGAGATGCTTGATAAAGCTCAACCAAATATCTTGGTACACGGCAAATTTTCGCCCAGTGCCCTTTTCCACCGCAGCGATAACATATAGTTTATGAACTATTTGCTTTTGGGTTCTCATCATATCGTGCTTGTGGCAGAGTGACCAACTTCAGGTTGTCATATCTCTCCTTTAAGCCATTCCACAAGATAGGTGGATCTTTGACTGTGATATATTCAATTTTCAAACCTTCATCAAGGTGATGGCGCAAGAAAATCAAGGCCTTAGCATAGTCTTGGGTGGATGCATTATTTCTGTCTTTAATGGTACATCCAAATGGATTTCAGCATCCAACACCCATGTCATATAGTTCTTGCCCGAGATTTCAAGGGCAACGAACTTTCTTTTCATAATGTCAGACATTACATCAAGAGCGTGTTCATACTTACGGGCTTTATTATCACATTCACTTCAGGGAATGGATTATAATCATCTGTATGTGTTATATACAATCTCATGTCAAATATTACTTTCATAAAGTGAAAGATTATTTTGAGAATCTTTATTATTCTCATTATCACAATGATGACGATTATAATTCCGTCTATTGCCTCTTCCACATTCATTGATACCTTCATGGTAATAATTTTGTCTTCTTTCAGACTTATCACATACTACTACCACATTCTCTAAAGGGAATGGAGCAAATTCAATTGGACGGATTTTGTCTTCTTTCAGACTTATCACATACTGCTACCACATTCTCTAAAAGGGAATGGAGCATGAAGCAAATTCAATGGGACGGATTTTCAATTCTTTGCCCATAATCATACATGAATTTAATCATGGCAAGACATAGAACTTTTACCACTTCACGTGTTTATAATTTCTTACAAACTCCATTAGAGTTATAATCAAACTTTGTTGTCTATGTTTATGAAATCAAATCGTAGAATTTCAAGAATTTGAAAGGGGGAAGTAAATTAACCTTTAAGGTATACCAATAAATGTTGTGATATCAAATATACCCCTTGAGTTTCCATCCCGTTGCATTACTTTATGATGATACCATCTCTTCTATTTTTCCGTATAGAAATTCTCATATGGAGCAGTAGCAATCGTTATTACACTCTTTTGCTGGAAATTCACCTTCAAAAAGAAAACAAAAGTAAACAACGAGAAAGAAAAAAAAATTGAAGAATTTCAGAAACCAAAATATCACGAATCTCGTTTCACTCAAATAGAAAAATTCAAACGACGGAACACGAATTAGAGTGGATGAATCTGATTGCAACTCGAGATTCTGAGAGCGATAATTGCTGAATATTAAAGTCAATTGGTTAGAGAAACGTGTTATGAAATAGTATAAGAACAAGAACAATAGAGAGAAAAGTAGAGAGAGGAGTATTCTTATTGATACTTAGGGATAATTTACAATGGGGTAAGACCCCTCTATTTATAGGCATAGAAAAGATTTAGCCTCAAAGTAAAACTCTAAAATCTCTCTAAATATAGACATTCACCTTAAATAGGATTCTATTTATAACAAAAAACCTGATTCTTTAAATAATTAATCACGCTTTATTAATCATCAAAGCTTCAGTACTTAACAAAATACTCCTAAGTCTACTCATTAGGGAAGAGAAGCTTCGGATTCAGCACAGCGCCTGGCTACCTGTGGTGTATTAACAGCTCTATGAGTGCACTATTGTCAACTGATCTAGAAAACACTAGATGTTCAAAAACTTACTATTTATACTTGCTATGAATTCAAGCTTACTATGAATTCAAATAAACCCAATGAATATACTTTACATTCGCCCCCGCTTATATGTATTTTCCAGATAATAAGTGTAATTATTTATATGTTGAAAAAATAAGCAGGCAATTTGTAAAGTCTTTTAATGAACTTAGCGTCTGATTTTATTTCTACTTTTTCTATTTTTTGGTAAAAAGGAAAAGACGAAAACCCAATAAAAAAGAAGAAGAAGAATTATGTTATGAAACTTGTAATAGAATATATATTTATGCTATATCGAAAAAAGTGAGGAATTTTAAAAAGTATTCCCTCCGCGTAAACAAAAAGTTTAAAACATAAAGAAAATTTTTTGATACGTAAAGTTATAACTTATAAACCAAATATATACATTGTACCTCCTTTTAAATGAGTGATGGGTTAGAGTTTTACGTGTATTTTCATTTTTTTTCTCCTTATAAAAAAATGAATTTTGAAATCAGAATTATCACATAATGGGATATTAAAATTGACATGTGCACTCCTTCGTAAGCATGTTCCATGAGATTTGCCCCATTCTGAGGGAGAGTCGGGCTATGATACCGTAATTATCACTATCCCCCGAGTCCATGATAACATCATTTGCTTTGTGCCACTACATCTCATGGATTTGTCCCTTAAGCTACGTCATCATCGAGCTCAAAAAGTTCGCCTTATAAATTTATATTGTGTTTTATAAATTTTTTTATATTTTCCTCTCATTCGATGTGAAATGTTTCTAAAATGATATGTATTTCTTTTTTGAGAAAAGCTGACTAATTCTGCTTGACCCGTCCTCGTTAATCACCCTTCATCATGGACATCACATCATACTAAAAAGAAATATACCAAATAAAATAAAATGAAAAGGTTGAGTAATATATAATCAACGACGAGTCAACGCACATAAATATTGGGGCATGAACCACTATTGCAACTGGCAAAATATAATATGAATTGGACTTGTCTCCTAGTCAGATGAAAAAAAATAAAGAAAAAGAGGAATGATTAAAGAATCATACTCTATTTCGGAGATGTGTGTTTTTATGTCTTTGCTCAACAATCATTTGAATGATCAACTGTAATACTGGCTTAAGGTAGTAAGTAGTTACTATATATGTATTTATTCCCTCTGTTTTAGTTTACGTGATATATTTTACTTTTTGGTTCGTTATAAAATGAATAATTTTTTTCTAAATTTAGTAACATTCTAGCTTAAACTTTCAACTATTTAGATAAAATGAACGGCAGAATAGGAACAGAGCACAAAATGGGAAATCCTGCTTAAAATTGGTATAATAAATAGCCTACAACTACCTCTTTAAGCTATTACAAAAAAACGATGTGATTGTAACCTATATAATAGCTCGTAAAACTCATTATGTCATTATTAATTAATATTTCTTTAATGTAATAATAATATTCTTCGTCTTAATTACTTCATAATTATTTGATTTAGCTTGAATTCTACCGTGAATATTCAATTCTTAGCCAATTCTCACACAAATGTTTTTGTTGATCTCTTTTGTAAGCAGATTTAGAATTAGTGGGTTCAGAATAATTGTGATACTAATATGTGTATTATTTTAATTGTTTATACATATATATATATATATATATATATATATATATATATATATATATATATATATATATATATATATATATATATATATATATATATATATATATATATATATATATATATATATATATATATATATATATATATATATATATATATGATTCAACCTGGAAGCAACTAGTTCGATTGAACCTACTAAATCTACCCTAAATCCGTCTTTGTGTTTAAAATCAACTTTGCTTAATGCAAGTAGTAATGGAAAATCTACTCCTAGTGTCAGTGTGTGCTGACTAATAGCTATAAGATTTCAAATTATGAATCCTCATCCATAAGAAGAATAATTAGGCATGATAGCTCAGTGAATATATGCCCCCATAGACTATATTCTCCTTTTATCATCTTAATGTGAAGAGGAACTTTAAAGAATCATTGTTTGATATGCAATATATTCCTCTCTTTTTTGACTTATATTCTGTATCTTTTTCTCTTTTTCATTAAGACAGGTGGGGTTACTTTAAAACCTAATATAAGAGACAAAATCCAGTTATAGTAAATCATTCACCTCGGAGACATTTGTACTGTTCTCATAGTAAATGTCAAAAGGATTCTTCATCCCTTAAACTTATAAAAGAATAAAAAAGAATTTAAATTTTTTTTTTTTTTAAGTTGTTGACATATTCATGTTTTCATAGCTTGTTTATAAATCTTGTCAGCATATAAAAGGAGTTTAGGAACAGTCCAAACAGTGCTGCATTTCCATTTCTATCTGAATCTTGATCCTTGCATTCTTTGTGCCGTGAGTTCTTTTTATTTAGTTTTTGTCACAGCTCAGAGTCTCGAGGAATTCATCAGTACAAGAAACTTTCAATTCCAAATACTGTTGTTGCTGTCACTGAGTGTGCAAAACTCAACAATACAAGTTCACTTTTCTCTGAACAGTTTAGGATATGAGTATCCAAAGGATTGGTACTCAAGAACGAGTGCCAAAAAACTCTGCATATGATTATACTTTAGACTTTAACAGAATCCCAGTTCAGGCTTTACATGCACAAAAACAATCTTCATCATACATGGGATTTAGTCTTCCATCAGCAACTTCTGCAGAATATGTATGCCAACAGCAGCAGCAATTTTTTCCTAATGCTAATTCATCGTCAAATAGTACTATCATTGGTCGTATTGGTTCACCATCCTCAGCCTTCTTTGCCACGGAACGTTACCTTGGATTAACTCAGTATGATGATCAACAAGATAGTTGTTCCCAACTGTCCAAGAATTATGATTTTCAAATACCATCATATGGTTTCTTGCCTGATTCACCAGCCGAAGATTTTCATCCCAAGATTTCCCTGCCACCATTTATCAGATCACAATTCTCGAGCAGTCAACCCTTTAGTCCTGATCATCAGGGACCTTATAGAAGTCCTTTCAGCAGTCTAACAGAAAAAGAGAGAATATTACATCTTAAGAGAAAATTGCTTGGTGAATTCAACACGCCTTTTGATGGAAATCAAGATTTCAGTGTTAGTACTTAAAACATATAGCTTCTTCTTGTTTTAGTGTTTTTTGGTTCTTTGCTTCATATGAAGAAGCTACTGCTGCTTAAAAGACTTAAAATTGACACCATGTTGAGTTTTTTCGCCATGTTTTTACAGCTCCCTCATAATTTATGTGGTAGTCACTTGGAATATGCGAGGCAACAATCAGGATTTCCTTCGGCTAATTCTAGTAATTCTACATGTTCTGGAGGATCTGTGTGCAACAAAACAAGAATTAGATGGACTCAAGATCTCCACGATCAATTTGTTGAGTGTGTAAACCGCCTTGGAGGCGCTGACAGTAAGTAATTTCAGAGAGGACTTCCTATTTTCAGTTTGGTCCTGACCATTTTTAGTAAAGATTTGATTGATTCATCTTAACAGAAGCAACACCAAAGGCAATACTAAAGCTGATGGAGTCAGATGGCTTGACCATTTTTCATGTCAAAAGCCATCTGCAGGTATACATATGAAAGAGAACCATTTTGGTTGTCTTTTCAGTACTGTTGTATTGAGTTTTGAGGGAATATTTTCTGTTGTCATATCTATTTTGTTTGCAGAAATATCGAAATGCAAAGTACATCCCTGAACCTACAGATGGTATGTCTATTCGACTTTAAGTTTTCATGGTTGAGAAAATATATTTTCTTGATTTTAGACATCTTGGTTTTTCTCTAGACATTTTCTTGATTTTAAACATCTTTTTTTTTTTTTTTTGCCAAAAAACATTAGCTTTTCAGCAGCTTTAATTCGATGAGTATTACATGTCATGTCCAGGGTATCAGGGCTTATAAAATACAGTTCGGTATACTAAGCTCCCACTATGCGCGAGGTCCGGGAAAGGGCCGAACTATAAGGCTCTCTTGAACGCAGTCTTACTCTGCATTTCTGCAAGAGGCTATTTCCACGGCTCAAACCCGCGACCTCCTTATTAGGAGTCACATTTATTGTTTATGCATATTTAAAAAGAAGACTAGTAAAGTGAATGCAGAGAATTTTCCGTATACTAATCTTACAGTGAGATGGACTACTTTTTCTTGACTTTCATTTTTAGTGTGATCAGAAAATCTATACTGAAAAGTGGAAATTTTGTCAACGTTAGCTTATAGTTTGAAGTTTGCATCTCCTCTTTGGCATGCTCAATTATATGCTATTACTGAACTTCAGACATTTGCAAATAGACCTTTTAAGAAGTGGACTGATCACAGTTTTCTCCGTGTATGTTGCAGGAAATTCTGAAAAGAGAAACTGCCCGAATGATGTGTCACAGATTGACAGCAAAACGTATATTTTTCATCACTACTATCCCAGTTAATATTCCTGATAAACTTAGCTAGAAACTAAATCTGATCAAAACATTTGTTGCAGGGGAATGCAAATCAAAGAAGCACTACAAATGCAACTCGAAGTCCAGAGGCGTCTTCACGAGCAACTAGAGGTACTTTATTTTTCCGTACACTTCTGAGTCATGATACTTTCTAGAGCCAAAAGGACTGAATCAAGACATCTTGTTTGATTCCTTCCTGTTGTCTTCTGTTAAACTAGATTCAGCGAAAGTTACAGTTGAGGATTGAAGAACAAGGAAAACAACTAAAGATGATATTTGATCAACAACAAAGAACAACAAGAAGTCTATTGGACACTCAAAATTCAAGCATTTCAACTCCTGAACGTGATCCAGCTACCATGTATGATGATATGGAAGTTTTGGTTGCCGATAATATTTGCTTCCCATCTAAAATAAGTTAAGTGTTAAGGAGGCCATCATGAGAAGATTTTCATCTTTGCACTTAGTGTTAGAGGGGAAAGTTGAGTTTAGCTTTTTCTAGTTGAAAAAAAAAGACATTCCGGAAAATGTAAACTATAGTACAATGTCCATAAACATCATGCTGAATGTAGATGTTTGTTTCTCTTGTGTGCATAAAAGAAAATACGATCAAATGAATGTTATCGAACAAAGTGTTCATGTGACATGACAAGAATGGACCTTGGGCCTAACTCAACCCCAAAAGCTAGCTTATGAGGTGAGGATTGCCCAAGCCATATAAGGAGACCAAGGACCTCAAATCCTGAGTTTGATATACTTTCACAACTCGTCAAGTGTTATTTGTTTTTCTTCAATTTCCCTCTGTCATAAGATACTGTATTTTTGCCTTTAGCTTCACTCGGTGTGATACTTAGAATTTGTAAATCTGTACACATGCATAACTCTTTATAATTTCCCTTTTTAATTCTTTACTTCCTTTCCTTAGATGTGATTTGATATTATTTGAAAATGCAAATACATTTGGCTCTTGCGCTTGTCTTCAATCAACCATTTGGTGGAACACAATGTAGGAAAACCAAAGATAGCTTCAGGTTAAAAGTCAAAGGCCAAATGAGTTGTTCCTTATCCAACTACTAATAATATATATGCATAAATTCTAAAGTGTAATACAGGTCAAGGACCAAATAAACTAAATATTCCCTCCGTTCCAATTTGTGTGAACCTGTTTGACTGGGTACAGAGTTTAAGAAAAAAATGAAAACTTTTAAAATTTGTGGTCCTAAACAAATCCAAATGGGAACCAGAGTATTTGTGTGGTAATAAAAACTTATCATTAAGAGTAGAATTATAAGTTTGAGCTAAATTATTACCAAATTTAGAAAGAATTCATTCTTTTTAAAACAGACCAAAAAGAAAATATATTCACATAAACTGGGGTAGAGGAGTTATTCAATTAGAGAGTTGTCTTGTTATATTAGAACATTTACACATTTGACAGCCGAAAAAAGAAGATTCAAAATGCCAGTCTTAGGAAACAGTGTAATTTGGCCTTTACCTTATCCAAATTCGAAATGCTAAATAAACTATATTCTTTTAATTTTGATGCATGAATCATTTAGATCAAGGAAGGCCGAAAGCAGCAGGAGTAGTATTTTATGTTCTTTTATAAACTTGGAATATGTTAGAGTAATTCTATTTTATTGTTAAAAGAAATTTCTATAACTCCCACTACTTCATGATGTAAAAAATGGCCATAACTCCTATTACTTCTTGAAATAGAAAATGACCATACTTTTTTTTAACTCTTCTTCCATGTTCTATCACTAATTATCTCATGTTCTCCATGATATCATAACTTATTACCCAACTTTCTTCTAATTTATTTCAAGGAAGAATTCTTACACTTATAAATAGGAGTCTTTTTTCCATATTGTGGTATGAAAAAATAATTGCAGAATGTTTCCATAAAGTGAGGTTAAAGTTGTGAAAAAAGAAGAAGAGAGTTTTTTATTTTTATTTTATTGAAGGAAGATGTTCATCTTGCTGGAGCTTTGGACTCAACAACTTGTCCAGAGTTTGTTCGAGTCATACGATGTGATCGGATTGTTGTATCCTGAGGGAGACAGGTCAAGAGGATTATTGCTGGACCAGTAAAAAACTTTGCTACAGTGGGCTTGAATCTCCTTAAAGAGAGCGAGATATCTAAGCATCAGCCTAAAGATATTTTATTCATTTTATTTTATTTTCAACTATAATTGCATTTTCACTAATAATTTTAAGGAGATTCAAATTGCTACAATTGAAAAATCCGTGGATATCAACATGGGAGATCTCAATAAGCCATTTCGTTTCAACGATACTCATTTAAAGAGATGGAAGGGTAAAGTACGTTTTTACTTGAGTCTTCTCAATGTGTCATACGTTTTAACTGAGAAGAATCCTAGCAAAGTAGACAACTCCTCCATGAATGATGATGAGGTAATTACCCTTCAAAAAAAATTGAAAAATACAACGATGACTCATACAAGTGTCGGTATTATCGTCTTAATTGTCTATCTGATAATTTTTATGATGATTATGATAGAACTTACTCTACTGCCAAGAAAATTTGGAAAGCGTTGCAGAGTAAGTATGATACCGAGGAGGCACGTACGAAAAAATATGTTGCTAGCAGAATATTTCGTTTTCAAATGGTGCATAACAAATCTATAGTAGACCAAGCTCAAGACTTCATAATGATCATTGGTGAGCTTAGATATGAGGATATTAAAATTGGAGACAACCTTATTGTTTGTGTCATAATAGATAAACTACCACCTTCATGGAGGGAATTTCAGAAAACTATGCGGCACACACAAAAAGAAACTTCACTTGAGACATTGATAATGCGGATTCGCATGGAAGAAGAGGCAAGAGGCCAAGAGGCACTTATGCAATCAGAAGAGAGCACTCTACCACCCGTCACTACAAAGGTAAATTTAATTACTTCAAATAATATTACTCCTGAAACTCACAAAAATACTTCTTTGAAGCCGAAGAAGAGAACTTTTAAGAAAAATTATGGTAGACCTCTCAAGAAGAATAATGGTACAAACAACCAGCACAGAATCAACAAGTTCAAATTGCAAAACAATCCTTTGTCTGTGAAAAAAGCGGGCATATTACTCGATTTTGTAAATTGCAAAAATGTGATCCTACACCACAGGAAAACGTTTCCGAAGAGCAACTCGTGTCAGTGATAACAAACACTAATATGGTAGAAAATGCTGATGGATGGTGGTCTGATTTTGGAGCAAACCATCATGTTTGCTATGATAGAGATTGGTTTAAAGTGTATACTATATTTGAGGAGCGCAAAACCATCATACTTGGTGATTCTCACACAATCCAGTTGCTTGGAAACGGAGAGGTCAAGTTGAAGTTTACTTCAGGAAGAGTATTAACGTTGAAAGACGTATTTTATATTCCTTCAATGAGAAAAAATTTGATGTCTAGTTTTCTTCTTAACAAGGCAGGCTTCAAACAATATTGAAAGTGATCGATATGTAATAGTAAAAAAAGGGTATTTTTGTGGGTAAGGGGTATGCATGTGATGGGATGTTCAAGTTGAACGTTGAAATGATTAAAACTACTTCAAGTTCTGTTTATATGCTATCTTCTAACAATTTTTGTCATGCTCGTTTGTGTTATATTAATAATCATTATATGGGAATCATGAGTAGTTTAGGATTAATCCTAATGATTAAAAAGAACTCTGAAAAATGTGAGGCTTGTAGTAAAGCCAAAATAACTAAAAGGCCTCATTTTCAAGTTGAAAGAAAATTTGAATTGTTAGAATCAATGATATTTGTGAACTTGGAGGAATTTTAACACGTGGGAGAAATAGATATTTTATCACTTTTATTGATGATTTCTCTAAATTCACATATATTTATTTGATAAAAAATAAAAATGACGCGTTTGAAAATTTTAAAAATTATCTCCATGAGGTTGAAAATCAATAGCGATAGAGGCCGTGAATATGAGTCTAGTGAATTTAATTCTTTCGTGAGATCATTGGGAATAATTCATGAAATTACTCAACCTTATTCTCCAGCATCAAATGGTGTGGCTGAAAGAAAAAATAGAACTTTGGTAGAGTTAACTAATGTCATGCTTATTGAGTCAAATGCACCTTTAAATTTGTGGGGTGAAGCTATTTTGACTGCATGTTATGTGTTGAATAGGGTACCTCATAAGAAAACAAAGTTGACACCATTTGAGTTGTGGAAAAATTACAAGCCAAATTTGGGATATCTCAAATTCTGGGGTTGTTTAGCCTATGCTAGGCTAACAGATCCTTAAATTTTAAAATTGGGTAAAAAAGTTGCCACTTGTGCTTTTCTTGGTTATGCTTCTAATAGTGCCTATAGATTTTTAAATATCCAAGAGAATATAATTATAAAATTAGGTGATGCTATTTTTCATGAAAATAAATTTCCATTTGAGTCTAAAAATAGTGGAGGTCAAAGAGATATAAATAATATTTTGTCTATCCCTAGTTCTTCTACTTCAATTTTGCAAAATGAAGAAAATGATGCTTTTGAGTTAAGAAGAAGTAAAAGACCTAGAATAGAAAAAGATTTTGGTCGTGATTTTTATGTTTTTAATATTGAAAATAACCCTCTTACTTTAAAAGTAGCTTTATTATCACCTGACACTATTTTCTGGAAAGAGGTTGTAAATGATGAAATGGAGTCAATAATTTCTAACATAACTTGGAAGTTAGTTGATTTATCACAAGGTTGTAAAACAATTGGGTGCAAATGGGTCCTAAGAAAAAAGTTTAAACCAGATGGATCGGTTGATAAATTTAAAGCTATGTTAGTTGCTAAAGGTTTTAAGCAACTAGAAGGCCTAGGATTTTTTGACACTTTTTCTCCGGTAACTAGAATTACATCCATTAGACTTTTAATTACTATTGCTGTCATTTTTTATTTTCATGTTCATCAAATGGATGTAAAAACTGTTTTTTTAAATGGGGACCTAAATGAAGAAATTTATATGGATCAACCTGAGGGTTTTATAGAAGCTGGCCAAGAAAGTAAAGTGTGTAAACTTACTAAATCCCTATATGTCTTGAAGCAGGCACCTAAGCAATGACATGAAAAGTTTGATTCCTTCCTGATAGAAATGGTTTTAAATCGAATGAATGTGATAACTGCATCTATCATAAGTCTTGGAATAATTCACATATAATTCTTTACCTCTATATTAATGATTTGTTAATATTTGGCTCTAATATGAGTATTATTAGAGAAACGAAAATCATGCTTAATAGCCATTTTGACATGAAAGATTTAGGAGATGCAAATTTCATTCATGGAATGAAGATTACTTGAACATGTGATGGAATTGTCCTTGACCAGTCACCTTATATTGAGAAAATTTTGAAAAAATATAATTTTATTGATTGCAAGCATGTTGTTACCATTTTTATTCAAGTGTTCACTTATTTCCTGTACAAAGTGACAATAATGTGATAAATCAAAAGTAATATGCTAGCTTAATTGGAAGCTTGAGATATGTGACTGATTGTACTCGACCTGATATTGCATATGCATTAGGAGTACTTAGCAGGTTTACAAACAAGCCATGTAAAGAACATTGACATGCATAACAAGAGTTATGAGGTATTTACTTGGTACAAAAACCTATGGCTTATTTTATAAATAATATCCTACTGTACTCGAAGGCTTTTTTGATGCAGATTGGAACACTTTATCTGGTGATTCATGTTCTACTACCGATTATATTTTTACATTAGGAGGTGGTACTATTTGTTGGAAATCGAAAAAGCAAATAATAATTGCTAACTCTACCATGGAGGCTGAGCTAATTGCTTTCAGCTAGTGAGGAAGCGAATTGGTTGAGAGATTTATTATTTCAAATTTCTTATTTTAAAAAATCAATTCCTCCTATATTAATTTATTGTGATAGCACTGCTGCAATTAGTAGAGTACAAAATCGTTATTACAACGTTAAATTCAGACCTATAAGAAGAAAATATAGTACTATGAGATCATATTTGACAAGTGGTACCATTAATGTTGATTATGTTAAATCTTGTGGTAATCTTGTATAACCAGTAACTAAGGCCTTAGCAAGGGAAAGGGTATGGAGCACATCAAGGGGGATGGGATTGAAGCCCATAAGCTCATAATCATATTTGAGGAAATACAACCTATGGACTAGAGAACCTATAACCAGGTTCAATGGGAAGAACGAATCATATGATGGCTTGGTTTAAAATGCACTATTTTTATTATTATTCCATCCCTATAGTGTGAGTGCATTTATCTTGTAATGACTTTCGAGGTTGACTTTTATTAACTCTTAATATAAAAATCTGTAGCTCGTATGAGTGGAGTGTTAGAGTTACAGGAGCATCCTTGACAGATTTCACCTATGTGAGTATGGAAGTTGGCCGCTTCCTATGAGAATAAGGCTTTTTCTCAAAAACACTCATGAAATTCGGGATAGAACTAGGCCGTAATATGCTGACTAATAAAGATCATGTCAACACTTTGATTATTATGTGTAAGCAATGATATTTAATTTCTCTAAAGCGGTCATAGTTCAAATCTGAAACCACTACTGACTCTGGAGTAAAGATTGTTATTTTGCTAAGTGAAGGTTCAATGAGAGTACACCTTCATTATGCATGAAAGTCTCCCTTCCACTTGTAAACTCTCTTATATATTTCAATATTAAAATGAGTGGGGAAATGCTAGAGTAATTGAATTTTATTATTAAAATGAATTCCGATAACTCTCACTACTCCATGATGTAAGAAATGACCATAACTCCTATAACTCTCACTACTACATGAAGTAGAAAATGGCCATAACTCATTTATAACTCTTCTCTCATGTTCTACCACTAATTATCCCATGTTCTTCATGATATCATAACATATTATCCCACTTTCTTCTAATTTAATTCAAGGAAAAATTGCTACACCTATAAATAGGAGTCTTTCTTCTATATCGTGGTATAAAAAAATAATTGTATGGTGTTTCTATAAAGTAAGGTCAAAGTTGTGAAAAAAGAAGAAGAGGATTTTTTTTTTACTTTTGTTGAAGGAAAGTGTTCATCTTGATGGAGCTTTGGACTCAATAACTTGTCCAGAATTTGTTCAAGTCATACAATGTGATTGGGCTGTTGTATCCTAGGGGGGACAGGTCAAGAGGATTACTGCTGGACCAGTGAAAAACTTTGTTGCAGTGGGCTTGAATCTCGTTAAAGAAAACGAGATATCCGCGCCTCAGCCTGAAAATATTTTAATCATTTTATTTTATTTTAAACTGTAATTGTATTTTCACTAACAGAATATAATGGCACGATAATATTAGATGAAAATAGGAACTAGATATAATATGATTCTGGTTTTTTTCCCTTCTCAAACATTACCAAGAGAAAGCAAGGTGCAAGAACTAATTTTACAATTTAATCGTTATTTATATATAAAAAAAGGGTCAGTGCGGTGCACTAAGCGTATGGTGGTCACATGACAACAACATTTCCGATTAAGCCAAGGTTCCCTTCTTAATCACCATTTATGATAACAATAATTAATTAATCTAACTAATAGAGTGTTGAGCTACCAGTTTTTAAGATGATCAGATGAACCCTCAAACTCAACTTAAATCACATTTGAAAGAAAAGGAATAATACTTAGACAAATAGTAAATGTTCTAAAGGATCTTGGCGATTCTATGGCGGCTATTGATGAATCAGAACAAAACCCTGATGAGAATTCAAGGTAATACATTGTTTTCGTAGGTTTTGTTTTATTATCTTTGAACTTGCAAAAAACTGAAACTCCAATGATACTTTGCTTGGCATTCTAATGAGGACCAATCAACTACTTATTCCATGTGCAGTTTGATCGTCTACTGGCACTGGGCGGTCAGCTGAAAACTATATGTTAATTGGAGAGTTTATTTAAAATTTATTGGTTTCTAGTTTCAGCATATTAGGGTATGTTTGGCACTAAGGCCAGAAAATATTTTCTAATTTTTTTATATTTTATTAATTTAAATGTTTTGGAAAATATTTTCCTCGTCAACTCATTTTTCTTTTAATTTGAGGAAAATCTTTTCCCTAGGAGGAGGATGAAAAATATTTTTCAAAACTCCTTCTCAACATTTCCCACCATACTCCTTACCCTTACCAACCCACCTCACACCCACCCCCACAAAAGAATATTTATTTTTACCTTTTTTTAATTTTTTAATTTTTGTTTTATTTTTTTCTGCACCCCTCCCTTCCCCAGCCCACCCCCACCCCCACCCCCGGGGGAAAAATATATTTTACTATATTTTTAGTTTTACTTTTTTATCTTTCGGTTTTCACGTTCAAAATTTACAAGTTCCAAAGTTATGAGTTCGGAGCTTTATGTATTTCAAAGTTTACGGGTTTAGAAATTATAAAGTTTAGGGGTTTGAAATTTTGCGGTTCAGAAGTTTATGAAATTTGTGGGTTCGGAAAGTTGTTGGTTCGAAAGTTTATGACTTCATATTTATTGCATTAAAATTATTTATGAATTCTCATGAAAAAATATTTTCTTTGATTTGCGTACCAAACACCAGAAAATGAATAAAATTAGTATTTGTTTTCTAAAAAAATATTTTCCACGGAAAACGTCATGCCTAACACACCCTTACTCTATAAATTATGACAGTATAGTTTCTCTTTTGTTGTTTCTTGAGTTGTTATGTTCTTCTATCTAGCATCTTTAAACACTAGATAAGGAAGTTTAGATACAAAAGACCAGCTGGTATCGGTGTTGGGAAACAGTTTATATTCATAATTTTTTCAATTAATTATATTGTATCCTATGGAGGATCCAGGGTGAAACAATGTCAGGATATTCTTAATCAATGAATGTTTTAACAGTTAAAATAGTCCATTTCATTTAAATTGTGTTTCATTGATCATTCAGAGACAACACCAAATCTGAATTGAAGCTGGTGGACTTGAATAGCAAGTGCAACTCAGATCCAGCACAAGGTCAATATTTCTGATAAGAATTTTTTTTCATTTTGCAGGAGAATCTGAAAAATAAATACCCCTAGTAATGTGACACAAATTGATAGCAAAACGTGTGTTCTCTATCGCAACTTCCTCAGTAAATATAGTTGATAACCTTAGTTTGAAACTAAATCTGATCCGAACTTAGAATGCAAATCAAGGAAGCGCTGCAAATGCAACTGGAAGTCCAGAGGTATCTTCACGAGCAATTTGAGGTATTTTTAGTATGATTCCAACATATTTATGTAACAGACCAGCCCAACAGTGATATTGTCCAGGCCTCACGGGTTTAAAACACGTCACTAGAGTCCAAGGTTTGTTAACTTATATACCTAGCATCTCTCTTGTGTCTTGCCGAGTGAGACTATGTCATGTCCCAAATTTTTCTTGCCAGTATGTATCACTCAAATGACGATCCCCTACCGAAAAACAATTATCTGATTCCTATTTTCTTGCTTCAACTATATACAGCGAAAGTTGCAGTTGAGGATTGAAGAACAAGGAAAAGAGTTGAAGATGATGTTTGATCAACAACAAAGAACAACAAGAAGTCTATTGGACACTCAAAATTCAAACATTTCATCTCATGGAGATGATCCGTCCAACCCATATGATGTGACAGAAATGTTAGATGCTGAACACTGTGATAACACTCACTTCCCCTTTCAGAATTTTCTTCTTGCGGGCGCATCTGAAACAAGAAATAGTCCTAATAATGTGGTACAGATCGACAGCAAAACGTATATTTTCTTTTGCAACTTTCTCATTGAATTTTCCTGATAAGCTAAGCTGAAACTAAATCTGATCCGAATATGTGTTGCAGAGGAATGCAAATCAAGGAAGCACTGCAAATGCAGCTCGAAATGCAGAAACATCTTCACGAGCAACTACAGGTACTTTATTTTTTAGCATACCTTGGAAAATTAGGACCAAATATGCTTTGCTAGCATATGTCACTCTCATTCATGATACTTTTTCAGAGCCAAATGAATTGACTCAAGATATCTTGTTTGATTCAAATTGTCTTCTTTGTAATCAGATTCAGCGAAAGTCACAGACGAGGATTGAAGAACAAGGAAAACAGCTGAAAATGATGTTTGATCAACAACAGAAAACATCCAGGAGTGTATTGGACATTCAAAATTTAAGCATTTCAACTCCTGGAGATGATCCATCCACCCCATATGATGCTATAGAAGTTTTGACTGTTGAAGGCTCGGATAATACCATCATCTAAAATAAGTTAAAGTGCCATGGAAACTACATCAATTTGAAGATTTTCATTTTGCACCGGTGTAGAGGGAGAAGTTAAGTTTAGCTTTCTCATACAAGAATATGGATTAGAAATCATGTATTCTTTAATTTCCGCATGTCTTCAATCAACCATCCAAGGGAAACACGATGCATAAAAACAAAAGATAGCTTTAAGTTCAGAGTTACAAGAAATAACAACAACAACAATAACCTAGTATAATTCCACCACTGAAATCTGGGGAGGGTAGTGTGTACGCAGATATTACCTCTACCATGAGATAGAGAGGCTATTTCCAATAGACCGTCAGTGTCCTTCCCTCCAAGAACTCCTCACCTTGTTCTTAGGGTGACTTGAACTCACAACTTCTTGGTTGAAAATGGAGGGTGCTTACCATCACAGTGACAAGAAAGGCAAAACATAAACAAGAGGTTAATGAAAGTCACAGCTGGAGGACTTGATTAACAACTGTGATTGAAAGAAAATATTTGCTATTTTCCCTTCTTGAGTTTTCTTGGTCTCTATATGTAGCATCTCTATTCATTTGATAGGGGAAAAAGAGATTCCAAAATCGGCTAGTAGTCGATTTTAGGAAACAGTGCAGCTTGATGTCTTTTAGTTAATTATCCTTGTTGGCGCCTTCTGGATATGAAATGCATGTCATGAATTAAGCTTAGTAGTACAGGTCCATAAATCTTTCTATGTTTAGTTTAGTCCCTATTTTTATTTTCATATTTTTACAGTTAATAGCATATTTAGCTTGCTTGGCCAAAAGTATTTTTTTCTTGCCAAAAATACTTTTGGCCAAGCTTTTGGAAGGAAAAAAGTGCTTTTGAGGAGAAGCGGAAATAATTTTGGATAAGCAGAAAAAAGTAGCTTCTCTCCAAAAATACTTTTTTTCAGAATCACGTTTGAGAAAAATACACTTAGAAGCAGTTTTTAAAACTTAGCCAAACACTAATTGTTACTCAGAAGTTCTTTTCAAACTGATAAGCCAGACACAAACTGCTTCTCACCAAAAGTACTTTTGAGAAAAGCACTTTTGACAGAAAAGCACTTTTGAAAAAAAAGCACTTTTCAAAATAAGCTAATTTTTGCAGCTCGGCCCGACAGGCTATAAGTCCATTAAATCCCTTCTTGTAGGGACATGTGGCAGTCAATGGTGTAATAGGTTGTTACATTAGAATCAAATGTTGGATTCCTATTGAGTTGGCATATGTACACATTTTTATCTTATCAAACATATTATCCAACTTTCTCTCTATCTTCTTCTTCTTTCCCTCTCCTTTCCTATTTTGATTCTTCACGATTGAGCTTCTTTATAGCTCAGCTCGTGACATTGGTATCAGAGCCATTCTATTCTCGTGGATAACAATGGCTGACGCTGAAAAATTCAAGGGCCTCAAAAAAGGTATGAAAAAACTCGAAACCCAGCTAGAACCCATGGATACAAAGAATGCGAGGCGTTTTGAATCACTAGAATCTAGTCAAAATCAATTTTCCTTTCGGCTAAGGGAAACACAAGAGACGAATCGGAGGTTGGAACTAATTATTTCTCAGTTGGATGCCTTGAAGAGAGCAGAAACTGTTGCTTCTCCCAAATCCATGGTGTTTTCAGCACAAGGACCACCGATAATACGAGAATCTGGGCAATCTTCGAATACTCAAGCTCAGGTAACCCGGATTTCAACTCCTTTCAGCTATCCTGTAGGCAGGGTTTACACTTTCCCTCCATTAAAGACCACCCTAAACTCACCTCAAACACATACTACTATTTTCACATCTTTATCATTTCCAATGCCAACCTCCACTACACACACCGTTCCATTGAGAACTACAAATGTACCAGCAACTAACCATTGTTTACTCCCTTTACCAACCATTGCACCTGCCATAAACCCAGACCCTCAGTCACAACGCTTTAAACCAAAGATAAATTTTTGGGAGTTTAATGGTGTTAACCCTAGGGGATGGATTCCTAAATGTTAACAGTTTTTTGAAATTTATCAGATCCCTGAACAAAGCAAAATGAGTTATGTGGCTGTGCACGTGAAAGACAAGGGAAATGTACGGTTTGATAGCCTTATCCCATAGAAGAAAGGGACTAACTGCTCTTGTTTTGCGTAAAAGTTTGTAGAAGGTTTGGGAGTGTGAAACCTATTGATATTGTGGACGAATTTAACAATCTGAAACAAACAGGTAGTGTGGAAAGCCACCAGGGGAAGTTTGAAGAGCTGAAATCAAACATGTTGTCGGTAAATTCCCTCTTGAATGACATTCATTTTATCTTAAACCTAAATTAAAACCCCTAATAGGACTAGAAAATCCCATTTGCCTGAAGGATGCATTTGACTTAGCTAAGTCTTATGAAGCCTTTTTAAAGCCCTCCTTAGATTCCCAGAATAACCTATATCCCAAATAGTCCCTAACTTACTTTCAAAGCCATTACACCATATCAAGGAATCACTCCCCAGAACCCAAACAATAGAGCCTTGATTCCAAAACCAAGAGTCTCATTCAAACCAAACTAACTTTCTGATATAACAAGAGATAAAGGCGTTTGTTATAGATGTTTGGAGGAATACCACCCTGGCCACCTGTGTAAACCTCAAATATTCAACGTTATTGCTTGGGAAGGGGTAGGAACTGATGGACAGGTGCAAGTTATTTAGGAAGAAGGGAAAGGTAGTGGAAGTAAAAATGAGGTGGAAATAGAGGAGATTCCTGAAGAGGAGCAGGGTGAGATATCATTATTTGTTGCTATGGGAGTGACAAGTTCTTCCTCTAAAACTATAAAGAGTCAAGGGTATGCCACGAAATTGCCTATCACAATTTTGTTGACTATGGCTCTACTAAAGGCTGTCCATCTGCAGAATAGATCGGATGATCAATGGATGGAGTAACCTGAGATCCTACTTTCTTCTTCAGTTGAGATATGTGAAAATAGGGTGAATTCTAGTAGAAACAAGCAATTGAAGCTCATATACAACAACACTGATTTTCTTAATCACTTGATAAGGACCATAATACTTGGATGTTAGCTTCAAGTTGCTCCTTATGGCCATACTAGTCTGTCTATAAGGTTGAAGCTTAAGGAAAACCTATTCCCAACTTCTAGCTCCATTTTAGTCCTTTTCTTATCGGCATAAAACTTCATTCTCTATTGTGCCTTATCTAGATTTACTTTCATAATCTTGGTCAGAATGTTGTGCCTTATCTAGTTACAGTTTTGTGAATCTGAATATAGTCAAGGTCGTTAGGTTAGAAGCAATACCTAGTTATGCTCCAATAAAAGTGAAAGTGGCTAATAGGGAATATATGTACTGTAGGGCCATCTGGCCTTAATCTTTCTTGGAAGATGCAAGAGGAACCCTTCTGTTTTGATGTAAGGCTACTACAAGTAGGACGGTGTGACCTAGTTTTGGGCATGGGTTGGTTAGACTTGGTTGCCCCAGTGGTGTTGCATACTAGACCCCTCAGTATATCATTTTTCAGAGATGACACTTGGGTTACACTACTGAGTAGTCAAGAAGATCCTAAACTGGTCACAACCGAAAGGGACAAATTGGAGAAAGTGTGTCTCAAGAATTCTGGATCCACTATGGCTGCTATCTGCATCCTGAATAATGCCCTTGTGTCCATAATAGAACCAGAACTTTCTAAAGAAGTCACTAAGTTTATGCAACTATATCAGGACATATTTGAAGAGCCTAAATGATTGCCATCTTCTAGGCCTTGCGATTACTCTATACCATTGGTACCTAGGGATCAACCCTTCAATTTGAGGCCTTATAGGTATTCATTTGGTCAAAAGAATGCCATTGAAAACATGGTTGAAGAGATGCTGAAATCTCAAATAGTGGTTTCCAGCCACTCATGTTTTTCTTCTCCTTCATTACTTGTAAGGAAGAAAGATAACCCTTGGAGGCTTTGTGTCAGATTATAGAAGACTAAATTCTCTAACTGTGAAGAACAAATACCATATCCCCATAGTAGAAGACCTCTTGGATGAACTCAATGGATCAAAGATATTCTCAAAAGTGGATATTAGATCTGGATATCATCAAGTTAGAATGAGATTTGATGATGAGGAAAAACCTACATTCCGGACTCACCATGGTCTTCCAATTTAGGGTGATGCCCTTTGGCCTCACTAATGCCCCTGCAACATTTTAATCCCTTATGCATAAAGTCTTTGGGCCATATCTCAAATATTTCATATTGGTATTCTTCGATGACATTCTAATATATAGTTTTTCTATGGAGAAGTATCTGAAACACTTGCAAGTTGTGCTAAAACTATTAATGGAAAAAAGATCAAAGTGTGATTTTGCTCGAGATAGAATAGAGTATTTAGGACATGTGTCTACTGGTAATGGAGTTGGTACTGATTCTAGTAAGGTAGCTGCATGTTAGAGTCACCTCAGCCAAAAACTATTAAGGAATTGAAAGGATTCCTTGGTCTTACAGGTTACTACAGAAGGTTTATAAGAAATTATGCTCAGCTCAGTAAACCTCTTACTTCCATTCTTAAGATAGGAGCCTTTGAATGGAGTGAAGAAGCAACTGAGGCATTCCAAAAATTGAAGAAAGTAATGATTTCTGCTCCTCTACTAGCACTACCGGACTTCAACAAACCTTTCATAGTCGAAGTAGATGCATGTGGTACTGGAGTGGGGGTTGTACTTTTGCAAAATTAGCAACCAATGGCTTACTTAAGTCAAGTCTTAAGCAAGAAGCATCAAGGCCTATTAACTTATGAAGAAGAGTTGATAGCCTTATTAACGGTAGTCGATAAGTGGAGACACTACCTATACCCAAACCACTTCATCATCAAAACCGATCACTTTAATCTCAAGTTCCTTCAAGACTAAAAGTTCTGGACCTCTCTTCAACACAAAGGATTGACAAAATTAATGGGCCTTAGCTATGAGATACATTACAAGAAGGGTAGTGAGAACACTGTGGCGGATGCACTCTCTAGGATGCATGAGGTTGGTGCTGAGTGTTGTGTCATCTCTCAAATTCAGCCAAAATAGGTGGAGAGATCATCAATAGTTATGATGGAGATCAGGAAGTAACCCAAATAATGACTCAGGTACATGTGGGTTATGCTGCAGTAGCGAACGTGATCCTACAAAATAGATTGTTGAAGAATAAAGGCAAGGTATGGGTACGAGATGGTACCCAACTGAGACAAAAATTGATGCAACACATTCACTCTATAGGTCGGGGAGGTCATTCTGGAGTCACTGCTACTATGCAAAAAGATTAAGGCCATTTTCTACTGGCCTTCTCTGCTAGCTAATATTAAAAAGATGATTCTAAAATGTGATGTTTGTCAAAGGTGTAAGGGGGAGCATGTAGCTTATCTGAGGCCACTGCAACCTTTGCCACTTCCTTCTAGACCATGGGAGAATATAACCATGGATTTCATTGAAGGTCTCCCTAAGTTTGAGGGGAAGAATACAATCTTCGTTATTGTAGACAGATTCATCAAATATGCATATTTCTTATCTCTTTATCATCTTTTTACTGTTGTACAAATTACTAGATTATTCATGGACAATATCTACAAGCTGCATAGGTTGCCTACTATTATTGTGAGTGACAGGAACAAAATATTCTTGAGCTTATTTTGGAAGGAGTTGTTTAAGGGGTTGACCGAGTTAAAATTTAGTTCTGCCTATCATCCTCAATCAAATAGGCAATCTGAGAGTGTGAATCAATGTATGGAGAACTATCTAAGATGCATGAGTTGGCACAAACCAAAAGATTGGCACAAATAGTTGTCTCTAGCTGATTATTGGTATAATTCCAGTTACCACACAGCTACTCAATCAACCCTTTTCAAGATTTTATACGGATATGATCCTCCGCAACTCTCCTTCGAGCTGGTGACACAGTCAAAGGTAGCTGAAGCTGAGCAATAGTTGCAGGAAAGGCAAATAATGACCAATATTCTTAAAGTAAATCTAGAGAAGGCACAATAGAGAATAAAGTGTTATGCTGGCAAGAAAAGGACTGAAAGTGAGCTACTAGTTGGGGATTGGGTTTTCCTCGAGCTTCAACCTTATAGACAGACTAGTGTGGCCATCAACTTGAAGCTAACATCCAAGTATTATGGCCCTTATCAAGTGATTAAGAAAATCAATCATGTTGCATATGAGCTTCAACTGATTGACATATCTTAGCCGAAGAAGAAAGTAGGATCGCAAATTGCTCTATCCACTGATCCTCCAATCTATTCTACACATGGCCAGCCTTTAGTAGAGTCCATAGCAATCTTGGATAGAAGAATGACCAAAAGAGAAAATGTTGTAGTGGTGCAGGCATTGATATAGTAGGCAAACTTACTGAGGCCACTTGGGAAGATTATAGTTTATTTGGTCGCAGTTTCAAAATTTTAATGAACTTTGACACTATTAGAAAATAGGCCTACGGCTACAATTTTTTGGCAACGGTTCACGTGACGTTGCCATAGATTGGATATAGTAATGATTTAACCATTACAATAGCATTTGGAGTGGTATCAGTACACTTTAACTATCAAACCCTTGCAACTGTAATAGAACCGTTGCCATAGAAGATTTTTCCGTAACGGATCTACAATCTATTCCAATATACATATTTATGGGAACGGTTCAAGAGAAATATTTTTTAACTGGAACGATTTTCATTCCCTCCTCATTTTAGCGCCTGAAATTTTCTAAATCTGCCAAATCAATCCTTTTTTTATATATTTTTAACTAATTCTAATTATATAAATATAAATATAAATTAAAGTTAAATCTCTTTTCCCCTTTTTTCCAGTAAACCCACCCACCTTCGCTATACATCCAAAGTCGAAAGAATAACAGTACTGTTATAAATAGAACTCTATTTAAGGTGAATGTCTATCTTATAAGAAGAGTCTTACTTCAAGGCTAAGTCTTTTATCTTCCTATAAATAGAGGGGTCTTACCCCATTGTAAATCATCCCAAAAGTATTAATAAGAATACTCCTCTCTCTCTACTTTTCTCTCTATTGTTCTTGTTCTTGTATTATTGTTCTTGTTCTTATATTGTTTCATAACACGTTATCAGCACGAGACTCTACCGTCTCAAGAATTTTCTCGAAAAATTTAAGCTATTTCTCTCTTCCTAATTTGATTTTTTCGATTATGTCTGACATTATGAAAAGACAGTTCGTTGCCCTTGAAATTTCGGGCAAGAACTATATCACATGGGTGTTGGATGTTGAAATCCACTTAGATGCTATGGGTCTTGGAGACGCCATTAAAAACAGAGATAAAGCATCCACCCAAGACTGTGCTAAGGCCTTGATTTTCTTGCGCCATCACCTTGATGAAGGTTTGAAAATTGAATATCTCACAGTCAAAGATCCACTTATCTTGTGGAAGGGATTAAAGGAGAGATATGACAACCTGAAGTTGGTCACTCTGCCACAAGCACGATATGATTGGACTCATCTGAGACTCCAGGACTTTAAGTCTGTTTCTGAATATAATTCTGCAATGTTCAGAATTACCTCCAAATTGAAACTCTGTGGAGATAATATCACTGATTATGATATGCTTGAGAAAACGTTTACAATGTTTCATGCCTCCAATATGGTACTGCAACAACAGTACAGAGAGAAAGGTTTCAAAAAGTACTCTGAACTGATTTCTCTTCTCCTTGTGGCTGAGCGAAACAATGACCTGCTCATGAGAAATCACGAAAATCGACCCACTGGGTCTACACCATTGCCTGAAGTAGATAAGGTGTATTCCCATTATGCTAAGCGTGGAAAAGGCTATGGCTTTAATCGTGGTCGTGGTCGTGATCGGGGTCATGGCCGTGGACGTGGACAAGGAAGAAATTTTCCTGGTGTTAGTCACCCCCCAAAGAGAGATAACCACCAAAAGCGGAAACAGAATTATGAAGATCCAAAAGCAAATAGTTCAGAAACTATGTGTTATCGTTGCGGTGGAGAAGGGCACTGGGCAAAAATTTGCCGTGTACCAAGACATTTGGTTGAGCTCTATCAAGCATCTCTAAAGAGTAAAGACCCTGAAACCAATTTTGGCTCTGACAACAATTTTGAAAACACCCGCTTGGATGTGGCAGACTTCTTTGAGCACCCTGAGGGGAAAATAGACCACTTGATCGGTGACGGATCGATGATTAAGGATGATGGAGTTGTTTGATTTTATTTTACTTATTTGTATTAGCTAGTGGATAAACTATTAGTCATTAGTATCAGCTCGTATTAGTTAGTTTATGATATAATGTTAGTATTATTTCTTTAGAATGTTTCAATATGCTTAAATTTCTATGGTATTTTTATTTTCCAGCAAAGTTAGTCGATTAACTAATAAAATCGACTATCTAATATTTTGTATTAAAATTGGAATTTCCGTAAGCTAAGATATTCGAATATCTGATTTAGATATTCGAATAACCTGATTTAGTTATTCGAATAACCTGATGACTGTTTACTAAGTTAGTCGAATAACTAATTAGTTATTCGACTAACCAATATTTCGCATTAAAACTGGATTTTTCCGCAAGGCAAGATAGTCGAACATCAGGTTTAGTTATTCGAATAACCTAATGACTGCTTCCCTAAAGTTAGTCGACTATCAATCCAGTTATTCGAATAACCTCAACAGATTTTGAAAATATTGTTTAAATTAAGAAGCAACTGATTAAATTTGTTTACCACACTGATTTGTAGAAATTTAATCTACATAACGTATTTAAGCAACTTTTGCAAACACACTCGTAATGTACTTAACAACTAACGTACATACATGACATTTCAACTTGAAACATTGTACCCTATACAGAGATATTATTAACACAGTGTACTGTCACATGTCTGCATTGGCTTATAAATGTATACTTCTATACTATTCACATATTCATGTCAATTGCTTAGTTCCAAATTTGTAATTATTTGATCGTCCATGATAATGTGCTAAATTATTCATCACATAACTTTTACACATTCTTTACATATTACATACACTACTCGAGTTTTATGATACGATGTCATCTATTCACTGTATTACCTGTGTATATGTCCGTAACATACATGTGTGCACCTTTGTAACTACTGCACAATATAGTTTCCACTTCTATATGTTCATTCATTTATGCATCACATTCATGTACCACACACACGATACCGGAAAAGCAACTTTTCCCAAAATTAGGGGGAGAAGTTGGTGAAATTTTGTGGAAAAATGCATCATTATCTCATCTTGATCCAAATACCTCTATTCGTGAAAAAGAGGTGCAAAAGATTATCCATTTGCAAAGAATAGCAAATCAAATGCCAGACTCATTTACAGATTTGAAAAGGATAACAAAATCACATATCCCCGCAATGAATGTGACAATATCTGATTCACGAATACATATTCATTATTGGAAGAATATGAACATGAAATTGGTATTGAATATACCACACTCACCCCTAGAAGGAGGTTTCAGATGATACCACACTCACCCCTAGAAGAAGGTTTGAGATGATGTCATTATTATGGCATGAATGGTCATTGGTCACGTACCTATTGTACGCCAAAATAATTTGTCAATGTGATTACCAAAGGACAATAATAATGCAAGAAACATATCTTGCATATAATTTTTGACATGACCATAATGGTATAGCTTACTCTTTAAAAGAGATATTCACCACATAGATGTTGATGAATCTGTGGTAGTACAAAATTAATTGAGAGCTCTAGAAAAGCCAATTACTACTATGTTGGAGAAACACAATTGATTACCAATAAGGTATTGTGTTGTAGTAAGTCTCAAAGAAACTTATTCAGTTTCCAAAGTATATGTGAATGTGGTTGATTATATTGAGACTATAAATAAAGGAAAGATTTGATATCTTCTATTACTACAACTTGTAGCGGGATAATTTGTGTATGAAAAGCTACCCGCTTCATTCTCCAGTTTGTACTACTTGTTCTCATTATTTAATTGACTAACTAAAGAGTTCGGGTTGAATCCCATAAATTCTGGAAATATCAAAGGTGAATATGGGCCCATTCACCTGCCATGTATACCACATATGAGCCATCTATGATATGGTTACATGCGCGATTGTTATTAACCTGCAGCCTGGCCGGTGCTTGCGAGGTAAATTGCTCAGTAATCTAACTTCGAGCATAATTTCCAGATTGTCTATTCAAGATATTTCATCTTGATAAGTTGGTTTACATCATAGTTGGTTTAGCAAAATGATTTATTGAGTGCCTCCACTTAATAACTAAACTATTGCTTATGAGAACAAAGTTATATATATCAGTTTGATATACGTTGTATACGAAAGTATATTATATTCTCCCCTCATAAGTGGTTCAGGGTCAGGAACCAAATAATTTCATCTTATTATTATTAATGTGCTGTGTATATTGACATGATAATGCACAATGATGATTTCCCAGAGGTGAGGAAACATGTTAGTTTTCCTAACATTAGGGGGAGACATGATGAACACTTGAGAAAAGGTTACATGAGATGAATTATCATTTGTATATATAGATCCTCGAATATCATAATATGAACATGAAGTTCATTAAAGGGTAATACAATTGCAACATACTGCAAAGCATGCTACACCCAAAGAAAGTAACTATATTCTCACTGCAAATGCTCATATTAAGTCCTAGAAGGACAAAGTCTTGGATACGCTTAAAACGTATAGACAAATCGGTTTCAAAATAACTTCTTAATAAAGAAGATGAGCAAATGATCAAAGTGATCATAATAAGGAGGCAAGTGATCCAAAAGATCACACGACATAACACTTCATAAAATCTCATGAGAGATTCAGGTACCTGAATGTATGAATGAAGAGTTCTCCATGTTATGTCTTTATGAAAATTTATTGGAACCGATATAAAATGATCGTCGACGACATCTATGATAGCGCTAAATATCGATGAGGATCTTATGTTTGTCGAATACAAACAAAATATTGACTAAATGGAAAAGATACAATTCAAGAAGAATTGATTCCATATGAAAGACATGTAGTTTTGGACATGTAGTTCAAATACTTGAAAGTATAAGGTCAAAGGTATGTGTAATCAGTTTTCGATATTTTATTTGATTAGCATGACATGAAAACTTGATGTGCATCTAAATTTTATTATATGCCTTATATGACTTAACTTGAAAGATTTAAGTTGCTTAAAGCATATACAATTCTTGGTCCTGAAGCACCACATCCTAAGTGCAATTTGTGTACATATGTATCTTGCTATAACTATGATAATGTGATGGCGAGGATATCCCTATGGAAGTATTGAAGAGTCATTCCACGACATTACATGAAGATGTTCATATCTATCAAGAATGATAATTTCAAGGTACGGAATATTCATTCAAGTCAATATGGTTGATTTATTTATCAAATATCTACTAACGATTTCTTGAAGCTAGTGCACAAGATTGGAATGTGAAGGTTCAAGGATGTGAATTGATGTTCTTTTTAGGGGGAGTTAATGCGCGTTGCACTCTTTTTCCCATACAAGGTTTTGTCCCACTGGGTTTTCCTTGCAAGGTTTTTAACGAGGCAACAAATAGGCGTATTTCTAAACATATGTACTCTTTTCTTTTTCTAGAATTTTTCCCATTGGGTTTTGTTTTAGTTAAGGTTTTTACGAGGCACATTATTGAATAGACATTCAAGGGGGAGTGTTATAAATAGAACTCTATTTAAGGTTAATGTCTATCTTATAAGAAGAGTCTTACTTCAAGGCTAAGTCTTTTATCTTCCTATAAATAGAGGGGTCTTACCCCGTTGTAAATCATCCCAAAAGTATTAATAAGAATACTCCTCTCTCTCTACTTTTCTCTCTATTGATCTTGTTCTTGTATTATTATTCTTGTTCTTATATTATTTCATAACAAGTACATCTATTTGATCGACCTTCCACAAATTCCAATCAAATTGGAGAAGCCGTAAAACCAGATCTCTTTCTTTTAGCGTCTCAAAGATTCATTCCTCCAAAATATTGATTCAACTCCTTATAGATTCATTTCAAGGCTCTTGCTGACCTTCCCCAAATTCCAATCGAATCGGAGAAGCCATCCAAACGAATTGGAGATTCAATTCCTTATAGATTCATCCAGTAAGTTTTGTTATCTTATTTGGATTTTTTCCTTTCATTTGTCTTCAATTTTACCTCTTCTTATAACCAATAAATTCTTCAATTTTAGGTTTATTGTGTTGTCTTCTGTTGTGTTTTAAGTGATATTGGTATTGTTGATATTCCTTCGTCTTTGAATTGGAGAAAAAAAAAGAGTTGTTACTACAATATATTAGGAATGATTATATTGTTTGTTCCTTTCTTCCAATTTTTGTCTCTATGTATGTGAAAACCGTTCCCCCACAGTAGTAGGACATATTATTATTATTATCAATTATTTATGACTTTGAATTCCTCTTTACACAATATCAAAAAAGACATAGTTTATACATAAGAGCCGTCAAAGCCAAGTAAACTTCTTAGTTAGCAACAATTAGAGCTAACTCTGCTTACAAAAACCAGAAATAAGACCATGGTATGTAGCTCATACTTCTTTGACAATCCTGATAACATTGGCCATAGCACAAGTCTGCAAGAAACAATCGACCAGAAATATAAACCAAAGGTAAATATTAGTTGAATCACTTACACTTTATCCGAGAAGTGAACGTCGGCAATTGAACCATAAAGATGACGTAAATGAAGAAGTCAAGTGAGATATTACCATGCTTTAAGCTTTCTTGCTAACTAGTTTGCCTTCTTAATGATTTGGCTACTCATTGAAAAAGTTAAATAAATTGAATAAAATTTGGAATTAAAAAAACATATGTACAGTTGTAAGTGTGCATGTATTATTTCTTTTTAAAGAGTCAGCATCTCCTAGAGAAATTCACTTATTGACTCAGAAGGTAAAAGCTCAAGAAATAATATGTTTTAAGATTTATGATGAATTATAAATAGTACTCTAGCCTTTAATACCAGGTTACTCCTTAACTAACACTTTGCTAGATCAATAACTATAGCTTGTTAAATCTCATTAACCACAAGGAGCTTGATTGTAATGTTTTCTGTGAGCATGTGATTTTTGTCTAGCTTGAATTACTTCTATAAAAATCTCAAAATTAGGATTTTTTTATTTGTTTATGAGATTTTTAGAATTTAATTGCATAGTTGTGTGTTTGTTTACATTTTCTGTGCATTTTCATTGATATAATTTATGAAAAAATGCAAAAAAATAGCATCTTTGCATTTAAGATTCAATTTTATATTTTAGTTTTGCCAGGGCTTCCGAGCTCCTGATTGCGAACTCGACATTCCGGAAGAGGGAGGAGCATTTGGTCACCTACAAGAGTTCGGCGGCGAGGACTCAGATTGATTACATCCTCATCAGAAGTAGCGATAGGGGTTTATGCAAGGACTGCAAGGTTATTCCGGGAGAGTCTCTTTCAACTCTCCATAGACTACTAGTGATGGATGTCGATCTCTGGGTGAAGAAGAAGAGGAGGGGCGCCCGGGGTCAACCGCGGATTAGATGGGGAGCTTTGTCTAAGGAGAAAGCACAGGAGTTGGAAAGGAGGTTAGTGGAGGGCTGAGCTTGGAGAAGTTATGGGGAAGCGGACGCTATGTGGACAGTGACGGCAAACTTGGTTAGGGGGGTAGCACGGGACGTGCTCGGGGTAGCAAAGGGATATTCAGGCAGACATCAGGGTGATTGGTGGTGGAACGAGGTAGTCAAAGGAAACGTGGAGGTGAAGAAGGCGGCGTTCGCTAGGTTGGCAGGGAGCATAAGCGAGGAGGAGCGGAGAGCGAACAGGTTGATCTACAAGGAGGCGAGAAGAGAAGCTAAGATGGCAGTCACGGAAGCTAAAGACGCGGCGTTCGGTCGCATGTATGAGGAACTAGGGAAGAGAGGTGGGGATAAGAAGTTATTCTGGTTGGCTAAAGCAAGGGAAAGGAAGGCACATGATCTAGACCAAGTCAGGTGTATCAAGGACGAGGATGATAGAGTTCTGATGGGGGAATCTCAAATGAAACAGAGGTGGCAGGCGTACTTTCGGGACCTTCTTAACAAGGAGGGGGATCGGAGCATAGAGCTAGGAGAGTTGGGGCATTCAGAGCAACATAGAGACCTTGGGTACTGCAGGCGCATTAGGGTGGAGGAGGTCTTAGGGGCGTTGCGTAGGATGACTAGGGGTCGAGCGACCGGGCCTGACGAGATCCCGGTGGAGTTCTGGAAGTGCATGGGTAAGTATGGAGGGGAGTGGCTCTCTAGGCTGTTCAATGCGATCTTCAAGACCAAAAGGATGCCGGATGAGTGGAGGTGGAGTACAGTGGTGCCTTTGTACAAGAACAAAGGGGACATCCAGTGCTGCAACAACTATAGGGGTATCAAATTAATAAGCCACACGATGAAGGTATGGGAGTGGGTGATTGAGGCGCGGGTGAGGGTGGTGACAACTATATCTGGGAACCAGTTCGGTTTCATGCCGGGCCGCTCCACCACAGAGGCTATTCACCTAGTCAGGCGACTAGCGGAACAATTCAGGGATAAGAAGAAGGACCTTCACATGGTGCTTATCGACTTGGAGAAGGCGTATGACAAGGTCCCGAGGGAGGTGCTATGGAGGTGCTTGGAGGCGAAAAGTGTGCCGGAAGCCTATATCAGAGTAATCAAGGACATGTATAATGGAGCTAAGACTAGGGTTAGGACGGTGGGTGGCGAATCAGCCCATTTTCCTGTGGTAATGGGGCTCCATCAAGGATCGGCACTGAGCCCCCTGTTGTTTGCCTTAGTGATAGATGCTCTAACCCGACATATCCAAGGGGATGTGCCTTGGTGTATGCTTTTTGCTGATGATATAGTATTGATAGACGAGACGAGGGTCGGTGTTAGTGAAAGGTTAGAGGTGTGGAGACAGACCCTCGAGTCTAAAGGTTTCAAAATAAGCAGATCAAAGACAGAATACCTGGAGTGCAAGTTTGGCGACGAGCCGAGTGGGGTAGGCAGGGACGTGATGCTTGGTTCTCAGGCCATCGCCAAGAGGGATAGTGTCCGATATCTTGGGTCTGTGATTCAGGGGGACGGAGAGATTGACGGGGACGTCACCCATCAAATAGGAGTGGGGTGGTCAAAGTGGAGGCTTGCTTCAGGGGTCCTGTGTGACAAGAAAATTCCACACAAACTCAAGGGGAAATTCTACAGAGCCGTGGTTAGATCTGCGATGTTGTATGGGGCGGAGTGCTGGCCCGTGAAGAACTCCCATGTTTAGAGAATGAAGGTTGCGGAGATGAGGATGCTTAGGTGGATGTGTGGGCACACCATGCTAGATAAGATTAAGAATAAAGTTATTCGACAGAAGGTAAGGGTGGCCCCGGTGGATGAGAAGATGCGGGAAGCGAGGCTGAGGTGGTTCGGGCATGTACGGAGGAGGGGTCCCGATGCCCTGGTGAGGAGCTGCGAGCAGCTGGAGATTGTTCGCAGTCGGCGAGGAAGAGGGAGGCCTAAGAAGCATTGGGGAGAGGTGATTAGGCAGGACATGACTAGAATGCAGGTTTCCGAGGACATGACCCTTGATAGGGGAGTCTGGAGGTCTATACTCAGGGTTGTAGGCTAGGGGCTCATAGAGTTCTTCGTACGCCTCACCCGGGGTTGGGTGTGGGATAACAGGGTAACCCATAGATGATTAGTGTTTTAACTTATGTCCCCTTATGGTTGTTAGTATGGTAGTTACGGTTTGTTATTATTGCATGCGACTGTATTTATGTTTCTTATGTTTACATAATTATTTACGTTATTTCTGCGGGGTTTACTAATGCTTTATTGTTTTGTTTTGTTTTGTTTTTGTTTCTAATTTTGTCTTTGTTTTTGTTTTTGTTTTAATGCAGCTTTTCATTTTATCCTATGCGCCGAGGGTCGAACGGAAACAGCCTCTCTACCCTTTCGGGTAGGGGTAAGGCTCGTCTACATATTACCCTCCCCAGACCCCACCTGGTGGGAATATACTGGGTAGTTGTTGTTGTTGTTTAGTTAATAAAAATAGTGATTTTATATTTTATGTTAGTTTTCTTTTAAATTGGGACTTGATTAATTTTAGGAAAAATTAATTCGTTGAATTTTAGAGTTAAATCATGGTCCTTGTCATTTTATTTGGTTAATTTTGTATTTAATAAAATTAAAATTGGTAATTAAAATAAATAAAGAAAAGAAAGAAGTTGAAAAATATGGTCTTAACTAAAAGATCCAAATTTGGGCTAGTTTAATTAAAGACGTCAGCCCGAAAACGCACCCAACCTTGGTCCAACTCAAAAGCCAGCCGGTCCAGCCCCCTGATTAAAACGACATCGTTCTTAGACGTTTAATCACGACCGTTGGATCTCATCAATCCAACGGTCCGGAACTAACTAGGTTTAGGGTATATAACTATCCGAAGTCCCCCTACCCCTCATTCACCATCTCAGAATCCTTATTACACGCCGGTGTAACGCCACCGTCTCTCACCACCCTCCGCCGTTCGCCGCCGGCTGGAAATCGCCTCTGCCGGCAGCCAGTCTCCAAATAACACCAAAATTATACCTTAGATGCTCCTCCACCTCCTTTTTCCATATCCGGGCTTAGTTTCATTCAAATCCCAGCCAAGCTATTCGAATCTTGAATCGAAAACTCCGATCAAAACCCTAAATCATTCAAATCCAACATAATAAACACTACATAGCCTCCTTACCTCCCTCTTTACGAACCCATAGTCTATAGCCTTCGAATGTCACTAGAATTGCTCGGATTTTAAATTGTAGAGCGGCAGAACCTTAGAAGTTCGAATCACTGGATTTCTGTCCAATTTCTTAAGTTCGGTGTTGGATTCGAGTCACAGAACAATGTTTCCATTTGTTCTTTCTGAAGAACAAATGTTTAACATATTCTGAGGCTCGAATCGAAATCTAGTCTTTGTTCAAGTCTTGCATAGCTGAGTTTTCTTTTCCTTCTTTTGTTATTCGAATTCTTTTTTTTTTAAATTAGTTTTCCGTTAATCCGTTCAATGTTCTAGATCTGTAATTTTATTTTTTAATTAGTTTAGTTTGGTAATTTGATTAATACGTCTGCCTGTTCTTGGATGTTCTTTTGTTTGCCAGTGTTGGATTTTTCTTTTCATACTGAATCTGTTTTGATTTTGTACATTTCTTAGATTTTTGTTTGACTGCTAATAGATAATAGTAGTTTGTAGTTCGGTTCAGTATTTAGTTTAGATTTAAGAGTTGTGTTATAATTGAATTTGGTTTTAGCTGAATGATTCTCTAAATTGTTAGTTTGACCATGGCCAATTAAAGGGGCTGGGGTTAGTTTTAACTAGGTTAGTAATTTAGAAGTTGAATTAAGGGTAGTATAGGTACTTCAAAATAGAAAGTAATGCAGTAACTAACATTGGAACCCACTAGAATCTTCTAGATGGGGTTTCAATCTGAAATTCAGGACTTAATTGGTATAACTTGGCCAACAGGGCATAAAATGAGGGACTAATTAGCTAAAATCTAAAAAATAAAAGAGGGACTAAAGGTGTAAAATAGAATCCGAATGTTTCCCTAAGTTTTTCCTATAAAAAGGCGTATTCCTGCCTTGCTCTACAAGTTTTGGAAGTCCCGAGAGTAAACAAAAAGCTGAAACAATCCGGGAATACGGAAAAATAGATAAATTATTACCTCATAGCAAGTTTGAGTACAAAAAATAGGAAATACCAAATACGCTACTGGTCTATTAGAAAACCTTTCGAAATTTCTTGTGGTGCTCATTCTAGGACAAATTTTGAGCAATTAATGGTTAGAAATGAACTGAAATCTTGCTGATATTCAAGTCTTTGGGGTCAACTTTGGTTGAAGTTCACTGGTGAACTTTGGGTGATATTATTTGGATTAAAATTTGGTTTTAACTGGTCTTTTTTCACCCATCGTTGGGCTCTTATTGCTGCTGATACCTGTTTCCGACTGCTGATAACATTGCTGATTCCCTTTCATTCCATTGTGCTTTGTTTTCCAGGTATTCATCTCACTTTCTAATGTATGGAAAAAATGAACATGGAGTTTGATGCATTCAAAAGTGAAATTTGTAATAACATATTATTATACCTGATGTTTTTTTTTAAAAAAAAACCAAAGCACCTCATTCAACTTATCTCCCTTATTTCCCCTACTGTTATTTAGAATATAGACTGGTAGATTGTAACTGAAAATGGACTATCCAGGACTGATAGGACTTTTAAAATTGTATTTAGAATATAGACTGGTGGATTGTAACTGAAAATGGACTATTCAGGACTGTTATGACTTTTAAGATTGATTCTATTTCTGTTCTTCACGATCATATGAGCATGGTATATAGAAGTGTACGAGTTAAATTAATTCGAGCCTAATGTTTATGTTGCTATGTGTAATTTTCCATAAGATAATCCGACAACACTTGGTGATTGAAAATAATGTATTAATCCGAAATCGTAAATTAGTCATGGTTTTGTTTAGGAGCTCAATATTAAAAAGCACTTGCATGAGCTGAAAATCTGGAATTGTTCAGGCCTAATAGTCTAACAGTTTTGTTTGAATCTCATGTTATCAAGCGTGCTAATATATCAAGTAACGTTATTAGTTGCTTTTCAAGTGTTAATTAAGACTGAAATTAAATCCGGACATGGGTTTGTACATTAAATCTGTATCTAAAAGACCATAGTCTCCTCTCAATGCAGCTGAATGTGCCCACCCCCAGGTTTGGACTTTGTTTGATTTTTGACTTACTAGCCTCAAATGCAAAGCCTAAATGATATTAGTTGGCTTCATAGTTGCAATTCATTTTAGTAGTGCAATTCTAGGCTTTCCAAGTTAGGTAGCGAATTTAAATTAAGAGGTCTTTAGCTATAACTGCTCAGGTTATTCATTGTCAAGTGGAAGATACAAGGAATCAGATCAGTATTCACTTAAGTGTGGTATATGGTCATAACATAGCTTCACTTAGGAAACAGCTTTGGAGTGATCTCAGATTAGTTCAGATGCCTAATCAGAATGCTTGGCTGCTAAGTGGAGACTTTAATAATGTACTCAGTTCTGATGACAGGATTGGATCTATTGTGACTGATGCTGAAGTAAAGGATTTTAAAGAGGTCATCTCTGACCTCCAGCTGACTGCTGTTACACCAAAAGGCTGGCATTACACATGGTCTAATAAGCAAGTCTATAGTAAGATTGATTGGGCATTAGGTAACTATCAGTGGTTGCAGCAGTTTGAACATGTGGAAGCAGATTACTTGAACCCTGCTATATCTGATCATTCCCCTATTCTTATCAAGTTTGGAATGCAGAAATCTTAGCATCCCAAACCTTTTCGATTGTATAATGTTGGTATGGAGCATCCTCAATTTTCTCACATTGTTCAGCAGACATGGAGACAAGAACAGGTAGGCAATCCCATCCAACAGATTTGGCAGAAACTGAAGAGTTTAAAACAGCAGCTGAAGGAGATCAACACTAATTTGGCAGCCTACCAGCAACACATTATTCAGGCCAGGGAACAACTGGACATCATCCAAACTCAGATGCAAAGCAGACATTGCACACAGGAGCTCATTCAGAAGGAGAAGAGGGCACTTGAGGACCTTGTGAAATGGAGTAATATTGAAGAGAAAGTATTGAGGCAGAAGTCAAAAGCAACATGGATTGAATATGGAGATTCAAATACGAAATACTTTCATGCTCAATGGAAGATTAGAACTGGACAGAACGATATTACTTCCATTTATACTGAAGATGGAATAAAACTAACAGATCCTTTACTTGTTGAGCAGGAATTCTTGAAGGTCTTTCACTCTTTAATGGGAGAATCTGCTGTTGAACTTCCTTGTGTAAATTCTCATATCATGAAGGAAGGGTATTGTCTGAATCTTGATCAACAAAGATTTCTCATTAGAGAGGTAACTATGGAGGAGGTTACTGCAGCAGTTAAGGACATGCCTTCAGATAAGGCACTAGGGGTTGATGGTTTTCCAGTAGAATTTTTTATAAAAAACTGGAAATTGGTTAAGGATGACATCTTTTCTGCTCATAAAGGTTTCTTCTCTTCAAGTGAACTGCCTTATATGATCAATACAACAGCTATAGCACTTGTCCCAAAGACCAGATCACCATCTACTGTCAAGGAGTACAGGCCAATTGCATGCTGCACTACACTTTACAAGATTATATCTAAGGTACTTACTAGAAGAATGAAAGAGGTCATTGGTGATTTAGTTGGCCCATCACAGTCAGCTTTTATTGAGGGGAGGTGTATCATTGATAACATTCTGTTAAGTCATGAAGTATTCAAGGGGTATTCTAGAAGAGGTATTTCACCTAGATATGTTCTCAAAGTTGATCTCAAGAAGGCTTATGATACTTTAGAATGGTCTTTCTTGCAACAGATTCTTATTGATCTGGGGTTCCCTGCCAAGTTCACACACTGGATAATGACCTATGTCTCTACTGTTTCTTATTCCTTAGTAATGAATGGTGGCCTCACTAAACCATTCAAAGCTAAGAGGGGTATTAGAAAAGGGGATCCTATGTCACCTTATCTCTTTGTATTGGCCATGGAATATTTAAACAGACTATTGCAGCAGCTACATAAGGATGGAAAGTTCAATTTCCATCCAAGATGTAGGAAGCTTAACATTGCTCATGTATGTTTTGCAGATGATTTGCTTATGTTCTGTCGTGCTGATGAAATATCCATTCAGATCTTACATAACACATTTCTTAAGTTCTCAGCAGCCTCTGGTCTTCATGCTAACATTAACAAAAGTGCTATTTACTTGGCTGGGATCCAACAGCATACTAAACAGCAGTTAATTAGTATCTTGGGATTCACTGAAGGACAATTGCCATTTAGATATTTAGGAATCCCTCTGGATTCCAAGAAGCTGGCCATTAGACACTACTTGCCTCTCATTGAAAGAATCACAGAAAGAATCACTTGTTGGTCAGCCAAATTCCTTTCTTATGCTGGTAGAAGCCAATTGATAAAGGCAGTGGTGTTTGGCATCCAATCATATTGGGCTCAAATCTTCATTCTGCCTAAGAAGGTACACAAAATTATTGATGTTATGTGTAGATCATTTCTTTGGACTGGAAATGCAAGCATTTTAAGAAGAGCATTGGTGGCTTGGGATAAAATTTGCAGGCCAGTGTCTGCTGGTGGACTTAATATACTAGATTTATCTATGTGGAAAAAGGCTGCCATATCAAACTTATTGTGGGATTTGGCAAACAAAAAAGATTGTTTATGGGTACGATGGGTTCATGCATATTACATCAAGAGAGGCACCATATCTTCTGTCAATATCCCAAGTGCAGCATCTTGGGTCATCAGGAAAATAATGGATTGCAGAAAATTCATTTTGGAGCGTCCTCCGCTGTAGGGTGATATCACTGTTCGATTGCAAAGTGTATTCAAACTGAATAAGTTTAGCATTCAAAAAATGTATACATCACTGCTGCCCAGTTTTACAAAAGTCACATGGAAAAATTTGTTGCTGATTGATAATGTATTGCCTAGGCACAAATTTATTGCCTGGCTTGCAGCTCATCACAGTCTTCCTACTGTGGACAGGTTAATGGTAATGGGCATTCATACTCCAATGGACTGTGTATTCTGTAAGTCCCAAGTGGAAGAGTTTAATCATCTTTTCTTTGGATGTGCTTGTACAAAAAGACTTTGGCAAAGAGTGTGCAAATGGTTAGGATATTCTCGGAATATAGGCTGCTGGGAGACTGAATTAAACTGGATTTGCAGCTTAGCCAAGAGCAGACAGTGGCATAAAGGGATTACAACTGCTGCATTCATTACTACTATTGCACTAATCAGGAAAATGAGGAACCAAATGAGATTTGATGGTGTCACATATGTGGAGGATTTGCTATGTCGTGAGATTGTTCTGTTGATCCATTTGCGAGGTAGCAAACTCAAGAAATGGCAGTTAGGACTTAGCAAACTCAATTATTTTCCATAGCCTTTGATTTGATTTTACATACTATTCTATAGATTGTATATACATAGTTAGAATAGAGAAGAAATATTTGTATTAGTATAGTAGTTAGTCCAGAACTACTATCATGCTCTGATGTACATATACTTGTTATCAATGAAAGCTCATATTTTACTGTAAAAAAAAAATTAAGAGGTCTTCCTCCTATTTAAAATTGGAATTTATCTTTGGTCCCGAATTTCACAAATACTTTAAAAGGTATTTTACTAATAATGTCAATTAATCAAGTTGCTTTAGAGATAATCTTTAATGGAGAACAATAGTCTCTTTAGGATGGTCCACAAAATGGTGCGCCGCGCCAAATAAAATTCAAATTGTGTGGCCCTCTTAATTACTTTTATAAAATATTTAAAAATTGGGTAAGCCATTTAGCGAATTTTCATGGCCTCCCGCAAAGTTAACAGCGTGTTAGTCACTTTAGGCACGTTATTTAATAATCTACTTTCCTAAATTCGGGTGCGCATTTATGTGACCCAAATCCAAATCCCAACGATGTTAAAATATGTCAAAAACCATGGATGTATTTATGTGACGTGGTTCAAGGAATTTTTTAACGGCATTGCGATTTTCTCTAAAAATAATAATAAAAGCGGCTAAAAGTTAAAATTGGCACATAGGTATAAATGCGTTAAAATCAGATAATCAAGCCAAATATAATAGTTGAGCGACCATGCTAGAACCACGGAACTCGGGAGTGCCTAACACCTTCTCCCAGGTTAACAAAATTCTTTACCTGGACTTTTGGTTCGCAGACTGTTAACAAAGTCAAATCTTCCTCGACTCGAGATTTAAATTGGTGGCTTTTGACACCATCAATTATCCCAAGTGGTGACTCTGAAATCTCTTAAATAAATAAATTCCGTTTTGATTGTCCTTTAATTGAAAATATTCCTTTATCTACGCCATTCGCCATAGTTGTAGATGTTAAAAAAGAGGTGTGACAGCTCTGGCGACTCTGTTGGGAATCGAAACCAGAATCTCTCGTTCAGGATTTAAGAATTCGAGCTTAGAATAATTGTTGTACTTGGCTTTGTTTATTATCTGATTTTACTACATGTTTGGGCTTGATATGCTAAAAGTTTCTTTTTGCCGCTTTGATATTATTACTGGTTCGAAACCCCTCTCTTCTCATCTCCGGGGATGTGATCGCTGGTCGAGACACCCTATTATGTTTGTGTCATACCTTAAAAAAAGAAAAAGGCTCGGACAAGTTACAAAGCCGGATGGCCTTTTGGTTCCCAGTACATAGCCCCCTCCTCTACTCAAGTTGTCCACTTGGGTACACACTCTAGAACATATACCTAGGTTTTGAACCTAGAATAACTTAACCTCATGCCGGATCCCTAGTAGGAGTGCTTATCTGCATAATGCATTTGACTTAGGGGAATCAACACAGGGGTTGGGTCCGTCTAGGACTGGTGCACCCAAAGCAATGGACCATCCTGATGCATTTTGCGTTCTGCTTGTGCATTTATTCTGGATTTTGCATGCTGACCGGCTTATAAATATTGGGAAAAAGTTGAGATAAGAGAAATAGCAGTATGAGGGTAAAGAGAGCTAATCGCCTGTTTTTGAAAAACCAATGTCCAAATAATACCATAACTCTGTCAAATTTTTGAAAAAAAAAGAAAAAAATGAAAAAGCAAAAAGAGTTTGTTTTATTTGCCCAAGAAAAAGAGAAAAAGCCTTGTTTTCAAAAATAATTTGTTTATTTATGAAATGAAAAAGGAAGGAAAAGAGTCTTGTTTTCAAAAATAGTTTTATTTGCTCAAACTACGCCAGTTTGATTCTCAAGGTGTGAGATATGTAGGAAACCCCCATCGGGCCCAATTCATTTTTACGAGAGTAGCCAAAAAAGAATCACGTTTTGTTTGTGACTAATAAATAAAGCATTTTTGTCAAAATAAGCCGAGTGTCCCTAAAAGAGCGTCGGAAGGCTGTTTTTGCAAGAACAACCTCCTTGGATTATTTTTAAATTTTGACCAATAGCAGGCACAACCTTAAAATCTTCCCCCGGAAGTGCTGAAAGGCCGTATTTGCAAGGCCACGATTTAATGAAAATTTGAAAAATTAACTTTTTTTTTGAGTCCAATAAATCATGATTTTTGTTTAATCATCCTAATAAATGTGCAGAATGAGCACGAAGAAAAATTTGCCAATAATGGTCATGAACAAAATGCCTTTGGAGATACACATGTGGTGGAATGATCTGGGCAAAATGGGGCAAAACAGGGTGAACACACACTTGGGAGAACTTGCTGGGATGTTGAAGATTAATCCTAGAGGAGACATCATAAAGGCATTGTTACATTGTAGGACCCTGCCTACAACGTGTTCCATTTTCCGGACTTGAACTGACTTCGACCCTAGAAGAAATAACTGGATATATCGGGGTTCCTACAATTCCTCTGAAGCATCAGTATTCTATCGCGCCAAGGGCCATCGCCGTACACAAATTGTTGGACTCATTAATGATCAGCATGAAGGTTCACAACCCTGACCTGTTAGCCGGCTTTTGTACCCCACAGTTTATATATCAGAGGTATTGGCAAATAGGGGGATTTAATGATCCGGAAAATAATATTTGTAGCAAGGGGAATCGACTCAAATGGGAGGAACACTGATGCTTCGCATCATGGTATTCTTCTTGGGCCTTTTAGTGTTTCTGCAGAAGGACGAAAATATTGACATACAGATAGTAGGGGTTCTCAGCACTTTAATCACTCAAGATAAGAGCACCGTCTCTCTTATGATATTATCCGAAATCTTTCGTGCTTTCACCGCCTGTAAAGCTGGAGAAGATTTCTTTGAAGAATGCAACCTGTTGTGACAAATATAGATGATCAAACACTTATGCCATCGGCCTCAATTCATGAGTTAAGGGTCGTAAAAAAAACTGCATAGAGGAATTCTACAACAGGGTCGATGGGCTTAGATGACCAGAGGGTGCTACAGAATGGTTATCACGTCTCCGTGCCATAAATGCAAACCAAATAGAGTGGACGTTCGAGTGGCTCCCCATGGATGGAATGATATATATGCCAGCAATCGGACCTCATTTCCTTCTGATGGGTCTTCGGAGTATCCAACACTATGCTTTGTACAGAGTGTTAAGACAGTTATGGAGGTGCCAAGTGATTCCCAGGGATGAGGACATTAGTCACCACGTGGTCGAAATTAGTCCCAATGGCTAGTTTCCCGAAGCAACAGTCCGTCAAATTTGGAGCCAATGTCAGTACTTGACGGCAGACACTCGAGTACTCGACTCATTTAAAGGTGAGGTTGCACCAGGGTACCTTGCTTGGTATAAGAAAGATATAGAGTTTGGACGTCTGGCTAAGAGTCCACATCTCCATGAATTTGCTAAAGCGTCACAAGAACAATGGAACTGGTTAGCCAAGGAAAATGAATACAGGGCCATGATAGGGAAATTGGAAAAGCAGGTCAAGGACCTTCAGTTTGAAAATGGTTTGCAAGCTGCTGCAGACAAGGGGGAAAAGAAAAGACTAGCTAAGGAAATGAAGCGTTGCGATCCCATATTCATAAAACGAAAACAATCGCGGAAAATCCCACCAGGAGCTTGAAGGATGAAAAAAGTCATAGACAATTTGAGGTGAAAAGTAGCAGAACATGAGTTTGACTTGAATAAAGCAGAAGGTGAGCTATCTAGGGCCCGAAAACAATTGGCCAAAAATGCGGAGGAACGAGCCCGCATGATTGAACAATTAAAGGAGAGGCATGACGACGAGGTTGCTGGATTGAAAAGGAAAGTCATCATGGTTGAAAACAAAGTGGCCAAGAAGACCAGGGACTCAAGCCTGAGAGAGAACATTGTTATGCAGCAATAGCACGGTTGGAGAAATATTTGCAACAATTCCAAGAACTAAACCGGGTAGCCGAACGAACTTTGGAGGCAAGGGCCCAGCAAATCGAGCGACGGTTGCAAGAAAAGGGCGCTATAATAGAGAGGGTACAGATGATCGCTGACTACATCACCACAGAGTACAGCCACTTCAAGGATATGACATAATCTATGTTCTTTGCCACCGCTATGACCTTTGTTCGTCAAGTAATGGAAGACCTCCATCATCTCCAAGGGAATTTAGCATGCAAGCCTGCAACGAGACCGAATTATGTCCCCCGGGCCCTAGGAGCATTAGAGTCTTTATTGTATTCATGATTGTTTAAATATGTTGGTCCATTTGAGAGTCTGTAGTTTCTTTTATTTAAGTCTGTAGTAGGTTGTCGCGTCAGTTATTTCTATTTTAAGTTAGAGTCTGTTGTTTGTTGTTGAGTCGGAGTCTTTTAATTTAGTAGTTGTAATCAAATGCTTTACTTCATAAAATTGAAAATCTAAAAAATATATTTCTTGTATTTATTTGCCAAAACTACGCTCGGTCTAATTCATGCGGGGTCATGATACGTAGCAATCTCCATTGGACTCGACCATAGCTAAATCAAGAAAAGGAAGAAAAGGGGAGGAACATGAGAGAAACGGTGGTAAAATAAAGAAACGAGAGATGTAGGCAAAACAAATTGAGAGGAAAGAAGAAAAAGAAAAGAAAAAACAAGAGTGAAAAGAAAGATGACACAAGATAAGAGCCGGGATGACGCAAGCAATCACGTTTGTGCATCATAGAAATGGATAACGGCTTAGGTGCATTCATCCCCAAACATGTGGCCACCAATGTGTTGAAACCTAACCACTAACCAGTGTTGGTGTTGTCTCTCCTATATCCATCCAGGTGGTTAATTCTTGCGGTATTCTGGAAACCCACTCCTACAACAATCGGTCTATGAGCAAGAAGATCATGGCCAATCAAGAAACTAATGTCAGCATCATTGAACCCTCGAAAGAGGTAGAGGAATTGGATGTTAATGCAATGAAGGAGGAAATGTACAAACTAAAACACCAGGCTGAGATGTATCAGGCATGTGTGAGAGGGCAGCCACCACCAACCCATCCTGCTAATCCGACCTTCATCCCACTGCTGGCCAAATAACATGATCATCCCACCACAGATCCACCCCCAAGTTTCCTCGTCTACCCGCAATACCTGAGTACGACCTCTCTAGCACCCCTAACTCCACTACCCAAAGCTGTTCCTCACCCCCTCTACCAATTGCTCCCATTTATGTGGCACCTCCTCCCCCCCACACTCCACAGATCATCAAGTGAGCCTTTGCTTCAAGCATACGATAATTAGTACTACGCACCAGAACCCACTTACAACGCCCAAGAACCATACCCCTATGCTCTCTGTATTGAAATCCCGGTGGAGGCTGAAAAACCAGTCAAAAATCCCGAGCAAGAGGAGGTGCTTAGGAAGGTCAGAAGTTAAGAACAATCGTTTCGAGATATACAAGGGTTAGGTGTCCAGGTGATTGTGGCATTCAAGGACCTTTGTTTATTCCTAGATGTGCAGTTGCCTCTAGGTTTATGATGCCTAAGTTTGACTTATATGATGGATATGATGATCCAGTCGCACATATAAGGGGTTTTGGTAATAAAATGAGAGGAGCAGGGGGAAAGGATGAACTGCTAATGGCGTACTTCAGTCAAAGTTTAAGTGGGTCGGCATTGGAATGGTACACCTGGCAGGATCATGCTCGATGGTACACTTGGGATGACCTCGCACAAGCATTAGCCTGTAACTTTCAATATAATCTTGAAATTGTCTTGGACCGTCTATTTTTGACAAAACTGGAAAAGAAACACAATGAGAGCTTCAGAGAAAATGGTTTCCATTTGAGGGAACAAGCAGCGAGGGTCGACCCCTCAGTGAGGAGAGTGAGATGGTAGATTATTTCTTGCAAGCTTTGGAGCCTACATATTTTGGTCATTTAGTGTTGGCAGTGGGTAAATCCTTCAATGAGGTAGTTAAAATGGGAAGTATGGTCGAGGAAGGACTCAAATCCAACAAGATCATGAGTTACTCTACAATTAAAGCAACCACTCAGGCTATCCAAAGTGAGACTGGGGGAACATTTGGAAAGAAGAAGAAGGAAGAAGTAGCAACAGTTGAGTCAGGGACTTGGTTCAGGCCCCGGGCTCCATCCCATTACAGTCAACCCCGTCCTCACTACCAAACATACCCACACACTCCATATGGCGCACCACAACATTACTATCCACCATTAGAACCCTGTTTCTCAGTTCATCATACACAAGCATATACCCAACCTCCCGCCCACGCACAATGGTGTGCCCCAGCTCCACAAAATAATTACCCTGCTCCACCAAATTACTACCCTCCAAGAGCCTACCCAACAATCCCCCAGACCATCTTTCTGGGCCAACCAAGCTCTAAAAACTGAAAGGGTGAAGAAGAAGAAAAATTTCACGCCATTGGGAGAATCATATTCTAGCTTGTTCCACAGATTGAGGCAGCTAGACATGTTAAAGCCAATCGAAGCAAAATTGCCAAATCCTCCTCCAAGGAACCTGGATTACTCTGTCAGTTGTGAGTATTGTTCTAGCGCCCTGGGGCATGATACTAAAAAGTGTTGGCATCTAAAGAACGCCATCCAGGAACTTATTGATTCATATCAAATTGAGGTACAAGTTCCGGAAGCACCCAACATTATCCAAAACCCGTTGCCTACCCATCATCAGACAAATATGATTGAGATAGTGGACAAGGGAGGAGAGCCTAAATATCCCTCACAAACTGTAATGATGATCAAATCTAGTTAAGTCAAGCCAACTGAGAATGTCAGCAGTGAGAAGTCAGTGATCTGGATGAAGGAAATAGATAACAAGCCTATTGTGGTGGTTCAGGGGGAGCCATAAAGCATGGTTGCACTGAAGCAGGAAAAGGCAAAAGTGGTAATGCATGGGGCAGCTAGGGAACCTGTCATAGTAGTGGAAGGGGCTCACATAGAGCCTGTCATCGTAAAACCAGTAATTCAGCCGCCAATCGTCGACAAAAAAGCCATTCCTTGGAGATATGAACAAGCAATAGTGATGTACAAAGGGAAGGACGTTAGAGAAGAAGTATGTGAAGCCCGGGGTTTGACCCGGTCAGGGAGATACTTCGTCCCTGAGGAGTTAAGGAAAAGCAGGATCCCCAAGGATAACCCAGAATCGGTGAAGAAAGATGTATCAGAAGAAGAGGCAGAAGAATTCCTGAAGAAAATGAAAACGCAGGACTACTCCATTATAGAGCAATTGAGGAAAAAACCAGCTCAGATCTCCTTACTCTCCTTGTTAATCCATTCAGATGAACACCGCCGGCCGTTGATGAAAATTTTGAACGAGGCCCATATTCCTGACAAGGTAAAAGTGAATCACTTGGAGAAGATTGCAAACAAGATATTCGAGGTAAATCGGGTCACTTTCTCTGACGATGAGCTACCCATGGAGGGCACTGAGCATAATCCAGTCCTTTATTTGACTGTGAAGTGTGAAGATGTTGTAGTCACCCGAGTTCTAGTGGACAATGAGTCCAACACAAACATTTGCCCACTCTCCACCCTGAACAAGCTAAAGGTAGATGATGAAAGGATCTACAAGAATAACATTTGCGTTCGAGGGTTCGATGGTAGAGGCAAAGACTCAGTGGGAGACATAGTGCTGGAGCTGACAATAGGTCCCGTTGAGTTCACTATCGAGTTTCAAGTGTTGGATGTGGTAGTTTCTTATAATCTGTTGCTTGGCAGGCCCTGGATTCACGCCGCCAAGGCAGTGCCTTCTACCTTGCACCAGATGGTGAAATTTTAATGGGATCGAGAAGAAATAGTGGTGCACGGTGAAGACCATCTGCGTGCTCACACTGATGTTATCATGCCCTTCATTGAAGCAGATGATGATAAAGGGACTTGGGTGTATCAAGTTCATGACTCGGTAGCAGTGGAGAAGGTCCCAGAAAGGGAGCATGTTCCAACACCAAGGTTAGCTACCATAGCGGTTATGGTGGCGGTTGAAATGCTAAAGAATGTGTTTGTTCCTGGAAAAGGTTTGGGGAACTCACTTCAGGGTATCATACAACCGGTGTCTCTTCCCACGAACCTAGAGACTTTTGGCTTGGGGTTCAAGCCTACAAGTGCAGATATCAAGAGAGCCAGAACGATGAGAAAGAAAGCATGGTCCTCCCTAAGCATGGGCCTCGCCTCTACAAACTGTTTGTGAAACATGATGCTAAGAAGTGTTTGACAACAACGAGTGGCCAATGCTGCAGTTGACCCTGACAAAGAGTTACTCGAGAAGTTTGAAAGTTGTTTGAAAATGTGAACATGGTGGAGGCCGGGGAAGGATCAAGCAAGATAGATTTTGGTGACCCAGTGCAAGAATCAACAACTGGGAAGCTACTCATCTTCCCACTCGGAGGGATTCTTGGTAGTCGGCTTTGATTTTTCTTTCAGTTTAATCTGGATTATATCTAGGGTTGTAATTCAGATGTTATGTTCCGTCCGTTTGGATTATTAAACCCTATTATCTTTCCAATTTCAATGAAATGTAATTTCCCTTTTCCTTAGTGCTAATAGCTTTCACTTTTCTTTGCTTTTCTTTTCTCTTTTGTACAGTTATTTTTATGCTGGCTCAAATGATCTGATATGCATATGGACTCTTCGGTCCAGTATTAAAAATTGGTCTAATTCAGAAGTAATAATTCAAGAAATAGAACATGAGGATGAGTCAGAGTATGATGAGGAAAGAGCATTGGATGAAATTAGTAAAGAGTTGAACCATTTTGAGGAGAAACCCAAGACAAACCTGAGCGATACAAAGGCAGTGAATTTAGGGGACCCAGATAACATTAGAGAAACAAAAATAAGTGTCCATCTGGAGCCACAGCTTAGGGGATAAATAATGAAGTGGTGCTTGAATACAAAGATGATTTTGCATGGTCTTACGATGATATGCCTAGGTTGAGCACTGACTTGGTGGTTCAAAAATTTCCCACCGACCCAGCCTGCCCTCCTATCAAACATAAGTTGAGGAAGTTTAAAACTGATGTGAGCGTGAAAGTCAAAGAGGAAGTGACAAGCAGTTCGAGGAAAAAGTTATCCGAGTCACACGATATCCCACTTGGTTTGCCAAAGAAGGATGGTAAAACTAGGTTGTGTGTCAATTGTTGTGACCTCAACAAAGCAAGTCCAAAAGAAAATTTCCCACTTCCAAACATCCACATACTGATTGATGTTAGGATTTACGCCCGTCACTAGAGGGGGGGTGAATAGTGCGGCACGAGAATATTGATAAATATTGTGGAATTAAAATTGCAGGAGTAAAGTAAATGCAGTAATTAAAAGATTAAGGAAAGGACACAACAAATTTATACTGGTTCACCACAACGTGTGGTTAGTCCAGTCCCCGAGAGACTCTCTCGAGTTTCCACTAACTCCGTTAAGCTTACGGGTGCCTAACAAACCGTTACACTTGCTCGTAGATGTACACTCTACAAGACTTCAACTTGCTCGAGGATACCTCACCTCAAGACTTCACCTTGCTCGTGGATACCGCACCACAAGACTTCACACACTAGGATTGAAGGTACTTAGAAAACCCGACAATCAATGAGAAGATATGGTCTTCTCAAACACCTTTCTCTTTTACAACAAGAACTCTCTAAAAAGAGTAGATAAAGAGATACAATATTAGCTCTATGAACAACTCAAAGTTGTCTCTCAATTGGCTCCAAAAGCTCTAAAATGATGCACAAATAATATCAATATGTATATGAATAATGAGAGGTGTTGTGTGTATCAAATCAGCTCAAAAGACCTCTATTTATTGGTGTTATAAGTTGTATGTCCGTTGCTTAATTGACAATCAATTATGCTGATTTTATGCAAGATAATCGATTATTGGATTTTGATAATCGATTATTGGCTTTACCGTTCAAAAATCAGAAGCTGATTTTATGCTAGATAATCGATTATTGGATTTTGATAATCGATTATCTGCCAGTCGTTCAAAAACATTGGCAACGGTCAGAGAATAATCGATTATGCTCTTTTAGATAATCGATTATTCTGCCTTGCGAAATTTCCAGTTTAATCTGGAAATTCAGCATAATCGATTATATGGATAATCGATTATCTGGCTATGCTGTCCAGAATTGAAAACTTACTTCAAAAACCATTTTAAAAATGAAAACGTTAAAATCATTTTGTTTGAAGTATTTGAAAAATGTTTATGATAAATATGATTTGATAAAATGATTTTATGCATATTTATGATGACCTATGTTGAGGCAAAAGACGAGATAACTTAAACGTTGCTCTTACATTGGTTCTACCTAACGACCTACGCCTTGGGTCTTAGGTCTTGAACTTTTGATCTCGTCTTTGGCTTTTCCATGCAATCCATTCATCAATATGCTTCTCGGCATTCAATCTTGATTGTTTGTCATATAATAACGTTGTTTGACACTTGACTTCATTGTTTGTCATTCATCAAAACCTATACCTGAAAATCATGCTAATACAACCAAATCACACATATCATGGATAGAATGATTTTCTACAATTTTCCCCTTTTTGATAATGACAAACAACAAGAGATATGCATATCGGATTCCCCCTAAATACATGCTATATGTCAACATACAATTCATGCAAACGATTCCCCTTAATGATAATTACCCCTCAAATAAGGCATACTATAACGTAGATACATTCCCCCTTATTTGATGCATATCGCCTAAACTCTTCCCCCTTTTGGCATTAGCAAAAATAGAGTACGCAAAGGCTACTTTCCCCTTTCGACACTTCCCCCTTTTGAGTATATCAATAGTTAGTGTCAAGAATAAAATAGGAAATACAATGAGGAATATTTATTGACGATATTTAAACAATCATACCAACATGAAATAATACCAAATGTTAGTAAAAACATAACCACCATAATAACGGTTATTTTTCGCAAATCATATTGCTTAAGAACATATCAACAGTTAATTTTTAACAAACCAATAGTTGTATTAAAAACACGAATCATTTATTTTTCAAGAATATATCAACTGTTATTCAAACCAAAAATAATATTCATCAAAACATGAATCAATTATTATTTTTAAGAAATAATTAATACCAATTGTTATTCAAGATAAAAGTTATCAAAACATGAATCAACAAAAATAATTAATATCAATTGTTAACAAAGATATATTAATTGTTAACACATATCAACTATTACGTTTTTATCAAAAATATGATAACTAACCGACATTCCCCCTCGATGCAATAAGGTTTCGTGCTTGGTGCATCTACTACGATATTGTAGTCTTCAAGCACACCTGCAAACGTACCTAAAAAAAGGTTTTAGGTACCCAAGCACTTTTGGGTCCTTGGGGGTTAGGCAAATAATAATCATAGCTAAAAGATAAATCCCTATGTTTTGCAAAACATACGGGTGCTATGTGTCCTCCCCGGTTGCAATTATGACATATAACATTCGGGTTGTGCATATGTCTTGGTTGAGCCAAAAACGTTCCAGGTGATCTAAAGTCGTTATTCCTAGACATATTGCGATTCCTAGAGTTATTTCTAGGTGGTCTAAAATGATTCATTTTAGACTCATTACCAAAATTCCTAGAGTTGTTTCTAGGTGGTCTAAAATGATTAATTTTTGACTCATTAGTGAAGTTCTTAGAACTATTTCTAGGTGGTCTAACTTCATTTCTTTCATCCTTTCTAATATTCTTCTTAATTTCTTCAATTATTTTAGGATCTTCTATACTACGTTTTTCTAGTGTGTTCCTAAGTTTTATGTTCTCTAATTTCAAAGAATCACAAGATGAACAATTAGAATTTTGATCAATTGAATAAGTTTCATTCATCTCCTTAATTTTATTTCTAAGATCAATACTGTCATTTTCCAAAAAATTATTTTTTCTCTTCTAAAACTTTAATTTTAGCCTTGGCCTCTTTGGAGATTTTTGAAGACTTTTCAATTCATCATATAATTCTTGAAAAGCTTCTTGTAATTCTTCATATGAGTAAGAGTTAGGAGTACTTACCTCTTCTTCCTCGTTGGCCATGAGGCATAGGGCGGCAGTTTCATCACCCGAGCTGTCCGAATCCCATGTCACGCGCTTTTGGTGTTTCTTCTTTTTCTTGTCCTTGGGTTTTGGACAATGTGATTCGGTGTGGCCAAGTTTTCCACACTTATGGCATGAAGGACTTGGTTCTTCCTTCTTTATTTCCTTTTTCATAAACTTATAAAACTTTTCGATCAAGGCATTGGAAATATTATCATCATCGCTATCCGAATCACTTACCTCTTCTCTTTTAGAGGATGAGGCTTTGAAGGCAATATTCGAATTCTTGTTTCCAAAAGAAGGATTAAGAATCGTACTTTCATAAGTTTTGAGGTTACCTCGTAATCCATCAATTGTGACGTCCGTGATTCCTATGGACTCTTGGATGGCATTGGCTTTGGAACGCCATTCGGGAGTGAGACTCCGTAGGATTTTTCGAACTAGATCTTTGTTCGAGTATACTTTTTCGAGAGCATGGAGATCGTTGATGATCATTGAGAACCGTTCGAACATAATATCGATGCTTTCATTCTCCCTCATTCTAAAGAGTTCATATTCATGTGTTAGAAAATCAACTTTTGATTCTCGGACTTGAGGCGTACCTTCATAAGTGATTTCAAGTTTATCCCACATCTCCTTGACGGTTGTGCAGCAAGAAATCTTCCGATAGTCATCCGGATTCACCGCACAATATAATAAATTGACGGCCTTTGCGTTATTTTCAACTTTCTTGATGTCCTCGGCATTATATTCGTCTTCCTCCTTTGGAACCGTGGTTTCTCCAACTTTCTTTGTCGGCATTTGTTCGCCGTTCTTGATGATTTGCCACAGACGAAAGTTATTTGATTGGATGAAGATTCTCGTCCGCTCTTTCCAATATGTGTAATTTGTTCCGTCAAATAGTGGAGGCCTATTGGTGGAGTGTCCTTCGCTCATCATTCCTGCATTCAATATTCTCAACAAAAAATATATCGTTCTCTCAACCAGTTAAGGCTTTCAGAGAGTTAGGCTCTGATACCAATTGTTAGGATTTATGCCCATCACTAGAGGGGGGTGAATAGTGTGGCACGAGAATATTGATAAATATTGCGGAATTAAAATTGCAGGAGTAAAGTAAATGCAGTAATTAAAAGATTAAGGAAAGGACACACCGAATTTATACTGGTTCACCACAACGTGTGGTTAGTCCAGTCCCCGAGAGACTCTCTCGAGTTTCCACTAACTCCGTTAAGCTTACAGGTGCCTAACAAACCGTTACACTTGCTCGTAGATGTACACTCTACAAGACTTCAACTTGCTCGAGGATACCTCACCTCAAGACTTCACCTTGCTCGTGGATACCGCAACACAAGACATCACACACTAAGATTGAAGGTACTTAGCAAACCCGACAATCAATGAGAAGATATGGTCTTCTCAAACACCTTTCTCTTTTACAACAAGAACTCTCTAAAAAGAGTAGATAAAGAGATACAATATTAGCTCTATGAACAACTCAAAGTTGTCTCTCAAATGGCTCAACAAAAGCTCTAAAATGATGCACAAATAATATCAATATGTATATGAATAATAAGAGGTGTTGTGTGTATCAAATCAGCTCAAAAGACCTCTATTTATAGGTGTTATAAGTTGTATGTCTGTTGCTTAATTGACAATTAATTATGCTGATTTTATGCAAGATAATCGATAATTGGATTGTGATAATCGATTATTGGCTTTAACGTTCAAAAATCAGAAGTTGATTTTATGCTAGATAATCGATTATTGGATTTTGATAATCGATTATCTGCCTGTCGTTCAAAAACATTGGCAACGGTCAGAGAATAATCGATTATGTTCTTTTAGATAATCGATTATTCTGCCTTGCGGAATTTGCAGTTTAATTTGGAAATTCAGCATAATCGATTATCAGCATATGGATAATCGATTATATGGCTATGCTGTCCAGAATTGAAAACTTACTTCAAAAACCATTTTAAAAATGAAAACGTTAAAATCATTTTGTTTGAAGTATTTGAAATATGTTTATGATAAATATGATTTGATAAAATGATTTTATGCATATTTATGATGACCTATGTTGAGCCAAAAGACGAGATAACTTAAACGTTGCTCTTACATTCGTTCTACCTAACAACCTACGCCTTGGGTCTTCGGTTTTGAACTTTTGAGCTCGTCTTTGGCTTTTCCATGCAATCCATTCATCAATATGCTTCTCGGCATTCAATCTTGATTGTTTGTCATATAATAACGTTGTTTGACACTTGACTTCATTGTTTGTCATTCATCAAAACCTATACCTGAAAATCATGCTAATATAACCAAAGCACACATATCATGGATGCAATGATTTTCTACAATTGACAACTGTGCAAAACATGATATCGGGTCGTTCGTGGATTGTTATGCCGGTTACCACCAGATCGTGACGAATGAGAAGAATGCGGAGAAAAAAACATTCATCACACAGTGGGGGACATATTACTATAAGGTCATGCCCTTTGGTCTGAAGAACGTTGTGGCAACATATATGAGGGCAATGACAATCATCTTTCACGATATGATTCATAAGGAGATTGAGGTCAATGTGGATGATGTAATTGTGAAATCCAGAAAGCAATCCGACCATGTCAGAGATCTGAGAAAATTCTTCTAGAGTCTCTACAAGTATAATGTCAAACATAATCCTGCAAAATGCGCATTTGGGGTCCCCTCAGGGAAGTTGCTAGGGTTCATACTCAGCTACCAAGGCATAGAGCTAGATCCATCAAAGATCAAGGCCATACAGGAACTGCCACCTCTGAGGAACAAAACAGAGGTGATGAGTCTACTAGTGAGATTGAATTACATCAGTCGATTCATTACGCAGCTTACGACAACCTGTGAGCCCATCTTTAAGTTGTTGAAAAAGGATGTTGCAGTTAAATGGACGGGAGAGTGCCAGGAGGCTTTTGATAAAATAAAAGAATACTTGTCGAACCCACCGGTAGTGGTTCCACCGGAATCAGGAAGGCCTTTGATCCTATATCTAACAGTCTTAGACAATTCATTCAGATGTGTGTTGGGTTAGCATGATGTCATCGGGAGAAAAGAGCAGGCCATATACCACCTCAGCAAGAAATTTACGGCCTACGAGGTCAAGTATACTCATCTTGAAAGGACGTGTTGTGCCTTGCCTTGGGTAGCCCAGAAGTTGAAACATTACTTGTCATCATATACCACTTACCTCATATCATGTCTGGACCCGTTGAAGTACATTTTTCAGAAGCCCATGCCAGCGAGAAGGCTTGCAAAATGGAAAATCATGCTCACCGAGTTCAACATTGTCTACATGACTAGGACTGTAATGAAAGCATAGGTTTAGCTGACCATTTAGCTGAGAATCCGATAGACGAAGAATATGAACCTTTAAATACATACTTCCGAGACGAGGAAGTAATGCATATTGTTGAAATGGAACAAGGCAAGAAGCCGAATTGGAAATTATTTTTCAATGGGGCCGCCAACATGAAAGGCATCAAGGTAGGAGCAGTACTCATCTCTGAAACAGGTCACCATTACCCAATTATGGCTCAACTCCGCTTCTATTCAACCAACAATATGGCAGAATGTGAGGCATGTATTTTGGGTTTGAGGTAAACGGCAGACATGGGTGTTCAGGAAGTCTTGGTCTTGGGAGACTCGGACCTTTTGGTACACCAATTTCAAGGGGAGTGGGAAATAAAAGATTTAAAGCTCATACCATACTGGCATTGCTTGCACGATCTTTGTCAACGATTCTGGTCAATAGAGTTCAGGCTTATCCCAAGAATTCACAACGAGGTTGCTGATGCCTTAGCTACTTTGGCATAAATGTTACAGCATCTGGATAAGGCTTACGTTGACCCAATACATATCCAGGTTCATGATCAACATGCTTATTTTAATATGGTGGAAGAAGAGCTTTTTGGTGAACTATGGTTGCACGACATCAAAGAATATATCAGGACGGGTGTGTATCCAGTGCAGGCCTCAAGTGACTAGAAGAGGACAATCTGTCGTCTATCAAATGGGTTTTTCCTAAGTGGAGGGTTGCTATACAAAAGAATGCCAGATCTTAGGTTGTTAAGGTGCGTAGATGCTGGGTAGGCTACAGCCATCATGAATAAGGTACATGTTGGGGTGTGCGGGCCGCACATAAGCAGATATGTTTTGGCAAAGAAGATTCTCAGGGAAGGGTATTATTGGCTCACCATGGAGCGAGATTGTATCAGTTTCATGCGCAAATGTGATCAATGTCAGTTGCATGGAGACTTAATTCACTCCCCGCCATCTGAATTGCATATAACGTCTGCACCATGGCCCTTTGTTTCTTGGGGCATGGATGTCATCGAGCCCATCGAGCCAGCAGCTTCCAATGTACACAGGTTCATCCTGGTGGCTATTGATTATTTTACCAAATGGGTTGAAGCTAAGACCTTAAGGGCAGTTATCAAGAAAGTCGTGGTCGACTTTGTACATGAAAATATCATCTGTCGATTTGGAATCCCGAAGACCCTCATCACTGATAATCGAGAAAATCTCAATAGTCATTTGATGAAAAAGGTATGTCAGCAGTTCAAGATAATACATCGCAATTCCACCCCGTACCGCCCCAAGGCGAACGGAGCAGTCGAGGCAGCCAATAAGAACATCAAAAGTATAATTCGCAAAATGGTATAAGGGTACAGGCAGTGGCATGAGAAGTTACCCTTTGCATTGCTAGGCTATCGCACCACTCTTTGCACTTCGGAAGGGGAAACTCCATATTTGTTAGTGTACGACACAAAAGTAGTCATCCCGGCTGAAGTAGAAATCTTGTCCCTTCGAACTGTCGCCGAATTAGAAATTGATGATGAAGAATGGATCAAAACCCATCTGGAGAAATTGAGTCTGATTCATGAGAAAAGATTGGCAGCAATATGTCACGGTCAGTTGTATCAACAGAGAATGGCTAGAACATATAATAAGAAAGTGTGTCCAAGAAGGTTTGAAGTTGGTCAGCTAATATTGAAACACATCATCCCTCACGAGGCAGAGGCAACGGGCAAGTTCGCCCCAAACTGGCAAGGACCATTTATCATGTCAAGAGTGTTGTCCAATGGGGAATTGTATCTAACAGATGTGGATGGCAAGTGCGTGGAAATGGCCATCAATTCAGATGTAGTTAAGAGATACTATGTATAATTTCCTTTTGTTCAAATCAGTGTCTATACTTGGCATGTTTGTTCGTACTTGGCATGTTTTAGAGATTGAAATGACGAAGGCATTTTATTCGGCTATCTAAACATTTTACCCTTTGCTAACCCTTTTGAGCTTCAATCAATTTCTTTTCATATCCCTCTTTCGGAATCAGTAACAAAAGTCAGAATTGCAATTGTGAGAAGGCAATGAAAGGAAAAGAAAGGAAAGGAAAGAATGAAAAGAATGAAAAAAGAAGAAAAAGAAAAAGAAATCGAGAAACAAGAAATGAAAAGAGAAAAGAGAAAAGAGAAAGAAAGAAAGAAAAAGAAAACAAAACAAAGAAAAGAAAAGAAGAAAAGAAAAACAGAAAGAGAAAAAGAAAAAGGAAAATAGACAAACAACAACAAAAACAAGGAATTCGCAGGAACTACGTTTGACCTGATTCCTTTTGAAAAGGATATGTAGGTAGCCTCGCGGCGCAGTCATATACGAACGAAATCCAAAGTCCCCAAGAAGAAACTGGGGTAGAAATTTTGTTTTTTATAATAAATTGAATTCTGAAATGCCGAGGAAAAAACAAGAGGTGGGCCATACCCTAGGAAAACACTCTAGTTCAAGCAGGAAAATAATAAAAATGAGATAGTCTTATAGATGAAAGCCCTCACGGGCACCGTAAGGCGAGGAGAGCTGAGAGAAATGAAAATCAGAGAGCCTTATTAGTGAAAACCCTCACGGGCACCATAAGGCGAAGGCAAGGCGAGAAGAAAAACTGGAAAAAGGGCTATTGGTGGAAATCCATTCATAACACCGTAAGTCAAGTAAAGATAGGGGTTGGTTAAAGGAATTGGTTTAAAAAATGGTCACAACAACAAAGCATGGCAACCGAAGGCCGATCATCTGGATGGAGTGGGTCGACTAAGCCGAAGTGCATGTCATGATCATGAAAACCAGCTATTCCTTCACAGATAAGTTTCTTTTCTTCTCATCTCCATAGTCGCCAAATTTGGAATTCTTTTATTGTAAAACAGTTCAGAGTTATTGCATTTCATTTCTTTGGCATCTACAAAGTCATTTTGTTTAAGTAAGCAAGAGAGAAATTTCAAAGCTTACTACTAGCTCCTGAATGGCAAAGCACATGCTAGTCAAAAACGTAACAGAGGCAGCAAAGGCTAAAACAGCAAGGGGAAGGATCCACGAAAGCTTCGATAGTAAAACTGACTCGAGAGGCAATAATTCTAGAAAGAGGGTCAGAAGTGCAACACAAAGATGGGGGAGCAGAGTAAAGCCACAAGGGTCAGGGGGTCAGCCGAGCATAGTACATTGACTTGGTAATCTCAGGAAAGATGTAAGAATTCTGGAAAAAGGGCTAGGAGTGTAACACAATAATGGGCGAGCAAAGTAAGGCTATAAGGGTTCGGGGGTCATCCAAGCAACTCAAGCAACTCATCATCAGCGCAGAAAATTAAACACAGTGGAACACGACAGTGAGGAGGCCACTTTCAACAAGAATGCCGCAAGCTAACCGCCACTTTTCAAATAACAAGTTTTCTTTGATTGACACGGGGGAAGAAAATTCCAAAAACTCCTAAGGGAGGCCACCTACAGGGGAAGGCAGGCACATGGAAAGTATGATAAAAAATCTCAGAGCCCAATTGGAAATTGGGACCCAGTTAAAGCTCAAAAAAGAGCATAATCCAACATAAATATTCTCCCCACCAAGAGCCGTCAGGACTCGCCTAAATAATAGAATGAAACTTTAATTAGAAATCCCCAATAAAGACAACCGAAAGTTAAAAGGGGCATGCAATTTGGATTTCTCAAGACCCTCCCAGAAATAAGACTCAGTTTAAAACTCAAATGGGTTTGGGTGATATAATCATGGACAAATACCTTCCCCTGTAAGAGTCGTCGGAACCCTTCTGAACAATGGGACAAACTTTGATTAGCAATCCCCTGCAAAGACAACCGAGAGTTAAAAGGGGCATGTAATTTGAAATTCTCAAAACCCTACTATAAATGGGACTCAGTTTAAAACTCAAACAGACACGGGTAACATGGGCAAGCAAAAATATTTCTCCAACAGTAGTCAATAAGAGTCCTCAGGACTCGCTTGGGTATAGGGATGTAGCTCTAAATACTAATCCCCAGCAGACACATTTGTCATCTAATTATAACTTGTCAGAACCCTGCTGGATAATGGGAAGTAGCTTTAATTACTAGTCCCTGGTAGATCCCCAGCAGACATAACTCGGATAACAAGACATAGTGGAAATAATGCCTTTCGAGAAACATAGCCAAATCTTAAAAGTTGTCACTAGTTAAGAGCTGTCAGGACCCTCCTGAATAATGGGATTTAGCTTTCATATTTTAGAAATAGTTGATAATTGGATTTGATTAACACTCACAGATGCACCCAGACCAAACTGGGGCAGAAAGCTTTTCTCTTGTTTTGTTTGTTTTGTTGTGATCAGGTACAGAAGTAGCAGTCTCAGGGAATACTTTTCAAGTTGTATGTTTTTGTAATCAGGCGCCCACCTGGAGAACAAGGGAATAATATTCAAGTTACAAGTTTTGGTAATCAGGCGCCCACCTGGAGAACAAGGGAATATTTTTCAAGTTTCAAGTTTGGGTAATCAGGCGCCCACCTAGAGAACAAGGGAATACATTTCAAATTTCAAGTCTTGGTACTCAGGCGCCCACCTGCGGAACACGAGAATACTTTTCAAATTTCGATCTTTAGTAATCAGGCTCCCACCTGGAGAACAAGGAAATACATTTCAAATTTGAAGTCTTGGTAATTAGGCGCCCACCTATAGAACGAGGGAATACATTTCAAATTTCATCTGTAGGTAATCAGGCGCCCACCTGCAGAACACGTGAATACTTTTCAAATTTCAAGTTTTGGTAATCACGCGCCCACCTGTAGAACAAGGGAATACATTTCAAATTTCAAGTCTAGGTAATCAGGCGCCCACCTGGTGAACAAGGGAATGCTTTTAAAATTTCAACTTTTGGTAATCAGGCACCCACCTGCAGAACAAGGGAATACATTTCAAGTCCAACAATTCGGTATCAATCATAGAAGAAGAGAAAACAAGAAGTTTTACAGGAAGAAATACAAGTCAACAAGGTAACAAAGCAACAAGGATCAAGAGCAAGTCTGAATATATAGATAGGTTCTTTTGTAACTCATAGTTCATAGCTTAGTCTGGATTCTTTTTATTTTCACCAGGTGTAATAAGGGGAGTTTAGTAGCAGTAACAGCAACATCAACATCAGCAGTAAAAGAACAGTTTTTCGGCAGTCCCAGCTACCAAACACTCCTGAACTACACTGACCTGATTCCTCTTTAGCCGAGGATATGTAGGCAACCTCTGAAGCAGGGTGCGCTCAAGCTTTTCAAAATGCTTCTCATTGAGTGTCAAGCAGGCAAAAATCCCTCATGACTGCTCATTTATCTATACCCAAAAACCCTCTGTTTCTCCTAGCAAAGAGGGGCCGCTGTGAGCATATGATTTTTTCCTAGCTTGAATTACTTTAATAAAAGTCTGAAAATTAGGATTTTTCCTTATTTATTTATGAGATTTTAAGAATTTAATTGCATAGTTGTATGTTTTGTTTGCATTTTCTGTGCATTTTCATTGATATAATTTATGAAAAAATACAAAAAAAAAAAACAAATAGCACCTTTGCATTTAGGATTCAATTTTATATTTTAGTTTTATTAGTTAATTAATATTACCAAAAACAAAAGAAAACAAAAAAAAATAGTGATTTTACATCTTATTTTAGTTTTCTTTTAAATTGGGACTTGATTAATTTTAGGAAAATTAATTAGTTTAATTTTAGAGTTAAATCATGGTCCTTGTCATTTTTTAGGTTAATTTTGTATTTAATAAAATCGAAATTAGTAATTAAAATAAATAAAAGAAATGAAAGAAGTTGAAAAATATGATCTTAATTAATAGACATAAATTTGGCCAGTTTAATTAAAAACGCGGCCCAACCCTGGTCCAACCCAAAAGCCACCTTGTCCAGCCCTCCTCTCTGATCAAAACGATGTCGTTCTTGCCTTTTTAATCACGTTCGCTGGCTCTCATCAATCAAACGGTCCGGAACTAACTAGGTTTAGGGTTTATAACTGTCCGAAGTCCCACCACCCGTCATTCACCATCTCAAAATCCCTAATACACGCCGGCGTAATGCCACCGTCTCCCACCATTCTCCGCCGGCCGGAAATCGCCTCCGTCGGTGTCCAGTCTCCAAATAACCCCAAAATTATACCATAGATGCTCTTCCGTCTCCTTTTTCCAGATCTGGGCTTAGTTTCTTTCAAATCACAGCCAAGCTCTTCGAATCTCGAATCAAAAACTCTGACCAAAAACCTTCGAATGTCATTGGAACTGCTCGAATTTTAAATCGTACAGCGGCAGAACCCTAGAAATTCAAATCGCTCGAGTTCTACCCAATTTCCTGAGTACGGTGTTGGATTCGAGTCACGGAACAATGTTTCCGTTTGTTCTTTCTAAAGAACAAACCTTTAACCTTATTTCGAGGCTCGAATCGAAATCTAGTCTTTATTCAAGCCTCGCATAGGTGAGTTTTCTTTTCCTTCTTTTGTTATTCGAATTCTTTGTTTTAAAATTAGTTTTCTGTTACTTTGTTTAGTGTTCTAGGTCTGTAATTTTATTTTTTGATTACTTTTGTTTGATAATTTGATTAATGCGTATGCATGTTCTTGGATGTTCTTTTGTTTTTCCCGTGTTGGATTTTTCTTTTCATACTAATTCTATTTTGTTTTTGTTCATTTCTTAGCTTTTTGTTTGACTTCTAATAGATAATAGTAGTTTGTAATCAAGAATTCAATAGTTAGTTTAGATTTAAGAGTTGTATTCTAACTGAATTTTTAGCTGAATGATTCTCAGAATTGTTAGTTTGACCATGGCTAGTTAAAGGGACAGGTGTTAGTTTTAAATAGGTAAGTAATTTAGAAATTGAATTAAGGATAGTATAGGTACTTCAAAATAGAAAGTAATGCAGTAACTAATATTGGAACCTACTAGAATCTTTTAGATGGGGTTTCAATCAGAAATTCAGGACTTAATTGGTATAACTTGGCCAACAAGGCATAAAATGAGGGGCTAATTGGCTAAAATCTGAAAAATAAAAGAGGAACTAAAGGTGTAAAATAGAATCTTAATGTTGCCCTAATTTTGCATATAAAAAGGCATATTTTTGCCTTGTTTTACAAGTTTTGAAGTCTGGAGAGAAAAAGAAAAGCTGAAACAATCCAGAAATACAGAAAAATAGATAAATTATTACCTCATAACAAGTTTGAGTACAAAAAATAGGAAATACAAAAGATGCTACTATTCTATTAGAAAACCCTTCGAAATTTCTTGTGGTGCTCATTCTAGGACAAACTTTGAGCAATTAATGGTTAGAAATGAGCTGAAATCTGGTTGATATTCAAGTCTTTGGGGTCAGTTTTGGTTGAAGTTCGATGCTGATCTTTGGGTAATATTATTTGGATTCAAATTTGGTTTTAAGTAGTCTTTTTTCACCCATCGTTGGGCTCTTATTGCTGCTGATACCTGTTTCCTGCAGCTGATAACATTGCTGATTCCCTTTCATTCCATTGTGCTTTGTTTTCCAGTTATTCATCTCACTTTCTCATGTATGGAAAAGATGAACATGGAGTTTTGTGCATTCAAAAGTGAGATTTGTAGTAGCATATTAGTATACCTGATGTTTTTATTAAAAAACAAAGCACTTGATTCAGCTTATCTCCCTTATTTCTCCTACTGTTATTTAGAATATAGACTGCTAGATTGTAACTGAAAATGGACTATCCAGGACTGTTAGGACTTTTAAAATTGTATTTAGAATATAGACTGATGGATTGTAACTTAAAATGGACTATTCAGGACTGTTAGGACTTTTAAGATTGATTCTATTTCTGTTCTTCACGATCATATGAGCATGGTATATAGAAGTGTATGAGTTAAATTAATTCGAGCCTAATGTCTATGTTGCTATGTGTAATTTTCCATAAGAAAATCCGACAACACTTGGTGATTCAAATTAATGTATTAATCAGAAATCGTAAATTAGTCATGGTTTTGCTTAGGAGCTCAATATCAAAAAGCACTTGCATGAGCTAAAAATCTGGAATTGTTCAGGCCCAATAATCTAACAGTTTTGTTTGAATCTCATGTTATCAAGCCTGCTAATATATCAAGTCACTTTATTAGTTCATTTTCAAGTCTTAATTAAGACTGAAATTAAATCCGGACATGGGTTTGTACATTAAATCCAAAACTAAAAGACCATAGTCTCCTCTAAACGCAGGTGAATGTGCCCATCCCCAGGGTTGGACTTTGTTTCATTTTTGACTTACTGGCTTCAAATGCAAAGCCTAAATGATGGTAGTTGGCTTCGTAGTTGCAATTCGTTTTAGTAGTGCAATTCTAGGCTTTCCAATTTAGGTTGCAAATTTAAATTAAGAGCTCTTCCTCTTGTTTAAATTTGGACTTGATCTTGGGTCTCGAATTTCACAAATGCTTTAAAAGGTAGTTTACTAATAATGTCATGTAATCAAAATGCTTTAGAGATAATATTTAATAGAGAACAATAGTCTCTTTAGGATGGTACTCTAAATGGTGCGCCACGCCAAGTAAAATCCAAATTGTGTGTCCCTCTTAATTATTTATAAAATATGTAGAAATTAGGTAAGCCATTTTATCGAATTTTCATGGCCTCCCGTAAAGTTAACAACGCGTTAGTCACTATAGACTCGTTATTTAATAATCTACTTTCCGAATTTGGGTGCGAGCTTATGTGACCCAAATCCAAATCCCAACGATGTTAAAATATGTCAAAAATCACGGGTGCATTCATGTGACGTGGTTCGAGGCGTGTTTTGATGGCGTTGCAATTTTCTCTAAAAATAATAATAAAAGCGGCTAAAAGTTAAAATTGGCACATAGGTATAAATGCATTAAAATAAGATAATCAAGCCAAATGTAACAGTTGAGTGACCGTGCTAGAACCACAGAACTCGAGAGCGCCGAACACCTTCTCCCGGGTTAACAGAATTCCTTACCCAGATTTCTGGTTCGCAAACTGTTAAACAGAGTCAAACCTTCCTCGACTCAGGATTTAAACCGGTGACTTGGGACACCATCAATTATCCCAAGAGGCGACTCTGAATTCCCTTAAAATAAATAAATTCTATTTCGATTGTCCTTTAATTAGAAAAATTCCATTTATATACGCCTTTCGCCGGAGTTGTAGATGTTAAAAAGGAGGTGTGACATTTCCTATATCTATTTTCAGGTTTCTTCTGTAAAGATTTTATTTTTCACCTATCTAGCTACTAATTTCAAGTAGACAACTTTTTCAGAAGAAAGAAGAAGCAAGATATTTGGTAAGGTAAACCTTCTGCTTTCACTAGTTTGTCTTCTTTCTGGTGTGCAACTGACTGTGTATGTTTGTGCTTTTGAAACTGAAAATGGGTATAGTTTAGCCTTCTGAAACTTATTGTTTAGGTCTTTCTGGTGTGACATTTCTTTTTTATTTTTGTGCTTTTGAAAATGAAGGTGGTTGTAGTTAATTTTCTGAAATTTATTTGGATGAGGGTTTATGTAGCCTATCCCGACTAGCTTAGGATTGAGTATGAAGTTCTTGTAGTTGTCCAGTTGGTTTATTAATTGAGTATAGATTTTGTTTTTCTGAATTTGCACTATTTAATTTTTTCGTCTAAGTATATGTAGTTTTCTCAATGGTCTTTCTGGAGTGCCACTACCTGTATATGTGATGCTTCTGAAATTGAAGATGATTATAATTTTTGTTGTTGTAAAGGTTTGAATTTTTTAACTGTTCATATTATAAGAGATAATTTTTAGGAAGTTAACTATTAAAGGCCTTAAATTGCTTTACTGTTTGTGACTTTCTAAGTTCTACCCTTAAAAGCAGTGGGTTAATGTCAAATTAATATGCTTTTGGTTTATTTGGTTAGTTTTGTTGATTTACTTTTATCGTATAGGATATCTGTGGATAATGGTGATAAAAGATGGATGAATCTCCTGAGATGGACAAATGAGTATATACGTGGAGTGAATGATTTTTTTGATAAGGCATTTGAATGAGCCGCCCAAGGAAATGAAATATTATTCCCTTGCAAAAAGTGCATGAATCGCGATTGGTATAATGAAAATGTGGTGAAGGATCATTTGGTTGTTCATGGATTTGTTGATGGTTATACCAAATGGGTTTTCTAGGGGGGGGGGGAGGATTTTCCTCGATATATACACCTCATCCAGGCAATGATGATGAAAGTTCTACCATGCGTGACGATATTGATGGACTACTTCATGATACGTTTAAAATTTAGAGGGTCAGGTAGGGGATAAAGAAGGAGTTAGGGAAAGACTATCTGAAGATGCAAAAAAGTTTTTCAAATTGCTAGAGGTGGAAAAACAAGAGATATATCTGGGGTGTGAAAATTTCAGTAAACTGAGTTTCACTATTCAATCGTACTTGCTTAAATCCTTGCATGGGTTGAGCAATGTGGATTTCTCTGATTTGTTAGAGTTGATAAAAGAGGCATTTCCCTTTGCTCAGGTACCAGAATCTTTCAACGAGGCTAGAAACATGATAACAGATTTGGGTCTTCATTATGAAAAAATACATGCATGTCCTAATGCTTGCATGTTATTTTGGAAAGAAAATGCGAATGCCGTTAATTGCTCTATTTGTAGGTCTTCAAGATGGAAGATTGCTGGTCCTTTGACTAAAGAAAGCCCTAAATCCCTGTAAAGGTTTTAATGTACTTTTCTTTAAAGCCTAGGCTTCAGAGGATATTCATGTGTCATGAAACGGCTGCTGCAATGAGATGGCATGCTAATGAACGACCCAATTTTCCTGAGTTCGGTGTTGGATTCGAGTCACGGAACAATGTTTCCGTTTGTTCTTTCTAAAGAACAAACCTTTAATCTTATTTCGAGGCTCCAATCGAAATCTAGTCTTTATTCAAGCCTCGCATAGGTGAGTTTTCTTTCCTTCTTTTGTTATTCGAATTCTTTGTTTTAAATTAGTTTTCTGTTAATTTGTTCAGTGTTCTAGGTCTGTAATTTTATTTTTTGATTAGTTTAGATTGATAATTTGATTAATGCGTATGCATGTTCTTGGATGTTCTTTTGTTTTTCCCGTGTTGGATTTTTCTTTTCATACTGATTCTATTTTGTTTTTGTTCATTTCTTAGCTTTTTGTTTGACTTCTAATAGATAACAGTAGTTTGTAATCCAGAATTCAATAGTTAGTTTAGATTTAAGAGTTGTGATATAACTGAATTTTTAGCTGAATGATTCTCAGAATTGTTAGTTTGACCATGGCTAGTTAAAGGGACATGTGTTAGTTTTAAATAGGTAAGTAATTTAGAAATTGAATTAAGGGTAGTATAGGTACTTCAAAATAGAAAGTAATGCTGTAACTAATATTGGAACCCACTAGAATTTTTTAGATGGGGTTTCAATCAGAAATTCAGGACTTAATTGGTATAACTTGGCCAACAAGGCATAAAATGAGGGTCTAATTGGCTAAAATCTGAAAAATAAAAGAGGAACTAAAGGTGTAAAATAGAATCTTAATGTTGCCCTAATTTTGCCTATAAAAAGGCATATTCTTGCCTTGTTTTACAAGTTTTGAAGTCTGGAGAGAAAAAGAAAAGCCGAAACAATCCAGAAATTACAGAAAAATAGATAAATTATTACCTCATAACAAGTTTGAGTACAAAAAATAGGAAACTAAAAAGATGCTACTATTCTATTAGAAAACCCTTCGAAATTTCTTGTGGTGCTCATTCTAGGACAAACTTTGAGCAATTAATGGTTAGAAATGAGCTGAAATCTGGTTGATATTCAAGTCTTTGGGGTCAGTTTTGGTTGAAGTTCGATGATCTTTGGGTGATATTATTTGGATACAAATTTGGTTTTAAGTAGTCTTTTTTCACCCATCGTTGGGCTCTTATTGCTGCTGATACCTGTTTCCTGCTGCTGATAACATTGCTGATTCCCTTTCATTCCATTGTGCTTTATTTTCCAGTTATTCATCTCACTTTCTCATGTATGGAAAAGATGAACATGGAGTTTTGTGCATTCAAAAGTGAGATTTGTAGTAGCATATTAGTATACCTGATGTTTTTTTTAAAAACAAAGCACTTGATTCGGCTTATCTCCCTTATTTCTCCTACTGTTATTTAGAATATAGACTGCTAGATTGTAATTGAAAATGGACTATCCAGGACTGTTAGGACTTTTAAAATTGTATTTAGAATATAGACTGATGGATTGTAACTTAAAATGGACTATTCAGGACTGTTAGGACTTTTAAGATTGATTCTATTTCTGTTCTTCACGATCATATGAGCATGGTATATAGAAGTGTATGAGTTAAATTAATTCGAGCCTAATGTCTATGTTGCTATGTGTAATTTTCCATAAGAAAATCCGACAACACTTGGTGATTCAAAGTAATGTATTAATCAGAAATCGTAAATTAGTCATGGTTTTGCTTAGGAGCTCAATATTAAAAAGCACTTGCATGAGCTAAAAATCTGGAATTGTTCAGGCCCAATAGTCTAACAGTTTTGTTTGAATCTCATGTTATCAAGCCTGCTAATATATCAAGTCACTTTATTAGTTCATTTTCAAGTCTTAATTTAGACTGAAATTAAATCCGGACATGGGTTTGTACATTAAATCCAAAACTAAAAGACCATAGTCTCCTCTCAACGCAGGTGAATGTGCCCATCCCCAGGGTTGGACTTTGTTTCATTTTTGACTTACTGGCTTCAAATGCAAAGCCTAAATGATGGTAGTTGGCTTCGTAGTTGCAATTCGTTTTAGTAGTGCAATTCTAGGCTTTCCAATTTAGGTTGCAAATTTAAATTAAGAGCTCTTCCTCTTGTTTAAATTTGGACTTGATCTTGGGTCTCGAATTTCACAAATGCTTTAAAAGGTAGTTTATTAATAATGTCATGTAATCAAAATGCTTTAGTGATAATATTTAATAGAGAACAATAGTCTCTTTAGGATGGTCCTCTAAATGGTGCGCCAGGCCAAGTAAATTCCAAATTGTGTGTCCCTCTTAATTATTTATAAAATATTTAGAAATTAGGTAAGCCATTTTATCGAATTTTCATGGCCTCCCGTAAAGTTAACAACGCGTTAGTCACATTAGACTCGTTATTTAATAATCTACTTTCCGAAATTCGGGTGCGAGCTTATGTGACCCAAATCCAAATCCCAACGATGCTAAAATATGTCAAAAATCACGGGTGCATTCATGTGACGTGGTTCGAGGCGTGTTTTGATGGCGTTGCAATTTTCTCTAAAAATAATAATAAAAGCGGCTAAAAGTTAAAATTGGCACATAGGTATAAATGCATAAAAATAAGATAATCAAGCCAAATGCAACAGTTGAGTGACCGTGCTAGAACCACAGAACTCGAGAGCGCCTAACACCTTCTCCCGGGTTAACAGAATTCCTTACCCAGATTTCTGGTTCGCAAACTGTTAAACAGAGTCAAACCTTCCTCGACTCAGGATTTAAACCGGTGACTTGGGACACCATCAATTATCCCAAGAGGCGACTCTGAAATCCCTTAAAATAAATAAATCCTATTTCAATTGTCCTTTAATTAGAAAAATTCCATTTATCTACGCCTTTCGCCGGAGTTGTAGATGTTAAAAAGGAGGTGTGACATTTCCTATATCTATTTTCAGGTTTCTTCTGTAAAGATTTTATTTTTCACCTATCTAGCTACTAATTTCAAGTAGACACCTTTTTCAGAAGAAAGAAGAAGCAAGATATTTGGTAAGGTAAACCTTCTGCTTTCACTAGTTTGTCTTCTTTCTGGTGTGCAACTGACTGTGTATGTTTGTGCTTTTGAAACTGAAAATGGGTATAGTTTAGCCTTCTGAAACTTATTGTTTAGGTCTTTCTGGTGTGACATTTCTTTTTTATTTTTGTGCTTTTGAAAATGAAGGTGGTTGTAGTTAATTTTCTGAAATTTATTTGGATGAGGGTTTATGTAGCCTATCCCGACTAGCTTAGGATTGAGTGTGAAGTTCTTGTAGTTGTCCAGTTGGTTTATTAATTGAGTATAGATTTTGTTTTTCTGAATTTGCACTATTTAATTTTTTCGTCTATGTATATGTAGTTTTCTCAATGGTCTTTCTGGAGTGCCACTGCCTGTATATGTGATGCTTCTGAAATTGAAGATGATTATAATTTTTTTTGTTGTAAAGGTTTGAATCTTTTAACTGTTCATATTATAAGAGATAATTTTTAAGAAGTTAACTTTTAAAGGCCTTAAATTGCTTTACTGTTTGTGACTTTCTGAGTTCTACCCTTAAAAGCAGTGGGTTAATGTCAAATTAATATGCTTTTGGTTTATTTGGTTAGTTTTGTTGATTTACTTTTATCGTATAGGATATCTGTGGATAATGGTGATAAAAGATGGATGAATTTCTTGAGATGGACAGATGAGTATATACGTGGAGTGAGTGATTTTTTTGATAAGGCATTTGAATGAGCCGCCCAAGGAAATGAAATATTATTCCCTTGCAAAAAGTGCATGAATTGCTATTGGTATTATGAAAATATGGTGAAGGATCATTTGGTTGTTCATGGATTTGTTGATGGTTATACCAAATGGGTTTTCTAGGGGGGGGGGGGGGGAGGGGGAGGATTTTCCTCGATATATACACCTCATCCAAGCAATGATGATGAAAGTTCTACCATGCGTGACGATATTGATGGACTACTTCATGATACGTTTAAAATTTAGAGGGTCAGGTAGGGGATAAAGAAGGAGTTAGGGAAAGACTATCTGAAGATGCAAGAAAGTTTTTCAAATTGCTGGAGGAGGAAAAACAAGAGATATATCTGGGGTGTGAAAATTTCAGTAAACTGAGTTTCACTATTCAATCGTACTTGCTTAAATCCTTGCATGGGTTGAGCAATGTGGATTTCTCTGATTTGTTAGAGTTGATAAAAGAGGCATTTCCGTTTGCTCAGGTACCAGAATCTTTCAACGAGGCTAGAAACATGATAACAGATTTGGGTCTTCATTATGAAAAAATACATGCATGTCCTAATGCTTGCATGTTATTTTGGAAAGAAAATGCGAATGCCGATAATTGCTCTACTTGTAGGTCTTCAAGATGGAAGATTGCTGGTCCTTTGACTAAAGAAAGCTCTAAATCCATGTAATGGTTTTAATGTACTTTTCTTTAAAGCCTAGACTTCAGAGGATATTCATGTTTCATGAAATTGCTACTGCAATGAGATGGCATGCTAATGAAAGTTTAGATTGGGTCTTTCTAGTGATGGTTTCAACCCGTTTCGGACCATGAGAATTTCTCATAGCACGTGGCCTGTAATATTAATGAACTATAATTTATCACTGTGGATTTGCATGAAGCCAAAGTATATAATGTTATCTATGATCATTCCAGGTCCATCATCTCCAAGAAATGATATAGATGTGTACCTACGACTATTAATTGAAGAATTGAAGGAACTATAGGAAACTAGGATAGACATATTTGATGTTGAAACCAACCAAACTTTCCAAATGCGTGCTGCCTTAATGTGGACAGTTAATTACTTTCTAGCATTAGCAATGCTTTCAAGATGGAGAACTAAAGGGAGATTGACATGCCCCGCTTGCAATTATGACACATGTTCTTAATATCTCAAACATAGTCATAAGATGTATTACTTGGGCCATCGAAGATTTTTACCTCGTGATCATCCAGTCCGACGAGATAAGAAGTCTTTTGATGGTAAGGAGGAGCATAGACTTGCACCAGCTCAATTGTTGGGTGAAGAAGTGGAGCTGCTTGAATTCAACAATATCTTTGGAAAGAGAGCTAAAAAAGGCTCGGAGTGATAAGGGTCCGTAAAAAAAGAGATCCATTTTTTTCGAATTGCCATATTGGGTGCATAACAAATTGAGGCACAATCTTGAGGTGATGCACATTGAGAAAAACATATGTGATAGTTTTCTTGGGACTTTATTAGAAATAGATGGAAAATCAAAGGATCATGAAAAAATTTGCTATGACTTATAAGAAATGGGGATACAAAAGGAGCTGCAACCAAGAATAAATAATGATGGAACTATAAGTTTGGCTAAATCTTGTTTCTACATGGAATCAAAATAGAAACGTACTCTTATGAAAAATGCTAAATTACCAAAAGGGTGTGCTTCGAATATTTCAGAATGCGTGCAAGTGAAGGAGATGAAAATATCAGGGTACAAGAGTCATGAAGACTCTTTGTCCTCTTAATGTATTTAATTGGAGGAAACTAGACAGAAAATATGATATGTGGTAATATATCAAGGTATGAAGTTCTCAATGTCCAATAAACATGAATGATATTTCTTATTTCTTATACTAACCCAATTACACTAAATTTGTAGGAAAATATGACATTTCTGACGAGGCGAAACAATGTGTTTTTGATTCAGTTTGTAGTGCTTGGAAAACGTATAAGAGTCAATTAAAGGAAACCCACTTCACATCCTATGAGAATGATAAGCTTCGAATGGAGAATAGGCCGGTAGATGTTACGGAATCTCACTTTGAGAATATTTTTAAATATTGGAACTCCGATCCACACAAGGTACTTATATCCAGAATCTCTTGTCTTGTTTTTGTAAGATATATGGACTTATATCTACATACATATGAACAATATATGGATAAATTATATGTTATGTGCTATCTTTTGGTTTGGCCTAAATAAGTGGTCTTATGCACATTATGTTAAGGGGGCCAATGTATTGTCATATAAAGTGTAGGACTAATGTGTAGATACCCAAAAGGGTAACCTTAGTTAATGATGGGCTAACTAAGGTTACATATATGTAACTATGGTTACATGCTTATGACTCTTGAGTTTCATAACTCATTTGTTATAATTGGGGGGTTATGGTTCCCACATTATAGCAAGACATTCTCTTCTTCTTCCCATTGAATCAAGAGAGCCATTTTCTTGTCTTGCATATCTTTATGGAAAGCCATATTCCAATTTTGGTTATTTTGATATTATTGTTGTTGTGAAACCAATACTTCAAGAAGGATCAAGGAGACAATCTTGAAGGAAGGACTAAGGAACATTCTAAGGCACACTTTGGACAATCTTCAACAAGAGGATTAAGGTTTTTCGCATATGGATTCAGGTACGCTTCCGCTCATGTTGTTGTTATTCCAAATTATTCGATATGAAGGCTATTGTGTTTTAGTCGAAATCATAATTCTAACAATTGGTATCAGAGCCTCCTTCATATTTGGATAATTTGGAAGTTCATGAAATTGCATGTTATATAAAGTTCATGTTTAAATTATGATAGAATTTTGATTATGAAATTCTAGTACCATGATATAGCATGATTTCATGAATGTTATGTAGTTGATGAACTTTTGTGTTTCAATATTTTGTTATCTTTATTTGAATTGAAATATTGAAATTTTGCATGATTTTGGTTAATGATCAACATGATTCAATGTTTAAGTTTCTTGTTGAAAACATTTTTAAGTCGTTGGACAGAATACCAAAATAATCGATTATTGCCTTATGATAATCGATTATTGCTTTAAAGTTTACCAAAATTTTGCAAAACAGAAGCAGGGAATAATCGATTATCAGTTTTCGATAATCGATTATTTCAAATTTTGTCATAAAAATTTTTGGGACAGAACAGTAGCATAATCGATTATGCATTGAGCATAATCGATTATGCAAATAAATTCATAAAATTTTAGAAACAGAACACATGAATAATCGATTATCTCATTTTACAGCAAAATTTGGAAATTTCAGAATGCCAGAATAATCGATTATCTGTTTATGATAATCGATTATCCTGGACCAGCAAGCCTTGGTAATCGATTATCAAGGACCTGATAATCGATTATCAGGCAGTTAATTGCTGAAAACGTTTTGTTTTGGCTTTTTAATAAAGACATAATGTAAGAAACGTTTTTCATAATTAATGAAACGTTTTAAGTCTTTTAAGTTTCAGATTTTAATTGAATATTTATAATATGTCAATTAATATTAAGTTTTTATTAAATTATTAATGTTTTATACATTAATATTCAGTTTTTATATTAATTGTTTTAGTCCATCAAACTTCAGATTTTGGAATTGTCCAACTAAGTCTAAAACAATTAATATTCAGATGTTGCATGTCAAAACATGTAACATATTAAGTTTAGATTCATAATATGGCTTAAGGAACTAAAGTTTTTTTTAGCATCTAATATTTTAAATTAGTCAATTGAAGCATTATGTTGCCAAAGTAACCTCTATTGTGTAGATTGATTAATCTTGAAATAAAAGATACTGTGGATGTTAGTCTTCCATGCGTTTAACACCGGCCCAAAGGAAGGTTGTTATTTGGCAGGAATTCGAACATGCTTGTGGTGATAAATATGTGACAATTATTTGGTTTTCCATGTGAATATTAAGTCGGCCCAAAGGAAGGCTTGATATTTGACAGGAGTTTATTCTCAATATTTGATCACTACACCAAGAGTACCACTTACAAGTTGATTTTTTGTCCAAAGACTAAAATCAATGTTGTGCTAGGTATCTTGTAATGGGATTTGCCTATTTTGAATCTGAAAACTGAAGTTAAAGTTCAAGTTATTGTAAGCATGTATTAAGTAATCCTTTGTTCTATTTTCAGTGAATTCTTCAGCTGCTTCGATATCTGCTAATATAAACAGCATCCATGTGCTTAACGGCACAAACTTTAAGGAATGGAAAGAGAACATTATGATAGTTCTCGGTTGCATGGATCTTGACCTTGCACTTCGGAATGAGCAACCTGCTTCTCTTGAGGATACATCCTCTCCTGATGAAAGGAGGGAGATGGAGAAGTGGGAACGCTCGAATCGCATGAGTCTAATGATCATGAAACGTGCAATTCCAGAATCATTCAGGGGCACTATGAATGATGAAGCTAATGCCAAAGTTTTCCTTGAAAACTTTGAAAAGCGTTTTGAACAAAACGAAAAGGCGGAAACAAGTACACTATTGAGTAAACTTGTTTCCATGAGGTATAAGGGAAAGGGAAACATTAGGGAGTACATTTTGGAAATGTCTCATCTTGCTTCGAAACTTAAGTCACTCAAGCTAGTATTACCTGAGGAACTGCTTGTGCACTTAGTTTTGATATCTCTTCCTGCACACTTTAATCAGTTTAAGGTCAGTTACAACTGCCTGAAGGAGAAATGGACTCTTAACGAGCTCATTTCACATTGTGTGCAAGAGAAGGAAAGGATAAAGCAAGATAAAACTGAAAGTGCTCATTTGGCAACCTCTTCTAAGGATATGAAGAAGAGGAAAGGTAAGGAAGTTGCGGTTGCAAGGCCCAAGATTAAGCAACATAAGGAACCTAAGGTTGAAATTACTGAATTAAGTTGCTTTTTCTGTAAGGGGACTAATCATGTGAAGAAAGACTGTACCAAGTACCACGCTTGGCGTGCGAAAAAAGGTACATTTCTTTCTTTTGTTTGTTCTGAAGTTAATTTAATTTCGGTACCTAAGGATACTTGGTGGGTAGATTCTGCTGCTACTACTCACATAAGTATATCTATGCAGGGTTGCCTGAACTGTCGAAAACCAAATGATGGTGAAAGATACATCTATGTGGGTGACGGCAAGAAGGTGCCAGTTGAGGCTATTGGAAAGTTTAGGCTGTTGTTTAAGACCGGTTTTCATTTAGATTTGGATGAGTCTTTTGTTGTACCGTCTTCTAGACGGAATTTAATTTCTGTTCCCAAATTGGACATATCCGGTTATTCATGTTCTTTTGGTGACAATAAAGTTAGTCTCTTTCAGAATTCAAATCTTATTGGTACTGGTCTTTTATCAACATTTGATAGCCTATATTTGGTTGATACAATAACCTCAAATATTGAAACCTTGCATACAAGTTTACGTAGTACCAAAAGAAAATTAACTAATGAGAATTCTATATCACTCTGGCACAAACGTTTGGGTCACATATCCATTCAAAGAATTCAGAAACTCGTGTCAGATGGAATTCTTGATTCTCTTGATTCCTCAAATTTGGATATTTGTGTTGAGTGTATCAAGGGAAAACAAACAAACAAGACGAAGATTAGGTGCTAAGAGAGCTTCGGAAGTCTTAGAATTGATACGTACGGATATTTGTGGGCCATTCCCTACTCCTTGTAGGAATGGTCAACATTACTTTATCACATTCATAGACGATTACTCTCGTTATGGGTACCTATATCTTATTCATGAAAAGTCCCAATCCATAGACGTGTTCAAATCATATAAGGTTGAAGGTGAAAATCAACTAAGCAAAAGGATTAAATCCGTTAGATCTGACTGTGGTGGTGAATACTATGGCAGATATGATGGTTCAGGTGAACAACGTCCAGGGCCATTTGCTAAATTCCTAGATGAGTGTGGGATCGTCCCTCAGTATACTATGCCAGGAAGTCCTACGATGAATGGTGTAGCTGAGAGACGAAATCGGACCCTTAAGGATATGGTAAGAAGTATTATTTGTCGTACTACTTTGCAAGACTCACTCTGGGGAGAAGCATTAAAAACCGCAGCTTATATTCTTAATAGAGTTCCAACTAAAGCTACAATCAAAACCCCATATGAACTTTGGACTGGGCATAAACCCAGTATTAGGCATTTACACATTTGGGGTTGTCCAGCTGAGGCAAGGCCTTATAGGCCAAATGAAAGGAAACTGGATGCTAAGACGGTTAGTAGCTATTTTGTTGGATACTCTAAATGATCCAGGGGTTTTAAGTTTTATGATCCCACTTCAAGAACTATTTTTGAGACGGGTAATGCTAGGTTTTTTGAGGATATTGAGTTTGGGGGGCGGGGAGATAAAGTTGTTAGAGATTTTCTCTTTGAGGAAGAACATGTGTCTTTCCCTCAAGTTGTTGATCTTGGTCAGGGTGTTCTCATTCCTGACACGGATCACACAACTCCAGTTCAAGACAATCTCGAAAATCTCCACCATCAGGACCCTGATATTACTAATGAAAATCAAACTCAACAACCTCAAGAAACTGAAGTGCCATTAAGGAGATCCACTAGAGAGAGGAGAAATGCAACTCCGGATGATTATGTTGTATTTCTCCAAGAACAAGAAAGTGATATTGGACTTGAGGAAGATGATCCAATCAACTTCCGTCAAGTCATTAAGGGTTCTAACTCTCAAAAGTGGATTGATGCCATGAATGATGAGATGAAGTCTATGAGCGATAATGACGTTTGGGAGCTTATTACATTGCCCGAAGGTATTAAACCTATTGGTTGTAAATGGATTTTTAAAACCAAAAGGGATTCAGGGGGCAATGTTATTAAGTATAAAGCTCGTCTTCTTGCAAAAGACTACACTGAAAAGGAAAGCATTGATTATAAAGAGACTTTCTCTCCAGTTTCATCGAAAGACTCTTTCAGGATTGTAATGGCACTAGTAGCACATTTTGATCTTGAGCTTCATCAGATGGATGTTAAGACAGCGTTTCTCAATGGTGACATTGAGGAAACAATTTATATGGTGCAACCTGAAAACTTTGTTTCGGATGAATCAGAGAAAAGGGTTTGCAAATTAAAGAAATCCATCTATGGGCTCAAGCAGGCTTCCCGTCAATGGTATTATAAGTTTCATGCAGTCATTACATCATTTGGTTTTGAACCGAATGTTGCTGATGACTGTATATACCATAAGTTCAGTGGGAGTAAGTATATTTTTCTGGTTTTATATGTCGATGACATACTGCTTGCCTGTAACGATATAGCATTATTTCATGAAACTAAGAAATTTCTTTCAAAGAAATTTGAAATGAAAGATCTTGGTGAAGCTTCTTTTGTATTAGGAATTCAGATACATCGAGATCGCTCAAAAGGTGTTCTCGGTCTGTCATAAAAGGGCTATATCGATAAGGTTCTGAAAAGATTTGGCATGCAGGATTGTAAACCAGGTAACACCCCTGTTGCTAAGGGAGACAAGTTTAGTCTCAAACAGTGCCCAAATAATAATTATGAAATTTCGGAAATGCAGAAGACGCCTTATGCTTGGGCTGTAGGTAGTCTGATGTATGCTCAGGTATGTACACGACCTGATATAGCATACATTGTTGGGATGTTAGGCAGATATCTTAGCAATCCGGGAATGGACCATTGGAAGGCAGCCAAAAGGGTCACGAGGTACTTAAAGAGAACAAAGGATTACATGCTTACATATCGGAGATCGGACCAGCTTGAGATCATTGGGTATACCGATTCCGATTTTGCTGGATGTCAGGATAGTCTGAAGTCTACTTCAGGCTATATTTACATGCTTGCTGGCGGTGCTATCTCTTGGAGAAGCATCAAACAAACTCTTATGGCCACTTCCACCATGGAAGCTGAATTCATGGCATGTTATGAAGCATCCAATGAGGCATTATGGCTGCGGAATTTTGTTGGTGGACTGCGGATTGTTGATAGCATTAAAAAGCCAATTAGGCTATTATGCGACAACAGATCAGCAATCCTTTATGCTAATAACAACAGTAGTTTGATGAAAGCAAAACATATGGACGTCAAATTTCGGGTTGTTAAAGAAAGAGTACAGAATGGACAGTTGTGCATTGAGCACATCAGTACAAACTCCATGCTTGCGGATCCGCTCACTAAGGGATTGACACCAAAAGTATTTCTTGAGCATATTGCTTGTATGGGTGTCAAATCAGTTAAGGATTATGTATTTTAGTGGGAGTTTGTATTATACAATTATGTATTGTCCATTACATTCAGTAATTCAGTTATATCTGCGCAGATATTCAGTTTTAAAGTTTTTGTACTCTTACAGTTTATGATTGATCTCAATAAAGAGAACCAGTTGGAAATAGACATTCTATTGACCACACTTTATGTTATTTCCATGCTACATACCTACACTTGATCCATGTCGTTGGTTATATTGATATGCGTAATCTATGTTGGTTCTAGTTACGCAAGAGTAACTAAGAGCTCTTAGTTTCTATGTTGGTATGATTGATGGACCGGATTGTTCATGACAATTTTATTGTGATAGCAATATTGAGCTCATAAGGTTATATAGTAACATATAATGCTAAGGTTTGTACATATGTATGAATATCTCATCCAAGTAGGAGATTGTAAGATATATGGACTTATATCTACATACATATGAACAATGTATGGATAAATTATATGTTATGTGCTATCTTTTGGTTTAGCCTAAATAAGTGGTCTTATAGACATTATGTTAAGGGGGCCAATGAATTGTCATATAAAGTGTAGGACTAATGTGTAGATACCCAAAAGGGTAACTTAGTTAATGATGGGCTAACTAAGGTTACATATATGTAACTATGGTTACATGCTTATGACTCTTGAGTTTCATAACTCATTTGTTATAAGTGGGGGTTTATGGTTCCCACATTATAGCAAGACATTCTATTCTTCTTCCCTTTGAATCAAGAGAGCCATTTTCTTGTCTTGCATATCTTTGTGGAAAGCCATATTCCAATTTTGGTTATTGTGATATTATTGTTGTTGTGAAACCAATACTTCAAGAAGGATTAGGAGACAATCTTGAAGGAAGGACTAAGGAACATTCTAAGGCACACTTTGGACAATCTTCAACAAGAGGATTAAGGTTTTCCACATATGGATTCAGGTACGCTTCCGCTCATGTTGTTGTTGTTTCAAATTATTCGATATGAAGGCTATTGTGTTTTAGTCGGAATTATAATATTAACAGTTTTAACATAGTTATTTTTTGGTGCCTGAGTCAAAAGAATTATAAGTAAAACATGAAGGTCTTAGTCCTTTCAAGAATAAATTAATTCTACGGTTTTACTATTATTGTAACTAGGGGCGGGCATAATACGTTTAGACCTATTTTGGATCAACTCCTACTTGCTATTAGCAGTTTTTGGTGTATACCTGTGCTTTTTGACTTTCTGTGGTTTTGTGATTAATACCACATACTTTAGTTGGAATACATACTATAGTTCAGGAACTCAAGGAAGGCACCAATGTCTACAATCTATAGTCCTGTTTCATCCAAACTCTAGGAACTCCAGAAATTGGTTCTGTTTCATTGTAGCAATTCTGACCATTTGCTTTTCCCCAATCTTCCGCCCTGGCATGTTATGTTTGAAATTTTTCTATAGTAAATTAGTACTACTACTAGTCAATTTGGTCGAGTAAGAGTTCTTCTTCTTCTTCTTATTCTTCTTAAATATTACAACACCAGCTTTCAAGTTTCAACAGGTATATTTTGCTTTTGCACTCCTTAAAATGCTGACGAATTTTTTTTCAGAAAAAATCTGCCCAGTTTCGTCCAAGTTTTTGTCCAATTTTTGCCCAGTTTTAAATAAGTAAATCTGTCAGTCCACTGGAGATGTAGGTTTATACTGACCTGGGACCTCTTTCATAAGGTAGACAAGATAAATAACCCAGTGAAAAAGGAATAACAAAACAAAACCAATTTCCTTTTAGTCAGTAAAGAAGTGGAAATGTAAAGAAATTTCCAATAGGAACAAAAACTGGGCATCAATGGTGACTGCAGCTATCATGCGATGTTCTACTAAGTTGATAGGGTGGTTTATTATAAGAAGAGACTATAAAAGAGAGCATGAATCTCGGAGGCTCGCTCTCTCCATTATAAGCTTTCCCAATTGCAGTAAATCAATCACATATTGGTTGACTCGTTTATTTGCAGAAAATGTCCGAAACCAATACATAGAATCAAAATAAGTTGAAGTATCCGCACACTACTAGAAGAACACCTTTTGCTTTAATTCGTGAGTTTTGATGTTTTATCTTTCTTAATTTTTTTAAAATTATGAACTTGCTAACTTTATATGGAAAGATTCTTCTACCTGTTTTCATGTCACTAGGAAGAAAAGAAGGAAATCTCTGATAGTACTTCAGATACTGTATCAAGTAAGAACATGTTTGTGTCTACAAGAAAAAGAAAACTTGGCCGAGTATACAAAAGCTCATATGACAATAAGATTATTGTACGAAATTTCTAATTTAAAGTTTTCATGCTTATTTATTTGTTCTTAATTATTGATTCAACTTTAGTTACTTAAAAACAAATTTCTCACATTTTTGCTTTGTAGGCTGAAATGGAGAGAATATAAGCAACTCAAGAAAGTGAAGATGACAGTCATTCAAATGAAGCTTTTGCATCAGTCACGGGACGTGAACATCCAGGTCGCGTGAGATTGTATGAACGAGGGGTTACCAAGACTGTTAAAAGGGAAAAAAGTGAATTTTGGATCTTCTGATGAGAGAATGGAGCAGAAAATTAAGGAAATGGAAGAGAGGATGCAATAAAGAATGCATCAAAGTTAAACGAACTAAAGGATGCCATAAAACAAAATATTACAATGAATGTCATCGCATGGAACCCAGATATGCGACTTGAACAGACATGTTAAGGTTTAGTGCACGTTCACCTGTAAGAAGCCTCCTCTGCACAACAAGTTGTTGTTTAACTAAACAGTCGACCATCTACTGGTAGTAATAATCAAGGTCAGTACGTACCAAATGTTATACATCTTCTTCTATTTCTTCTTCTTCTCCTCCTTCCTTGCTTGGGATTTTGCTTTGGTTCAAGGCAGAGGGGATATGAATTGCCATGTTTTCTATTTTCACTAGGCAGTCCATATGGCTGTATTATCATGTCTTTGTATAGTTATATTGACATTTATATCATCTGTTTACTGTCTCTACTATAATGTTATATCTGCTGCATGCAATATGTTTATGTATTCTGTTTAAACTGATTGGAATTGGATCAGAGATCTACCTACCTAGTTGCTGTAGAAAGCTCCTTTTCTGCTACAAAGATTACTTTGAAGTTCACATATCTCTTACACAAGTTAAGGATTTACACTTTAGAGAGATAATATACATGGCTCTTACAAACTGAACAAAAAACTTTCTTGCCATTTTTGATTTGTGGATTAAGCATTTACAAATGCATATACGAGTTTTTGATCGGTAAAAGAAAAACATATGTAAAAGAAACAGTATATGCATTTGTAAAGTGTTAGCTTGGAGATTTTCCAAAGCAGTAGAAATCAGCTTTTCTAAAGTGTTAGCTTGGAGATTTCCGTAGTAGAAGATATCAGCTTTTCTTGTTAGTTTCTTCCCTTGACAGAACTCTGGAGATTTTCCCATTGCTAATTTTTTTGAGGATTCTTTAGATGGTAGCAAAGGCAAGAATCCATAATCTGTTAGCTTGGAATGGTAATTCTTGTTGTTGGGGTCTTGTTGGATTAGAACATTTTTTGATCTGATGTTTCCATGTGGCACCTTATGTGATGGTAATGACTGGTGCAAGAAATTCAAAGCCTTTGCAACATCTTTTATGATGACAAAAGTTAAAACTTTGTCCAAGGGGAAAGGGTGGTTTGAGAAGAAAAGTTGGAGATGAAGAGAAGTCGAGAAGTGTGTATGAGCTGATGATATTGGCGTTCAAGAAGTATACTATTTGACTTGAGGATATGCCAAAGTTGGAAAAGGCAAATATTTAAAGAGGAAACAAAACGAATAAGGAACACTGAAGGTTAATTAACTTTTATGTAAAGAAAGGATGGTATGCATTGCTTGTTTGGCATCATTAACTGTTGTCTTCTGGAGATTATGATGTACATATGTTGTATCAGGAGGCTTAATCACTACCAGTTAATAAAGCTTATCTTGTTAACATTTGCATATGATTTCATTTCTATGAAGTAGTAGAAAACATGCCTTCTTTTTTGCACTCTGTAATAGTAGCTAGCTCTCTCTTTTTCTTTTTCATGGCAATTTGTGCTACGAATATTCTTAGACCGAATTCTCTTGAAGGATAATAACTTTATTTGACCTCTTTTATAGGTGGAGTAGATCAAGAAATGGATGATGAAGATGATGAAGAACTAGACCTTACATAAGATAATTTTGAATTGTTATAGATGAATGTTAGGAATCTTTTTTTACCAACATTTTTTGAAACTTATATACCCTCTTGAAATGTACTAAACGTATACGCTCATGGAGTAGAACATTTGCTTTATGGATATTATTACTTGCTTGATGAATAATTTTATATTATTAATAGTTTTATTTTATGATGTATTTAAATTTTGGCGTTATTATAATTTATATTATGTATAGATTTTATTTATAACAGGTGCTATATTTTGGTTTTAATTGAACTGATACAATAGCCTACCTGAACCGTTGCAATAGGATACAAATGGCATTCCAATAGTCAATGTAAACCGTTGCAATTGGTCCCATAAACTGTTCCAGAATAACCTACAAAACTGTTCCAAATACAAATATAACCGCTATGGTAACTTAAAGAAACCGTTGCTATATCCAACGTAACCGTAGCAATAGCTTACATAAATATTGCTTTAAATAATATGGCAATGGCTAAGAACCGTTGTATCAACAATATAATAACGGTTTTAAACCGTTCCAATTGAAAAAAATAATCGTTCCAACAGAGAAGGGGAAAACCATTATGATAGACATATCTATTGTCATGGCGATGCAAACTGTTGCAAGAACTATTCCAGTAGACCTACGGGTACGCCGGCTGATGTAACGAGCAATAGAACATTCCAAACTTGCTACAGCAACGGTTTGGCAGTCTATGGGACGGTTTTTCAACCGTTACTGTAAACCAATTTTTCAGTAGAGTGAGGACAATGTTCTTTAGAGGGAGATGGCATGTCAGGAATTAAGCTTAGTAGTAGAGGTCTATAAGTCTTCCTATGTTCAGTTTAATCCCTATCTTTATCTTCTTATTTTACAATCAAGTCCCATTAAATACCTTCTAGTAGGGACACGTGGTAGTCAATGGTGTAATAGGTTATTACATTAGAATGAGGGTGCAAACGGGCCGGGCCTGAACCGGGACCAGACCGGGAACGCGGTCCTGGCGGGCCTGGTGGGCCGGTCCTGGCGGTCCCGGTCCTACCGGTCCATTAAGCCCGTGAGCTATTTTTAAAAAAAAATCAGTAACGGCTATTTTAAAAAATAGCCGTTTGGAACTTTGTAAAATAGCCATTTGGCCCCCAAACTTTATATAATTACACTTTTTCCCATTTTTCAACTATAAATACCCGCTCATTCTTTCATTTTTATTCACCAGTTCATCAATATCTCTCAATGAAGCTGATGACCCAAAACGCTATCAAAGACAAAAAATGAATATCTGATTCTACAGTAGGTAAATAATTTTACTGAAATAGTTGTATGTTTTAAGAAGAAATATTGCTGAAGTCCTAGATCATCTTTAGATGACCATTGTCTTGAAGATGAGTGCTTCAGAGCAGTATGATGTATGAGAAGTTCAGATAATGGAACTAATAAATGGACTAGTTCAAAGACATTCAGACATGGGCTGAGTTAGAGTGCGAATAGCAGGTTTACTTGAACCCAATGGTAGCGGTCTCTCACCAAAGTGAAATATATGCAAGGCTACACATTTTCTACTCAAGGCCTCGGCCACCATATTGACCTTCCCGAACTAGTACAAAACGGTGATTTTATAATTCATTAACAAGTCTAACCACCTCTACTGCTGCAAGCTTAGATCCTTTTGCTTAAATAAGTGATGTAGACTCCAAAGATCTATGAATACCTCACATGACATGCCCTAGATATAGTGGCTTCAAATATTTAATGTATGCACAATAGTTGCCAACTTTAAATCATGAACAGGGTAGTTCCCATGGGGCTTCAGCTGATGCAAAGCATAAGCGATTACCCTACCTCCTGCATCATGACATATCTGATCCAATCAGCGAAGCATCACAATAAACTGCATATGAACCCGTTGCTAACGGCTAAATTGGAACTGGATATCACAACCCAAAATCCATTAAAGGTTGTGATGGCACCGAACATCACTATCTGGAGAGACAACACTAAATAGTTAATTAAATTCTCTTTTTATTTTTTTTTTGAAATCATAAAGTTTCATTCTATTTCATAAGTAACAGATGAACTTTACAAAATAAATAATAATATTTTCTAATTTCAACACTGAATATCCCATAATCATCTAAGAACCCGATGTCACAAGTGCATGAGCAAATACTAGAAAATAAATAAATATATTAATTGTCCGAAATACAAATTTGGACAGAAAAGAAAATACAAATACTCTGAAGAAAACTCTATTGGATGCAGATCGTCTTATAAGTTGCAGCTCACCTAAGTCTATGTATCAAGCATGCCGATGTGCCCACTAGGCCATTATACATATATGTCCTTGTACAATAAAAATGTACAGCAAGTGTAGTATGAGTATGAAAATAACTAGTATTCAATAAGTATCCAGTCTAACCTCAAAGAGGTAGTAACGAATGACCTGCTTCAACACGTACTAATGGTACAATAGTATCAGGTACAGTAAAGAAGTGAATAAATATGAGCCAAAGTAAATATATATGAAACAAACAAGTATAAAATACGTGGTAAAATTCTCCTCGCTATAACCGGAGCATATAGATATAGTGGATTTCATCAAAGGGGTTGTCATAATTCAAATAAGGGAAAACCCCTCAAATACACTGGCTTCTTGCAAAATATTATGCACGATTCCATGAGGATAATATATATATATATATAGGAAATGCAGAGGCATACGAACTGATCCAATACAAAAGTAAAATTTGCACTGCCAAGGGTCGAACGACGCGAACAATAGATGCATCTATTAACCGTCCGAGACCATCGATCCACTCCCATGAGAGTAGTCGAATGAGTTACCCCGCTTGCGGATCATACTTGAGATGCACTCAAATATAAATTTAAGGAATTACCCCGATCGCGGATCAAACTTGCAACATGGTTAAATACAAATTTGAAGGAATCACCCCGCTCGTGTATTCATACTTGTGGCACAGTTACACATAGATTTCTTAAGTTATTATTTTGTATTCTTCCATTCTTTACAAAATACAAAGTTCGAATGAAAACTTTTAAGATCCCAAGTTCTTCTTCAATTTCAACTTCTCTCAAAACATTTAATAAGAAAACTCAATCTCACTCCTTCTCAAGGCAAACAATAATCATAAATCAATCACAATATCAACGAGGCATGATGTAAGCCTAAAACTACCCCGACATAGGCATAACTAGTAGCTACTTACAGACTCTCGTCACCTCGTGCATATGCAGTCCTCACAAATAGAAGCACATAATAATTTAGTTCACCTATGGGGTTAATTCCCTCTTATAAGGTTATAAAGGAGACATACCTCGCTTTGAAGTTCCATAACCGGCTCCAACGCCTCTCTAACAACTCAAACCGATGCACAACGCTCCAAAGCTAGCTAAATAATGCGCAATCCAATTAAAATATACTATAATAGTCATAACAATCCAATTTACAACAATTTCTAGCTCCGCTCGGAAAGTCAATAAAATCACCCTCGGCTCCACGTGCCCGGATTCTGAAATTTTTCAATGATAAATATTATCCATAACATTACAAACTCAAATATATAATTTATTGCCAATTCCAAGCCTAAATTCAAGGTCAAAATCCAAAAGTATCAATTTCTAAGTTTTCTTCCAAATCCCACAAATTTTATAAATTTTCATGTATAAATCTAAATATGGACGATGTATTTATCTCAGAATGAGAAGAAATCACTTCCCCATAGAAGATGCTGGAAATAACACTCCAAAATTGCTCTGAAATTGCCTCCCATGGAAGAAATGAACTGGAAATGAGCCAAAACCCCGATTTTAAAAGAGCACCTTCCAGGCGACCCTTCATTGTGAACGCGAAACATCCCTCGTGTTCGCGAAGCTCAAAAACCTCACACACAGAAATCCCTCTTCGCGAATGCAAAGCACCATTGCCCAGCCTTTCGTGAACGTGAACCTCATGTCACGAACACGAAGAACAAAAGAGTCCCCAGTCCAACTCCTTCTTTGCAAACGCGTGAGGTCTTTCCTAAAGAACAACACCAATAAACAACAGCAGCAATTCAACCAAGAATTGGCCTGAAACCACCCTAAAACACACTCGAGGCCCCCGGGACCCTGTCCAATCATACCAAACAGTCCTATATCATAATGCAAACTTGCTCGAGGCCTCAAATTACATCAGACAGCATCGAAATCATGAATCACACCCCAATTCGAGCTTGATGAACTTCTAGAACTTCTCTACATTTGATGCCAAAACCTATCAAATCACGTCCGATTGACCTCACATTTGCACACAAGTCATATTCAACGTTATGGACCTACTCCAACTTTCAGAATCGAAATCCGACCCTGATGTTAGAATATACGCTTAACGCTAGACGGGGGGTGAATAGCGTTATAATAAAAAACAGCGTAAACTTGCGGAATTTAAAAATTGCAGGAATGAAATAAGTGCGATAAGTAAATAATAAGGAACGAACGCACCGATGTTATCCTGGTTCACCACAACCCGTGGCTAGTCCAGTCCCCGAGAGACTCTCTCGAGATTTCCACTAACTTCGTTAAGCTTACGGGTGCTTAACAAACCGTTACAAACTGAGAACTTGAGTCACACAAGCCTCAACAACCTTTGCTCGAAGATACAACACTTCAAGACTTCAACCAAAGGAATCACAACGTTCCTTCTTACAATACAAGGGATTAACACTTCCCTTCAAGTGTATAAAAACACTTTGCACTCAAAACAAGACTCTCCTTAAGAGTAGATATGAGTAAAATAAATACGCTCAAGAATGCAACAACTTTCGTCAAGAATTTGGCTCTCAAAAACTTATGTAATGAATAGAAAATGATGAATAAGAGAGTATGCAAGCTTTAGCAATAATATAATCAGTTGTTGTGTACTGATTTGAAGATGTATTTATAGTGTCAAAAACATGCATAACCGTTGCCTAATTGCCAATTAAGAATTGCTGATTTTGTGCTACGACAATCGATTGTCTAATTGGCACAATCGATTGTTTTCCAATCGTTCCAAAAATCATTCCCAGATTTTACGCAGCATAATCGATTATCTAAGACGTATAATCGATTACTGGCAACGTTCAAAAAATCATTTCCAGATTTTACTTAAAACAATCGATTATCGGAAATATACAATCGATTACTTGGCAACGTTCAAAAAATCTTTTACAGGTTTTACTTCAAACAATCGATTATCAGAAATATACAATCGATTACTTGGCAACGTTCAAAAAATCTTTTTCAGATTTTACTTCAAACAATCGATTATTAAAATCCTATAATCGATTATCTGACGGAGTTTGAAAATATTTTGGCAACGGTCATTTACATAATCGATTATGCTATATGGACAATCGATTATTTTTCAGTCTTGAAAAATCTAATAGACACTGCCTCAACACAATCTATTGTCATAAGGTTCACAATCGATTATTTTGTAGCTTTGAAAAATCTGATGGACACTGTCTCAACACAATCGATTGTCATAAGGTACACAATCGATTGTCATGCAGATTTCAAACATCTGATGGACACTGCCTCAACACAATCGATTGTCATAAGGTACACAATCGATTGTCTTGCAGCTACCTTAACATAATCGATTATCATAAGTACATAATTGATTATCTTTGTCCAGATTTTAGAGGCACGTTTAAAAATCATTTTGCTAAAATAAATATGCATGATTTAAAATCATTTTGCTCTAAATTAAATATGCATGATTTGATAAAAATGTTTTTACGAGAGAAGCCAAGTCTTGAGTTAAATTGTCGGATCAAGATCACAATTAAAGAGCGACTCATGTATAACTTTGTTTAATCTTGATCTTTGTTTGTCTTGTTCTAGAACTTCGTTACATGACATTTGCGCGCTTGTGCTTGGACCTCGTCATATGTCAATTGCGCATCGTTTGTCATTTATCAAAACCTACAAATATGAACACACATTTAGTTTAGTGCCTTGAGAACGTGTTTCAACAATTTCCCCCTTTTTGATAATGGCAAACCTTAATCGGGATATGCATAATAGGTAATTCATAATGACGATCCAAGACAAGTATATATATATGCAATTAGTTCCCCCTCAACATATGAATTCCCGCTCAATTTGTGCCAATAAGTATTAAGTGCATAGCCCTTATCTTCCCCCTTTTGACATTAGCAAAAAAAAAAATTGGTAAATAACTTGTTTATTGATTAATCAAAAATTTCAACTTCATAAAATGGATAATAAAGCAAATAATGTCAACATAATCGATTATTGATACTTGATAATCGATTATATACTAAAGAGAAATCGATTTTTCTAAAGAGGAATCGATTATTCTGCACCAGTCTTCATAATTCCCCCTGCTTTTAGGGCGATACCTGCAAAAATACGTTAGACGCCTCCGACGCTCAAGTTAGTAATCATGTGAAAGGGAAAATGCAATGCATGACTTAGATCAATGTGAAGTCAAGAATCCCGAGTTCACTACGAATTCGGAAGAATGATTCTTTCTCTAAAGGTTTTGTGAAGATGTCGGCCAATTGATCTTTGGTTTCAACAAATTCAATTTTGACATCACCTTTGAGAACGTGATCTCTTATAAAATGATGCCTAATTTCAATGTGTTTTGTTCTTGAATGAAGAACGGGGTTCTTCGTCAAGCATATGGCGCTAGTATTATCACATCTAAGAGGGATATGATCGATACTTAGGCCATAGTCTAAGAGTTGCTGTTTCATCCAAAGAATTTGAGCGCAACAACTCCCCGCGGCTACATATTCAGCCTCGGTTGTGGACAACGCAACACTTACTTGTTTCTTGCTAAACCAAGAAACTAGAGAGCTACCGAGCAAATGGCAAGTGCCACTAGTGCTCTTGCGGTCCAATTTGCATCCAGCGAAATCGGAATCGGAATAGCCAACAAGTTGGCATGAAGAACCTTTGGGGTACCATAGACCCACATTTACAGTACCAACAAGATACTTCAATATCCGTTTCACCGCAGTTAGGTGAGACTCCTTAGGACATGATTGATAACGAGCGCATAAGCACACGCTAAACATGATGTCCGGTCTACTAGCAGTAAGATAAAGGAGAGATCCAATCATACCTCGATACTTCTTGGTGTCGACTTCCTTACCTTTCTTGTCTTTGTCTAGATGGTCGGATGTGCTCATGGAAGTGGCCATTGCTTTTGCGTTGCTCATTTCAAATCATTTTAGCAATTCATTGCAATATTTAGCTTGACAAATGAAGGTTCCTTCTTTCATTTGCTTTACTTGCAGCCCCAAAAAGAAGGTTAGTTCACCCATCATAGACATTTCAAATTCGCTTGTCATTAAATCAGAAAATTCCTTGCACAATGCATTGTTAGTAGCACCAAAAATAATATCATCCACATAGATTTGAACTAATAAAATATCATTGTTTTTATGCTTAACAAATAGAGTGGTGTCAACTTTCCCCCTAATGAATTCATTTTCCAAAAGAAATTTGCTCAATCGTTCATACCAAGCTCGGGGAGCTTGTTTGAGACCATAAAGCGTCTTTTTAAGTTTGAAAACATGATTGGGAGATTTAAAATCTTCAAAGCTCGGGGGTTGTTCTACATAAACTTCTTCTTGAATAACACCATTTAGAAAAGCACTTTTTACATCCATTTGATATAAATTGAAATTCATAGAAGAGGCAAAAGCAAGCAATAAACGAATAGCTTCTAACCTTGCTACGGGTGCATATGTTTCTTCATAGTCAATTCCCTCTTCTTGATTATTGCCTTTTGCTACAAGCCTAGCATTGTTTCTAGTGATTACGCCATTTTCATCTAGTTTGTTTCGAAAAACCCATTTCGTACCAATTATGGTATGATTTTCGGGTCTTGGCACCAAATCCCAAACGTCATTTCGTTTGAATTGGTTAAGCTCCTCTTGCATTGCCAAGGTCCAAAATTCATCCCCAATTGCTTCGGAGATGGTTGAAGGTTCAATTTGAGAAACGAAAGCAGTATGTCCTAAGGTGTTCTTAAGAGTGTTTCGAGTACTTACCTGTTGTTCAATGTCTCCAATTACCTGTTCGAGAGGATGGTCTTTGATTATCCTCCACGCGTTAGGCAGTTTTGTTTCTTTTTCCAGTTGTGGCGCTTCCTCCGATAGTTGTTCCAAGATTTCATCTTGAATTTCCTTAGGAGTTTCCTCTTGTACTTTGTCTTGAGGACTCATTGAGTTTAAACTACCTGCAAGTTCAAAACCAAAATCCTTTCTCGCCAAGCGAGCATTATTTTCGGAAAACACAATATGAGGGGATTCCTCCACAGTTTCGGTTCTATTATTGTATACTCCATATGCTTTGCTACGTGAAGAATAACCAATAAAAATTCCTTCATCGGATTTGGCATCAAACTTTTCCAAATTATCTTTACCATTGTTATGAATAAAACATTTACAACCGAATACTCTAAGATGGGAGATATTTGGTTTCCTTCCCTTGTAGAGTTCATAGGGAGTTTTCATGAGTATTTGCCTTATGACTACTCTGTTTAAAACGTAGCATGCGGTACTCACGGCATCCGCCCAAAAATGTTTGGGAATCTTAGCCTCATCGAGCACTGTTCTATCCATCTCTTCGAGACACCTATTTTTCCTTTCCACCACTCCATTTTGTTGTGGTGTGCGTGGAGCAGAGAAGGTGTGCTCGATACCGAGTTCGTCACAAAAATCCGCGAAGAGATTGTGATCGAACTCTCCCCCATGATCACTTCTTATTGAAGTGACGGTTGTGTCCTTTTCATTTTGAACACGTTTAAGAAAACATTTAAAATTATGAAAAGCTTCACTTTTATGAGCAAGAAATAGTGTCCATGTAAATCTAGAATAATCATCAACAATAACAAAAGCATAACGATTTCTACCAAGACTTTCAATGCGAGATGGTCCAAAAAGGTCCATGTGAAGAAGTTGCAATGGTCTAGTAGTTGAAACAATATTTTTCGATTTATAAGATGCTTTTGTTTGCTTCCCTTTTTGACAAGAATCGCAAATGGAGTCTTTTCCAAATTTCAAATTTGGAAGACCAATAACTAAATTTTGTGAAACCAATTTGTTTAAAAGATGCATGTTGATGTGAGCTACTCTACGATGCCATAACCACATATCATCTTCTTTGCTCATAAGACAATTTACATACTCAGGTGAAGAATTTTCGAGATCAACCATATAGATGTTATCCATTCTAAAACCACGAAGGATAATTTTAAAATCCCTACGGCAAAAAACTAAGCATTCATCCGAATCAAATAAAACAAGATTTCCCTTGTCACATAATTGACTTATGCTCAAGAGATTATGTTTTAGACCTTTAACTAGCCATATATGCTTAATGGAAGAAGGTTCATCCTTACCGACCGATCCAATGCCGATAATTTTTCCCTTGTTGTTATCTCCAAAAATAACACTTCCTCCTTCCTTGTGTTCTAGTTGAAGGAACTTGGATTCGTCTCCGGTCATGTGTTTGGAGCATCCACTATCAAGGGACCAAAGTACACTTGATCCCTACAAACATACCTACAAGACAAATTAATGAGTCTTTGGTACCCAAGCTGTTTTGGGTCCTTGAGAGTTAGGTGTAACATGCTGTTGTGCTTGACATGCAGTTAAGTGTCTATGTCTTGTGAAGCAAGAAGGAGCAATATGTCCAATTCGATTGCAATAATGACAAATGACATTAGGATTATGCATTCGTCTAGGTTGATAGTAGTTGGACGGACGAAATTTGTTTACTCTATTTTCGACAATATGACTATTGCGCATTTCATGAATATCATTACTCCTACTATTTGTTCTAGGATATGCAGCATTTCTAGAATAGTTATTTCTAGGTTGAAAGCCATTTCTAGGTGTCCTAAAATGTTCAATGTTTCTTCTAGTGTTTGGTCTAGCATGCATGTTGATTCTAGGATTGTTATCTCTAGGATGAACATTTGTTTTATTTGTCCTAGGTTGAGCCTTAGGTGGTTGGGGTTTGGCTTCAACTTTTTCTTTAGGCTCGTTTTTAAAACCTATCCCATGTTTGGTCGATTTCAAATTAACAAGAACTTCATTCAAATTTTTATGAGAAGCATTGAACTTATCTAAGGTGCCCTTAAGTCTTTCTACCTCATCTTTTAGATGCATGCAAGAAGTACAATTTTTACTAGAACTCTCGGGTTTGTCGGCGCTTCTTTTGCCGAAAAAATTGTTTTCTTCTTTCAACTTCTCATTTGCCAAAATCAGTTTTTCCAAATCCTTTTCTTTCGAAGAGATTTTTTTTCAAAATCTTTTTCTGTCAAAGAAGCATTTTCCTTAATGTTCTTAACAGTTTTGGAAGCTTTAATGAATTCACTATACAACTCATCAAAGGCATTTTGCATTTCCTCAAGAGAATAGAAGTTTTTGGAAGAAATTTGACATACCTCTTCTTGATTGTTTTCGTGACCCAAGAGACAATGATTTGCGGTTTCGTCTTCTTCTTCCTCACTCGACTCGTCTCCGGAGTCGCGTCCCCAAGATATGTATGCTCGTTGTTTCTTGAAGGGTTTCTTCTCCTTTTTGACATTTGGGCAATTTGATTTAATGTGCCCGATTTCTCCGCACCCATAGCACTTTACTTGATCTCCTTGTTGTTTGTCTTTTCGTTCATACTCTTTTCGCATGAACTTTTGAAATCTCTTAATAACGAGTCCGAACTCGTTATCTCCGTCCTCGTTATTTTGAGGTTGGCTTGTGCTTGCCTTGAGGGCGATTCTTTGTTTCCTTTGATCATTAACAAGAGGGTTAAGTATAGTAGATTCATAAGTTTTAAGGTTACCTCTTAATCCGTCGATGGTGACATTTGAAATGCCAATAGACTCTTGAATCGCGTCGGGCTTGGAGCGCCATTCCGGTGTGAGACTTCGGAGAATTTTCGGACAAGTTCCTTACCCGTGAAGGTCTTCTTAAGAGCATGTAAGTCATTAACGATTTTTGAAAATCGTTTGAACATGTCATCGACCCTTTCGCCTTCCTTCATGTGAAACAGTTCATATGCATGGGTTAGAAAATCAACTTTAGCCTCTCTTACCTGGTCCGTACCTTTGTACGTGATTTCCAGCTTATCCCACATTTGCTTCGCCGTTGTGCAACATGATATTTTTCTGTAATCATCAGCGTTTACAGCACAATATAATAAGTTGATGGCTTTAGCATTGTTCTGCACTTTTCGGATATCATCCGCATCGTATTCATCTTCGGATTTTGGAACCCATTCATTTTCAACCTTTTTGGTTGGAATTTGTTCTCGCTTCATTATAACCTTCCACAGATGAAAACTATTCGATTGAATGAATATTCTCATCCTTTCTTTCCAGTACATATAGTTTGTGCCATCGAATAGTGGTGGTCGGGTGGAGCATTGTCCTTCACCTATTCCTGCAAAAGAATCACAAGTAGAAGCCATGGATTGTTTCTCTCAAACGGTTAAGTTTTTCAGAGAGTTGGGCTCTGATACCAATTGTTAGAATATACGCTTAACGCTAGGAGGGGGGTGAATAGCGTTATAATAAAAAACAGCGTAAACTTGCGGAATTTAAAAATTGCAGGAATGAAATAAGTGCGATAAGTAAATAATAAGGAACGAACGCACCGATGTTATCCTGGTTCACCACAACCCGTGGCTAGTCCAGTCCCCGAGAGACTCTCTTGAGATTTCCACTAACTTCATTAAGCTTACGGGTGCTTAACAAACCGTTACAAACTGAGAACTTGAGTCACACAAGCCTCAACAACCTTTGCTCGAAGATACAACACTTCAAGACTTCAACCAAAGGAATCACAACGTTCCTTCTTACAATACAAGGGATTAACACTTCCCTTAAAGTGTATAAAAACACTTTGCACTCAAAACAAGTCTCTCCTTAAGAGTAGATATGAGTAAAATAAATACGCTCAAGAACGCAACAACTTTCGTCAAGAATTTGGCTCTCAAAAACTTATGTAACGAATAGAAAATGATGAACAAGAGAGTATGCAAGCTTTAGCAATAATATAATCAGTTGTTGTGTTTAGAAGACTGATTTGAAGATGTATTTATAGTGTCAAAAACATGCATAACCGTTGCCTAATTGCCAATTAAGAATTGCTGATTTTGTGCTACCACAATCGGTTGTCTAATTGGCACAATCGATTGTTTTCCAATCGTTCCAAAAATTATTCCCAGATTTTACGCAGCATAATCGATTATCTAAGACGTATAATCGGTTACTGGCAACGCTCAAAAAATCATTTCCAGATTTTACTTAAAACAATCGATTATCAAAAATATACAATCGATTACTTGGCAACGTTCAAAAAATCTTTTTCAGATTTTACTTCAAACAATCGATTATCAGAAATATACAATCGATTACTTGGCAACGTTCGAAAAATCTTTTTTAGATTTTACTTCAAACAATCGATTATTAAAATCCTATAATCGTTTATCTGACGGAGTTTGAAAATATTTTGGCAACGGTCATTTACATAATCGATTATGCTATATGGACAATCGATTATTTTTCAGTCTTAAAAAATCTAATAGACACTTCCTCAACACAATCGATTGTCATAAGGTTCACAATCGATTATTTTGTAGCTTTGAAAAATCTGATGGACACTATCTCAACACAATCGATTGTTATAAGGTACACAATCGATTGTCATGCAGATTTCAAACATCTGATGGACACTGCCTTAACACAATCGATTGTCATAAGGTACACAATCGATTGTCTTGCAGCTACCTTAACATAATCGATTATCATAAGTACATAATCGATTATCTTTGTCCAGATTTTAGAGGCATGTTTAAAAATCATTTTATTAAAATAAATATGCATGATTTAAAATCATTTTGCTCTAAATTAAATATGCATGATTCGATAAAAATGTTTTTACGAGAGAAGCCAAGTCTTGAGTTAAATTGTCTGATCAAGATCACAATTAAAGAGCGACTCATGTATAACTTTGTTTAATCTTAATCTTTGTTTGTCTTGTGCTTGAACTTCGCTACGTGACATTTGCGCGCTTGTGCTTGGACCTCGTCATATGTCAGTTGCGCATCGTTTGTCATTTATCAAAACCTACAAATATGAACACACGTTTAGTTTAGTGCCTTGAGAACGTGTTTCAAATGAGACCAAAAAGTCCACTCGTGATCAAACTTCAAAAACCTTCAAATTTCTACCTTTTGCCAAATGACTACAAAATGACCTACAGACCTCGGAATCCTCTTTTGAATGTGTTCCCAATACCAGAATCACCATACGGAGCTATTTCTTAATGGACATCGATAACATTGAAATGCACTTCAATCCAAATTTATGAAATTCTTCAAAAATGCTAACTTCCAAAACATGCACTGAAACGCTTCCGGATCATCCAAAACTCGATCCGAACATACGCCCAAGTCCGAAATCATTATGCAAACCTGCTAGAACCTTCAATCTTAATTATGAGGTCGTTTACTTAATATCCCGTCTTAGTCAATTCTTCGAACTTAAAGCTTCCGAAATGAGAATTTTCTTTTACAAATCATCTTTGAACTTCTCGAATTTCAATTCCGACCATGTTACAAATCATAATACTTGAAGTGAATCTTCCATGGCCTTAAACCGCTGAACGACGCGCTAGGGATCAATATGACCGATCGAGTTGTTACATTCTCTTCCACTTAAACATACGCTCATCCTCGAACGTGATAAAAATTGCTATGGAGTTGTCTGAAATCGTTGTTTAATACCTCGTGCACCTACACATGCTACCACAACTCAGTTAAGCATATTGGCTTAAGTAAATCTAGAGATTCCCTTTTTGTTTAGGCAAATTAGCCTCAAAGCCTTTCCAAAATCCAGAATCTTTTATTAGGCCTGCTTTTAACATATGAACACTAATTTAGTCACTACACTGTACCAAAGCATAATTTCACACACTTGCCAAATTCGCACCATGCACCACATAATTCACTTGACTATTATATCGTTCCTAGATGCCAATAGCCAAAATTCTATGAATCCGATGCTACAACACACTTCATGACACATATAAGTCATGTTACAACTCCTGCAATTACCACCAGAATGTAAGATATATGTAGAAATTAATAACCGACTGCTGAGCCAATAACTAATTGAGTCTCTCCTCCTGCCAAAGACCATTGCCCTCATTATGAACCAAATAACTATATTTGCTCCTTAATATACTTCGTATAAATCTGACCGCACTGATCCCATGTCAAATAATGTCGTCTTACACGGTATAAGCTGCCTAGGTAATAAGCCACCGCAGACACTGCCAAAAATTTTCACATGATGTCACAACGTGCCAATAAGCTACAACGCAAATGTGATACATAGGGAAAATAAACTCTGGAAAGAACTACTCAACCCACATAACTAATTTGGACAACTGAAATGTGTTATGAACATTCCTCAAAAAATGGGAAGCAAAACACACAAAAAAGATATAGGGGACTGTACACAACATCACACTGTTGCAGTGTGCAACCCGATCAAAATGACATATCTTTGGGGGCGTGCAACCTGATTCATACATAATAATCTATAAGGAATTACTTACCGATCTAGAATGCTCGTACATTAGAAATACCCGAATACCAACCACGAGCACGCAGAGTGCATAATACAAATTCCTGGGATAACCGACAAGGACATACGCTACAAAACTCAAGCACGACTAAGGTGCGACATATGATCTAAATCTCGACAGCTATCCTACTCAAATCACACTATCTCTATGCAGAACCTCAACATATATGAAATTTATCAAGTCGTTTCACAACTCAAATGGCACAATATAGTATTACATTAAATATCCGATGATGAAATATCATCCAACGTCTGGATAATCCTCCACAATGAGCGCTATGCTGAAACGAACATATGCGTCCTGATATATAGAGTCCACATTCATATCTAGATCCATCCACGATCCTCAAGCCGATTCTGGTCGCACCGCACTTAGGCTAATAACCTTTCAAGCTTCCATAATAACCCTATTTTTCCCACAACACATAAGAACATCCATAAAATTCGGAACAAACTTCCATAGTCCACAACCAAATGAATTAAGCTCACCTAAGGCATAAATTCTCACATGAGCAATAGTACCCCAATCTCTATACTTGGTTCCAATCTTCAATCAATCAATTGACTATATGTCACACTTATACAATATTCCAGTAGGACATGCTCTCACAACCTTCCGCACCAGATAACAAGTATAAATATACATACCACTAATCGTCTCCAACCCTGCACCACTATATAAGGGCGAGCAGTGGTCGATGCAGCTCTTACCCGAAAGGTCGGGATCGATTTCCACAGGGAGTTAATATTGGTTGGGAGTTGGGTTTCTATCTAATCTAGCTAAGCATATTGATTTAATTTCACTTCCAACCATGCTTGGATTTGTTTCTATTCTACTTTTAATTCTATTGATTGATAAAAATAATCTATGTACAATGTTTTTGTAAGAGTTTTCTAAATAGATAAAAAGCACGAGAGAAGTGATTACACCTAGGCGAGTATCTAATGGGATCTGAAATAGTCACGAATCCAGTTTGCCTCCGTGAACATGTCGTGACGACACCTACTCCTTACAACTAGGTAAGCCTAACAATGCGTAAAAACAAATAATCTGCACAAATTATAACTCAAAACCAAAATGCATCAAAATGAAACATGGAATGTAAAATGCCACTCGGCACATACAACTCAATAATGCGGAAGTCTACAATATCACCCCAAAACCCAAAGCTCACGGAACACAAGCTAGAAGAATATAGTAAGTGTTCTAATCTCCAGAAATGTCTACAGCAAAAGTACGATAGAAGGATAAACACTACAAGATAGAGTAAAGAGGGAGACTCTTCGATTTGCGGACATGGCAGATGTACCTTGAAGTATCTGTAGCTCTCCTTGTCTCAAGGATAATGCGCCTGGGTGGAGGTACCTAGATCTATACATAAAAAATATGCGTAGAAGGGGCATGAGCACACCACAACAATTCTGAGTAAGTGCCAAGCCTAACCTCAGTCAGGTAGTGACGAGGAAGGTCAGGGCCCTACTGAAGTAAAACATAATAAATGATAGGTTAAATAAATAGTATAAATAAAGTCTACATTGAGAATCTAAACAAGATAAATAAGGGGGTACAATAGTAGAAAGCAGAAATAAGACAATACAAGGAAATGTCGCTACAACACGTAATAATAACCGGGCATCTCTTGGTATCTCGAGGATCTCTTGGTATCCTCGCCATATACACGAGTGATCTCTTGGTATCCCGAGGATCTCTTGGCATCCTCAAAAAAAAAAAAAATATATATATATATATATATATATATATATATATATATATATATATATATATATCATATATATTTAAATACATGTGCGGGGGATCTCTTGGTATCCCCAGGATCTCTTGGTATCCTTAATATATATAAATATATGTGCCTGGCATCTCTTGGTATCCTGCACTCTCAGCACATGCAATGGGATCTCCCAGGATTCCATCCTGTAGTCCCAATTTAAAACACACAATAAAAGCTCAAGAATATCAGAATAAATGCAAAAGGCGTAACAAGTATTAGTAAATTCTAGCCTAACATGATCCACAGAATACAGACAAAGCAGTTTAAACAAATAGACAAGTAGGTTAACTAAACATGCTATTTCCAAATTAACACAGGTTAAATTTACAATTAGAGTGGCACAGGTAAACAAGAAACTCAATTTAAATACTTCCAGTAAAATTAGATTTTTCAACAATTAGCTCAAGTACGCGCTCGTCACCTCACGTACGAGGCATTCAATTACCAAATATCATATCCAAAGGGGAAAGGTCCCCCGCACAAGGTTAGACATGCCACTTACCACAAACCGGCTCAAAAATCAACTCGAAATCACACTTTGCCACGAGTATCCAACTCCAAATGGCCCAAATCTATTCTATTCAATTACATATCATAAGTAACATCTCAAGCAACTGATTCGACTATTTAATTCAAAGTTAAGGCATAAAATTAGGTAAAATAACCAAAGTTCCCCTCAGGCCAACATCTCGGAAATTGGAAACTTTTAAAATTTTCAAAACCCTCATACTCTCACGAGTCTAATCATATAAAAGTCTCTCAAATTGGAGGTCAAACACCCACTCAAAACACAATAATTTGGTCTATGAAGTTTTACCCATTTTTCTTTCAAAATTCCGAAATTAAGGAGGAATTCATGATTATATTAGTGAGTTTTAAGAATAAGAGAGAAGAGAACCGTTACGCAGTAGTTCCCCTCGAAAATATCTCAAAATTTCTCCCAAATCCGAGCTCCTAAGCTTGTGTTTTGATAAAAATGGATAACCCTCGGATTTTGAAATGGTTATATCTGTCCAGGTATTCAAAGCGTAGTGAATGCGGAGGAAGTCTTGCGTTCACGAAGAAGGAAAAATGAAGGCCACCAAAAATTCCCTTCACAAACGTGAGGAAGAGTTTGCGAGTGAAGGCATGGACTGGTGAAGCTACATGCGACAAGGGTAATTCGAATGCGATGAGTAATAACAGGAATTAGTCCTTAGAGTCAAATAAAGCTATGCGAACGCGATGCCTTAGACGCGATCGCGATTGAGGGAAACGTGAAGCTCGCAAACGCGAAGGACAAAACGCAAACGCGATGAGGACACTAGTCTTCCTCCAGAACTAGTCTACGTGAACGCGTGGAGGAGGATGCGAACACGAAGAAGAAGAAGGTCAGAACTACGCAAACATGAAGAAGGAATTGGACATGCAAAATGTTTTGCAACTCTTAAGTCTCAAAACTTCCGGTAAGCCATGCAAAATCAACCCGAGGCCCCCCAGACCTCAACCAAAAGTACCAACCCGTCTTAAAATCTCATCCAAACTTGACCTCATCCTTTAACCACCTAAAACAACGTCGGAAACTCAAATTAATCAATGATTCAAGCCTAAGAACTTCAAATTCTCTAAAACACGCTTTCGATCTAAAACCTAACCAAACCACGTCCGAATGATCTGAAATTTTGCACACATATCCCAAATCATATGACGGAGCTACTGTAACTCTGGAATTCCATTCCGACCCTCGATCAAATTCTCGCCAATCAATCAAAAACTTCAAAAATTCAAACTTCAGCATTTCAAGCCTAAATTGGCTACTGACCTCCAAAACACATTCCCAACACGCTCCCAACCCCGAACTTACCTAACGAAGCTAACGAAACCATCGAATTTCCACTCCAAGGTCGTCTTCACACTATTCTGACTAGGGACAACTTTCCAACACTTAAGCTCTAAATTAGGAACTAAGTGTCCCAAAATTTCTCTGAAACTCAAAATCGAACGTCCTGAAAAATCAAATAAGCAGAAATAAACTTAGGAAAAGCAATTAATAGGGGATCAGAGCGTTAATTCTTAAGACGACTGGCTGGGTCGTCATGCACTTCAATTCCTTGTTAGCCTAATTTTTCTAGACTTAGTCCATTTTTCTCAAGAAGAGTGTAAGTCATAAAAGCACAAGTCAGTGTTTGCAACCACCAATTCTACAATTAAATAACAAATCAAGATAAATATCACTAACCCATAAACAATTAAGTCATAAAATTGAAGACCCATTAAATACCCACACTAGGGTGGGTCACAACCCTAGCTAATGGGATTAGCTACTCATAATCAAGGTAAAAATCAAAGATGGAGAACAAATATAAGCCATAAATTTGAATACAAGAATAAAAGCTAAGAATATAAGCTAAAGCTGCCTAAATTTACTCTGATTGGTGAAGTACGGTTGTTCATGAGCTCCATGATACAAAAGATAACCTAAAATGTGAAAAAGATCTATTTATACACAGCTGAAAATATTGGACACAGATACCCTTATGGAGGTTCCGCTGTCAGTGAAATACTAGGTGTCTCGGCGTATGAACTTTTGTTGTCGTGCAAAAACAAGCGTGGACCAGGTTTCTTCAATATTGTGCTTGGTTTGGACTTGATTTTACGAACAGCGTAAAAACCACCACCTCTATGTTAACATCAACAATGGCCATATAATTTGGACGTGGGCCGCGCTCCACAGTCTAGCTCAACTTACAGAGTCTCTGAACTTCCACCAGTGCTCTCAGCAAAAATTCCATCACGGCCACATCAGGTATTCTCATGTCGCGCTATTTATCATGGTCATCAGTCTCTATTGTACCCAAAATACCTTCTCTGAATCTCAATTCCGTGGAACTATGTAATTGTGGCCGCTTTAGCGGTGGACCATCCGCGACCACTCTATTTCTTCGTGATCGGTGCTTTTATCTTTGCTTTGAACTTGTGCAAACTTAACTCCTTCATGAGTTGATTAGGGCTTTCTTTCCTCATTTTGACCAAACCCTTCAGACAAGCACAATAAGTTAGTTTTCGGGAATACTTTTACATCTTTTTTATCTAAAACCTAAGTAAAAAAGAGCATAAGATAGGCTAGAATCCATAGTTATTAACTCCCCCAAACTTAAGCTTTTGCTTGTCCTCAAGCAAACAAAGTAATTCTCACCTTCACGAGATAAAAGAAAAGAAAATTTCAGTTGTTATAAGGTGACTTTATCAAGCATCAATTGGGACTAACAATTACCCCCAACACGAATGTATTATCAACAACACACAACCTTTTTAGCGCCATGACTCTAGTGCGACACAAGAGCATCAAGAGTTGACTTAACTCATCAAGAAATCTCGCTCTACTACGGAGGTCATTATGGAACCCCAAACTCTTTCTCCTCTATTCTCCATAAGAAAATCTCACTTTAGATTATAGCACTCGTAACAAAGATTGTGGAAAAGTACACTCATCTCTCTCAAAGGAAGGTCACAAGTCTCGCTCTAAGTACCATAAGCTTTCCCCTTATGTGAATCGCCACTAATGTAAGCTCACTCAACTCAAAATAATATAGGGATTTTGCGGGAATGAAAATGAAGGATTTTGGTTCAAGGTAGGATATATCGGTCTATGAAGGTTTCATCTTTATTTAAGCACTTCATTTTCTCATTTGGCTCACACTTTCTTGACTCTTTGGGTCATTTTCTTCTTCCTTAGGGGACTGGAGAGACACATGATCACTCTTTTTGTTCGTGAAAATCATTTTTCTCCTTTCTAATCATTCCAAGCCTTTTATCATTGCATTTGTTGAATCCCTTTATTTGTCTATATTATTCACTTTCTTTTTGACTTTTTGGCTTTTCTTTATTTTTTTTTTGCCTTCCCTTTTCTTCATTTTGTACCTTTTATCATTTTTGCTTCCTACTCTCTCCACCCAAACTTATGTTTTTGCCGATTGTGCTAAGGAAAGATCGGGTGCCAAGAGAGGATCATTTCAGAAGGATAAAGGCTTGTATCATGGTTATTGAAAGAACAAGGGCTTCGGCTCAAAGAGGCTGACTAGGGAGATCATATTTTGTGGGCTATGGATGCTTTTAAGTTTCAATTTGGATCAATAGGAGCCTATAATCATTTCTCAAGTCTATCTACACTTAGAATTTTTCCTAGACAAACATTCAGGGAAAGTTCTAGACTTATTGGCACGGGACTTGGACTTGTAAATCAATACCTCACTCACAAGCTGTTTGATTGCTAAAGAGAATAGAGTTGAGGGGCTACAATAACCATAGCTAAGATTGAGAAACACGAATGGATTCGAAAAACTACTCGATGATTGTTCAGTCAACAAAAGAGTCTAAAGGTCACAACTAGCAAAGTGTTTCAAACCATAAGGTCAACAGTAAATGTGTTAGGCCCAAGTGAAGCTTTTCCTAGGGAACTTATATTCTTTAATACTATTTAGACAAAAACATAAAGAAAATGGACTCAAACCCTTAAGAAATTTGTCATGCCATCCATCATCGGGAAGAGCCACCCGGTTCCACCTTGGAAAGAACCGTGGCATTAAGAAAACCAAAGGCTTATTGATCACAAAAACTTGTAAAAGTAAGAAGCTATAAATTTAAAAAGAAACTACTAAATGAAATAAGAAGTTATGTTATTAAGGAAAATTGAAAAAGAATAAAATATATAAAGTAAATTGAATATGTACAATCGGGGATTGAGACAAATATACATAAAAGGGGAATGAATATATACATGGAAAGGCAACTTTATATACATACCAAAAGTAAAAATGCACAAAAATAAATTATGATAAGTAGAAAATAAATAAAATAAATAGTTTCAAGGTTATTACAGACCAATTATCTGAATCATCATCAAAATAAAGCCACCCTCCCAAATAAAAAGTAGCATTGTCCTCAATGTTATCAGCAAAAGTAGAATATGGGAAGGGTAGAGTAAAGAAGAACTCCCTATATGCCTATGTCTGCATTAGGTCATTGGTTGGGTCCTTGTGGCTGGCCTAAGTCACCTCCCTCGAGGTCCTCCAGCTGAATCTCCAAATCCTCAGTATGAGGGATCATCACTCTTCTCATGGGCTCTTTGTCAGCTTCCTGCTCTGGTGCATGTGTTTCATGTGTTGATGGAACTGGATCCTCCAAAATTAAGTCTAATGGGATATCTCTAGTTGATCTAATCTTCTTAACCTAGTTTCTCAGCAGCTTTTGTGACTCCTTTGAGGCTGTAGCCTTTTTATCTTCTTCATTTATTTGCCTGATTCCTTGAATGCTTTTCTCTAAGCATCCACAGTGTCCATGATAAGATTCTGGTTATCCAAGAGATTCTTCTAGTTGTTTAGAAACTCCTTTAGTGATTCCTCTGCTAAAGCCGGCACCTGAGGCTATGCTGGAACTAACTGAGCTGCCATTCTGCTGGATAAGACAGACAACTTTGACGTAGCTGCCTGCATCCAGTTGTTGACACTGGATAGAGTCTAATTAACTCATAGTGCAGTCATGAGATATGCTTATGAAGAAGACACTAACGTCGGAATAGAAGAAGATGGTCCGGAGGAAAGATGTGGCATGGTACTGGCCACCACCCTTGGCTCATCAGACTGGCCAGTGGAAGTGGTGGCTTAGCCTTTGGACTTGGGTTGTCCGGTCCCTGAAGGATATACCAAGAAAATGGCCTCTTTGGTTTCACTTTGGTGTCAAAGTCCCTTCATTCTACTTTTTAATCCTCTATTTACATGGTGAGGAAGTTTGGGAAAGGATATGAGCACTCATCCTTTCCAACAACTCTGGTAATCACCTTGGCCATAATATTCCCAACGTTTATTAGGTACCCCACCGTGATAGCTCCCATGCTAGCTTAGGGGACCGGCATATCACTGTCATGTATAGTAGGGTCTAACCGGCTGCACATGAAAGTTTCCCACCCTTTAGCTTCAAAGCTCAGAGTGTTCCTGTAGATCGAGACCCCGGGTGTCAGCCAAGCTGGAGTAGTCGAAAGAAGAGAAATCATAGATGCAAGCCAAGGGTGGGTTCTCTCATCCATAACTACCTTCTCTAGATACAGGGACTTATCCTCGTCATTGAACCCTATATAGTCATTTATGGTATTGCCATCAAACTTAATCTTCCCGTTGCGGACTTTGGTAAAACAATGTGCCATTTTTTACGTGGGCAACATTTGCATAAAATTCCTAGACCAAATGTTCATTGGCATCCGGTAAGTTTCTAGTGAAGAACTTCCACTCCACTATCTCATTAAAGTGCCTCTTGACATTAGGGCTGTGGTATAGAGATCTCGCTCAATGAATACCCTCTCAAGTGTAAGTGATCTTTGAGGCCACCATTCCCAAAATTTGTGGTAGGCTTTCTCACTCATAAATCGTTTTTGCTATACCACAAGGTTCCTTGATCTCTCCAACCCCCTGTCTAGGTGTCACTTCCCCTTCTATTGCCAGGGATCTCAGTATCAACATCAATAGGATCTGTTGGTGAGGTCAAAGGTGTAGCAGGTAGAGAAGCTGATGTTGACACCTCACTACTTTTCTATGACCATCAGATGACTTAGTAGAAGAAGAGGGTGTAGGCTCATCTCTCAACTGGAACTTCCCTTGAATGTCTGTGGGAATATGGGTTGGCATTGAGTCTGCTTCCGAAACTTTCCAGGAAGGGACATACTCACTTCATTCATAATAGGATGTGGCTTTACCCGCAGCTTAAATTGTTTTCTGTAGCTTCCTTATTGATTTCTTGGAGCACTAGTGGTAACTTGGTCCTTTCTTGTCCTCATTTTTGAATGCCTAAGGAGGATTCAACCCTCCCTTTTTGTTTATCACTTGCGCCTCTAGATTAGGTGATTGTCTGCATAAACAATCAGCATTGGTGTTAGTATTGGTGTTAAAAGAATCATCAAAGGAAAGTAGATAAAAGTTGACAATGCTCTAACAGCAAAGGTCCACTGACAGGGGAAAAAGGGACGCGGCTGCAGAATGACCGTGGATAGTGGAAAAAGGGATGTGTCCGTAAAAGACCGGGGATTAGACTACCCAGTTTCTAAAGTTGAGGCACTGCTGACAGTGGAAAAAGAGGCGCAACCGCGAATTCTGCACCGCTATTCGCGAAAAAACAAACGAGATCGTGGACCCTACTTAGCAATTCTTTGAACTTTAAATTTGCGGCCCGAAAAAACAAAAGAAGCGCGTAGGCTACTGATCGTGGAAATTCAACCACTGACCACAAACAAACCATTTTTAACTCCATGCAAATTACAGCAGCGACCGCGGAATTCAAAAAAGAAACGGGTAACCTACTGTTTTAACTAGCATACAACTTAGGTAATTAGGTGGTAAAATGAATAACCCTATCCCTTATTTGGCATGCACAACAAGTACCCACATGAAATTTTAGCACCAATACCTATATAATGATGATTAATCAAATCCTAATTAAAGTGAAGAAGTTAAACTTAAGAGAAAAGAAAATAAAAAAATGTAAAAGCAATGCGATGATTTGAGCATACCAGTTATTTGATGTGTGTTGGAAACTAATTTCTGATTAGTGCTATGATATTGAAATCAGATTAGAAGAGGATGAATAGTAGGCTAATTTGTGTGAGAATGAAAGGTGTGAAAAGAGTAAAAGGAGGAGGCCCTTCTATTATACTAAAACTTTGATGGCCCACACCGACATGTCTGGCCAAGCCGCGAAATTCAACTGGCTTGCACTTTTTGCTATTTTGAAGAGTTGCAGGTTCTATAACACTGCTGAGAGAAGAAAGGCTAGCGCGGCCATGGAACAAGGTTCGCTGACCGGGAAAATGCCACTGAAAACATGGTTGAAACTTTAGAAAGGTCACATTTAGGACTTTTCAAGTCAGCATCCACTACAGAATCATGCCCCCCGGAAAAAGCTTCTACTGACCACGGAACTATGAGCACAGTAAGTGGTCCAATCACATACTTAGCCAAATTTTCCAGTATTAGTCTTGCACTATATCAAAAATTCTAACACAAACATCATAACCAGTTAGCCCAAAATAATTCCTACACTAAGAAAATAATCAAAAAGAAAGAAAAAAGACATAGTTTGCCTCCAAAGAAGCGCCTGATTTAACATCGTGTCATGACGCATGTTACCATCATCATTTGAAATTGATCAAGGCCACCACGTGGTTGTCATAAAATCTTCCAAGATAGCGTTTGACTCGGTGCACATTAACTCTGAAAACTTCACCATTTTTATTCTTCAAATCAAGAGCACCAAATGGAGTTACAGGCACAACTTCAAAAGGGCCAATCCATTTTGTTCTTATGCTTTTTCTGGAAACAGTCGTAACCGAAAGTTGGATAAAAGAACCAAATCACCCTCCTTGAAGTCTTTGCTCCCGACATATTTGTCATGTAAGTACTTCATCTTGTCCTTATACAAGGACGAGCTGGAATAGGCATGAAACCTAAACTCATCAGGTTAATTAAGTTGATCTACCCGGAGATTTGCTGCAATATCCCACTCAAGATATAACTGCTTCAAAGACCACATGGCCTTATGCTCTAACTCAACCAGTAGATGGCATGCTTTCCCAAACACCAACCGGTGCAGAGACATTCCAATTGGAGTCTTGTAAGACATCTTGTAAGCGCACAAAGCATCATTCAGTTTCCTTGACCAATCCTACATTGACAGTTTTGACAATATGCACTTTATATCTCCCTGTTAGAGACCTCAACTTGTCTACCAGACCGAGGATGATAAGGGGTTAATACCTTGTGATTAACACTATACTTTGCAAGCGAAGTGTCAAATGCCTTATTGCAGAAATGAGAATCCCCCATCACTGATGATTGCCCGAGGAGTGCCAAACCGTGTTAAGATATTCTTTTGGAGAAACACTACCACACTATGGGCTTCGTTGTTGGGAAAAGCCACGGCCTCAACCCACTTGGAAACATAATCAACAGCCACAAAAATGTAAAGTCTTGCCACACAAACACACAAAAGGTCCCATAAAGTCTATGCCCCACACATCAAAAATGTCAACCTCAAGAATAGTGGTTAGAGGCATTTCATCCTTCTTGGAAATTCCACCAGCTCTCTGACACCCATCATATCTCTTAACAAGCTCGCCAGTATCTTTATACAGAATATGCCAATAAAATCCACAGCTAAGAACCTTTGAAGTAGTTCTTGCCCCACCATGATGACCATCATAGGGCGAGGAATGGCAAGCATTTAGAATACTCATTTGCTCCTCCTCCAAAACACATCTCTCGATCACACCATCATTACAAATCTTGAAAATATATGGCTCATCCTAGTAATTGTACAAGCTATCTCGTTTAAGCTTCTTCCATTGGTTATAGGGGATATCACTCAAGATAATGCTGGTCACAAGAATATTGGCCACATCGGTGAACCAAGGCATACTATTAATTGAAATGAGATAAGTTGTTCATCCGAAAAACGAATCATTAATTTCGAGGCCATCATAGGGCCTCCCCTCCTCCTCCATGTGGGAAAGTGGTCCGCCACTTGATTTTCACACACTTTTTAATCAATAATCTCAAGGTCAAACTCTTGAAGCAAAAGAGCCCATCTTATCAACCTAGCCTTAGAGTCCTTCTTTGTCATCAAATAATGGAGTTTCGCTTGATCGGTGTGCACAATCACTTTGGTACCTATGAGATATGGCCTGAACTTTTCCATGGCAAAGACAATTGTTAGTAACTCTTTTTTTGTCACAGTATAATTGACTTGGGCATCATTCATCATTTTGCTTGCATAATAGACAGGATGAAATATTTTGTTTATCCTTTTGCCCAAAACCGATCCTATTGCAACGTCACTAGAATTACACATGAATTCGAATAGAAAGCTCCATTTAGGTGAGGTGATGAAAGGAGTGGTAGTCAATATATACTTGAGAAGCTCAAAATCTTTCATTCAATCATCATTAAACACAAATTCTGTGTCACAACCCAAATCGAATGACCGCGACGGGCACCCGGTACCTTACTCGACCGAGTACCAACATAACATATCTTTCATATCATACTATATCGTGTAAATGAGCCTAAAAACCTATCATGATATGCAAACTTATACATGTGATATACGGGCCTAGAAGGCCGCATGAACATTTGTAAACTCAAAGCATAGGCCAACAAGGCCATAAATGTATCCATATACCTGACATTTATCTACAAGCTTCTAAGAGTACATAAAATCATAAAGGTCAGGACAGGGCCCCACAATACCAATCAATACATATCCAAAGAATACTGAGCAAATAGGCAACTCTGGAGCAAGTGGAGTGCACCAACACCTTCGCTCAGCTGATAGCCTAGTAGGAGGAATGTCAACCTATCTATCGGGACCTGCAGGCATGAAACGCAGCGTCCCCAGGCAAAAGGGACGTCAGTACGAATAAAGTACCGAATATGTATGACAGGAAAGCATAAATAAGGACTGTAACGTAAGGAGAGATAGAGGAAATACAACCTGTAACATCTGAGTGCCTCTGGGGTTTACTGACATGAAATGCATAATACATATATATACATAAACTTTTAAAAACATTTTCCTCTGTGGACATCATCATCATATCGTACCCAGCCTCATAGAGGACTCGATAAAAACGTACCCGGCCATCATAAGGCTCGGTAGAATCATGCCCCGCCACGTGGAGCTCGGCAAAACCCAACTGATCAGTGGTTGCACAATAGTTTCCATGCCCGACCGACAATAGCGCGGTTCGGTAAAGTAAAATAGTTACATATATATAATGCATGCTCAACTCAAGGAACCACATTGTAACCCTTTTGGAGTGTCTTAAGAACCTGATGGACATCTATACCCTCAATATGAACCTTAGTAGGATTCAAGGATCATACATATTTGCTTAGAATAATTTTATAAGGAAAGAACAACATGGACAACCTTAGTTTCTAGGAGTAGATCTGTTATGAAATTGAGTACCGTTTATGTTCATGTCACCTTAGATCATGCCAAAAGAAAAAGATAAAAGCCTTAACAACCTTGTATATTTTTCCCAACCTCAGGCTATGCAATTTAACGGCTCCTTAGTCTACAATAAGAAAAATGACACTGTCGTTATCATTTAAGCGTCGTAACTATTATGTATTGACCACAACCTATTTTACAATAAAACGGACAACACCTCCCCTATATATGTGACTTCACACTAGTCACAACAATCACAAACATCCCAACATACCCCTATCACTTTATACACAATACGACAACCATAATAGTGTCAAACAATCCGAAAATGTTATGACGAACGACCAACAAACAACCTTTCCATTATGTGGTGTTTATCCACACCCTTCATCCTCTCAACTCCATAATATCAGTAGAAAAAGAGACAACCCAATACCATCATAAAACACCCTACAAAACAGTCCCACAAGTTCAACAACTCAAAATAATTTTTCGGTTTACGTAAATATGTTTTGACTTGTCTTTTCTTTCAAATTTAGACACACAACCAAAAACACATCATTATATCTATTATTCGATAATGCAGCCATGAATTCAACCTCACAACCAGCCAACCAGTACACAAGAACAAACAACATACCATTCTTTCGAAACTAGCTAGGTCTATTCTTTACAATCGAGTTACAACTCGCAAATGCATAGATAATGGAAGCAGAAGCATAAAATTACCTTGTACTCAGTATAACCCACGAAAACTGGTCCTTTTTCTTCAAAAATAAGTTCCTCCACATAGCTACAATAAGGAGAAAGAGAAACTACCCACATGTCTTTAAGATCTTATGGCCGAGTATAATTCCCTCATCGACCATAAAGTGGTACTTTTCCCAATTAAGCACTAGATTTGTCTCTTCACATCGAGCCAACACTTTGTCAAGATTACCCAAACATTCTTCTAAAGAGTCAACCACAACACTAAAATCATCCATGAACACTTCCATAAAGTCCTGCACTATGTCCGTAAATATAGCCATCATACACCGCTGAAAGGTAGCCGGTGCATTACACAAACCAAACGGCATCTGTGAGAATGCAAAGGTGCCATATGGACATGTGAAGGTGGTTTTCTCTTGGTCCTCTGGTGCAATAAAAATCTAGTCATATATTGAGTACCCATCAAAAAAGAAATAGTAGGAATGCCTGGCCAGTCTATCCAACATTTGGTCAAGAAAGGGTAACGGAAAATGATCTTTTCGGGTCACGTTGTTCAGCTTCCAGTAGTCCATGCATACCCTCCATCCGATGACAGTTCGAGTGGGGATCAACTCATTTTTCTCATTTGAGACCACATTGATACCCAGTTTTTCGGCACACATTGTACTAGTGAATTCCAAGAACTATCCGAAATGGGGTACACAACCCCTACATCTATCCACTTGATAACTTCCTTCTTGATGACCTCTTGCATAGCCTTGTTCAACCTCCTTTGATTTTCTACGGAGGGTTTGTTATCATCCTCAAGTATTATCTTGTACATGAAAAAGGTGGGGCTTATCCCCCGAATATCAGGTAGAGTGCATCCAATTGCCTTTTTTCTTCTTTGGAGTACCTCAAGGGTGGAATCTACCTGTAGATTAGATATGCACGAAGAAAGAATAACATGTAAAGTTGAACAAGCGCCCAAGAATTCATACCTAAGGTGTGGGGCAAAGGCTTCAACTCCAATAAGGGGGTTCCTCGATTGAGGGCTTTAATGGTGGAGTCTTTCTGTTCTCAAAATCCAAGGAAAGTTTAGGGGGCTCGTAGGAGTAAAAACCCATTCCTTGCAAGGCGTTGACATACTCTACCGAGACTTCATCATCAGTCACATCATGGTTCAACGATACAGCTTCCAAAAGATCCTCTACATTGATCATGGCACTCGTGTCATCAACTACCACCTCCGTCATAAGATCCACAAAAGTACAAACCTCAATACTATTTGGCTGCCTCATTTATTTGCAAACATGGAAGATAAAGTTTTCCTCACCCACCCGGAAGGTGAGCTCCCATGTTTCCACATCAACCAATGCTTTCCCTGTTGCTAGGAAAGGCCTTCCCAATATTATCGGCACCTCATAGTCAACTTTGCAGTCGAGAATCACAAAATTTGTAGGCAAAATAAACTTGTCAACCTGGACAAGAATATCATCAATAATACCAAGTGGCCTCTTCATTGTTTTGATCCACCATTTGGAATATCATTGAAGAAGCTCTCGGTTTACCAATACCCAATGTTTTGAAATAGAGTAAGGCATCAAATTTATACTTTCTCCCAATCACACAAGGCCTTTGAAAAATCCGCACTTCCAATGGTACATGGAATAATAAATGTATGGGGATCTGCAAGCTTTGGAGCCATTTAGTGCACAATGCAACTTACTTGATGATTCATTATCACGGTCTCACAATATATAGATCTTTTTTTAGTTACCAAGTCTTTGATAAACTTGGCATATTGCAGCATTTGCTCAAGAGCTTCAACCAAGAGCACATTGATCGACAAACTTTTCATCATCTAAATAAAATTCTTGAACTAGTTTTCATTCTTATGCTTTGCAAGTCTTCGAGAGTAAAGTGGAGGAGGCCTTGGCAAGGGAGCCTTGGCTTTAGGCATTACCGTTTTCGGTATGTCTATCATATGTTCCCTAGACGGGTTCATGTCATTTTTTGTCTCCTCCTCATTGTCATGAATATAAGTTCTCACCTCACTATCCAACTTCTCTTAAATCACTTGCTCATAAACTATTGGATAATCGTCATTTTGCACTTCAACATCATCACTTACAACTTCATTTTGCATGGAGGTACTTGCTTCACTACCTCTACCGCTCCTTGTAGTCACCGCCATTGCATTGCTGGTATTGTTTCCCTCCCTTCAAGTTTACTACCGTGTCACTAGGTAGTGCCCCCTTAGGGTGAGTGTTCAAAACTTGCAAAATCTGGCCAAGTTGGACCTCCAGATTGCTGATAGAAGTTTTATGAGATGCCAAATGGGCATCGAAGTCGGTATTTTTCTTCATCATTTGCTCAAACATTGACTCAATCCTTCACATCTCATTATTTTACGAGATAGAACATTGGGATGGAAATGGAGGTGAATTGTTTGGTTGATAAAACATTGGAGGCCTTTGAATACCATGCCCCTGATTACCTTGATTATCGCTATTCTAACCTCCTTTATTTTTGTTTCCACCCCAATTGCTATTGTTACCCCAAGTCTTGTTGTCGTTCCCCCAATTGGAGTTGTTGTTGTTATTGTTCCAATTTACTTGGCCTTTTTTACCCTAATTTTGATTAGTCCCTTAAGATCTCCATTGTTGATTTGGAGCATTACCGTGTTGTCCTTGTTAGTTGGTATACAAAACTTCTTCACTTTGCTCATCATACCCATCATCTTGGTTGTAACCATAACTACCTTGCTCAAATTGATCTTGATTGATTTGCATTTGTTGATCAGACCGTCTCCTCTTGTTCACCAATAGATTAACCCTTTTCATTGGGTTTACATGCTTTGGTCCCTGAATCTACTGAAGATGTGCTTTCACTAACTTGTTCATGGTTGTTGTCAACTCAGTTATGGCTTGTCCGTGCTCTTAAAGTTCTTTGTGAAGATTTATGATATGAGGGTCCTCTTGAGGAACATTCGCCCAACATTGCTAGGCTAAGGAAGTGTCAGTCATCTTGTTAAAAATGTCACAAGCCTCGGCATAAGGTAGCTTCATAAAATTACCCTTTGCTAGTTGGTATACCACACATTGATTGGTCATGTTTATACCTCGATAATTTTTTTTTTGGATCATTGATTCAATCATATCATTGTTAGGTCATCATTGACCATAGTTCTATATCTATCATAGATTTCATGAAGGGGCTCATTTTGGTTCGGTGTAAAAGCTAAGATTTTATCCCTTAATGCAGCCATATGTCCCGATGAGAAAAACTTGGCTATAAACTTGTTGGCCAACTCATCCCGCATAGTGATGGAATGGTTGAGGAGTCTTTCGAGCCAGTCTAAATCTTTCCCTCTAAGTTAAAAAGGGAACAATCTCAGTCTCAATGCATCCTCCTACACATTTGTATGTTTGCCTTCCCAGCAGGTATCCACAAAGCCCTTTAGAAGTTTATATGCATTCTGATGGGGAGCACCTGTGAAGTACCCTCTTTGCTCCAATTAGAGCAACATGATATTTGTAAACTGGAAATTGCCCTCCCGGATCCGGGGTGGGACAATTTCACTTGCATAACCTTCATTTGGAAGCACCCAATGAGCTACTCGTGGAGGAGCTGGGGAAGGGTATAGAATGTTTTCATTAGCCTGGCAGCCTCTTCTTTGAGCTTGGGATACTAGAGGCATATCATCTTCACTATTATCATCTGCTTACTCAACCAGGAGAACATTTCCAAGAGGATTATTATTTTCCATTTTGTACCTGAAATGAATAACTCACATAAGTTAGTAAAACAAAAGGAAAGAAAAACAAGACATACAACTAGTCACATAGATAGCCAAAACTATTTAAATCCCCAACAACGGCGCCAACAAGTGATCGGCTCCAATCCTACATGACTCTGTAATGGTGAGGAGTGGTCGATGCAGCTTTTACCCGAAAGGTGGGGATAGATTTCTGTATGGAGTTAATATTAGTTGGGAGTTGGGTTTTTATCTAATCTAGCTACGTGTGTTGCTTTTAATTGCACTTCTAATCATGCTTGGATTTGTTTCTATTCTATTTTTAATGTTATTTATTGTTGAAAATAATCTAAGTACAAAGTTTTTTAAGAGTTTTCTCAATTTATTAAAAGCACTAGGGAAGTGACTTACACCTAGGCGAGTATCTAATGGGATCAAAAATTTAGGACAAGCTTGTTATATTTGGGGTCGTAATATAACCTTTACACATAATTACTCACTCTATACTTCTCGGTAATGTGAGTGACCTTGCCCTAGTTGGCTTTCTTAAGCCTAATTGGGTGTTCAAACAATGCAAGTAAAATTGGCTCAAGTCGGATATTACTATCTCTAGATTTAACCCTTTAATTTGCGCTATCAACTTCTTGAATGCACCCCCATTTCTTGTTAGCCTAATTTTCCTAGAATTAGTTCTTTTATAAGAAGAGTCTAAGTCATAAAGGCATGAATCGGTGTTTGCAACCACCATTCTACAATTAAATACCCAACCCAACCCTAGCTAATGGAATTAGCTACTTATAATCAAGGTAAAATTCAAAGATGGAGATGAAATATAAGCCATAAAAGTATATTACAAGAATAAAATCTAAGAATACAAGCTAAAGTTACGCTAAAATTAATCTAAATGGTAACATACGGCTGTTCACGAGCTCCCTAATACAAAAGATAACCTAAAAATGTTAAAAAATCTATTTATACATAGCTGAAATTACTTGACAAAAATACCCCTACGGAGGTTCCGCTGTCAGCGAAATACTGGGCGCCTCTACGCATGAACTTTTGCGGCTGCGGAAAAACAAGTGTGGACCGCGTTTCTTCAATATTGTGCTTGGATTAGACTTGATTTTTTGGATAGCGTAAAAATCACCGCCTCCACGTTAGCATCAACTGTGGCCGCATAATTTGGATGCGAATCACGATCCACAGTCAAGCTCAACTTGCAGAGTATTTGAACTTCTATCAGTGCTCTCATTGGAAGTACCATTGCGGCCGCATCAGTATCCCACTGCCACGCTATGTCATCGCGCTCAGCGGTCTCTATTGTACCTAAAATACCTTCTCTGAATCTCAATCCTACGGACCGTGTAATTGTGGCCGCATTAGCAGTGGACCTTCTGCGTCTGCTCTTTTCTTTCGCGGTCACCGCTTTTATCTCAGCTTTGAACTTGTGAAAATTTAACTCCTTTATGAGTTGATTATGGGTGTGTTGCCTCATTTTGACCAAAACCCATCTGACAAGCTCAATAAGTGAGTTTTCGGGAATACTTTTACACATTCTTGATTCAAAACCTAAGAGAAAAAGAGAGCATAAGATAGACTAGAATCTACAGTTATCAACCATCGGCTGTACAAATGTTGTAAAGCAAATCAAAAATCCGAAATCAGTACTTAAAACCTCTTACACATGACACCAATATGAAGTGATGCTAAAGACAATACAAGCTTACTCTAACAATCTAAATCATTTCCCGCTCATTCGAGCTCTTGACATTCTTGTTAACAGCAAACTGCAATTCGATGTGCAAGGGTACAAGAATTTCATCATAAATCCTGAACCACTAATAGGGTAAACACTTCATCATATAGAAACCTTTTACTTAACTTATTTCAAGAGAACATGGAACCACATGACTGAATTCTCATATCCACAGAAAATACAAACCTCAAGTAGTCGTCTAAACCACCATAACTCTTCCAGGATCCATCTGCACATAACATGCCATAATAATCGAAAGTCTCCGAATAAAATCAATTATGGAAACCGTCAAAACTTGAACGTACCGTGATAAATCTCATGAGTAACTTAACACGTTGAAGGAGCTGATCATTGCAATCATTATTCTGATTCAACCATTTCCAACTGATTTGACTTCTCCTAATTTACCCTGGACTTGCCTTGGGAATAATAATAGCTCCATTCAAAACATAGCGAACTCAATCCGCACTCGTCCTGAGTGACCCTATTTCACGATACCATATTGTCTCAAAACCATTTCATACCCTCCTTGTGCGCATATTCGCATCTTCAACTTGTATACCTATTCTGAAAATTCTTCTATGAATCCAAAGTTATTTTATAAATTCCAATCATATTACACCACAAACCGAAGATAACATAGAACACTCCAAGCCCCTTCATAATTCGCTGCAAAAGCTCGATACTTAACCATATCACGAACTCGAAATCATTGGGCATCACACTTTAGCGATTGAGTCCACGAGGGTTGTTGTTGAGCGTCACCCACTCTGACTTGGTCCCGAATATAATCAATCTCCAAAGCTCCGCTAGCACATGAACACTCTCTCAAAGAAGCACCCTGCCGAATCACTTTCCTTGCAGATTACCTTTACACGAAGCATAAATTATAAGTCTTCCCAAACCCTGAACATAAAATGATAAGGCCAATTATCGCACATATTCTTCAAATCCTTCGCTCAAACCACCACTAATGTTCTCTTTCGTTAGTTCCACTAACCCGCCTATATATCGAAAGCCAGAAACCTAGCAAATGGATGACCATACAATCTAATCATAGGAAGTAGGACTCTCCCACTTAGGTTGGAGCCACTTTTTACGTAATTGTGGAACCCACCAAGATTCCTTATCCCCTATTGACATTATCTTGCACAATCAAACCGCCAATTTCCTCAAAATCTTCCTGTTAACCATTTCATGAACACTCTGAATCACTAGCCATGTTTACATATTCAACCTCTTACCAGATAACCAGTAGTTTTTCTGTAGAACCTTCGTCAATAACACACAACCACTAATCTGCTCAGTAGAGATAACCCACCTGTGAAAATTAAATGTCGACACCTTCTAAGGACGTTGCACTGGAAAAATTTACTGCAAAATCAGTAATCCATCTGAAGCCCTTGCTCATTCACCAGCTGTACAACTCCGTTCACTTCATATGAACGTCAACTAAAGGTATATCAATACATTCCCATCCACAGTCATGTTGTATACTTCTTCATATCAAGCAACTCCTTTCTGTCGTATCCGAATCTCACGCCGTATAATCGCCAATATTCCAAATTAAGTCTATAAACCTAGTCATTGTCCACCATATCCCAAAATGCTCTGAAATTTTCTCAAGGCGTGTAGTCATCCCGCCGCAGAACCCATACACTACTCCACCACTCTCTCCCTTTGGTCAAACTCACACTTAGCCTTGTAGAAGTTTAACCACCGCATGACACCGCTACCTCTAATAGCCACTTCTCTGGCACCGTTTCATGCTATCCTGCCCCAAAGGGAAATTGAAGAAAATCATAACATCGGCGAACTTAATATATTCAACAAGAACAATTACACCACATCACAGATAAAAATTCCACCATGCTCGAAAATACCAAGTCTTGTTATCCATCAACCAAAACCTAATCATGTATAGTCTGATTTCCTTTTCCTCCTCCAGAAATAAAATACCGAATCTCTAAATCATGCACTTATAAAACCTCCTCTCAAGTCATTCACTGCCCCGACACATAGGTAAGCATCTTACCATCATCTCAATATTGTACGATAACAACTTATGAGCATCATAGCAACCTGTATGTAGCCTCGAAGCTCTTAAAAATATAGCTACTGAGCTGAAAATGTTGAATATCCTTCCTCAATGCGGCGACAATAGCCTAATCAACTACTTAGGGTGAAACATCCCTGTGGTACAATTACGATTCCTCAATTATTGATTGATATCAAGCGCTTCACACCGCATAAGATTTAGTAGGAATGAAACAAAGGCAAAGGCCTCAAAGGAATCAAACTGCACGATGAGGAATCAAGAAGGGAAGTGTTCCTAATAGCTATGTAGCCTCTCGAAGATAAGTACAGATGTATCTGTACCCATCCGCAAAACAGTACTAGACTCACTCATGACTCGTAAGACCCACGTTAACCTAGTGCTCTGATACTATATTGTAACGATCCAAAATCCATTAAAGGTCGTGATGGCGTCGTACACCAATGTCAGGCTAGCCAACATTAAATAGTTAATTAAATTTTCTTTTTATATTTTTTGAAATCATAAAGTTTCCTTCAATTTAACTAGTAATAGATGAACTTTACAAAATAAATAATAATATTTTCTAGTTTCAACACTGAGTATCCCATAATCACCTTAGAACCCGGTGTCACAAGTGCATGAACAAATACTAGTAAATGAAATACAATAACTGTCCGGAGTACAAATCTTGACAGAAAAGAGAATACAAAAACTTTGAAAGAGACTCTGCTAGATGTTTATCGTCTCATGAGATGCAGCTCACCTAAGTCTTTGTATCAACCATGTCGGCACGCCCACTTTCCACTAGTCATACATGTGTTTGTACGATAAAAATGTATAGCAAGAGTAGTATGAGCATAAAAACAATGCATACTCAGTATGCATCCAGTCTAATCTCGAAGAGGTAGTAACAAGGGATTGACTTCGAAACTTACTAGTGGTTCAATAATATCTGGTACAGTAAAGAAGTGAATAAATATGAGAAATAGTAGATATATAGGAAACAAACAAGTATGAAATATGTGGTACAATTCCCCTCTTTACAATTTACTCAAGCTCTCAACTAGCAAGTTCCCTCCGTATCCGGAGCACACACACACACACACACACACATATATATATATAGTGGATTTAATCAAAGAGGTTGTCATAATTCAAATCAGGGAAACACCCTATGATACACTAGCTTCTTGACAAATAATACGCAGGATTCCATGAGGATAATATATATAGGAAATGCCAAGATATATGGCTCAATCCAATTTAAAAGTAAATTGTGCACTGCCAAGAGCCGAATGAAACGAACCATAGCTACATCTATTAACCTGCCAAGGCGATCGGCCCTCTCCCATGAGAGTAGTAGAAGGAGTTACCCTGCTCGTTGATCATACTTGCGACGCAGTCAAATATAAGTTTAAGGATTTACCTCGATTGCGGATCATACTCGTGACGCGATCAAATATAAATTTAACGAATAACCCCGCTCGCGGATTCATACTTGCGATGCGGTTACATATAGATTTCTGAAGTTATTATTTAGTATTCTTCAATTCTTTACCAAATACGGAGTTCGAGTGAAAAAAGTTAAGATCCAAATTCTTCCTCAATTTCAACAAAACATTTAATTATCAAACTCAATCTCGCTCCTTCTCAAGGCAAACAATAATCATAAATAAATAATAATATCAACAAGGCATGATGTAAGCCTAAAACTATTCGGACAAAGGCATAGTTAGTAGCTACTTATGGACTCTCGTTACCTCGTGCGTACGTAGTCCTTACAAATAAAAGTATATAATAATTTATTTCACCTATGGGGTTAATTCCCTTTTACAACTTTAGAAAGCTAACTTACCTCGCTACGAAGTTTCATAACCTACTCCAACGCCACCCTAATACCTCAAACTGATGCCCAACTCTCCAATGCTTGCCAAACAATGCGCAAACCAATGAAAATATACTAACTCATAACAATTCAATTTACAACAATTCCCAACTCCACTCAGAAAGTCAATAAAATCACCCTCAGGCCCACGTGCTCGGATTTTTCAAAGATAAATGTTGCCCATAACATTACAAATCAAATATATAATTTATTCCCACTTCCATGCCTAAATTCATGGCAAATATCCAAAATATCAATTTCTAGATTTTCTTCCAAATCCCACAATCTAATCAAAATTTTATATCTAAATCCATATATAGACCATTTACTTAACTCACAATAAGAAAAAATTCCAGCCTCCCAATAGAAGATGCAGGAAATGACACTCCAAAATTGCTCCAAAAAATCGCCTCCCATGGAAGAAATGAAGTGAAAATGAGCAAAAATCCTGATTTTAAAAGAGCACTCAGGCGACCCTTCATCGAGAATGCTAAACACCCCTTGAGTTCACGAAGCTCAGAAACCTCACACCCAGAAATCCCTCTTCGCGAACGTGGCAAGCTCATCACGAACGTGAAGCACCACTGCTCAGCCTTTTGTGGATGTGACCCTCCTGTCGCAAATGAGAAGAACAAAAGAGCCCCCCCAGTCCAACTCCTTATTCGTGAATGCATGAGACCCTTCGCAATCTCGAAGAACAACACTTGCAAATAGCAGTAGTAGTTCAACCAAGAATTGGCCTAAAAACCACCCTGAAACACACCCAAGGGCCCCGGGATCACATCCAATCACACCAAACAGTCCCATAATATAACCAAACTTGCTGGAGTCCTCAAATCACATAAGGCAACATCAAAATCATCAATCACACCCCAATTCAAGCTTAATGAACTTTTAGAACTTCAACTTCCACATTCGATGCCGGAACCTATCAAATCATGTCCGATTGACCTCAAATTTTACACACAAATCATATTCAACATTAGGACCTACTCCAACATTTGGAATTAGAATTCGACATCGATATAAAAAAGTCCACTCCGGTCAAACTTCTCAAAAGCCTTCAAATTTCTAACTTTTGCCAAATGACTCCAAAAACCTACAGACTTCCAAATCCTCTTCCGGATGCGCTCTCAATACTACAATCACCATATAGAGCTATTCCCAGATATGGAATCCCAAATAGAAATCAATTACATTAGTATGCACTTTAATCCAAAATTATGAAATTCTTCCAAAATGCTAACTTCCACAATAGGCACCGAAATGCTCCCGATTTTTCCAAAATCCGATTCGATTTATTCTGAGGTTGGTTGTTCAAAAACCTATCTTAATCATTTCTTCCAATGTAAAGCTTCCGAAATGAGTATTTTTTTTCCAAATTACCCGAACCTCCCAAATATCAATTTCGACCATGTGTACAAGTCATAATACCTGACTGAAGCTGCCCATTGCCACAACCTGTTGAACGACATGCTAGATCTCAAAATAATCGGTCGTGTCGTTACACTGGATTTGTGGCCAAAGATGTCTTGAGCTTCTGAAAGTTAAAGTCACACTCATCGGACCATCAGAAAAGAACACCTTTCTGGGTTAACTTGGTCAATGGGACTGAGATAGATAAGAAATCCTCCACAAACTGATGATAATAACCCGCCAAACGCAAGAAGCTCTAAAGCTTTGTAGCTGAAGTTCGTCTAGGCTAGTACTGAATTGCCTTAATCTTCTTTGGATCCATCTCAATGCCCTCAAAAGATAAATATGGCCCAAAAAGGCAACCAAGTCCAACCAGAACTCGCACTTTGAAAATTTGGCATATAACGGACTATCCCTCAAGTTATGAGGTACGATATAAAGATGCTTCCCATGCGCCTCTCGATGGCGGGAATAAGCCACGATATCATCAATGAAAATGATCATCAAATAATCCAAATAAGGCTCGAATACCCGGATCATCAAATCCATAAATGTTGTTGGGGCATTTTTCAAAACAAATGACATCACTAGAAACTCATAGTGACCATACTGAGTCTGAGAAGTTGTCTTAGGGACATCTAATGCCCTAATCTTCAACTGATGAAAGCCAAATCTCATATCAATCTTTGAAACCACTTTAGCACCCTAAAGCAGATTAAATAAGCCATCAATCATCAGCAAATGGATGCTTGTTCTTCGTAGTGACCTTGTTCAACTGCCGATAATCTATACACATCCTCATCAAACCATTCTACTTCTTCACGAACAACATTGTTGCACCGTAGGGAGAGACACTAAGTCTAATGAATCCCTTATCAATCAAATCTTGTAATTGATATTTTAGTTCCTTCAACTCGATTGGGCTATACGATATCGTTGAGTAGAAATGGGCAGAGAGCTCGGAGACAAGCCCATAAAGAATTGATATCCTCTCGGATGGAAACCTTGGAGAATCTGATGGAAACACCTCTGGAAACTCGCGCACAACTAGTAAAAAATCAATGGAAAGAACCTCGGCACTAGGACCAAAGATATAGGCTAAATATGCTAGACATCCCTTCTAAACTATATGTCGAGCCTTCACATAAGAAATAACCATAATAGTAGAATAGCCAGGAGTCTTCCTCGACTCTAATCGAGGCAACCCCAGTATGGTTAAGGTCACCATCTTGAAGTCATAGTCCAAAATAGCAATATAAGGTTATAACAAATCCATACCCAAGATAACATCAAAGTCCACCATATCAAAAAGTAAAGGGTCTACCCAAGTCTCAAAGCTTCCAATCGTAACTACACACGAGTGATAACCACAATCTACAACAATGGAATCTCCCAAGACATGGACATAAAGATAGGAGCACTCAAAGAATCATGAGGCATAACCAGATATGAAGCATAATAGAATGACATGTATGATTAATTAGATAACGAATCAAACAAAACTAAGGCATCTCTATGGCAAATCAGAACAATACTTGTAATGATGGCGTCGGATGACTCTGCCTCAGGTATAGATGGAAATACGTAAAAATGGGGCTGGGCCCCACCACTCTGACATATGCCCATCGGACAACCTCCAGCTAGCTAGCCTCCACCTATAATGGCATGGCCTCTACCTCTAGAAGCCTGACCCCCGCATCTAGCTAGCTGAGTAGGCGGTGGAGAAACTAGTGCCGGAACTATGGCACGAGAACCTTGCTATGGGATGTTGCTCTATGACCTGGGAAAAATCTCACGACTTGTCTCGAATCTCCACAAGTATAACAAGTCTACGGCTGGTGTGTCTGCTGACTTTGGAACTGACCCTGTCTTCCTGAATAACTACCCCGATAATATTAGATTGAAGGTGCACTAATAGGAGTTGAAAGTGCATCGTAGGCTAGCTAACCAAGATTACTCAAAGCACCATGGAATTCCTTAACCACTGACTAGATCAGCGTGGAAGGCTAGCCCCTACCAAATGAACCCTGCCTCCAAACGGGGCACCACTGAAACTACCAAAACGAGGAGGCCTCTTCTTAGATACCGCCTCTATACACTTACCACGAATTATCTTGATTTGTCTAGCAATTTCTATTGCTACTTGGAAAGATATAACATCCCAGTCTCCTTGGACATATATAGCCTGATACCAAAATCAAGACCATTAATGAACCTCCTCACTCTATCCCTCTTAATAGGAAGAAAGACAACTGCATGGCGGCCTTAATCTATGAATCTTGTCTTATACTGGGTAATAGTCATGCTACCTAGCTGAAGACACTCAAACCGCCTACCATACTCCTTTCTCAAAGTAAAAGGAATGAACTTCTCAAGTTTAGATCCTTTTGCTTAAAAAAATGTTGTAGACTCTAATGATCTATTAATATCTCAAATGACATGCCCTAAAGATTGTGCCTCGAAATTTTCAGTGCGTGCATAATGGTTGCCAACTCTAAATCATAAACAGGGTAGTTATTACCATAGGGCTTCAGCTGACACGAAGCATATGCAATCACCCTACCTCCTGCATCAAGACACATTTGATGCCAATTGCGAAGCATCACAATAAAATATATATGAACCTGATGCTGACAGCAAAATTAGAACTGGAGTTGTGGTCAAAGTAGTCTTGGGCTTCTGAAATTTCAACTCATACTCATCGGACCATTAGAAAAGAGAATTATTCTAGGTTAACTTGGTTAATAGGACTGTGATAGATGAAAACCCTTCCACGAATCGGTGATAATAACCCGCTAACAAAGAAGCTCCGAAGCTCTGTTGCTGAAGTAGGTCTAGGCTAGTAATAGATTTACTCAATCTTCTTAGAATCCACCTTAATGCCAATGAAAGATAAAACATGGCCCAAATAGGCAACTAAGTCCAACCAGAATTCGGACTTTGACAATTGGCTATCCCTCAAGGTCTGAGGTATGATCTAAAGATACTGCTCATGCTCCTCTTGACTGGGGGACTAAGCCAAGATATCATCAATGAAGAGGATCAAAAAATAATCCAAATAGGGCTCGAATACCCAGTTCATCATTTCCATAAATATTTCTATGGCATTTTTCAAACCGAATGACATCACTAAAAATTCATAGTGACCATACCGATTCTGAAATCTATATTAAAGGCATCTTATGCCCTAATCTTTAACTGATGGTAGCTAGATCTCATATAAATATTTGAAACCACTTTAGCACCCTGAAGCTAATCAAATAAGTCATAAATCATCGGCAAATAGATACTTGTTCTTGATAGTGACCTTGTTCAACTGCCTATAATCTATACACATCCTCATCTAACCATCCATCTTCTTCATGAACAATATTATTACACCTCATGGCAAGAAACTAGGTCTAATAAATCTCTTATCAAACAAATCTTGCAATTGCTCTTTCAGTTCCTTCAACTCAGTTGGGGCCAAACAATATAGTGGACTAGAAATGGGCTGAGTGCTCGGAGTCAGAAATAGATCTCTCTGAAGAATGTGCAAGAAACACCTCTGGAAACTTGCGCACAACTAAAATTGAATCCATGGAAAGAACATCAACATTAGGACCACGGATATAGGCTAAATATGCTACACATCCCTTCTCAACGATACGTTGAGTCTTCACATAAGAAATAACCCTACTAGTAAAATGCCCAAGAGCCTCCTCGACTCTAATCAAGGAAACCCTAGTATGGCTAAGGCCACCGTCTTGGTGTTACCGTACAAAATAGCAATATAAGGTTACAGCCAATCCATGCCCAAGATAACATCAAAGTCCACCATATCAAGAAGTAGAAGGTCTACTCTAGTCTCAAAGCTCCCTATCGAAACCACACGTGAGCGATAAATACGATGTACAATAATAGAATCTGACATAGGCATGGACATATAGACAGGAACACTCAAAGAATCACGAGGCATAACACAAGATATGAAACAAAGTAAGATGGCATGAATGAATATGTAGAGCACAGATCAAATAAACTTGAGGCATCTCTATGGCAAACCAGAACAATACTTGAGATGATGGCATCAGATAACTCTGCCTCGGGTGTAGCTGGATATGCATAAAAATGGGGTTGAGCCCTACTACTCTGACATCCGCCCCTCGGACACCCTCTAGATATCTAGCCTCTACCTCTAATGGCCTAACCTCTTCCTCTAGCAGCATGACCCCTCCCCCTATCTGGCTGAGCAGGCAGTGGAGCAACCGGTGCCAGAACAATGGCATGAGAACCATGCTATTGCATACTGCTCTATGACCTAGGGAAACTTGTGATGTGCCTTTGATCTTTACAAGTGTAATAAGTCTGGCTATTGTGACTGCTTTCTTTGGAACTAACCCTGTCTACCTAAATAACCGCCCTAATAACTCTAGATGGGAGGTGTACTAATAGGAGCTGAAGGTACGATGTAGGCTTGCTACTTAAGATGAGACCCATAAGAACCCCGACTACCCGAAGCACCATGGAATGCCTTAAATGCTGACTGGATCAAACTGGGAGTATTTCCCTTACCAAATGAACCCCTTCCTCCAGATGGGGCACCACTAAAACCACCAAAATGGCGAGGCCCTTTCTCAGATACTACCTCTCTACCCTAACCACGAATCATCTCGATCTGTCTAGCAATCTCTACTGCTTGCTGGAAAGAACCACCACCTCTTGGTAGAACTGGTAATCTCAAATACTGTAAAGTTGACTCCATTGGACTCCACAATGCCCAAGTTACAACATCTCATGGCAATGGTCAATGAAATCCAATGGGTCCTTAGAAAGTGTGCCACCAAAGAGAATAAGAAATAACTTTATGAACATGTCCAATCTCATCAATCCCTTAAAATGCATCGTGTGCCTCTGTCCAATTTGTGTAATAACAATATACTAAGCCCTTCTAACTAGCAAAACTGTAGGATCCTAATATTTGTGTGCCATATGCTCTGGTGTGTGGTAGCAGGAGTTTGTGCTCCTCCCCTGGCCTGAGAGAAGGCTAGTGCCACTGAAAATGCATCGATCTAGGCCACGCTCTCTATTAGGCCCACCAAGCAGACTAACACGTCCTAAAGTACGGCAGTAGCAATAAACACCTCCAAAAACTTGAGTTGGTCAAACTGCACGGTCCAAACAGGAACCTCCTCCTCCTTAGCTTATGAGGCTCTGGAACATGTGTTGTTGCAGGTGCTCTAGGCTGAGCTCTGCCTCTAGCTCAACCTAATACGAATGAGTTAAATATTTTTCCTCTCTTATTCAAGTGTCTAATGTGTTTTTGTATAATAAATTGCTAGAATGTGATTTTTTTCGTGTGATGGGGTGTCACTCTTTAGGTCATGTTGATTGTCTACTTGTAAATGTGTTTGCTACTAGTAATGAGGATATGCGTAATTATTGTGCTGTTAGTGATCAAATACATTTTCAAGGACCTATCTATGACACTTTCTGTGAAAGTTTGAGAAATTTTTTAGAATCCATTGATGTTGAGAATATTATTGGGGAGAGTTATAATTATGCGCTTGAATATATTAAAACTTTTATTTTGGAAATTATGGGTTCTTCTAACCTTTTTGAGAATATATGTGCTTCTTTGAATAACTTACATGTAGAGGAATCCATGGAATTTGTAATTGTAGATACTTGGAGATATAATAAAAGTGTCTTATTTTGATAAATGTGGTAGAGCTACTTGTATTAAATGGATGCATGGTCAATATTTTTTAATTTCTTGGTTATGCATATGTTTGGACTACCTTATTGACAAGACCGGATTGCAAAATTTCATTACATAGTGAATCTAAGATAGTTACTTATTGGATAAAGCTAAGTAAGCATAAAGTTTATTGAGATGATGGTATATATATTATCTATAAGGGAGTATTTACACCTATTAAGATTAATTGAGTTAAGTGGACTCATAGTCACTAGCTGGTTTTATTCCTACCATTTTTTTCAGAATTAGTGGATGTCATTTCTTAGCGTGTGACTTCTTTTTCTTGCATGGTCGAAATTCTAGGATGCATTTTCTTCAAAAATATAGAAATGATAGCATCCTATGAAGCTCAAATCTATTAAAGGGAAAGGATGAAGCTTTGAAATCTCAAAGAGGGTCTTTAACAATATTTCAAGCTAAAGAGTTGCAAAACAAGGCCATTAGAAGGGCAAATAAAGAAGATATTAATTGGGAGGAAGTGCTCAAGGATAAAGGATATGAGTTGGCTAGGTATGAAAATTGTTGTATGGTCCAAATTTATGTCATAGGAATAGAATGATTGGATCCCCAAGAGACATCATTTGAAGAAGGTCGTAGTAAGTCCACTTTTGGACCAATTTGACACCTAAAATGCATCCAAACTTAAAGACCATGAAGTCATAAATAAAGCCACTTTTTTATAACATAAAAAGGATTTACTTAATGTCCAAGAAGGATACAATAGGCACGCTAGATACTGAATGCAAGTTGGTGCTAAGTTATTGCAAATTTCTTTCAAGATTTTCAAGATTCTATCCAAGATTTGTTTAGGACTTATTTTTATATATTTTGGAACTATATGTATTGCTTTCCTAGTTAGTTAAGGTTGTGTTTTCCTATTACTAAGATTTTTGGAGTTACCTTCCAAGAATGACTTAGTTTCTGCTTCCTAGTATTTTCCTTTTTCCTAAGGTAGTTGGACTTGTTGTCTAAAATAGTTTAGGACTTCATTTTCTTGTTTTTAGGTACAATTTTGTGACCTGTCTCTAGATAAAGTGTATCTTCTTTGTTTTAAGACTTATATTATTGCAGATTACTATCAACAAAAATTGTGAGATTTTCTTGCACTCTTGTGTGTGGCTACTCTTGAATTTATTCTTCAACCTTCAAGACTCAAGTTAAGGTGGTAAGATGAATTCTTCAAAATCTTAGATCACTTTTACGTATTCAAGAAAGGTGATTAGTTTAGGCTTATTGTTATTCTTGTTATTCTAAAAGGTCGGGTTTCATAATCTATTTTTTGTTTTTAATTCCTTATCAAAGGCGATAAGTTCGTCGTTAACTAATTGTTGTTGTTAGGATTTAACTTCAAGAATAGACTTCTTGAATTCAAAAAACTCTTTCTTTAATTCAATCTATCTTTAAAATTGATATAAAATTAGATCATTTACTTGTATAGACATTTTACCTTCACATTGATGTTTTTGAGTAAATGTTACTTGCTGTATGTCTCTTTGTAAGTGGAGTTGGTGCAAGTTGTATTTGATTTGACCTTTTTGGATAGAAAATCATGCTTATTACCTCTTTTTTAATAATGCACCTTTATTTTTATACCATTGTTCTATGAATGCTATTTTGGGTACTTCTTTGCATTGTACATGTTATATAGCTACATAGGTTATGTAAAGTGAGAATCTTTTGACTAAAAACCTTTGCCACTATTTTACTGATATTAGCCAAGATGCTCACTAAGTACATAGGATTGGTTGTACTTACAATACATTTCTACACCTTGCATGCAGATTCTAAAGTTGAGCTACTATGGAGGACAAAATCTAGCATTGTAGACGTACGCATGTTTCAGATGCAAGCTATCTCTTTGTTCATAGTAGTTTAGAATTTGTATTGTTTATATATATTCAAACATTTATTGTGTTTTCTTCAAGCCAATGTTATAAAATCTAAATCTTAGTGGTTCATGACTTGTACTATCAGTTATTAATATAATTGTATTTATTATTGAAACCTTATTAATTATTATTGATGATATCTCGTTAGAGTTGTATCATATATTGTTAGGCTTACCTAGAGGGTTTTATTAGGTGTCATCACGACTTGGTGGGATTTTGAGTCGTGGCAACAATAAAAAAAAGTTGAGTTACCTTATAACTTGTTTAGACAAGTATTTCCAAGGTCAAAAGTGTTTTTTCCCTCCTAAAAAGGTACATTTCTCAAACAAATCATAAATACGAAAGTTTCTATCAGAGCCATTTGCTCTATTCCTTATACTGTGGTATCTGAGCCAACCCATCTTTTTAGAGGGAGGAATAGTTTCCTAAATATGTCTGACTCATTTCCATCATCCTCCTCCCTTGCAAAAATGAATATGTCCCCTACTTTATATAAAACCTTGTCCAAAAATATGATTACCTCTATGAAGTAGATATCCTACCCGACGAACAGAAAGTATCATCCATTCAACTACCTCTCATAAAGCCTTACTCACCTTGTGCCAAAATATCATTTTCACCCCAGATCCAAATTCATTCTTTAGTCCAACACAGACTAAAAGGAGTCAAAGAATATGTTGTTGCCTCAAAACTTGACCAACATCCTATTCTTGCCACTCGAGAGGAACAATTTATCACCCTTCAAATCTGAGATGATTTTCCCAGAGAATGGAGAGATCATGGTTTTACCCATATCCATTTTGGTGCTATCCGGATCATTTTAACATATTACGGAGAAGAGTTCAACATGTTGTAGCTGACTTTCTATTCTAAATACAAAATACTTGGAGTACCAACATGCGAACTTAGGTATTACAGAAGTTACCTTGAATGTTGGGACTGTCTTCATAACTATCTTTCCAAATTTCAATATTTCCTTTTATGACCCATACTTAACCAAAGCACTAACAATCCAAGTCCAAATCCAAGGAGCCCTACAAGCCAAAGATTCCATCCAAGCCACTCTCCATCATCAAATGTCGTGGCGAGTCCAAAATTATGCCATAGATCTCTGCCTTCTCGGAAGAGAAAATGTTTTACTATTTAATATTGATGCTACCAAAGAAAACACCATGTGCACCCAAATACCAAGACAAATTTCCAGATATGAGCTTGTCAAAATTCTTCATGATTCCTAGACCACAAATTATGAAACATTAAGGGAACCAGAAGAATCTCTGAAATCAGGTGAGCCAACTTTTACCAAAAGAATGACAAAATTGTTTCCATAAGCCCTAACCATTTCCATCTCAAAAAATCCAATAAAACCAAATTCGCTTGCCAAATGATTCAACACAAAGATACAATAGATACATACCCTAAACTTAACAGAGAGTTCTTCTTGAATATACAAAGCATCATGGAAGAACATGACTGGTGCCAACATTTTGACAAAGAAGGAAAATAATTTGGTGGTTCAAGTGCCCCTTTACGGGGCACTGCCCTTAGGATCTTGGTTGAGACAGCCAAGACTATTTGGAACACATAATTGGAGAATATGATGAACACCATCCGCGTCATTGGAAAATATTTGGCCTCAACACAACCAAACTAAAATCCAAGAAAAGGGGAAAAACCACTGAAAAGCAATTTCGAGCCAAATATGAAAATAAAGACCATTTAATTGGCTTATTAAGCCATCCAGGTAAATATGAATTTTTTGTCAGTAACAAACCCCATGGATGAACAAAATTACCAGAAACAATCACTATGAACTGGTAATATAGTGAAACCACGGCCAAACCTAACCATTATCAGCTCATACCCCAAAATCAAAAAAACCACCTAAACCGAAAAGTTCAACAACTCAAAAAACCACAAATCTCACACAACCACAGACATTCATGCAAAGTCCTTCAAACTCCAATTATACCTAAGGGTGTTAAATGGGTGGGCCGGACTTGGCCAGGTAGAAAAATTTGAAACCATGTGGGTTTCAAACTGGGCCGGTTACGAGTTAGGGTTTATCGGGCTTAACGGGTTCGAGTCCATCCGGGTAAAAAATAAACTGTAAGGCTTACGGGTCCAAGGGGCTGCGCCAAACGGATTAGTGTAATTTTTTATATTTTTTGTATAACTATTGTAATTTATACTAATATAAAGTAAAATATAAAAAATACTATGAAGATGGAAAATTTGCATTTATAAATTGCAATTGCTAAATTTATTTCAAAATTCAAACATACAAATTGAAAGGTTTACATTTAACAACAAGTAAATTAATGAAAAATGAGTAACAATCACTAAAAAATTTGAAACAACTAGCGGTTAACTGGTCTGGGCCGGTCCGGGCCGGGTCACTTAACCGGTTTTATAATGAATCTCGTTGATCGGGTTTGAGCGGTCTGATTAACCGGTTGAATGAAGGTGAACGGAACAACCGGTCTAGGACGGTCCAAAAACAGGTTGACCCGGCTTGTTAGACACCCTTAGTCGTACCCAAGATTTTCCTTCACTTCAGCCTTTTGAAAAAGAGGGTATAAGACATGCTCCAAAAATTCTCAGGAAAAACATTGTGCTACCTATTGGAGAAAAAACCCCCAAACAAGTGACATTGAAGCAACAATGAATTGGCTTATACCATAAATTGTAGGGGTTGGCAAAACAAAGTGTTGAACAAATTCCATCTACCAAAATAAAGTGTTGAACAACATCGGCAACACGATAAATAACGTGGCCCATACACAAAACAAAATGATGATCAAAGTGAAAATAATTGAGAAAAAGATATAGCGGACATTGTCTCACCATGCAGGACTAATCAAAGCCTTAGAATTATGGTTGGCAAATTTACAATATGAGATTTATCCGCCAGGAACTTCACTTTTCCAATTCTTCCAGCAATAACCAAAGGAGACGATTTCAATCAGAGAACAAATTCAACTTTAGAGAATGACCACTTTGAGTCACAAAAGACCCTAATTTTCTCATCAAAACCTATCTTCTTCCCTATGCCGCCACAAGCCTATTCCCTACCAAAATTGGACCACACCTATTTTACTTTTATCAACTACCTCAAAAAATCCTATTTCTTTTATCCAATCCTTAAAAGAAAAACATGATTTTGATATTGCAAAAATGGTTTGGGAAAGGAAAGATGCTCTTGTTGCACAAAAACAAACCAAGAAAAGGCGAGATCATAGTGAAAGTTGAAAAGGGTCCAACCCCAAAAATCTGATGATTTCTAACTAGAAGGCTCCAGACCTCTATGTCTCCCAACCAAGAAAAATATTAGAAGAAAATACCTTATAGTCGGAATATCTAAATTCATCATACAATGAAACAATGGAAGATAGCTCCCAATCAACCAATGAATCAACAACAAAATCTTCTGAGGATGATGATCCACCAGTATTTATAAACTCTTCTGTGGAACTCACTTGGAATTCAAGACATAAATACTTTTCTTACTTCCCAAGACATTGCCTTTAACATCATAGTCCTGCATGAAGTTTTATGTGGAAATACTGGCCAAAGAGAAGAAGAGATGCGAAGACAACTCTTCGAGATGAATTGTGTGTTATTCGACAGAAATGACATTGACAATTATTTTCAAAAAGCGGCAAAGATATACTTCGAGATCGGTGGAGACATCAATCTAAAGCGAGCCTTTTATCTTCCCTTCCAAAGTTGTTGGCAAGCCAAACCATGACCATCATTGAAGAAAAGTTTCAGTCCATTTTAATCCCACAAGTTGGTCACATCAGGCAAGCTATTTTTTTGTATTTGGATGACATTTGTATGAACCGATCTGCCCCAAAAAAATTATCCAACACAATTGCACGCTTGACAAAGTATGACGCAAATCTGATCTAATTGCCGAATCAAGATGTTCCTGCCATACATCTAGGCAACGGAGAGGATTCAGGAGGTTCGGACGGCCAAGAATTCCAAATGGTAAATCAAGGTCCAGGAGGTGCACAAAATATTTTCGACGAAGGAGGCTAGGAAATTTTCGCAAAAAGAGCATATGGTTTACTTGCCGAAAATTTCACAGGAAATTGTCCCCGATCGAGAAATATTGTCAAACTCTTACAAGAAATTGAAGATGACACTGGTATACATCTTAGAGAAGAAGAAGACCTCGAGTCGATATTCTCTATGGATGATGAACCCATTGAAGGAACTTTATTCTCTTTTGATATATACAAAGATCAAAGTAATGACCACTATCAAATTTCTGAACTACCGCTAAGCCCAGGAAGAGATCAATGTTATCACAGTAATCCATCAAGTGGAATTCATGGTTTATTCCTCCAAATGGGATAAACCAACTTGATTCGTTGCTTTAATTGACACTGGAGCTGCTTGTTCGCTCATGAATCCTATTGTTCTCCCAGAAAATCAATGGGTCCCCACTTTAAGAACTTCAACATTGCATCAAATGGAATCTTGACTACCACCGTCATCAAAAGAACCCAATCCCAATTGAGTTCTTTCCAGTATTGAAGTACAGAACCAAGCTAATGGGATTGGATGTACCAAGGAAAGATCTTATTGTTGGATTCGACATTTTCAGATAACTAAAAATCAGCTACGGATCAGGGCTAACGGGATAACCTTTAAGAAGCAGTTCAAACCTTATTCTAAAATTCCAGTATTATTCCAAATCACCAACGACAAACAAAACAAGGAGATTGAGCAAAATCTCATTGAGCATTCATGTGCTGAATCCCACAAGGATTTTATGAATAAAAGAAAATTCCAGTTATGGAAGAACAAAGAGTTTTTTATCAAGCTCATTTTCAAGATGAATGAAAACATTAATCTACCAAAAGTCAGTCATTTAGGCATGAATCTAGATCATCTTCAACTTGGAAAGAAAGAATGTGAAGATTTCTTGGAATTTGACCTGATAGAGCCATCGAATTTTGTAATGCCCCGATATTTTAAGTGGGGAGAAATTGGACATTTAAAAAATAATTTAAATCCCAAAAAAGGAACTAACAAATAAAACAAAACAAACCATAAAAAGGGAAAAGGGATCGAAGCACAAAAGGGTCGAAAGCCACTCTTTGAACAAAAAGGAAAAAAAAGAACAGAACAAGGGTTAGGGAAGGGGAAAGAAGCCAAACTTTCAGCAGAAATGAAAAAGGAGAAAAAATAGGAGTGGAGAAAGAAAGAAGGAAAAGAGAAAAGAAGGGAGAAGAAGTGGGTGCACTGCGTTGGAGCCATAGCTATAACTGTTGAGTAATGTTAAGCACTAATTGCCTCTTACGGGTATTACTTGAACTTTTTTTCTGGTCGATTTTAGTTTCGATTCTCTTGATTGGAAGATTCTACAGAGTAATAGAAATTATACTAGTTCATTCACACAATTGTGAATTTTCTTCCTAAAGAACCAATAGAACTTTATGGAATTTCGAGTAATAAATTATATGAATAGGTTGGAGTTGATAAATTAGTAATTACCCATATAGGGGTAAAAGTAAATCCACAAAATAAGATCCAAACATGAACCCCGATGATTGGGTATTCTAAAATAGCTATAAATTAGCCTAAATAAGGAAATTAACATGAGATAGATATTATATAATAATAGATTGATTGGAGGAATTTGTACGAGTTGTTTGAGGTAAAGAAGTTGGTATTTCGGCACGAGTATTATGAGTAGTAATCTTACAACAATTTATGTTTCATAACTTGCATTATTTACATATGATTTTTAATATGAATATGTTACTGATTATTTAGAGTTATATGTAGGACAAGTCTTTTACTCGATGTGATATCGAAATATTTATTTGAGATGATCACTTTTATTTTAAATATTCTTTTTGTCACTAGATATGTTCTACCGTTACTTGATACTGTTATCGAAATGAAATTATATGACTTGACAAGAAGCAAAATGCCCTATATTATTTTATAATATTTTCCTATCAGTATATACGGATATAGAGACAAGTATAAATGGGAGTAGACTTTGAAGGATCCCGTAGCTAATGGCTGGTTCGTTAGACCTGGTGCACCTTGTATTCACCGATGACATAGTATAATTATAACTCTCATTAGTGGGAAGGTAGAACTAGCATACTATTACCGATTTTCCTCGAGTAGGGACTACCATTATATTTGACTTCTTGCGAAGAAGTCTATAATTGAGACGATTACATAATCTGTTTATTGAAACCTCCCAAAATTTGAATATTGACATTATACAGTGGTTATCGAGCTTATTATTGAATTGCTAATCGTATTGTACTACAAGAAGAGCATGATGTGACTGAAAACTATTTATTGTTTCTGAAAGGGCATTTTTATGTATTTTCTGTTTGAGATACTAGCATGTTTCTAACTTCTCCCCAAATAAAAACAGTTGTGGTTAAGTGTTATTACTCACTGAGCTAGCAACTCATTTCCTGCTAATTTTTTTTTACAGAGACAGTAGTTGATGCGGGTGAGGATTTTGTTAATTAGAGCGTACAGGTTGATTGTTCTTAGTGAGACTTGCACTTGTTCGCGTGAGCGAAGATTTTATTTATTGTTATACTCTTTTCTTTGAACTCTTAGAGTTTCTCCATAGTTATTATTTTAGTATCATGAGTATTCTTTTGTTATTTTAGTCTATGTTGAGTATCGTTCTCATTTATCAAAGTTGGATATAAATTAGTATTTCTATTGGCTAGTTTGTGGTTTAGTTATGGTGCAGACTTATTTTGGTTAATTTAAAAGTTTTCAATTGTTTGGTATGATATTAGGATGTTTGGTTTTTGATTTTAGGCAGGGAAATTTTTGGGATAGTCCAAAAATAGGGGAAACTCTGCCGATGAGGCTTACTTGGGAGCACTTGCTGATCCTAAATTGGGTCGTGAAAAAGTTGGTATCAGAGCTTAGGCTTTAAGTCCTGAGTCATGGAGCAATGTTTATTAGAGTCTTGTTTATGGGTATGTAGGCGCCCATACTTATTATCTCGAGGCTACTGAACAGTTAGGAATGTTTTCCCTTCTTTCATTCTTTGATCGTGCATTAAGATGACTTGAGATTGACTTTGGAAAATTTTTTTCGCGATAGCTAGGAGACGCACACCCTTATCTGCTGGACGTGGTACTACCTGAGGTGGAGGTCAAGTTAAGGTTAATTCAAACTAGAAGACAGACTGCTCCTCAACCTGTAGTTGGAACATGGGTCAACCCCAACACACCAAATCAAGTGCAAGGGTAGGGAGTTCAGGATGCTCCACCACCAGTGCCAACTATTGTACCTATTGTTGCCTTACCTATAAATGTAGTGGCAAGATTATTAAATGTGTTAGAGGCAGTTGTGCCTACTCAAGAAGGAAGTTCAGCTCCTCAGGGTAATCTTCATACACAAGCACCTACACAAACTCAGACTTTTGGGAATAAGGACGTATCCCTACAAGAGTTCCTGAAATTGAAATCACCAAAATTCACATGTTCTGATAATTCAGCAGATCCTTAAAGTTTCTTGGATGGGAAACTCAAGGCATTACGTGCTCTAGGATGTTCTAGTGAGAGAGATATAGAGCTTGCAACATACAAACTAGAGGATATGGCTAACATATGGTATGAAACTGTACTGTTAGGAAGGCCAGCAAGAGCAGCACCACTGACATGGGACGAGTTCACTAAGTTTTTCAAGAATCATTTCCTCCCCGACTGCCTGATGCAAAAATATGCTAGATGCTTTGATAGATTGGTTTAGAATCCAAATATGGAAGTGTCAACATATAACACTAAGTTTTGTAAGCTGGCTATATATGCTCCTTACTTTGTACCTACCGAAGAAGCTGATGGATTATTGGTCATCTATACACTGTAGTAGCCCCATAGATGAAGACTTTATCCACTCTGATGTAGTCGCCCTAGCTAGAAAGATTGAAAACAAGATACGTGATGAGCGTGCAGCTAGTGATTTACGTAAGAAGGCCAAGACATGAGGGACTTTCAGTGGCAGTGTTAGTAAAAATAGAAGAATAGGAAATCAGGGACAACAACAAAAAAAACATGGTTCTTAGACATGGACACACATGTATTCGGAGTCCACATACAGACCATATTACAGACAAGGTAATAGGGGATCATCATCTTCTAAACATTGTAATTCTGGGAAAATATATGCCATTACTCCAGTCTGCCAGACCTGTGGTAGATCACATTTGGGCCAACGTCATATTTTAACTAGAGAGTGCTTCTGGTGTCGCCAATTGGGATATCACTTGAGGGATTTCCCTCGGCCTCCGATAGATTTCAACCAGGTTTCTATTCAGTCAGTTGCACTAACTCAGGCTACTCATAATACTTCAAGTGCTATAGGTACAGGAAATAGAGGTCGGTGTGTTGGAGATCGTGCTACTGTGAATTAAGGACAAGGGAATGCTGGTAGAGGTCAGGCGAGAGTTTTTACATTTACTAGATAGGATGCTCAGGCCTTAAATGCAGTGGTTACATGTATTCTTTCTGTATGTTCTTTTGATGCACTTGCGTTGATTGATCCGGGATCTACTCACTCCAATGTGTCCTCGAACTTTGCTTTGAGACTTAGTAGACAGCCTAAGCTGTTGAATGATCCTTTTATAGTTGCTACTCCAATTGGAGAGTCTCTATTAGTTGAATACGTGTATCATGCTTTTCAGATTCGGGTTGAGGGTAGAGATACTCTAGATAACCTTATTGTACTTGATATGATTGACTTTGACATGCTGATAGGAATGAATTAGTTATCTTCTTGCTATGTTATATTTGATTGTCATGCCAAGATAGTAAAGTTTGAGATACCAAATGAACCCAATTTTATTCTAAGAGGGAGTCAGGTTCTAGAGATTTGCAAAGTTGTATCTTTTACGAAAGCTCAACGACTTCTGAAGAAAGGTTGCTTGGGTTTCTTAGCTATTGTAAATGACACAAGAAAGGAAACAATTAGTACAGAAAATGTATCAACAGTGAGAGAAGTTTCTAATGTATTTTCTGAGCATTTACTAGTATTGTCTCTAGTACGAGAAATAGACTTTGGCATTGATTTGCTACCTGACACTCAACCCATATCAATACCCTCATGTCGAATGGCACCAGCAGAGTTGAGAGAGCTAAAGCAACACTTAGAGGATTTGTTAGATAAGGGTTTTATTAAACCTAGTGTATCAACATGGGGTGCACCAATACTATTCGTAAAGAAGAAATACAGATCCCTGAGAATGTGCATTGACTACAGATAGTTGAACAAGATAACAATACGCAATAAGTATCCTTTGCCTCGTATAGATGACATGTTTGATCAGTTATAAGGAGCTGCCCACTTTTCAAAGATTGACCTCAATTCTGGTTATCATCAACTTAGAATCAAGGACGAATGTATTTCTAACACTGCTTTCAGAACTCTATACAGGCACTAAGAGTTTCAAATGATGCCTTTCAGACTGACTAATGCTCCAACGACATTCATGGATTTGATGAATATGGTGTTTATGATATTTCTGGATGGATTTATAATAGTATCTATTGATGATATCCTAATATATTCTCGTAGCCAAAGAGAACACGAGGATCATTTCAGGACTATATTGCAGACATTGCAAAAACGTCGTCTTTATACTAAGTTCTCGAAGTGTGAATTTTGGCTAGACTCGGTATCATTTCTAGGGCATGTTTTTTCCAAAGATGGAATTATGGCAGATCCTAAGAAGAAAGAAGCTGTGCAGAAATGGCCCAGGCCTATTTCTCCTACAGAGATTCTCAGCTTTTTATGCTTAGAAGGCTATTACAGGTGTTTTGTGTAGGATTTCTGCAGAATAGTAGTGCCATTGACCAAGCTAACACAGAAAAATGCAAAGTTTCAGTGGACGGAGGAATGTGAGCAAAGCTTTCAGAAACTCAAAATGTGTCTGACAACTACACCAATATTAGCCTTGCCATCAAGTTCTGGAGGATTTTCAGTATGCTATGACGCCTTGAGGGTGGGATTAGGATGTGTTCTCATGCAAAATGGTCATGTTATAGCTTATGCTTCAAGACAATTGAAAAGGCACAAGCAAAACTATCCTACACATGATTTGGAGATGGCTACAGTGGTGTTTGCTCTAAAAATTTGGAGGCATTACCTATATGGAAAAAATTGTGAGATTTGTACTGACCATAAAAGCCTGAAGTATATCTTTCAATAGAGAGATATGAATCTCTGACATCATCGTTTGATGGAACTACTCCAAAAATATGATTGTTTTATTTTGTATTATCCTAGAAAAGCCAATATGGTGGTTGATGCATTGACCAGAAAATTTATGGGAAGTCAGGCACACATAGCTCCTGCAAAGAGACTTTTGGCCAAAGATATTCAGAGATTAGAATATACATGTATCAGATTTAGTGTCGGAAATTCAGAGGCATCGTTGACTTGTGCTCAGGCTAAGTCTTCATTCGTTGAGCACATTAAGGCAACCCAATATGAGGATGAACGATTATGCAAATATAGAGATGAGGTCGTAGCTAGTAAAATCAAAGATATGATTATTGAAAGTGATGGTGTCCTTCGAATGGGTGAAAGGCTATGTGTAGCAGACGTAGATGGGTTGAGACATGATATTCTTGAAGAAGCCCACAACTCTAAATACACAATACATCCTGGATCCACAAAAATGTACCATGACATGAAGCAATTTTATTGGTGGGAAAGTGTGAAGAAAGATGTTGCTAACTTTGTTTCTAGTTGTTTCACTTGTCAGTAGGTAAAGGCTGAGTATCAGGGACCCATAGGACTACTACAACAAATTGAGATTCCAAAGTGGAAATGGGAAAGAATTACTGTGGATTTTATCACTGGTCTAGCACGAACCCTTAGAGGTTATGACGTTGTATGGGTGATTATAGATCGACTAATGCAATTAGCACACTTTTCGCCAGTAAAGACTAAATACGACAAAGTGAGGTGTGCACAAATATTTATAAATGAAATAGTCCAACTTCATAGAGTTCCAATATCCATCATCTGTGATAGAGGATCACAATTTACCTCATGCTTTTGGAAATCTTTTCAAGAAACATTGGGTACACGAGTAGATCTTAGTACTGCATTTCATCCATGGACAGACGAGCAGTCTGAACGTACTATACAGATCTTGGAGGTTATGTTGAGAGCTTGCATTTTTGAGTTTAGAGGTAGTTGGGATGATTTTCTATCATTAGTTAAATTTGCATACAACAATAGCTTCCAGTCTAGTATTTAAATAGCACCGTATGAAGCATTGTATGGTAGAAGATGTCGTTCTCCGATCGGATGATTTGAAGTTTGTGAGACTAACTTATTGGGACCTGACTTAGTATAAGAAGCTATTGACAAAGTCCAGTTGATCAGACACAGATTGCGTACAGCTCAAAGCAGACAAAAGTCTTATGCTGATAAGAGAAAAAGAGATTTAGTGTTCATAATTGGAGAAAAAGTGTTCATACGAATTTCTCCTATGAAAAGTGTGATGCGGTTTGGGAAAAGAGGCAAGCTTAGCCCAAGGTTTGTAGGACCGTATGAGATACTAGATCGAGTGGAAGCTTTGGCTTATCATTTGGCACTTCCTCATAAGTTGTCCTTTATTCATCCATTATTTTATGTCTCAATGCTAAGAAAATGTATATCAGACTCATCTCAGATGCTTGAAGCACTAACTATACCGCTTGATGAGAAGTTGTCTTACGAGGAGGAGCAGATGGAAATAGTTCATAGAGAAGTAAGAAAGCTACGGTCAAAAAGAAATTGAGTTTGTTAAAGTCTTATGGAGAAATCACACCGTTGAAGAAGCTACTTGGGAAGTAGAAACAGATATACAAGCGAAGTATCCCCATTTATTTCAATTTACATGTACGTACTTGAGTTAAATTCAAGCAACGAACTTCATAAGGTGGGGAGGATGTAATACCCCAATATTTTAAGTGAGAACACATTAGATATTTAGAAAATAATTTAAATCCCAAAAAAGGAACTAACAAATAAAACAAAACAAACTAAAAAATGGGAAAGGGATCCAAGCACAAAAGAGCCGAAGCCTACTCTCTAAAAAAAGGGAAAAAAAGAACAAAAGAAGGGTTAGTGAAGGGGAAAGAAGCAAAAGATTCAGCAGAAATGAAAAATGAAAAAAATGAGCGGAAGAACTGGGTGTAGCGCATTAGAGCCATAATTATAACTGTTGAAGAATCTTAAATACTGATTGCCTATTATATGTATTACTTGAACTTTTTCTTATGGTAGATTTTAATTTCCATTCTCTTAATTGGAAGATTCTACAGAGCAATAGAAATTACACCAGTTCATTCACATAACTGAGAATTTTCTTCCTAAATAACCAATAGAACTTTATAAATTTGGGCTAATAAATTTTATGAATAGATTGGAGTTTACAAATTAGTAATTATCCATATGGGGGTAAATATAAATCCACAAATTAAGATCCAAAAATGAACCCCGATGATTGAGTATTCTAAAATAGCTATGAATTAGCCTATATTAGAAAATTAACACGAGATTGATATTATGTAATTATAGATTGATTGGAACAATTTGTACGAGTTTCTTGAGGTGAAGCAGTTGGTATTTCGGCACAAATATTGTGAGTAGTAATTTTACCGCAATTTTATTTTCAAAACTTGCATGATTTACACATGATTTTTAATATGAATATGTTACTGATTATTTTAAGTTGTATGCGGGACATGTCTTTTATTTGATATGATACTAAAATAGTTATTTGAGATGATCACTGTTGTTTTAAATATTATTTTTATCACTAGATAATTCTTCCCTTACTTGATACTGGTATCGAAATGAAATTAGATGATTTGACAAGAACTGAAGAGCCCTATATTGTTTTAAAATATTTTCCTATCAGTATATACGGATACAGAGACAAGTATAAATAGGAGTAGGCTTTGAAGGATCCTGTAGCTAACGGCGGGTTCGTTAGGTCTGGTGCACTTTGTATTTACCGAATTACAGAGTATAGTTATAACCCTCGCTAGTAGGAAGGTAGAACTAGCATAATGTTATTGATTTTCCTCGAGTAGGGACTACCGTTATATTTGACTTCATGCGAAGAAGTCTACGGTTATACCAATTACATAATCCGTTCATTGAAACCTCCCAAATTTTGAATATTGACATTATACAATGGTTACCGAGCTTATTACTCAATTGCTAATTGTATTATACTACAAGAAGAGCATGATGATACTGAATATTAGTTAATGTGTCTGAAAGGGAATTTTTATCTTATTTTCTGTTTGAGATACTAGCATATTTTCTTACGTGTAACCAAATTAAAACAATTGTGGTTAAGTGTTATTATTCACTAGGCTAGCGACTCATTCCCCACTAAAAGTTTTTACAAATACAGTAGTTGACGTGGGCGAGGATTTCGTTAATTAGAGTGCACAGGTTGATAGTTCTTGGTGAGCTTCGCACTTGTTCGCGTGGATGGAGATTTTATTTATTGTTATACTCTTTTCTTTGAACTCTTAGAGTCACTCCATAGTCATTATTTTAATATCATTAGTATCCAATTGTTATTATAGTCTTATGTTGAGTAGCATTCTCATTTATCAAAATTGGAGATAAATTAGTATTTCTAGTAGTGAATTGGTAGTTTAGTTATGGTGCAGACTTATTTTGGTTAATTGACAGTTGTCAATTGTTTGGCATGATATTAGGATATTTGATTGTTGATTTGAGATAAGAAAAATTTTGGGATGGTCTAAAAATAGGGAAAACTCTATCCGATTTTCTGTAAAATTATCGATAAGGCTTACTTGGGAGCACTTGCTCCTAAGCGCCGGTCACGATCCTAAATTAGGTCGTGACAAATTCATAATGGACATGTGAAGCATTTTATGTCAACAAAAGAGTTGAGCAAACAAGAGGAAAATCCAGGTTAGTTATTAGCTACTAGCCACTCAACCATTTCCTCCATGATGATAAATTTTCTATACTAAATAAACTTACTCTTTTCTCCCACTTAGCCAGGACCAAATATTTTATCTTAAATCTGTATTTTGGCAATTGGGAATCCACCCCGAAGAAAGAGCCAAAACGAAATTTTGCATCCCCGATCATCACTTCCAATGAAAAGACATGCCCTTCTGATTACAAATCGCACCTTCCTTGTTCCAAAAAGCCATCATAAAAATATTCCAGCCCATCTTCCATCTTTAGTTTATATTGATGGCATCCTGTTATTTAGTGATACATCAGAGGAACATGTCAACTTGCTCCGTCAATTTGAAGTATTTATAGCACAATATAGAATCATGCTTTTAGCAAAAAAGACGGTTCTTGCTAAAAAAGATATTGACTTTTTCGGAATGCATTTTGACTAAGCATGTGGAAGCATGTGGAAATGAAGCCCGAATATATATATATATATATATATATATATATATATATATATATATATATATATATATATATATATATATATATATATATATATATATATATATATATATCATGCCCGGATAATGTTTTGATATTTTTAAACCATTCAAAGACTAAATTACTTTTCAATTTCTTTTATATTTTACTTAATAAAAAACTCAATTATAGTCTTTCATAATAAAAATATGAAATTATATATCTACTTCAATAACATTAATTATTGAGTAAATTTATTCTATGTCTTTAGTGAAATTTGATATTTAAGAGCATTTTGGGAAAAATTTGGGCAAACCGAAATTGCTGTCCAACAGTTTTCAAATTAATTAATCAAATATAAATACTTTTTCTTTAAATACTTTTTCGAGAAGAACTTTAAAAAAATACTTTTTAAATTAAATTAATTTTATAAGATTAGCCAAACAAACTATTTGAAAACAAATAACCTGCTTATTTTCATTCGGCAACTTATTTATATACTTTATTTGTGCCTTATATAGCAACTATTTTCTTTTCCCATACTTTTTTTTTCTTTTGCAACATGGAGACAATGGTTCAAAAGAAGTCATATGTTTAGTTCAGATTTCAGAATTGCATAGGCTATCACGTGCCATGCATGTGAGAATGCCTCTCAAAGTCTTAGTAAGTGTGAAGAAGGTATGTTCCAATTTGACTAATTTCCTACCATTTGCTTATTTTAAAAAATAATTTTTTTATTACAAATAATTTTCAAAAAAATAATTTTAAAGAATAACGAGTTATATTTGGGTAATTACTCTTCTAAAGAATAATTTCTACCAATATCTTAAAAGGCTTATATGTAAGGCGAGACATTTTACATATGATTTAGCGAGGCTCAACCCGAGGGTGAGCGCCATTGAAGGACTGGAAGCAAGCTTCACACCTTCCACAACGGCAACTACACCGTCAACTCCACAAGAACTCCAAGAACACTCGTTCTTCTCTCACACAACACTCCTCCCTCCGATCTTGTCCCATCTCGACTTCCACGCGCGTGTCGCCCCTATATGCTGTCACCGACTAGGCTCGGACAGTGGAGGCGCCTCGAGGCACAAGTCGTAAGCCCTTTAGGTAATTTTTAATATTTTATAACATAATATAATTACAATAAATATTTATAAACAGGTAAAATTGCATAAAAATTGAAGAAATATATATATATATATATATATACATATATATATATATATATATATATATATATATATATATATATATATGTATGTATATGTATATATATATGTGTGTGTGCGTGTGCACGCGCTCCATCGTTACAAAAAACTAGTCAAAATAATTTATTATACGCTACTTAGAAGCACAAGTAACTTGAGTCTAAAAGAATAAAATTTTCTATATGGAGGAACAAAAATAATGACTAACCTGCAATTTGAACTTTGAACTTGTTGTCATGAAGGAGAATAATGTTCTCTTTGTATTCGTAATATTTTTTTTTTTGAATATTCATTGTTTTATGGAGATATTATCAGACTAGTGGACAAGATAAAGAAATGAGAAAGATCATAAATTAGGGCTTCAATCAATAAAAAGGACTTGACTAAATTTCATACATTCCATTTCCTTTTTAAAACTTTTACTAATTACCGAGATTAATTTTGAGAATTTGGGTGTTATATGAAGGACTTTTTCAACAAATTTTATTTTATAATTTGAAAAAGTCTCTAGGGTTTACACCTCACTTAAAAACGCACCTTAAATGTCCGGACATATGCCCTGAATTATTGGGCGTATGCCTCTTGAGACTTTCGCCCCACACCATTGCCTCAGGGCGTTTTTAGTGCGCCTCGCCCTAAGGGCTTGCACCGAAAATGTCTCTTAAAATATTGATTTTTACCATTACAAAAACATATATTTTTTTGTTTCTAAAAGCTTATTCAAATACCGCATAAATAAATACTTTGTTAAAATATATATGTCATTTTTGGCTATTAAATTTGGACCAAAAGGCATAAAAGAACTTTTAAGGGTAAAGAGAAGATTGAAGAAACTTGTAGGGTGAAAAACACAATAAACTCTTTTTAGAGATGCAATGGGGACGAATAGGGTTCCTTACTTGGTTCTTGTTATTAGGGCACATACACACTGTTTTGTAATTCACCTCTCCGACTCCAACAAGTCAATATTAACTGCAAAAAGAGAAGATGGAGGAGTTGAAGAAGAGGAAGCTTGATGAAATGGCCAATAATGGTCAAATTGATTCAAATTCACTGTCATCATCATCACTAGAAGAATTGCGCTCTTTGCTTGATCCTCTTGCTAAACCCCAGCTTGTTGATCTTCTCGCTAAACTGTATGTATTTTTAATTTTTGATTTTTCTCCATTTGTTTCTGTTTTTTTTCCTTTTTGAATTTTTACAAGGTAAGTGTTGGGGATGTTTATTGGGATGAAGTATTCCGTAGTAATAATGCTAAAAGTTGGTTCTTTCCAATTCTGAAAATCCCTTTAGTTGCTTATATCGTGAAGTGTGTGTAATATATAGAGGCATTTTTTTCGTGAGATACTTCCGTCCCGATTTAGGGGCGGTATTTGATTAAGCACGGAGTTTCAAATTAAAGACTTCTGAAATTTGTACCCTAAAATAAGTAATACACATTTGTGTGGCTATAAATCATCTAATTGTGTGGCTATAAATCATTCTTTCCGGGACAAACTTAAGGAGAGTATGATTTGGCTGTAACACTTTGGCTGTCTGATAAGAGCTTATTTTTGTTAAATGAGAAGAAGTTGGAGCTGAAAATAAGCTTTTGATTCTTATAGGCAAGTTAAACATGTCCTCAGTCACTCGTCAGAATTAAATTATTGAAGGAAACTTGGTGGACCATTGATGGAGAATGTGGTTTTTATAATTTCTCAAGTTATGTAACAGGGTTAAAGCCGTTTAATGAAAATATAGAGGAGCTGGGCTTCTTCAAGGTCTAAGTTATTGGTTGACTGTGTCGAATGAGGAAACATCCGTGTTATCAGGAATCAAAGACTTTAACGCTGATAGTAACACGTCAGTGAACTGTCATTGAAAATTTCATCACATGCCTAAGTATAAGTATATGTCATATACACTATCTCATGATTATCGTTTGTCCGTTTTATTGAGTTTATGTCTGATTTTTAAAAAAAATTGAGTTTAGCGCTCAATCTTGACTTGCAGAAATTCTTCACATTGAGCATTGAATCACTTATGTGAATCATTTGATGGAACAATATTAAAAACATACTTACAATCTTATTTTTCCTATTTTGAGCGAAGTTTAACGTAGGGTTTAGTACAGTTTGGTCTTTCATGTTAGCACTAGTCTTATGGTTCAGTTTGAGTATATCCTATTTTCTTTTGATGGTGCTCATTAGGTTATGTGCTCATGCTAGGGGACATTTTTTATGTTCCTCGTAATTGTGTGTGGTGTGAATTGACCTTGTGCATGTGTGCTTGTTTGCATGTTTGGCGTGAAGAGGGTCACAATACCCTTCTATTGCAGAAGAAATTAAAAGTGTTGCAAGCGCAGAACAATCAATTAATAAAGATAGTGTTGCAAGTGCAGATCCAGCTCTTCGAAAGCTTTTTGTCCGTGGTTTAGCTTGGAATACTACATCAGAAAATTTGTGTGCTGTGAGTGCATCACTGTTTGGTGCTTGTGACTTTGTGTTCCCTTGGTGATTGTGCAAATGATGATATGAGTCCTTAAAAGGATTGTGGTCATGAAGTTTCATGCCACCTTCTTTTATCTTTTATTGAATCTATTTGATGTCACCTCTCTCAAACCCTTAGCAAATGCATGCCTGTTTCAAATAACATCATTAAGGATGATTGTGTCCGCAGGCATTTACAGAGCATGGTGAAATTGAAGAGGGTGCTGTGATTACTGACAAAGTAACTGGAGTATCACGTGGCTATGGTTTCATCACTTATAAAGATGTGGAATCTGCTCAGATGGCCCTTAAAGCACCAAGCAAAATGATAGATGTAAACACTAGATTCTTTAATTATGTTGTCTTGATATTTGAACTTTGTTGGAAATTTATATGTAGTTTTATTGTGTCGATTGCTTGATGCTAACAATAATAATAATAATCAAAAGAATTGCTTTATGCTAATATTTCTCTCTTTTCAAGAAATATTTGTAGGCCTACAGTAGCTAGATACTCTGCAATTTGGATTAAGTGAAACAAACTCTGAAGCATGTGTTGAACTTAAGTTCTTGAAGTAAAACTTACCTAAACACAGGATATCTTGATATCTCACTTACCGTTTGGACCTTCTTGACACAAGATAAATGAGATGTAAAGTTTTCTTTACTAACATACATGTGCAGGGCCGCATGGCTGTTTGTAACCTCGCTTGTGAAGGTTTAAGCAGTACCACTGTTACCGCTGACCAAGCCCAAAGGAAGCTGTATATTGGAGGTTTATCATCAGACACAACAAGTGAGATGTTGCTCAGCTTTTTTAGTAGGCATGGTGAGATAGAAGAGGGTTCAGTTGCATATAACAAGGACACGAAGACATCACGGTAAGAGATACATCTCTGTTTGCATTACAAATAATAAAACTGTTCCGTCTGTTAGCATAGCTCTAACAAGTTTGTAATTTTCATATGAAGTGGTTTTGGTTTTGTCACATACAAGACAGTTGAGGGTGCAAAGAAAGCTCTAAATGATCGACAAAGGATTCTTGGGGTAAGGAGACGGTCGGCTATCTTTCTACAAGATGATGCTGATAAGTTTTGTACTATTCTGCATACAGTATATAATGAGACATTTTCAATGCTGTGAATATTATGGTCTCCTCGCTAAGAGTAGTACTGGTGCTCGGTGAAGTATTGAACTAGGAAAGCTTTGTTATATTAGAATGAAATGAATAATGATTGTTACGTGTTGCAGGTACAATTAAGATATTCAACTTATTTGTTGTCTAAAGATTTTGTTTATTTATTATGGTTGCAGGGCAGGAATCTTACTGTGAAGCTTGCTGATAATCACAAGGGTAAAATTACAGAGTCCCAGTTACGAGCAACTATGGTGCCGATGTCCATGCCATTGGCACCTGTGTATCCACAAGCTCAGAAGACGCATCCCAGCCCGGCAGCACCTGTTGGTTACGGTTATCCACAAGCAATGGCTGCTTACACAAATTCAACATACTCAAACCAACCAGCTGGTTACACAAATTCGACATACTCAAGTCAACCAGCTGGTTACACAAATTCAACATACTCAATTCAACCAGCTGCAGCTCCTCCGTACTCGGTCCAGCCTCAATTTCCTTACCCCCAGTATCCTGGTAAGCAAGAATCTCAACCGACTCCAGCATCTTTTGGGGGTTATCCATACTACATGGGGAAGCAATGAGTACCGGCACCTGAATCCTAGGTAGTATTGGCCTCAGTTTGTTGTCTAATTATATAGCTATTTTGTGCTAGTCACTCCAAAGTGCCAGTGCCATGTGTTTGATTTGTGTATTCTTTCTTACTGTTAGAATACATACATTTTTTATCTTAGAAGAGAATATGTAGTAAACAACCTGAATGTAAGATTGGATTTCCTCATGAAGTTAGTTAAAAGATTAGAGGTTTTTGACAATGTAGATGGGCAGCTCTCTGGTGTCAGCTATGAGCTAACATCCCATAGTACATAGAGAGAACACAAATGCAAAAGATAAAACGTACTCACAGGTGTGACCTATTGGTTAATGAAGTACGTTGAAAACCATGAGGTTCAAATTCCAGTCGAGGAAACAAAAATACTAGGTGGTTTTCTCTTTTATGTAACTTTTGGTGAATAGAGTTACGCGATACCTTTACCAGTGAAATGTAACATATATCTCATGAAATTAGTCGAGGTGGAATCCTGTCGTTAATATGGGAAAAACAAATTTTAGTCCTTTGACCGGGGACTTGATCCTTTCTGCATAAGTTGGACATTTAATCAATTACTATACTTGTTAATCAATCTTTAGTAAACATTCTTATAAACGTTGGCATTTCGTTAATAAGTAATTCTTTTCATAAAATGATTATAACTAAGTTCAGGTGCGGATGATAGATAAGCTAGAATAGTCTCTAAAAGTTGTGATATTACTCCATGAAATTATGAAGTGCACGTCTTTTATTCTTCTCCGCTTAAATATTTGTGACGTATGCTTTATTCATACGAGCTGCACTTTTACTACTGAACTGTACGAGCTGCGGTTTTACTACTGGACCAAAACCCTGGTGCAAAGGCACACAATCTATGCGAGTTAGATTTTTAATTAGTGACTCATCAAAATCGATAAGGTTGCTTTCCAAAAGGTGGTGGGGAGACTTTAGTTACTTATCCATGTTGTTAGAGGTGCAAAAGTTCCAAATTCCTATAATTTAATTAATCTATGGTCAATTTAATTTTTAGGTAACGTTAGGGAATCTCTTGTCCCATATATTGCTTAGGTACACTTTTGACAGTACGCTTAGAGGGCATTTATTTATTAATAGTTGGTTTTGGGTATACCTTTGGTGGTGCACGTTCTAAAGCGTCTAGATATTGGCCTAGTTGTTAATTGGCCGGTGTTAGGTGTATGTTTTATGTACGTTAGTAGGGTTAAAATAGCTAGGGTTACATATTTTTCGGATTGGTCATTCAAAAAAAAAATTATCGTTTATAAAGTTATTGAAAAATAGCCTCTATTTTACTGTAACATAGACAGATCCAGCATAATATATTGGATATCGGTGAACCTGTGTATGAACTTGCAGCATATTATGTTGGAACTCCAATACGTGAAAAGTTCCAGCATAATATACTGGAGATTGGAGCACTTGTGCATGACTTCCAGCATATTATACTAGACCGTGTATTATACTGGAACTCCCATATATTATGTTGGAGTTCCAGTATACTTATATTGGAACTCTATTATAATATGTTGGAGTTCCAGTATACTTATATTGGAACTCTATTATAATATGCTGGAATTTCAGTATATTATGCTGGAGTATTTTTTGAATTTTGAACAGTGTTTTCGTTCAAATTTATCTTTAGATGAAAAGTAGTTAAATTTCGATTATTTTTTAAACTGTGGCAATTTTTGAATGGCCAATTATAAATTTGACTATTTTTGAATTTCTCTCGTTAATAAGCGAGGCAAAATTAACCCAAATCTATTTGACTCGCTCAACTAACCCCCCACCCCTAGAAAAAAAAACTTTTAATGAGTTTCGACTAGAACAATTTTAAAAATGGGTTGTTTTGGGGTACCCAAGTTAACCCATAAAAAATCATAAGTCCAAAATTGACATTTATTCCAAATATATAAGATAATTTTGTATATACTTATTTAAAAGTTGAGAATGTTGTAAAAATTTGGGTTAATTTGGATAGGTTAGATTACATCTATTGTTTAGCTGTTGCTTCAAAATACACACGCAAGTATACATGGTCGACAAGTAATATAGGATTGTAAGTTCAGATATCGTGCCCATAAGGACTTATGATTAACTATCAACTAAATTAAACCAAACAATTAATCTATTCAAGTGAATCCTGATGTATGAATATTTAACTAATATTAATATAGAGTAACAATTTAAGAGATTAAAGAAAACAAGCTAGCGAATTATAGAGACGAATTCAATGTGAGTGAATATTCTAGAGCTATGGGTTAGCTAACAATCCTATTGACTTTTTCACTTAAATTATCTGATTAATTTATCTTGTTTATTGGTTGACAGGGTTAATATTGCTCATAGCCTTCTCCCGAAGCACACTCGTCCTATTCAAGCTAATCTAGCGCCTATATTCGTATTGAATTAGAATTACAAGAACACATTTATAAATCCTGTATAGTAACCAAGCAAGGCGATTAGGTATATTCTTATCCTAACAATAAATCTTCTCCCTCCCCCCTCTCCCGAGTTACGATCTTGCTCTAGGGGTGTTCGTGGTTGGGTTTGGGTTGGTTTTCTTCCAAAAAGAAATTCAAACCAAGTAAGTCGATTTTTCAAATATTGGAACCAAACCAATTAAGTCGGTTTCTATCGATTTGGTTTTTATCGGCTTTTCGGTTATTTATCGATTTTTTCTTAACATGAGACATACACTACCAAACGCATATTTTAGCGACTACATTTTTTACGTAACACAATTAAACCAAATGCTCTTTGAGAAATCTATCGCTTACCAAGATATATTGATAATAACTGAATCAAATAGTGATGAATAAATTAAGTACTCAATTAAAAATTAATTATTTTAACATGAAATAAATTCTTGTACTTAGCAAAAAAAAAATACCAATCAAACTAGAATGTATAGTCAAAGAATTAGATTATTATAATAGCAAAGAATAGACAAAAAATACAAATGACTAATATGTACCATAAAATTTTAGAAACTTTATATAAAAATATACATATATATATAGGTGTAATAATAATTTTAAATAGCCACTTTTATAGTCAGTTTGGTTCATTTATTCGGTTATTTTTAAAATAAAAACAAACAAAACCAAATCAAATTTGATCGGTTTTTAAAATCCAAAATCAAAACCAAACCAAACCTAAAAAGTATCATTTTTTTTGTCGGCTTGGTGCGGTTTTCAGTTTGGTTTGATTTTTCGGGGTTTTTTGAACACCCCCATCTTGCTCTACTTAATCTTATATGCAAGCTAGAATTCGCTCTCCCGAGTTCAATCCTAGATTTGTAAATAGTATTCAATTGGTGATCAAGCAATCAAATCAAGATTGAATAAATAAACCAATATGATAAAATAATAAGAACAATTTAAGGTTCAAACTATTCATGTAGAAACCAAAACTCTAGAACTAATAAACTATGAAATTAAAGGAAGAAAAGAAAAACTAGTTAGAAGGCTCCCCCGAATGTGGTGTGTGTATGGGTGTTAAATGGGCCGAGTTGGACCGGTTTCGGACCAGCCCAGACCGGTAGAACCCGAAAGCGGCCCAGACCATTAATAAGGGATTGGGCTGGGCTAGGTAGGGGGTTTGGGGGGTTAGCTCGGTTTAGATAACCCAAACGAGTAACCGGAGCTGGTTGTACCCGGTAGAGTGAATAGTACCTCTTACCGGGTTAACCGTCCCGGTTCAAACGGTAACATTTTTTTTTATTTTTTTTAAATTTTTGTACTGGTGGGCCCCACCGATCGTCGCAACGGCCAGACCATGTTTTGGTACGTTGGCCAATGGAAATATTGCACAAATAGCCTATTTTTTAAAGTTTTAATCCTTTTTCAATTTACAAAACGAACCTTCTCTTAAACTATAAATACCCCCTCCCCCTTCTTCATTTCTTTACTCAATACTCATTTCTCAATCTCAATTTGTCTCATTCTCCAATTTGCAAGACTACAAGTTTTCAATTCATTATTTCATATTCTAATTTTATTTGGATCTCTTTTCTTGAATTTAATTTATCGTGTTTTATCATTCAGAATTTTGAGTTACAGTTGAAGTTCAAATTTGAAATTCTTGCTTGACGTTTGTTCGTGGTAACATCGGAATTGCGTAATCAAGTGCTCAATTCATTGTCGAATTTGGTGCATTCCCTCCAACTCTTTCTCTTATTTACTATTTTAATTGAACATTTAATTTTAGCTTATACTTTAATTTTTATAATATATTTAGTACTGCTAAAAGAGCATGTAAAAGAGTTACTGGTAGGAGAAATAAAAAAAGAGGTAATCATTCAGCATCTGGTAGTAATAGTAATAACCTATTATCATTTACACATGTTTCTGAAACATCGCCTAGTGATAATATAGATATAGATTATGAACAATTAAAAGAAAATTTTGGAATAGAAGATAATGAAATAGGAACAAAGATGAGATACCAGCTACACTTTACTAGTGCTGGAGCTGGTAGTGTAGGAGTTGCTATAAGGGGTGGTGGTCATGGAACTAGGAGTAGACCATTTGTGGCTCCGACTACTAATCGTAGAAAAAGAAGTAAGGTTTGGAACTTTTTTTGAAATAATAGAGGGTACTGATAGAGTTAAATGCAAAATTTGTAATGATGATTTTAAACATTTGACTGGTGGAAATTTAGGGGGGACTGAGACGCTTAGTAGACATATGAGAACTGAGCATCCCATAGAATGGGGCGCTGATGGTGATGGAAATCAAACAACTCTTAACCCTAATACTAGAGGTCTAGTGAAATATGATAAAATGAAGGATCGTGAGGAGTCAGGAAAATGATTTCTTTGGATTTTCTACCTTTTTATTTTGCTTCTTCATCATATCTTATTATGTATATTCAAAGGATTCACAATCCTTTATTTAAAGATATCCCTAGAAGTACTTGTAGAGCTGATATCTTTAGACTTCATGGACAATATCAAACATACATACGTTATTTGTTTAGCCACATTCCTTGTAGAGTTTCTCTAACTTCTGATATTGGACATGTTGTTAATGAAAATGATTATTTGACAATTTCATGTCATTGGATAGATGATACTACTTGTATGCAAAAACGTATTATCGCTTTTAGATATGATGAAAATCAGAGTCATACTGCTGCGTTTATAAGTAGTACTATTAATAAAGTTGTTGAAGTTTATAATCTAAAGCAAAAAATATTGTGTATGCCATTTGATAATGCTTCTAACAATAATACCGCAATTTCAATATTAAAACTGAATTTGCAACCACCTCTTGATGATATTTTTCATGTTAGGTGTGCATGTTATATTTATAATTTAATTTTTAAAAGTGGCTTTGATCTATTTTCAACTGAGATTACTCATGTTAGAAGAGCAGTTGGTGTCATTCAAGAAAATAATAGACAATCTAGAATAAAGGAATTTAAGAATAAGTGTGTCCAGTATAACCTTAAACCCATATTCATGCCAGACGAGATTGTACTAGATGGAATTATACATATATATTTTTAAAATGTTGCTACAAATATAGATCCCCAATAACTAAAGATGTTCATGTGCATTGGACTGATCCAAACAGTATATTAACAACTATTACTTAGGAGGTCATTAATAATGTTGTTAAATTTTATACAGCTACTGTTGAGTTTTCTGGAGCATATTACCCTACTGTTACAATGGCGTTAGTACATATAGCTGAAATTTCTTTTCTACTCTTTGAATTAAGAAGAAAGAAAAACATAAGGATGTTATTGAAACAATGCAAGAAAAATTCAAAAATATTTCTTTCCAATTCCTCCGGTTTACTTAATTGATGTTTTAAATCCTTCTATTAAGATGTCTGATTGTTACCAATTAATGAATTCTTTATATATTTATATGGAGATTGGACCAACTGAAACCCCAGCTTTATATGTTTCAATGAACAAGCTAAATGGTTATTTACAATAATTATATAATTATTATGCAAATGTAATTGATGGTGCTGCTCGTGCTATAAGCAATGTTAATCCCATTATGCATTGTATCATTTCTGCTACTATTGATGATGAAGAAGGCCTTGATAGTTTTAATTTTTTTTTTACATTTTCTAACACTCATACCAGTAGCAGGAACATTGATGAACTTCAATTCTACTTGCAAAAGCAAAAAGAGCCTCGTACAAAGGAATTTTCACCGTTAGGATGGTGGCATGAGAATGAAAAGCAATTTCTCTGTTCTTTTTGCTATGGCTCGGGACATGGTGAATGTGCCAATTTCTATTGTTGCATCGGAGAGTGCATTTAGACAACCCAGACAACAACTTGGAGATACCCGTCACTCATTGGGAAGCAATGATTTCGAAGTTTTAGTATGTTTCATAGATTGGATTAGATCGGAACGAAGAAATCAAGGGTGTGAAGATGTTGATAGCCCAGAAGAATAGGAACTTGGAGATATATTAACACATGGTAACCCATCAAAATTTAACACTCCAGAAGAAGGTCAATAAGTTCAAATTGATTATGAAGAACTTGCAAGGGCAATGCAAAACCTTTAAATTTACTTGTTGTTAAAAATGTAAACCTTTTAATTTATAAGTTTGAAACTTTGAATTATGAAATAAATGTAGCCCTTGCAATAAGTGTAATTTTTTTCCATCTTCCTTGTATTCTTTATGTTAATACTTTGTATTAATATAACTTACAATAGTTATACAAAATTCCAAAAACAATTTAAAAATACACTAAACCCAGCCCGGCCCCCTCAACCTCTAATCCGCATGGTTTAATTTTTACCCGGATGAACCCGTACCCGTTAAATATGTTAAGAATCAACCGCAATGGGCCAGGACCGTAACCCGTATGGGTCCAAAAAATAAAGGCCCGGCCCGACCCGACCCACCCGTTTAACACCCATGCGTGTGTGTTCCTCCACGTGAATTCTCATTAAAATTATGTTATATCTATTCTAAATTAGATTTAGGACTTCTTATATACAAGTTGGGATCATGTAGGACCGAAATAACCTTGTCTCGTCACGTAAGGTTCTGGCCAGCGCTGTGGCGCTGGAGGCACTGAACGCTTTTCCATTTCAATTCTTGGTGCATTAGAAGTCTTGCTTAGGCCATCTCCAACCTTACCCCATTTTCTCCTAATGGGGAAACTATTAGGGTAATAAAGCTCCAAACCTCCCCCATTTTTTCTCCCAAAATGGAGGATAAATAGTGTTCCCTCAAATATGGGGGTACACTATTCATCTCCCCCATTACTATTCATGCATATTTTATTATTTAACTTTTTAAATTTATCTCTTTATATATACCTAATTATATTTAAGTAATATCTTTATATTACTAATTTTACATCTTAACTTTGGCGTATAATTTTTATAAATTAATTTTTGTGCATTTTTATTTTTATGCAAAATTATAAGTTAATTTTATTATAAGTTATAATTGTACAAAAAATATATAATAATATAAAAAATGAATGGTAAAAATATAAAATATTAGATGTTGTTAAAATTGAAAGGACAAGAATATAATATGGGTTATTATTTAACTTACCGTATATATCCAAAACGGTCAACCCTTGTGTAAATTATTCGTGAGCCACATTCAGCAAAGAAAAAATTGTTTGCGATGAAACAAGAATAAAGTTGACAAGTTGTTGACCGTGCATTCAGAGTTTTGCAACAACGTTTTACATTAGTTACATGACCCTCACGTTTTTGGCAAAAATAAGTGTTACATGATAAAATGACTATATGTATTATACGACACAACATGATAATCGAGAATGGGCGTGATCTTAATGCACCAACTCAAGATTATTTGGAAGGTCCACCTCCAACAGTAGAAATGGCAGTAGATGAAAATCAACAATTTCAAAAAAATTTAGTTTGACATAGAACAATTAAGGACAAAGATACTTATTTTTCACTTCGTAATACATTAATAGATTATTTATGGGAGAATACTAGAAGTTGAAGTTGAATATTGATATAGTATTTCGAATGAATTTTATCGTTATGTATTATGTCTTTAATTAATCTTGTATCGCAATGATTTCACTTTTATTTGAAATATTAGTTAATCTATAATTATTGCTTACAAATTATATTATTTAAAATTTTATGGAATTATTTTAATGAAAATAGCAAATTAATGAAAATAAAAGATGGAATTTATTTAATTGACGAGAAAATCCCTATTTTGGGCCAAAATGACGGTAAAGGTTGGAGATGCCCTTATTCCTGTTTTCTTGTCTTTCACTTGGGGGAAGAAATATCAAAGGGTGTCCCCCTTTGTCTCCTCCTTTTTTTTCTTCTGTGTTTTATCCAGTTTCGTTCTAAATATCTTTAGCTTCACACTATTTTATTCCTGCATAATTAAAATATAATATTAAGCATAAATAAATATAATTAATACTCAAACGATGATTAAAAGTACTTTATTGTGAGGCAATAATAATTAAATATATGTATCTTTTGGCCGAATATCAACACCCACACTTAGACTCTTGCTCATCCTCGAGTAAGCATCAAAATCACTATCAATAAATCAAGCCTATAACATACCACCACTTCGATTGATACTAATAATTAGGTAAATAGCAACTCAAACCATCAGATATACACTTCCTAATCATCATGTAAGACAAGCCACAAACAAACAACAATTTCTAACCTCCTAATATCAGAGGGGGACTCTAACTCACTAATTTTAAGCTCGCTTACCAACTTTGTCAAATAAAACTAATAACATCACCTATCTATCATGAAACAAGTTCCCTCACAAGAATAAATAGTCCATATCCAAAATCAAAGAATGAATATAATGTAAGGACTTAGCATCAAAGAACATCTCCCGCACTTACAAAGAAATTCATATATATGCACAAAGAACCATATGCTTACCCATTACATACATTTCTACTAATTAAGTATGCTCCAATTGAATCAAATAGGACTTTACGGGGTTGTAATATTGGCTAAGGGACGGGTAAGAGAATTATATGATAGTGAATTAAACTTCACTAAGCGTTACATTTTTAGATTTCATCACCCATTATTTTCTACTCTTCACTTTATTTTCAATCTTCTCTTTATCAATTGATATACAAGTATTTTCCTCACATCAAGAATGTTTTTTTATGACACGTTCTTTTCACGAGGGCCTTTTCATCACTTTCAGCTATCGTTGGTCACCAATTTTCATTTCATCCATTTTCTTAAAATTTATCAATTAATATCATAGCTAAGCAACAATGCTCAAGGAAGCAGGGTGTAAAACTAGGGACTCAACAAAAGAATCAAGGACAAAAATACGGCTTCCAAAGAAAAGGCTATGGGATCAAAGGGCTAACTAGTGGTACAATATCTGAAAAGACTAAAATTCATAAGACATATCAAAAAATACTATTATCATCTTTTAATCAAAGCAAAACTTTTATTTTTCTTCAATAACATACACGGAAAGTTCTAGACTCAGATGCAAAACATGGAATATATGTGAGAAATACTTACCCCACATGGAATAAGGATCAAACAAGATATATCAATTCTACTCTAAGACAGACATGATTGTGAACAAAAAATAAGAATAAGTTATATACAGAGTCATAACCCCGAGCTTCGGTGTTAGAAAGTCTGCTATTTTATTCATTACTCAAGCACTCAGAGAAAAGTACTACTCAAGCTCAGACCAAAATATGCTAGTATCAAACAAGTCATAAAGGTTTTTCTTCTCTTGCTTTTGCTACTCCTGAAAAAATCTAATCCTAAAAATAAAAATAAAAAAGTTTACCCGGTTCAAGTTACATCCCCTGAAAAAAGAACCGATGCACAAAGAAAAACTAAGAGGGAATATTAGCTAAATAAAACTAACTAGAAAAGAAAAAAAGAAAAAAATCTTTTTATTTTTATTTATTGGACTTTAATCCTCAAGAAAGTTGTCCACAAAATCCATCATCGGGAAAACTGTAAATTTTCTGCTTTTTTCCCCCTCAATTTTTCATTTTTTCTTTTTATTTGAAAAAATAAAATAAAAACCACTGCACTAAGAATGAATATTACAACTAAGGTCGGATAGCACTGAAAATCACACAGATAATTTCCTCACCCCACACATAAAATAGTGCGATATCCTCAATGCATACAATAAATAACAAGAAGGTAAACTGGTAGGCCAAAGGCCGAATGCATTAGTAGCTCATGGGATACTCAGACTTCTCCCAAGTATGATCCCTTGTGCGGGTACCTCACACTTGGTTTCAACCACCAACTCGATTTTGCACATGCCTATTGGCTTTGACTCTATGCTTCTACTCCTACAAAACACAAAAATAATACTACAAAAAAATTAACCCAATAAAATAACAACATAAATAAAAGAAACCCAAAAAACTAGAATTGAGTTGCCTCCCAACAAATACTTGATTTAACGTCGCGGCACGACATCATCACTTTCACCACGTTTTCTTCCATTTTGAAGATATGAATTGCGCCACCAATTTTGCATTGATTTTTCTATCACGTTCCATGGGCAATGGTGTAAATATAAAGGAAACAAACAATAAATATAGCAACTTGCACTTCTTGGCCCTTAAGTGAGTAATGTCCTTGTTCCTTTATGGTGTGGTTAATTTTAGAATATAAGGGTCTTGCTGTTCATCTATACATCTCTCCAAAGGCTCAATCTCCATGTCACCATCCAAATATAATGTAGAAAAATAATTAGAATGAAGACCAACATGCCTCGACTCCAAAACTGCATTATTTTTCAAATCCCCAAGAAAAGATACTTCCTCAACCTCAGCATCATCCACAACAACATGGTCTAATAATTGGTATTTTCATTTTAGCTCCTCAATTTGGCCTAGTATATCTTTTTCAGCTTCACACAACTCATCACTAAATTATTAGAAGTTACACACATCAATCGTTGCACTCAATTGTGCCTCCAACTCACGAATAGAACTGCCAAATTGGTCGATCTCTTGTTCTAGTTTAGCTCTCCTTCTGTAAAGTATTGCATCTCATTCGTAATTATCTCAAGGAAACCTCCATATTCCTGTGAACATAATGTTCTATGCCATCCAATTTATTACTCTTGTCAAATTTACAAGAATTACTAGAATCAACATAAGAAGGGGTTGGAGTAGGAAAACAACACCTAGGACAATTATCATAATTTCTACCACAAATAGTACAGATTGAGATGTTGCACACAACTCGGTCCTGAGAAAATATTGCCATAAGAGGGGTCCTTTACGATATGGGCAAAATATCACAAAAACAAGAATACTTCTCGTTCAAAGATGCTATGTAAAAAATACATATAATACTAACTACAATAAAAAATAAAATATTTATACATAAAAATTAAAAATCTAGTCTAGTAAAATAGTTAATTTCTAAGTCCCCGGAAATGATACTAAAAGATTGTTGCTCCCAAATGCACACGCAAGTATACATAATCGACAAGTAATATAGGATTGTAATTCCAGATATCGTACCCACAAAGACTTGTGATTAACTAGTAACTAATTATAACTAAATAATTAATCTATTCAAGCGAGTCCTAACGTATCAATATTTAACTAATATTAATCTAGAGTATAAAATTAAGATATTAAAGAAAACAAGTTAGAAAATTCTTACACCTCCTTTTTTACACAATTACCCTGCGAAGGGCGTAGATAAGGGAGATTTTCAAATTAAAGGACAATCGGAACGAGATTTATTTTAAAGATTTCAGAGTCTCCACTTGAAATAATTAATGGTATCCCAATTCACTGGTTTAAATCCTGAATCGAGGAAAGTTTGACTCGATATACAATCTGCGAGCCAGAAATCTAGGTAAAGAATTCTGTTAACCCGGGAGAAGGTGTTAGGTATTCTCGATTTCCGTGGTTCTAACACGGTCGCTCAATTGTTATATTCGGCTTAATTATCTAATTTTGATGCATTTTTGTACCTCTGTGCAAATTACATTTTTAACCGCTTTTATTCACTTTTAAGAAGATTGCAACATCATTAAAACACATTTTGAACCACGTCACATAAATGTACCCGTAGCTCGCAACATATTTTGCCTAATGTTGAGATTTGTGTTTGAGTTACATAAATGCGCACCCGTATTTAAGAAGGTAAATTATTTAACTAGCTTTCCTAAGGTAATTGTGTGTTTTTCAGATTTGTGAGGACAACAGAAAAATTTGCTAAGTGGTACACCTCAAATTCTAAGGATTCAAACCCAATTAAGCAAGATCCATATTATTATTATTTTTCTTAGGCGCGGCGCACCTTGCTTATAATTATAAAGGGAGATTAAACTAATCTTCATAAGTCCATGGGTGTTTGTATTTGATACAGCTATTTTAATTAATGGTTGAGGGATCCAAATACAATTAGCTAGATTGCCGGTCTTGTCTTAAATCTCCTTCAGGATTTTGGGCCTAAGCTAACAATTGGCCCAAAATTATGTGAAACATCTATATTAAGGGGGGTGAGGGGACTGAGGAGGCTGAAGAATATGCAGCCTTCTATTTCAAAGCCCCAGGATCGAATCCTTTTGGCTACAAGTCAGTGCACAAGCCAAGAAAACCAAGATGAACTTAACCATTTCAAAGAAAACACAACTCAAATTAAATTATCATTCTGTATTCATGCTACTCTTATTTTCCCGAGTTAATTTTAAGGAACTTCAACAATTACTTAATAACTTCAAAAGCATAACACTATCAGTGTAAAAAATAACTTCAGCATTAGGCTGTAACACGCATCTAACATCCATGACTATGGACCTAGAGCCAATTATGCCAATCAATTAACCTGCAGACTTAATCATTCCTTAACAACTTATTTATTATATCAATGTAGTATAATTTAAAGGAAATTCAACACTACTGTTGGTTCAGATAAACAGAACTAGAAAGTGCAGTCATTATGCTATGCTAACACGACCCAATTTTTAATTACAACAAGGTTTTATCAAATCAAGCTTTAATACTGCACAATGACTATAAATTGAGACATACAGCTGATTCCTAACTTGTGCTTCCATGTTATATGTCAAATAGCATCCATAGTATCAAGACATACCTAGAAAAAAAAAGAATCAAGTATAGGTGAAGGACAAGACCTAGCAACAACAGGAGAAACAAACTCGACAAGAATCAACCAGAACCAACGATAAATAGAGTTTTTTGAAAAAATCTTAGATGCAAATCATTCTAACCCAGGTTTAGCTTTCAAAACATAATCAGACTACCCTAGACCCCATGTGAACTAGAAAATACTCCAGAAATTCAAAGGGAACTCAAAGTTCACGTTTTTACCCAATGAAACAGTAGCTTTCAATATTTAGCTGCCTGAAGTTTTTGGAATTTTTCAGTTCTTAATCTCTACCTTCTAAAGCAAAAAAGAATGCATTTATAGGCAAGCAACTAGGGCACCCTTCAAATTTTTTATTTTGCATTGTAGTCCCTTTAAGTTTTAGCTTTTTGCTTACAAATCCTTAATATCCTGACTTGCTACCCAAGTTATACCATCTAAAATCCTGAAATTCAAATTAGAACCCTAGCCTAGAAGCTTCTAGAGGCTTCTATTTTCTGTTACTGCAAGTTTCTCTATGTGATATACCCAAATTACCCCCAATTATCCTTGTATTTACTTTGGTAAATTAACCCAACCTTCAGCTCATGGGTTAAGCTGACCCAACACTTAAACCCAACTGGATTGAACTCTTTCCCTTGGGCTTTCAAAGCCATCCTAAAATCAACCCAATTCAGAACTTCCAACATAACCATAGCAATTTTGCATTGGGTCCAGAAGTAGAAGAAGATAACAAATATCTAAAACTAAACTATAGACGAATAAGATGATTACAGAAGGACTAACAACTAAATTAAGCAATGAGCAACAATGACTTGAAATTAAAGAAAAATGAACTGATAAATGAAGGTCAAAACAGAACAACACGTAAAAGGTGTTAAATTGTAGTTATCCGGGGCATGCAAAAGTGAAATACAAACAAGAAAAAGCTAAAAAGAAACAGAAGTGAAGGGCACATCTGTCTGTGATGAACAAGTAAAGTCCAGCATCAAACTTTTAAATTAGCCTTGCTATGGGTCGAATTAGACCTTAATCACGTGTTTTCAATGAAAACATGTGACTAAAGTACAAATCGAACCCAATTATCCAATTGATCATAAAGAAAAATCTAGTGTTTTCAGTTCAATTTGAAATTTGAGGAGTTTGGGTAGGATTTGAGGGAAGCTATACGGGTTTTGACGATGAGGAGATAATGGGGAACATGCGGTGTTAATTTGGGTGGTGGTGCCGCTGGTTGTGGTGGAGGATCAGAGCTTTCAGACAATATTTGAGAGGTTTGGCGATGATTTAGGGGAAGGTGATGGTAGATTCGAGAATAGGAGAGGGAGGAGAATCAGCAGTGTTAATTTGGGAACAATTGGAGCTCCGCCGCCGGCGAAGGCGATTTTCGTCTGGCGGCCTATGGGGGTCGGCGGTGGAGACGGGGTGTCACTAGCATTTCAGGTGTGAGAGGTTAGAGACGGGGTTTATATATATATATATATATCCCTAGTTCTCAGCCATTGCATCAAAGATCCTACACGGCTGAGATTAACTCGTGCCAAATGACGTCGTTTGGTTATAAGGGGGACTGGACCGGGTCTGGGATGGGTATTAGACCGGTTTTGGTGGGTTTTGGGCTGGCCCAAATGTTTTTATTCTTCTTTTGATTTTCATTTTTAAGATTCTTTTTTTTTTCATTTTCAAAATTAACTAAAAATCTAAATTAAATTATAAATCCTAAATTAACCTATAAAAGGCCTAATTAATCCTACATAATCATTATCAAAAATAATAAAAATGAAATTACAAGAAAAATCACCTAAAAATCAAATTTAAAATTAAAAGTACAAATTAAACTATTTTTTTATTCTATTTTTTATAAAATGACTAATTGTTAATTAATTCTTGAAAAATGATCAAATGAACTTCTAAATGCACATGCAACACATATTTTTTGTTTGTACTTTTTACTAATTAAAATGCATAAACAAAATACAAAAAATTAACGAAAAATACCACAAAAATCCACAAAATTACAAATAAATAAAAGAAATTATTTTGTTTGAATTTATGAGAGTAATTCATATAGGGCAAAGATCACATGCTCACAGCTGCCCCTCTTTGCTCGGAAACAAGAAGCGTTTTTGTGCAAAGATAAATGAGCGAATACGAATGATGTTTGCCCGTTCGAATACTCTGTGAGAAGAATTTTTGAAAAGCTTGACCGCACCCTTCTTCAGAGGTTGCCTACATATCCTCGGCTAAAAAGGAATCATGTCAGTGTAGTTCAGAAGTGTTTGGTAGCTTGAGCTACTGAAGCTGTGATCTCACCGTTGCTGATGTTGCTGCTATTGCTTGCTAGATCCCCTTATTACACCATGTCAAAATAAAATAAGCTAGACTAAGCTATGACCTATGGATTGCAAAAGAACCTATCTATGTCTTCAAACTTGCTCTTGATCCTTGTTGGCATGCTGACTTGTATTTCTTCCCGTGAAACTCCTTGTTGTCTTGTTGACTTGAATTCTTTCTGTGAGACTCCTTGTTACCTTGCTAACTTGCATTCATTCTGTGAGACTCCTTGTTGCCTTGCTGACTTGCATTCTCCTAATGAAACTCCCTTTTTGCCGCTTTGAATTGTAATCTGAGATGGTTTCCCTTATTTTCTAGGTGGGCGCCTGATTACCAAAACATGAAATGTATTCGCTTGTTCTCTAGGTAGGCGCCTGATTACCATAGCTTGAAATGTATTCCCTTGTTCTCCAGGTGGGCGCCTGATTACCAAAATTCTGAAATGTATTCCTTTGTTATCTAGGTGGGCGCCTGATAACCAAAAACTTGAAACTTGAAATGTATTCCCTTGTTCTCCAGGTGGCGCCTGATTACCAAAACTTCAAATGTATTCCCTTATTCTCCAGGTGGCGCCTGATTACCAAAACTTGAAATGTATTGAAATGTATTCCATTGTTCTCCAGGTGGGCGCCTGATTACCAAAAGCCTGAAATGTATTCCCTTATTCTTAAGGTGGGCGCCTGATTACCAAAAACCAAAAACTTGAAATATATTCCCTTGTTATCCAGGTGGGCGCCTAATTACCAAAACTGGAAATGAAAATTGAAATGTATTCCCTTGTTATCGAGGTGGGCGCCTGATTACCAAAACTTGAAATGTATCCCCTTATTCTCCAGGTGGCCGCCTGATTACCAAAAACCAAAAACTTGAAATGTAATCCCTTATTCTCCAGGTGGGCGCCTGAGTACCCAAAACAAAACATGAAATGTATTCCCCTGTTCTCCAGGTGGGCGCCTGATTATCAAAACTTGAAATGAAAATTGAAATGTATTCCCTTGTTCTTCAGGTGGGTGCTTAGTTACCAAAACTTGAAATAAAAATTGAAATGTATTCCCTTGTTATCCAGGTGGGTGTTTGATTACCAAAAACTAAAAACTTGAAATGTATTCCCTTGTTATTCAGGTGGGCGCTTGATTACCAAAGCTTGAAATGAAAATTGATATGTATTCCCTTGTTCTCCAGGTGGGCGCCTGATTGCGAAATGCCTAAAATGTATTCCCTTATTCTTCAGGTGGGTGCCTGATTACCAAATACCAAAAACTTGAAATATATTCTGTTGTCCTTTAGGTGGGCGCCTGATTACCAAAACTCGAAATGAAAATTGAAACGTATTCCCTTATTATCCAGGTGGGCGCCTGATTACCAAAACTTTAAATTTATTCCTTTATTCTCCAGGTGGGCGCCTGATTACCAAAAACAAAAACTTGAAATGTATTCCCTTGTTCTCCAGGTGGGCGCCTGAGTACCAAAAACCAACAACTTGAAATATATTCCCCTGTTCTCCAGGTGGGCGCCTGATTATCAAAACATGAAATGAAAATTGAAATGTATTCCCTTGTTCTTCAGGTGGGCGTCTGATTACCAAAACTTGAAATAAAAATTGAAATGTACTCCCTTATTATCCAGGTGGGCGCCTAATTACCAAAAACTAAACACTTTTAATATATTCCCTTGTTCTTCAGGTGGGCGCCTGATTACCAAAACTTGAAATGAAAATTGAAATGTATTCCCTTGTTCTCCAAGTGGGCGCCTGATTACCAAAACTTGAAATGTATGCCCTTATTCTCCAGGTGGCGCTTGATTACCAAAAACCAAAAACTTGAAATGTATTCCCTTGTTCTCCAGGTGTAGGCTTGATTACCAAAACTTGAAATAAAAATTAAAATGTATTCCCTTGTTCTCCAGGTGGGCGCTTGATTACCAAAACTTGAAATGTATTCCCTTGTTCTCCAGGTGGACGCCTGATTACCAAAAACCTGCTCGATAAGCGATAAATTGTTCTCTTTTGATCTTGTAGCTTTGATGTCGTGAAACCAAGGCTCACCATCAAGCTCCTCTTCCACCATGTTACAGTAAGCATGTTAGTCATGGACAAGGATATGTAGCGGGTCAACATAAGCCTTATCTGGATGATGTAGCATTGATGCCATACTAGCCAAGGCATCAGCAACCTCATTGTAGATTCTTGGGATATGTCTTAACTCTACTGACCGGAATCGTTGCCAAAGGTCATGCAGACATTGCCGGTATGGTATGAGCTTCAAATCTCATGTTTCCCTTTTCCCTCGAATCTGGTGTACCAGAAGGTCCGAGTCCCCAAAGACCAAGACTTCCTGGACACCCATGTCTGTAGCTAACCTCAGACCCAAAATACATGCCTCATATTCTGCCATATTGTTGGTGCAATAAAAGCGGAGTTGAGCTATAACGGGGCAATGGTGCCCTATTTCACAAATGAGTACTGCTCCTATCCCGATGCCTTTCGTGTTGGTGGCCCCATCGAAGAATAATTTCCGTCCCATCTTCTCATCCGGTTCTATTTCATCAATATGCATTACCTCCTCATCCAGGAAGTACGTCTTTAAAGGTTCATATTCTTTGTCTACCGGATTCTCGGCCAGATGATCAGCCAATGCATCTGCTTTCATTGCAGTCCTAGTCACATAGACAATGTCAAACATGGTGAGTAGGATTTGCCACTTCGTAAGCCTCCTTGTGGGCATAGGCTTATGGAAATTGTATTATAACGGGTCTAGGCAGGAGATGAGGTAAGTGGTATACGATGACAAGTAGTGTTTCAACTTCTGTCCTACCCAAGTTAGGGCAGAACACGTCCTTTCAAGATGATTATACTTAACCTTGTAAGCTGTGAGTTTCTTGCTGAGGTAGTATATGGCCTGCTCCTTCCATACGACATCGTGCTGACCCAGCACACATCCAAATGAGTTGTCCAAGACTGTCAGGTATAGGGTCAATGTCCTCCCTGGTTATAGTAGGACTGATACTGGTGAATTCGACGGGTACCCTTTTATTTTATCAAAAGCCTCCTGGCATTCCTCCGTCCATTTGACCGCAACATCCTTTTTCACCAGCTTAAAGATAGGCTCACAAGTTGTCGTGAGCTGAGCGATAAATCTACTGATATAATTCAATCTCCCCAACAGACTCATCAGCTCTCTTTTGTTCCTCGGAGGTAGCAATTCTTGTATGGATTTAATCTTTGATGGATCTAGCTTATGGGTGTTAAACGGGCCGGGTTGACATGGTTCCGGACCGGCCCAGACCGGTTGAACGCGGAACCGCCTAAACCGGTTAGAGGGGGCTGGATTGGGCGGGTAGAGGGGTTGACCCGTTTATTTTTTTGAAAACAGGTAACCGGCCCGGTTTAACCCGGAAGAGCGAATAGTAACTCTTACTAGGTTAACCGGCCCGGTTCAAATGGCTAGTTTTTTAAAAAAAATTCAAAACTAGTGGGCCCCACTGACCATTGGCAACAGTCAGACCTTGACTTGGTCCGTTGGCCAACAGAAATATTGCATAAATAGCCTTTTTTTAAATTTTTAATCCTTTTTCAATTTACAAAACTAACCTTCTCTAAAACTATAAATAACCCCCCCCCCCCCTCTTCTGCATTTCTTCACTCAATAGTCAATACTCATTTCTCATCTCAATTTCTCTCATTCTCTCATTCTCCAATTTTCAAGATTTCAAGTATCAATCTCAAATTCTCAAATCTCAAATCTCAATTCAAGTTAAACCACGTCTTGTACTTCTAGAGTGCGCTCATATGTATGGGAACACTTTGAGGTGGTAGAAGAAAATGAAGAAGGTCATAGAGTAAAGTGCAAGAACTGCGGTCAAATCTTAAATTTTCGTTCAGTGTTTGGCACAGGCAGTTTAAGTAGGCATATAAATTATTGTCTTGAGCGTCCTCCGAAAATTTGTATTTAAGATTTTAAGATAATTTGTGCTATTTTGAAATTATTAGACGTATTTATGCTTAATGTTTAAGTTGTTAGATTAATTTGAAGTATTATAAATTTATTATGCATGAAATTTTAGTTTTACTATTTTTTGTTAATTTACCTTTTAAATGCAAACTTTAATTTTGAATTTTGAAATAAATGTAGCACTTGCCATTTATATTAGTACAAAGTATTAATATAACTTGTAATCTTTAAATTCATAAAAAGTATTAATATAACTTACAATAGTTATACAAAATTCCAAAAAAAAAATTAAAAATACACTAAACTCGACCTAGCACAGCTCCCTCAACCCGTAACCCGTACGGTTCAATTTTTACCCGAATGAACCCGAACTTATTAAACCCGTTAAGAACCAACCCGGACCGTATCCCATACGGGTCCAAAAATAAAGGCCCGGCCCATCCCACCCGTTTAACACCTGTAATCTAGCTCAATGCCTCGGCGGCTGACTATGAATCCTAGCAACTTCCCTGATGGTACACCAAATGCGCATTTCGCAGGATTGAGCTTGAGATTGTACTTGCGGAGCCTCAAGAAGAATTTTCTCAGATCTCTGACATGGCCAGCCTGCTTCCTGGATTTCACAATTACATCATCCACATAGACCTCAATCTCCTTATGTATCATATCGTGGAATATGTTGCCCCAACATTCTTCAGACTGAAGGGCATGACCCTGTACCAATATGTTCCCTATAGTGTGATGAATGCTGTCTTCTCCTCATCCTACTCATTCATCAAAAAGTTCGGTGATAACCTGCGTAACAATCTACGAAAGAACCAATCTCATGTTTTGCACAATTGTCAATCAATATGTGAATGTTCGGCAGTGGGAAGTTTTCCTTGGGACTTGCTTTGTTGAGGTCAAGATAATCGATACACACCCTGGTTTTGCAATCCTTCTTTGGCACACGCACAACATTGGCTAACTAGGTGGGGTATCGTGTAACTCGGATGACCTTTGCCTCAAACTGCTTGGTAACTTCTCTTTGATCTTTACGCTCAGATCAGTTTTAAATTTCCTTAACTTTTGTTTGACAGGAGGTCAGGCCGGGCCCGTGGGCAATTTGTGAACCACCAAGTTAGTGCTCAACCCAGGCATATTATCGTAAGACTATGCAAAAACATCTTTGTATTCAAGCAGCGCTTTGATTATTTCTTCCCTAAGTGTGGCTCAAGATGGACACTTGTTTTGGTTTCTCTGATATTATCTGGGTCCCCTAGATTGACTCCTTCTGCATCGCTCAGGTTTGGCTTGGGTTTTTCCTGAAAATGGCTCAACTCTCTACTAATTTCCTCAAACACCCTCTCCTCATCATATTCTATCTCTTGAATTATTACTTCTGAATTAGACCGGCTTTCGAGCCTAGGCCGAAGAGTCCTTATGCATGTCATATCATTAGAGCCAGCATAAAAATAACTGTACAAGAAGGAAATGAAAATCAAAGAAAAATAAAACTATTAGCACTGACAAAAAAGGAAATTGCATTTCATTGATATTGAAAGATAACAAGGTTTACACATCAAAATGGACAGAACATAGACTCTGAATTACAACCCTGGAATAATCCAGAAAAATTGTAAGAAAAATCAAAGCAAACTACAAAAACTCCTTCCTGGTCGGGAGAGGAGTGGTTTCCTAGTTGTAGATTTTTGCAAAGGCCCCCAAAAATCACACATCAGCCTTGCTAGAACCCTCTCTGGCTTCCACCATATTCACATCTTCAAACAACTTCTAAAACCTTTCAAGAAATTCCTTATCAGGATCACCCATAGCATCAACACTTGTTGTTGTGGCGCTTCTTGGTGCCAGGCCTAACAAATGATCTGAAGAGGCGTGGCACAAGCTTGAGGAGGACCCATGCTCTCTACTTCATATTTGTGGCTCTCTTTATGTCTACAATTGTGGGCTTGAATCCCAAACCAAAGGTATCTATGTTTTTGGGGAGAGATACTGGTTGTATGATACCCTGAAGTGACGCTCCCAAACACTTTACTGGAACAAACCCATTCTTCGACATTTCAGCGGCCACCATGACTGATGCAATAAATAACTTTGGCATTGGAACACACTCTCCCTCTGGCACTTTTCTTACTGACACCGTATCATGAACCTGAAAAACCCAAAGCCCATTGTCATCATCTTCCTCAATAAATGGTACAATAGCATCACTGTGAGCATACAGATGGTCCTCGTCGTGCACAACTACTTGTCGATCCCATTCAAATTTCACCATTTGAAGCAAAGTAGAGGGGAGTGCTCTAGCAGCATGGATCCAGAGAAATCCCAACAACATGTTGTAAGAGACAGCCACATCCAGCACTTGGAATTCCATCTTAAAATCAACTTGTCCGATTGTCAGTTCGAGCACTATGTCACCGACTGAATCTTTTCCCCCGCTATCAAACCCTCGCACACAAATGTTGTTATTGTGAATTATTTCATCATCAACCTTCAACTTGTTCAACATGGAAAGAGGGAGAAATTCGCGCTTGAACCATTATCAACCAACACTCGAGTAACTGTAGAATTGTCGCACATTACCGTGAGATAGAGTGCTCAATTTTGCTTGATGCCTTCTATGGGCAATGCATCGTCAAAAAAATGACTCAGTTTACCTCAAAAGTCTTGTTGTCTATCGTCTCCAAGTGATTAACTATGATTTAATCAAGAACGTGGTCCTTATTCACGATTTTCATCAATGCCCTTTGATGCTCTCCGAATGAATCAACAATCATAACATCGAGATTTGAGCAGGCGTCTTTCCCAGTTGTTCTGCAATAGAATAATCCAGCATTTTCATCTTCTTCAGAAACTCTTCTGCTTCCTCCTCACACATAATTTTCTTTACCAGCACTGAGTTATCCTTGGTTGGTCTTGATTTTCTCAATTATTCAGGGGAAAAGCACCTCTCCGATCGGGTCAATCATGGGTCTCACAAACCTCTTCCCTAAACTTTTCCCCGTTGTAAGTCACGGTTACTCGGTCATAATTCCAAGGTACGGCCTTGCTGCTAATAATTGGTAGCTGATTTATAGGTTAAATAATGGCAGGCTCTGTGCAATCGCCTTCCACGATAACCACAGGTTTGCTGGCCACCTATGGTACAACCACTTTTGCGTTTTCTTGTGTCACCATCCCATCTTTTGGGGATTCCTTCTTGACTACAATGACAAGCTCATTACTTGCCCCACCCAACTTAAGCGTCTACATCTCACTTTTCAAATTCTAAACCATCTTCCATTTACTAGCTCGGATTATCATGACAGTTTACGAAGGCTTTTTGGGCTCCCCCCTTGTGCACTATCTCAATCATATTTGTCTCTTGATGAGCAGGCATCAGGTTTTGATTAATATTGGATGCTTCTGGAGCTTGCACCTCAATCCGATGTGAATCAATGAGTTCCTGAAAAGCACACTTCAGATGCCAACATTTCTCTGTGTCATGCCCTCGAGCACCAGAACAATACTCAAAGCTGAAAGAATAGTCCAGATTTCTTGGAGGAGAATTTGGCAATTTTGCTTCAATCGGTCTCAACATATCTAACTGTCTCAATCTATGGAATAAGCTAGTATGTAATTCTCCCATTGGAGTGAAGGTTTTCTTCTTCTGCATTCTCTCAGTTTTTAAAACTTGGTTGGCCCAGAAAGCTGGTCTTGGGGGGTGTTGATAGGCTCTTGGAAGATAGTTATTTTGTGGAGTTGGGTAATTATTTTGTGGGGTTGCGCACGCCATTGTGCGTGAGCGGGAGGTTGAATATATGTTTGTGCATTATGGATGGAGAAATGGGGGTCATGAAGAGGTTAGTAGTGTTGTTGTAGGCTATATAGAGTGTGTGGATAGGTTTGATGATGAGGTCGGGGCTGATTGTAATGGGATGGACCTTAGGGCCCGAACCAAGTTCCCGAGTCAATTGTCGCTACCTCTTCCTTCTTCTTCTTTCCTATTACTCCCCCGATCCCGCTTTGGATAGCCTGGGTGGTTGCCTTGATTGTTGAATAACTCATAATTTAGTTAGGCTTGAGTCCTTCTTCTACCATACTCCGCATTTTCACCACCTCATTAATGGATTTACCCACTGCTGATACCATGTGACCAAAATATGTAGACTCCAACGCTTGTAATAAGTAACATACTATTTCACTTTCCTTCATTGGTGGGCAGACCCTTGCTGCCTGCTCCCTCCAAAGGAAGCCATAATCCCTGAATCTCTCATTGTGCTTCTTTTCCAGTTTTGTCGAAGACAAACGATTCGAGATAATTTCAAGATTGTATTGAAAATGACAGACGAATGCTTGTGCTAGATCATCGCATGTATACCACCGAGCATGATATACTATCGGGTGTACCATTCCGACGCTGAGCCACTCAAATTTTTACTGAAGTATGCCATCATCAATTTATCCTTACCACCTGCCCCTCTCATATTGCTGCAGAAACCCCTTAGATGTGCCATCAGATCACCATGTCCGTCGTATAAGTCAAACTTGGGCATCTTAAAGCCCGAACGCAATTGTACATCTGGGAACAAATAGAGATCTTTGTATGCCACACTCACTTGGCCACCTAATCCTCACATATATCTGAATGATTGCTCTAGATTTTTTACTTTCCTGAGCACCTCCTCTTGCTCGAGATTTTTGACTGGTTTTTCAGCCTGAACTGGTATTTCAAAACGGGGAGCGTAAGAGTAGCATTCGTGGGCTTTGAAGGTGGGTTCTGATGAGTAATACTGATTGTCATGAGCTTGGAGGAAAGGATCATTGGATGATATGTGGAGTTTGGTGGGAGGAGACGCCACATAGATGGGAGCGACTGGTGGAAGAGGGTGTGGAATAGCTTTGGGTGGTAGAGCTGGGGGTGCCTGGGAAGTGTACCCTGATATTGTGGGTAGATGGGGAAGCTTAGGGGTGGATCAGTGGCAGGGTGGTCATGTGACTAGGCTAATGGTGGGATGAAGGTCAGATTGGTAGGACAAGCTGGTGGTGGCTGCCCTCTTACCCATGCCTGATACATTTCAGCCATCTGATGCTTTGGTTTGTACATCTCCTCTTTCATTGTGTTGACATCCAATTCTTCCACCTCTTTTGAGGGATCAATGATACTTGCGTCGTTTTCTTGATTGTCCATATTCAGCTTGCTTTTGGACCGAGTGTTATAGTAATGGGTTGCCAGAATGCCACAAAAACTAATCACATGTCTTGGTATGGAAAAGCTACACCAAAACTTGTTAGAGGTTAGGCTTCAACACATAGGTAGCCACATATTCCGGGATGTATGCATCTAAGCAGTTACCGCTTTCTATTATGCACATGGATTGGCTGCTTGCGTCATCCCGATTTTTATCTTATGCCTTTCTTTTCTCTCTTGTTTCCTTTTCTTCCTCCCTTTTTCTTTTGCTCAACTTATTTTGCCTACCTTCTTTTGTTTTATTATTCTATCCTTTATTTTACTATTCTTTCTCGCATGATTTTCTCTCTCTTTTTTTCCTTTTCTTTTTATTATTTTGGTTGTGGTCGAATCCTATGGAGATTGCCTACGTATCATGACCTCACATGAATCAGACTGAGCGTAGTTCTGGAAAATAAATACAAAAAATATTTTGGAAAATTTTCAATTTTCATAAAATATAACACTTGATTACAACTACTAATAGACCTTAATAAAATAAATCTACAGACTCTGACTCAAATGAAACCAACAGATTCAGACAGAAAGATGAAAATAACTGACTTTATAACCTACTATTGACTCGAATAAAAGAAAATACATACTTTACAAATGAACCAACATATTTTAAAATCATGAATACATTAAAGCCTCTAACGCTCCTGGGGCCTGCGGGACATCATTCGGTCTTACCGTAGGCTTTTTGTGCTAAATCTCCCTGGAGGTGGTGGAGGTCTTTTATCACTTGACGAACAAAGGTCATTGCGGTGGCTAAGAACATAGATCTTGTCATATCTTCACAGTGGCTACACTTTACGGTGATGTAATCAGCGATCATTCGTACCCTCTCTCTTATAGCACTCTCAACAATCGCCTAATCTGCTGGGCCCTAGCCTCAAAAGTTTGTCCAGATATACGACTTAGTTCTTGAAATTGTTGCAAATCTCTCTCCAACCGGGCTATTGCTGTGTAACAATGCTCTCTTTCCGCCTTGAAGTCTTTCGCTTGCTTAACCATTTTGTTTTCAACCATGATGACCTTTTTTTTCAACCTCGCAACCTTGTTGTCATACCTTTCTTATAATAGTTCAATCATGCGTCGCTCCTCTGCATTTTTGGCCAATTGTTTCCGAGCTCCGGACAGCTCACCTTCTGCTTTGTTCAAGTCAAAACCATTTTCTCCTTTTTTCCACCTCAGATTGTCTATGAGCTTTTCATCCTTCGCACTTCTGGTGGGATTCTCTGCGGCTATTTTCATTTTCTAAATTTGGGCTCGCAAAGCTTCATTTTCTTTGGCGAGTCTTTCTTTTACCCCTCGTTTGCTGCAGCTTGCAAACCATTTTCGAATTGAAGGTCTTTGACTTGTTTTTCAAATTTCCCTACTGTGGGCCTGTATTCGTTTTCTTGGCTAACCTATTCCATTGTTCTTGTGATGCCTCAGCAAACTCTTGGAGATGTGACCTCTTAACTGGCCTTCCGAACTCTATTTCCTTTTTATACCAAGCCAGGTACCCTAGTGCAACCTCACCATTAGACAAGTCACATGCTCGAGTGTTCGCCGTCAAGTACTAATATTCGCTCCAAATCTGGCGGACTGCTGCTTCGTGAAACTAGCCATTGGAACCAATGTCGACCACATGGCGATTAATGTATTCATCCCTGAGAACAATTTGCACCTCCCAAACTGTCTCAGCACCCTGTACGGAGCATAAGGTTGGACACTATTGAGACCCATCCGAAGGTAATGAGTAGGTGGAATGCATATGATTTCATGATATCCATTCCATGACCCCTTTCAGTAATCTGAACCCATCAACTCTGGTATAAAATACTTCTATTCAACTCTTTTCCAATGACCCATAACTCATGAATTGAGGTCGATTGCACAAGTGTTCAACCATCCATATCTATAACAAGAAGTTGCACCCTTCAAAGAAATCTCCTTTGGCTTTACAGGCTGTGAGGGATGGAAGATTTCAGATAATACCATGGGTGCGAGGGTGCTCTTGGCCTGAGTGAGCAAGGTGATGACGACCTTTGCTATCCGTATATCAATATTCCTGTCTCTCCATGGAAACACCAAGAGGCTCAAGAAGAATACCATAAATGCGAAACACCGATGTTCTTCCCATTTGAGCCGGTTTCCCTTGCTACAAATTTCATTTTTCGGATCGTTAAACCCCCGTATGTGCCCATACCTTTGGTATATAACTATGGAGTGCAAAAACCCATTGAAAGAGCTAGATTGTGAACCCCCTACTTATCTTTAGTGAGTCCAAGAATTTGTGTACAGCGACGACCCTTGGCGCAATCAAATATTAGTGTCTCAGAGGGATTTTTGGGCCCCCGATATATCCGGCTATTTCCTCCAGGGTTGGGGTGAGTTAAAAGTACAGGAAATGAAATACGTTGTGGGCCGGGTCCCAGAATATAACCAAAGCCTTTATGACATCCCCTCTAGGCTTAATTTTCAACAACCCGGTGAGTCCTCCCAAGTGCGCATTGACCGTGTTTTGCCCTGATTTACCTAAATCATTCCACCACATACGCACCTCCAAAGGGATCTTGTTAATGACTGTTATTGGAAAATTTTGATTTGTGCTCATTCTGTACATTTATTAGGGTGATTAAACAGAAATCATGATTTATTGGACTCAAAAACAAATTTAAAATTTTTTTCAAAATTTTCATTTCAAAAAAAATAAAATCCCGGCTTTGCAAATACAGCCTTTCAGCACTTCCAGGGGAAGATTTTAAGGTTGTGCCTGCTACCGGCCAAAATATAGAAAATAGAAACCAGGGCGCTTGTTCTAAAAGCCTTCCGGCGCCCTTTTAGGGACATTCGGCTAATTTTGACAAGACCTGCCTTATTTATTTCTCACAAAAAATTGGATTTTTGAAGATATTTTTTTTCAAAAATGAAGTTGGGCCCGGTGGGGCTTACCTACGTATCTCACGCCATGTGAGAATCAAACAGGCATAGTTCGGGAAATCTCGACAAAATTAAAACCCAACTTCTATTTTTCTTTTTCTTGTTTTTTCGAAAATAGAATCCCCTTCCTTGTTTTGTTTTGTTTTTTTTGTATTTTTTCGAAAACAAACCTTCTTTTTTATTATTTTTTCAAAATTTTGGTAGCATTTCAGTATCCGTTTTTGAAACACGTAGATTCCTTCCTCATCCTCACACTGTTATCTTCTTTGTCAAATTGTCCTCCTTTTTTTTTCAAAAGCTGGTCGACATGCAAATCCGGAATAAATGCATAAGTAGCGTGCAAGATGCATCAAGATGGTCTATTTTTTTGGGTGCACCTGTCCTAGACGGACCCAACCCCTGTGTTGAGTCCCCTAAGTCAAATGCATGATGCAAATAAGTGTTCCTACTAGGGCTCCGACATGAGGATAAATTATTCTAGGTTCAAAACCTAGGTATATGTTCTAGAATGTGTATCCGAGCGGACAACTCGAGTCAAGGAGGGGCTAAGTACCGGGAACCAAAAGGCCATCCGGCTTTGTAACTTGTCTGAGCCTCTATCTTATTTCAAGGTATGACATTAACATCCCTGAAGATGAGAAGAGAAGGGTTTCGCGACAGTTTATACACAGTTCAAATAATATTAAAGATGCAATATTTAGCACATTGGGCACAATCATGTAATAAAATCAGATAATAACAAAGTCAAATACAATAATTATTCTAAGCTCGAATTCTTGAACCCTGAACGAGAGATTCTGGGTTCGATCCCCAGTAGAGTCGCCAGAGCGGTCACATCTCTTTTTTACACTACAACCCCACGAAGGGCGTAGATAAGGGAGTTTTTCCAATTAAGGAACAATCGAAACGGGATTTATTTATCATAAGATATTAGAGTCACCACTTGGAATAATTAATGGTGTCCCAAGTTACCGGCTAAATCCCGAATTGAGAAAAGTTTGACTCTGTATACAGTCTGCGAGCAAGAAATCCAGGTAAGGAATTTCGTTAACCCGGGATAATGTGTTAGGCATTCCCGAGTTTCGTGGTTCTAGCACAATCATTCAAATGTTATATTCGGCTTAATTATCTGATTTTAATGCATTTTTGTACCTATGCATAAATTTCATGTTTTATCGCTTTTATTAAATTTTAAGAAGATTGCAACGTCATTAAAACACGTTTTGAACCACGTCACATAAATTCACCCGTAGCTCGCAACATATTTTACCTAACATTGAGATTCAGATTTGGGTAACATAAATGTGCACCCGTATTTAAGAAGGTAAATTATTTAACTAGTGCGCCTGAGGTAATTGCATGTTTTCAGATTTGTGAGGACCACAGAAAATTTGTTAAGTGGTACACCTCAAATTCTAAGGGTTCAAAACAAATTAAGCAAGATCCATATTGTTATTATTTTTGTTAGGCGCGGCGCACCTAGCTTATAATTATAAAGGGAGATTAAACTAAACTTCATAAGGCCATGGGTATTTGTATTTGATACAACTATTTTAATTAATGGTCGAGGGATTCAAATACTATTAGCTAGATTACTAGTCTTGTCTTAAATCTCCTTTAGGATTTTGGGCCTAAGCTAACCATTGGCCCAAAACTGTGTGAAACTTCTATACTAACGAGGAGGGGAACTGAGGAGGCTTAAGAATATCCAGCCTTCTATTTCGAAGCCCCAGGATCGAATCCTTATGGCTACAAGTCAGTGCACAAGCCAAGAAAACTAAGATGAACTTAACCATTTCAAAGAAAACACAACTCAAAATTAATTTATTATTCTGTATTCATGCTACTCTGATTTTCCCGAGTTGATTTTAAAGGAACTTCAACCATTACTTAATAACTTCATAAGCATAACACTATCAATGTACAAAATAACTTCATCATTAGGCTGCAACACGCATCTAACATCCATGACTATGGACCTAGAACCAAGTATGCCAATTAATTAACCTACAGACTTAATCATTACTTAACAACCTGTTTATTGTATCAATGCAGTATAATTTAAAGGAAATTCAACACTACTACTGTTTCAGATAATCAGAAGTAGAAAGAGCAGTCATTATGATATGCTAACAGGATCCAATTGTTAATTACAACAGGGTTTTAACAAATCAAGCTTTAAAACTACACAATGACTATAAATTGAGATATACAGCTGATTCCTAACTTGTGGTTCCATGATACATGCCAAATGGCATCCATAGTATCAAGATATACCTAGAAAAAAAAGAAGGAATCAAGCAGAGGTGAGGGACAAGTCTTAGCAACACGAGTAAACAGCAGGAGTAACAAACTCGACAGAAATCAACCAGAACCAATGATAAACAGAGTTTTTTGAACAAATATTAGATGCAAATCATTCTAACCAAGGTTCATCTTTCAAAACCAAATCAGACTACCGTAGACCCCATGTGAACCAGAAAATACTTCAGAAATTCAAAGGGACCTCAAAGTTCAAGTTTTAGTTTTCAATATTTAGACGCCTGAAATTTTTGGAATTTTTCAGTTCTTAATCTCCACCTTCTAAAGCAAGAAAGAATGCATTTATAGGCAAGCAACTAGGGCACCCTTCTGATTTGTTATTTTGCGTTGTATTCCCTTTAATTTTAATCTTTTTGCTTACAAATCCTTAATATCCTCACTTGCTACCCAAGTTATACCATCTAAAATCCTGAAATTCAAATTAGGGCCCTAGCCTAGAAGCTTCTTGGGGCTTCTATTTTCTGTTACTACAAGATTCTCTATGTGATATACCCAAATTACCCCCCAATTATCCTTGTATTTACTTTGGTCAATTAACCCAACCTTCAGCTCATGGGTTAAGCTGACCCAACGCTTAAACCCAACTGGATTGAACTCTTTCCCTTGGGATTTCAAAGCCATCCTAACCCAATTCAGAACTTCCAACAGAACCATAACACTTTTGCATAGGGTCCAGAAGTAGAAGAAGAAAACAAATAACTAAAACTAAACTACACACAAATGAGATGATTACAGAAGGACTAACAACTAAATTACGCAATAAATTGAAATAAAAGAAAAAGGAACTGATAAATGATGGTCAAAATAGAACAACACTTAAAAGGTGTTAAATTGTGGTTATCCTGGGCATGTAGAAGTGAAATACAAACAAGAAAAAGCTAAAAAGAAACAGAAGTTAAGGATACAATTGTCTGATGTGAACAAGTAAAGTCCAGCATTGAATCTTTAAATTAGCCTTGTTATGGGTCGAATTAGACCTTACCTTAGATTAAACTCCTAGTAGAGTTACTTCATTTCTTAAAGCTCGGTGAATGGTTGAGAAGGGGTGTGACGCGTATCTAGCTTATCACGTATTTTCAATGAAAACATGTGACTAAAGTCCAAATCGCCCAAACTTTATCCAATTGATCATAAAGAAGAATCTAGGGTTTTCAAATTCAATTTGAAGTTTGAGGAGTTTAGGCAGGATTCGAGGGAAGCTATATGGGTTTTGACGATGAGGAGATGATGGGGAACATGTGGTGTTGATTTGGGCGGTGTTTGGGTGGTGGCACCACTGATCGCGGCGGAGGGTCAGAGCTTTCAGACGATATTTGAGAGGTTTGGCTATGTTTTGACGGAAGGTGATGGTAGATTCGAGAAGAGGATAGGTGGAGAATCGGCGATGTTAATTTGGGAATGATTGGAGCTCCGCCATCGGTGGAGGCGATTTCCAACCAGTGGCCCATGGTGGTGGGCAGCGGAGACGGGGTGTCTCTAGGGTTTCAGGTATAAGAGGTTAGAGTTGGGGTTTTGGGGGGTGGGGGTGTTTGGACATATATATATATATATATATATATATATATATATATATATATATATATATTAAAGTATCCCTAGTTCTTTAACTCGTGCCAAACAACGCCATTTTGTGATTATGGGGCGATGGACCGGGTATTGGACCGGTTTAGGTGGCTTTTGGGCTGGCCCAAATGGTTTTATTCTTCTTTTTATTTTCATTTTTCAGATTTCTTTTTCTTTCTTTTTTTTCTTTACATTTTCAAAATTAACTAAATATCTAAATTAAGTTATAAATCCCAAATTAACCTATAAAAGTGCTAATTAATCCTACATTATCATTATCACAAATAATTAAATTGAAATTAAAAGAAAAATCACCTATAAATAAAAGTTAAAATTAAAATTGAAAATTAAACTATTTTTTTATTTTTTTTATAAAATGACTAATTGTTAATTAATTCTTGAAAAATGATCAAATCAACTTCTAAATGCACATGCAACACACATTGTTTTGTATTTTTTACGGATTAAAATGCACAAACAAAATACAAACAATTAACGAAAAATGTCACAAAAATCCACAAAATTGCAAATAAATAAAAGAAATTATTTTGTTAGAATTTATGGGAGTAATTCATATAGGGAAAAAATCACATACTCACTCAAATTATAGAGAGAAATTCAATGCGAGTGAATCTTCTAGAGCTATGGATTATCTAACAATCCTGTTGAGTCTTCCACTTAAATTGTCTAACTAATTTGTCTAGTTTATTGATTGACAGGGTTAACATTGCTCGTGGCCTTCTCCCGAAGTACAACTCGCCTATTCAAGCTAATCTAACTCCTATATTCCTATGGAATTATAATTAACAAGAACACATTAATAATTCATGTATAGTAACAAAGCAATGCGATTAGGTATATTCCTATCCTAACCGCAAATCTCCCCCCCCCCTCCCCTGATAGTTAAGATCTTGCTCTACTCAATCTTATATGCAATCTAGAGTTCCCTTTCGCGAGTTCAATCCTAGCTTCGTAGATAGTATTCAAATGGTGATCAAGCAATCAAATAATTAAGCACAACATTGAGCAAATAAACCAATATGATAAAATAATAAAAACAATTTAAGCTTCAAACTACAACGTTCAGTAGCACCCAAAATACTAGAACTATTTAACTATGAAATTAAAGGGAAAAAAACTAGTTAGAAGCCTCCTCTAAGCTTGGTGTGTGTTCCTCCATGTGAATTCTCCTCCAAAGTATACTAGATCTCTTCCAAATCAGGATTAGTACTCCTTATATGCAAGTTGGGTTCGTGTAGGGTCAAAATAACCATGTCTCGAATGAAGTAGGAAAAATTCCATCACGCAGGGTCCAAGCAAGCTCCTAGCGCTAGCCGTGGTGCTGGAGGCAGTGAACGTTTTTCAATTTCAATTCTTGGTACATTAGAAGACATGCTTATTCCTTTTTTTCTTGTCTTTCACTTGGCGGGACAAATATCAAAGTTTTCCCCCCTTTGTCTCCTCCTTTTATTTCTTCCACGTTTTATCCATTTGCTCCAAATCTCTTCATCTTCACACCATTGTATTCCTACACAATTGAAATATAATATTAAGCATTAACAAATACAATTAATACTCTAAATATGTTTAAAAGTGATATAATGTGAGGCAATAATTATTAAATATATGTATTGTTTGGCCGAACATCGTTAGCCCATCTTGACTCAACCATCTTAACCTATGTGAACTTTAGACAGGGTTGGTAATGACTCATTTTGTCATGAACCAGATTTTGCACCCTCGGAAGTCGTGATGGTGCCTACTAATGTGAGCTAGGCAAGCCGGCTATTTTGAACATCTTACTTTCTTTTCCATTTTAATTCTTTAACAATTATGAGAAATAACTTAAAGAAAGTGAAACTTATAAAAAGCGGAAGAAAAACAACAAAAATACTGAATATAACCAATACAATTGTTTATAAAAGACTACCCAGAACTGGAGTCGTAGCTTCAAAGACGGTCTAACAGTACTGCAAAATATTTTTGAAAGATAAATAATACACTATTCTGGAAAATACGTAAATGAAAAAAGATAAAGGATAGAGGGATATGCCAGGGCCTGTGGACGCCTGCAGGACTACCTTGGATCTCCGTATGGACTGAAGGTAGCCACCTAAGCTAAGGTCCAAAAACTACTGCTTCGGGATCTGTACACAGTACAGAGTGTAGTATCAGCACAACCGACCCCATGTGTTGGTAAGTGCCTCGCCTAACCTCGTTGAAGTAGTGACGAGGTTAGGACTATACTACTAGATAAGTCCATGAAGTTTATCTATATAAAACGGAAAGAAAAAGCAGTAATGTACGGTCAAATATAAGAAGGGGAAACATATTGCGTGGAAACATCAATTATGAACGGAAAGACAACGACTAAATAAGAGGAACACCATAACTCAGTCATAAAAAAGGATCAAGAATCAATAAGTGCATGATATCACCCTTCGTGTTTTTACTTTCGTCCTTACCAAAGAATTAACGGTTAAGGGTCAAATATATCCTTGTACTATTCAAAATAGGCCATATTTATCCTCCGTTTGAATTCTTTAACAAATATATCCCCACCGTTATACATTAGGGCCACATATACCCCTCCACCGTTAAAACTTGTTTCCACATTATTTTTTAACACATGTCAGTCAACGATTGGATTAGATTAGCCCACCCATTCTATTTTTTAAACCCGCCCGACCCATTTTTCTAACCCGCCCGACCCCATTTCTTTATACACCAGCGTTACTTAATTTCCAATCGTAGCTCTTCCCTTTCATCTTCCTCTGAGAAAACCTAGGGTTTATCACACCCCATTGTGGGGTGATAGTTGTTGTAGGTTCGGGAAAAGAAGATGAAGTGGGAACCGAACAGCTCCAGGTTGATGTTGAGGGAACTGAACCTAAAGAAAAGGACAGTTGCACTGATGAAAATGGTGATACGCGTGAGAATAACGTGTCCCCTCCAGCAGAAAGCTCCAAAACTGAGAAGGAGACAGTATCTGTTCAGAAAGCTCTATTCCTGGTATTTGATAGGATGATTGAAGGAAGAGTAGGAATGGATGGAGGAGATGAAGAGGGTGACAATTCTTCCTCATTAATTATAAGATTGCTTATAGGAAAAGGTGGTAGTGTGATAAAGCAGATGTCTTCTGAAAGTGGGGCACATGTACAGGCTCTTCCCAAGGACAAACGTCCTTCATGTGCATCTTCATCTGATGAATTGGTTCTTTATATATATTTGTATATAAAGAAATGGGGTCGGAGCGGGTTAAAAAAGTGGGTCGGGCGGGTTTAAAAAATAGAATGGGTGGTCTAATTTGATCCAATCGTTGACTGACACGTGTTAAAAAATAATGTGGAAACAAGTATTAACGGTGGAGGGGTATATGTGGCCCTAATGTATAACGGTGGAGATATATTTGTTAAAGAATTCAAACGGAGGATAAATATGACCTATTTTGAATCGTACAAGGATATATTTGACCCTTAACCGAAGAATTAATATAAATTGCAGGGCATAACCCTTCGTGTTGTCCTCGCCGTATAACTAATATAACCGGCACCGAATTGTACATCGTGCATCACAATATCACCCTTCGTGCTTTACACTCTTCCTCACAAATCATACACGGCATCACTCTTCGTGCTTTAACACTCTCTCACTAAAGCAATACATGGCATCACCCGTCGTGCTTTAACACTCTTCCTCACCCAAACCAGTACCACAAACGATAGGGCAATAAAATAAATGAAATTAAACCAAGAATCATGGAAAGGGAACACTAGGTCAACAATCAAGTCTCGGCAAGGTAAAAACATTCGAACAACATCAACATCTCGGCAAGGGAGATAACATTAAGAAAAGATATCCCGACAAGGGAGGCAGTATAATGATTCTCTTCTCTATTTCACTTTTACATCACAACTTGAGCCAAAAAGGTTCAATTACCTCTTATGTTTTCACCTTTTATTATACAACTTGAGCCAACGCTCCTCAATGTTCAAATATCACTATTACTTCCACAAGCATTGCCCAACAATAGAAATCATCATCAAGGCAGGAATAATACAACGAAGTCAAGATAACCATAATAAAAGACTCATGGGAATGCTTGACACCAACATATAGATACTCATCACCATGCCTATATGTCGTACTCAACAAATTCCATATAGCAAATAGGACTTGACTTCTAATACCTCAAGCTAAGGTTAGATAAAACACTTACCTCGATGCCACAAACACTATTCAAGCCTCAACTATCGCTTTACCTCTTGAGTCCACCACCAACTCCCTCATATCTAGCTACAAATTACTGAATAATATTAATAAGTGCTAAATGAATCAATTCTAATGCATGAAAATACGTTTTCTAAAGTTTTTCCCAGAAAGACAAAAATCGACCTCATGCACCCTTGGTTCAAACCCGAAATTCGGACCAAAATACGATTATCCAGTCACCCCCGAGTATGGATATATAATTGGTTATGGAATGCCACCTCAATTGGAGGTCTAAATCCCCAAATTTCAATATTCTTAGGACTTCCCCAAAATTCCCAGTTTCACCATGAAAATCCTAGATTCTAGGATGAGATCTTGTAAAAAGAAGTTAATGAGTGAAGAAAATGAGTTAAAAATGATATACTAATGTATTGGAGAAGAAAGGTTGTATGAAAAATCTCCTATTATGTTTTTAAGGTTTTGGAAAATAAAAATAACTGAAAATTTCATTTATATATGCCGCTCTCATACCCCATGTGCGGACCGCACAAAAAGGAGTGCGGTAGCGAAGCTCACAAGGTTGACTGCAGTGACATGCTTTAGTATTTTAGCGATAACTTTCTCTACAAATGTATAAATTATGATTTCTTTAGCTTTCTAGAAACTAGACACGAAGGACTACATCTTTCGTTTTTGAATCATCTTGCAATTTCTTGAATATCAAAAGATATAGACTTCCGAAGTTGGACCACTGAACTTGTGCAGACCGCACAAAATCGAGTTCGGCCGCAAAGCCCCCATCAAAGACAGCACAAAATCAATGCGGACCGCACTGGTGGTTTCAAAGATTTGCACTTCTCTAAACCTGAATCATCCATGTATTAAGCCTAAGACATCCCGAAAGCTAACTCATCCGAGCTCTCGAGACTCCAAACTAAGTAGGCATACTAACTCAAAAATATCATATAGACCTTCTCGTGCGATCACATCATTAAAATAATATGTAAAACCATGAATTAAATCTCAAAACTCATCATTTTCATCAAGAACACTTAAAGTTCATAACTCTTCCACCAGAAGTCTAACTCACGTCAAATAAACTCCATTTTTACCAAATTTCATAGTTATCATTCAAATACTATAACAAGTTTGTACTGGGCTCCGGAATCAAAATACGGGCCCGATAAAAATGGTTTCAAACATTAATTCTTTTCTTCATTTCTTAGATAATTCAGAATATAAATTTCTTTTAAAAATTGATTTCTAAGGCTTGAGACCTCGGAATTTATTTCCGGAAATATGACCAAGTCCCATATTTTACTGCGGACCCCTCGGGATCGTCGGACATAGATCTGGGTCCGTTTGCTCAAAATGACCAAAGTCAACCAAAAATCAAAATTTTAACTCCACATCTTTTCACATAGAAGGCTTTCCGGATCCAGACCACGCACGAAAATTAAGGAGAGGTAAAACGGAGGTTTTTAGGCTTCAAAACACTGAGTTTGTTTCTAAAACAAGTGATGACCTCTTTGGTCATCACATCCTGCACCTCTAAAATAATCATTTGTCCTCAAACGAATATAAGAAGGAAGTATTTGAGTCAGGGAAAAGATGGGGATAACAGCTCCACATATCGGACTCACACTCCCAGGTCGATGCCTCGATAGGCTGACCTCCCCACTGAACACGAACAGAAGGGAAATTCTTTGACCTCAGCTGACGAACCTGCCGGTATAGAATAGCTACCGACTCCTCCTCATATGACAAGTCCTTGTCTAACTGGATAGTGCTAAAATCTAACATGTTAGATAGATCGCCGTGATATTTCCGAAGTCTGGTCACATGAAACACTGGATGCACGGCTCAAGTCGGTAAGCCACATCTCCCACTCGATCAAGGATCTCAAACGGACTAATAAACCTAGGTCTAAGCTTGCCCTTCTTCCCAAATGTCATCACGCCCTTCATAGGCAACACTCGAAGCAATACCCGCTCATCGACCATGAATGCCAAATCTCGAACCTCATGGTCGGCATAGCTCTTTTACCTGGACTGAGCTGTATGAAGCCTAGCTCGAATCATCTTGACCTTGTTCAAGGCATCCTGTACTAGATCCGTATCCAACAACCTAGCCACTCCCGGCTCAAACCATCCAACCGACGATCGATTCCATCTACCATATAAAGCCTCATAAAGAGCCATCTAGATACTTTTCACACCTCCTTTTGGCTATCCACAACCCGACGAAAGGCGTGAATAAAGGGAGTTTTTCCAATTAAAGGACAATCGAAACAGAATTCAATTATTTAAGAGATTTCAGAGTCACAACTTGGAAGATTAATGGTGTCCCAAGTCACCGTTTAGAATCCCCAATCGAGGAAATAATGACTCTATTTAATAGTCCGCGAACCAAAAATTCGAGTAAGGAAATTTGTTAACTCGGGAGAAGGAGTTAAGCATTTCCGAGTTCTGTGGTCCTAGCACAGTCGCTCAACTGTTATATTTGGCTTAAATTATCTGATTTTAGAACATGTTTTAACTTATATGCTTTTTAACTTTAAATCACTTTTATATTGTTTTTAAAGAAAATTACAACGTCATTTAAACATATCTCGAACCACATCACATAAATGCATCCATAGTTTCTGACATATTTCAACATCGTTGGGATATGGATTTGGGTCACATAAATGCGCACCCGTATTTAAGGAGATAAAATTATTAAAGACGTGCCTAAATGCGACTAGAGTGTTATTATCTTTATGAGAGACTGTGAAAATTCACTAAATGGCTCATCTCGAGTTCTAAGTATTTTACAAGACATAATTAAAGAAGGCCACGCGTTTGTGATTTTAATTGACGCGGTGCACCTCGAATCTATTTTAAAGGATTCTTAAACTAAATGCTCGGAATGACATATCTATTTGTTATTTATTTCAGCTCTAAAGGCTAGCTACGCGGGTTCATTATCAATTGTAACTATATTACATCTAAGTGGATTCAATTCATGTAATGGATAGGCCCCACGCGAAGCCCAGCCTGGCAGTCCAGTCATTGATACTTGAAAGCAGCCCTTTCATTTAGGCCTTCAGCTGAAGTAGACCAGTATTTACCACTACTTTTGGGCCTTAACATGAGCCCATACTATAGATATGCAGGGAACAAGGCATGTAATAGTTGGAGCCGGGTTTGACGAATTGTCCGGTTATAGTGTTGCACAAATAGCTGTTACACCCAAACATATATTTCAAGTGTGAGTAAAGACTAGTGTGAAACAAAGGTAACATTAAAAACTAGCTATCAAGCTAAGATTTAATTAACACTTCTAAATGAATAGCATACTTAAACTATAAATTCACTACACTACTGAACTACTCTACCTTTGAATAAAACTATGCCACTGCGAGTAATCAAAACCATACAATGGATTTAACGGTGCAAAACAGTCCTATGGTTCTTTACAGTGAACATTTGAACGAATCAAAGCTATTCAAAATTTAAATAACAGATTTAGAAAAAATAATTGAATGTAGCAGCTTCATTTCATCTCAAAGTGGTTTGTACATGGTCGAGTTTAAGAGATGTACCCGGAAATTGCAATGCAATAAGAAGAGAGGGAAGTCAGCAACAATCTTAAGCATTAGCAATTTAAGCCACAGCAACACAGCAGTAGAAATAATCTAACAACCCAGATTTATACCCAAGACCAAGCTGAACCACAACAAACATCAAGTGACCCACATTCAAACCCAGAATTAGATAAAAATAGTAAAAAAAAACCACAGTCGAGCTGAGAATACAACACTTCAATCCGAACTCAACTAACTATATCAATTGATTCAAAATTGTCTCAGAAACTGAATAAATCAAAGGCTACGGAAAATATGCAATGGTTAAGCAAATATTGTTGGTGTTTCAGGAGTTTTTGAGATATTTTTAAGCATCAAAACTCTGGGAATTTTAGTGAGATCTTCAGACTTTCCCCCCTTTTTGAGTGATTTAGAGTCCCTTTTATAGCCAAAGGCTAGGGCACCACTTTTATTTTGTTTTAATTAAAGGCCCCTCTTTCAATTTACCTATTTGCACCCTCATTCTTTGACTTGTTTCCTAAGTTACTGCAACAAAACTACTGATTTTATATTAAAGACCCCTTCTAAAAGGGACTAAAGGCTTCTACCATTGTCATCCCTTTATAGACTACCTATAATACCCTTATTTTGTTCCTAATATTACCAAAGCCAGGTTTAAAAACTCGATATTGCCCCTATTTTATTCTGAAAATTACCAACACTAAACTAAAACTCTATGTTACCCCTATTTATCTTAAATTTATCAGAATTATGTGGAAACCCTATATTACCCTTTTTGGTGCTAAAATTACTATTTCTATCTTGCAACTAATTACTAGCAATTAACACTACTAACAGCTATAACCAATCCAAATGTTATTGAGCTACTAATCAAGAACAAATGCTAGTCAATCCTCAGCAATCAAAACACAATTGAATCATGTCAAATACTAAAATATTAAAAGAAGAATATAGGAGGCTACCACTATCAACACCAAAACTCAAAAATCACCACTCCAAACCATGTGAAACTCATAAATTAGGAAACTACCAAACAATCATGACCAACCTAATTAATGTGAAATATTAGTTAATACTCAATCTCAGAAGTCAAGAACCATATAGAAACTAAAGAAAACATGCTAAACTTCAAAATTGAACCTAAAGCAGACATGGCAAAACAAAGCAGAAGTTTCTAATTAGAGAGTCGCAATGGATATGCTCAGGATTCCTAGAATTACTAATTAAGATCATCGGGTCATTCACTCAATCAGCAGAATCATAATAAGAAATCTGTTAAAATGCCATTTCCAATTTAAACTAGCAAAAAATGAATAAATTTGGACTTAATTACTAAACTGGGCAAGAAGTACAAAAAAGAAAAACAAATCAAGAGAGGTGAACTTACAGCTTCCTTCAAATGGTCTACTGAATGGAATTGAATCCCAAAACGGAGTCACATGTTTGTTTTAGCCAAAACAAACATGCCACTCCATTTCAGGACTCAAGTGGCTTCGAGAAATTCATCTCAAAATTAGGTCTAATCCTAGATATGGAATTTGAGGAGTCTGGGAATTATTCAAAGGAAGCTAGACTCGTTTTTGGGTAGGGGAGGCTAAGGAGGTTGGGTGGTGTTAATCTGGGAGCCGTTGGCCGCCGGGCACCGCCGTGCATGGCGAGGCTGCCCACTTCTAACGAATATTCGAATGGCTGGGGTAACATTCGAGGGTGGCCGATGGTAGGGTTGGAAAGAGGGGAGCGAGGGGAGTGTGGGGTGTAACTTTGGGAGTCATTGGTCACCGGGCTCCGCCGTGGACGACGGAACTGTCGGGCTTTGGACATATATTCGATTGGTTGGGGTGGGTTTCGAAGGTTGATCTTAAGGGAATTGGTAAGAGGAGAGGATGGGGACTCTAGGGTATAATTTGGGGGGTCATTGGAGTTATTCCGCCACGGGCGGTGATTTCCGGCCGGCGGCGGACGGTGGGGGTACGGTGGATTGACGGCGGCGTTACAACGGCAGGGGATGGTACTAAGAGGGTGAATTTTGGTCTCTTGAAATGTTACATGGGTTTGGACAGTTTTATTTAAAATGTAAGGCTCAAACTGAGCCATTAGATTTAGGGGTATGGACGATTGAGATGAACGGACGCCAAAACGGCGTCGTTTTGATGAGGGGTGGGATTGGACTGGGTCTGGGCATGATTTTGGGCTGGTTAAAATTGCAAAAATGGCCTCAGTTGGTCTTTTTAAGACAAGGCCATATTTCCAAATCCCTTTTGTTCTTATTTGTTTTCATTCCTACACTAAATTATTTTATTAACACCAAATTAACAAAAACTTGATTTAAATCCAAAATTGTGCTAAATAAATAAAATGTTATTTTTTGTATTTTTTGTGAATTAAAATGCACTCAACATGCAAACAAACACATAATTTATGCAATTAAATTATAAATATTCAAATAATAAAAGAAAGACGCAAATAAACACAAAATCACACAATTAATAAGGAAAAATGCAAATAAACACGAAATCACACAATTAACTAAATTCAAATAATAAAAGAATAATGTAATATGCGAAATTAATTCCTAATAATAAAAGAAAAAATGCAAATAAACACAAATCAAATAATTAATTCCTATAAATCCAAATAACAAAAGAAAAGATGCAAATAAACACAAAATCACATAATTAATTCCTAAAAATTTAATTAATAAAATAAAATCCTAGTTTACTAATTTATAGGAACATTTCAAGTTAGGCAAAATCACATGCTCACAGCTGCCCTTCTTTGCTCGGAGACACGAAGGGTTTTCGGACAAAGATAATTGAGCAACGAAGAGATTTTGCCTGCTTTGCATTTCATGAGAAGCGTTTTGAAAACTGTCTGATCGAACCCCGCTTCAAAGGTTGCTTACATATTCTCGGCTAAAGAGGAATCAGGTTAGTATAGTTTCGAAGTGTTTGGTAGCTGGGACTAGCAGAAGTTGTGATTGCACTGCTGATGCTGCTGTTACTGCCTACTGACCTCCTTATTACACCTTATGAAAAATAAAAAGAAAACTAGACTTAGGTATAAGCTACAGATTACAAAGAAAAGCCTATCTACGTCTTCAATCTAGATCTTTGTTGCCTTGTATTTCTTTCTACGAACTCCTTGTAGCCTCGCTGACTGCTTGCTTTTTTTTTCTTCATGTGCGATGCCGAATTGTTAGACTTGACATGTATTCCGTTGAAAGCATTCCCTCATTCTACAGGTGGGCGCCTGACTACTAGAACATGAAATTTGAAAGATATTCTTTTATTCTATAGGTGGGCGCCTGATCGCCAAGACTTGACTTCTGAAGAATATGCCCTTGTTCTCCAGGTGGGTTCCTGATAGCCAAAGCCTAATATTTTGGAAAGTATTCCCTTGTTCTACAGTGGACGCCTGATTTTCGAAACTTAAAATCTTTGAAAAATATTCCCTTATTCTACATGTGCGTGCCTGATTACCAAAATTTGAATTTTGAAAAATATTCCCTTAATCTACTGGTGGGCGCCTGATTTTCGAAAATTAAAATCTTGAAAAGTATTCCCTTGTTCTACAGGTGGGCGCCTGATTACCAAAATTTGGATTCTTAAAAAAATATTCCTTTGTTCTACAGGTGGGCGCCTGATTACTAATACTTGAATTTTGAAAAATGTTCCCTTATTCTACAGGCAGGCGCCTGATTCTCGAAACTTGAAATCTTGAAAAATATTCTCTTGTTCTACAGGTGGGCGCCTGATTAGCAAAATGGACTTTTAAAATTTTAATATTCCATTGCTCTACAGTTGGGCGCCTGATTGCCAAGACTTTGAAATTTTGAAAAATATTTCCTTGTTCTACAAGTGGGCGCCTGATTGCCAAAACTTGAATTTTGCAAAATATTCCCTTGTTCCAAAGGTGGGCGCCTGATTGTTAAAACTTGAATTTTGAAAAAACTTGTTCTACAGGTGGGTGCCTGATTACCAGAACTTAAAATTTTGAAAAATATTCCCTTGTTTATTAGGTGGGCGCCTGGTTACCAAAATTTTGAAATTTTTAAAAATACTCACTGAGACTGCTGCCTATATACCTGATCACAACAAAACAAACAGAACACAAAAATTCTTCCTGCCCCAATTCGGTGCTTGGGCAGATCCGTGAGTGTTAATCAAATATCCTTACCAAGTATGGCTAAACCTAAGCTAAGTCCCATTATCCAGGAGGGTGCTGACAATTCTTAACTGATGACAACTTTAAGACTACGTTATATTTCACAAAAGGTGTTATATTCCACTATGTCTTGTTATGAGTTATATCTACTGGGGATCTGCTGGTGACTGGTGATTAAAAATGCTTCTCATTACCCAGGCGAGTCCTGACAACTCTTAATTTGATGACAGAATGTGCCTGCTGGCAGTTAGTAATTAGGGCTACATCCTATTATTCAGGATGGTCCTGACAACTCTTGTCAACTCTTCCTAGGGAAGTATCTAAGCTACGTCCCATTTTTCAAGGGGGGTCCTGATGACTCTTGTTGGGGAAATATCTAATCTAAGTCCCATTTTTCAGAACAGTCCTGATGACTCTTGTTAACTCTTGTTTCCACATTTGTTATCTTTAACACGCCTTTGGGCGTCATGCGCTTTGTCCCTTTGGGATTTGATAAATGGGTTTGAAATTTCTTCCATTCGCTTAAACAAAAGATTTTAGACTTTAAAGGAAAATGAAATGCAAATACTCCTAATGGTATTTAGGGTAAAGAACTCCAGACTCGGTGACTGTTGAAAAGAAAAGAAAGAACACTTATCTGAAGGAGAACAGCTGGTTTTCACGACCATGACATGCACTTCGGCCTAGTCGACCCAATCCGTTTTGATGACCGACCTTCCTTTGTCGTGCTTTTGTTGTTGTGACCCTTTGGATATTTTTGTGACCCTTCTAATCCGATTTCTTCAACCAAACCCTAGCTTAGCTTGCCTTACAATGTTCATCCACGGACAGCCCCTTTCTGAGTTTTGCTTTTTGCCTCACCTTCACCCTACGGTGCTTGTGAAAGTTTTCGCCAATTTAGACTCTTTCATTTATCGCCTTATGGTGCCCGTAAAGGTTTTCATCAATAAGACTCACTTATTTATTTTCTCAAACTCTCGTCGCCTTATGGTGCCCATGAAAGTTTTCACCAATAAGGATCTCTCACTTTATTATCTACCTTGCCTGCTTGGAGTGTTGTCCCTGACATGAATCACTTCTACTTGCTCAACTTGGCATCTTTTGAAGACTAATCAGAAGGTATTTCTTTGGACTGTAATGTGGGATTTTTGGATAGGGTTAGAAAGGAAGGATATCAAAGGCTCAATACAATTTAAATGGGTTCAGGTTAACACTTTCGGAATCACATTTTTACAACAACCACCACTTCTACCCCAGTTTCTTGCTAGGGGACTTTTGGATTTTTATTTCGATGAGATCGAACCATGGATGCCTATGTATCCTTTTAGAAAGAATCAGGTCAAATGTATTTCATATCGATTCCTTATTTTTGTTGTCTTTTTTCTTCTCCTCTCTTTTTTTGTTTTTCCTTTCTTCCTTTTTCTTTTCTCTTTTCTCTTTTTCTTTTATTTACTTGTTTTCCTTTTTCTTTTTCTTTTTCTTTTCCTTTTCATTCTTTTAATTTTTTTCTTTCCTTTCCTTTTACTGCCTTCTCACAGTTGCGTTTCTGACTTTTGTTACCAATACCGAAGGAGGGGTATGAAAAGAAAATAATTAAAGCTCAAAAGGGTTAGCAAAGGATAAAGTGTTTCCAAATATTCCAAGTACAAACAAGTGTCGAGCATAGACAACAATATAACATTATATCATACATGATATCTTTTGGCAGCGTCCGCATTGATAGCTATTTCAACAGATTTTCCTTCCACATCCGTCAGATACAATGCTCCATTGGACAACACTCTTGATACGATGAATGGTCCTTGCCAGTTTGGAGCGAACTTGCCTTTTTTGCCTCGGCCTGGTGAGGGTGGATGCGCTTTAATACCAGTTGACCTACTTTGAACTTTCTGGGGCGCACTTTCTTATTATATGCCCTGGCCATTCTCTGTTGATATAACTGGCCAGTGACATACTGCCGCCAATCTTTTCTCGTCAATCAGACTCAATTGTTCCAAACGAGCTTTGACCCATTCTTCGTCGTCGATTCCTGCTTCGGCCACGATTCGAAGAGACAGGATTTTAATTTCAGCTACTGCCTCTATGCCATACACCAACAAGTATGGGGTCACCCTCACCGAAGTGCGAACAGTAGTGCGATAACTTAACAATGCAAAGGGTAGCCTCTCATGCCACTGCCTGGACCCTTCCACCGTTTTACGAAGTATCTTCTTTATGTTCTTATTGGCCGCCTCAACCGCTCCATTTGCTTTGGGGCGGTACAGGGTAGAATTTCGATGTGTGATCTTGAACTGCTAACATACCTATCTCGTTAAGTGACTGTTGAGATTTGCCCCATTGTCAGTGATGAGAGTCTTGGGGATCCTGAACCGACAAATAATGTTTGTGTGCACAAAGTCGACCACGGCCTTCTTGGTCACTTCTTTGAAGGTCTTGGCTTCAACCTATTTGGTTAAATAGTCAATAGTAACCAGGATAAATTTGTGTCCGTTAGAAGCTGCTGGCTCAATGGGTCCGATGACGTCCATGCCCCAAGCAATGAAAGGCCATGGTGTCGACATCGTATGCAATTCAGATGGCGGGGAATGAATTAGGTCTTCGTGCACCTGACACTAGTTGCATTTGCGCACAAAGCAGATACAGTCCCGCTCCATGGTGAGCCAATAATATCCTGCCTGGAGAATCTTCTTTGCCAAAACATATCCGCTCATGTGGGGCCCGCAAATGCCAGCATGCACCTCATTTATGATGGCCATCTCCTACTTAGCGTCTACGCATCTTAGTAAACCGAGATCTAGCGTCCTTTGTATAATATTCCTCCGCTGAAGAAAAACCCACTTTACAAACGATGGATTGTTCTCTTCTGGTCACTCGTGGCTTGCACCCGGTATGCCCCTCTCCTGCTATATTCGTTGATGTCGTGGAACCAAGGCTCACCGTCAAGCTTTTCTTCCACTATATTGTAATAAGCATGTTGATCATGGACCCGGATATGTATCGGGTCAACGTAAGCCTTGTCCGGATGATGTAACATTGACGCCAAAGTAGCCAGGGCATCAGTGACCTCATTGTGAATTCTAGGGATGTGCCTGAACTCTATTGACCGGAATCGTTGATAGAGATCATGCAAGCATTGCCGGTATGGTATGATTTTTAAATATCTTGTTTCCCACTCCCCTCTAATCTGATGTACCAGAAGGTCTGAGTATCCAAAGACCAAGACTTCTTGGACACCCATGTCCGCTGCTAATCTCAAACCCAGAATGCATGCCTCATATTCTGCTATGTTGTTGGTGCAACATAAGCGGAGTTGAGCTGTAATTGGGCAATGATGCCCTTCTTCAGAAATGAGCACCGCTCCTATACCAACGCCTTTCATGTTGGCAGCCCCATCGAAGAACAATTTCCATCCCGACTTCTCTTCCCGTTCCATTTCATTGATATGCATCACTTCCTCGTCTGGGAAATATGTGTTCAAGGGCTCATATTCTTCATCTATCGGATTCTCATCTAAATGGTCTGTCAATGCTTGTGCTTTCATGGAAATCCTAGTCACGTAGATAATGTCAAACTCAGTGAGCAAGATTTTCCATTTTGCAAGCCTTCCTGTGAGCATGGGCTTCTGGAAAGACGTAAGATGAGATATGTGGTATATGATGACAAGTATTGCTTTATCTTTTGGGCTACCTACGTCAAGGCACAGCATGTCCTTTCAAGATGAGTACACTTAACCTCGTAGGCCGTAAATTTCTTGCTGAGGTAGTATATGGCCTGCTTTTTTCTCCCGGTGACATCGTGCTGACCCAACACGCACCCAAATGAGTTGTCCAAGACTATAAAATATAAGATTAAAGGCCTTCATGGTTTTGGCGGGACCAATACCGGTGGGTTTGACAAATATTCCTTTATCTTATCAAAAGCCTCTTGACACTCTCTCGTCCATTTTACCGTAGCATCCTTTTTCAATAGCTTAAAGTTGGGCTCCAGCTGGTTGTGAGCTGAGCAATGAACTGGCTGATATAATTAATCTTCCTAGTAGACTCATCACTTCTGTTTTGTTCCTTGGTGGCGGAAGCTCTTGTATGGCTTTTATTTCTGATGGGTCTAATTCGATGCCTCGACGGCTGACTATGAACCCTAACAGCTTTCTCAAGGGGACCCTAAATGCACATTTTTCCGGATTGAGTTTGATGTCATACCCTGCGGAGCCTTTGGAAGAATTTCCTCAGGTCTTTGACATGATCGGATTGCTTTCTGGACTTGATTATCACATCATCCACATAGACCTCAATTTCCTTAAGCATCATATTGTGGAAAAAGGTTGTCATTGCCCTCATGTATATTGCCCTGGCGTTTTTCAAACCAAAAGGCATGACTCTGTAATAGTATGACCCACATGGTGTGATGAATGTTGTTTTCTCCGCATCTTCTTCATCCATTAAGATCTGGTGGTAACCTGCGTAACAATCCACGAACCGCCCGATGTCATGCTTCGCGCAATTGTCAATAAATATGTGGATGTTTGGCATGGGGAAGTATTCTTCTGGACTTGCTTTGTTGAGGTCACGGTAATGAACACACACCCTAGTTTTACGATCCTTCTTTGGAACAGGCACAACGTTTGCTAACCAAGTGTGATATCGTGTGATTCGGATGACTTTGGCCTCAAACTTCTTCGTAACTTCCTCTTTAATTTTCACACTCACATCAGTTTTGAATTTTCTCAATTTTTGCTTGACAAGCGGGTAGGCTGGTCAGTGGGTAGCTTGTGGACCACTAAGTCAGTCCTCAATTCGGGCATGTCGTCATAACACAATGAAAATACATCTTTGTACTCAAGCAACACTTCAATTATTTCTTCCCTAAGCTGTGGCTCCAGATGGACAATTATTTTTGTTTCTATGATATTATCTGGACTTCCAAGATTGATTGCCTCGGTATCATTCAGGTTTGGTTTGGGTTTCTCTTCGAATTGGATCAACTCTTTACTAATCTCATCCCATGCCCCTTCCTCGTCATATCCTGGTTCATCCTCATGTTCTAATTACTAAATTATTATTTTTGAACTAGACCTATTTTGACAACTGGGCCGAGGAGTCCTTATGCATGTCAGATCACTAGAACCAGCATAAAAATAACTGTACAAAAGAGAAAAGAAAGAAAAGTAAAGAGAAAAGAAAGAAAAGTAAAGAGAAATGGAAACAATCAGTGTTGCTGAAAGGGAAATTGCATTCATTAGAATCAAAGATAACAGAGTTTACACATACAAACGGACGGAAATAACAATTGAATTGACAACTTTGGCGCTAATCCAAACTAGGCTCAAAGGAAAATCAAAGCCGACTACCACGACTCCCTCCGACTTGGAAGAGGAGTGGCTTCCCAGTTATTGATTTTTGCGCATGCTCCCACAAACTGCAGATCCGCCCTGCTTGATCCTTCTCCTGCTTCGACCATATTCATCGCATTGAACAGTCTTTCCAATCCTTTGTCGAGATCTCCGTCCGCGTCGATTAGAGGGCCAAAAATCTTTGGTCTGGGACCATTGCTAGTAGTGGATTTGACGAATGATTTGGACAACCTTGAGATGGGCTTTGGTAGAGCCCAAACTTTCTGCCTTAGCTTTCTAGCTCACCTTATGTCTGCGGTTGTGGGCTTGAACCCTATGCAAAATGTGTCTAGATTTTTGGGGAGGGACACTGGTTGCATAATGCCTTGCAGGGATACCCCCAACCCCTTGCCGGGCTTGAAACCATCTTTCAACATTTCTGAAGCCACCATGACGGATGCAGTTGCTATCTTTGGGGTCATGACAACCTCACCTTCTGGGATTTTCTGTACTGACACCGTATCAAACACCTGGTAAACCCATGGCCCTTTGATGTCCTCAGATTCAATAAAAGGTACGATTGCATCACCTAAAGTACACAGATTGTCTTCACCGTGCACCACAATCTCTTGCCTGTCCTACTCAATTTTGACCATCTGATGCAGCGTAGATGGCACTGCTTTGGCTGCATGAATCTAGGTCGTACCCAACAATACGTTATAAGAGACTGCTACATCCAGCACTTGGAATTCCATAGTGAACTCAACGGGCCCTGTAGTTACTTCCAGCATTATGTCCTCTACAGTGTCTTTTCCTCCACCATCGAAGCCTCGAACACAAATGTTATACTTGCAGACCCTTTCATTTTCCACCTTCAGCTTGGTCAATGTGGATAATGGACAAATGTTTACACTGGACCCGTTGTCGACCAAAACTCAGGTGACTACAGCATTTTCACATTTCACAGTCATAAAGATCCCGGTTGTGCTCAGTACCCTCCATGGTCAATTCATCGTCAGAGAGTGTGACCCGGTTTACCTCGAATATATTATTTGCAATCTTTTCCAAATGATTCACCGTTATCTTGTCTGGGACATGAGCCTCATTCAAAATTTTCATTAACGCCCGGCGGTGTTCATCTGAGAGGATTAGTAAGGACAACAAAGAAATCTGAGCTGGTGTCAACTGCTCTATGATGGAGTAGTCCTGCATTTTCATTTTCTTTTAAGAATTCTTCTGCCTCTTCTTCTGACACAGCTTTCTTCACTGGTTCTGGGTTATCTTTAGAGATTCTTCCCTTTCTAAGTTCTTCTGGGGCAAAGTACCTTCCTGACCGAGTTAAACCCCGTGCCTCACACACTTCCTCTCTAACTTCTTTCCCCTTGTACATCACTATTGCTTGCTCATATCTCCAAGGAAACGTATTTGCTGTTGATGATTGGTGGCTGGATCACTGGTTTTAAAATAACTGGCTCTATGCAAACACCTTCACAACAGGTTCTCTAGCTGCCCCATGTACTGTTACTTTTGCGTGTTCCTTCTTTGGCGTAACCGCGCATGCTGAGCTCCCCTGAACTATGACAGGTTTGCTGCTTTTTTCTTTTGCCCCGGTTATTAGATTCTCACTGCTTGCAACCTCATTTGACTTACACTTACTGGTTTTGATCATCATTACCGTTTGTGAAGGCCTTCTGGACTCTCCCCTTCTTTCCACAATTTCAATCATGTTAGATTCCTGATGGGCCGGCAGCGGGTTTAGGTTAATATTGGGTACCTCTTGCATCTACACCTCAATCCTATGGGAGTCAATTAGTTCTTGGATAGCATTTTTCAAATGCTAACACTTTTTGATGTCATGCCCAGGTGCACCGGAACAGTATTTACATCTGACTGAATAATCTAAGTTCTTTGGGGGAGGATTTGGCAGTTTCGCTTCAATTGGTCTCAACATATCCAGTAGTTGTAGCTTGTGGAATAAGCTAGTGTAAGATTCTCCCAATGGAGTAAAAATCTTCTTCTTTTGTACCCTCTCATTTCTCAAGACTAGATTGGCTTGGAAGGGGGGCCTCGGGGGATGTTGATAGGCTCTTGGAGGCGGGTAATGATTTTTTGGAGGTTGGTAAGTGTTTGTGGGGGTGGCGCACGCCATTTTTCATGAGCGGGAGGTTGGGTATATGCTTGTGCATAATGGACTGAAAAGCGAGGTTCTTGTGGTGGATAGTAATGCTGTGGTCGGCCGTATGGAGTATGTGGGTATGTTTGGTGGTGAGGACGGGGCTGGGCGTAATGAGATAGTGCTCGAGCTCTGAACCAAGTTCCCGACTCCACTATCGCTACTTCCTCTTTCTTTTTTTTCCCGAAGGTTCCCCCAGCTCAACCCTGGATGGCCTAAGTAGTTGCCTTAATTGCAGAGTAGCTCATGATTTTATTGGATTTGAGACCTTCCTCGACCATACTTCCCATCTTGACCACTTCGTTGAAAGACTTCCCCACTGGTTACAATAAATGTCCAAAATAGGTAGGTTCCAGAGCCTTTATAAAATAATCAACCATCTCACTCTCCTTCATGGGAGGATCGACTCTAGCAGCTTGTTCCCTCTATCGGAAACTGTACTCCCTGAAACTCTCTTTTTGTTTCTTCTCCAGCTTTGTAAGAGATCCAGGACAGTCTCGAGATTATATTGAAAGTGGCAGGCAAACGCTTGTGCCAGGACATCCCAAGTATACCACCGATAGGGATCCTGCCGAGTATATCACTCCAGTGTCGATCCGCTTAAACTCTAGCTAAAGTACTCCATTAGCAATTCATCTTTTCCCCCCTCCTCCCCTTATTTTGCTGCAAAACCCCTTAGATGCATGACTATATTGCCGTGACTATCAAATAAGTCAAATTTAGGCATCTCGAAACCTGGAGGCAACTGCACGTCTTGGAATAGTCAAAGATCCTTGAATACCACACTTACCTAGCCACCTAATCCCTGCATGTCCCTGAATGATTGTTCAGACCCCAGACCTTTCTAAGCATCTCTTCCTGCTTAGGATTTTTGATCGGTTTTTCAACTCCCATCGAAATTTCGGGATGGGGAGCATAGGAGTAAGGCTCCTGGGTTTTGTAATACGGTTCTGGTGGATAGTATTAAGGGTTAAAATCTTGAAGCAGGGGTTCACTTGACGACCTATGGAGTGCAGGAGGCGGAGGTGCCACATAGATGGGGCAGTTGGCGGAGGAGGGTGAGGAGTGACTTTGGGTAGTGGAGCTAGTGGTGGTTGAGAGGTAGTACCCTGATGTTGTGAGTAGATGGGAAAACTTGGAGGTGGATCAGGGACGGACATGTCAGGTGCTTGGGCCAGTGGCGGGATGAAGGTTAGATTAGAAGGAAAGGTCGGGGGTGGCTGTCCTCTCGCCCATTCCTGGTACATCTCATCCATTTGGTGCCTGAGTTGATACATTTCCTCCTTCATAGCATTAACGTCCAATTCCTCTGCTTCCTTCGAGAGGTCAATAATGCTAACATCAGCTTCCTGGTTGGGCATGACTCGCTTGCTTTCAGATCGCGTGTTGTAGGAGTGGGTTGCCAGAATGCCGCGAGTACTAATCACATGTCTAATTTGAAACCGGAACAACACCAAAAGCTTGTTAATGGTAGACTCTAGCACATAAGCGGCTACATATTGGGTATGAATGCACATAAATGACAGCCCATCCCTACATGCCTTGGTTGCTTGTGTCATCCCGGCTTTTATTTGCGAAGCTCCCTTTTGTTTTATCCTTATTCTCTCCCTCTTTCCTATTTCATTCACTTTCTCTTTTATTTTATTCAATTATGGTCGAATCCTATATAGATTGCCTATGTAGTTCTTTGCAAGTCAAAAAGCAGAGCATAAAATATTTTTGAAATTTCCATCCTCATAATAACAAACTTCGGTTACAATGATCCGAAATACTGACAAATTAAACAAAATACTAACAAGCTTGGATAAAAAGTAAACTACAGACTCGAAAAACAACTAACTATGCAAAAAGAAAATACAAACTCCTAGTTAAACTAATAGACTTTTAAATATATTTTGACAAAAATAAGCATAATCTTTATGAATACATTAATTCTTCAAGTACTTCTGGGCCCCGGGGGGCATCATTCGGTCTTGCCGCAGGCTTGCGTTCTAAACCCCTTTGGAGGTGGTGGAGGTCTTCCATCACTTTCCGAACAAAGGTCATGGCAGTGGAAAAGAACATGGATCCTGTCATATCCTCGCAATGGTTGCACTTTGTGGTGATGTAGTCTGCGATCGCCCGTACTCTTTCCCTAATAACACCCTTTTCTTGCAACAAACTTCCAATTTGCTCAGCCCTTTCCTCTAGGGTTCGTTCGGCTACCTGATTCTGTTTCTCGAATTGCTGCAAATCCATTTCCAACCTTGCTATCGCTGCATAATAATGTTCTCTCTCGGCTTTGAGGACCTCGACTTGCTTGTCCACTTTGTTCTAAGCCATGATGACCCTCCATTTTAACCCAGCAACCTCATCGTCATGTTTTTCCTTTAATTGTTCAATGATGCGTCCTCATTCCTCTGCACTCTTAACTAATTGTTTCTGAACCCGGGATAACTTGCCTTCCGCCTTATTCAAGTCAAACCCATATTCGGTTACTTTTTGCCTCAAATTTTCTATGCGTTTTTCATCCTTCGTGCTCCTGGGGGGATTTTCTGCGGCTGCTTTCATTTTCTGAATTTGGGCTGGCAGCGCCTCGTTATCTTGGGTTAATTTTTTCTTTTCTCCTTCATCTGCTGTGGTTTGCACACCATTTTCAAATTGCAGCTCTTTAACTTGCTTTTCTAATCTTCCTATGGTGGCTTTGTGTTCATTTTCCTTGGCTAGCCAATCCCATTGTTCTGGCGATGTTTCAACAAATTCTTGGAGATGTGGTCTTTTAGCTGGTCTTCCGCACTCTATTTCTTTTTTGTACCAAGCAATTTTACCCCGGTACAACCTCGCCTTTAGATATGTTGCGTACTCGGATACCCGCTATCAATTATTGAAATTCGCTCCAGATTCGACACACGACGGCTTCAGGGAATTGGCTATTGGGGCTAATCTCAACCGCATGGCGACTAATATCCTCGTCCCTGGGAATCATTTGGCATCTACCTAATTGCTATATCACTCTGTATGGCATATTTGGTTGCATACTTCGGAGACCCATCAGAAGGAAATGAGGCCCGGTGGCTGGAATATACACAATTTCATCCACGGAGAGCCACCCGAATGTCCACTCTATTTGATTTGTAGTGACAACCAGGAGATGCGACACCCATTCTGTGACACCCTCAGGTAACCTAAACCCATCGACCCTGTTATAGAATTCTTCTATGCAGCTCTTTGATGGTGAACCATAATTCATGAACCGAGGCTGGTGGCATAAATGCTCAATCATCCATATTTGTAGTAATAGGTTACATCCTTCAAAGAAGTCACCTCTTGCTTTACAGGCAGTGAGGGCAAGGAAGATATCGGATAAGATCATAGGAGAGAGGGTGCTCTTGGCCTGAGTTATTAAAGTGTTGATGACCCCTGCTATCTATATGTCAATATTTCAATCCTTCCGCGAGAACACCAAAATATCCAAGAAGAATACCATGAATGCAAAACATCGATGCTCCTCCCATATGAGTTGGTTTCCTTTGCTACAAATATAGTTTTCTAGGTTATTGAATCCTCTATATGCCCGTACATTTGATATATAAATTGCGGAGCATAAAAGCCGGCTGACAGGTCTGGATTGTGAAAATTCCTACTGATTTTTAAGGAGTCTAGGAACTTGTGCACGGCGAGGGCTCTTGGCGCAATCAGGTACTGGTGTCTCAAAGAATCGTAGGGATCCCAATATATCCAGTTATTTCCTCCAATGTCGGTGTGAGTTCAAAATTTGAGAAATGGAAAACATTGTGAGCTGAGTCCCAGAATGTGATCAATGCTTTATGATATCTCCCCCCGAGTTAATTTTCAGCAACCCAGTAAGTCCTCCCAAATGCGCGTTGACCCTATTTTTCCGCGCTTCCCCAAAGTCATTCGACCACATGTGTATCTCAAAGGGAATTTTGTTCATGAACGTTATCAGCAAACATTGATCCGTGCTCATTCTGCACATTTCTTAGGGAGAATTAGTATCTCAAACTTTGTTCTACCTGACCCCTCAAAACATTAAAACTGACCTCTTTCTTTTATGACATTTATTTTCTAAAATCAGGGCCGAGCTTTGTGAATACGGCCTTTTAGCACTTCTGAATGAAGATTTTAAGGTTGTTCTCATTCACCGGCCAAAATAAGACTCGGAGGTGGCTATTTGTGCAAAGTCAGCCTTTCGGCGTCCCTTTCGATAATATTCGGCTATTTCTGGCAGCAACGGCATCACCCGATTTATTTAATAAAATAAGTAAAATTGGACATTTATTTTGGTTATTTTCACTAAAGAGAGGTTGGACCCGATGGGGTTTCCAATGTATCTCGTACCTGACGAGAATCAAACCGGCGTAGTTCGGGCAAACCAATTTGTCAAAACTAAAAACTTTGTTGAAAATCCCTTTTTTCTTTTGTTTTTTCCTTTTTGTTTTCAAAAATTCGGCAGCATTTCGGCGCTATTTGAGCATTGGTTTTAGAAGACAAACTATTAATCTCAACCAACCCTAGTACTAGTCATTTTTTCAATTTTCTTCCTTATTCGCAAGCCGGTCAACATGCAAATCCCAAGCAGCTAAATGCACAAGTGACACGTAATATGCATTAGAATGGTCTTTTCATTTTGGGTCACCTGTCCTAGAAGGACCCAACCCCTGTGTTGAGTCCCCTAAGTCAAATGCATGATGCAAATAAGCATTTCTACTGGGGATCCGGCATGAGGTCAAGTTATTCTAAGTTAAAAACCCTGGTATAGGGTATAGACTGTGCACCCGAGCGGACAACTTGAGTCGAGAAGGGGGCTACGTACCGGGAACCAAAAGACCATCCAGCTTAGTAACTTGTCCAGCCTCTTTCTTATTTTAGGGTATGACACTAACAGAATAAGAAGTCTCAACCAGTAAGCACATCCCCGGAGATGAGAAGGGAAGGGTTTCGTAGCAACTTATATGTACAGTCGAGATAATACCAAAGCGGTAAAACATAATTTCGCATATTAAGCCAACATGTAAAATCAAATAATAAACAAACCCAAATACAACAATTATTCTAAGATCTAATTCTTGAACCCTGAACAGAGATTCTGGGTTCGATCCCCAGCAGAGTCGCTAGAGCTGTCACACCTCCTTTTGGCTATCCACAACCCAGCGAAGGGCGTGGATAAACAGAGTTTTTCCAATTAAAGGACAATCAAAACGGGATTCAATTATATAAGAGATTTCAGAGTCGCCACTTGAAGATTTATGGTGTCCCAAGTCACCATTTAGAATCCCGAATCGAGGAAAGAATGACTCTGTTTAACAGTCCGCGGACCAGAAATCCGAGTAAGGAATTTTATTAACCCGGGAGAACATGTTAGGCATTCCCGAGTTCCCTGGTTCTAGCACGGTCGCTCAACTATTATATTTGGCTTAAATTATCTGAATTTAGAACATGTTTTAACTTATGTGCTTTTTAACTTTAAATCGCTTTTATTATTGTTCTTAATGAAAATTGCAACGTCATTAAAACATATCTCGAACCATGTCACATAAATGCACCGTAGTTTCTGACATATTTCAACATAGTTGGGATTTGGATTTGGGTCACATAAATGTGCACCCGTGTTTAAGGAGATAAAATTATTAAAGACGTGCCTAAAAGCGACTAGCGCGTTATTATCTTTATGAGAGACCGTGAAAATTCGCTAATTGACTCATCTCGAGTTCTAAGTATTTTACAAGACATAATTAAAGAAGGCCACGCATTTGTGATTTTAATTAACGCGGCGCACCTCGAGTCTATTTTAAAGGATACTTAAACTGAATGCTCAGAATGCCATATCTATTTGTTATTTATTACAGATCTAAAGGCTAAATACGAGGGTTCATTGTCAATTGTAACTACATTACATCTACGTGGATTGAATTCATGTAACGGCTGGGCCCCAAGCGAAGCCCAGCCTGGCAGTCCAGTCATTGATACTTGAAAGCAGCCCTTTCATTTAAGCCTTCAGCTGAAGTAGACCAATATTTATCACTACATTTGGGCCTTAACGTGAGCCCTGATTAGAGATATGCAAGGAACAAGACATGCAACAGTTGGAGCCAGGTTTGACGTATTGTCCGGTTATAGTTTTGCACAAATAGTTGTTACAGCCAAACTTATATTTCAAGTGTGAGTAAAGACTAGTGTGAAACAAAGGCAACATTAAAAACTAGCTATCAAGCTCAGATTTAATTAACATTTCTAAATGAATAGCATACTTAAACTATAAATTCACTACACTACTGAACTACTCTACCTTTGAATAAAACTATGCCACAGGAAGTAATCAGAACCACACAATGGATTTAACGATCCAAAACAATCCTATTGTTCTTTTACAGTGAATATATATATGAATCAAAGCTATTCAAAATTTAAATAACAGATTTAGAAAAACTAATTGAATGCAGCAGCTTCATTTCATCTCAAAGTGGTTTGTACATGGTCGAGCTTAAGAGATGTACCTGGAAATTGCAATGCAATAAGAAGAGAGGGAAGTCAGCAACAATCTTAAGCACTGGCAATTTAAACCACAGCAACAAAGCAGTAGAAACAATCTAACATCCCAGACTTATACCCAAGACCAAGTTGAACCACAACAAACTTCAAGTGACCCACTTTCAAACCCAGAATTACATATAAAACAGAAAAAACACAACCCCAATCGAGCTGAGAATACAACACTTCAATCCGAACTCAACTATTTCTATATCAATTGATTAAAAATTGTCTCAGAAACTGAATAGATCAAAGGCTACTGAAAATATGCAATGGAACGGTAAAAATATTGGTGTTTCAAGAGTTTCTGAGATATTTTTAAGCTTCAAAACTCTGGGAATTTTAGTGAGCTCTTCAGACTTCTTCCTCCCTTTTTTGAGTGATTTAGAGTCCTTTTTAAAGCCAAAGGCTAGGGCACTACTTTTATTTCACTTTAACTAAAGGTCCCTCTTTCAATTTACCTATTTGGACCCTCATTTTTTGACTTGTTTTCCAAGTTACTGCAACAAAACTACTGATTTTATACTAAAGACCCCTTCTAGAAAGGTCTAAAGGCTTCTACCATTGTCTTCCCTTTATAGACTACCTATACTACCCTTATTTTGTTCCTAATATTACCATAGCCAGGTTGAAAATACTATATTGCCCCTATTTATTTATGAAAATTACCAACACTAAACTAAAACTCTATGTTAACCCTATTTATCCTAATATTATCAGAATTAGGTGGAAACCCTATATTACACTTTTTGGTGCTAAAATTACTGTTTTGCTATCTTGCAACTAATTGCTAGCAATTAACACTACTAACAGCTATAACCAATCCAAATGTAATTGAGCTACTAATCAAGAACAAATGCTAGTCAATCCTCACCAATGAAAACACAATTGAATCAAGTCAAATTCTCAAAAATTAAAAGAAGAACATAGGAGGCTACCACTATCAAAACCAAAACTCAGAAATCACCACTCCAAACCATGTGAACCTCAGAAATTAGGAAACTACCAAACTATCATGACCAACCTAATTGCATGTGCAATATTAGTTAATTCTCAATCTCAGAAGTCAAGAACCATACAGAAACTAAAGAAAACATGCTAATCTTCAAATTTTAACCTAAAGCAGACATGGCAAAACAAAGCAGAAGTTTCTAATTAGAGATTCACAATGGATATGCTCAGGATTCCTAGAATTACTAATTAAGATCATGGGGTCATTCGCTCAATCAGCAGAATCATAATCAGAAATCTGATAAAATGCCATTTCCTATTTAAACTAGAAAAAGAAAAATGAATAAAGTCGACTTAATTACTATACTAGGAAAGAAGTACAAAATAGAAAAATAAATCAACAGAGCTGAACATAACGGCTTCTTTCAAATGGTCTGCTGAACGGAATTGAATCCCAAAACGGAGTCACATGTTTGTTTTGGCCAAAACAAACATGCCACCCATTTCAAGACTCAAGTGGCTTCGAGAAATTCATCTCAAAATTAGGTCTAATCCTAGATTTGGAGTTGGAGGAGTCTGGGAATTATTCCAAGGAAGCTAGACTCGTTTTTGGGTAAGGAAGGCTAAGGGGGTTGGGTGGTGTTAATCTAGGAGCCGTTGGCCACCGGAAATCACCGTGCATGGAGGGGCTGCCCACTTCAAACGAAAATTCGAAGGGCTGGGTAACGTTCGAGGGTGGCCGATGGTAGGGTTTGAAAGAGGGGAGCGAGGGGAGTGTGGGGTGTAACTTTGGGAGTCACTGGTCACCGGGCACCGCCATAGACGGCGGAGCTACCGGGCTTTGGACAAATATTCGACGGGTTGGGGTGGGTTTCAAAGGGTGATCATATGGGGGATTGGAAGAGGAGAGGACGGGGATTCTGGGGTTTAATTTGGTGATATTGGAGTTACGCTGCCGGTGGAGGTGATTTTCGGCGGCGGCGGACGATTGGGGTACGGTGGACGCGGCGTTACACCGGCAGGTGATCGTATGAAGAGGGTGAATTTTGGTCTCTTGAAATGTTCATGGGTTTGGACAGTTTTATTTAAATGTAAGGCTCAATCTGAGCTGTTAGATTGAGGGTATGGACGGTTGAGATGAACAGACGCCAAAACGTCGTCGTTTTGATGAGGGGTGGGATTGGACCTGGTCTGGGCTGGTTTAAATTGCAATAATGGCCTATGTTGGTCTTTCTAAAACAAGACCACATTCCCAAATCCCTTTTGTTGTTATTGCTTTTAATTCCTACATTAAATTATTTTACTAACACCAAATTAACAAAAACCTTATTTAAATCCAAAATAGGGCTAATTAAATAAAATGCTATTTTTTTGTATTTTTTCGTGAATTAAAATGCACTCAAAATGCAAACAAACACACAATTTATGCAATTAAATTCTAAATATTCAAATATTAAAAGAAAGACGCAAATAAACACAAAATCACACAATTAATAAGGAAAAATACAAATAAACACAAAATCACACAATTAACCCCTAAAAATTCAAATAATAAAAGAAAATGTAAATACGCGCAATTAATTCCTAATAATAAAATAAAAAATGCAAATAAACACAAATCACATAATAAATTCCTAATATCCAAATAAGAAAAGAAAAGATGCAAATAAACACAAAATCACGTAATTAATTCCTAAAAATTCAAATAGTAAAAGAAAATCCTAGTTTACGAGTTTATAGGAACATTTCAAGTGAGGCAAAGTCACGTGCTCACAATACTCGACTTGTAGCTGTTGCTGTAGCCAAACTCTGCTAAATGCAAGAACTGATCCTACGAGCCTCCAAAGTCAATGACACAAGCTCGGAGCATATCCTACAAAATCTGATGGTCCTCTCGGACTGCCCATATGTCTGAAGATGAAACGTTGTGCTCAACTCAACCCGTGTACCCAACTCTCGCTAAACTGCTATCCAGAAATGTGAGGTAAACTACGTACCTCAAATAGAAATGATAGACATGGGCACACCATGAAGACGAACAATCTATCGGATATAGATCTCAGCAAACCTCTCCGAAGAATAGGAAACTGTAACAGGAATGAAATGTGCCGACTTAGTCAGCCTATCAGTAATAACTCACACTGCATCAAACTTCCTCTGAAATCGTGGGATTCCAACAAAAGTCCATAGTGATATGCTCCCACTTCCACTCGGGAAGCTGAATCCTCTTAAACAAACCAACAGGTCTTTGATGTTTGTACTTTACCTCCTAACAATTCAAACACAGCATATACGCAATAATATCCTTCTTCAAACTTCTCCACTAATAGTGCTGCCACAAATCCTGATACATCTTAGGGGCACCCGGATGAATAGAGTACCGAGAACTATAAGCCTCCTCTAAAATCAACTCTTGGAGTCCATCCATATTAGGCAAACAAACTCAACCCTAAAGCCTCAAAACTCAATTATCTCCTAATGTAACTTGCTTGGCACAGCCGTGCTGCACTGTATCTCTGAGGACAGACAAATAAGGATCATCACACTGCCGATCTCGGATATGGTCCAATAAAGAAGAACGAACGACTGTGCAAGCTAATACACGACTTGGCTCAAAAACATCCAATCTCACGAACTGATTGGCCAAATTCTAAAAATCCAGAGCAAGCAGTCTCTCACCCACCGAAATATACGCAAGATTGCCAATATTGGCTGACTTCCTAATAAAAGCATTGGCCAACACATTGGCCTTCCCCAAATGATATAAGGTGATGATATCATGGTCCTTCAATATCTCCAACCACCTTCTCTGCCTCAAATTTAGCTCCTTCGTCTTGAATAAGTATTGCAGACTCTTGTGATCCGTGAACACCTCACATGACACGCCATATAGATAATGCCTCCAAATCTTCAATGCTTGGGCAATGGTCGTTAACTTTAAATCATGAACCGGATAGTTTTTCTCATGATTATTCAACTACCGTGAAGCATAGACAATGACTTTGCCATTTTGCATCAACACCGCACCAAGTCCAATACGAGATGCATCACAAAAAACTGTGTAATGCCCTAAACATGTGGACAAAACCAACACCGGCTCCGTAGTCAAAGCTATCTTGAGCTTCTGAAAGCTCGCCTCCCACTAGATCGACCACCTGAACTGGGCACCCTTCTGGGTCAACCTGGTCATCGGGGTTGCAATAGACAAAAGCCCCTCCATAAACTGATTTTAGTAGCCTTCCAAACCTATGTAACTCCGTATCTATATAGCTGATACGGGTCTAGGCCAATTCTTGACTGCCTCTATCTTCTTCAGATCAACCTGAATACCCTCTGCTGATACAACATGATCCAGGAATGCAAGTGAACTCAACCAAAACTCACACTTAGAAAACTTGGCATACAACTGTTGTCCCCTAAAGTTTGAAGAACCACTCCAAGATGCTACTCATGCTTCTCCCGTCTGCGGGAATAAATAAAATGTCATCAATGAAGACTATCACGAACGAATACATGTAAGGCTTGAACAAGTTCATCAAATCCATAAAACCTGCTGGGTCATTTGTCAACCTGAATGACATCACCAAGAACTCATAATGACCGTACCGAGTGCGAAAACATGTCTTAGGTACATCGGATGCTCTAATCTTCAACTGATGATAGCCATATCTCAAGTCAATCTTCTAAAATACCTTGGCACTCTGAAGCTGATCAAATAAATCATCACTCCTTGGCATTTATTCTTGATTGTAACCTTGTTTAATTGTTGGTAATCTATACATATTCTCATAGATCCGTCCTTCTTCTTAACAAATAACACCGATGCACCCCAAGGCGAAACACTCAGCCAAATGAAACCTTTTTAAAGCAAGTCTTGTAACTGCTCCTTCAACTCTTTCAACTCAGGTGGGTCCATACAATACGGTGTAATAGATATGGGTTGAGTGCTCAGAGCCACATCAATGTAAAAGTAAATATCCTTGTCGGATGTCATTCCCGGTAGGTCTAAAGGAAATACCTCATGAAACTTACGAACAATTGGCACAAAATCAATAGAAGGAACCTCCGCACTAGAATCAGGAACATATGCCAAATAGGCCAAACATCCCTTCTCGATCATACGTTGAGCCTTCATATATGAGATAACACTATTTGGTCCCTCTCCACTCTAAATGAGGCAACCCCGGCAAGGCTAAGGTCACAGTCTTGGCATGACAGTCCAAGATAGCGTGGTATGGTGATAACCAGTCCATACCCAATATGACATCAAAATCAACCATGTCTAGAAGTAAAAAATCTACACGAATCCTAAGATCCCCAATCACAACTATATACGAATGATGGACTTGATCTACCATAATAGAATCACCCACTACTTTAGACACATATATAGAAGCAGTCAAAGAATAACTAGGCATGACCAGATTCAGTGCAAAATAAGATGACACATAGGAGTATGTAGACCATGGATATAATAGAACTGAAGCATCTCTATTACAAACCAGAACAACATATGAGATATCTACATCGGAAGCCTCGGCCTCAGGTCTGGCTGGAAGAACATAACATCGGGGCTGGGCCCACCACCCTGAACTACATCTCTAGGAAGGCCTCCTTCTGGATGTCCTCGGCCTCTAATACCTCTACCTCCACCTCTAGCACCTCTACCTCCACTTCTAGCACTTATTGAAATCTAATTTTTTTTCCATATATTTTTTAAATGAAATGTCCTTTCAAAAACTAAATATATGCATATATAGTATGCATAAGTGTATTAGTATTTTTTATGATTTTAAAAGATTTTTAAATTAATTTATTATATATTTTAACAGTATAAAAACCAATAATTATTTGTAAAATTATCATCTTGGTAAGTAACTTATTTTGTTCTTATAGTTATACCAAAATCTAGTCAGAAGTAATTTTTGTACATTTTTATAAATTTATTTGGTATTTTAAAAGTCAAATTGCATATAATTGCTATTTTAGCCTATTTTGAGAATAAATTATATTTTTCAATTAGGAAATTGGTTCCAATATTTTTAAATTAATAATTATATATTATTAACTGATCCAACACTTTTAATTTGCTTTCAAAGTCATTTTTACTATTTTTATAAAATAGAAAGGGAAAAACTGACAATTTAAAAACTAGCCTCATCTGTATTTCAATTGTAGCCAAATTGAACCCTCCTAATTGACCCAATTTTTAACCCCAAATTTTCCGATCCAATTCTAATCTAACCCGACCCACGACCCAACCAATTGACATGTCCGGTCAATCTTTTAATCCAGGTCGTCGATCATTTTGATTAACGGCCACGATCACTCTTTACCTTTTTAATTCACTAACCATACCCTAATCCCCTCATTTCCATCTCTCATCTGCCTATGAATACCCTCCCTCTCTCAAACTCTCTTGAAGGTCCTCGATACCCTAGTCATCACCTACAGTGTTCGACCCCAGACTCACCGGAATCCATGGCTTCTCAGGACATGGATAGATTATACTCACCTCTCTACGCTCTTAATCACTGGGTGTTAGAAGTTTTAAGGTCTAACCTCGATGAGGTCCGTTCAGATCTTCACTGATGCAAGGTTCCATGGCCTCTCTGGCTGTGCTCCGGCATATTCAAAGCATTTCGAGCCTGGATCTAACACATCCGACTTACGATCAGACTTTTCCAAGCCTCTCTCATTTTAGGGTTCCTGTGAAAACCCAGCCATTCGAGGTTTTCTCTGATTTTTTTCTTAAATCTATGTTATATCTGTGCTTTTAAAATGATTTCCCCAATTTTTCTTTCAAAATTACTTCTTTCTTATCTAGGGTTTCTAGAAAGCTTAAAATGTTTTCTCACTCTTCATTTTATTTTCTTTGTATGTGTTCGTTTATATTATGTTTGTATGTTTACTTTACCACCACTCATGTGTTATGCTATGTTTTTATGTTTTCTTTTCTACCACGCATGTGTTTTCTTCTGCTTTTTTCTACTACACGTGATTCGTCTATGCTTTGTGTTCTAATGTGCTTCCACACCAGGCTCACATGTTCATCTTGTTGTGTTTTTCTATATGATATACTTTTCTGGTATATTGAGTTCTTTCACTACATGTGTTTCCTAGGTGACATACTATCTCCACTCTCTTCTGAACTTGTTCAAGTACTGTGTTTCTTTTTTCTTTATTCTTAAACATGCCTTTTCTACTCTCACTATGTTTCAAATCAATCTGTTGCTTCCAACTTGCTATTATTTGTTTTCTCATAAGTCTCTGAAAGAGAGATCTGAGCCTGTTTAAGTTATTTGTCTTCTCTTCTCTGTATCTAATTCAGGGTGGAAACCCTAGGATTTGGGGATTCTTTGGCGGTTTGATCTTGTGTTTGGACTAGGGTTCTATTTGGAACCCTGTACTCTTTCAGACTCATTCTGAGTCTATGTACTTAACTTAAACTCCTTTGTTCATGAATCTGAACGTTTCTATGCTAGGCTATCTATTAATTGGCATGATAGTTCTTCATGATTAACATGTTTGTATGCTTTATATATGAGGAATTTTTCCTTCAAAGGGGTTTGCCAACTTGTGATTGATTCAGAATTCCTTTTAATAACTTTCGATTGATTATTACTGCTTTTCTTTAAGTAAAAACCCTTCTTCACTTTTCTAACTGGATTCATTCATATCAAAACTCAAACTTTGTGATTTACTAACTGTTGATTGATTTCCTTTCCTTATTTGTGCAAACCGTATGCTATCAGGCTTTTTCCTTAAATAAGTCCCTGGGTATTTACCCTTCTTATGATGCTTTGGGAAAATGTTTGATTAGTCTTTTTCCTTAATTAGTTTTTCCCGTTTGCAATCAGAATCCCTTAATTAAAGCGAGGCTTTGTGCAATTGATTCCCAAATTATTTCTTACCTATTTGTGCTTGCTTTCTACACTATAAAAGGGAACGACCCTTATGCACTTTAGGACACCTTCAGTTCAATATTTTTACACACATTACTCACTGAACACTTTCAATTCAATACTTTTACACTTCAGACTTCACAATTCTCTTCTAAGCTCATAACATTCTGATTGCTCGTTTACCCTTTGGCTTTACAAGACTAATGCTTTCTTTTTGCTTGTTTCCTTGAAACTGGTATGTTCTAGTTTTAACTCTCAGCATAACCCCAATGTGTTTACTTACAGCCTTTACATTTAGGCATGCTTTATTGTTTATGTAAGGTTAAATATTAACTATGTATGTTCTTTTCTCGCATTTGTTTCAATTGTGAATCCATGTACCCTTATTTCCTTGTATGTGTTTGAGTTAAAGCTCAGAACATGGTTATATCCAAGTTGTTGCTCATGTCTGGACTTGGCCCCTTAATGGGTCCTAACTTCCAAACAATGTGGCCAATAGGCTGGTTGGGGTGTTCCAGCACCTCTAATTCCTGGGTATGACCACCAACCTATATTGGCTCTCCCCAGAATCCCATCTATTGCATTCACATTCATTCCTAGCTTCTAAGTCCCGCCCCCCTCCTGTGAGCCATGCTTTAGGACCTTGAGTTCCCTTTGAACTTGGACACTTGAGGGATGTCTCTTCCACAATGTACTATGTCTCAACTACACCCAAAAATGAGAAAGGCTTTGGATTTGGATCCTTGGAGTTGGTCTACTGCATGCTTCAGGCAGGAAACCCAAATCAGGCTCTCTTTGGTTGGAAATTTTTTAGTTTTCTGATGTAGTTTTACTTCTTTTTGTGTTGTAATAATCTTGTAATAACTATTGGGGTTTTAGTGAAAAGGGGAGGGCAAACCATGCATGAAAAGGGTAGATATCATGCTCATAAGTTTATTATACCTCTGCAATCATGTCCTGCTTTCACTTCTGTATTTTCACATAGAAATCCTGTCTATAGGTTCTGCATTTCATACATAGAGATCATGGCCATAGGCTTCTGCACTTCTGCAATACATATATATATATATATATATATATAGAAACTACTTCCAGAGCTTTTGCGTTTCATAGAGAAACAATTTCTATAGTTTTCTGCATCTCTGCATATCACGTAGATAACATGTCTATAATACTTCTCGAATTCTGCATATGCATCTATCTCTAGGAAAATATGTACATAGCTTTTAATAACTAACTATATATAGATGATCTGCTTATAGGATTTCTGCATGTTAATAACAGTGTTCTAAGATTAACAAACGCCAAGAAAACATGCCTATATGAGTAATCAACCAAATATAAATCAGCAACTTGCTTATAAGTCTAAAATCAATAGTAACGATAACGACTACAGAGTTTATATTCTTGTAAAGAACAATTTCTTTCTTTTAAAATCACTATACTTCTTTTCTTAACTAGTAGATATCATGATTATAGGTTTTCGTTTGACACTTAGGCAAGTCATAAGGTAACTTGTAAATCAAATCAGATTCTATCAACTTCAACCAGCAGGCAAGCCTGACTCGGGCTTCTCATATGAAATATGTAATAAATCAATTTTCCAACGCTCTTAAATTTAATCAGACCATAACCAGTACATGCGAGACATGCTAAACAATCTTGACTTTAAGTGAGGAGGCATGTTTGCATTTTAACTGTTATGTGTTTTCTCATATCTGCTTTATATGTTTTATTTGTTGTCTTATGCTTTTCTACTTTAAACTATAAAATCCCATATCTCCTTTCCATTTAGGACTAGTAATCCCAAATGCCTCCGGGGCTGATAGGATCCGGGACGGGTAGTAGCATGCAATAGGAAAACGAGACCATTTCGCGTTTAAACCTTAACGGGGTGGGAAAGGGTAGATATGGATATGCTGACCAGTGCGCTAATACCACGTGTAGCCCCCCTTCTAAGGAGTGATTACCGAGTATTTCATTGACGTGATCCATATTACTCGTAAACCTCGGACCCTCCCTTTTCCTTAATTTGTTTATTTTAGATTCAAAGTATTTCCTCAAATTTTCAGCTTTCTTTGTTTCTTCAAAACTTTAATTTATTTGCAGCCATAATGTGACAATCTCTCATATTTGAAACCTTTCTTCTCTCATTTGTTACATAAACTCAAAATTGTAGCATGGCCAGGAACAACACTAGTGGATCTTGAGGGATGCCTAACACATTCCCCTCGAGATAATTTCTAGCCCTTACCCAAATCTCTAGTCTCTAAATAAAAACCCTCTTAGTGTCCTAATGCACTTAATCATTAGGTGGCGACTCTTTAATTCAAACCCAACTCCCAAAAGGTAAAGAGTTGTCCGCCTAAATGTCATAAACTCATTTTTGTGAGAAAAAGGGGGCATCGACAACATTTAGTGCCTAAACCATAGCACGGGAACCCTGGTGATGAGAATTGCTTGGTGCTCGAGGAAAAAATCTAGCAATGTGCCTCGTGTCGCCACAAGTAAAACAAGCCCTCGACTGCTGGGCCTGGTGACCCTAAAAACTCTAGAAGTTGGTGGTGCACTATAAGAATGTTGATTGGAATATTGCATGTGAGAACCACGGCTATTTTGGGTACAGTGAGAAGCCTGAAGTGTTGATTGAAAAGTTCTATAAGGATGGCCTCTACCATACAAATCCCTGCCCCCAGACGAGGCAACACTAAATATTCCTGAATGACGAGGCCTCTTGGCAGACCCCTGACCACCTCCCTGCGATAAAACCATCTCAAATCTCCTGGCCACATTGGCTGCCTCCTGAAAAGAAATCTTACTCCCTGTCTCCTTAGCCATCTGAAGTCGGAAACGCTGAATGAGCCCCTTAATGAACCTTCTCACTCTCTCTCTCTCTCAGTGAAAAGTATAAATAGAGCATGACGGACCAACTCGATAAACCTGGTCTCGTACTGACAATCATGGAACCCTGCTGGAGGCGCTCAAACTACCTTTGGTAGATCTCTCTCTAAGTAACAGGAAGAAACTTCTCCAAGAATAGCTGAGTAAACTGCTCCCAAGTCAAAATTGGTGATCCGGCTGGTCTAGCCAAACAATTATCTCTCAACCCAGTCTTGGCGGATCTAGACAAGTGAAAAGTAGCAAAATCGACCCCATTGGTCTCCACTATCCCCATGTTCCTGAGAACTTCATGATAGTTGTCTAGATAATCCCAGGGTTCCTCAGAAGATGTACCGTTGAAAGTAGTAGTAAAGATCTTGGTGAACCTGTCCAACCTCTACAAAGCATTGGCAGACATAGTTGCTCATTCATTGGTCTGAGCTACCACACCCAGCTGGACTGCTCCAACCGGCTGAGCTACTGGAATCTGAAACTAGGGAGCCACCTGCTCCAGAGTGCGAGTAGCAGGAGTCTAAGCTCCTTCTCCAGCCTGAGAGACAGCTGGGGCTACAGGAAGCAAGCCTGCCTGGGTGACACTATCAATGAGGCCCACTAGATAGGCCAGAGCATCCTGGAGTACTATGAAACCCTCTGGGACTTGAGCTGGGTCCACCGGAACTGTCGGGGCTGGAACCTCATCATCAAAGCCAACCTGAGGCTTCGCCGCTGGTGTTGCTGCTCTGGGTTGAGCTCTGCCCCTACCTCTGCCTCTAGCACGGCCTCTGCCTCACCCTCTGTCCCTCGTGGAAGCTGTTGTTGGGGGCTCGGGCTACTAGTCAGTGGATGAGGAAGAGCGTGTTCTCACCATCTACGAAAGATTAGAGTAGAGTTTCAATTAGCATTGAGAAACAAAACTGCACGATAGGAAAGAATAGATGTGAAGTTTTTCCCGACTCTGTAGCCTCTGCGTGATAAATACAGACGTCTCTTGACCGATCCCATAGACTCTACTAATCTTGTATATGAACTGTGAGACCTATGTAACTTAGAACTCTGATACCAACTTGTCACGACCCCGATTTCCAACACTCAGAAGTTGTTATGGAGCCTACTAATGTGAGCTAGGCAAGTCGACTGTTTTGAACATCTTACTTTCTTTTCCATATTAATCCTTTAATAATTATGCGCAATAACTTAAAGACAGCGGAACTTATATCAAGCGTAAGAAAAATAACAAAAATATTGAGAATAACCATTACAACTGTTTTTGCACAAGACTACCCAGAACTGGAGTCACAGCTTCATAGACAGTCTTAGAGTACTACTAACAAAGTCTAAATATAAATAATACACTGTTCTAGAGAATACGTAAATGAAACAGGATGAGGGATAGAGGGAGTTGCCAGGGCCTGCGAATGCCTGCAGGACTACTTTGGATCTCCGTATGGACTGAAGGCAGCCACCCAAGCTAAGGTCCAAAAGCTACTGCTCTTGGATCTGTATACAGTACAGAGTGTAGTATCAGCACAACCGACCCCATGTGCTAGTAAGTGCCTAGCCTAACCTCAGCGAAGTAGTGACGAGGTTAAGACCAGACTACTAGATAAACCCATGCAGTTTATCTATATATAGTGGAAAGGAAAAGCAGTAATGTAAAGTCAAATGTGGGAAGGGGAAGATGCTGCGGGGAAACATCAATTATGAATAGAAAGACAATGAGTAAATAAGAGGAACACCATAACTCCGTTATCAACAAGGAACAAGAATCAATAAGTGCATGACATCACCCTTCGTGTTTTTACTCTCGTCCTTACCAAAGAATTAATATAAATTGCAAGGCATCATCCTTCGTGTTTTTACTCTCGTCCTCACCATATAATCAATATAACTAGCACCGAATTGTACATCGTGCGACACAATATCACCTTTCGTTCTTTACACTCTTCCTCACAAATCATACACGGTATCACCCTTCGTTCTTTAACACTCTCTCACCAAAGCAATACACGGCATCACCCTTCATGCATTAACACTCTTCCTCACCCAAAATAACAATCACAAACGATAGGGCCATGAAATAAATGAAATAACAACAAAAATCCTGGAAAGGGAACAATAGGTCAACGATCAAGTCCCGGCAAGGGAAAAACATTTGAACAACATCACAATCCCGGCAAGGGAGATAACATTAAGCAACGATATCCCGATAAAGGAGACAGTATAATGATTCTCTTCTCTATTTCACTTTTACATCACAACTTGAGCCAATGCTCTAAAGGGTTCAATTACCCCTTATTCTTTTACCTTGATTATACAATTTGAGCCAACGCTCCTCAATATTCAAATATCACTATTACTTTCACAAACTTTGCCCAAGAATAGAAATCATCATCAAGGCATGAATAATATAACGAAGTTAAGATAATCATAATATAAGACTCATGGTCATGCTTGACACCAATATATAGATACTCGTCACCATGCCTATACGTCGTACTCAACAAATACCACATAGCAAATTGGACTTGGCTCATAATAGGTCAATCTAAGGCTAGATAAAACACTTACCTCGATACCACGAACACAATTCAAGCCTCAACTATCGCTTTACCTCTTGAGTCCACCACCAATTCCCTCGTATCCACCCACAAATTACTTAATAACATTAATAAGTGCTAAATGAATCAATTCTAATGCATGAAAATAAGTTTTCTAAAGTTTCTCCTAGAAAGTAAAAAATTGAATTTGGGCTCCCTTGGTCCAAACCCAAAATTCGGACTAAAATACGTTCATCCATTCACCCCCAAGTTCGGATATGTAATTGGTTTTGGAATCCCACCTCAATTTGAGGTCTAAATTCCCAAATTTAAATATTCTTAGGTCTTTCCCAAAATTTCCAATTTCACCATGAAAATCCTAGATTCTAGGATGAGATCTTGTATAAAGAAGTTAAGGAGTAAAGAAAATGAGTTAGAAATGACTTATTAATATTTTGGAGAAGAAAGGTTGTTTGAAAAATTGTCTCTTATGTTTTTGGGAGTTTGAAAAATAAAAATAACTGAAAATCCTGTTTAAATATGCCCCTCTTAGACCTCATGTGCAGACTGCACAAAAAGGAGTGCGGTAGCGGAGCTCACAAGGTTGACTGCAGTGACATGCTTTAGTATTTTAGCTATAACTTTCTCTGTAGATGTACAAATTGTGATTTCTTTAGCTTTTTGGAAACTAGACACGAAGGGCTACATCTTTCGTTTTTGAATCATCTCACAACTTCTTGTAGATCAAAAGATATAGGCTTCCGAAGTTGAACCAGTGAACTTGTGTAAACCGCACAAAATCGAGTTCGGCCGCAAAGCCCCCACCGGGGACAGAACAAAATCAATGTAGACCGCACTGGCGGGTTCAGAGATTTGCACTTCTTTGAATCTGGAACATCCATGTTTTAATCCTAAAACATCCCCGAAGCTACCCAAAACTCATTCGAGCCCTCAGGACTCCTAACCAAATATGCATGCTAACTCAAAAACATCATATAGACCTACTCGTACAATCACATCATCAAAATAACATGTAAAACCATAAATTAAACATCAAAACTCATCATTTTCATCAAGGAAACTTAAAGTTCATAACTCTTCCACCGGAAGTCTAACTCACGTCAAATAAACTCTATTTTTACCAAATTTCACGGTTATTATTCAAATACTATAACAAGTTTGTACCGGGTACCAGAACAAAAATATGGGCCCATAACAATGGTCTCAAACATTAATTATTTTATTAATTTCTTAGATAATTTAGCAAAATAATTTCTTTTAAAAATTGATTTCTAAGGCGTGGGACCTCGGAATTTATTTTCGGGCATAGGCCGAAGTCCCATATTTTACTGCTGACTTCCCGAGATCGTCGGAACACGGATCCGTGTCCGTTTGCTCAAAATTTTTGCCAAAGTTAATCAAAAATTAAATTTTTAACTCTAAAAATTTCTATTTCTCATCTTTTCACATAGAAGGCTTTCCGGATATAGGTCCGGACCACGCACGCAAATCAAGGGAAGGTAAAAGGAGGTTTTGAGGCCTCAGAACACTTAATTTATTTCTAAAATAAGTAATGACCTTTTGGATCATCACACATTTAATGAGTCAGCTCATCTTGACCAGCCTATATATAACTCAAAAAACCCATTTACCACCTCCACTTAGTATCTCTTAGAATGGTATGTTTTATGTACGTTAGTTATTAGTATCTCACTTAGATGAGGGATCACCGACACACATAAGCACGAAAAAAATTCTGAATATGCATGTATATATAAGCTACATACCTTGAGAAAGGGATATACAGTTAATAGGGCACTCTAATACTCAAAGCTTAGTTTGGGCACTAGTTGTATTTGCACATTAGTTTTGACCTGGATTCAAATCCAAGATCCAACAATGCCCTATGTTGATTTTGTTTTTACTTGAACCACTTATTATCCTAGATTTGTTCACTTTTTTTCCTTATAGTTTCCGCCCTAATCACCTTTTTTCTTCTTATTAAAACCCTCAAAAAGTCATTAGACCCGATTTCATGCTTCTTTCTTTAGTTTTTGCCCCCTATCACCAATTTTTTTTTTTATCAAAACACTCTTTCAAAAGTACCAAATTTACTTCTATTAAAGCCAAGAAGTGAAACTTAGCATAATCATCAAGTATTATGATAGGTTCCCCCAAATTTTGCAGCTAGTAATGAAATGCGTCATGATTATGTTAAGATAGTAGTGCTTTCAGCGCCTTCCAATTTTAGATTCGCCTTTGATCTCACTCGCTAGTTAGTTGTAACTTGTAAGTACACATTCTTGATAAATTATCATCCATCAATATCTTCTAAATGAATATACTATTAGGCAAAGTGTCTAGCGGCTAATTTTATTAAGAACAAAAATAAATTTGTATCTTACAAGTTACAATGTGAAAGAATATGAACTTGCAAGAATAATAAAAAGTAATATCAGTTAAGAACTTATATGCCTTAAATTAATATTAACACATTTTATAAGTTATACATTTGTTACTTAGTAATGTTGTTTAAAAGTTTACACACTAGACATGACGATAATTTGAAAATTTTGAATTCTATACAAGTTGAAAAGCCGCATGACATCCAAAAGAGGTGAACTTGAGAAAATTAGTTAGCGGGGCAAAAATGATGCATATAAATCATAAATGTTGATTTCTAAGAAAAAGGGAAGGGGAAAGTAAAGGCTAAAAAACAAAACAAAAATAAATAAAGGTTGGACAATATGAAAAACAAGATATATTACTAAAATATTAGGGAAATGTAGAAACAACATTAGTTCGACGTGAAAGTCCTTATATGAAATGTCATAAAGATTGATAAATCGAAATACGGAGAGAAACTAGAGTTTATACAAAAATACTAGAAAATATTCTTTGTTATGAAACAATAAAAGAAGAAGAGCAATATTGGAGAGAGAGAGAATTCTTATTGAATTTGGGGTTAGTTACAATGGGGTAATATCCCTCTATTTATAGGAGGAAAAATGACTTAGCCTCAAAGTAAAACTCTCTACAAGATAGACATTCACTCTAATTAGAATTCTATTCTTAACACTCCTCCTTGAATGTCTATTCAAAAAGTAATGTGCCTCGTTAGAACCTTAACTAAACAAAACCCAATGGGAAAAAATTCTAGAAAAGGAAAAAGAGTACACATGTTTAGAAATGCGCCTATTGGTTGCCTCGTTAAAAACCTTGCAAGGAAAACCCAGTGGGACAAAACCTTGAAGGGAAAAAGAGTGCAACGCGCATTAACTCCCCCTAATAAGAGCATCAATTCACATCTTTGAGCCTTTGCATTCCAATCTTGTGCACCATCTTCAAAACGATCGTTGGTAGAGATTTGATAAATAAATCAACCATATTAACTTGAATGAATATTTTGCACCTTGAAATCATCACTTGTGATAGATATATAACGTCTTCATAAATACCGTGGAATGGCTCTTCAATATTTCCATAGAGGTATCCTCGCTATCACATTATCATGCTTATAGTTATAGCAAGATATATTTGTGCATAAATTGCATTAAGGAAATGGTACCTCAAGATCAAGAATTGTATATGCTTCAAGCAACTTAAATCCTTCATGGATTGTCATATAAGTTAAGTCATATAAGTCATATTATAGACTTTAGATGCATATCAAATTTTCATGTCATGCTAGACAAATAAGATATCGAAAACTGATTGCACATACCATTGAATTTATACTTTCAAATATTTGAACTACATGTCCAAAACTATATGTTTTTCATATGGAATTAATTCTACTTGAATTGTATCTCTTCCATTTGGCCAATACTTTTGTGTCTATATTTGATAGACTTAAGATCCTCATCTAAACTTAGCGCTATGATAGATGTCATCGACGAACATGTTATATCAATTCCAATAATTATTCATAAAGACATAACATGGAGATCTCTTCATTCATATATTCAGATACCTGAATTTCTCATGAGATTTTATGAAGTGTTATGTCACGTGACCTTCAAGATCACTTGCCTCATTTATTATGATCACTTTGATCATTTGCTCATCTTCTTTATCAAGAAGTTCTATTTGAAACTGATTTGTCTATACGCTTTAAGCGTACCATAGATTTTGTCCTTCTAGGACTTAATATGAGCATTTGCAATGAGAATATAGTTACTTTCTTTAGGTCAGCAAATGCGTATGTCATGCTTTGCAATATGTTGCAAATGAATTATCCTTTTATGAACTTCAAGTTCATATTCCTATTCAATGATCTATATGTATAAATAATAATTCATTCCATGTAACTTTTTCTCAACTGTTGTATCTTGTCTCTCCCTCATGTTAGAAAAACTAACTTGCTTCCTCAACTTTGAAATTCATCTTTGTGCATTATGGTGTTAATAAAAATATACACCGCACATCAATAATAATAAGTTGAAATTATTTAATTCCTGACCCTGAACCATTTGTGAGGGGATAATGTAATATACTTTCGTATATAACCTATATCAAACTGATATAGATAACTTTGCGCTCGTAAGCAAGAGTTAGCTATTACGTGGAGGCACTCAATAAATTATTTTGCTAAACCAGTTGTGATATAAGCCAACTTATCAAGATAAACCATCTTGGACAGAAAATCTGAAAATTGTGCTCTAAGTTAAATTATTGAGCAAATTACCTCGCAAACACCAAGTTGCGGGTTAATAATAATCGCACATGTAATCATCTCATAGATGCATCTTATGTGGTATACATGGCAGATGAATGGGCCCATATTCACCTTTGATATTTCCAGAATTCATGGGATTCAACCCCAACTTTAGTTGGTCAATTAATTAGTAAGAACAAGCAATGTAAGAGAATTCATAAAGAACTTTTTAGTTCTTTAATATTTTGCCCATATAAATTCTCGTTTATTTTTGCACATCACACTTTAAATTGATATGGCTAAAATGATTATGCCAACTGAATAAATTATCAATATTGATAAGTTCATGTTTACACCATGACATGTGCATTTCTCAATAAACTCCATGTTTATTATGATATGGGTTTTTATATCAATAAACATCCACTTTATTGTGGTATTCTTTTGTTTGTGTAGTACAAACTGGAGAATAAAGCGGGTAGCTTTTCACATACAGATTATCCCGCTACAAGTTGTAGTAATAGAAGATATCAAATCTTTCCTTTATTTGTAGTCTCAATATAATCAATCGCTTTCGCATATACTTTGGAAACTGAATAAGTTTCTTTGAGACTTACTACAACACAATACCTTATTGGTAATCAATTGTGTTTCTTCAAACATAGTAATAATTGGCTCTTCTAGAGCTCTCAATTAATTTTGTATTACCACAAATTCATCAATATCCATATGGTGAATATCTCTTTTAAAGAGAAAGTTATACCATTATGGTCATGGTCAAAATTATATGCAAGATATGTTTCTTGTATTATCGTTGTCCTTTAATAATCATATTTCCAAAATATTTTGGCGTAGAATAGGTACGTGACCAATGATCATTCATGCCATAATAATGACATTATTTTCATATATCATCTCAAACCTCCTTCTAGAGGTGATGTGGTATATTCACTACCACTAGCACGTTCATATTCTTCCAAGAATGAATATGTATTCATAAATAAGATGTTATATCACACTCACATCTTGAATGGACCATAATCATCTATATGTGCTTTATAAAATCTCATATTGTCAAATTTATGACAAATATTACTTTCACAGAGTGAAGGATTATTTTGAGAATCCTTATTATCTTCATTATCACAATGATGACGATTATAATTTCGTCTATTGCCACGTCCACATCCATTGATACCTTCACGGTAATAATTTTGTCTTCTTTCAGACTTATCACATACTGCTATCACATTCTCTATAGGGAATGAGAATGGAGCAAATTCAATGGGACGGGTTTTCAATTCTTTGCCCACAATCATACATGAATTTGATCATGGCAAGACATAGAAATTTTACCACCTTGGGTGGTTATAATATCTTTCAAACTCCATTAGAGTTGCAATCAAAATTTACCGTCTATGCTTGTATTTAAAATCAAATTATAGACATAGTTATTTGATATGTCTTATTGATTGCTTTCTACCTGTTATGGGCTCCTCACTCCGCTATAGGATATTAAATGAACATTGCACTTACCTTATAAAAAAAATAAAAATTGTGTTTGCTCTATATAAGCAAGACTATTTTCTACCCATCTCTTGACTGTTTATTTCTCTACTGTACTGACCAAAGGGCCTCTCGTACATGGTATGTTGGAAGACCCTTCATCCATTTTGTGCTGCTATGAGTGTTACGGTTTTTCACGTTATTGGTTCTCGATCATGCCATCTGCTATGGTCCAGATATCTATTGCGAGAAGTAGGTAGAACTGCTAATTGTTTAGGGGCTACAGAAGACAATAAGACATAATTATCAAAAGAAAGTGAAGTTCTTTTCACTGATAGGTGCCTAGAATTTCATCAATAAAAGGCAATAAGGAGGTGTTGTTCAGTATCAATATAATACAAGTTGCCCTAACCAAGAATGAAGTGTCTCTCAACTATGCAACACTAACCTCATCCAGAAGATACTCCGTTTCCTTTGGACCAGAACTACCTTTTTTTTTTTAAACTAAATGAACTTATGAACTTTGAACTACAGAGTCATGCTCCTTGGAAGGTTCTCTTATCACTTTGTAGAAAAGTAGTTCAATCAAGAATTCCACAAAGTTCGGATAGGGATTATTTATGAAAATTTCTCCCAAATAAATGCTAAAGGAAAGATAATTTTTTGGTTGACCAGAGTGTTCTTAGACGATTTGTTTAATTAAAATTAAACAATACAAGGAAAAACTACACATGAAATTCCCTATCTTTAGTACAGTTCATAAACGAGATATACCCTCCAAGAGTGAGATATAGTCAAATGGTCTAGTGGAAGAATAGTACCCTGCCACAGCAGGGACACGGCTTCGATATTTTCCAATAAAAAAACATATATAGATGCGCATCATGTACCCTACAATCTCGCCAGGTTACCCCGCCATGGCTGCAACCTCTCCAGGTTACCATGCCATGATGTTTCAATCGAGGCATTTTCTTGAGTATATCAGAAAACCATAATTAGGGCAAGGGAAGACCCCTCCTTAGCATTACCATCAGAACCTTAACTTCCCCCTTTGGTTACATTGATCCCTTGATGTTTGGTTCATAAAACAGCCCAACAGCAGCAATAATAGCAAACAGCACAAACAGAAGCAATTACAGCATCAGCAACAACAACATGGCTATACGAAAAAAAATCCAATGTTTAAATGCAGATACCACATTCTCTCTGATGCCTCATTTTTTTTTTAGCGATGCTAAAAAGAAAATGACATGGGTTTCACCAAACAAGAGGTCCTGTGTCCTCTTATCTATGCTTTACCTAAAACGCAGGAGCAAAGTAGTCACAGATAGAGACAAAACTAGACATACAATCCACACACATGCAAATATTCTGTTGATTAGAGAAAATTAGAAACCGTATGCATGGCAGAAATTGTCAAGTACCTAGAAAAATGCCATTTTTCTTCGATTGCCTCATACAAATATATATCATGTTATCTAGTTAGACATAAGCAAGTTCTGACACTAATTGATGGAAAACAGGTATGAACAACGGAAGCAAATAGTCATGATCACTTGCATGTAATATAGACAACACAATCACAGATTTTAATCAAACATAAAATCGATACTTATCTCTTAAAGCGTGACTGCGATCGCGAGAAGCCTCCAAGCAAGAACGAAACTATCCACGAGATCATTCCAGTTCTACGTCTTCTACTATGTGGCCCGAATAATGCCTGGAATTAGCGAAATTCGTGTGGGCGAATTTCTCCCTTGAGCCGCCTGTGATATAAGCTTATCAACATCACGTTCGCCGCCTCTAGCGTTTTGCAAGAGTATAAGCTAATAGGCCGAGTTTCACCGATTTTTCGCAAATTAAAGTCTTCAATTCTGTTAGCAATACCCCAACGTATCCATGCATGAATATCATCCTTATCAACAATTTTTGGTCACAAAAGGGAGAACTTTTTCAACTTGTTCAAAAACAACACGTTGCGGTACATCAAAACCATAGTCGTATTTCATGAGGTAGGAGCTTTTTCTCCGAGATCTTTAGATAGAAATTTACTCAAGATTAGTATTTTTCACAATCCAAAGTTTTCTACTCAATTGGTTGGAGTCTCGTGCTGATAACATGTTATGAAACAATAAAGGAAGAAGAGCAATATTGGAGAGAGAGAATTCTTATTGAATTTGGGGTTAGTTACAATGGGGTAATATCCCTCTATTTATAGGAGGAAAAATAACTTACCCTCAAAGTAAAACTCGCTACAAGATAGACATTCACTCTAATTAGAATTCTATTGTTAACATTCTTAATATTTTTACTACTAGTTGATTTATTAATTGTATGTAATGTCAATTATCAACGATTTTGATGAATTATTTGTGAAAAAAGTGTTTTCGTCACTGGCCAAATAGGCTATAAACCACGGTTCCAGAGATCAGTTTTTGCAAGTCGACGGAAATGACCCGAATTTCTTTTAGAACTACCACATTACCTACCAGTCCTAAAACCCTTTTCGATTTTGGCAGAGAAAAACCACTTCTCTTCCTGAAGTTCTGCTTTGACAACTCTCAAGTTTTCAACCTTGAGCTCTCGAATGGCTTTCACCTTGCTATAGAATCAGCATAGGTCATTGTTGTCAAAGCTCAAAACCCTTTTCCCTTCAGAATCCAAAGCCAACATCCCACAAGTCTCAAGGTAAGGCATTTCTTGAATAAGCATATTTCTTGTTCTGTGTCCATTGCTTTACTGCATGAAACACAGATACCGTTAGCCATGAACCATTTACAGAAACTGAGAACTCCATTAGTTCTCAAATGGGTTTCTTTTAATTTTGTTTTTAACCATTCTGAATCATCAAAATTGATTCTTTGGGCAAGTGGGTCGTTCCACATTGCCAAAAAGGTTAGGTTTTACGCAACTAAAAAGTCTGCTAAATCTAAATTAGAAGAAGAATGTCATATACCTCGTGCAGTGAGGAAAGAAGCACAAGCTGCTTTGTTAGAGTACTTGCATTCTACTAGAAGTTTGCAGTTTATGGATGCTGAACACATGAGTAAAAATTCACCCTTTTTCCTTTCCAAGTTGTTAGAAAGAGTGGATAGTGATACTGATATTCGTCATTCTTTAACTCGATTCTTGCGATACCATCCAATTAATGAATTTGAACCATTCTTTGAGAGCATTGGTTTAAGACCTTCTCAGTACTTGACATTCCTTCCCAGAGATTTGATGTTCTTGAACGATGATCAGAGGTTGCTCGATAGCTATCACGTCTTGTGTAATTATGGTATTTCGCGAAATAAGATAGGAAGGATTTTTGCTGAAGCTCCAGAAGTTTTCAGATATGATCCTGGAGCTCTAGACTCGAAACTTCATTCTTTTCGCGGGGTTGGGCTAGATCAAACTGCTGTTGTTAAGCTTGTTAGTGCAAATCCTCATCTTTTGATTGGGAATGTACATAATGAATTTTTTGAAGTTGTTGAGAAATTGAAGGGAGCGGGAGTTGAATACAGTTGGATTGAGGAGCAGTTGAATGGAAATTCCTTCAATTGGAACCAGTTATTCGAGCTCTTGTGCTTCTTCAACAGGTTGGGGCTTACTGATGAACAACTGCGAAAACTACTATGTCTAATTCCTGGTCTCCTATTTGATTGTTCCGGACGTACTACATTTTCACTAATTGGATTCTTGTTGAAATTTGGTTTAAAGAAGCCCGAATTACTTGAGGTATTTCTACAGTTCCCACAAATTCCAGTAACGAAATTTGTATTCAATATGCGGCAATGCTACCAGTTCTTGATTGAAATTGAGATGTCTGTCCTAGAGATAGGAAGTATTTTTCATTCTCACCCTACATTGCTAGGGTCGTGTGTTTTGAAGAAAGCTACCAGCCTGCTAACTATCCTGAATACTGGGAAGAAGCGGCTTTGTAGTGTGATCAAGGAGAATCCAGAATTTTTGAGGAATTTGGTTCGTGGAGCCAAAGTTGAACGATTGCCAATAGCTGAGGAGGAACTAAGATCCAAAATGATGAAAACTAAGTTCCTTTCAGATTTGGGTTTTGCTGAGAACTCGAGCGAAATGGAGAAAGCTCTCAAAGTATTTCGAGGAAAAGGGGTGGAGCTCCAAGAAAGGTTTGATTGTTTGGTAAATGCTGGTTTGGATACAAAGCATGTTGCGTCAGTGCTGAAAATATATCCGCAAATACTCAATCAAAGGAAAGAGGTACTTGAAGCAAAGATTGATTTCCTTGTGAATAAATTGGGTTTTCCACTGTCTGCTTTAGTTTCGTTTCCATCTTACCTCAACTACACAATTCCAAGAATCAGGCTTAGGCTTTCGATGTATAATTGGCTCAGAGATGAAGGAATAGTGGATTCAAAGTTGGCTTTGAGCACTATCATAGCTTCGTCAGAGAAATTATTCATGAAGGCATATGTAAACCCTCATCCTAAAGGCCTTCAAGTTTGGCAAGATCTGAAAAAAGAGGTATATCCTGACTAAGTGATAGATATCCTAGTTTCTCCATCTGGCTACATTCGCAAGGGAAAGGTTGAAGCTTGAAGTCTGTTTAAAGTAGCAGTCTCCCGCTTAGTGTAAGATGAGTACCATTTCTAAATGTGTTTAAGCGAAAAGGAGCAGGCAGCCAGGTAATTCCGGTTACTAATCCACCATTCAACTAGATTAAGGCTTGTAAAGAATGTTCACGTTTGCACGTAATGGTCACTGTCTTGATTTCACCTTGTCTGTCTTTTCCAATGACAATAGCTTCTAACTGCTTTTTCCTGTTGCCTATTCAAAAAAAAAAAAACCGAAACTGTGTTTACTTGCTTTGCTATACTGGTAAAAAATTCTTCGTCTTCTTTATGAACTGTTCTTAGCATTGACGTCTCACTTGCTTTATGATTGGTAAGTAAACAAAGGAGCATCTTACTTGTACTAGGACTTCTTTTTTGATATGCTGACTTGAACCCACAACCGTAAGGTTTTGGGAAGATGGTGCACTGTTATGAAGAGGTAAATCCAGGATATAATTTTACAGGTTCTACCTTTACTTTTTTCGTATATACTCCTCAATGTGTCAGGCTTGGAAATTCATACACCAAACAAAGAAAGGAAAAATAAGAAAAAATACTTAATTAATACGCAAGAAATGACTCCAGGCATGCCCATCTCTCATGGGTGCGCCAAATTCTAGAAGAAAAAAAAGGGCAAAAAAGTAAGATAGACATTAGATTTAACTCCCAACCTCACTTAGAAAGGTGCACCCAATAACCATTGCACCGTATGGTACTTTGAGCTTGGATGTACACTTTAAGCATAACATTACTATATATGATTTTGTGAGTGGAGCATGTGTTCACGTGACCCCAGGAATCCCGCTTAATACGCCCCTGGTTCCAGGTGGAGGGTGATTTACTCTTGAGCTACCCTCTCTTGTCTGTCCTTGTACCAGGACTAAATACAGATCGTAGGAGAATAATGTTTTTCTTTTGCCAAGTGGATGACTGAATTCCGGCATTTTGAGCTCGTTTTGGTGCTTAGCATTCACGGAAAACTCCCTAATAGTGATCAATAGCATGCTCAAAGCACTATATTTTGCATCTCTGGAGTTTGACTTTTCAGAAATCATCGAGTCATCATAGATGATAAGGAATGTAATTTGCCTCTTTTATTAACGTCAATACGTTTGTAAGTCTTCTCTCTTACTGTTTTTTAAGTCAACTCCATAAGTAATGAATCTAGTAACTCATTCAAGAGAACCGTTATCATTTTGAATAAGACCAAACACTGGGCTGGAAAAATACATCTACCGAAAACTTAGAATTCTTGGATATGTATGAAGATAGTATTTAGCAAAAGATCAAAACACAGTAAAAAGTCAAAACGATAAGAACAGTTAATGAAACCAAAAAGGAGATCTACATAGTATGTACCAAAAAAAAAAGAAAGAAGGGAGAGACTGTGGATAGCACTAGAATTTAGATAAGGGTGGCTGGGGTATGCTGCGGACATGAATGTAACTCTTCCTCTCTCTCTCTCTCTCTCTCTCTCTCTCTCTCTCTCTCTCTCTCTCTTGTTCTGCTTCTTCTTCTTTATTGAGTTGCCGTTCTGTATATGGTGAAGCTATGGCACCAATATGCTCTTTACTCTAGCACGGTTTTCATTTCATTCTCTTTCCACTGTTTTATTTTCCTTTCTGCTCATAAATGGTTCTCTTGTTTTCATTCTCATGTCTATCCATTCCACTGTGTATGTTGACAGTAAATGTCATGCAGGTGCATTTCAGGTCAAGGTTTTAAGCTATATGACATGCAGCACCGAAGCCCCAAAGCCAACTTTGCGTGCATGCTGTGCACATTGATCAATGCAGGAAGTGAGGATAAATACAAATAAAGAGAACTAAGAGATCCCCTGCTAAGATTACTATAATCAATAAAAGGCTCTCTTTTTCATTTATCTATCCTTTTATTATTAAACATAAAACCTGAACCTTCATCCACGACATGCCAATCCAATCTAGAGTTGTATCCTTGGCAACAGGAATATTACTTGCTATATTTTCATGGATTAGATATTTTCATGTCTGAATGTTGCTTTCAATCCGCAAGAAAAAATGCAGTCAGAAAAATAAAAATGCATTCTGTTGTTGCTAGCTTCTTTTTACAGTCATGTTGATGTGTTTTATTCTTCTGCATAATTCCTATACGAGCACTAATTAAAGGAAAAAAAGACATTTTTTATACACAAGAAAGTTCCCTATTTTTATCATTATACATTTTCTTCTGGGGCCTCCAGTTAGTTGCATGGAATTTGCATTGTTCTGTTATTGGTCATATACATGGATAGTCAGCTGTACTCTTTACTTAATATCGTATAGCATTAGTATGTTTATATTTATGAAAGAATGGAATACGCAAGCCTGTATAATCATGTCAAAACACAAGTTTTCCAATTTTTTTTTCCTTATTCAAGTTCATATATATTGAGTTAAATAGTTATTTCATTAACCTGAGATGTCTCACATACTTTTTCTCAAAATAAAATTATGTTGGATATTATAACATTAATAAATTTTCATATTTAATTTTGGGCAAGTAAACTAGTTTCCTAAGCTTTACATTCTATGTTTACCTTAATTTTTCCTTGTTTTCCTATTTTTCAATTTTTTGGTTGTTTTCTTTTGACTATTGATGGATCAATTAGATTGATGTCACTGATCGTTGCCTGCAGCTGTTAACAGATCGGCAATCTTTCTGGTTGATCGCGATAAGGGAATCGGAGCCGGGAGGTGAACAACATCAGAGGTAATTTGATGGATGATCAAGTTTTGTTGTTCTGGTATAGTTTAATTTCTTCATAGATGGATAGATTCGATACTCGTGCTAGCCTTACTATTTGCCTTTGTACATTCCTGCAATGTCTTAACAGTTCCAAAAGCAGCGCAAAATCACTCTAACAAGTAAACATCACGACAAGAAATATCACAAGATTCTGCACAATTGTCTGTTTAACTTCAAGAAAACGAGCAATGTCAACAAGGCTGAATGAAGGCTTTGACTCTTCCCTATGCATTCCAGCTATGAATTTCTTAGGGTCAACGGTCTCAAGTATCTCAGCAAAAACTCAGTTTAGCTCTGCTAATATGTAAACTTGATTCTTCTGGTTCCTTTGTCCCAGCTTATTCAACTATGGAAAAACTACATTTTTATTTGTTTATAGAGGAATGATTCTCTCGTATGAGAACTGCCATTTACCCAATATTCTCCTCACTAAAAAGAGTGATCAAAAATTCTTATTCCTCATTCACTTTCAGTGCTCAACCTTCCTGGTATGAATGTGCCAATGTGTACACTGACAAAAACAAAGGGGTTGTTTACTCAAAATGCAGGTTTCAGCTTCCCCTGTATTAATGGTGGTTTCAATATTATCCATGCAATACCTTTTTGAATGTGTTTGGTATGATAGAAGTCATTTTCGTAAAACATCATTTCGCAGCTTAGTGTGACCTATAGCTTACGGGATCGAGCTGTGGAAGCAACCACTAATACTTGCATTAGGGTGGATTGTCTATATCATACCCGTTGGAGTGCAGTCCTTCCCGGAAAACTGCGTGAAGACGGGATGCCCTGAGCACCTGCCCCTTTTTTAGTTGGAGTGTGAAAAAAGTTTTCAGAAAAAGAACATTTATCATAGATTGATAAAGATATTAGCAAACCTGACAGTGTTCGAGTACTAAAGCTGGATAATAATGTCCCAAGAACCAGTGCATTGTTAAGGTAAAGTGTTTTGCTTTGTTCTTATTGTGGTAATCAATGTTTGATGTGATAGAAATTTGGTAAAACTGGACAAGACAGCAGTGTTCTTTTGATCACGTGTGCTTTATATCCTTATCTTCATATTGACCTCTGAGATAATAGTAGCCTCTACTTTTCTGCGCAGCAGTACAATGTTCTTTGAAGGGATACGGACTTTTAATTTGTTGGCATTTAGTTTTGCTTTCTTATAGATTATTTAAATGTGAAAATATTAGATGATAGATTAATAGAATCAGATGCAGATCTTTTTTCCCCTTTTGGGTGAATAGGTTGGAGTTACTGTTTAGTCTACTAGTTGCAGCCGTACTTTGCACCAGTTAAGTGAAGGATCTCACGGAATATTTTGGGTATTTTTTTCACTTTCAGTCCGCGTCAGAACTATTTATATTCAGTAGCCGAAAAAATGTATAAAACTGGATGAGATTAAAAAATAGCTAGATTTACAAATGGTAATTAAAAAATAGCCACAGATTCAAAAATAATCGAAATTTAGCAACTTTTCATGTAAAGATAAATCTGAATGAAAATACTGTTCAAAATCTAAAAACTATTCCAGCATAATATGCTAGAGTTCGAATTTTTTACATGTGAATTTCCAATATAATATACTGGATTTTCAGCATTATATACTGGAGTATTAACATAATATATTGGAAGTTCATAAATAGGTGCTCAAAATCTTGTATTGGAGTTTCAGCAGAATATGCTGGAAATTCATACACAGGTGCACAAATTTTCAGTATATTATGTTGAAACTTTTCGTATTGCAACAAAATAGTGAATTTATCAACGACTTTGCAAATGCTGGCGATTTTTCAATTACCAGTCCAAAAACTAGGTAGTCCATGTTGTTTTCACTATAAAATTTGTGTCATTTTTATATATAACATACATAATAAATTTTGTATCATTTTGTATGTCGCTTAACCAATACTTTTCATTTATACTATTCACCGGCCTATCCTCCAAAATTTTAAAAATAAAACAAAAAGAACTTAAAAAATCTAAGAAGCCGAACAACTTTTGGAACTTATCCATCCGTCTCAGCTCATCAACTGACACTGTGGGCCTAACCTCAAGTTGCACTGCAACAGTAGGCTGAACCATACCAATTAATAACACTTCAGGGGTCTGATACCCATGCACCATATGCTCAGGAGTATGAGTGGCGGGAATTTGAGCTCTTCCCTTGGCTTGTGAAGTAGGTGGTGTCATAGGAAGCACGCCTGCCCGAACCATACTTTCTATTAAGGCCTACCATACGGACCAAAGCATCCTGATGCACCAGGGTAGCAATAAACCCCTTTAGAATCTATGCTGGCCTTACCAACTCAACCTGAACTGGAATCCCGCGATTTGGAGCTATTTGGGCCTCGACAGACAGTGGTCTAGCACGAGCGTGAGTAACTGTAGGTGCCGCTGCATGTGCTCTAGGTTGTGCTCTACCTTTTCCACTGCCCATATCTCTGGTAGCGGCTATGACTTGAGGCTCTGGCTCCTACTCTAATGTGGCTGAAACGCGTGTCCTTACCATCTTTGAGAGAATAGAGAGTAAAGATTCAATATTTAAGATATAAGAAAGTTTCACGATAGAGAAAGAAAGAAAAGAAGTTTCCTAAAAGTCTTATAGCCTCTTGAAGAGTACAGACGTCTTCGTATCGATCCTCAAGACTCTACCAAACTTGCTCATGACTCATGAGACCTATGAAACCTTGAACTCTGATATCAACTTTTCACGGCCCAAAATCCCAACCAAGGGGTCTTGATGTCTTCTAATCTACTTGCTAGACAAGCCAACACATTTACAATAAGCAATAAAACAATAACTAAAAAATTAAAAATATATAAATAAGGATAATAGCTCTAAAATCACATAATAAGTCTAAACCAGACAAGTGAGGCGTGAGTTAGTAAAAGTACCTCCACCTACGACTGTTAGATCTTGGGTTTGAGTAACGCCGGAGGGGAAGTATGGAAACACTATAGATCCTCTTAAGTTGGGAGAGGTTTAAAAAAGTCTAAACCAATACTCCGTCTGAACAAATCCCTAAGACTAGTATCACTGAGTACTTGAGTTCTAAGGAATACTAAATACAAAGTCTAAAATAAAATAGTATATTATTTGATAGAATAAACACTAATAAAAATAATGAAAATGTGACTTCAAGGCATGCAAACGAGAATGCAGTTCTACCTCGAGTCTTCTTATTGGTAACGACCTCGAGTCTCCTCATTGGTAACGACTAAGCAACTCTCAGGACTTCGCGGGTTCCAATACCTGAATCTGCACAAGAATGAGCACAACCAACCCAATATACTCAGTAAGTATCGAGCCTAGCCTTGACGATATGATAAGATGCTTACCATATAAACATGTACAATTAATAAAAAATAGAAAATAGCAATTATAATAATAGAAATAAAGATATATAATAGTAAAAGGATTCAATAAAAGAAGTAATAACCATATTTCTCGGATAAAACAACCAAAATCTTTCTCAACATCTCAAATCAAGTGGGATAAAATGATATCTAAGAACAACTTAGCCAACCCCACAAAGGAGGACAATATCACAAGTCAAAAACCAAATTTCATAATATATATATATATATATATATATATATATATATATATATATATATATATATATATATATATATATATATATATATATATCCAGAAAGCTTTGCAAGAAGTCTTAGTTTAAGCTTAGGAGAATTTATTTGGGACGTAGACACAGGATTCTATTCTATCGTAGACTACGCTATACATTTTATTTATATAACAGAAAATAGTAGATTTTGTGTAGATTTATTTAATAAGCAGTTATATCTTATAATTAGAATACTACAAATACATTTATCTAGCCTCTCTCACTATTCTTATTCAAGACAATAAGTTTATATATAAATATTACTATCTAAGACAATAATTAATCTAAGACGGTTATTTTCTTATTTCTTTATATTGGTATCAGAGCCAGAAGATTTTCGGACCACTATTTTATGAGACAACAATATATTTCTAAATATATAAGCTGTTATAATCATATAATCTATATTACTATAGAAAATATAAAAATTCATATTGAATATAAAAAGACATTAGAACTGTATCAAAATAATTTTAGTACACCAAAACTAAGTGATTTTAATAACTTTTTACTTTTTGAATTACAAAGAATTAATTTTGAAATAGAACAAGAAAGAATGTATCTTAGATCAATTAAGAATAAAATAAAACATATTCCATTATGATAGAATATATGTTAAGACAACATCCAGTAACCAAAGTAATAAGTTGTAATTATTGGTGGTTAAGAAGAGATATAACAGCAAGGCAGGATTTAAAGAAAGAATTAAAAAAGACTAAAACTTTATTAGCATCAATTCTAGACTTAGCTAAACAAATAGAAGAATCAGAATTAAGATATAATAGCGAACCAAGTTATATAGTAAAGTGTCTTATTAATCCACAAACTATATCAGCTCTACAGTGGGATATACAATATCTAGAAGGTGAAATAGATTAATAAAATATCATAAGGAGAGAAAAGTTTGGATACCATTAGGATAAAATCATAGCTAATTTAAAACATCTAGAATATTTAGACTTAAAAATCCATCCAGAAAAGAAATATAGAATATTAAAAGATAACATAGTAATAAAGTGTAATTTTAGTAGTGGAGAGCATATATTACATACTGAAGATAAACAATATAATACTTTAATAGATTTAATAATAAACCTTGGAGAAAAACTCAAGAAAATAATAAAAACATAGTAAGAACATTAGAATTAGTAGAAGCTGGACATATTAAACAAAGAAAGACTTTAGAAAAATTAGAACAAAATTTAGACTTTATAAAAGCACAAGAACTAGAAATAGACAAGAAAATACAATTTTTAAATAACAAATTTAATATAGAAAAAATACCTACTAAAAACGAAATAGACAAGATAATTAAAACTATTACGGTAAAGCCTAAAGAATTAGAAATACAAACAACTAAATTAGTAGAAAAAATAACTGAACAAGTAGAGGTATTAAAAGAAGAGATAAGCGCACTTAAAGAAAAGATAGACACAATAATGGAATTCGCTCTTTCATGAGTGATATACAAATAGAATTAGACCCGATATATGAAGAAGTGTTAAAATTAACAGCAAAAATTCAACCCAATCCGGAAGGACTAAGTAATTATACTCCTCAAAGTAAAGCTGATCAAATAATAATAAAGCAGAATAATACATTAATAATCTTATTATTAGAAGTTAATAGAAAACTAGATAAAATTATTAAGGAAAAAGAACTTAAGACTGAAATTCCAAAGGTAGACGATTTAATAGAACAATTAAAAAGAGTTGAAATAACACCACAAAAAGAAAAAATAAAGTAAGAAAACCACAAAAATGGACTTTTTTCCAAGTGGGTCAAGAAGAACAAACCAAGAAAGATCAAGAATAAGTTTTTCAGAAAATAGAATAGGAAACAATATGTTAGCTAGAATTTTAACTAGAAAAAGACAAGAAGAAGATCAAAAATTAGAAGAAATAATAGATATAGATAAGGATATACAAATCTTTCAGCAAAACCAATTAAGGTTATTAGATCCAAAAATACTATATAATAAAGGATATTTTTCCACCAATTCTCAATTATATAGACATTATAGAGAAGAACAATTGTCCGCTATAGGAAGTAAGGTAGAGATATTAAATTTAATTAATCCAGAATCAGTAAAACAAATAAAAAATTATAAAAGGAATTTAATGCATATGGGATTAATAGTAATTGGATTATAAGGATTAACAAGAAAGAATTTAGGAACTAAAGTATTGATAGTAGTATATGATGATAGATGGTCAGATCAGAAGAAATCTATAATAGGTTTAACAAAAGTAGATATGACAATATAACGGAGGAATATTTTATATTAGTCCAGATTTTATGATAAATGTAGCAGAATTTGGAAAAAATATAAAAATAGGAATACAGACTAAAGGGTATGAAGAAATGAATAATGGAAATAATCTATTAATATGTGTAGGTTTTATAGGAAAAATGGCAACAAATAGCAATACAAAATTTAAAATTAAGGTAGACGATGTAGTTGAAGTAATGGGAAATAAAGGTATAAAATTATTAAAACCGATTAAAATAGACCCAGAAGAATATGCGGGATTAGAATGGAACTTAGAAGATTTTTCCAAACCAAAAATATTTAAACCAGAATCTCACTTGATGTATACAAATTCTAAAGGAGAAATGTCAATTAGGTTTACTGATTATAATTATTCTACTCATAAATATATAGATGATGAAGATGAAAATAAAGTTGAAGAAACTTAATGTATGAATGTTGAAATAATACATGAAGAATTTGAAGTAGACATCGCAATAGAAGAAGCAAGAAAATTAGTTAGAGAAAATAAGAATAAGACTTTCTAATGTAAAGGATGTAAACTAGGAAAATTAACCTTAGGAGATGTAGAAGAACATTTTAAAAAATGCGAATTAAGAACAGATAATTTAGGATATAGAAAAGAAAATATGTTACAAGAAAAATCAGATAAATTTCATCAAATTTTTGAAGAAATACAAGATAGTTATGAGACAGAAACAGGTTCGGTAATTAGCCTAAAAGAATTAATGGAATTTGTTAGTTCTAGCCCAAGCCCATTTCAAAGAACAACATACCAAAGTACAGCAGATACTAGTACGGGGAATGTACCTAGAAGAAGAGTATACAGGATAGGCCAAGAAACAGAAATAGAAAATGTAAAACCATCAGGAAAAAGGATGCCAATAGAAGAACCTATAAGATTACAAGAAGGAGGTAGTAAAGGTAAAATATTAAATATAGCAGCCCATGATCCACAAATGTGGAACTCAGTAATAGATCTATGGAAAGGAATAGTAGTAGCAGACTTTATAAAAACTTATAATGACACAGATGCAGAAACAATGTATAAATATATGGAAACTTTTCTAGGAGAATCTACAAAAGGTTTATGGGAAGCTTATAAATCAGAATTCCCTCAAGATTTTCAAAATTTAATAGCAATGGGTGCAAATCCTTATAATTTTACAAATAAAATACATAGTTTGATTACAGGAGAAGATCCGAATAGTGGATTAGTAGTACTACAAAAGAATGCTTTAATAAAATTAGAACAGTTAAGTATAAGTAGTTGGTTCCATATAAAGAAGTTTTTAAATGATTACTTTTATTATTGTACTATTAGTGGAAATGCTTTTGATCAAGAATTAGGTAAAAAATTATTCAATAAATTACCAGGAGTCTTAGGAAGAGAAATAGAAGAAAGATGGTATAAAAGAGAAGGAGTAATACAAAACCCAAATATAAAATGGTCTATAGGACACAAAGTACAGCATATTATGGAAATATTACAGGAAAAATGCACAAACTTACAAATACAAAAACAGTTAAAACAGAGCAATATGAGTTTCTGTAAATCAACAGTATATACAACCCAAAGTTATGACAAAAATGAATACAAAAGAAAGAAATACAAAAGATATAAACCCCAATACAATAAGGAATACAATAGAAAAAATTATTATCTTAGAAAGTCTTCAGCTAGAAAGCCCTATTTAAATAGAAATAGGCATGTTAGAAAATATAGAACAGATAGAAATTATAAAAACAAATTAGAATCTTTTACTTGTGGTAGTGTAGAACATTTAGCCAACACTTGTCCAAAAAGAATTAATAACAAAACAAGAAATTCACAGTTAATAGAAGATTTTCAAGAAACTCTAATAAATGTAGATGAATACATGTCAGTTATATTCTATGGTAAGTATAGGAGTAGACGAAACTCAAATAGAAACCTCAGAATCAGAAGAAGAGGAATTAATAAATGAAATAGGATTAGAAAAATTAGACCTAGAAGAAAATAACTTTGTAAACATATTAGAAGACTGTACCCATGAGTTTGAAATAAATAAAGGATTAGATAGCAATCAATGTTTTAAATGTAAATGGTATCCTAGTAGAAGTAAAAGAGCTAAATGTAAATTATGCTATTTAGAAGGATGTATTTTATGTATACAAAAAGATTTTGAAATAAAAATAAATAAAAAAGAAATTTATCAAGAGACAAATAATTCTGTTATAAATTTAAGAATAATTACATTAGAGAATAGAATAAATGAATTAGAAAAAAGAATACAAAAAATGGAAAAAGGAAAAGAGAAATTAGAAGATATAAGAAATGAAGAAGAAAGAGAACTGATGAGTATAGAAAATTATGATGCCTTAATATGTAACGAAGATAAAAAATTATCTACGATAAAAATTCTAGCAAGAATTAAAATAGAAGATTATGAAATAGAAACATTAGCTCTAGTAGACTCAGGATGCACGAGATGCATAATAAATAAGAAGATAGTTCCACCTAATTTAATAAAAATATTAGACAAACCAGTAGCAGCTATGCAAATGGATGGAACCCATAATATCTATAAACATTATATAGATAAATCACAGATTAGTTTTGTAAATACATGTTTAGATTTTTATAAACCTAGTTATAAGGTAGATAAAATTTGGGTAAGAGACTTAAATATAAATGTCGATTTTGTGTTAGGTTTAAGTTTTATGTTACATAATAATGGTAGTTGTTTACTTAGTAGAGATGGAGCAATATTCTTTAAAAATATTACACAAACACCAGTACAAACAATAGAAGCCGCAACTAGGATAAGGACAAGATTAAATGAAAATCAGATAGACTTGCAAGAAAATGAGAAAGAATATTGTAAAGAATGTAAAGACAATAAAACATGTTGTAGGACTAAAGAAGAAACAAAAAATCAAATATTAGAAGAAAATGAAGATAAAGATATAATAGAAAAAGATTATACACTAATATATATTGAAACAGAATTATACAATTTTAAAATAGGATTACAAAGAATAGGAATAATAAAGAACGAAAAAGATCTAGAAAATATAATAAAAATTTTAGATGAGATAGAAATAATAGGAGAAAAACCTTTAAAGCACTGGAAAAATAATAAAGTAATGTGTAAATTAGATATAATAAACCCAGAATATATAATTAAAACGGCTTCAATAGAAGCTACAAATGAAGACCTTAACGACTTTAAAACTCAAATTAAAGAACTTATGGATTTAGGTGTAATAAGGAGATCTACTTCTAAACATAGATCAGCAGCTTTTATGGTCAGAAATCACAGTGAAATAGTAAGAGGAAAAGCAAGAATGGTAATAAATTATAAGAGACTTAATGATAACACTAAAACAGATGGATATAAGCTACCTGATAAAACGGAATTAATAAATAGGATACAAGGTAAAAAGATATTTAGTAAATTTGATTGTAAATCAGGATATTGGCAAGTAAAAATGCACGAAGACAATATCGAATGGACAGCATTTACTTGTCCAGAAGGACATTTTGAATGGTTAGTCATGCCGTTTGGATTAAAAACAGCTCCACCAATTTTCCAGAGAAAAATGGATAATATATTTGGAGAATATAAAAGATTTGTCTTAGTATATGTAGATGATATATTAGTATTTAGTAAAGATATTAAAGAACATTTAGGACATTTACAAACAGTATTTAGATTATTTGTAAATAATGGAATAATTATTAGTAAAAAGAAAATGGAATTATGTAAAAGTTATATAAACTTTTTAGGAGTAGTTTTAGGAGAAGGAAAAATTAAGTTACAACCACATATAGCTAAAAAAGCTTTAGAAATGCCAAAAAAAAATTAACAAAATTAAAGAATTACAAAAGTTTTTAGGAATAGTAAATTATGCAAGAAATTTTATAAAAGACTTAGGAAAAATAGCAGGACCTTTATATGCAAAGACAGGATCTACGGGGCAAAAATATTTTAATACAGAAGATATTAAATTAGTACAAAAGATTAAGGAAAAAATAAGAAATATTCCTGATTTAACTATGCCATTAGAAACTGACTATTTAATTATAGAAACAGATGGAAGTTTTGAAGGATGGGGAGCAGTTTTAAAAGCAAAGCCTAATAAATATAGTGATAAGAATACAGAAAAAATATGTGCATACCAAAGTGGAAAATACAAATAGAAAGGAAATATGAGTAGTATAGATGCAGAAATCTTAGCTGTAATATACGGATTAAATAGTTTCAAATTATACATATTAAACAAACAAGAAGTAACAATTAGAACTGATTGTGAAGCTATTGTTAAATTCCACCAAAAGATAAATTCAAAAAATAGTAGTAGAAGAAGATGGTTGAATTTTATTGATACAATATCAATATATAATTTAGTCTTTGAACATATTAAAGGAAAAGATAATAATTTAGCAGACACTTTAAGTAGGTTAAAAATTATTGTTAATTAATAAAAATATCTTATATGTACAGAATGAGACCAACAGTTTCAAAGACTGAAGACAAGGGAAAAGGCGTTCAAGCCTCACCCTCAGACAGATACTCTCAGACAGTATTAGGTAATCTTCATTTTAAGCCACAGACTATCACATAACAAAATAATTTAGAAAGAATAAATTTTGGAAAGCATAATTTAATATTTTTCCCACCATCAAATATTTCATTTAGAGTTTTACCAGAATGTGTTATAGATAGACCCCAAAGATGCTTAATTGATAATTTATGGATAGCATATAATAAGAAAGACACTAAATATATTATAGCTGCTCTTAGCGCTTTAGGGCAATATTTTACAGACAAAAATCAAGAGAAGAAGTTTAAATACTATGTAGTCATACACGGTAAGACAAATGGTATTTTTCAAACATGGATAGAAGTATTAGACTCTATTAAAGATATACAAAAACCACTCTTTAAAGGTTTTAATGATTTTACTGAAGCTCTAGACTATGCAAGAGGAATACTAGGACCTAATTACTATATTTCCCCAGCTCTTAGACAAAACCCAGAAAAGATCCAGTATAAAATCCAAAAAGACACAGACAAAATAATATTTTGTGACCACTGCTCATCCATGACCGAAGCTTTCAGAAGATTGAACCTGAAGAATGAAAGCTTAGAGAAAGAAAAAATCAGACTTATGGAGCATGTAAAAGTTTTGGAACAAAAGGTACAGGCGTTAATGCAGTCTCAGACTCAAGTTGTTTTGCAACACGATACGAGTTCTCCATCTCAAGAAAAAATGGATGAGAAGGGTGTGCGTTCCCCAATAAATGCAGAAAAATTCACTGTATCGGATGGTGATACAGCTAGTCCGGTTCAAACGGTAACCGGTAAAGACGAATCAAATCCGTTTATGGCTGTCACTTTGCCAAAAAGTGAAGACGAAGGATCATCATCAAGAAGAAGACTGCCCAGAACATTAACACATGGAGACATATTAAAGAAAAAGAGTATAAGTGTTAAATAGAAAAAAAATGAAAAAATAGAAGATGTAATTAAACAGACATTAGAAAATTTCTTCCAGCAAAAAGAAAAACAAGACAAACATATGATTAAAAATCCTAGTCCTAGTCCAGAGAGATCAAGATCTAGTCTAGTAAGGTCTCAAAGCTCAGTAAGAGATGATAATGAAGACAATCTAAATTATCAAGATGCTCAAGATCCATATGAAGATTATGATTCAGGAATGAGTTTTGATTCAATAGCACTCCATAATTTAGACACATAAAAATAATTCGGAAATATTGAATCAAGAAGGAGACAAAAGAACAATAATGGAGGAGACAATAAGTGGGGCCAGATGTAACGGACATGATATAAAGACAAGTAAGTAAGAAAAACGTGGACGACATAAAATGGAATCTCTGCACCAGCCATGTGAAGATGGGGCCCAATGAAGTACCCTACAAGGCTAGAAGACAAAGATTTCAAAAAATTTTGAAGTCCGCATTTTAGATCCGCTCAGAAATTCAGCTATAAAAGGCAGACCATAGGAGAAGAAAAATCATCGAGAAAAAACACAAAGCAAGAAATCCTCTGAAAACCTTAAGCCAACTTTCCATCCCAAAAAACCTTTCTAAAACCACCTTGTAAAATATTCCTTTTATGAATACCCTAGTACTTATTCTTCTAAGTTTGTAAAATAAATAAAGTTTGTATGCTTAGGAGTTGATCGTTTTCAATTCAGAAGTTCAGTCAAACCATTTCGGGTTTCCCGAAAGGGAAATCCCATCTCTTGTAAACATGTAAGTTACTATGTTTATCTATGTTATGTTCTAAGATATTACCCCTATGTTTTGTTATGATTTCCTTTATTTCTTATGCTTTATTATGTATAGTTTTGTTATTCTGTAAATTGTTAAAAAACTACTCTTAGTATATGGTTATCTTTCCAATTTCTTAACAATTTGATGGATTAACCTGTAAATTCCTAGGAAAAAGCTGGTTAAGATAAACCGAGTGGTATGTGAACTTAATCATGGCCGGGGTGAGGTTAAAGAAAAAAGAGTTAAGAATAGATTCATGTCTATCAAAAATTGGGAAGAAGAGATGAACAGAGTAAAAAAAAAAAAAAAGGTAACATTATAAGTTTACATATAAGAGAGGGAGAGTACCTAGTAGGATTTTTACAAATATAGGGTTTTAAAATAATTCTACTACGCTGTTAATGTCTGATAATCGTAATAATTATACATATCCAGAAAGCTTTGCAAGAAGTCTTAGTTTAAGCTTAGGAGAATTTATTTGGGACGTAGACACATGATTCTATTCTATCGTAGACTGCGCTATACATTTTATTTATATAACAGAAAATAGTAGATTTTGTGTAGATTTATTTAATAAGCAGTTATATCTTATAATTAGAATACTACAAATACATTTATCTAGCCTCTCTCACTATTCTTATTCAAGACAATAAGTTTATATATAAATATTACTATCTAAGACAATAATTAATCTAAGACGGTTATTTTCTTATTTCTTTATATATATATATCTATATATATATATATATATATATATATATATATATATATATATATATATATATATATATATATATATATATATATATATATAGCACAACCTGATTTGATAAAAAACTGTTGCAACACAACCCGATTTCATGGCCATATTTTTGCAGTAAACAATCTGGTCTTATTGTGGCGGCAACCCTATCCAACTTACCAATTTACATGGTAACATCCAACAACCAACCAAACATGATAAACCTCAAAATGTAATATCAAAGAGAATAGATAAGCATAATTTATTAAGGAAAATATGAACACGAACAAGGTGTAGGGGCAATCCAATATACAAGAGTTAATCTCACTATATATCTCAACAAGAACTCAAACAAGCACATTAACACGTGAATAATCAAGCAGCCACACAATCTAACATACCACAGGAGAATAAGGCCTTGAACAAATAAATGCATGAAACATGTAAAAGCATGAAATAAATAAAGGCATAAAACAAGTAAATACATGAAACAAGTAAATACATGAAATAAAATAGTTAGACCTGCATGCTTTAACACATGACACCTTGAATATACGCTCCAATACATTTAGCATGAGGCAAGCAAGCATTTACAATATAATTCATCCAAGTAAAGGTTAACCACAATACGTACTTTTTTCGAAACAAATCAACAATCAAAAATTATTTTTCCTTCAGCAGAATCCTCCAAAAACTTGAATCTAGTCAATTAATACTCATAGAAGTCAAAACAAGCATTAAAAACTATCAAAGTAACAAAAATATTCAATCTTTATCATATTTAGAAAGGTCAACAAAAAGTCAACCCAAGCCCAATTGGCAGAAATCCGAAATCAAGACCAAATCTTAATTAATCATTCTTCCCAGAGTCCAAATATGTGATTTATATCAGAACTGAACCTTAAATTCGAGGTTCAAATCCCCTAAATTAGCCTTCTTAAATTTTACCTCAAAATCCCAATTTCGAAACTATAAAATCTTAGATTTGAGAGTGAAATCTTATGCAAAAATCATGGAATTAAATCAACACTAAGTTAGAATTACTTAGAAGTTAGGATGAAAATCTCTTCAAAAAAGTCTACATATAAAAAAATGAAGTAAAATGAGCTAAGGTCGAAGCCTTACCCCTATTCTCAACTAAAGGTGTCGCGGATGCGAGAAAAAGTCTCGTAGAAGAGACTCCGCAGGTGGGCCCAAATGGATTGCAGGTGTGAGCTATGTCGATGTAGATGTTGGAGAAGTGACAAGCCTTGCGCAAGTGAGAACCCTTCATGCACGGCAAAACTCGTGCAGATGCGTTCATCCCCCGGCTAAGTCTTCTTCTTAGATACGAGCCAGTCTTCCGCGGGAGCGGACTCGTACTTGCACACCTCCTTATCTCTAATGAAACAACAGCAGTTCTCCCCCTCCCCTAGATGAGACACAACTCACATAGTGGCTACGTTGGACCAATGCACTTGATAATAACATGTGCAATACTCACAGGTTCAGCAATAGCAAACACTTCTAAAATATGCTCGAAATCAATCTGAAACTCATCGAGTCCCCCAGGCTCTAGTCCAAACATCCAAAAAAGTGAATAGACCTTATATGAATCCGCTCATAAGCTCATGACGTCAAAAGTAAAATCCTGAGAACTTTCAAATGTTGATAAGTTCAAATTTCCAACTGTCAACTAGTAGCGGAGAATTGGCCTTGGTCACTTGGGACCATAATCAAATATATACACTAGTCCAAAATTATCACAAGAACATACCGAAAGTGGCAAAATACTAATCCTAGATCGTTTACCAAGAATGTTAAATATGATCTACTCAACAACATATATATTCTAGAATCAAGATTTCTCTTTCAAAACACATATAAGCTTTGTGGAAATCAAAATAAAACATGCACACAAGTCATACATCATCAAATAAAGTGATTTAAGTTCTCAAATCGGGAAATGAAAAGTTAGAACTCAAAATGAACTATCGGGTTGTTATATTCTCCCCCTCTAAAAGAAACATTCATCCTTGGACGGACATATAAATGTACCTTAACTGGTAAAGAGTGTTGATATCTACTCCTCATACCGGATTCAGACTCCCAAATAGCTTCACTAGTCAGCTTCCCTTTTCGAAGAACTTATATGAAAGAAATTTCCTTAGATCTCAACTTTTGAGCTTGTCGATCTATAACAGCTATCGGCTCTTCCTCATAAGTCAAATTTTCATCAAGATGAACAGTGCTAAAGTCCAATATATGCGACTAGCCTTCATAATATTTCCAATTCTCTCTAATATCTCAAGCAGGTCAATAAACCTCACACTCAACCTGCCCTTCTTCTCAAATCTCATATCACCCTTCATGGGTAAAACTTTCAAAAGTACCTTCTCGCCCTCCATAAAAGCCATATCATGGAACTTCTTGTTCGTATAACTCTTCTTCCTACTCTTTGTTTTCCAAAGACGGTCCTGAATTAACTCTACTTTATTTAAGGCATTGATAAGTGTGGAATTTAATTACTCATTATGTACCACCTTGACCGATTGTTTTGATCTTTTGCACTTAGCTCGCCAATTCTCGGGCTTTACTAGCCCGTGTGATGTATTATGACTTATCTAAATCATCGGTTTTGGTTTTCAGAGTAATCAGAATAAATTTGGAAGAACAGTTCTTAGTTTGAATCTAAAAATTTGAAAGTTTTGACCAAGTTTTAAATTGCTAGTATATGATGTTGGATTAGAATTTTTATGATTTGGTTAGCTCCACTGAGTGATTTGGGACTTGGGAGCGTGACCTGAATGTATTTTGGAGGTCCGTGAAAGGTTTAGGCTTGAATTAGCGAAATTAAAATTTTGGTGTTTTTCGGTTGAAAATGAGATCTTGATGTAGGGGTTGGAATGGAATTCTGAGAGTTGAAGTAGGTATGTTGTGTCATTTGGTATATGTATTCAAAATTTCAGGTCATTTAGATGTGGTTTGATAGGCTTTTTGATCAAAAGCGGAATTCCGAAGATTTTTGGAACCTTAGGTTTGAATCTGATGTGATTTGGTTGATTCAATGTTGTTTGAGGTGTTTTAAAGATTGCTATAAGTTTGGATAGTAGTATATGACTTGTTTGTACTTTTGGTTGAGGTCCCGGGGGCCTCGGGGTGATTTTGGATGATTGATGGGAATATTTGAGTTGGGTTTTGGAAGCTGAAGATTTTCCCATTGCTGTCATAATCGCACATGCGGCTAGGGGACCGCAGGTGCGGTCTCGCAGAAGCAAAACTGGAGCCACAGACGCAGCAAAGGAGAGTATCAGCTGGAACCGCAGGTGCAGGATTTGCATCGTAGATGCGGTGCCTGGGTCTTTAGTGAATACTGTAGATGCGGTATCTTGGACCGCAGAAGCGGTAGTGGGACCGCAGGTGCGAAAAGCCTGGGTCAGAAGACATAAAAGATTTCCTTCGCGATTTTTGAGTTATTCTTCACCATTTTCATACGGGTTTGAGGTTGAGGGAGCTATTTGAAGAGGGATTTCAACGGAATTTCAGGGAGGTAAGCTTTTTGGACCCTAAACTCGTTTCTATGGTATTATTTCACTGATTTGGCTTGAAACTTTAATGGAAATGAAGGATTAAAAATTGGAAAACTAGGGCTTGAGGTTGGAGACCTTTGAGCAAGGATTTGAGAGGTCATTTATGGTCGGATTTTGGTAATTTTGATATGTATGAACTCGTGGGGGAGATAAAGAGTCTACTGATGCAAATTTTATCGAATTTTGAGATGTTTGCCCAGGTGTCGGGTTTGGTTAATTTCGGGATTCACATTGTATTTTGATTACTTTCGAGTGGTCGTTTTGATGGTTATGTACTAATTTATTTGAAGCATCCGGACGCCAATTCGAGAGGCAAAGGCATCACGGGCTAGAGTTTAGGCTGTAAAAAGGTAAGTAATGATTGTAAATGTTTGTTTTAAATGAAACCCCGGATTTCACATCGTTATGCTATTTCGAGATGACGCACACACTAGATGACGAGCTTGGGGTCGTGCACCGTTGGGGATTGTATCTTAGTCCGACTCAAATGACTGTTTAAGTGCATATTTGATTGAAACCTATTTGCTATTATCATGTTTTGAGCTGAAATCCATATTTGGGCCCCGTGTCAACTATTTTGGACCTTTAGGGAATTTTTACTACTATTCCTCACTGTTTTGATTTCATATTTGTACTTAGTCACGTTATATTCTACTCTATTATAAGTCATCCATATTTACTCAATTTTGACATCTTAAAATGATATTTTGTTTTTTAGCGTCATATTTTCTTGTGCCCGAGTGGCTTTTAGAGATTTTTGATTGATTGAGGCTGATGACCTGTGTTTTGAGCATATTATTGGATCAGGCTGCATGCCGCAGCAGTGTGGTACTGCTTATGATTATGAGGTCGAGGGCCTGAGTTGTTACACCATGAGGTGGCTTTCTATGAGGCTGAGAGCCTATTGATTATGCCACGAGATAGCTTGTAGTTGCGCATGGGTCGTAAGGGGCCCATCCCAGAGTTTGTACATCCCCAGTGGGGGCGGGTACCCTAGTGTAAGTGATATGATGTAGCCTGAGGGCTGTTGTTATTTCATATTGTTTCCCGAGGGGCTGTTCTTTATCCATGTTTTTCCCGAGGGGCGGTTCTTGATTTTTGTTATGCCCGAGGGGCTGATTATGAGTGATTGTGAGGTAGCCTGATGGGCTGGTTCTTTTGATATTATGCCCAAAAGGCGGTTCATGGTACAAGTTTTTCCTGAATGGATGTTTACATTTCTATCATTTTTACTTACTATTTTAACACTTATTTGAAACTATTGAAAGTTGTTTAAAAGGTTTTACTGAAACTGAGTATGATTTACGAACCAAATAATTTTTGTACTGTTTTGGAAATGTACTGCATTTGATATAGCGTATTGACATGGCTTATGTGTTTTCTTACTGCTCAGCTATTATTTACATTTATTACTTACTGAGTTGGCATACTCACATTACTCCTTCTACCTTGTGTGTAAATTCCGGTAGTTTTGAACCTGGTAGCAGGTGTTGACTTCTCAGTGGCTGAGTCATTGGAGTTAGCAAGGTAGCTGCCCGATATTCACATTACTGCTTCTCTCCCTCTTGTCTTCCTTGGACTGTATTTAGTGCATTTTTAGACTCTTTGTTGTATTTAGACCTTAGTAGATGCTCGTGACTTATGACACCCCGATGTCGGGCTTGTGTACTTATTCTGCACTGTTCATTTAGACTTATATTATGAGATATCTTATTAATTTAAGGCTTAAAAATGATTGTTATCGATTTAATGGTTAATTCGGGAGTTGTGTCGGCTGGCCTAGTTTCACGATAGGCACCACCACAGCCGGATCAGTTTTAGGGTCGTGACAAGCTGGTATCAAAGCCTAGGTTACATAGATCACATGAGTCATGAGAAAATTTATTAGAGTCTTGCGGATCAGTATGGGGACGTCTGTACTTATCCTCGGGAGGCTCCATAACCTTTAGGAAAAACTTCATATTTTAAAATTCTTATCGTGTGTCCTTGATTCAACTTGAAATGTAACTCTTTGAATTCCTTCCATCCGTTCGCATGCTTGTATAAGCTCGGTATCGGCTGTGCATAGATAGCTTGTGATTCCATAATGAGTAGAGAGATGTGATTTTATGTTGATGTTGGGCCAGTGTGGAGGACTTGAGGCCTAATTTGTCCTATAGCTTGAGCTCGGAGTTGTTGATTGCGCGAGCACGTGTTTCTGGATCTATATGTTCGATTATGTTCCTATTTAGGGAAGTGATGACTGGATAGTTATGTGATGAGTGTGATGTGACTACGAGAAGTTTTCATATGAATTGAATGAGGCGAGAAGGATCTACCTTGGGGTGGCAAGAATGATCTGGTGCTTGATTTCCATCATGATTTGATGTATAGTCCCGAATTGTGGGTGTGATGAAGGATCTTTTCATGTTGCCTTATTGGAAAGTGAAGTAAATTTCACATTTTGATATAAGTTCAGACTTAGAGAGATTAAATGACAGCGTAATGTTTATGACCGTGGAAAGGTATACAGAGATATCAGCTGAGGCTAAGCAAGTGGATTATCTCCTGTAGAGTATTCTGAGGTTTGTGTGATCCTTATATTGGTAGTTGTGAGTCCTCTTTTATTAGTGGAATATATGTGTTGCAATTTGAATTTTGATTGCTTAAGAGAGTCGGTTTGACTGTTACGAGGGTGAACATGAGATTTGCGAAATAATTGAAGTACTAGATGGGCGGTGTTGGACAAGCTTATGAAAGATTTTGAGTTTAATATCACTATGGTATTATGGCAGTAATAGAGTATGTTCATTATAAGTTATTATGTGTTTTAAATTATGGCTTCAAGCCAAGTGGGAGAGTCTTCTATTGATAAGTTGATTGCAAGGCTAAGTGCTATGATGGTTCTAGTTTGAGGCGTATTGGTGTATCAGTTATGGCTTATGGAGGTTGAGACCGGGGATGGCTCGAGCAAAAGAAATTTCAATAAAGGCTATGTTATGCTTTGTGGGTGTATGAGAATCGTGGACTGACTTGAGTTGTTATTAGTAAAGAATGTACGGTGCATAGAACATGAAGTTGCTTGGTTGCATTAAGGCGAGGTTACTTTAAGCGGTGTTGGATTGATAATGGAGCACATGTCATGGGGTCTGTTTGATCGTTCTAATTGCCGTTCGAGTAGAGTGGATGACTCTCAAGAGTGGTTCTAATAGTTTCAAGATCTTACATGTAATAGTTGGAGATTTTCAAGTTGTATATTTAGCTAGAAACTAAGGTTTGCATTGGGGGCTGTCAAGACTCATGGTATCTTTATATCAGTATGAGATTCGATACATCAGTATCGGGAAGGTGAAGATAATGGCTTAGGGTTCACACGGAGTCACTTCAGGGTAGATATATTGAATGTGGTGCGTTTGGGAATATTTGAGAGAGCAGTCAGCGATTTATGAGCCTTAAGACAGTGTGGTTTTATGCTTAGGTCTCGTGTGATGAGTCTAGGTTGAGAAGTATGGTGTTATAGTGAGAAGAAGTATCAAGTGGAAGGTAAATCAGAAGGAACTTGGATAGATAGGATAGCTTGGTAGTAGGTCAGATCGGCATGGTAAGGATATGACTAGTTCTTTGAGTTCTTATGAGGTGATGAGTTTCTACTGGTGTTCTTGTGCCAATGCTCTTGGGTTTTGGTGATCTACATAGCTTGGTTGAGTTGGAACGATTCAGTTCCGACAGTTTGTTTTTGAGCAAATGGGATTCATAGAGTTCTTGATGGTTTCTACCATGGTGAGAGGGTATATTTTCTACTAGCATGAGGTTCATGTGATGAATAGTGATTTTCTTCTAGGTGGATCAAATTGAAAATTCTTGGCTAGTTGAGTACGCAGTTGCTTGTGGCTCAGAATTGATATGAAGTTCTCATGGTTATCCTAGGATGGTATGCTATGTGGTATGTTGTGTAGGACTGAGATTTGCATGTGTAACATCACGGTTTAGTTCTAAAATGAAGGTCATAAAATTCTTAGGTAGTACGGGTAGCCCCAGATGACTAGGGAAATAATATTACTGATTAGTGATGCTTAATGAGGATATGCGCTTTAGAAAAAAGGGCATTGTGATTGAGTTAAGGATACTTCATTAGTATTGTGGCACTCTCTTATCGGATCGACTGTTGATATTCGAGTTTGCTTGGAAGCATAGAAGAATTATAAGAGTACCTCTTGTGGAATGATTGGGTATTAGAGGTGCATTGTATGTTCAGACAGTGGAGTTGGGATTGGATATGGTGATTCGCGTGTTGTATGGATTTGGAGACTGGGAGTTCTCATAAACAGGTTAGGTCATGGTTGTGGACCACGTATATCGGTATTATGAGGTAACTATTGGAGGTTTAGAGACCCGAGTGGATCCTTGTTGCTTAGTATGCTAGATTATGGTATGATACTGGGTATAGACTGGTTGTCTCAGTGTCATTTATTCTGGAATGTTACGCTAAGAAGGTGGCATTGGCTATGCCGGGGATTCCACAAATTGAGTGGTGGGGTTCCACGGGTTATGTTCCCAGTACGGTGATTTCACTTTTTGAAGACCCATCGAATGGTCAGAAAGGGTTGTCTTTCTTATTTGGCCTTCACGATGGATGGCAATGCAGGGACTCCTACCATTGATTGTAGGAAATCATTCTATCCATGATATGTGTGCTTTGGTTGTATTAGCATGATTTCCAGGTATATGTTTTGATGAATGACAAACAATGAAGTCAAGTGTCAAACAACGTTATTATATGACAAACAATCAAGATTGAATGCCGAGAAGCATATTGATGAATGGACTGCATGGAAAAGCCAAAGACGAGCTCAAAAGTTCAAGACCGAAGACCCAAGGCGTAGGTCGTTAGGTAGAACAAATGTAAGAGCAACGTTTAAGTTATCTCGTCTTTTGGCTCAACATAGGTCATCATAAATATGCATAAAATCATTTTATCAAATCATATTTATCATAAACATATTTCAAATACTTCAAACAAAATGATTTTAACGTTTTCATTTTAACCAAAATGGTTTTTGAAGTAAGTTTTCAATTCTGGACAGCATAAGAGAATAATCGATTATGGCAAAGTGTATAATCGATTATTCTGGGAAATTCCATTCATTGGAAATTTCCGCAGAGTAAGATAATCGATTATACACTTGGACATAGTCGAGTATCTTGTATCCGTTGCCTTCCCAACGTTCCGTTTTATGAACGTTGAGAAGATAATCGATTATGCAAAGTGAATAATCGATTATCTTGGCATAAAATCAGCATTATTGATTGCCAATTAAGCAACGGACATACAACCTATACCACCTATAAATAGAGGTCTTTTTGACTCATTTGACATGAACAATATCTCTCATTATTCTTGAACATATTGATAACATTTCTACATCATATTTAGAGCTTTTGTTGAGCCATTTGAGAGACAATTTTGTGTTGTTCATAGAGCTAATGTTGTATCTCTTTATCTACTCTTCTTAGAGAGTTCTTGTTGTAAAAGAGAAAGGTTCTTGAGAAGACCATACCTTCTCATTGAGCGTGGGTTTGCTAAGTACCTTCAATCTTAGTGTGTGAAGTCTTGTGGTGTGGTATCCACGAGCAAGGTGAAGTCTTGAGGTGAGGTATCCTCGAGCAAGTTGAAGTCTTGTAGAGTGTACATCTACGAGCAAGTGTAACGGTTTGTTAGGCACCCGTAAGCTTAACGGAGTTAGTGTAAACTCGAGAGAGTCTCTCGGGGACTGGACTAACCACACGTTGTGGTGAACCAGTATAAATTCGGTGTGTCCTCTCCTCACTCTTTTAATTACTGCACTTACTTTACTCCTGCAATTTTAATTCCGCAAAATTTGTCGACATTCTCGTGCCTCACTATTCACCCCCCCCCCTCTAGTGAAGGGCATAAATCCTAACAGTTGGTATCAGAGCCTAACTCTCTGAAAGCCTTAACCAGTTGAGAGAACGACATATATTTTTTTGTTGAGAATGTTGAACGCATGAATGATGAGCGAAGGACACTCCACCATTAGGCCTCCACTATTTGACGGAACAAATTACACATATTGGAAAGAGCAGATGAGAATCTTCATCCAATCAAATAACTTTCGCTTGTGGCAAATCATCAAGAACGGTGAACAAATGCCGACAAAGAAAGTTGGGGAAACCACGGTTCCAAAGGAGGAAGATGAATATAATGCCGAGGACATCAAGAAAGTTGAAAATAACGCAAAGGCTGTCAATTTATTATACTGTGCGGTGAATCGGGATGACTATCGGAAGATCTCTTGCTGCACAACCGCCAAGGAGATGTGGGATAAACTTGAGATTACTTATGAAGGTACGCCTCAAGTCCGAGAATCAAGAGTTGATTTTCTAACACATGAATATGAACTCTTTAGAATGAAGGAGAATGAATGCATCGATATTATGTTTGAACGGTTCTCAATGATCATCAACGATCTCCATGCTCTCGAAAAGTATACTCGAACAAAGATCTAGTTCGAAAAATCCTACGGAGTCTCACTCCCGAATGGCGCTCCAAAGCCAATGCCATCCAAGAATCGATAGGAATCACGGACGTAACAATTGATGGACTAAGAGGTAACCTCAAAACTTATGAAAGCACAATTCTTAAACCTTCATCTGGAGATGAGAAAAGTCCAGGTATTGCCTTCAAAGCCTCATCTTCTAAAAGAGAAGAGGTAAGTGATTCGGATATCGATGATGATAATATTTCCAATGCCTTGATCGAAAAGTTTTATAAGTTTATGAAAAAGGAAATTAAGAATGAAGAACCAAGTCCTTCATGCAATAATTGTGGAAAACTTGGCCACACCAAGTCACATTGTCCAAAACCCAAGGACAAGAAGAAGAAGAAACACCAAAGGCACGTGACATGGGATTCGGACAGCTCGGGTGATGAAACTGCCGCCCTATGCCTCATGGCCAACGAGGAAGAAGAGGTAAGTACTCCTAACTCTTACTCTTATGAAGAATTACAAGAAGCTTTTCAAGAATTATATGATGAATTGAAAAAGTCTTCAAAAATCTCCAAAGAGGCCAAGGTAAAATTAAAGTTTTAGAAGAAAAAAATAAATTTTTGGAAAATGACAATATTGATCTTAGAAATAAAATTAAGGAGATGCATGTAGATTCTTCAATTGATCAAAATTCTAATTGTTCATCTTGTGATTCTTTGAAATTAGAGAACATAGAACTTAGGAACACACTAGAAAAACGTAGTGTAGACAATCCTAATATAGTTGAAGAAATTAAAAAGAAAAGGCCCAGAAAAAATAAAAGGCGTAAGAATCATGTTAGAAATTGCGATGCTCAACCTAGAAATAATTCTAGGATTTTTGTAAATAAGTCTAGAATTAATCATTTTAGACCACCTAGAAATGATTCTAGGAATTTTATTAATGAGTCTAGAATTAATCATTTTAGACCACCTAGAAATGACTCTAGGAATTTCAACGCTTCTAGGAATAACGACTTTAGATCACCTAGAACGTTTTTGGCTCAACCAAGACATATGCACAACCCGAATGTTATATATCATTATTGCAACCGGGTAGGACACATAACACCCGTATGTTTTGCAAAACATAGGGATTTATCTTTAGCTATGATTATTATTTGCCTAACCCCCAAGGACCCAAAAGTGGTTGGGTACCTAAAACCTATTTTTAGGTACGTTTGCAGGTGTGCTTGAAGACTACAATGTCGTAGTAGATGCACCAAGCACGAAACCTTATTGCATCGAGGGGGAATTTCGGTTAGTTATCATATTTTTGATAAAAACGTAATAGTTGATATGTGTTAACGATTGATATGTCTTTGTTAACAATTGGTATCAATTATTTTTGTTGATTCATGTTTGGATAACTTTTATTTTTGAATAGCAATTGGTATCCATTATTTTTGTTAAAAATAATGATTGGTTCATGTTTTGATGAATATTATTTTTGGTTTGAATAACAGTTGGTATATTCTTGAAAAATAAATGATTCATGTTTTTGATACAACTATTGGTTTGTTAAAAATTAACAGTTGATATGTTGATAAGTAATATGATTTGCTAAAAATAACCGTTATTATGGTTGTTATGTTTTTGCTAACATTTGGTATCATTTTATGTTGGTATGATTTTTTTTTAAAATCGTCATCATGTATTTTCCTCATTGTATTTCCTATCTTATGTTTGACACTAACAGTTGGTATTCCCAAAAGGGGGAAGTGTCAAAAGGGGAAAGTAGCCTGTGTATACTCTCTTTTTGCTAATGCCAAAAGGGGGAAGAAATTAGGCGATATGCATCTAATAAGGGGGAATGTCTCCACCTTCTAGCATGCTTTAATTGAGGGGGAATATTCAATTAAGGGGGAATTTGTTTGCATGAATTGTATGTTGAGATATAGCATGAGTTTAGGGGGAATCCGATATGCATATCTCCTATTGTTTGTCATTATCAAAAAGGGGGAAATTGTAGGAAATCATTCTATCCATGATATGTGTGCTTTGGTTGTATTAGCATGATTTCCAGGTCTATGTTTTGATGAATGACAAACAATGAAGTCAAGTGTCAAACAACGTTATTATATGACAAAAAATCAAGATTGAATGCCGAGAAGCATATTGATGAATGGACTGCATGGAAAAGCCAAAGAAGAGCTCAAAAGTTCAAGACCGAAGACCCAAGGCGTAGGTCGTTAGGTAGAACAAAAGTAAGAGCAACGTTTAAGTTATCTCGTCGTTTGGCTCAACATAGGTCATCATAAATATGCATAAAATCATTTTATCAAATCATATTTATCATAAACATATTTCAAATACTTCAAACAAAATGATTTTAACGTTTTCATTTTAACCAAAATGGTTTTTGAAGTAAGTTTTCAATTCTGGACAGCATAAGAGAATAATCGATTATGGCAAAGTGTATAATCGATTATTCTGGGAAATTCCATTTATTGGAAATTTCCGCAGAGTAAGATAATCGATTATACACTTGGACATAGTCGATTATCTTGTATCCGTTGCCTTCCCAACGTTCCGTTTTATGAACGTTGAGAAGATAATCGATTATGCAAAGTGAATAATTGATTATCTTGGCATAAAATCAGCATTATTGATTGCCAATTAAGCAACGGACATACAACCTCTACCACCTATAAATAGAGGTCTTTTTGACTCATTTGACATGAACAATATCTCTCATTATTCTTGAACATATTGATAACATTTCTACATCATATTTAGAGCTTTTGTTGAGCCATTTGAGAGACAATTTTGTGTTGTTCATAGAGCTAATGTTGTATCTCTTTATCTACTCTTCTTAGAGAGTTCTTGTTGAAAAAGAGAAAGGTTCTTGAGAAGACCATACCTTCTCATTGAGCGTTGGGTTTGCTAAGTACCTTCAATCTTAGTGTGTGAAGTCTTGTGGTGCGGTATCCACGAGCAAGGTGAAGTCTTGAGGTGAGGTATCCTCGAGCAAGTTGAAGTCTTGTAGAGTGTACATCTACGAGCAACTGTAACGGTTTGTTAGGCACCCGTAAGCTTAACGGAGTTAGTGTAAACTCGAGAGAGTCTCTCGGGGGCTGGACTAACCACACGTTGTGGTGAACCAGTATAAATTCGGTGTGTCCTCTCCTCACTCTTTTAATTACTGCACTTACTTTACTCCTGCAATTTTAATTCCGCAAAATTTATCGCCATTCTCGTGCCTCACTATTCACCCCCCTCTAGTGAAGGGCATAAATCCTAACATTGATTTTGTTCCAGTGGTGAGGGAATTCATTCGGATGTGTTTCCTGCTGCTAGGCATGTCATTGGATATGATTCTTGATTTCGATATTGATTTGGTATCGGGCACCGTATCATATGGCACAGGTGAAGTTAAAATAGTTGGAGGAGCTACTTCAGGAACTCATTGATAAGGGTCCATTGGTAGGCCAATATGGATGTGTGTTCTTCATCGAGTCTATTTGGTTGACTCCGAGCTGTATTGTTGAGGGATGAGTTGATTCAATTGGTATTGAGCTTATTAGTGATCTTGCGAGATCTATGAGTTACCTTAACGTGTTGCGAGGAATTAAGATTTGTTGGTTATAGGCACATGTTGTGCGGTTTTATTTGTGTCTCTAGCTGGAATTCAAGCAGGAAGAGAATTGGGTATTGCTCGACGGATAGCGTATCGTTTGTGTCCTTTCGGGTTTGTGTAATGTTATGTCAATTTCTTCACTATGGTTATGATGATTTGACTTGTTTCTAGACATCAAATTGCGCATGGTTGTCGATTTTGATCATAGTGACTTGAAGTGTTTCTTGTGGACCAGTGTTTGGATAGGGTCGCGCCTTTCAGTGAAGATACGTGGAGGTATGACCCTTCGAGATTGATTCGTGTGTTCTGTTTCTACAATGTGTGACAGGTTCCCAGCATTCTGTTATGGTGATACTAGTGAGCTTGCGGTACATTTCTCTCATTAGAGTTATTTTTCATGATTTGAGTACGTTCGATTGTTGCTTATTGGTGCGCGGATTGCACGAGTTGTGGCTTTAGGTTGTATTGATGTGTCATGTCACTAGAGTAGTTGCGTTGGATTAGATGAGATTGTTGGGATCTAGAATGAATACAAACGAATTCGATTTCAGCGTGTTGGAAGGATAATATCGATGTTTGGCTCAGTAATTTGTTATGGTCCTTGCCAAAAGAGAAGTGGCTTCACGAATGGCTAATCTATGGAGTGGTTATGACTTCCTATGTGTTTCATTTATCATTGGTAGTATACCGAAGTGTTGGAATCAGGCTTTATTTGATAAGAGGCTTATTATCGAAATTCCGATGTTTTGAGCAACTACTATGATTAGAAGTTATCGCTATAAGTGTTTGAGTTATATGGTATGTCATGTAATTGCACCTGAGGTTGAAGGTATGGGTTACTGCAACTGGTTTGGGCTTTTTCAGAGCATAGATGTGAGATTCTGATCTTGTAGATGATTTCAGAAGTGGAATATGTTCTAAGGTTTATGGGCTAGGTTGGATTGTGAAACCTCAGTTACATTGTGTAATTGGACCTATAGGAGATAGGGTGACATGGGATCACCCCTTGGTATGTGCATGATAAGGTTACACAGTGATTTGATGGTTTTCGGAATAACTCTGGGCACGTTCGAGGACGAACGTATGTTTAAGTTGGGGAGGATGTAACGACCCGACCGGTCATTTTGAGTGTTTGAACTTCGCTCACCAGTTCTCGGGTATGGCTAGCCCCGTTTGATGTATTATGACTTATATAAATTGTTGGTTTTAGTTTTCAGGGTAATCAGAATTAATTTAGAGGAACAGTTCTCAGTTTGAAGCTTAAAATTTGAAAGGTTTGACCAAGTTTTGAATTGCTAGTATGTGATCTTGGATTGGAATTTTTATGATTTTCTTAGCTCCATTAGGTGATTTGGGACTTGGAGTGCAATCGGGATGTATTTTAGAGGTCCGTGGAGGGTTTAGGCTTGAACTGGGAAAATTGGAATTTTGGCATTTTTCAGTTGATAAGTGAGATCTTGATATAGGGATCAGTATGGAATTCCCGGAGTTGCAGTAAGTCCGTTGTGTATTTGGGATGTGTATGAAAAATTTCATGTCATTCAGACGCAGTTTGGTATACTTTTTGATCAAAAGCAGAATTTGGAAGATTTTTGGAACCTTAGGTTTGAATCCAATGTGATTTTGTTGATTCGATGTTGTTTGAGTTGTTTTGAAGATTGGTATAATTTTGGATAGTAGTATATGACTTGTTTGTTCTTTTGGTTGAGGTCCCGGGGGCCTCGGGGTGATATTGGATGGTTGACAGGAAGATTTGAGTTGGGTTTTGGCAGCTAAAGCTTTTCCCATTCTTGTCATAACCACACATGCGGCAAGGGGACTGCAAGTGCAGTCTCGTAGAAGTGAAACTGGAGCCGCAGATGCGGCCTAGGAGAGTATTAGCTGGAACTGCAGAAGCGGTTAAGGAAGCGCACCTCCGATAGTACAGGTGCGGGATTTTCATCGCAGATGCGGAGCATGGGTTTTAAGTGAAGATCGCAGATGTAGTGTCTTGGTCTACAGAAGAGGTAGTTGGAGTGCAGGTGCGAAAACCTTGGTCAGAAGGCATAAAAGATTTCCTTCGTAATTCTTAAGTTATTCTTTCACCATTTTCAAATGGGTTTGAGGTTGAGGGAGCTATTTGAAGAAGAATTTCATGTAAATTTCATACATGTAAGGCTTTTGGACCCTAAACTCATTTCTATGGTGTTATTTCACTAATTTGGCTTGAAAATTTAATGAAAATTAAGGATTAAAAATTGGGAAACTAGGGCTTGAGGTTGCAGACATTTGAGCAAGGGTTTGAGGGGTCATTTGTGGTCGGATTTTTGTACTTTTGATATGTATGAACTCGTGGGGAAATAAGGAGTCTATAGATACAATTTTTATCGAATTCAGATATGTGGTTTCGGAGGTCGGGTTTGGTTTATTTCGGTATTTGCATTGTATTTTGATTACTTTCGAGTGGGCCTTGTTCCCTTAGCATATTTTGATGGTTATGTACTGATTATAGTTAGATTTGGAGCATCCGGAGGCCAATTCGAGAGGCAAAGGCATCGCAAGCTAGAGTTTGGACCGGATACAGGTAAGTAATGATTATAAATGTTTGTCCTGAGGGTACAAACCTCATATTTTACATCGATGTGCTACTTTGAGATGACGCACACACTAGATGATGAGCGTGGGGTCGTGCACCGTTGAGTATTGTGACTTAGTCCATCTCGAATGACTATTTAGCCACGTATTTGATTGAAAACTATTTGCTATCATCATGTTTTGGGCTGAAAGCCATATTTGGGCCTCGTGCCAACTATTTTGGACCCTTAGGGGATTTTTACTACTATACCTTACTATTTTGACTTCATATTTGTACTCGGTCATGATGTATTCTACTGTATTCATAACAGCCATATTTACTATGTTTTGACATCTTAAATGATATTTCGGGATGAGCATCATATTTTACTATGCCCGAGTGGCTTTTAGAGATTTCTGACAGAGTGAGGCCGAGGGCCTGTGTTGTGAGGATATTATGGGATTGAGATGTGCGCCGCAGCAGTGTGGTACTGATTTATGATAATAAGGTCAAGGGTCTGAGTTGTTACGCCATGAGGTGATTTAATATGAGGCCTAGAGCCTATTGATTATGCCACGAGATGGCTTGTTATTGCGCTTGGGTCGTGAAGGGCCCCTGTCGGAGTCTGTACACCTCCACTGAGCGCGGGTACCTAGTATGAGTGATATGATGTAGCTCGAGGGTCTGTTATTGTTTTATATTGTTGCTCGATTGGATTTCTTGATCTATGTTTTTCCCGAGGGGAGGTTCTTGATTTATATTTTGCCCGAAGGGCTGATTACGAGTGATTGTGAGGTAGCCCGATGGGATGGTTCTGTTGATATTATGCCCAGGGGGTGGTTTATGGTACATGCTTTGCTCGAGGGCTGTTTACATTTTTATCATTTTTATTCAATCTTTTATCACTCGTTTGAAACTAATGAAAGTTGTTTTAAAAGGTTTTACCGAAACCGAGCATGATTGACGAACCAAATAATTTCTATACGGTTTTGGAAATGTACTGCATTTGCTGTAGCATATTGATGTGACTTACGTGTTCTTTTACTACTCATCTTTCATTTACTTTTATTATTTACTGAGTTTGCATACTCACATTACTCCCTGTACCTTGTATGTAGATTCAGGTAGTTTTGAACCCGGTAGCAGGTGTTGATTGCTCGGTGGTAGAGTCACTGAAGTTAGAAAGGTAGCTGTTCGATGTTCACAACACTGCTTTTCCCCCTCTTGTCTTTCTTAGACTGTATTTTATATATTTTTAGACACATTTGTTGTATTCAGACCTTAGTAGATGCGTGTGACTTGTGAGACCCCGATGTCGGGCTTGTGTCTTATTCCGCATTGTTCATTTAGACTTACATTATGAGATATATGGTTAATTAAAGGCTTAAACATGATTGTTACTGATTAAATGGTTAATTCGATGTCGGCTGGCATAGTTTCATGATAGGTGCCATCACGACCGAATTAGTTTTAGGTTTATGACAAGTTGGTATCAAAGGCAAGGTTACATAGGTCTCACGAGTCATAAGCAGGTCTAGTAGAGTCTCGCGGATTGATAAGGAGACGTCTACACTTATCCTCGGGAGGCTGCAGAACCTTTAGGAAAAACTTCACATTCTTGAATTCTTATCGTGCATCCTTGATTTAGCTTGAAATGAAAATCTTTGAATTCCTTCCATGCGTTCACATGCACGTATGAGCGCTCTGTATCGGTAGTGCATAGATGGCTTATGATTCCCTGATCGAGGGGCGAGATGGGATTCTGTGTTGATGTTGGGCCAGTGTGGATGACTTGAGGCCTGATTTTGCCTATAGCTTGAGCCCGGAGCTGTTTATTGCGCGATCGCATTCTTTTGGATCTATATGTTCAATTGTGTCCCTATTAAGGGAAGTGATGACTGGATAGTTACATGATGAGTGTGATGTGACTACAAGATGTGTTCATATGAATTGAATGAGATGAAAAGGGTTTTCTTTGGAGCGGCAAGAACTATCTGGTGCTTGATTTCCATCGTGATCTAATGTATATCCCCAAGTTGTGGGTGTGATAAAGGATCTTTTCAGGTTGCCTAATTGGGAAGTGAGTAAATTTCACGTTATGATATGAGTTCAAACTCAGGAAGATTAAATGATGACATAATGTTTATGATTGTAGAAGGGTATAGAGACATATTAGTTGAGGCTAAGCAAGTGGATTATCTCCTGTAGAGTATTCTAAGGTTTGTGTGATCCTTATGTTGGTTGTTGGGAGTCCTCTTTTATCAGTGGAATATATATGTTGAAATTTGCGTTTGGATCACTTAAGAGAGTGGGCTTCACTATTACGAGGGTGAACGTGATATTTGCAGAAGATTCGAAGTACTAGATGGGCTGTGTTGCACGAGCTTATGAAGGATTGATTTAATCTCACTATGGTATTATGGCGGTAATAGAGTATGTTTATTTTAAGTTATTGTGTGTTTTGATCTATGGCTTCTAGCCAAGTGTGGGAGTCTAATATTGATTAGTTGATTACACGGTTATATGCTATGATGGTTCCAGTTTGACGAATATTGGTGAAACAGTTATGTCTTACGGAGGTTGAGACAGGGGATGGATCGATAATGTAAATTTCAATAAAAGTTATGGTATGCTTTATGGGTCTATGAGAATTGTGGATTGACTTGAGTTGTTATTAGTAAAGAATGTACGGTGCATAGAACATAAAGTTGCTTGTTTGTATTGAGGTAAGGTTACTTTATGCGGTTTTGGGGTGATAATGGAGCACAGGTCGCCCGGTCCATTTGATTGGTGTGATTGTGCTTCGAGTAAAGTGGATGACTCTTGAGAGTGGTTCTAATGAGTTCAAGATCTCACATGTAATAGTTGAAGATTTTCAAGTTGTATATTTAGCTAGAAACTAAGGTTTACATTTAGGGGTGGCAAGACTCATGGTAACTCTATATCATTATGGGATTCTATATATCAGTATTGGGAAGGTAAAAGTAAGGGCTTTGAGTTTGCATAAAGTCACTTCAGGGTAGATATTTTGAATGTGGTGTGTTTGGGAATATTTGGGAGAGTAGTCAACGACTTATGAGCCTTAAGACTATGTGGTTTTATGCTTGGGTCTCATGTGGTGAGTCTAGGTTGAGGGATTGTGGTGTTATAGAGAGATTAGGGTCCCTAAATAGGATCCGGGCGGGAAGAGAATTTGGCATTGCTTGACATATGGCGTATTGGTTGCGTCCTTTAACGTTTACGTAATGTTATTTCAATTTCTTCGTCATGGTTATGATGATTTGCTTTGGTTCCAGACATCAAATTGCGCGTGATTGTCTATTTTGAGTATAGTGACTTGAGGTGTTTCCTGTGGACTAGTGTTTGGATAGGGTCGCGCCTTTCAGTGAAGTTACCTAGAGGTATGACCCTTCGAGAATGATTTGTGTGTTCTGTTTCTATGATGTGTGACGGGTTCTCAGCATTGTGTTGTGGTGATACTGGTGAGCCGGTGGTACATTTCTCTCATTTGAGTCATTTTTCATGATTTGAGTATGTTCGGATTGTTTCTTTTTGGTGCGCGTTTTGCACGAGTTGTGGCTTTAGGTTGTATTGATGTGTCATGCCACTAAAGTAGTTGTGTTGGATGAGATGAGATTGTTGGGATCTAGAATGAATACAAACAAATTTGATTTCAGTGTGTTTGAAGGATAATATCGATGTTCGGCTCATAAATTTTTTATAGACCTTGCCAAAAGAGAAGTGGATTCATGAATGGCTTATTTGAGGAGTGGATGTGACTTCTTAAGTGTTTTATTTATCATTGGCAGTATGCTGAAGTGTTGGAATAAGGCTTTATTTGATAAGAGGCTTATTATCGAAATTTGGATGTTGTGAGTAACTATCGTGATTAGAAGTTATCGCTACAAGTGTTTTAGTTATGTGGTATGTCATGTAATTGCACCTGAGGTTGCATGTATGAGTTACTACAGCTGGTTCGGGCTTATTCAGAGTATAGATGTGAGATTCTAATCTTGTAGATGATTTCAGAAGTGGAATTTGGTTCTAAGGTTTATTGGATGGTTTGGATTGTGAAATTTTAGTTACATTATGTTATTGGACCTATATGAGATAGTGTAACATGGGATAACCCTTGGGTATGTGCATCGTAAGGTTACACAACGATTTGATGGTTTCGGAACAACTCTGGGCACATTCAAGGATGGACGTATGTTTTAGTGGGGGAGGATGTAACTACCCAACCGGTCGTTTTGAGCTTTTGCACTTCGCTCGACAGTTCTCGGGTATGGCTAACCCCGTGCAATGTATAATGACTTATTTAAATCATCGGTATTAGTTTTTAGGGTAATCGAAATTAATTTGGATGAACAATCCTCAGTTTGAAGCTTAAAATTTGAGAGGTTTAACCACGTTTTGACTTGCTAGTATTTGATCTCGGATTGGAATTTTTATGATTTGGTTAGCTCTGTTGGGTGATTTGGGACTTGGGAGTGTGATCGGAATGTATTTTGGATTTCCGTAGAGAGCTTAGGCTTGAATTGGCGAAATTGGAGTTTTGGTATTTTCTGGTTGATAAGTGAGATCTTGATATAGGGTCGGAACGGAATTCATGGAGTTGCAGTAGGTCTGTTGTGTCATTTGGGACGCGTGTGCAAAATTTTAGGTCATTCGGACGTGGTTTGGTAGACTTTTTTATCAAAAGCGGAATTTGGAAGATTTTTGGAACCTTAGGTTTGAATTTGATGTGATTTGGTTGATTCGATATTGTTTGAGGTGTTTTGAAGATTGGTATAAGTTTGGATAGTAGTACATGACTTTTTTGTTCTTTTGGTTGAGGTCTCGGGGCCTCGGGGTGACTTCGGATGGTTGACGGAAGATTTGAGTTGGGTTTTGGTAGTTAAAGATTTTCCCTGCTGTCATAACCGCACCTGCGGCTAGGGGACCGCAAGCACGGTCTCGCAGAAGCGAAACTGGAGCTGCAGATGTTGCCGAGGAAGTATCAATTGGAACCGCAGAAGCGGTTAAGGAAGCACACTTGTGATAGCGCAGGTGTGGTATTTGCATCGGAGATGTGGCGCATGGGTTTTAAGTGAAGACCGCAAATGCGATGTCTTAGACTGGAGAAGTGGGACTGCAAAAGTGGTAGTGGGACTGGAGGTGCAAAAAGCCTAGGTTAGATGGCATAAAAGATGTCCTTCACGATTTTTGAGTTATTCTTCACCATTTTCATACGGGCTTGAGCTTGAGGGAGCTATTTGAAGAGGGATTTGAAGGAAATTTCACAGAGGTAAGGTTTTTGGACCCTAAGCTCGTTTTTGTGGTGTTATTTCACTGATTTGGCTTGAAAATTTAATGGAAATTATGGATTAAAATTGGGAAACTAGGATTTGAGGTTGGATAACTTTGAGCAAGGATTTGAGGGTTCATTTTGTGAACGGATTTTTGTACTTTTAATATGTATGAACTCGTGCAGAGATAAGGAGTCTATTGATGTAAATTTTATCGAATTCGGAGACATGGGCTCTGAGGTCGGTTAATTTCGGGATTTGCATTGTATTTTGATTACTTTCGAGTGGGCTTTGTTCCCTTAGCATATTTTGATGGTTATGTACTGATTTTAGTTAGATTTGGAGCATCTGGAGGCCAATTCGAGAAGCAAAGGCATCAGTGGCTAGAGTTTAGATCGGATAGAGGCAAGTAATGATTGTAAATATTTGTCCTGAGGGTATGAAACTCTGGATTTTACATCCTTGTGCTACTTTGAAATGTCTCACACGCTAGATGACGAGCGTGAGGTCGTGCACCATTGGGGATTGTGACTTAGTCCATCCTGGATAACTGTTTAACCGCGTACTGATTGAAAACTATTTGTTTTCATCATGTATTTGGCGGAATGCCATATTTGGACCTTATGCCAACTGTATTGGACCCTTAAGGGATTTTTAATACTATTCCTTACTGTTTTGACTTTATATTTGTACTCGGTCATGTTGTATTTTACTGTATTCATAACAGCCATATTTACTTTATTTTGACATCTTAAATGATATTTTAGGCTGAGCATCATATATTACTGTGCCCGGGTGGATTTTAGAGATTTCTGACAGAGTGAGGTCGAGGGCCTATGTTGTGAGGATATTGTGGGATCGGGTTGTGCACCTCAGCGGTGTGGTTATGATTAACGATTATAAGGTCGAGGCTTTGATTTGTTAAGCCATGAGGTTGCTTGATATGAGGCCGAGAGTCAATTGATTATGCCACAAGATGGCTTGTTATTGCGCTTGGGCCGTATGGGGCCCCTCCCGGAGTTTGTACACCCCCAGTGAGCGCGGATACCCAGTGTGAGTGATATGATGTAGCCCGAGGGGCTATTGTTGTTTCATATTGTTGCCTGATGGGCTGTTCTTGATCAATGTTTTGCCGAGGGGCGGTTCTTAATTTATTTTATGCCCGAGGAGCTGATTACGAGTGATTATGAGGAGTCCCAGGTGCTAGTTCTGTTGATATTATACCTGAGAGGCGATTTATGGTACATGTTTTTCCTGAGAGGCTGTTTACATTTCTATCATTGTTACTCATTGTTTTATCACTTGGTTGAAACTAGTGAAACTTGTTTTAAAAGGTTTTACCGAAACTGAGCATGATTTACAAACCGAATGATTTCTGTACTATTTTTGAAATGTACTGCATTTGTTGTAGCGTATTCATATGGCTTACATGTTTCTTACTACTCAGCTTTCATCTACTTTTATTACTTACTGAGTTGGCGTACTCACATTATTTCCTGCACCTTGTGTGCAGATTCAGGTAGTTCTGAACTCGGTAGCGGGTGTAGATTGCTTTGTGGCAGAGTCATTGGAGTTAGCAAGGTTGCTCCCCGACGTTTGCAGCACTACTTTTCTCCCTATTGTCTTCCTCAGACTGTATTTAGTACACTTTTAGACTCTTTGTTGTATTTAGACCTTAGTAGATGCTCGTGACTTATGATACCCCGATGTCGGGCTTATTTACTTATTCCGACTATTTATTTAGACATACATTATGAGATATATAATTAATTAAAGGCTTAAAAATGATTGTTGTTGATTAAATGGTTAATTGGGGAGTTGTGTCGACTGGCCTAGTTTCACGATAGATGCCATGATAACCGGGTCAGTTTTAGGGTCGTGACATATTAGTACTTTCTTTCTATAATTCTTAGTCTAAAATTACTAATTTTGTCCCCTATTCTGAATAAAATGGTTGCAGTGCAAGTGTGCTAGAAGATATAAGGTCAATTAAGAAGAATGACTCAAAAAGGAGATGATTATAGCCATTTCAATGAAGAGGAGAAGTGCAAGGAAAAGCGCAATCTGCAGAATTACAACTTTGGTTGCAAAAGCATTTGCAGTCTGCAAAAGAAGTAATGCGGACACAAAAGGAGAACTGAAGCTTTAGGAACTCTAGGCAAAATTGTGGTCCGCAGAAGAAAATATACGGTCGCACTTTGATCCGCAAAATGGTTTGCACTGACAAACTTGAAGTATTAGAGAATGAACAGTTGGTCAATTATGAAGCCTCCTCAAACGCGATCCTCAGAACTAAAAGTGCAGCTGCAAAATCTGATGTGCTACCGTAATGCTTGAAGTGCAACCACAAAACTTCACCCACTGAAAGCACATAAAATGTTGTAAACATTAAATTAAACCAAAGCTAGATATTACTAGAATATTCTAGACTATTCTAAAATAGTCTAGAATGAGCTAGAATGTTCTAGAAGGTTCGAGAACATTATGGAGTTCTCTGGAATATTCTAGAAGATGATAGAAACTCTTTTATGTATAGTAGAGAATGTGAGAATATTCTAGAGTAGTGGAATATTCTAGAACATATGAGAATAGGTAGATATGAATATTGTTTAGGATACTTATATGGAATATTCTAGAATATCGTAGAACATGGAGGTTGATGCCTATAAATAGGGGAAGACCTCCTCATTTGTAGAATGTACAAAAAAAGTGTGAGCCCAAGTGTGTACCAAAGTGATCCCTTGTGTAATAAAAGTTGAAGAATTACAAAAGTCTCTCTCCATATAGCTACATATATTAAACCTTCAAAACTACCTCCGTTTCTTCATTTATCAACTAAACAAAATCTCTTTCCTTCTTACATTTAAAGGTCTTCTATCTTTAAATTGTTCTCCTACATCTGGTATCAGAGCCACAGGTTCGTTAGGAGGGTGATTCATTAACTATGGCAGGAAAGAATATCGTGTGCATGGTTTCCAAGTTGACGGGGAAACAAAATTACAACTTTTGGAGGATTCAGATGGAAACACATCTGAAGGCATATAATTTGTTAAAATATACGCGAGAAGAACTGGAGGAAGGTGCCGAAGAGAATGAAATAAGGCGTGATAGTATGGCCTTGTCCCAAATACACCAGGCCATCGATATGTCTGTGTTTGGCAAAATTTCCACAGCCCAAACAACAAAACAGGCTTGGGATATTTTGGCCAAAGCATATCGTGGAGTTGATAAGGTCCAAAAGAATAATTTGATGGCGCTAAAAAGGAAGTTCGAGCTTGCCACGATGGAGAAGTCAGAGACAGTTGAGGGATACTTTTCGAGGTTGACGGAGATCAAGAATGAGATGGAGCTCAATGGTCATACCCTCAGCGATGAGACATTCGTTGAAAAGGTACTTAATACTTTACCTATGAAGTTTGATCATATTGTGGCAGTAATTCAAGAGACCAAGGATCTTTCAACTTTAAGTACCGAGGAGCTTCTAGGCTCATTAATTCTTCATGAGAATAGAATTAATGGGAAATTAGAAGAGTCATTGGAGAAAGATCCGGCAGAGAAGGCATTGCAGGCACATACTAAAGTTAAAGAGAGAGGAGAATCTTCTAATGTGGCGGAAACTAGAGGACATGGTTTCCGAGGCAGAGGTCGTGGAGGCACCGGCAACTATCGTGGCCGTGGAAGAGGTAATCATCATTTCCAGCCAAGAGGAAATTACAACAATCCAGGTTAGCAAAAACCTCCCCTTAAATGCTATAACTGCGGTAAATTGGGTCATTATGCTAAAGATTGTTGGAGTAAAAGAACTGAAAATAAACAAGTTCATGCTCGAGTAGCTGAGGATGAAGGGGATAAAAGTGAAACCATTTTTTACTCCGCATCTATGGCTGCTGTTAGTGAAGAAACTAACAATGATGTCTGGTACGTTGACTCCGGATGTAGTAATCATATGTGCGGTAAGAAGGAGATATTTGCTGATTTGGACGAGTCTTTTAAATCCACGGTTAAATTTGGAAATAATCAAGTTATGCAAGTTGTCGGGAAAGGGAGAATACCGGTCACCATGGAGAATGGGCTTGAGTGCTCCATAAAAGATGTTTACTACGTGCCTAACCTGCTGCATAATTTGTTGAGCTTGGGTCAGCTCCAACACAATGGATATGAAGTGCATTTCAGTAATGATATATGCACTATAAGAGACAAGAGTATGAAAATTATAGCCAAGGTAAGTATGACCAAAAATCGGATGTTTCCAGTAACTTTCAACTACGGTCACTTACCCTGCTATAATTCAATTGCTCTTGATGATACTTGGTTATGGCACATGAGGTTTGGCCACTTTAATTTAGGCGGTTTATAATATCTTGTAAAGAATAAGATGGTGTCAGGTTTGCCTTCACTTGACTTTGCTCCAAAACAGTGTGAAGCATGCATTTTGGGGAAGAAGCATAGAGAGCCATTTCCCAAAGGTAAAGCTTGGAGAGCAAAACACCCATTGCAGCTGATACATTCTGATTTGTGCTCGGTGGAAGTTCCTTCGCTCGGTGAAAGTAAGTACTTCATTACTTTTATTGATGATTTCAGTAGAAAAGCATGGTTGTATTTGCTGAAAAATAACTCTGAAGCTTGTGACACATTCAAAAGCTTCAAAACATATGTTGAAAAATAAAGTGGTCATTTTATAAAGACTCTGAGAACAGATCGAGGCACAGAATACACTGTGTGTGATGATTTTTTGAAGAAGCATGGGATTCAACATCAGTTGACTGCAAGGTACACTCCTCAACAAAATGGAGTTGCGGAAAGAAAGAACAGGACTGTGATGGATATGGTGCGGTCAATGCTGGCAGCAAAACAGCTGCCTAAAGAATTCTGGGCTGAAGCTGTCTCTACTGCAATTTACATATTAAACAGGTGCCCTACGAGAAGCAACCATGGAAAAACACCTTATGAGGTATGGACAGGTAGAAAACCAAATATTTCTCATTTACGAATATTTGGTTGTCTTGCCTATGCGCATGTACCCGATCCACTGCGAAAGAAGCTTGACGAGAAAGTAGAAAAGAGCATATTTGTTGGCTACAGTCGATAGACAAAAGGGTACAAGCTATATAATCCAGACTGCAAAAAGGTTATTGTCAGTAGAAATGTCACCTTTGATGAACATGGAGCATGGGATTGGAAGAAAAAAACAGTTGAGTCATCTCAACCTCCAGCACCATCATATCTTGATGCCGAGGAGCATGATGAACATGCGCAACAACAGTCTCCCTCAGAAATACAACCAATACAGCATGGTCGATCACAGAGGCAACGACGTCTACCGGCTCATTTGGAGGATTACGTTGTCGGTAATGATGTTGATACTCTAACTGACGAAGATATTTTGAACTTTGCCTTGTTTTCAGATTGCGATCCTGTGGATTTCAAGGATGCAATTGAAGAAGAACGTTGGGTGAAAGCAATGGAGGAGGAAATCCATTCTATTGACAAGAATGATACTTGGGAGCTAACCGACCTTCCAAGAGGAAAGAAACCCATTGGAGTAAAGTGGGTATACAAAACAAAGTACAGACCAACGAGAGAAGTCGACAGATACAAAGCAAGGTTAGTTGTCAAAGGCTATAAGCAAAAACTTGGAATTGACTATTTCGAGGTATTTGCTCCTGTTGCTAGACTAGACACAATTCGTTTGATAATTTCTCTAGCTGCTCAAAATAACTGGAGAATTTATCAAATGGACGTTAAGTCGGCCTTCCTAAATGGTGTTCTTGAAGAAGAGGTCTATGTGGAGCAGCCCCCTGGCTTTGTTAAAAGGGGTAATGAAAACAAGGTCTACAAGTTAAAGAGAGCTCTATATGGTTTGAAGCAGGCTCCAAGAGCGTGGTACACACGCATCGACACCTTCTTCGTTGAAAGCGATTTTCAAAGATGTGCTTATGAGCACACACTATATGTGAAGACTTCCAATGCTGGCGATGTTATGATCGTCTTTTTGTATGTGGATGATTTGATCTTCACAGGAAATAATGAGAAGATGATGGCGGATTTCAGGGAGGCTATGATCCATCAGTTTGAGATGACCGATTTGGGTCTTATGTCATATTTTCTTGGGATTGAAGTTTCTCAATCAGATAAGGGAATCTTCATATCTCAAAGAAAGTATGTTGGAGACATTTTGAAGAAATTTAAGATGGATGGTGCGAATCCGATTGCGACCCCAGCTGAAGAAAGATTGAGGCTGACGAAGGATGGAACAGGTGATCTTGTGAATCCATCCTACTTTAAGAGCTTGGTTGGAAGCTTGAGGTACTTGACCTCAACAAGACCCGACATTGCTTACAGTGTTGGCGTAATAAGCCGATTCATGGAAAAGCCACGCCAATCACACTTACAAGCGGCTAAGAGAATTTTGAGATACATTAAAGGAACTCAAGGAGATGGAATCTGCTATCCTAGAGGTGAGTCACTTGAACTTCTTGGATACACTGACAGTGATTGGGATGGTGATACGATCGAGAGAAAAAGTACTTCCGGCTATGCATTTTTCACTGGTTCGGGTGTGTTTTCTTGGAGTGCAAAGAAACAACTAGTGATAGCATTATCCACTGCTGAAGCCGAGTACATTGCTGCATTAAATGCTGCTACACAGGCGGTATGGTTGAGAAGAATGCTCAGGTTTCTTCAACACAAACATGATGGTCCAACCACGATATTATGTGAGAACCAATCAGCAATCGAGTTGGCGAAGAATCCAGTACTTCATGGTCGCAGCAAACACATTGATATCAAATATCATTTCATTCGAGAAATGGTACGAGAAAATGAGATCCGAATTGGCTACTGCAGAACTGGTGAACAGGTGGCAGATATTTTCACCAAGGCATTGAAGATGGAGACTTTTCTGAAGATGAAAAAGTTATTAGGAATGACCACCTACGAGGCTTTGGTTTAAGGGAGGCAATGTGAACATTAAATTAAACCAAAGCTAGATATTACTAGAATAGTCTAGACTATTCTAAAATAGTCTAGAATGAGCTAGAATGTTCTAGAAGGTTCGAGAACATTATGGAGTTCTTTAGAATATTCTAGAAGATGATAGAAACTCTTTTATGTATAGTAGAGAATGTGAGAATATTCTAGAGTAGTGGAATATTCTAGAACATATGAGAATAGGTAGATATGAATATTGTTTAGGATACTTATATAGAATATTCTAGAATATCGTAGAACATGGAGGTTGATGCCTATAAATAGGGGAAGACCTCCTCATTTGTAGAATGTACAAAAAAAGTGTGAGCCCAAGTGTGTACCAAAGTGATCCCTTGTGTAATAAAAGTTGAAGAATTACAAAAGTCTCTCTCCATATAGCTACATATATTAAACCTTCCAAACTACCTCCGTTTCTTCATTTATCAACTAAACAAAATCTCTTTCCTTCTTACATTTAAAGGTCTTCTATCTTTAAATTGTTCTCCTACAAATGTTAATCCAACAAAGTGTAGACTGCAAAAACGCATTTAATGGCTGCTAACCCTCTGAAGGGCAATTTTGTTAGAGATTTCATGAGTCCTATAAATATAACTTATAACTTTTTTAGAGTTAGTTACTTTTAGCTATTTTGAGAAAGTGGGAGCGACAATTGGAGAAGATATTCTACTCTTTCTTTATTTTTGATTTTATATTTTAAATTTCATCATGTTCTCTCCTTCCATGACTTGTAGTATGAGTAGCTAGACTTTTATCTAGAGTTATAATTTAACTTTAGTGTATAAATCTTATAGGTATTATGTTTGTTATCGATTGGGTTAAGTGTAATTAGCCTTGCTTATGCTATAAATTTTAGAATTGATAGTTGCAAATATTTATTCATGCCTTTTTTACCTTGTTCTTGCTTTACAAAGACGAAATAAATCTAGAAAAACTTGGTTAACAAGGAATTAAACTAGTTGAGGGATTGATTTGTTTAATTCACGGATTGAACTAGAGATAGTGATAGTCCAACTTGGCTCATAATTAATTGCATTTGATATGTAATAACTTGATGATACTATTTGATAGTTTGTATTAGTTTGATACATTTAGTAGTAATCAATAGTTTTCTTTAGTAGTTTAAATAATTATATTTTTATTTCTTGTTAATTTCAATAATCCTTTGGGTTTCTTAATGTCACTATTCTTTTCAAAGGTTGTCTCTTGTGTGAATCGGGTGACTTTTTTCTTAAATGGTTAGTGTGAAAGCTTTCTTGATAAAATTAGTCTGTTACATGTTTAGGTAATAATAGTTGTAAATAGTAATGAATAAAATCCCTAATTAAGCTCTTCCATGAAAATATGTTCTTTATACTTCATGTGGCTCCAACATATGTAACCGGGCGCTTATGATTTAAGACAAGGTTGTTATGAATCAATTTTGAGGAACTAATTCTAGTAAAGTGATTTTGAGGCTCTTGTGTTGTCTTTAGAAATTATTAGGTGGTTGAGTAGACCATAGAGAACTTATAACTCGATTGTGATCATTGTGAATTTTAAAATCTATCTTCTTTTACGGTCTATTTGCATGATAGGTGAGGTAAAACTTTGTTGCTAGTCCAAGTGCTTGAGTGGATATTCTAGAACTTGCCCTGAATGTGCTTCAAGCTAAAATATTGAGTTTTCTTGGTTTGAAAGACGACTGTAAGCTTTCCTTGGACCATTTGAGCTTTCAGTTACCACTGTATAATCATTATCTCGAGACAACACCCTTTGAACCGTTAGCCTAGTTCTTTTGGAAACATTGCTACAAGCTTTTCACTATTTATGATCATAATCTCTTCTTGGCACCCTGAACCTTCCTATGCACTCATAATTATCTCGTGGCTTAAAGCCAAGTTTAGGGGAAGAGTTGAGAAACCTAAAGAGATACCATGGTGTCAAAAATAAAGAAAAAAGATGATCTTCATGGAAGAAAAAGAAAGAAATGCAAGTATCGTGAACAATGAAGACAAAAAATGAAATTGACGATAAAGAGTGATGGCAAGTCTCTCTAGCCTCCAACAAAGAGAACAACCTCCGAGGGTTCCATCTATGATGTTTTATGGCAAAATTTGTGCCAAGAAATGATAAGTGAAGTGCTTAAGGAAATGTGTAACCACTTGTATCTCATATACTATCCTAACTTGAACCAAAATTCTTAAATGCAACCCAAAAGAAGTCCTATTTGATTTTAAATTGAGTATGCTTATATTAGTGGAGATATACATAAGGGTCAATCCTATGGTATTGGAAGCTTAACTTGCGACCATTATTTATGAGAGAAGAGTGAAAAACTGCTTTCCCTTTAGCATAGGCTTTCAAAAAACTCTCTAGTTAATTAATACAATAGTAAGACAAAGCAAGCTTTAAAAATTATCCTAATATCAAAAAGATTCAATCTTTATTATATTTGGACAGGTCATCATAAAGCCAATTCAGGCATACTTGGTAAAAATCCGAAATCAAGATCAATCTAATTATTCATTCTTCACCGAGTCCAAATACATAATATGTATAAAAAATAGAGTAAAATGAGCTAAGGATCGAAGCTCCACCTCTTTTTTCCAACTACACATCCCACAAGAGCAAGAAAAGGCCCAGAAAAGCGACTTTGCAGGTGTGACCAAATGTATTACAAGTGTAAGCCTGCATTTGTCACACGACATGATTGGAACACGAACCTTACCTATCGAGCACCAGTAGCATATATATAAGTGGGCCTAAAGGTCATCATACAATAATTCTGATGAAGCATGAGAGACTATCCAATGATAAATAGACCAAAACGATATGCATAAGTGAATACATTGGACATATAGGCCGATGAGTTCGTACAAACGCTTATATACAAGGTATTTGTCTACAAGTCTTTAGAGAGTATATAACATCATAGGGACAGGATAGGGCCCCGCCATACCCATAAGTATATATACATAAACATATCGACTCAAAAGATAATTTTGGAGAAAGTAGAACAAATAAGCTATGTGACTAACATCATCAATACACGTTTCATTAAGAGTGAAAGATCAATACAATGGATTAGAAATACATCATGGACGACAAAGTAATAAGCTTCTAAATTACTAAGAGTAGAGCCATTATAAGTATTGTTCATTTATGTTTCCTTCGTTTAGATCATGCCAAAAGAAGGAATAAGAGTTCCTTAACAGATCTTATATTGACGTATCAAGATCGAATCAGCCTCTTTCATGTCTAAATCTACAACCAACAATAAGGGTACTAATGTTAGTTACGAGTGGTTCAACAATCCCCTGCTAGGAACAAGCTCATTCTATACAAAACTGGACATCTCTCCTATTTTTCTTACTTTTCCAAGTCCATAAAAATAATAAGAACACTCTCAACCAGAAGCGTCGAACCGGCCTTGGGTTACCAGTGCCCCAACCAAACATACGTATAAATCCAAAATCACTATACGAATCTACCAGAATTATCAAAATATTAATCTGAGGTCATTTACTTAGAATGTTGATCATGGCCAACTCCAACAGCATATAAACTCTATAATCAAGATTTCTATTTCAAAACAAATCTAAATTTTTCGAAAATAGAAATGAACTAAGCACACAAGTCATACATAATCAAATGAATATATCTACGATTTCAAATCATGAAACGGAAAGCTGACCTATCGAATCGTTATAATAATTCTTTTAATCTGACGATTAATACTTCTTCGTTTAAGTCATCGTCAATAGAAACTCCTTTGTCCTTCCTTTTTGTAGTTTAGAGACAAATGGACCTTCAATTACTTTAGTATTTTGCCTGTCATGATTTATCTTTGTCCTAGCCTCTACCCTTATTTTGTAAGGAATATCAAGCATATTTGGCCCGGTCTTGCAAGGCGATATTTCAATTTTATACTTTGCTTTTCTTATGTAAATACATTTAAGTCAAAGCTAAGTGTACCATCATAACTCGACTCGCTATGTTTCTGTGGACTTCTCATTGTTGTTGCTTTCTTTGTCATTATAAGACGAAATATGAGCTTGAGAAGAGATGAACAACGTCAGAAACTGCGTTGTGTTTACTATTTAGAGAGAAAGAGTAAATTCTTAGCAAGAAAAAGGAAACAGTTTTGAAAGTATTGAAAAAGGGAAAAAATTAATTACACTGGTGATTTTTTGTGAGACGTTAGTGAGAGTGGGAGGCATGGATTGAGCGAATCTTACCAAATTAAATGGGTATAATTAAGGAATACTCATTTAATACCAATTTGTTTAAAATTGATAAATTTATATATCAAGTTGTAATTAAGTAATAACTTTTCTATTAGGAGTAAATAAGTTTATAACGTGATAAATATGAGTAAATGTGATGATCCAATATATCATCTAGAGTTTTATCCTATAATTCTGCATATCGAAACCTCAAATAGTCTTTTTTTAGCTTTCTCGATTTGCATGCTCAGTCTGTATTTGTTTCCAGAAATCTTTTATGTGAAAAATTGACTAAAAGTTGAATTCATGCCTTAAAAATTCATTTGAGTTTACTTCGGTCAATGTTTTGAGCAAATGGATATGGATCCGTATTTTGATGGTTCTATTGAGTCCGTATTGTGATGTAGGACTTGGGAGTATGTCCAGAATCAAATTCGGAAGTCCCTAGCTCGAGTTATCACATTTTGCTGAAACTTTGAAGTTTAAAGGTTTAAAGAATATAATTTATAAATTTGGTTGAAGTTTGACTTTGTTACTACCGGGTCCAAATTTTAGTTTCAGGACTTGATATAGGTCCATTATTATATTTGTGGCTTATCTGCATAATCTGGTGCAAATCGAAAGTGATTTGACGTGATTTAGACGTCCAGTTGTTAAAATGGAAGTTCTTAAGTTTTTTTGAAAAACTCATTCGATTTGGTGTTAGATTTGTAGTTCTAGGTGTTATTTTGGTATTTTGATCATGTCATCGAGTTCGTATTATTTTTTTGGACTTGTGTGCATATTTGGTTTGGAGCCCCGAGGGCTCGAGTGAGTTTTGGATAGGCTACGGAATGAATTTGGACTTTGAACCATAGCTGATGCATTTTTGCTTCCGGTTTCTATTGCAGATTCGAACAAGACTTCGCAATTGCAAGCTTGGACTGGCTGGAAGGCTCGCATTTGCGAGATAAAAGTTTTCATTTGCTAACTTGCTAATTCCGTTTTTGTGAAGGCATAGTCGCATTTGTGACTCAACATGTTCTGGGCAATTTTCGCATTTGCGAAGAAAAGTTCTGCATTTGCGAGGATTGGGGGGTTCACATTTGTGATGACTGTGTTTCTAGATGAGTTTGCGTTTTTGACCTCGTTCTCAAAATTACGAACAAAATATCGCAATTGCAACATCCGTAGCTAGGTAAAAACTGAGGTAGACAGAAGTTTGCTCATTCTTTCAAATTTTCAACCCTAAAAAAAACCTTAGAGGCGATTTTCCCAAAAGTTTTCTTCCTCAATTCATTGGTAACGGACTCTAACCTACTTTCTTTTAATTACCCATTACATTTCATAAGATTTAAACCTTAAATTTAGGATTATCATGGTAGAAATTGGGGATGGATAGAATTAAGGATTATTATAAAATTGGAAGTTAGACCTTGAATTGAGGTCAAATTTTGAAATAAATTACCTAATCGGGCTCGGGGGTGAATGTATAATCAGATTTTAGTCAGAATTTCGGGTTTTGACCAAGAGGGCACAGGGTTGACTTTTGTTGATTTTTTCAATAATGACCTAAATTGAACCTCTTTCATTCATGGGTAGTTCCTAAGGCTTATTTTGAATCGTTTGGTTAATAATTTGCTAGATTTGGGTGGTTCACAGGCTTGTTCAAAAGACAAGGCCGTGGTTAATCTTGACTTGAGGAATTAAGATATGTTTGCCAATTTTCTACGTGTTTAAATGTGAGCATACAACTTATATGCAAGGTGATGAGTACTTATACGTTGTTGTTGGGTTAAAGCATACAGGTGGGACTTGTTTCCTTGTAATTTATTTCTTTCTTTGATTTTGATATTTTGCATTAAAGAACTATTTGTGATGGTTGAGTATTTTTAAAGGTTAAGGTTTGGTATTTTGGAGCCGTTATTGACACAAGATTTATTCTTGCTTATTCTATCTCCCAATTGTTATTATGTTCATTACTACTTAGTAAAGGGGAGTGTTAAAGCACGAAGGGTGATGTCGTGCCGTTTATTACTTCATTTACTGATTAATACATGGTGAGGAAAAGACATGAAGGATGATGTCCTATCATATTTATCGTTTCATGGGAACATAAGAGTAAAACCACGAAAGGTGATGCCATGCCGTATTTATAATTTCATAGAGAATTTGAGAGTAAAAACACATACCATGGGCGTTATTATTGTTTCATGGTGCAATTGACAGAAAAAGCACAATGCGTGATGCCATGCAGTCTTTATTCATTATGTTTATCCATTTTCATTGGTTGGTGATTTACTTGACTGTCTTATGTTTACGTTCCTATTATAGCTATCGTATCTAGTTCCCTTCGCATGTCCCCTCCCGGTCGTACGTGTTTAATCTCTATTTGTTGTTATCTTTGTTTGTACATAATAAATTATGTGAGTATCCTATCATAGCCTCGTCACTAGCTCGTCGAGGTTAGGCTCGACATTTACGCAGTATATTGGGTCGATTGTACTAATACTACACTCTGCATTTCTTGTGCATATTTTGGTATTGATCCCAGCTGTACTATCACGCCTCGAACTTGGGGAGACATAGTAGCCTGAGCGAATCACTCTGTAACTCATTCATTCTTATAAGTGATGGTCGCATGGCCACAATTCATAATGTAAAATTTTTATGGCAAATATTATATCAATGAACCATCATTCATAAAACATGAATACATATGGGCCTTCAAGGCCTCTATCGTAGTGTACATGTAAACATATGTCTACAAAGCCTTTAAGATTATTTATTATAAAATGAGACATGGTACCAGCCTACCCATAAGTCTGTAGCAAAACTCTGACATATGACTCATAGACTTGGCTGCACTCCGAATGAGATGAAGTCTTACCGATCCTTCGCTGAATGCCAAATTCGTCTACGATGAAGGCTCGTCAAACTGATTATCTATATCTGCAAGTATGAATGCAGTGTCCCCAACAAAAGGGTGTCAGTATAAATAATATACTGAGTAAGTTAGGCATGTAAACAAGTAGATAAAGGACATGGAAGAAAACGTGAAGTAAATGACTTGGCCTGTAAATCAAGATGGCTTTATAAATCGTGAAATATTCATAAGGTCATGCATATGCGTATAAATATTATATAATGCATAGGTCTGTACGTATATAACATCATCAAGCCTCTAAGGGCGTCCCATCATATCATTTCAGCCAATGTGGGCAACATCATCATCGTATACCAATTGATCAGGTGGTGGTGCATATATAACATTGTAACATTTTTCCCATATCCCATATACATATATTTATATATACGTGTATATAACACCATCTGGTGCCACTGTGGGAAAAATCATCAATGTATACAAACTGATCAGGAAGTGGTGCGTATATCATACGGTAACTTTTTTCTCATATTCCATACATATATATACATATATACACGTATATATTGCCGTCTGAGTCATATGTAAATGCACATGTAAATGAGTGCAATGCATGAGAAGTACGTTACTGAAACTTCTCGGAACGTCACAAGACCATTATACCACTGACTAATATCGTGAAATAAATTTTTTTCAACTTAAATATTTTTTGAGACCTATGAACATACAATAGAATAACAATACTTATGGGAATTCAAAAACATAGGCATCTCAAATACTTCTATGAATAGAGTCATTTATGAAAATTGTGCATTTTCTCATTTCTTCTATATAATTTGAATCATGCAAAAAGAAAGAAGGGATAACTTTAACATACGTGGAGTAGAAAATACTCCATATAATATTATCTATAAACCAATTTCACTATTTTTATTATAATAGAGAAACCCCATGAGGTGTAGTAGTGCAAAGTTCAAAACTCAGTGGATAGTGGGCCTGCTCCTTTTTCCTTTTCCACTTAAATATAAAAATAGAGTGGGATAACTATTATTTAAGCTGGTATTTACTTTTTATCCAACATTTTTAATGCTTAGAAATAATAGCCACTAGTCTATTAAAATTAATGAAAAAACTGTGTTACTCTTTCTTCTATCCTTTTTCCTTACCAAACCCTCTATCAAGTCCGGGTTGATATAAAAGTCTCTATCCAGTCTTCTGCAAATATTGGAACTAATTTGATCTAAAAAGACTCGTCAATGTCCAAACTTCAAATCGTTAAAAACCTTGGATGTGTTAAGAATAAAATTCTATTTAGAGTGAATGTCTATCTTGTAGAGAGTTTTACTTTGAGGCTAAGTCATTTTTCCTCATATAAATAGAGGGGTCTTACCCCATTGTAAATCACCCCAAAATTCAATAAGAATTTGTCTCTCTTTCTCTGCAATATTGCTCTTGTTCTTTTATTGTTTCATAACACGTTATCAGCACGAGACTCTAATCAATTGAGTAGAACCTTTGGGATTGATCATAATGATTGTCAATTGTTTTATAACCTTTGGGATTGAGCACAACATGCTTTTTAAGCATCTGGCTTTTATTTTAATTTTCTCCCTTTGGCTGCTGATCGAATTTAAAGTTCTTAATTTATAGTTTGGTTGCAGAAGATGCTATTGAATGTTTTCTTTAAAAATAAAAATTCGACTTATCTCACATAAGTTCTAATAAGCATGAATAGATTTGGGTTTACAAGGTTGTGTCGAGTTGTTTCAAAATTTGATTAATGGTACTATATAATATACTGAATTAACAGTGGAATCTATGTTGATGTTTTATAGTAGGAATATCGTCAAATATTCTATGATCTTCCTTCATGATTAAATTTCGGATTTAAGGAATATCGTCAAATATTCTATGATCTTCCTTCATGATTAAATTCTGGATTTAAGGTAAGTATTTTACTTTTCTCTTTCAAATTCTTGACATTCTATAAATTGATTTTACATACAAGTAAAGATGATAAATTATTATTCCAACTCTAATGGAGTTTGAAAGATATTATAACCATCCAAAATGGTAAAACTTCTATCCTTTGCATGATTAAGTTCATGTATGATTGTGGGCAAAGAATTGAAAACCCGTCCAATTGAATTTGCTCCATTCCCTTTAGAGAATGTGATAGCAGTATGTGATAAGTCTGAAAGAAGACAAAATTATTACCATGAAGGTATCAATGGATGTGGACGTGGCAATAGACGAAATTATAATCGTCATTATTGTGGTAATGAGAACAATAAGGATTCTCAAGATAATCCTTCACTCTGCGAAAGTAATATCTGTCATCGATTTGACATGAGATTTTATATACCACATACAGATTATTATTGTCCATTCATGGTGTGAATGTGACAACATCTGATTTATGAATACATATTCATTATTGGAAGAATATGAACATGCTATTGGTATTGAATATACCACACTCACCTCTAGAAGGAGGTTTGAGATGAAATAAGAAAATAATATCATTATTATGACATGAATGGTCATTGAACACGTACCTATTGTACGCCAACATATTTTGGCAATGTGATTATTAAAGGACAAAAATAATGTAAGAAACATATCTTGCATATAATTTTGACAATGGCCATAATGGTATAACTTTCTCTTGAAAGAGATATTCACCATATGGATATTGATGAATATATGGTAGTACCAAATTAATTGAGAACTCTGCAAGAGCCAATGATACTATTTTGGAGAAACACAATTGATTACCAATAAGGTATTGTGTTGTAGTAAGTCTCAAAGAAACTTATTCAGTTTTCAAAGTATACGCGAAAGCGGTTGATTATATGGATCCATGGTTAAAGAAGATTGAACAGTTTGATATTTTTATTTTTACTTATTCGTAGTAGTTAATGAATAAACAATTATCATAGTTTACATAAGTTATCTATTATTGTGATATGGTTCAAATTTTATATTTTACAATTCAATCAATGATCAAATATTGATGTGTACCTTAAGAGTTTTATCAACTTGACAAATAATCTGTATTATGGTTTTAAAATATATAACTTTAGATTACACATTCATCTTATGCTTTATTTGTAATGATTTTTCAGTAAGTTAATCGATTAACATAACAGATAATCGATTAACCAATATATTCTATTAAACTGGACCTTTTTCGCAAGGCATGTTAGTCGATTATCCGATTTAGTTAATCGACTAACCTAATGACCGTTGCCTAAGTTAATCGATTATAACTTTAGTTAATCGATTAACCTTATGTCCGTTGCATGTTCATCGACTAGTTTTTAAACGTTGAAACAGGTTAGTCGATTATCTATTTGGTTAATCGACTAACCTCAGCAGATTTTGAAAATATTGTTTAATTATTAAGCAGCGGATACAAGAGTATTAAAAGGAGAATAACTATGATGAAAGATATTTTTTGTATATTTCTTTTGTATGTCAAACCATGGGAAGCAAATATGGATATCTCACAAAGCAAACTTGGATCAACGTCCAATTGTAAAAATATTTGTTTAATTGATTCATGTACCACACATACGATATTCAAAGAGAAGAAATATTTCTCTCATTTAAGTATGTGTAAGGCAGATGTTACTACAATTTCTGCTAGTAGTAAATTGATTGAAGGCTCCGGAAGAGCAACTATAACTCTGCCTAAAGGAACAATATTTATCATAGAGAATGCAATGTTCTCTTCCAAATCCAAGAGGAACTTGTTGAGCTTTAAAGATATCCGTCAAAATGGATATCATATTGAGACAATAGATGAGAATAATCTTGAATACCTCATCATTACAAAGAATGTCTCTGGCCAAAAGAGGGTTATTTGAGAAGTTCCCATCTTTATCTTGTGGCCTGTATTGGACAAGAATTAGTGCAATTGAGGCACATTCTACCGTAAACCAAAAGGTTACTGATTCCAGTACTTTCATACTTTGGCATGATCGAATGGGACATCCTGGATCAATTATGATGAGATGGATTATAGAAAACTCAAATGGGCATCCATTAAAGAATTTAAAGATTCTTTTAAATAATGAATTTTCTTGCACTTCTTGTTATCAAGGCAAGTTAATTATTAGACCATCACCAACAAAGGTTGGAACTGAGTCACCTACGTTTTTGGAACGTATACAAGGGGATATTTGTGGACCTATCCCACCTAGTGGGTCCTTTAGATATTTTATGGTCTTAATAGACGCATCCTCTAGATGGTCTCATGTGTGCCTATTGTCATCACGCAACCTTGCGTTTGCAAAATTAATGGCACAAATAATTCGATTACGAGCACAATTTCTGATAATCCAATTAAGTCTATTAGACTAGATAATGCTGCTGAGTTTTCATCCCAAGCATTTAATGATTATTGCTTATCAATTGGGATAAAAGTGGAACATCCTGTAGCTCATGGTCACACTCAAAATGGTCTTGCAGAATCTTTAATTAAACGTCTGCAGTCGATTGCAAGACCATTACTCATGAAAACGAGGCTGCCCACTAGGGGTCACGCCATTTTGCATGCAGCAATGCTAGTTCGTCTTAGACCGACGAATTATCACAAATATTCCCCGTTGCAATTAGTTTTGGGTCTTGAACCTAATATATCCCATTTAAGAATTTTTGGATGCGCAGTATATGTGCCTGTAGCACCGCCATACCGCACCAAAATGGGTCCGCAAAGAAGGTTAGGAATATATGTTGGGTTTGAATAACCCTCCATTATTCGCTACCTCGAAACATTGACAGGGGATTTGTTCACTGCACGATTTGCAGACTGTCGATTCGATGAGACACTTTTCGCAAAATTAGGGGGAGAAGTTGGTGAAACCAAATGGAAAATTTTGTGGAAAAATCCATCATTATCTCATCTTGATCCACATACCTCTATTTGTGAAAAAGAGGTGCAAAATATTATCCATTTGCAAAGAATAGCAAATCAAATGCCTGACGCATTCACGAATCCTCTTATATTGTTTATTCTCATTAATTAAGAGACCAACTAAAGTTGGGATTAAATCCCATGAATTCTAGAAATATCAAAGGTGAATATGGGCTCATTCATCTGCCATGTATACCACATATGATGCATCTATGATATGGTTACATGTGCGATTATTATTAACCTGCAACCTGGCCGGTGCTTGTGAGGTAACTTGCTCAGTAATCTAATTTCGAGCATAATTTCCAGATTCTCTATTCAAGATAGTTCGTCTTGATAAGTTGGTTTACATCATAGTTGGTTTAGCAAAATAATTTATTGAGTGCCTCCACTTAATAGCTAAATTATTGCTTATGAGAACAAAGTTATCTATATCAATTTGATATACGTTATACACGAGAGTATATTATATTCTCCCCTCACAAGTGGTTCAGGGTCAGGAACCAAATAATTTCATCTTATTATTATTGATGTGCAGTGTATATTAACATGATAATGCACAAAGATGATTTCCCAGAGTTGAGGAAACAAGTTAGTTTTTCTAACATGAGAGGGAGACATGATAAACACTTGAGAAAAAGTTACATGGAACGAATTATCATTTGTATATATAGATCCTCGAATATCATAATATGAACTTGAAGTTCATAAAAGATAATTCAATTGCAACATATTGCAAAGCATTCCATACACATTTGCTGACCCAAAGAAAGTAACTATATTCTCACTGCAAATGCTCATATTAAGTCCTAGAAGGACAAAGTCTTTGATACGCTTAAAGCGTATAGACAAATCGGTTTCAAAAGAACTTCTTAATAAAGAAGATGAGCAAATGATCAAAGTGATCATAATAAGGAGGCAAGTGATCTAGAAGATCACATGACATAACACTTCATAAAATCTCATGAGAGATTCAGGTACCTGAATATATGAATGAAGATATCTCCATGTTATGTCTTTATGAAAATTTACTGGAACCGATATAAAATGTTCGTCGACGACATCTATGATAAGCGCTAAATATCGATGAGGATCTTAAGCTTGTCGAATACAAACAAAATATTGGCCAAATGGAAGAGATACAATTCAAGTAGAATTGGTTCCATATTAAAGACATGTATTTTTGGACATGTAGTTCAAATACTTAAAAGTATAAAGTCAATGGTATGTGCAATCAGTTTTTCATATCTTATTTGTTTAGCATGACATGAAAACTTGATATTCATCTACAGTCTATAATATGGCTTATATGACTTAACTTATATGACAATCCATGAAGTATTTAAGTTGCTTGAAGCATATACAATTTTTGATCTTGAGGTACCATTTCCTTAATGCAATTTATGCACAACTATATCTTACTATGATAATGTGATAGCGAGGATACCTATATGAAGATATTGAAGAACCATTCCACGATATTTGTGAAGACGTTATATATCTATCACGAGTGATGATTTCAAGGTGCAAAATATTCATTCAAGTTAATATGGTTGATTTATTTACCAAATCTCTACCAAAGATCGTTTTGAAGATGGTGCACAAGATTGGAATGCAAATGCTCAAGGATGTGAATGGATGCTCTCATTAGGGGGAGTTAATGCGCGTTGCACTCTTTTTCCCTTACAAGGTTTTGTCCTACTGGGTTTTCCTTGCAAGGTTTTTAACGAGGCAACCAATAGGCGCATTTCTTAATATGTGTACTCTTTTTCCTTTTCTAGAATTTTTTTCCCATTGGGTTTTATTTTAGTTAAGGTTTTAACGAGGCACATTATTTATTGAGTAGACATTCAAAGGGGGAGTGTTAAGAATAGAATTCTATTTAGAGTGAATGTCTATCTTGTAGAGAGTTTTACTTTGAGGCTAAGTCATTTTTCCTCCTGTAAATAGAGGGGTCTTACCCCATTGTAAATCACCCCAAAATTCAATAAGAATTTTTCTCTCTTTCTCTGCAATATTGCTCTTGTTCTTTTATTGTTTCATAACAGAATGTTCTTTCTTAACAATATTTCTTCTATTGCTGAAACTACTTATGTATTTCAGCTCCTGCTTATATCATTCCTTTATTTATTTAAATTTAACCTAAATAATTCTAGAAGCATTTTTATTGACTTCTGAAAGTGGCTAGATATTTTACTTTTTGCTATTAATAATGATTTTGCTAATTGTAATCTTGATATTTTTGGCGAGGTAAATACAATCAGTACAATTCGAGGTATTATTGGGTAACACAAAATGCATAACAGAAAACATAAATACTCATGGTTGTGGTAGGTACTTAGTCCTGAACTTAGAGTTAGAATTTCAAAAGTTAAGGACACTTGGTTCTGAACTTCGAGTTCCAAGTTCAAAAGTTAATGACACTTGGTCCTGAACATAGAATTACAAGTTCAAAAGCTAAGGACACTTGGTCCGGAGCTTAGACTAACAAGATCAAAAGTTAAGGACAATAGGTCCTGAACTTACAGTTACAAGTTAAAAAGTTAAAGGACAATATGTCCTGAAATCCTGAACTTAAACTAACAAGCTCAAAAGTTAAGGATAATATGTCCTGAACTAAGACTAAGAAACGCAAAAGTTAATGACAGTATATCCTAAACTTAGACTAACAAGCTCAAAAGTTAAGGACACTTGGTCCTGAATTTACAATTACAAGTTCAAAAGTTAAGGACACGTAGTCCTGAAGCCCGGGAGTTAAGTTCAAAAGTTAATGACATGTAGTCCTGAAGTTCTGAACTTAGAGTTCGAAGTTCAAAAGTTAAGGACATGTAGTCCTGAAGTTAGAATTCGAAGTTCAAAAGTTAAAGACGTGTAGTCCTGAAGTCCTGAATTTAAGTTCAAAAGTTAAGGACATGTAGTCCCGAAGTCCTGAATTTAGTGTTCGAAATTCAAAAGTTAAGGACATATAGTACTGAAATGCTGAACTTAGAGTTATAAGTTCAAAATTTAAGGACATATAGTTCCAAAGTCCTGAAGTTAAGTTCAAAAGTTAAGGACACGAGCAAAAGGATATTTTCGTTCGGACAGTTAAGGTTTATTAAAGTAATGGCTAAAGACTAAAAATATTTTAAACAGTAACTTAAAAAAAAAAAAAAATATATATATATATATATATATATATATATATATATATATATATATATATATATATATATTATTAGTGACTATAGTGTAATTTTCTCGCTTAAATACCAAACTTTTGTTTGCGATTTAACTTTTCTCATTAAATACCAAACTTTTGTTTGCGGCTAGATTCAAACACGTGAAGTGCATTGAAATCACAATCACGCACTACTCTATCACCACAAGATAGAACCCTTGTTAGCACAAACAAAAACAATTCACTATTTCCGATGCCATCCAGGAAAACTCACAAGAAATCATTCACAAATATGTGATCCCCCACCTTTTTACCACGATTTCTTTTGTTTTTATTTTTTATTTTTTTGTATTCTGTTGAGAGCAGGAATGCCAAGAAGTAGATTTAGGATAACAAACAGAAAGGTGAAACCCAAAGGAGGGAAAACAAAAACGGAAAATTATTCCTTCTTCCTTTAGTGTAGTATTTTCCAAGTTCAAATTTCTACTCCTTTGAGAAGGCATTGCTCTGAGCATTACACCTTCCTTTGAATGTTTTCACAATTTCCTCATGTTAAACTTATTCTTAGTTATCCAATAAAAGGTGTAGAAACCTAATAAACGACCTATGTTAACATATATTTCCATTTTGGAATATCTCAAATGGAAAACGCAGACAATGTGATGGACTTCTCCACTATACTTCAACTGATACAAAATATTGGGTAAGTTTCATGTCCCTCTTAATCAGCAACCTATTCTCCTATGATTTGAGTGTCATTCATATGCTTTAAGGGGTTGTTGCCACGTGGTGGTGAGGGTTAATATTTATCTATTTATTAGATAATTAGGTGGTGGCTCGTTATCCACTAATTAATTAATTATTCCTAAATTAAAAATATTTTAAATTACTTAAAATATTACTTATTTTTAATATACTTTATATACCGTATTACTACGGTCATGTAATACCATATAAAATTAATATATACACTATCATTTCAGTAAAATATCTATGTAAAAATAAATATATTTTTTTAATTTCTAATTTATTCTGATCTCATATAAAGAGTAACAATTTTCATATGCTTAAATATTAAACATATTATAAAGATAACCTTTCTTTTCTTGAAAAACAATTTCTATCTTTACAATAAAGGAAATTTCATAAACTTTCTTATATTATGTGTATAATGTAAAGCATGTTCAGAAGTAATAATATTAATAACCTATAAAATTATATTTTTCAATTTTTTTACAAAAATGTTCCACTCAAAATATCACATGAAATGTATATAACGGTGTCAATATTGTTAAACTCATGGGATGTAAGTCTAGGAGCGGTAAACAGGCGGGTCAGTTTAGATATGATTCGAGTCGAAAACAGGTAATGAAAAAATAGATTAATTATTCGACCTGACCCATATTTAATACGGATAAAAATTGGCTTATCCAGCGGATAATATGGGTTATCCGTATTATTCTTGACTTCCTGTATATGATTACTTTTGAGAGAACTTTTAGTCTCCCTAACTTTAGGAACCTCTAATTTGAGGCTTTACAAATATAAAAATTAGACTCATTGGTTATCCATTTTCTAAATGAATAATATGGTTCTTATTTATATTTAACTCCTTCTCAAAAAATTTAATATTTAACCTATTTTTTAGTAAATAATATGAGTAATTAACTATTTTCTCTCTAATGATTTTACCACCCATAACTGTTAACACTTGAAAGGCGGCTATACATCATCACTTTGAGCCACTTGTTACGCATTTCTAAAAGGGATTTTTACCTATACATCCCATATAACAAACCTTACTACCATTATTGTGTATTGTTTGTTTATTACCCTCATATCCCATATTTTTGTAACACAATATGTACCAAACGGAATCTTTCCAGATGTTGCCTCCTAAAATAACGCCTTTATTAAGGCTCAAATCTTGTTACCAATTATATACTTATTAATTATAAATGATTATCTCTTAATTATTGACAGTTAAATAGGTAATAATTGATACCCTATCAATTTCTCTCTTTCTCTCCCCCGTCTCTCTTTTTCTGTCTCTCTCTTTGTGTGTATTTTTTCCTCCTTCCTATTTTTCTTTCTTTAATCTTCTTCCCTTCTCTTCTCTTTTTTCATTTCTATCTCTTGTCTTCTTCAAGGAATTCAACAATGGATTTTAATTGTTTAGGTATGAAGTTTTAATTTAACAATTTTTTTTCATGTCGAAAAGTTACTGTTTGAATTAAAATTGCTAATTCATAAAATTTGCATGAGGGTGTTTGATTCTCCATCATTGAAAACTATTATAAAGTTTCGAAACTTTGTATTCGATTTTGAGTTTTGAAAAATATTATTTACGAAAAAGGACCAATTTGACTAGTTTGCTATCGAACTAGTGATAATATATACTTTGAGCATCTACTCTCTTCTGCTCTTGTCTCATGTGAATTCTTATGATTGCGCAGGGTCCTCTATCATCATCATTTCCCATTGAAAACAGGAATATTTCAGTGAGCATGAGAGCATTAAAAGATCATTTCAATCGAACAAAGAGTCTCTCTTTTGTGAAGCGAATCTCAGATTTTCATTTACTGCTGCTGCTGGCCAAATTTTTGGACATCAATGCAGATGTTCCAGCGTTTAATTACAATGCAGATGTTCCAGCGTTTAATTACAAAAAAAGTAGTAGCTGTTGAACTTGTTTGCAGTGAGTTTTTAAAATGTAGTCAAATGTAGTCAATTGTAGTTAAATGTAGTTAAGGTTATATGAAGTGTTTCCAGTGAATTTTTAAAATGTAATCAAATGTAGGTAAATGTAGTTAAGGTTATATGCAGTGTTTCCAGTGAGTTTTTATAATGTAGTCAAATGTAGTTAAATGTAGTTAAGTTTATATGAAGTGTTTCCAGTAAATTTTTTCCTTTCGTGATCATATTGAGTCTCAAGTTAATGTTGTTATGTATGTTCATGGAATATTGTTGTTGTGGATTCTTTAAGAGAAAATTTGAAAGAAGTGTAACAGAGGACATATTATGGACCTGTAGTACTTTATAGATTCAGAAGGATACACTACTGGTGGGCATCCACCAATCACATTTCTTCTGAATTTTCTATTGGATATGAGGGAGTTAATGGCTATTAATTCCTTTTTGGTGGTTTAAACAGAATTCACAATAGCTAAGATGACAAGGTGAAGGAAGTGAAAAAAGAAATTTAGCAGGAATGGTTGTGCCTGCACTACATGATGTCATTAAAGTAGAGAAGTTACCATTTTTAAGATTCTTCCCTTACATTAAAATTCCAACTGCCTCTGGAGAAATTTATTACAATAACAAATAAATACGAAAGGAAAAAATTCACTGGAAACACTTCATATAACCTTAACTACATTTAACTACATTTGACTACATTATAAAAACTCACTGGAAATACTGCATATAGCCTTAACTACATTTACCTACATTTGACTACATTTTAAAAATTCACTGGAAACACTTCATATAACGTTAACTACATTTAACTACAATTGACTAAATTTGACTACATTTTAAAAACTCACTGCAAACAAGTTCAACAGCTACTACTTTTTTTGTAATTAACTACATTTGACTACATTTGACTAATGTTGTTATGTATGTTCATGGAATATTGTTGTTGTGGATTCTTTAAGAGAAAATTTGAAATAAGTGTAACATAGGACATATTATGGACCTGTAGTAGTTTGTAGATTCAGAAGGATACACTACTGGTGGGCATCCACCAATCACATTTCTTCTGAATTTTCTATTGGATATGAGGGAGTTAATGGCTATTAATTCCTTTTTGGTGGTTTAAACAGAATTCACAATAGCTAAGATGACAAGGTGAAGAAAGTGAAAAAAGAAATTTAGCAGGAATGGTTGTGCCTGCACTATATGATGTCATTAAAGTAGAGAAGTCACCATTTTTAAGATTCTTCCCTTACATTAAAATTCCAACTGCCTCTGGAGAAATTTATTACAATAACAAATAAATACGAAAGGAAAAAATTCACTGGAAACACTTCATATAACCTTAACTACATTTGACTACATTATAAAAACTCACTGGAAAGACTGCATATAACCTTAACTACATTTACCTACATTTGACTACATTCTAAAAATTCACAGGAAACACTTCATATAACCTTAACTACATTTAACTACAATTGACTACATTTGACTACATTTTAAAAACTCAGTGCAAACAATTCAACAGCTACTACTTTTTTTGTAATTAAAAGCTGGAACATCTGCATTGTAATTAAACGCTGGAACATCTGCATTGATGTCCAAAAATTTGGCCAGCAGCAGCAGTAAATGGAAATATGAGATTCGCTTCACAAAAAAGAGACTCTTTGTTCGATTGAAATGATCTTTTAATGATCTCATGCTCACTGGAATATTCCTGTTTTCAATGGGAAATGATGATGATAGAAGACCTTGCGCAATCATAAGAATTCACATGAGACGAGAGCAGAAGAGAGTAGATGCTCAAAGTATATATTATCACTAGTTCGATAGCAAACTAGTCAAATTGGTCCTTTTTCGTAAATAATATTTTTCAAAACTCAAAATCGAATTTAAAGTTTCGAAACTTTATTATAGTTTTCAATGATGGAGAACCAAACACCCTCATGCAAATTTTATGAATTAGCAATTTTAATTCAAACAGTAACTTTTTTACATGAAAAAAAATTGTTAAATTAAAACTTCATACCTAAACAATTGAAATCCATTGTTGAATTCCTTGAAGAAGACAAGAGATAGAAATGAAACAAAGAGAAGAGAAGGGCAGAAGATTAAAGAAAGTAAAATAGGGCGGAGGAAAAAATACACACAAAGAGAGAGACAGAAAAAGAGAGACGGGGGAGAGAAAGAGAGAAATTGATAGGGTATCAATTATTACCTATTTAACTGTCTATAATTAAGGGATAATCATTTATAATTAATAAGTACATAATTGGGGAAAGAAGATATGAAAATATTTTGTTTCACAAATCAAGCCCTAATAAATCATTAATAATTAAATCTTAAAAGTAAATTTTGGTACATAAATTGAAACATGGTATACTTAAATATAATAAATACTAACCTTAAACATGAGTGGTTATAAGATTTGTTATATGGGATGTATATGTAAAAATCCCTTTCTAAAAATCAAGGAGCATGGTTGTTTAGGTATCTGGAAGAGCTAATATTCAACTTATCCTTACCATTAAACAAAGCAGATAAATTGCTAGAAATCTACAAACAAAATGACCATCTAACATGTTAAAGACACAAAAATTAGAAATAGATGTCGCACTACACCAAAAATTTACCACCATGCTTTTTAACATAATCTTATCAACCAAATTAACTCAAGGGATGTAACATGTAGGTGAGGTGCAGCCACTCGGATTAGTCTATTTGGAGACTCGAGGTAGATTTACTAGCGTTCGTAGATCTTGAAATTCTCTTCATCTTTCCTTATTTACAATTCATTTCTTTCGAAACAGTCGTATTTATTTCAGAGTTTATTTATAGAACCTCTAAAAATTCGTGTACTTATAACTCTAGATCCAAGTTGTATTTAGATATGCTGGTTATTATGTTACCTCATGCTTCATTTTAGTTTCATCTCAGTTTAATTGGTTTATTCATTTGAAGTGTTTAAAAATTGGTTTAAGAATTTGTCCAACGTTAGCTTGCTTAGGGAGTAAAATGTTAGGCGCCATCCTAATTTTGAAGGTGAGAATTTCGAATCCTGATAATAAAATTCCTTTTAAGAAATGAGCTTAAGTCTAAACTTTGAATGCTTGTGAAATAAGTAGACAAATCAAAATAATAATTAAAAGGTAGAAAAAATTTATAATTATTTATAGAAAATGATTATCCTACATATAAATAATTATAAATTTTATGCATATAATTAATTGATTTGATTCGATTATTGTTTTCTTACTAGAATCAAAATCCAACCAGTATTATCGCTTTTTAAAATTTAAAACTAAATTAAATCAAGAAAAGTTTTAATTTTTAATCGGTTTAATTCAAATTTTTGTCTGGATTGATCTTCCGCCAGATGGCAGATAACCCTAATTAACCCCAACAAAAGCAAGTAACCCAATGATGCATTTGCACATGATGATTTAATCTAAAGAATCGTTCAGCTATTAAATTGCTTAAAACTGGCTAACGAATATATAATATATGTATAATATATAATATATATTAAATATATATATGAGTTAGAAAAACAAAACAAGAAATTTGACATTACTTGTGTAAAAATCCTTTTATGATACGTCCTCTGTTTACTTTAATTAATTTTTTGGCTATTTTCACATATTTTACCTATTCACATTAATTAAAAATAAAATTAACCATATAATTTAAATTTATTCATTAAAAATATAATAAATACCTCTAGGCTCTTAACTTCAACGACAACTTGAAAAAAAAATTAATCTAATTGATATTTGAAAAAATTAAATACTTTTAGATAATAAAAACAAGACCAAAAAATTTATTAAAGCAAGAGGAAGTAACCAACTCAACACATGGGGCCCATGCCAGGTGTAAGGCAGATAGCCCACAACAGAATGAGGGCCTTTTCGTCATTTCATGTTTGACTTACTAATACTATAATTAGCCCTACTATAAACCAATTGGACTCTTGGGATTCAAATACGCAACGAATATTTGCTGCTAATCGTAGTTAAATAAAATGACGTTGCAACTGGCTCGTCTTCCCAAGGACAAAACTAACCTTCATTTATAATTTTAAAAATTATTTTTCTTACTCTTTCGTTTCTTTTGTTACGATTTGTCAAACCTTAAATGCGGACCAGCAGAGATTGCATTCCATCTCAACACAAAAATTCACGCGCTTTTGGGAAATACAAATTTAAAAGATAATGATATTTTTAGCAATAAAAGAGCGATTTAACATAAAGTAGTGATTCTTTCCGTTCATCATAAATGACCAATTTATTTCTTTTTTTTGGTTCAAGATAAGTATTTAATTATGTACCTAATAAAAATTCAAATTTTTTTTACAAAATAACCCCTATCTACATATCTCTAAAAAAATTCTTACTCCTCACATTGAATGTTTAATTTGGAGTAGTTTAGTCATAGTAGGTATTTTTTGTATAGAATTTAGTATTTTTTTAATGGGTGTGCTAAAAGCAAATTGATCACTTATTATAAATCGGAGGGAGTAATAAAAAATACATCCTACCCATAATAAGTGGATTTTTTTATCATTTATTTTAGTCCAAAATAAGTGCTCTAATCGGAGAAGAAATTAATTTTACTTTTTTAAATTTTGCCCTTATTTACATATCTCAATGTATCAAGTTAATAATATACAAATTTTGATTAAGGGTAATATAATCAAAATATCCTTTTTCTCTAGGAGTTATCATTTTTTAAGGGGTGTACCAAATAACAAAATATCACTTATTGTGAATTGGAAGGGGAGTACTACAAAAGGGAAATGACAACTAAAACAACAATCACAACACAATCGTCTAGTAAAATCCCACAAATAAGGGGCATGGGGAGCATAGTGTATGCGCAGACCTTACCCCTACCCGATGGAGTAGAGAGATTATTTTCATAGACCCTTGGGTCAAAAAAAGGAACAAGACAAAAAGAGACAATATCTCAGTACCATCAAGAGAAATCATAGAAATAATAACAACATCATAAGAACTAGAAAATAGATGAAACACAATAATAATAACAAGTAAATAAGCCATAGCTCTATAAAAAACGGACAAATAGAGTGAACACAACATTAACCTCTAATAGCCTAAGACAAACCCTATTAGACCAGCCACACCAGTACGAAAAAGAAAAATGCTCAACTATCCCCTAACTTTCAACCCTAATGCACGACTCCCACACTTTCCTATCAAGGGATATGTCCTCGAAAATCGAAAGTTACGTTATGTCCTGCCTGATCACCTCTTCCCAATACTTCTTAGGCGGCTCTCTACCTCTTCTTGTACTCGCCAAAACAAATCGCTCATCCCTGTAACGGAGCCAGCATGGCTTCTCCTCCGCACATGCTAGAATCATCTGAGCCTCGCTTCCTTCATCTTTCCATCTATAGGAGCCACGCCGACCTTCTCCCGTACATAATTTCTAATCTTATCCATTATAGTTTGCCCGCACATCCACATCAATATTCTCATTTATGATACTCTCGTCTTTTGTATATGTGAGTTTTAACCGGCGAACAATTTACCCCATACAACATGGGTGGTCTAACCACCGTTCATTAAAGCTTACCTTTGAGTATTGATAATACTTTCTTCTCACACATGACTCCATATGCTAATTTTCATTTCATCTATATCACTCCTATACGGTGTGTGACATCCTCATTATCTCCATATCCCCCTGGATAATCGACCCAAGATACTTGAAATTGTCTCTCTTGGAGATGGCCTATGATCTAAGCCTTACGTTGCGACGACTCGGCCGGTCGTATTAAGAATTAACGTTCGATCCCCTATTAACTGCTTTCTCCAACTTTATTTTGGCTAATTTAATTTGCCGAGATGTTCAGTTTTGAGTTCAGAGAGTTTTGGGACACTTAGTCCCTAAATGAGAGCTTAAGTGTTGGAAAGTTGTACATAGTCAGAACAGTATGAAGAAGGCCTCATAATGAAAATCTGATGGTTCCATTAGCTTCGTTAGGTGATTTCGAGTTAGGAGTGTGTTTGGGGGTTCCGAAGTTAATTTAGGCTTGAAATACCGAAGTTTGAATTTTGGAATTTTCCGGTCCGATAGTGAGATTTTGACCCTGAGGGTCGGAATGGAATTCCAGAGTTGTAATAGCTTCATTGTCATTTGGATGTGTGTAAAAAATTTCAGGTCATTCGAACGTGGTTTGATTTGATTTTTGATCAAAAGCGTGTTTCTGAAGTTTTTAGAAAACTTAGGCTTGAATGTGATGCAAAATAGTAGATTTGGAATTGTTTGAGGTGTCTTGATGGTTGGAACAAATTTGAATGAGGCTTTAGGATGTGTTGGTGCTTTTAGTTGAGGTCCCCGGGGCCTTGGGTGAGTTTCGAATGGTCAATCGGACCATTTTAGAGTTTGAAGAGTTGCAGAAAATAAACTCGGTTGTTGCAAAGATTTTGGCTTTCGCGATCGCGTAGGTTGTGTCGCGATCACGTAGAAGAAATTTGGAAGTCCAGGATTTAGACTTTCGCGTTTGCATAGGTTGCCTCGCATTCGCGTAAGGCTGTGAGCTTATGTTTCGCGTTTGAATGAGGCTATCCGCGTTCACGTATAAGGATTTGGGGTCCAGTGGAATCTGCTTTTCGCGTTCTCATTCGGGGTCTCGCGTTCGCATAGTGTGGGAAGCTGAAGCACCGCGTTCGGAGTGTATGTATCGAGTTCACATAGAGTAGTTTCGAGTCCTTGGAATTTTGCAGTTTGCGATCGTGAGGCTTGGGCCGCGATCGAGGTGAAGATATATTAGAACTGGGCAGAAATTTTATAAGTTATTTCATCCGCAATTTTTAGTCATTTTTCCTTCATAGTTGAGCATTTTGAGAACTTTTTGAAGTGGGTTGAAGAAATATTCAAGGGGAATCACTTGGAGGTAATATTTTTGACTTCATAACTCGTTTTTATGTGATTAAATACCTAATTAATGATGATAAATTTGGGAAAAATGAGTAACTAGGTCTTGCGTTTAAGATGCCTTTAAATGAGGATTTGAGGGGTCATTTGGACTCCGATATTATGTTCTTGTTATGCATAGACTCGTGAGAGTACGAGATTTTCAAAAAGATTAATTTCGCCCAATTTCGAGACGTTGGCCTGAGGGAAATTTTGGTTATTTTACCTGATTTTGCTTCTTAGCTTTGAATTAAATCGTAGAATCAGTTGTTTGAGATGTTATCTATGATATGTAAATGAATTGAATAGATTTGGGCCATTTTGAGTCGGATACTCGTGGTAAATGCATGATTTCTAGTTAATTTTGAGCCGGTTGTGTGGGGGAATTTTCCCCTTAGGATATGATATTTGGTAATTGAATTGCCTTGTGCGCGAGGTGTGCAAATTGTTGGAAATTTGATTTTTCTTATAATACTTATTAGCATGTTTCCTTCTTGCTTTATTACACTTGCAAATTTAGCATGTTGCTAGTTAGAAGAGCACTAAAATTGCCTATTTGCTTAAATTCCCTTGTTTGCACTACACGAAGTATGTTAGGCTAGGACTACTTGTTGCCTTGCTCTTACATTTCATTCTTTGAACATCTTCTTGCTGTTGCTGCATATTTACATGGACTACGGATGTGGAATTCAGGTAGCTCCCCTTGTATGTTTACTCTGGGACTATGGGTTAGATACCCGGTAGATCCCCTTGCACATTTACTTTGGGACTGTGGGGTAAATTTCCGGTTGAGCCCCCTGCAGATTTACTTTGGGACTGCGGGTTAGATTCCCGATAGATCCCCTTGCACAGTTATATGGAACTAAGGGAATGCACCCGTTGATTCCCTCAGTATTGGGTATTTACATTTGGGACTACGGACCTGGGTTTCGGTAGATCCCCGCGCATTGATTGTTGGAATATGTGATGGTATCCCGGGGATCCTTCGGTTATATACATATAATGGACTACAGGACAGTATCCCGGGAGATCTGTTGAAACACGTTCTCAATACATACTAAACGTGTGTTCATATTTGTAGGTTTTGATAAATGACAAACGACGCGCAATTGACATATGACGAGGTCCAAGCACAAGCGCGCAATTGATACATAACGAGGTTCAAACACAAGACGAACAACGATCATGATCAAGCAAAGAAATAAAGTTATACATGAGTCGTTCTTTAATTGTGATCTTGATCTGACAATTGACTCAAGACTTGGCTTCTCTCGTAAAATCATTTTTGTCAAATCATGCATATTTAATTTAAAGCAAAATGTTTTTCAAACATTTTATTTTAGCCAAAATGATTTTTAAACATGCCTCTCAAATCTGGACAAAGATAATCGATTATGTACTTTATGATAATCGATTATGTTAAGACAATGTACACCAAATTTACAAAGCTGAACAATAATCGATTATGTACCTTATGATAATCGACTATGTTAAGGCAGTGTACATTAGATTTTTCAAAGCTACAAGATAATAGATTATGTACCTAATGATAATCGATTATGTTGAGGCAGTGTCCATCAGATTTTTCAAAGCTATAAAATAATCGATTATGCACATTATGATAATCGATTATGTTGAGGCAGTGTCTATCAAATTTTACAAGACTGTAAAATAATCGATTATGTACTTTATGATAATCGATTATGTTAAGACAGTGTAGTCCGAAGTTTTCAAAATATAAAAGATAATCGATTATCCTTATAGCATAATCGATTATGCAAATGACCGTTGCCAAAGTATTTTTAAACTCTGAAAGATAATCGATTATACACAATCTGATAATCGATTATGCTAAGTAAAATCTGAATATGGTTTTTTGAACGTTGTCAGGTAATCGATTATACGATTTGGATAATCGATTATTCTGCTTAAAATCTGGGAATGATTTTTGAATGATTGGAAAATAATCGATTATGCAAATCAGATAATCGATTATCTTAGCAAAAATCCAGCAATTCTTGATTGGCAATTAGGCAACGGTTGTGGGGGTTTTGAACACTATAAATACAACTCAAAATCAGTCTTCTAAGTACAACAACTGATCATATTCTTGCTAAGGCTTGCATACTCTCATATACATCATTTTATATTCATTTCATAAGTTTTTGAAAGCCAAACTCTTGAGGAAAGTTGTTGTGTTCTTGAGCGTATTTATTTTACTCATATCTACTCTTAAAGAGAGTCTTGTCTTGAGTGCTAAGTATTTGTATACACTTGAAGGGAAGTTTTAATCCCTTGTGGTTGTAAGAAGGAACGTTTTCATTCCTTCGGTTGAAGTCTTGAAGTGTGGTATCTTCGAGCAAAGGTTGTTGAGGCTTGTGTGACTCAAGTTCTCAGTTTGTAACGGTTTGTTAAGCACCCGTAAGCTTAACGAAGTTAGTGGAATCTCGAGAGAGTCTCTCGGGGACTGGACTAGCCACAGGTTGTGGTGAACCAGGATAATTTCGGTGCGTTCGTTCCTTATTATTTACTTACCGCACTTATTTCAATCCTGCAATTTTTAATTCCGCAAGTTTATATTGTTTTTTATTATAACGCTATTCACCCCCCCCTCTAGCGTTAAGCGTATATTCTAACAATTGTTATCAGAGCGCAACTCTCTGAAAGACTTAACCGTTTGAGAGAAAAAATCCATGGCTTCTACTCGTGACATTAATGCAGGAATAGGTGAAGGACAATGCTCCACCAGACCACCACTATTCGATGGCACAAACTATACGTACTGGAAGGAGAGGATGAGAATATTCATACAATCGAATAATTTTCATCTATGGAAGGTTATAACGAAGGGAGAACAAATTCCAACCAAAAAGGTTGAAAATGAATGGATTCCAAAATCCGAAGATGAATACGATGCGGATGATATCCGAAAAGTGCAGAACAACGCTACAGCCATCAACTTATTATATTGTGCTGTAAATGTTGATGATTACAGAAAAATATCATGTTGCACAACGGCTAAGCAAATGTGGGATAAGCTGGAAATCACGTACGAAGGTACGGACCAGGTAAGAGAAGCTAAAATTGATTTTCTAACCCATGCATATGAACTGTTTCACATGAAGGAAAGCGAGAGGATCGATGACATGTTCGAACGATTTTCAAAAATCGTCAATGACCTACATGCTCTTAAGAAGACCTTCACGGATAAGGAACTTGTCCGAAAAATTCTCCGAAGTCTCACTCCGGAATGGCGCTCCAAGGCCGACGCGATTCAAGAGTCTATCGGCGTTTCAAATGTCACCATCGACGGACTAAGAGGTAATCTTAAAACCTATGAATCTAGTATACTTAACCCTCCGTTTAATGATCAAAGGAAACAAAGAATCGCCCTCAAGGAAAGCACGGCTCAACCTCAAAATGATGAGGACTCAAACAACGGAGATAACGAGTTCGGACTCGTTATTAAGAGGTTTCAAAAGTTCATGCGAAAAGAGTATGAACGAAAAGGCAAACAACAAGGAGATCAAGTAAAGTGCTATGGATGCGGAGAAATCGGGCACATTAAATCAAATTGCCCAAATGTCAAAAAGGAGAAGAAACCCTTCAAGAAACAACGAGCATACATATCTTGGGGAGGTGACTCCGGAGACGAATCAAGCGACGATGAAGAAAACGAAACCGAAAATCTATGTCTCATGGCACACGAAGACAATCAAGAAGAGGTATGTCAAATTTCTTCAAAAAATTTCTATTCTCTTGAGGAAATGCAAAACGCTTTTGATGAACTGTATAGTGAATTCATTAAAGCTTCCAAAACTGTTAGAGACGTAAAGAAAAATTCCTCTTTGAAAGAAAAAGATTTTGAAAAACAACTCTCTTTGAAAGAAAAAGATTTGGAAAAATTGATTTGGAAAATGAGATGTTGAAAGAAGAAAACAAATTTTTCGGCAAGAGAAGCGCCGACAAACCCGAGAGTTCTAGTAATAATTGTATTTCTTGCATGCATCTAAAAGATGAAGTAGAAAGACTTAAGGGCACCCTAGATAAGTTCAATTCTTCTCATAAAAATTTGAATGATGTTCTTGTCAATTTGAAATCGACCAAACATGGCATAGGTTTCAAAAACGAGCCTAAAGAAAAAGTTGAAGCCATCCCACAACAACCCAAGGCTCAACCTAGGATAAATAAAATAAACATTCATCCTAGAAATAACCATCCTAGAATCAATATGCATCCTAGACCAAACACTAGAAGAAACTTTGAACATTTTAGAACGCCTATAAATGGCCTTCAACAATCTCAACCTAGACATACTCGACCTAGAAACAATTATTCTAGAAACGCTGCATATCCTAGAACAAACAGTAGGAGAAATGATTTTCAAGGATTGCGCAATATCCATATTGTCAAAAATAGAGCAAACGATTTTCGTACCTCCAACTACTACCAACCTAGAAGAATGCATAATCCTAATGTCATTTGTCATTATTGTGGTCGAATAGGACATATTGCTCCTGCTTGTTTTACTAGACACAGACACTTAACTGCATGTCAAGCACAACAGCATTTTACACCTAACTCTCAAGGACCCAAAACAGCTTGGGTACCAAAAACTCATTAATTTGTCTTGTAGGTATGTTTGAAGGGATCAAGTGTACTTTGGTACCTTGATAGTGGATGCTCCAAACACATGACCGGAGACGCATCCAAGTTCCTTCAACTAGAACACAAGAAAGGAGGAAACATTATTTTTGGAGATAACAACAAGGGAAAAATTATCGGCATTGGCTCGGTCGGTAAGAATGAATCTTCTTCCAGTAAGCATATATTGCTAGTTAAAGGTCTAAAACATAATCTATTGAGCATAAGTCAATTATGTGACAAGGGAAATCTTGTTTTGTTTGATTCAGAAGAATGCTTAGTTTTTCGTCGTAGTGTTTTTAAAATTATTCTTCGTGGTTTTAGAATTGATAACATCTATATGGTTGATCTTGAAAACTCTTCATCAGAGTATGTGAATTGTCTTATGAGTAAAGAAGATGATATGTGGTTATGGCATCGTAGAGTAGCTCATATCAACATGCATCTTTTAAACAAATTGGTTTCACAAAATTTAGTTATTGGTCTTCCAAATGTGAAATTTGAAAATGACACTATTTGTGATTCTTGTCAAAAAGGGAAGCAAACAAAAGAATCTTTTAAATCTAAGAATATTGTTTCAACTACAAGACCTTTGCAACTTCTTCACATGGATCTCTTTGGACCATCTCGCATTGAAAGTCTTGGTAAAAATCGTTATGCTTTTGTTATTGTTGATGATTATTCTAGATTTACATGGACACTATTTCTTGCTCACAAAAGTGAGGCTTTTCAAAATTTTAAATGTTTTCTTAAACGTGTTCAAAATGAAAAGAACACAACCGTCACTTCCATAAGAAGTGATCATGGGGGAGAGTTCGATCACAATCTCTTCGCGGACTTTTGTGACGAACTCGGTATTGAGCACACCTTCTCTGCTCCACGTACACCACAACAAAATGGAGTGGTGGAACGGAAAAATAGGTGTCTCGAAGAGATGGCTAGAACCATGCTCGATGAGGCTAAGATTCCCAAACAATTTTGGGCGGATGCCGTGAATACCGCATGCTACGTTTTAAACAGAGTAGTCATAAGGCCAATACTCATAAAAACTCCCTATGAACTCTATAAGGGAAGGAAACCTAATCTCTCCCATCTTAGAGTATTCGGTTGTAAATGCTTTATTCATAACAACGGAAAAGATAATTTGGGAAAATTTGATGCCAAATCGGATGAAGGAATTTTTCTTGGTTATTCATCACGTAGCAAAGCATATAGAGTATTCAATAATAGAACCGAAACTATTGAGGAATTCCCTCATATTGTGTTTTCCGAAAATAATGCTCGCTTGGCGAGAAAGGATTCTGATTTTGATCTTGCAGGTATTTTAAACACAATAAGTCCTCAAGACAAAGCACAAGAGGAAAATCCAAAGGAAACTCAAGATGAAATCTTGGAACAATCATCGGAGGAAGCGCCACTACTGGAGAAAGAAACGAAACTGCCCAACGCGTGGAGGACAATCAAAGACCATCCTCTCGACAAGGTAATTGGCGACATTGAACAAAAGGAATTTTCTGATTTAATGACAAGCGAATTTGAGATGTCTATGATGGGTGAGCTAACCTTCTTCTTGGGGTTGCAAGTGAAACAAATGAAAGAAGGAACTTTCATTTGTCAATCTAAATATTGCAAAGAGTTGCTAAAACGATTTGAAATGAGCAACGCCAAAGCAATGGCCACTCCAATGAGCACATCCGATCATCTTGACAAAGATGAGAAAGGTAAGGAAGTCGACACCAAGAAGTATCGAGGTATGATCGGATCCCTTCTTTATCTTACTGCTAGTAGACCGGACATAATGTTTAGCGTATGTTTATGCGCTCGATATCAATCATGTCCGAAGGAGTCGCACCTAACTGCGGTTAAGCGGATAATGAAGTATCTTGTTGGTACTACAAATGTGGGACTATGGTATCCCAAAGGTTCTTCATGCCAACTTGTTGGCTATTCCGACTCCGATTTTGCGGGTTGCAAATTGGACCGCAAGAGCACTAGTGACACTTGCCATTTGCTCGGTAGCTCTCTTGTCTCTTGGTTTAGTAAGAAACAGGTAAGTGTTGCATTTTCCACAACCGAGGCTGAATATGTAGCCGCGGGGAGTTGTTGTGCTCAAATCCTTTGGATGAAACAACAACTCTCGGACTATGGACTAAGTATCGATCATATCCCTCTTAGATGTGATAATACTAGCGCCATAAGCTTGACGAAGAACCCCGTTCTTCATTCAAGAACAAAACACATTGAAATTAGGCACCACTTTATAAGAGATCACGTTCTCAAAGGTGATGTCGAAATTGAGTTTGTTGAAACCAAATCTCAATTGGCCGACATTTTCACAAAGCCTTTAGAGAAAGAGTCCTTTTTCCGAATTCGTAGTGAACTCGGGATTCTTGACTCCACGTTGATCTAAGTCATGCATTGCAGTTTTTTTCTTTTCATTACTAACTTGAGCGTCGGAGGCGCCTAATTCTGTTTTGCAGGTATCGCCCCAAAGACGGGGGGAATTATAAAGCACTGGTGCAGAATAATCGATCTCTTTTAAGAATAATCGATTTCTCTTAAGTACATAATCGATTATCAAGTATCAATAATCAATTATATTGACATTATATTGTCCCTTTTATAATTGCAATATTGGTTAGTCATTAAACTAGTTATTTACTTATTTTTTTGCTAATGTCAAAAGGGGGAAGAATAAGGGTTATGCACTTAATATTTATTGGCATAAATTGAGGGGGAATTCATATGTTGAGGGGGAACTAATTGCATATCTATATACTTGTCTTGGATCGTCATTATGAATTATCTAATATGCATATCCCGATATTGGTTTGCCATTATCAAAAAGGGGAAAATTGTTGAAACACGTTCTCAATACATACTAAACGTGTGTTCATATTTGTAGGTTTTGATAAATGACAAACGACGCGCAATTGACATATGACGAGGTCCAAGCACAAGCGCGCAATTGACACATAACGAGGTTCAAACACAAGACGAACAACGATCATGATCAAGCAAAGAAATAAAGTTATACATGAGTCGTTCTTTAATTGTGATCTTGATCCGACAATTGACTCAAGACTTGGCTTCTCTCGTAAAATCATTTTTATCAAATCATGCATATTTAATTTAAAGCAAAATGTTTTTCAAACATTTTATTTTAGCCAAAATGGTTTTTAAACATGCCTCTCAAATCTGGACAAAGATAATCGATTATGTACTTTATGATAATCGATTATGTTAAGACAATGTACACCAGATTTACAAAGCTGAACAATAATCGATTATGTACCTTATGATAATCGATTATGTTAAGGCATTGTACATTAGATTTTTCAAAGCTACAAGATAATCGATTATGTACCTTATGATAATCGATTATGTTGAGGCAGTGTCCATCAGATTTTTCAAAGCTATAAAATAATCGATTATGCACATTATGATAATCGATTATGTTGAGGCAGTGTCTATCAAATTTTACAAGACTGTAAAATAATCGATTATGTACTTTATGATAATCGATTATGTTAAGACAGTGTAGTCTGAAGTTTTCAAAATATAAAAGATAATTGATTATCCTTATAGCATAATCGATTATGCAAATGACCGTTGCCAAAGTATTTTTAAACTCTGAAGATAATCGATTATACACAATCTGATAATCGATTATGCTAAGTAAAATCTGAATATGATTTTTTGAACGTTGTCAGGTAATCGATTATACGATTTGGATAATCGATTGTTCTGCTTAAAATCTGGAAATGATTTTTGAACGATTGGAAAATAACCGATTATGCAAATCAGATAATCGATTATCTTAGCACAAAATCAGCAATTCTTGATTGGAAATTAGGCAACGGTTGTGGGGGGTTTTGAACACTATAAATACAACTCAAAATCAGTCTTCTAAGTACAACAACTTATCATATTCTTGCTAAAACTTGCATACTCTCATATGCATCATTTTATATTCATTTCATAAGTTTTTGAGAGCCAAACTCTTGAGGAAAGTTGTTGTGTTCTTGAGCGTATTTATTTTACTCATATCTACTCTTAAAGAGAGTCTTGTCTTGAGTGCTAAGTGTTTGTATACACTTGAAGGGAAGTGTTAATCCCTTGTGGTTGTAAGAAGGAACGTTTTCATTCCTTCGGTTGAAGTCTTGAAGTGTGGTATCTTCAAGCAAAGGTTGTTGAGGCTTGTGTGACTCAAGTTCTCAGTTTGTAACGGTTTGTTAAGCACCCGTAAGCTTAACGAAGTTAGTGGAATCTCGAGAGAGTCTCTCGGGGACTGGACTAGCCACAGGTTGTGGTGAACCAGGATAATTTCGGTGCGTTCGTTCCTTATTATTTACTTACCGCACTTATTTCAATCCTGCAATTTTTAATTCCGCAAGTTTATTTTGTTTTTTATTATAACGCTATTCACCCCCACCCCCCTCTAGCGTTAAGCGTATATTCTAACAAGATCCACTGGACATATGATGAAAGGGACTACAGGACGGTATCCTGGGAGATCCTCATGTTACTATTGGTATTGAGTTGTTCTGATTTTCGAGTTTGCTCTATTATTTGTATAATTATTGCTGCCTGGTATAACCTGTCTTATTTCATTGCCGTTCTCATTTATATTGTTTATTTCATACTGTTGAAACTTATTATTTGTTTTACCTCAGTAGGGCCCTGACCTTCCTCGTCACTACCCGATTGAGGTTAAACTTGGCATTTATTGAGTACCGCTGTGGTGTACTCATGCCCCTTATGTGTATATTTTTCATGTGCAGATACATGTACCCCTACCTAGGCATATCACCGTTGAGGCAGAGAGATCTAGCAGGGATTCGAGGTATATCTGCCGCGTCCGCAGACCAATGAGTCTCTAATTTATTATATCTTTTAGTAGTTAGCCTTTCTCTCTTACTGTTGTTTTAGACATTCTAAAGTTAGAGCATTGTACTATATTTGCTTCAGCTTGTATTCCCGTGAATTTCCAGATTTTGGGATAATATTATCGGCTTCTGTGATGTTGAGTTGTGTATACCGAGCGACATTTATATACAGTTTTCCTCTGGTTGATTAAAGTTGAATTATTTATTTTCGCAAGTTATTTTGTTTCCGCATTGTTAGGCTTATCTAGTCGTAAGGATTAGGTGCCGTCACAATATGTTTACGGAGGACGAACTGGAGTCATAACACACATCCATGCTCGCTTCTATCAACTCGACACTAAATTTACATTTTATATATTTCGTCTTAATCCTGCTCAACTTAAAACCCTTAAAATCAAAGGTCTGTATCCGATCTACCAGCCCCTTCTCATGACGACAACCGACCATAAGGAAGAAAACATAAATCTTTTCAATATCATGCCGACAACCGACCATAAGGAAGAATAGTACATTGCAATAAAGAGAATTGTCTAATTCTTTTGGGGTATTAGAAGGGGAAAACCTAGCGATAAATTCATTACTTCTTGTAATATCAAATTAAAGTTTATATAAATATCTATAATCGAGCTATTTATAAAGACTTATTTGCATTTCATCAAGAAATTGAAAAATGATATTACTACTCCTAGGTCATTTTTTGTTAATAATCACAAGATATGGTATGGCTGGATAAGACTTGTTACAATTAATTTGACATTACAAAATATTTCATCATGTGTAAAGTATAGAGAGGTAGCTTTCATGATAGAAGATACATGTGTGACAAATTATTATTGTTTTATCATATCATGTAAAATGAGACACGGCTTTAAGTGATGGAATAACTTTCTTTCCTAATATACAACATGAATGAAAATTATTTCATCATACTCTTATCTGAAATAAATGTTTGTCTTAACTTAACCTAGCCTATTATTAATCAATAAAATCTTAGAGGTTCGCTGAGTTCATCGATTGTTCACTATTTATTTTAGTTTTCATTCACTATTTATTTTAGTTTTCATGTATTATTATGTTATACATTCCCAAAATTCAAGTTCACTAATTTATCGAGAACTCTTTTTTTTGTTTGTGATAAGCCACATCTACTTACATTAATTAAACCCATGATATGTTCATTAATATTTTTCCTAACTTAATATCATACACCCTCCCCCACCCACCCACCCCAAACCCACAAGAAAAAACAAAACGCCCAATGATGAAAAATATCCCTAATAATTTAAAAATTTCCTATTTTTAATAGGAATTGTTTTTCATTTCCTTCTTTTACACTTTACCCTAATTTACCAAACAACTTTCAAGATAATTAAAGATCTTTTCAACATTTTCTACTACTTCTACTTACTGCTGCTCCACACTGTCCTTCTTTTTCCTTTCTCTTCACTTCTGCTTCTCTCTGCATTTTGTTCTTTGGCTGTTGCCTCTCTCAGCTCATTGCTACTCACATGTTAATCTTTTCACTCCTTTTCTGATCTGGGGTTCCAATATTTTTCCCTCAGATTAACTAAAAATATAATCTTTTGCTTCCTGCTTCTATGATTATTCAACCTTTAGTACAAAGAAAATTTAAAAAAAATTCTGATTAGTGGGGTTTATTTTTGTTAGTTTTGATCAGATTTGAAGGCATGGGTTTTTGGTTAAAGATGAAAATGGTGGCTGTTTCTTGAAAAGTCAGTTTCATTTGGTATGGTATTTTTTCCCCTATCTTGGTTTCAATCCCAAAGGCAAATTACAGTATAGGTTTATATGGATTTCTTTATGGGTTAATCTAAAGATTCAATCTTTTTTGTGTTTAGTGTGTTGTTTGAATGTAAAGCTAACATCAGTGGTTCTTCTTGTATACTGGTTAATGTTTTTAATTTAAAGATTTCAATCTTTTTTGGTTTTATTTGATATCTTATTTCAAGTTTCAGGTTTTGTCTTTTGAATCCTTTTCTGTAATGTTTTTTTATCTCTTTTTTTTTTGTGTGGAGGTATTTGGTCCAATGTGTTTTTCTTTGTCATTGGTTTTATTTGATATCTTATTTCAAGTTTCAGGTTTTGTCTTTTGAATCCTATGTAATGTTTTTTATCTCTTTTTTTTTGTGTGGAGGTATTTGGTCCAATGTGTTTTTCTTTGTCATTGGTTTTACTATGTTTGAGCTCTACTCTTGTCCAGTTTTTCAATATGGGTTGGTGGAAGACATTGTTTTGTTTGTTTCTGAAAGAAAATTAATTTTTTTCTCATTTTGTTTGTATTTGTTTCGGTTTCAGATTGAGTTTTCAGGTTCTAGTGAGGATAACGTTTTTCAACTGGGAGTTTCCTCTCTCGAGAGGGTTTTTCATATCCTTCCCATTACATTTGGTCCTATAAAATTCTAAATTCTAATCTATTTTATGCTGTTTTCATTTAATTCATAGGATATTTCAGTTTTGTTGAGGTTCTTAATCCTAGTTTAAGGCCTCAGATTTGTTGCAGGAATCAAACTTTTCAAATTTGGAGAATGGGTAGAGGAAGAGGTAAGGGGAAGAAGCAATCTGTTCGAGAGGATATTGGAAGTGGCGAAGAAGAAAAGATACCTGTGAGGAGAAGGGGTAGACCACAGAAGGCATTGAAGGATGAAATAGAGGAGGAAGAAGAAGCCGAGAAGGTGGAATTGGAGGATGAAGATGATGGCGAGGATATAAAGAGTGAAGCTGCTGAGAATGGAAAAAAGAGGAAGAGATCTCCGCAAGTCAAGGAAAACGCTGATTCAGTGAAAGAGGAAAATGGTGTTGGCACCAAAGCTAACTCTAATGACTTGATAAAATCAGTTGGATTCAGACACAACGGGAGCAGAAGGAAAAACAAGCCTAGACGTGCTGCTGAAGTTGGTGTTGAGTGCAGATGAACAATGGCTCTGCATTTTGAATAACTGATTCAGTGATGATTTGCTAGTCGACCCTCGTTATGTTTTCTATGTTTTTGATCATTGCAATTTAATCTTATGAATTCAATTTTGTGAAGATTTCTGCAGCAAATTTTAGTCTTACTGAATATGTTGCTGCTAGATCTCTTAGCTAGTTCTCTCATTTTGCACGTGTTAGTAAAACTAGAAGCTTATTTGCCCCCTCCACTGTAACTTTTGTTTAGCTGGATATGTGTGATGCCCTTGTTTGAAATGGTGGTTATTATGTTTTTCATGAGTATGTATTATACTATTACTTGACGTGTGAAAACTAGAGAAGCATGAAGCCATGAATTAGCCTCTTGGTCGGTAACTGAAGTTGTCTGAGAAAGAAGTCTTAATGCCAAACTAAGGTGGTAATGAAAGCCAGAAGAAAGCGCAATGTTAGTGTGCTGAATTCAGGGTACAAGCTTATTGCAGGTCAGAGAAGACATGATATTTCCTTTTGTTGTACTGGCTGATGTTTTCATTTTGTCGAAACTGAAGCAATTTTCCCAGATGCAATTGAGTTGGCCTGCTCGGTGGTGATATCTCTGATCTTATTGTTCTTCTCATAGTGCAGTTTTCTGGTTTTTAGCCTACTAATGTGATGTTTATAAGGAATTAATGTATGATTGAAAGAAGTTATCTGAACTCTGATCGTCTTGCTTCTATTGCTAAGATTTAATGTTGAGGATCCTTGTTTTTGCTTTTATACTTTCATAATAGCTATGCACTTGCAATGTGGTTCTAAACTTGGTCGGGTGTTCACAACCCGTGCATACTAAACCTATGTTTGAGGTATGAAAATTTTTGGACGATTGATGTGTAGTAATTGTGAACTTTACATGTGAGGATTATTGCTGTAATCTGAGAATGGAATTTCCAGAGAATGCTTTCATGATTTGGAAATATGGAGGAGTATCGAGCACATGATTTTAGTTCTGGTTCTTCCACCAGAAAGGAATTGACACTTGGGCAGTTGAAAGGGAATTCAATGGTCTCTTGCGTTGATGTCTGTTTTGTTGGAAGGACTCGCAAGATGTATAAAAGGTGTTCTTAGTGCCGATAGCCGCTTCTATTATTATGCATTGGCAACGGAGATGAGCTGCATGATCCAGAAATGGTGCTATATAGATTTCTAATTAACTAACTGCTATTGACTTTCACTAGGTTTTATGCTTTACCATCACTTTTCTGCAGTTAGATTTGTGTTGAATTGGAAAAGCAATTCATTTGAACCTGAGCATGCATACTCCTCCATATTTGTAGAGATATCCGCTGATTGTTTCAGTTAGCTCTTCCTGTTAGATGTCTGCAACTCAGTGGTCATACTTGCTGTCTATTCTTGTAAGAAACTTATTTACCAAGGGTATATGGAATAGGAGCTGCTAAGGGAGCATGAGAGTTGTGGCTTGATTGAAAGAGGGATCAGAGGAGGATCAAGTAGTTTGCAGGCTCTACAAAGGATGTGAGGATGCAAAAGGCTATATGGAAGAGGAGATAAATAGGGGTGCTTTTCGGGTGGATTATTAGCTTTAATGGTTCGGTTTATTGGTTATCGCACTATAAATATAGTAATCTGTCAGTCATCCAATAAGTCAACGTGCGGATTGGTATTAGATTATGTTGACATGAAGGAAATTACATGATTATATGGAGTGTATACACAGTGTACATTTATCGTATTTCTGGTATACAATAGCATGGGCTGTGACGATTATGTGTTGTTGGGCCATTTGTGTATACCGAGCCCACTTCGTATCTGAGCCCCATTTCATTTTATTATTTGGGTCCTTTGACCCGATCCATGTGTATTTGTATATATAGGGGTCCCCAGATATTTTGGGACCCCCGGACTTCATTTTTCTCTTTTCTGTGAATAGAATTCTCTCAAGTTCCAGAGAGTTCCTAAAAGCTCTGCCTTCTCTCTACTTTCTCTCTCTAGATGTTCTATGATTTCTCGGTCTAATATGAATGTTTACATGGAATCAGAGCTTCGACGACGATCCGACTATGTTTCTATGTGCTTCGTTGTCTTGGATGAAGTCTGTTTCGAGGTTTTGGGGTGATTTCTGAGACCTCACGGTTGATGAGATTCCGACTCATCAGAGACCTTTTTGAGTCTTTCGTCGTGATATCAGAGTGTATTTTCTTCTCCTGAACGTTCTGGAAGATTTTATGATGATTTTTGGTTTAGTTTTGGGTGTCCTATCCGCTTCTAGGGTTTTTGGTGGTTTAACCTAGGGTTCTACTGCTTTCCGGTGGCTCGATTCTTACTCATTGGACGTTTTGGGTTCCTCTCCGACGTTCCTGACCACATTTTCAGTAAGGATTTCCAAGGTTACACCTAGGGCTTTGTACCTAGGGTTTCTCTGTTGTTTGAAGGCCGATCTTCTCCGGTCGCGAAGAAGGAGGGTAACTCTGTCCTTATCTTCGGTATTGTATGTGATTATTTGACTCTGTACTTGTGAGCATCTGGTGTTGTCTGTGAATACCTTACTTGGCTATATTCTGTTTGTTGGTTGTTGTGAATAAATACCTGTTTGGTTGTATTCTGTTTGTTGAAAAGTTGTTCTTTTAAGCCGGTTCATTGACTATGGCTTCTAACACAAGTACTGGTGCGTCCCTTTCTGTAGACTCTTCCAGTCCCCTCTTTGTATATTCTTCTGATGTACCTGGGGTATCTCTCGTTCCCACTCCCTTCTCGGGTAGTGGTTATGGGGGCTGGAGACGTAAAATGATTGTTGCCTTATCAGCCAAAACAAAATCAGTTATGTTGATGGCACATACTCCCGACCTACCACCAATGTGGCTTAACAAAGGTTGTGGGATAGGTGCAACAACATGGTGATTTCTTGGTTGACTGCTTCCCTTTCCCCTGCAATTGCTGAATCTGTACAGTACTCTGACACTGCACAGAGCATATGGTCCCAACTCCAGGCCAGATATGGCACTGCAAACAGGACCAAAATCTTTGAACTGAAAAGAGAGTTGTCCCACACCTCTCAAGGGTCCTTAGATATAGCTTCTTATTTTAACAAGCTAAAAGGTCTGTGGGATGAACTTGATTCTATGTGTGTTAATCATGGTCAAAGGTGTGTATGTGCTGCAAAAGATGGTATAGTTCAGGAATGTGATGATAATAAGGTCTTTCAATTTTTAATGGGTCTGAATGAAGCTTATATGGGGGTCAGGAGTAATCTTTTGATGATGCAGCCTCCTCCTTCTCTTGACAATGTTTATAATATGGTCCTCAATGATGAGAAACAAAGACAAGTTCAGTCTCCTCTCACTTTGATCCAGCCTCTGTCTCTTTCAATGTACATACAAACACGCAGCCTGTTGGATTTAACAAGGCCACAGTGTCTGTTCCTCCTCCTCCTTTTAGACAGAGAGTCAATTTTGACCAACAGAGAGTCAATTTTGACCAAGCCAAGGGACCTCTATTTTGTAGATACTGTTAAAAATCTGGACACTTAATTGATAAGTGCTTCAAGATCCATGGGTATCCACAAAGTGCCACCTTTAACAAGGGAAGGAGGCCTGCTGCTGCTCATTTGAGTACTGGTCTGGATTCTTCTATTTCTGATGGACTGTTGTCTGTTCCTCAAGGGAATCCTCCCGCTAGCCATCAATCTGTTGCAAGACTAGATGGCCAAAGCTCTGTGATACCAGGGTTGAGCAGACATGATTATGACCAGTTGATGAACTTGTTACACCAGACCAAGTTGGAGGAATCCACCGCTCAAACTCCTCCTCCCATATATGCTGCAAACTTTGCTGGTACTATGTTAACTGAGAACCCTATTTCTGATTCCAAACTTTGCTTGCTTACTCACATTAATTCTGTCACCTGGATTATAGATTCAGGTGCCTCTAATCACATGACACATGATAAACAACTACATTTCAATATTATACCTTTAACTCTTTTATATCTTGTCACTCTTCCAAATGGCTATAAAGTGAAAGTGACTTGCACATGCTCCTTTGCCTTGACTCCTTCCATCATTCTTCACAATGTACTGCTAGTTCCTTCTTTTAAACACAACTTGATTTCTGTTCACAAGTTAGTGAAGCAGTTGCATTGTATAGTTATGTTCACTGAACATTCCTGCTTACTACACATGATACATGACCCTTCTCTGAGGAGGCCACTGGATCTTGGTAGAGAAGCTACTTGCCTGTATAAACTAGCTTGGGTTCCTTCTTCCCCTTCTCCCTCTGTTAATTGTTCTTCTACTTCTGTTTGTCCTGTATCTGCTTCTTGTAATGATAACAAAGTTGTTGCATTGTCTTCTGTGTCTGTTTCTTGTAATGATGACATCTTGTCTGATAACAAGGTTGTTTCTTTGCCTTCACATGTAAATAGTTCCATCTGTAATAATGATTTTGCATCTGATATGAATTACATTTGGCACTTAAGACTTGCCCATACTCCATTTGCAAATATGAAATGCATTTCTGGTCTGTCTTTTCCTTTTGCTTCCAAACAACCCTTTCCCTGTACAGTCTGTCCCATGGCCAGACAGACTAAGCTTCCTTTTCCTGATAGTTCCATTAAGTCTTCTAGACCTTTTCAACTGATTCATGTGGACACCTGGGGACCCTATCATACTCCAACCTCTTCTGGTTGCAAATATTTCCTTACAATTGTTGATGACTTTTCAAGGGCAACTTGGACACATCTACTGGGATCCAAAAGCAATGCTTTTTCTATGCTTAAGTCATTTCTTTCTCTGGTCAGAACCCCATTTAATGCTGTGGTTCAGACTGTTAGAAGTGACAATGCCTTAGAATTGGGCTCTAGCAATGAGGGTATTTCTTTTTTTAGTAGCCAGGGGATCATACACCAAACCTCCTGTCCTCACACTCCTCAACAAAATGGAGTTGTTGAGAGAAAACATAGGACTCTCCTTGAAACCTGTAGGGCTTTGCTCTTTCAATCTGGCTTGCCAGTATCTTTCTGGGGGGATTGTTTGTTGACTGCTACATATCTACTTAACAGAATACCCACCAGATTACTTCATAATAAGTCTCCTCATGAACTTTTGTATGGGACAGTTCCATCCTATACTCACTTGAGGACTTTTGGTTGCCTTGCCTATGCCACTATCCCCATCCCTCAAAGGGACAAGCTAAAGCCAAGAGCCATTCTTTGTGTTTTCCTGGGATATCCTTTTGGCAAAAAAGGGTTATAGATTATATGATCTTGCATCTAAGAAGTATTTGGTCTCCAGGGATGTTCTCTTTTATGAATAAGTTTTTCCTTTTAAATCTGTGCCTCCTTCTGCTCATCCTCCTACTTCTTCTTTTCCCTTTATTCCATCTAGAGAACATTATGATGCCTCTGATTCTCCCATTCCTCTCTCTCCTCCCTCTTCTCCCACATCTGTGCAGATGTCTTTTCCTACTCCTTTCAGTCCTTCTGGTTCCCCTTCTGTTTTAGTTCCCTCTCCCTGTGTTCCTTCTCCCAGAAAGTCTCAAAGACAACATAATCCTCCTTCCTATCTTAAGGATTATGTCTGTCAACTTCCTGCCTTCTCTGGCTCATCTTCATCCTCTTTAGAATCTGAGCCTCTATATTACTCTCAGGATGCATCTGTTCCAGCATGGCAAGCAGCCATGAGATAGGAGTTTGAAGCTTTGGACACTAACCATACTTGGGATGTTGTCCCTCTTCCTCCTGGCAAGAAACCCATTGGTTGTAAATGGGTTTATAATATAAAATACAAGGCAGATGGCTCTGTTGAAAGGTATAAGGCTAGGCTGGTTATTAGGGGTGATACACAGGTTGAGGGGGTTGATTTTATAGAGACCTTTTCTCCAGTGATTAAAATGACTTTTGTCAAATGCCTTATTGCTGTGGCTGTCGAGAATCATTGGCCACTCTTTCAGCTTGATGTCAATAATGCCTTTCTTCATGGTGATCTGGATGAGGATGTTTACATGAAACTTCCTCCAGGTTTGACTGTCTCTGCTTCTCCTTCTGGTTCTGTTTCTTCTCATTCTTATTCTTCTGCTCCTCTGGTCTGCAAACTCAAGAAACCCCTGTATAGGCTGAGACAAGCATCCAGACAGTGGTATGCAAAATTGTCTTCTGCCCTTTATTCCAGAGGATATCACCACTCTTTGAATGACTACTCCTTATTCATCAAGGGTAAGTCTGGCTCCCTTGTGGTGGTAGCAATTTATGTGGACGACACAATTCTTACTGGGGATGACAGTGATGAACTTACTGCTCTCAAACTGTTCCTAGATGATCAGTTTAAAATCAAAGACTTGGGGTCTTTGCACTATATTTTGGGCCTTGAGATGTAAGTTTTCCCTGGTGGGATGCACCTTAATCAGCAGAAGTATATTTCTGATTTGCTGCATCAATTTGATTGTATCAATGTCTCTTCTGTTGTGTCTCCTTTGGACATCAATGTCAAGCTTCATGTTGATTCTGGTGACCTCTTGCCCTCTCCTGACCAGTACAGGAGTCTAGTTGGCAAGATGCTCTTCCTGACTCATACTAGGCCTGACATTTGTTTTGCAGTCCAGCATCTGAGTCAATTCCTCAAATGCCCATGGCTTCCCCATTTGACTGCTGCCCTGCATGTGCTGCGATATCTTAAGGGGACTCCCTCCTTTGGTTTGTTTTATTCTGCTCATGCTGAATTTTCTGTTGTTGGGTATTCTGATAGTGACTGGGCTGCTTGCCCTGATACTAGGCGTTCTGTTACTGGCTTTTGTGTCCTTTTGGGTGGTTGTTTGGTCAGTTTGAAATCTAAGAAACAGCCTGTTGTCTCTCTGTCCCCTGCTGAGGCACAGTATCGGGCCCTTAGCAAGGTTGCTGCTGAGTTGACGTGGATTTCTCGTTTGTTGGTTGACCTTGGGGTATCTGTTCCTTCTCCTATTTCTGTATATTGTGATAGTCAGTCTGCTGTTCACATTGCTAACAATCCTGTTTTTCATGAACGTCCTAAACATATCGAGGTGGACTACCATTTTGTTCGAGACTTGTTGCAATCTGGTTTTCTCCAGCTGCTTCATGTGCCTACTTCTCGCCAGCTAGCCGACCTGCTCACTAAGCCCCTACCTGGCACTTTGCTCCTTCCGCTGCTCAGCAAGTTGCAGGTGGTTTCCCCCTCCAACTTGAGGGGGGTGTTGACATGAAGGAAATTACATGATTATATGGAGTGTATACATAGTGTATATTTATTGTATTTCTGGTATACAATAGCATGGGCTGTGATGATTATGTGTTGTTGGGCCATTTGTATATACCGAGCCCACTTCGTATCGGAGCCCCATTTCATTTTATTATTTGGGTCCTTTGACCCGATCCATGTGTATTTGTATATATAGGGGTCCCCAGATATTTTGGGACCCCCGGAGTTCATTTTTCTCTTTTCTGTGAATAGAATTCTCTCAAGTTCCAGAGAGTTCCTAAAAGCTCTGCCTTCTCTCTCTAGATTTTCTATGATTTCTCGGTCTAATATGAATGTTTACAGATTAACATTATCGGACGGTTATCAGACATTTTATCGGCTAAATCAAATAAAATTTTTTTGAACCCTAATTCTTTTAGATGCATAGCTAAGAAGATTTTCCAGTAAGTTGTCAAATTTAGTTACTATTGGTATATTAAAAAGCACTAAAAAGGAAGTAGCTTTTATCCCTTACTCTCCAGGATAACCATACAATTTACCAACAACAGAAAAAGTAAGAAAAGATACGCGTAATTTCTTAACATACATCATTTTTGAGTACATGTTTTTAATTACTTCAAGAAAGATTACCTTGAAATTCCCAAGAGCACCACAGGATTTCAAAAATTACTTCACATACATAACGGTAAAATTGTAAATATGAAAAGTTTAAAGGGGTTAATGGTTTATCCGATAAAGAAATTGTATAATCCATCCCCAAACCGTTAAGTCTGTAATTATAAAAAATTAATGCATTCATCAACTGTTATTATGATAATCCAATATCAATAACCAATAACTTATTTTTTCAATTTGGTTAACAGTTACTATTCGATTTTAAATCGCCCTAAAGACAAACACACACTTTTTCTCACGCGCACACACAAAAAAAATACTGTATTTAAATTAGCAAATAAGAAAAAACTAAAAACGTACTGCAAGATGGCATTTGAGTCTCACTTGGTCAGAGCGCTCTGGATGGACCTAGTTGTAAGACACAAGTTCCAAAAGAATGAGCCGTGAAAGTTAAGGCTGCGCATAGTTAGGACAAACTCGAAATCCAACTGAAAATCTAAATTTTTTGAACTTTTGGTTTGGGATTTTCAGATTACGCATTAAGTTACGAGTTAACTTTTTTAAAATTTTGAATTGGATGTTGGATTTGGTATTTCGAAATTTTAGATATATGAAAAATCCAAACTTTTTATACTTCGTATTTAATCCATTATACATAGGGGTGGCAAAAATGATTAAAAGGAAATAGCATATTATCTACTAAAAAAAGTTGGATAATGAACTTTTTTAAAATAGATCAAAGTTGGAATTTTAAGGCGGCTTGCTAGGGTTTGGGATTTCTGATCTAAAATTGGAGGAATTCTATCTGAATTTGAAGTGTAAGGAGTGGAGGTTTTAAAAGATTGGGTCGAGGGAGGTTGTGGTGTGAAAATGGTGGTATTTGGCCGTCGGCCACCTCTGTGGGCGATTTTCGGCGGACAATGGAAGGCGGTTTAGGGCGGAGTTTAGTTGGAGTCTTTGAGGGTATGTGAGACGGTAAGTGAGGGGGTAGGGGGTTATTTAGACATATAAATATTAAGTGAGGCATCAATTCTCGTCCGTTAGATCTCAGTGATCCAACGGTTGAGATTGAAACTTCACAAAACATGGTCATTTGATTATGGGGCCTCTGGACCAGGTTTTTAAATGGATTTGGGCCGAGTATGGGGTAATTATGACGGGTTTGAAGATGGGATGGCCCAAAATTGGTTCCCCTTTTTTATTAAAACCTTTTCTTCTTTTATTCTTTCTTTTATTTTCAAGTTTTTTGTTAATTTCAAAAATTAAAATAAAACCTAAATTAATTCTTAATCAAATTATCCTATATATTTTAAAATAATTAATTCTAGATAATAATTAACACAACCAATTAAATACCAATTTGAAAGAAAACTACCAAAATTCGAAGTTAAAATTCAAAATGCAAAATCAAACTATTTCTTTTGTGTTTTTTTTTCCATTTTTGCAACACTGATTAACTAATTAAAAAAATTGGATCCTAAATGCAAATGCAACATATTTTTATTGTATTTTTATGAATTAAACAAAAAATAAAATATGAATTAAAAATGCGAAGAAACAAGAACATTATGCAGTAATTCCTGGAAAAAAAAACAAGTAATTAAAAGAAAAAAAATCTAATTTTGGGAATTTTGTAGGAGTAATTCATGCGAGGAAAAAATCACGTACTCACCGAGACCAAAGTGACAAAAGTTAGGAACCTGAAAATGAGTTTAATCAGAACATCTTGAACACTTACTTGGGGTTTGAGGATGTTGAGTCAGTGAAATATTTGGAAAAGCTGGCTATGGGTGATGCAGTTATCCCATGGCTAACTAACATTCTAGTAGCCCTAGGACCATAACCACCATGGATCAGGCAGAGGTTCCTATCCACAAAAACACTCTGAACTTAAAGGCAAAGGGATGGCAGACTAGAATGGTGCCAGAATGAGACAAGTCTTTTGATTTAGCGGGCAGTGCTAGTAGCCTCTATTATGGCCGGGTACCCAATCAATATGGGTGCAATGATATTAGCCAACATGTCTTTTGTTACCGGGAAAAGTGACACCTTCTACCCATATCCAAACACTATCATAGAATACCTTACGGATATGGGGGCAGAACCGAATGATTTGGACGCAAAGGTTCGGGAAAATAAGCCTTTCACTTGGTATTCTTTGATGGACTCGAGGAACCTAAAGAAAAAGGGTCAGCCGATATTGCTGTAGGCCATTCTGATGAGCCTTCAGTGGTAGTTGCAGAGTTAGCAGAAATGCATTCTACTTCATAGTGCATTCTACTAGTGCAGTCTCCATGCCTCCACCTCCTTCTTAAGAGCCTTCAAAATCAGTTCCTTCAACCTCGACTTTTAGGCTGGTGCCTATGCCCACTCATCCACTATTTGCGCTATGAGTGTCCTAAACACTGACGAGTCTCAACAATTGGTTGCAGACATCTACTACAAAGCTATCTGACTTATCTAGTGTTGTTGCAGCACATTTATCCATCCCGGAACCCCAGATTCCTTCGATAGTGGAGGATACATTGAAGAAGGTTTTGGAGAATTAGCAGAACATCATGAACACTTTAGTAGAACCTGGAGCTATGATTGAGATGATTGGGATGGATGTAAAGAAGATGAAGAAATCCCAAGCATCCAAGAAATTAGTAGATAGACTAAGGAGAGAGGTCAACAAGAAAGCAGCCGATGGGGACCTTCCATATGATATGATGATGGAGATAGATCCAGCATAACCAGTAGATCTAGCAGCACGAAACGCACCAGTTGGCCAATCTTAAGAGCCTGACCTGACTGCAGACACTGCTGAGGTGGTGCCAGATGTTCACCCACCTAGTTACTACTAGAGCTGAGGATGATGAGATCTAGTTAGAGGATAGTAAAGGTGGTGACACTACTATGGACAAAACCACATAGGGAGTCCTCTTCACTCTTACCCTTCTTTATTCTTATTTTGTTAAACACTAGGGACAATTCTTACTTTTATTTGGGGGTGGAGTTTATTTGATATTTGGATAATTTGACATTTGGTTTGTAATAACTAATAACATTTTCCTCTTTCTTTTTACTATTTATATATTCTCCTCTTTATCTCTCTATATATGTATATATTTTCTCTTTTCCTCTCTCATTATGTATATTCATTATACTTTCAGTAGCTTGCTTGTAGCTTCTTTATTTTGTTTTCTAATTAGTGAATGTTTAATTCAACAGCTTCTTGTTTAATCTATTAGCTTTTTTAATCTTGTAGCTTCTTTTTATGTTTGAGTGGACAATAAGCCCTTGGTTGTCTTATTGTCATGGTTCTTTCCAAAGGTAGTTTTTGTGTAAAATGGGTGAATCTTCCCAATGATGGATGGCGTGACAACCTTCTTAAGGGATTGAGTCCATTTTTTGTGTTTAGGTAAGAATAGTAGTAATAAGGAATAAAAAGATCTAATTGAGTCACATTCGAAGAGTTAAACATGCTTCACTTGGTACCAACACCCTTAACTACATGCTTATGATTAAAAACAGGTATTTGGTAAGAAATAACTCTAGTTAGTGACCTTCTGAATCTTGTGTTGACTTAAGCAATCATTGAGTGGTGTAGTCGAACCATAGTGATTTTCAATCTTTAATATAATTGTTGTGGGCCCTCGACTCTATCCTCTTTAACAATCCAGCTATGTGAGAGGTGAGATATTTTTGTTGCTAGTCGAAGTACTCGTGCAAATGGTATAGAACTTGCCACGAATGTGTTTCGAGGCGAAATATTAAGTTTTGCTTGGCTTGAGAAGTGATTGAAGGCTCTCCTTGACCCGCTTGAAATTTTCCATGGCACGCTAATGTTGGTATCCCTAGTCAATCCTATTGAGCCTAAATTTTTATTTTATGTGATATCCATGTTATAAGACTTTACCCATTTTATTGTGATCCTCTCTTGGCACCCGAGCTTTTCTTAACACTCTTGAGAAACAATTGGCTTAAATCATAAGTTTGGGAGAGAGACGAGGAGTTAGAAAAAAATATCAAGGCGCAAAAACAGAAAAGAAATGAAGAAAAGGAAATGCAAGAAAAAGAAAGAAAGAAAAAAAAGAAAAATGCAAAAAGAAAGTGAATAAGCTGAAAAGTTGAAGGGATTCAAAGAAAATTAACAATGCAAAGCGTAGGGAAAACAAGGAAAGAGAAAATGAATATCATGAACAAGAAAGAGTGATGTTAAGTCTCTCTAATTCCCCGAAGGAAAAGAAAATGCCTCATAGAGTTGGAAAAATATGAGCGGATAAGAGAAAATAGAGTTCTTAAGGAAAGATTAAAACGTTGTATTGTAACATATCCAACCTTAGTCTAAAACCCTTCATTGCATTCTGAAAAAGCCCTACGTGATTTCAAGCCGACTGAACTTATGTTAGTAGTGATCTACATGAAGGGCATGCATATGGTACTTATAGCCTTACTTGTGACATTCTTTTGAGAGAGATGAGCAAACGTTTCACAAATCTTTGGATCGAGTGCAACATTCTTAAGTGAGATATGCTAATAGAGAGTAGAGGAGCAGGAGTTTGACATCCACAATGACCTACATGAAAGAGTTAGCTTCCTTGATTAATAAAGTCAACTCTTAATGCTCAAGCATCACATTAGAACTATTTTCGCTTAAATTTTCAACTCATTGCCTTGTTTATAATTCATAAGTGTTGTGGGTAATTGTTTTTCCATTCAATGTGTGATTGATGCATCTCTGATTAGCTGGAATAGCACTTAACCTATGGAAGCGGGAAATACCTTATTTTCTTGAGGATAAGCAAAAGCTTAAGTGTAGGGAGTTGATAAGTGGGGATTTTGACTACTTATTAGTGCCTTTTAGCTTTGGTTTTAGTCCAAAAGCATTTAAGTGTGTTCCCCAAAACTGATGAAATATGCTTAATTACAAGAATATTGGAAAATGAGCCTCCAAGATGAAATCTAACTCAAGAAGGAGTGATATGAACTCAAGGAAAAAACATATGCAGAAGCTTAAAATTGTGGACCGCATGATATCATTTGCAGTCGCACATGCTGAAGAGAAATATATCACAAATCTATGAAAAAGTGCGGTCTGCACATGAAATGTGCAGCCGTAGAAGCCGGGCAAGAGAAAAAGGAGAACCTGCATCTCAAGTTCAAAAAATGTACGGACCATAAAGTTATTGTGCGACCGCAGAAGATTAGCTATACGGCTACAGGCACAATTGTGTGGTCTACAAAGGAGCCATGTGCGGCCGCACTCAGAAATATGAGGACCGCAAAAAAGAAGAAGTGTTGTCATGATTCAGAATTATGCGGCCTCAAGATTCCAATCCCGTCAAGCTGAAGCAAAGTGCGGACCGCACATGGAGTTGTGCAGCCGAAGAACCTCTAGAAGGGCATTTTTGTTCGTAAATTCTAATTCTGTATAAATAGAAGAGTTTCACTTTTAGGTGAATTTTTGACATCAACGCCTATAATAGCTATTTTTCTGTACTATCTTTAGTAGTTTGTACCATTTTGAGCTTTTTGAGCATAGATTTCATTATAATAATTATCAATATTGGTTTAACTATCATTTCTTCTTCTATTTCTTCTGTCTTAAGCATGAGTAGCTAGATTTTTACTGGGTTTGTGACCCAACCCTAGAGTGTAAACTTAAGGGGTATTTGATTTATTGCTTGTTTATGGTTGTGTGTTTATTATTTAGCTTTGTTCTTGATTTTAATTGTAGAATTAATGGTTAAAAACATTAATTCATGACTATTTGACTTGGTCTCTACTTGATAAAGAGAAACCTAGTCTAGGAATATTTAGCTAACACAAATTAGGGTAAATCAAGAGATTGATAGTTCCAATTAAAGGTTGAATCTAGAGATAGTGAAACCCGACATGAGCTTTGTATGAACCACTTTGTTCAATACCCATTTGGACTTGAGAATGCCAAATTAAGTAAAATCACTCTCTTAGTGAGAGGTATTGAGTCGATACTCAGGTGTTGCTAGCTATAATACACCCTGACCAATAAAACAAACTTTGAAGTTTACAACCCGAGCTACAAACCCCACTTTATATTTCTTAATTCTCCTCCACTAATAGTACTGTCTCAAATCCTGGTACATCTTCGCGGCACCTTGATGGATGGAATACCGCGAGCTATGGGACTTCTCCACAATCAATTCTCGAAGCCCATATATATTGGGCACACATATCGAGCCCTGCATCCTCAATACACCGTCATTACAAATAGCCACATCTCTTGAATCGTCGTGTTGAACTCTGTCCTTGAGGACAAGTAAATGAGGATTATCATACCGGCGCTCTCTGATACTATCAAACAAGGAAGACCGAGAAACCACACAAGATATGATCCAACCGGCCTCCAAAATATCCAACCTCAACAACCGATTGGCCAAGGCCTGAAAATCAATTACAAGAGGTCTCTCCCTAACAAGAATAAATACAAAACTGCCCATACTCACAACCTTTCTATTCAAGGCATCAGCCACTACGCTGTCCTTTCCCAGATGGTAAAAAGTAATAATATCATAGTCATTTAGCACCTCCAACCTTCTCCACTACCTCAAATTGAGATCCTTCAGCTTGAAGAAGTGCTAGAGACTACGATGATAATTAAACACCTCACAAGATACATCATAGAGATAATGCCGCCAAATCTTCAATGCGTGAAAAATAACAGCCAACTCCAAATTACGAACAAGGTAGTTCTTCTCATGAGGCTTCAACTGACAAAAGCATAAGTAATCACTCTACTCTTCTTCATCAACACACAACCAATGCCGACCCACGAAACATTAAAATATACCGTATAAGAACCTGAAGCTTATGGCAGAACTCACACTGGAGATATGGTCAAAGCAGTCTTAAGCTTCTAAAAACTCGCCTCACACTTATCCTACCACTTGAAATGAGCACCCTTTGGGGTCAATTTGGTCAAGGATGATGCAATATATGATAATCCCCGAATAAACCGATGGTAATAACCCTCCAAACCAAGGAAGCTATGAATCTCTGTGGATGAGGATAGTAGGGGCCAACTTTGGACGGCCTCTATCTTCTTCGGATCAACCTGAATTTCCTCATTGGACACCACGTGCCCCAAGAACGCGACTGAACCGAGCCAAAACTCACACTTGGAGAACTTTGCATAAAGTATCTCCTTTCTTAACCACTGCAATACAACTCTCAAATCCTTAATGTGCTCCTCCTGTCTATGAAAACAATAACAAACGAGTTGAGATAAGGCCAAAATACGTTGTTCATCAAATGTGTGAATGTTGTTGGGGAATTGGTTAGATATAAAGACGTCTCAAAAAACTCATAATGACCATATCGGGTCTTGAAAGCTGTCTTATCAGTGTTTGAGACACTGATCTTTAAGTACTGATACCCTGACCTGAGATCAATCTTAGAGAACACTCACGCTCCTAGAAGCTGGTCAAAGAAATCATCAATAAGAGGCAAAGGATACTTGTTCTTGATTGTGACCTTGTTCAACTACCTGTAATCAATGCACATTCTAATAGTGCCATCCTTCTTCTTCACAAATAGGACAGCCGCACCCCAAGATAACACACTAAGCAAAATGAGTCCTTTATCAAGGAGTTCTTAAAACTGCTCCTTCAATTCCTTTAACTCCGCCGGTGCCATACGATACGGTGGAATAGAAATGGGATGAGTGCCCAGCACCAAATAAATACCAAAATCAATATTCCCGTTCAACAGCATGCCCCATAGGTCTGCGTGAAACAAATTTGAAAAATCCCTCGCTACCAAAACTGAATCAATAACAGGGGTCTCAGCACTAACATCCCTCACGAAGGCTAAATAAGATAGACAACCCTTCCCAAACATCCCCAGGCCTTCAAAAATTAAATCACCCTACTGGGAACATAATCTGGTGAACCTTGCAACTCAATCTATGGCACCCCCAGCATAGCCAACGTCATCGTCTTAGCGTGACCATCCATAATAGCACGACATGGAGATAGCCGATACATACCTAATATCACATTAAAATCAACCATGCTAAGTAACAAAAGGTCCACCCATGTCTCCAAACCACCAATAGTCACCACACATGACTGATATACGCGGTCCACAATAATAATATTGCCCGCCGGTGTATACATACAAACAGATGAAGCAAGAGACTCATGGGGCGTATCCAAATAATGAGCAAAATATGATGCCACATATGAAAAAGTGGAACCATGATCAAACAATACAAACGCATCCCCGTGGAAAACTTAGCCAATACCTGTGATTACAGTATTTGAAAGAATAACATCTGGTCTGGCTGGAAGTGCATAGAAACGGGCCTATCCACCACCTGATCGACCTCCCCCTCTAGGGTGACCCCTAGTTGACTGTCCTCCACTCCTAGCTGACTAGGCGGGTGGTGAAGTAACTTGTGCTAAAATTGATGGTTGACTTCTACTAAGGCGGACCCCATGACAATGAGGAAACTGCCTCCACATATTCCCTAGCTCCCCACACTCATAACAATCTTCTGGTGTTGGTGACAGGAATTGATGGGAACCCCTAGCACCAGGATAAATAGTAGAAGAATCAGGCGTGGAGGAGGCCTGAACTGATGGAGCACTGGAAGAACTCTAAGCTGGGAGGGCACTAAGTGATGAATGGACCTAATGAGAACTTTGAGAACCATGTCTTGATAATTCCCCACGGTGAATTGGGTGAGCTGACAGAGCATGTCTTAATAGATGGCCTATGTTGTGCTTAAACTGAACCCCATGAGGAGCACCCCCACAACTATCGGATCCACGAGGCCTCCTGGCCTTCCTCTCTACTCGTGCATGTCGACGAATCGACTATATGTCCTGAGCTGTGTCAACAACCTCCCCCAAAGAAGCACCATATACCCTCTCTCTATACGTAAGAATCTGCAATTTGTAAGAGAGGCCATAAGCAAACCTCCTGATCCTCTCCCTGTCTGTGGAAACCAATCAAATAGCATGACAAGCTAACTCAGTGAACCTCATGTCATACTGCATCACAGTCATATCATCCTAACACAACTGCTCGAACTGCCTGCACAACTCCTCTCTGCCGGACTATGGCACATATTTCTCCAGAAAGAGAATAGAGAACTGCTGCCAGGTGAAGGGCGTTGTCCTCCCACCAAGTAAAGGCAACTCCAGAGATCTAAAAGATAGTGAATGAGACCCCATTCGTCTCCAAAATACTTGTATACGAAGAACCATCTTACACTTGTCCGATAAATCTTAGGCATCCTCGCCCTCTGTACAGTGGAAGTTGGAGGCTAAAATCTACCAAACCTCTTGAATCTACGTTGCTCTTCATTAGATATGACTGGTACCACATAATCCTGAGTAGGTGCAACCGACAGGTCTAGTCGTGCCTTCGGTGTCTACAGCCCCTGAACAACTGCTCGGGCGTATAGGCGGTGGAATCTGAGTGCCTCCCTTGGCCTGGAAAGTAGATGCTGTTGTAGAAACAATGACTGCCTTAGCAAGACTGGTGCACACGGTCAAGATCTGCGGTAAGGTCTCTTGAAGATGTGGATTATAACATGCACAACTGCTGCTTGAGCTGGTCCTGTTAGAGCATCTACAATTGGGACCTGATCATGAACTGGAGCGGCTAGTGGATTTGTAGGTACTTCCCTAGCTACTGTGCATGCTACACCCCTACCCTACCATGGCCTCGATGGCAACCTCAGCCTCTCGCGGCCCCAACTAGTGGTATTGGTGGTCGTCCGTCCTACCTAGTAGCACTTTTCCTCGCCATATGTGAGAGAATATAATAAGAGAAGTTTAGTTACCAAAATCAACAGATTCGCACGACAAGAATTCAAGAATGTGAAGTTTTTACTGAAGGTTCTGCAACCTCTCAAAGATAAGTACAAACGTCTCCATACTGGTCCGCAAGACTCTACTGAATCCTCTCATGACCTATGAGACCTATGTAATGTAGGCTCTGATACCAACTTGGCATGACCCAAAACTACCATGTTGTGACGGCACCTATCGTGGAACTAGGCAAGCTATCTCTTTTACCAACACAGCCCAGTATTTCAAAATAAATATTTCTTTAAGATATTTAATTAATTTAACTTGATAAGATAAAGTAGAATGATAATATGCAGAAATAAAAGCTCGACATCAGGGTTTCACTAGTCATGAACCTCTACTAAAAATTGTCCGAAAATACTATGTTATCCTTGAAAATGGTAGTTAAATAGATTTGATTTTATGGTTCAAAAAAATACGTGATCTATTTTAATGCTTGTTGTTAGGAAGTGGATTCTAATTGTGATATCTTGAAAATAGATAAGAGCTTGAAGATAGCATGACATGAAAACCGAGTGGCCGAGAATTGGAGTCTTGAGCTAGCCGCTGTTGGGCATCGAGGTCGAGATAAAGCGGTAGGCTGTAGATGGAAGATGAAGGACTAATAGTTCTAAGAGCTTTAATGATGGCGCTTTATAATCAATGATGAGTAATAAATGAATAAAAATCAACGAGACGCGATAAATGAAGGCAATATATAAATGTAATCGATAAAATCAAGGGAAAATATGTTTAAGTTAAAGAGCAGAAAATGTTCTTGTTCTTCTATTGAATATAATCCTTTTACAAAATAACAAAGGTCCCATTTATATAGGAGGGGGAATCCCAATATAGTAAATATGTATTTATTACAAAGGTATGCAATTGGTAAAACAATTTAATATCATGGTACGGACTTGTACTATTCTTGTAGGCCTGATCAGCATTAGCCACATGCCTATTGGGAACTTCCCGCTTGTCCATGATATATGCCGATTTGCACTGTGCCGAGGTTGAGCATAGGGATCCCTCGGGGTCAAACCACAAGCTATGCTTAGAGGCTTCCTAAGACAGGATGTGAAATGCCATAATGATTATAAAATTGGACTCTCTAATTTTAGCCGTATACAGATAGTTCCAAATTTCTTAGAATAGAATCATATGACAAGGCTTTGACATCGACTTCCTTAGGACTCTCATAATGATTTCATGCTTATGACATAAGCTTTCGTGATGACTAAAACATTTCATCAGTTCATCTTCACAGAAGCAATTAGTACACTATCGGTTTATTTTCCCAAAAAGCGGTGATATCTCTGCCCATCGTTTTCCCAAAATGCATTGATTGCACATGTCAATATGTTTCCCAAAGGCATTGATTGCACCATTGGTTGTGTTACTGCCTTTCTATAAATGGGAGGTTACTCAAACCAAAATTCCACTCAGTCATTCTTCAGCAGCCTTTAACCTTTTTGTTTATCTTCATCCTAATCAAAACTCTAATCCATGGTTCAGGCCCATGACTGTAAGGTCATATGGCAGCAATTTTGTTAGTTATACCATGGCTCTTTTTCACAGCTTTTCCCCACTGAGTGGGATCGTATTGGTTTTTGTTGTTGTTGGCCCAAAATAATGAGAGATGGGCTTCAAATTGTTCTTGTATCAGAGGATATATGGACCGTGAACTGATGCTCATCTCTCTTAAATTCACCTCGGTATGGCACCTCATTCCTTTTCTTTCCTTGGAGTGAGGTGGCATTATCTCCAAATTTTTGCATCCCACACCAGTGTAATGTCTCAAGAAGTGGATTCACAATAATAGTGCTGATGAGACTTGTTATCGCCAAATTTTTCACCAAGCCATAATTTTCCCTGCTTGTTAAAGGCTTTTACTTTTTGATAGGCTATAGTTGTCTCAAAGAATTCTCTCGAAGATATTGCTCTGAAGATCGAAATGGGATCCTCGAGGAGAAGGTACTCGCAGATGTTGTACCCGAGGATGTACCCTTAAAAGTAGCTTAGGCTTTTTAGTTGTTGTTTTGCTTCCTTGTTTCTTTGTAAGGACCCCTCGTGGGCTTTTGTAATTGTCGCTTATTAATACAACAGTTTCTTCAATTTGTCTTTAGCTTTTGTTGGATTCCCTTTTTCACGTGTTTGCTAAAGATCCAACCGTGTGACTTTATCGATCGGTCTGAATACTAGATTTGGACATAGGAATTCCTTTGGTTCTCGATTGGTTAATATGATATTCCCTGAAATACTTTGCCATCTCTTGGACTAAGTCTGGCTGGATCTGATACAAACATAGGGTGTCGGGACTCCGGAGTTTTAATTGAATTAGAGTGGGGCCTCGAATTTCTTCAAAATAAGGCTCAGCCTTTTTAGGTCCCGTTTATAGTCCTTGAGTGAAAGTTTTTCTTAATCATATGAAAATAAAGATAGCCCTTAGGCCATTGCAAATAGTTCCTGAGCGAGGATACACTCAAAATCGGATGGCCCTTGGGCTTAGTAATCTAAAGAGCGTTTGGACTCGAAATAAAGATATCTTTGAGACCTTACGAACAGTCCCCGAGTAAAAACTGGCTTGAAATCGAGTAGCCATTGAGCTTAGTAATAGAGTCAGCATTTTCTCAGACTCAAAATAAAGATAGCCCGAGGCTTTATGAATAGCCCCTAAGTGAGAACTGGCTCGAACTTAGGTAGCCAGGGGGCAAAAGAATCAGGTGAATGACCCGAACTTGTAATAGAAAAGATCCTCAAGATCGGGTACCATCTAAAGGCTAGGTTTATATGTATAGATCCTTAGAGCTCATCATTATAGCAACATAGATCCAGGAGATCAGGAACCATCTTGAGGGTTTGTTGTTATGGGGATCTTTGATCCTTTGAACGTTGTACGACAACGTCATTCGTATGACATGGCCATGAAGTGACCGAGTGGTTCCGCCGGTGCACTCACTGAAAGTGATAATGACCGAGTCAGAATTAGTCACCTCTTGCTCTATATATGAGTTTCCTTTTTCTCTTATTTGAGGACTCCGCTACTTTGACCAACTATCCTTTTTATAGAGCTCTCCTCCTTACGTTAGTCTTTTCGCTATCTTAATTCGGAGTTCTCGTCTAAGTTCTCATTTCCCTTCTCTTGCTTCACCATAGTTATGGATGCTATGTTGAAACCTGTCACCAAGAAGAGGAAAGTTCTTACTCTACTTCCCACTCGATTGACGATACACCGTTAGCATTCGATGAGCCAACCTTGAGGTGTTTTGTCCCGAGGAGGGATTTTACGTTAGAGAGACTTCTCAATGTTTAGGGCCATTAGGAGAACCCATTGAGGTTCATTTCATCAATAGGAGAGGAACACCGGTAGAGAGTAGAGACTGTGGATGGGGAAAAGGTGGTATTGTAGGTACCTTCCCAGGAAGAGAACATCATGGCTCATGTATAGGGGTTTTTGAATGTACGCATCCCTTTATGTTGGGCCCTCTTGACAGAGTCGTGCTCGATTTTTGTCGAAGATATCGGGCTACCCTGGCACAGATTCACCCATCATTCTGGAGGATAGTATTGATGGTAAGGTTCTTTGTTGAGGAAGCCACACTCGAGTTCACCCTTACCCATCTCATTAGATTATACCGTCTCTTTCATCAACGAGGCCTCATATTTTTGCGATGTCGATCCACCAGGCCCTTTATTGTTAATGATGAAGAATATGGAGACCGAGGGTAGATGAGTCGATTTGTTCGAGTACAGACTGTTGATATTATCCCTGTGGGGTTCCTGCCCTTTTTTGAGAAATTCATACGGAAGTGATACAGTTGTGTTTTTATCATTTTTGATCATGGAAGAGGTGAACTCCGTAAAGATGTTTTCCTTTTATTTATTACGTCAATCCTGTGGATGCCATAAAAGGTCCCCAACCTAGTGGATTGGACTTGGAAGTTGGTAGCTCGCTCGACCTACAATGGGCGTAAGTGACGAGGCCTATCGAAGGGTAGATGGGAGGCAAAACATCACGGTATGTGCTGTGTGGTTTATTTTCTTGAAAGATACTTTCTTTTATATGCATTAACTCCGTCACCACAAGTATTGAAGAATTTCTTGAGATGAGACCGTGCCCCCATGGATAAGAGAAAGGATCATCGGCTTCGGGTTCCAGGAATAATAACAAATGGAAGGAATCCCTAATAGGTGAAGGCGCTCATAGCGACGCAAGATCTTCCCAGAGGCTTAAAAAAGATCTATCAGCTGAGTCTATGGCACTCGAGGCTTCTAGCCTCGGAAAAATTGTTCCTCCTATATCGACGTCTTCTTTTCCCGTTTAAGGTACTCCGAGGGATACAGATTTTCTGCCGTCATCTTCTTCTCTCATCAAAGGTACTTCAAGGAATTTTCAAGGCTAGGGGCCGCCTTATTAAACGATATCCTGAGCGATCATATCCTTACTGAGAGCGGTTCAACTAGGACCGATGAGACCTACCTAGTAGATGTACGCTCAACATTTGAGGAGGCTCGGCAGCTCTATTCTACGGTGGTTTGGTTGAATTTTTTGGTATTTTAGTTTTGCATTTTCATTTTCTCACCGAGATTCTTTTTCATAGGCCTTTGAAAAGCTTAAGTGTGAGTTGCTCCGTAGTGAAGTTAGGTTGCGCAACGCTTTGGACAGGGTGAAATCCCTCAGGCTTCTTTGTGATAAAAGGGCAATGGAGTTTATACACCTTCAATTTAATCAAACCTTATACTACGAAGGGCTCCTTGAGAGACAGGTAACCTTTGTTTCAAGAGGAATCATAATTCTTCTTCCACCCTCGAAGATTAATATTCTGATACTTAAGTTGTAGATAAGACGGAGGACTTAGAATTCCTTTGATGTGGTGTTAGCCTTGCCAAGTATGAGTGTGATAAGATAAGGGCTTAATTAGATGCCCAAGTTACGACCAAAAAGAATGATTAGGCGAAGGCTTGTGCTCTCGAGATGCAAATTGCTCACAAATATAGCTCATTCTAGACGAGCAGGATTGTTAGGCTTGAGTCTAACCTTTTGAAGATGAAGGCCAAGGTTGTCGATACCCGGGCTGAAGCTGAAAAGATTCGAGCTAAGGCTGATAAGAAAGTGGCCATCTTTTAAAAAGACACTGTCGACACTCGAGCCGAGTTGAGAGGGGCTTCCGATCGAGAGATCAAAAGCAATAAATATGCCCGGTGCAAATCCGGAAGGGGAACCCTCGAGAGATCCATGCTAGGGGCTTTGATCTCTTAGAAAATATAGAGCAGGACAAGGCAAATGAATTTGACACCAAGCTCCTCGTATTCGATGCCGAAGATATTGAGCGAGAAGCCGATGGGGCCGTAATCCACAAGGGGAAAGTGGACTAGGCCTTTCCTTGCTAATTCTGTATTTAATGCTCTTAGAGAACATTGTAAATGAAGCTTTGTATTTTTTACCTATACCTAAAGGGAAGCCTATCAGTTTTCTCTTTTCATGAATTTCTCTTTACTTGAGCATATCTTTCTTTGTATTGAATTTTGACGTTTGTCAATGATTAGCCAAATGAATTGGCCTTCGAGGTAAAACCTTTAGGTTTAAAAATTGGCCTTGAGGCTTGTCAAGCTGGCCCAGGCTCTTACGCATTTTCCCTTAGGTACTTTTTATTTAACCGTTTTGGGCTCAACCTTCGACTCGGGTTTCAACTCGAGCTCATCGACCCTTAGGTTTTTGAAATTTAAGTTGGCTCTTAGGCTCTTACGCGTTGGGCCTGCATGACATCTAATATAGATTGGCGCTTAAGCTCTTACACATTGGGTCGGTACGACCTCTAATATAAGCTGGCACTTAGGCTCTTACACGTTGGGTCGGCACGACCTATAATATAGGCTTTATTTTTCCCTCGTTAAAGACTGTTTGAAATTTTTGTATTAGCATGACTCTTCGATAGTTCGATAAGAACCTCGACTATGAGCCATTATGTAGCAAAAAATGAGCACCTCGAGAGGTTTTGCTCAGTGGCTAAATTTTTTCAAAGCGTTTTTTATTGTTTGGAGATGATATGATCAAAGCTCTTTTGCTTATTCCGATGGTAGACTTATTAACCCATTCTTTTTGAAGTATTCTTGAAGTAATTGAAGGCTTGTGTTTTTATGGCGACGGTTAGGCTCCCGAGTCGCGTCAATTTAGTTGGTATAGCATTGTGATCGTAGTTATTATATTTGGACATAGCCTTTTAGTCCGCAAGTAAGGTAGCATTGGCATCAATATTGAGGATATGCCTTTTTAGGGGTCTTACAAGTTCGAATATATAGCCTTGACTTTAAAATCAGAGATTATGCCATTTGTAAGGTCTTATAAATTTGAACAGCCTTACTCGTGGTCTTATAGATATTTTGGTTACTTTGCACAAGTATAATTCATGCCTTACTTGAGGTCTTAAGAATTTGATATTGCCTTATGGAGGTCTTATATTTTCTAGTATTGCCACAAAGAGGGCTTTCGGGCTCGTGGTTTCCCACTTGGGGTCTAATGTCCTCGAGTTTTTGGTAGCTCGATGGGTGACAAGCAGTGATAGTCCCCGAGATATCAAACATTTTTGGCTCTAGAGCCATTCTTCATAAATTTGATGTTGCCTCATTTAAAGCTCATGAACTCAAAGTTTCTGGCTTAGAGGTCTTTACGACTTTGAGTTATTGATGTCGGTTCCAAGTGCTTGGGAAATTTCTGGCCATGGGGCCGTTTCTTGTAGAAATAGAGAACTTCTTTGAAGCATGATGATATTTTGATGGTAAAAGATACTCCTTTTATTACTTGGTACAAGTATACATGTTTTTGTGGTCGAGGGTTTGATTATTCTATGTAGACAAGGTTCTGTCAACTATTTGGCCCAATACATCATTTTTCTAGTGAGACCATCTTTGGCTCTATTGAGACCCTCTTTGGGTCATCTTGATTTCTCCAGGGAGATGATCTCCCGGGGGGATGCCCCTAGTATTCGAGGTTGAGTGAAGGGAAGCCTTGAATACTTGTTAAGTTCTCCTTAGGTAGAATATAGATGTTGCCTCATTAAAAACCTTGCTGGTAGGGACTTGTCCAGGAAAAAAGATTGCCTTTGGATCAAGTGGCTGCACTGTTACTACATCAAATAGTGTGACATTGGTTCTATACCTCTGCCTAAGACTGCTTCTTGGGTTGTTAGAAAGATTCTGGACTGCAGGACTGCTGTTATGGAGAACCAACAGCTACAAGGGGATCTCTTTAACAGGTTGAAAACAATGTGCAGGCTGGACAAATTCCAATTCCAAAAACTATACCTTGCAATGCTGCCTAGTTATAATAAGGTAGTGTGGAAGAATTTGATGCTGACTACTAATATGCAACCTAGACACAAATTCACTGTATGGCTTGCTGCTCAACACAGGCTGCCTACTATTGACAGATTGCAGAAGTATGGAATTCAAGTGCCTGCTAACTGTGTGTTCTGTAATCAACATGCTGAAAACTTTGAGCATTTTTTCTTTGACTGCCCAATCACTAATCGACTATGGACCAGAATATGCTGTTGGCTGGGGTACAAAATAACAGTTGGCAATTGGGAAGCTGAACTTCAATGGGTCTGCAGTAAAGCTAGGAGCTAAATATGGCACAAAGCAATTACTGCTTCTGCCTTTGTTACTGCTGTTGCCCTTATTTGGAGAGAAAGAAATTGCATTCGTTTTGATGATAAGGCATTTGTAGAAGACCAGTTTTGTAGAGAAGTAGCACTGCTTATTCATATACGAGGCAGAAAATGTAAAAGATGGAAAGATGGTTTGCGGCAACTAAACTGTTATCCTTAGCTATAGTCTAACAGTCCCATACTAAGATAGCTTTGTTTTAAGGTTGTATTAGCTTAGTGATGTTTGTAAATGAGTAGTAGCTAGTCAATGCTACTACTATGGAACTTACACTGTAAATCCTTTGATATCAATGAAATTAACAGTTAAACTAAAAAAAACCTTGCTGGTAAACCCCTCTTGGGATAAAACCCGAACAAAGGAAAAGAGTGCAACACATGCTTTAAAATCTAAGGTCTTCAAGCTGGAAGATGCTTCGATTCATCTAACCGGACGCCTGCACACAGGTTACTGTAAGATATAGAATAAAAAGGGAGGCAGTTATACCTTATCAGTGATGGCATTTTGAGCCTCGATATGCTTCAAGTGCTTGCTTTGGGGACGCGGTGCGGTCCTTTGCTTATTTATTCAGGTGCAGCCAAGAAGGCAGCTTGTGATTGGTACTTCATTGTTTGCTTATCCTTTGATTCCTTTGATGTTGAAGGCGTCGTTGCCGGTGCCACATCGTGCACTGGAAACATCTCTCTTGCTGCATGATGTTCCCCGTATACAATTTTTATTCCGTCCTTCATCTGAAGCTTCATTATTTGATAAAGGGTTGATCACTGCTCTCATACAGTGTATCCATGGACTTTCAAGCAAGGCATTGTACCTCCTGTCTCCTTCGATAACATGAAATTTGACATTTTGACTTGTGCCTGCTAGGGGTTTACATAGACCGGGTTGGTTCGGATTTTACGATTACCAAACCAAACCAATTATGTCGAGTTATTAAATCTAAAGACCAAACCAAACCAATAAACTCGGGTTTTTCAATATCTATTTTTCTCGGGTTTCCTCGGGTTTTCGGGTTATTCGGGTTTTTTTTCGAATTTTTTTTCAGTAAAATCTTCGTTGAACAAAAAATATAACATATGCTCAAAATATTTCTTTATTGGTAGTAATATACAACTATGTAAAGAATTTTTCAAGAAAATAATACAAAATATGAGATGTGTCATGACATTATCCTAAAATATTCAACAATAAAGACAATAAAATTATGTAATATAAATATTGCTAAATTAAAAAGTAATAGTAAAAATAAACATAAACTAAAAGCACTAAGTCATGCTAAAATAAGTAGACTAATAAAGAAGTATTAATTACATGACTAAAAGCTAAAGCAAAATAAAATAGGTTATATATTTTTATCTAAATCATTGCAAAATAAAAATAGATATCCAATACTTTCACGTTCGTAATGTTGAATTGAATGTCTTTTCTTAGAATTAGTATTGATTGTTAGCATTATTTAATTTGATATATTAATGGCTATAAAACTTATTGGAACATTCAAAAGTTCTAAGTTCGACCTTGAAATAATACATTAAAAGATAAAATTATGAAAATTTTTAAGAAATATTTATAAATTACATTACAATAAGTATATTTATATATTAAATATATCTAAAATTTCTATATATATATAGTGTCGGGTTTGTTTGGTTTCGGTTTGACTTTCTTTAGTTAAAACCAAACCAAACCAATTATGGTCGGATCTTTTTTTTCCAACACCAAACCAAGTCAAACCAAATCATAGTCGGGTTTTTTTTCTTGGTTTGACTCGGATTATCGGGTTAGTGCGGTTTGTCGATTTCCTTTGTACACCCCTAGTGCCGGCCATGCTGACCGGGAGGGTGATTTCACCTTTCGTTGTCTCATTCCCAATGTTGAATCCATTAAGGACTCGAGAGTCAGGCACGATTTGGGCAAGCAATACGAGCTTCTCCACCACCCTCGGCCATATAATGTTTGTCGAGCTACCTGGATCCACAGGCACACATTTAATTTGAAATGTATTCACAAGAAAAGAAATTACCAACGTGTTGTTATGAGGTTAACACATGGCCTTGATGTCCTCTTCGCTGAATGTGAGAGCTTCCTCGGTAATGTAACCTCGAGTTCTCTTCTCCCTGGTGATGGATATTTTTGTTCTTTTGACAATAGGATCCCGCGGCATGTCGATTCCTCCAACGACCGCGTGGATGACATGTTGTGGCTCATTTTTTCATTTTCCTTATTCTCTTTGCCGAAATTTATTTTTTTGTTCGGCCATTAGGGAACTCGGAGGTGCCCTTTGTTGATTAGTCGGGCTACTTCTTCTCGGAGTTGTCTGCAAGTGTCTATGACCATATGTGCTGTGAAATTTGCATGCCAGGTTTGGGTTCCTTTGAGACGGATCTGATAGTATGGGTTTTGGCTACCTGGTGTCTTTGAGTTTACCTATGGCTGATACAACATCCGAAACATCAATGTTAAATTTGTATTCAGACAATTAGGGTGCCTCCGTTAATCCTGTATGTCTTTCGAATCCTGCTGTGCTTACAAGTCCCCGAAGATTCTAACCTCGATCTTTCCTACAATCATTTTGGTGTATGTTACGCCTTGGGGAGTTTCTTCGATCTTCGGTGTATGGTTGATACCTTTCCTTATTTTTCCTTGTTTCCTTTTCCAGGATACTGTTAGGATATTCTGAGCCCGATGGAGCTCCTAGTTTGTTGTCCTCGACCCTAATCTTTGAATGATACCGATTATGGACATTCGACCAAGTCATAGCGGGATATTCAACCAAGTTTTTCTTTAGCTATTTTGAAGCTACCAAGCTTCCTTCGTTCAAACCTTGAGTGAAGGCCTACATTGCCCAGTCATCTGAGACTGATGGTAATTCCATTAGCTCCATTTGAAAGCGAGAAAGGAACTCCCACAACATCTCATTTTCTCTTTGTTTTATTTTGAGGACGTCAGATTTCCTTGTAGAAACCTTGATAGCACCAGCGTGCACCTTTTTAAAAGAATCTACCAACATGGCAATTGAGTATATTTAATTCAGGGATAGGTTGTGATACCATATTATGGCCCATTTTGAAAGTGTTTCTCCAAACGTTTATAGCAGGACGAATTCAAACATGTCGTCCTTCGTGTCATTTCCTTTCACCGCACAAGTGTAAGCAGTGACATGCTTGTTGGGGTCCGAGGTTCCGTTGTACTTTGGAAGATCGGCCATTCTAAATTTCTTCGGGATAGGCTTTAGAGTAGCATTTTGTATGAATGGCTTTTGTACGAATTTCTTCGAATCTACACCCTTCAGGATCGAGGGTTCGCTCGGAATTTGATCGACCCTTGAATTGTAGGTCTCCAACTTTTTGTCACTGGCTTCTATCTTCTTTTTTCCTGATTTAATCCTCTTTGTGAGGTCCTCAAGCATCTTTATGATAGCACGGTTGGCTGCTAACCCATTGTTGCTTGATATTTCTAGTACCTATTCGGCTCAACCAGCCATTTTCGGTGTAGCCTTTCTTGGAGTGTTTTTTTGATGGCTTTGTAGTTGAACAATCTCCAACTGTTGTGCCTATAACATCTCAAAGATGACGTGAAGTCTAACCTCTTGTTCCACCCGAGCTGAGATTTTTTGAGCTTCGTGTTGGTTTTCTTGGTGTATACTCTTGTTAGTGTGGGAGCTTACATCGACATATTTGTCATTGCGTGAGACCTCGTCCATGGGAATTGGTTTTGATGCATCCTCAAGGTTTTGTGGTGGTACACCGATACCTGGAACAGCTACACCATTCTCTCCATGGTCCTCAAGACCGTTGTTTTCATGTGCATTCACTGAGTTAGACATTTTGACATGAAATCAAAGATTCTTGGACAAGAAAAAGTGGGAAGGATAATATGAATTATTTAGCAAACCAGCATGAAAACAATCACTATATAAAGGATAACTTGCATTATTTAGCAAACTAGCATGAAAACAATCACTATTATCCTTAGACCCACGGTGGGCGCCAAACAGTTTACCTTGACAATGGTAATTACAATTAGATTTGATTTTGTGGTTCTAAAAATACGTGATTTATTTTAATACTAGTTTTTAGGAAATGGATGCTAAGTATGAGACTAGAAGATAATATAAGAGCTTGAAGATAGCATGCTATGCAAATCGAATGGATGAGAATCAGAGTCTCGAGCTAGCCTATACCAGGCCTCAGGGCCGAGTTGAGGAGTTAGGTTGTGGATGGCCGATGAAGGACTAACAGTTCTAACAGCTTTGATGATTCTCTTTATGATTAATGATGAGTAATAAATGAAGAATAATCAGCAAAACACAATAAATGTAGGCAATATAATAAATGAAAGAGATATTAAGGGAGAATACGTTTTAGTTAGAGAGCAGAGAAGGTTCTTGTTCTTGTATTGAATATCATCCTTTTAGAAAATAACCAAGTTCCCCTTTATATAGGAGGGAAAATCCCAATATAGTACATATGCATTTATTACAAAGGTATGCTACTGTACACCTATTTAACGTCACGGTACGGACTTGTACTATTCTTGTAGGCCTGATGAGTGTTAGCCCCATGCCTATTGAGAACTTATCGCTTGTCCAAGATAGCCACCAATTTGCTATGCCCCGAGGTCAAGCATAGGGATCCCTCGGAATAAAACCTCGAGCTATGCTTTGAGGCTCCCGAAGATGGGATGTGAACTGCCATAATGATTATATAATCAAACTCTCTGATTTTAGCCATATACTTACTAATACTAATACAATCTTGAAATCATCTAATAATATCTATAATAATATAGAAGGGAGAATAGCAAAGCTCTGATTGCCATGCAACTATCTTGCTAACTACAACGGATTTGCGACGGATGAAATCAACGCTTGCTAGCATGTTCGGCAACCCCTGGATATATACACAGGGTGCAGGGAGTAATATGAGTACTCCAACTCAGTAAGTAATAAAGGTAAATAAAGACTGAGTAGTAGAAAATGCATAAAGTCCACATCAATGAAAATTCAGTAAGTACAACACGTTTTCAAGTCAGTATGTGAGTAAGTCAGCTCATTTAAAAATCCAGTTTCAGTAAAAATCATTTAAAAATATCTTTCAACGGTTTTCAAACAAAGTGATGAAATAGTGAGTAAAAATGATGAAAACATAAATAGCCCCTCGGGCAAAACATCACTCGCGTACAACCTTTCTAGTAAACAACAATCATAAACAACCCCTCAAGAAAACCATACAATCGCTCACAAACAGCCTCAAGGGCATAACATGAATCTAGAACAGCCTCTAGGGCAAAACATTATATCATTCACTCATGGTACCCCCGATCAATGGGGTTATGTAGACTCCGGAGAGGCTCCTACAGCCCAATCCCTATAACAGCCACCTAGTGGTTGTGAGCACGTGATTTTTCCCTCATTAAGATTACACCTACAGAATTCTCAGACGTAGGATTTCTCCTTTTATTGTTAAATTTTAGGATTTAATTGCGCATATTTATGTGTATTTTCATTGGTGCATGCATGATAAGTCATAAAAAATAAATAAATAAAAAATAATTTTACATAAGCATGTAGGATTTGATTTCACTTAATTTTATTAGAATTACTTGGTAATTAGGGTATTGTTTTGTGAAATATAAATAAATCACAAAGAAAATAAATATTTTATTTTTGGCATTGTTTAATTTATAGTTTCAAAATTGTTAATTTTCATGTTTGATTAGTTTGGGTGATTGTTAGTCTAATCTAGTTGAATTTAGTAATTAGCTTAAAGAAAATTTTAAAATAAATAAGGAAGATTTAAAAATAAAAATGAAAAAAAGAAGAAGAAGGAATTAGATTAGGCTGGCCATAATTGAACCAAATATGAGTGGCCTAAATATCCCTGCCCATCCAAAAGTACCCAAAAAATCGGCCCAACCCGTCTCTGACCGGAGCTGCCATGAGAGACGCCAAAAAAACGACGTCGTTTTGGGGGCATCAATCTCAGCCGTTCATCTGCCATAATCCAACAGCCTAGGTTCGATTAGATCATTGCATAAAACTGTCTGAATTTGATCAAACCCTACAGACAAATAGCTCCTTCCTCGTACCCTCCGTCTCCACTAATACGCCGCCTTATAGCCACCGACCAGAAATCGTCTCCGCCGGCGGCAGAGCTCCGATGATTCCCAATAATACACCCCTGACTCACCATTCCATCCTCTTTCCGATGCCCTAAGAATTAAACCTCAACTTTGAGCCAATCTTCTCGCATATTAAAATCTTTGGGCACCGCTTCCTCCGCCCACGGCGGCGCCACCGCAGGAACCTTCCAAAAATAACACCCTATGTCCCTTACCCCATCCCCATGACGGATCCATGTTAAATTTCCTCCAAACCTCCGCCCATTTCTTTGAATATTAGTTCAAAGCACTGACCAAATCTTTACCCTCCCTGGAATCCCATCAAACTGATACCATATGACCTCCTCACCTCCCCCTCCACAAATCCATAACCAGCGGCCTTCGAATACAATTGAACCTGGCCAAAAATCAATTCGAAGTGGTCTGAAACCCAAACCCATCCCAAATTAACTAACCTTTCACCTGATACCCTCTCCCCCCTCAAATAGTTGCTCAGCCTTCCCAAAAGGCCAAAGACCTTTCCAGATTTGAAACCAGAAATGGTCGGAAACCATGAGACACGAAGATCAAAGGTTTTAGGGCTGTGATGTTAGGCTAAGTTCCCTGTTTTCCGTTTGATTGCTTCTAATTTTCTTTGTTTTTGTTTTGCGTGAGTACATTAATGTTCTATTTGCTCATCTATGATAATCTTCAGATTAGTTGCTTTATTTTCATCCAGAATCATGTGCCTTTTGTTTTAAATCTTTAATAATCCGCTCTGAATGATCCCTTTATAAATTGGATACATAGATGTTCCTTGATTAAATTGAATGATTCTGTTAGCTCAAATTGTTCATCTGTTCCCTGGTTTAACTTTCCCTTTTCGTTTCAATTTGATCAATGTTCATTTGTGATAAACCTTGTGTTTGTTTCTTAAATTTGTGCTGGTTAGCTTTATTTTGCCTCTAACTAACTCAATCCCATATTTGGTACCTGTCTAAATTCGCCTGTATATATGTGTTTCATTGACCATTTTTTTGTTTGTTTGCCTTTTAGTAGTATAGTGTAGTCTTAAATTTAATAGTTAGTCATGCTCAGCTTTCTTAAAACTCGACCCCAACTGATAATGAGACCATGATTTATGGCCTTGAGTAATTGACTATGGTCAATTTCCGACCAAATGGATAGGCAGCAGGGTAGAGACATTTAGGCTAAGTAATTAAGATGGAAAGACATGGGTAACAGGGGTATTTGGGCATAAGAATCTTGTAACAAATCCCTGGAACATTCTAGTTGGAGGTTCGAAATACATTTTTTGGTAACTTTTCTCTTAAAACTTGAGGCACAAGTTAAAAAAATGAAGGACCAATTAAGCAATTCTGGAAAATGGGGAAGGGACTAATAAGAAAACAAGAAGAAAATAGTTTCCCTATGGCTTTGATATAAAAAGCATCTTATTGATTTCAAAAAGAGGAGGAGGAAGAAGTCGAGAACACCATTTGAAAAATTTCCTGAAAATCCCAAGCATTTCTGGAAAAAACCTCCTAAATCTCCAAAAAAATAATCAGAATTCGATCCATTGTAAGATGAAGATGACTTGAAGCATATGCATGTAGGGTATTAGAATTTTCAGAATTCACTTTGGACATTGATCGTAGGCTGGTTTGCTCTATTTGAGCTACAGGATTGGAACTTGTGGTGTTCTTCGTCTTTTAAAACCTTCCTGAGTTTCCTGATACTACTCCTAGGTCTTAATTGGTTGATCTGCTGCTGTTTGTTGCTTCTCACTTAGCTTACTCATAGGTGTTTTCCTCTTTGCTGAAATTCCAAGTACTTATTCTCACTCAGGAAATCTGGAAATGCACAACCACGTATATGCATGGTCACATTTGATAATGAAGATGTTTGTATTTTTCATGTAATGTTATTGCTGCAAATGTTACTAGTTTAGTGGTATTTAGAACGTTCATCTCATTGGGTTGGTGCTGTAATATGTGTAAACATTTGGACCATGCCGGACTGTTTCGAATTACTTGGATTATTAGCTTTAAGTTATTTAAATTTCAGTAGGTTGAAAACATGGTAGTCAATAGTTTGCCTAGTCTTCCTGTTTGATTCAATAATAGTGAGTCATCATGTGTACACACATTATAATTGATATGTCCACCAGTTCGTAGATGTTGAATTCAAACCTGAACGTTAGCATATTGATTTAGTAGTATAGAAAAGATCATTATTTGGATTTCCCTTTGTCAAACGCCTTTAATACATTAAAAACGATCAAGTATGAGTGATCTCAACAGGTGTCGCATAATTATTTGGGAAATGCTATCCCTAACTTTTGATTAATTTGTAGTTCCAAATTTCTGGGTTCAGCTGAAGGTCGAGATCGTTGTAATTGTGAAGTATGAAAATATACTCCTAGGCTAACCGCCTCGTTAATAAGGTACAATTGCAGAAATCAGCCATCAAAGTGCTGAAGATATACACTGCTGAATTTTTCCTTTGGATAAACCATTAACATAGAAATGAATTAGGACTTCTCTTTTGTGTAGAGACATGTATAATAGAAAAATTATAGTTTCTTTAGGTTGCCTTTCTATAAAAATAAAACTGAGTGTGCCACGCTAACAAAATTATACTATGCGTGGCCTTCTAATTGTAATAAAATGCCTAGACATCTCGGAGATGCCATTTAGTGAATTTTATGATTTTTCCACGAAGTTAAAAACGTGTAATTTGCGTTAGGCATGTTATTCTAATAATGTATCTTCCTAAATTTGGGCGCGCATTTATGTGACCCAAATCCAAGTCTCAACGGTGTTAAAATATGCTGAAACCTAGATGCATTTATGTGACGTGGTTCAAGACGTGTTTTAATAACGTTGCAATATTCTGAAAAAATTGTTAAAAGCGGTAAAAGAAATAATTTAAAATTACACCATAGGTTGAACATGTATAAAAATCAGAATTTTAGCCAAATGTAATAGCTTAAGGGACCGTGCTGGACCACGGGATCCGAGGGTGCCTAACACCTTCCCTTGGGTCAACAAAATTCCTTACTTAGAATTTCTGGTTCGCAGACTCCATTTGGGCAGTAAAAAAATTTCCTCGATTTGGGATTCTAAATAAACCGGTGACTTGGGACACCAAAAGCCAAAGCCTATCCCAAGTGGCGACTCTGAACAAAAATCAAGTAAATAATCCCATTTCGAATAATGTCACTTTAATTGGAAAAACTCCCTTATACGTTTATCCTTTGGGGTAGCCATGTAAAAAAGGAGGTGTGACAGTGGCATAATCAATCAGGCCTTGTCCTCACATAATTATGAATCAATAACAACATGCTACGACGTGCAGCCCAATTCTCTAATATCCTTACAAAACAGGGCCTTAGACTCACTCAGTCATAACCTCTCAAGCCACTCGAGCTATCAGCAAAAATAGGGTACTCATCCCAAAATATCATTTTATCCATCAAAACGGAGTAATAAAGATTGAGTTATGAAATCAGTAAACACAACATGACTGAGTATAGATCTTAAATCAAAATAGTGAGAGGATAATAAGAAAAGGCCCCTAAGGGTCCAAACACCTTTGGCACAAGGACCAAATATGGAATTCAGCCCAATTTATAGAAATTTTTTCTAAATCACATAATTGTCATATATTTTCAGTCAATTACGCAACTTAATAGTTGATACGGGACGGACCAAGTCACAATCCTCATGGTGCACACCCACACACCCGTCACCTCGCATGTGAATCACCTCAAAGCAGTAAAACGATGTGCAATCCAGAGTTTCATACCCTCAAAAATCAATTTATAATCATTACTCACTTCAAACCACATAAATATCTTATAGTTTCAGTCAAATACGCAACTTAATAGTTGATACGGGATGAACCAAGTCAGAATCCCCAATGGTAGATGCACACATGCCCGTCACCTAGCATGTGCATCACCTCAAAGCAGTAAAACCATGCGCAATCAACGGTTTCATACCCTCAAGACTCGATTTACAATCATTACTCACCTCAAACTGATCAAATCCCTACTTCGCGATGCCATTACCTCTAGAATCGGCCTCCAACCGTCCCGACTCTAACCAAAAATAATACAATATAATCAATATAGGCCAAGGGAATAATTCCAAATGAAAAACTATCAATTTATACCAAAATCTTGAGATTAACCCAAACTCGACCTCGGGCCCACTTTTTGGAATCCGAAAAAAATCATAAAGCTAGAAACCCCTTTTCACCCACGAATCTATACATACCAAATTCATCAAATTCCGATATCAATTGTTCCCTTAAATCCTAATATCAAACTCTTCAATTTCCAAGCCCTAACCCCTCAATTTCATCCCTAATTTCTATTAATTTCATGCTTAAACAACTAAAAATCACCATAACTACGAGTATTGAGCTCAAGCAACTTACCTCAATGGAAAACCACTTGATTGCCTCTTCAAAGCTCTCCAAAAACTTCAAATTTAGATAAAAATGGTAAAGAATGACAAAAATTCATGAATGGTTATTTATATACCTTATGGCCAGGCATCTCGCACCTGCAACCTAAATTCTCGCATCTGTAGTCCAAGAACCGCGCCTATGGATTTCACTTATCCGCCTAGATCCCGCTTCTGTGGTGACCACACCGTACCTGCATCTCGTAGTTATGCTCCACCTTCTGCACCTGCAGTCCAACCTCAGATTCCAAATGCCGCATCTGCGGACCTTTCTGCATCTGCGGACATCGTGTAGTCCTTAATCCGCAAGTGCAGTTATGGCAGTTGAAGAAAATCTTCAGCATTTCCTCAAGTTCCATCCTTGGTCTGTCAATCATCCTAATCAACCAGAGGCCCTCGGGACCTCTACCAAACATACCAACAAGTCAGATATCAATATATAAACTTAGTCGAGTCTCCGAAACACCCAAAACAAAATCAAAACACCGAATTATTCTCGGATTCAAGTCTAAGAACTTCTAAACTTTCGGATTCTGCAACGATGCTGAAACCTACTAAACCTCATCCGATAACCTAAAATTTTGCACAGACATCAAAAATTGCACTACAAACCTACTCCAACTTCCAAAGTTCTTCCGATCCCGATATTAAAATTTCCACTGCCGACCGAAAATATCAAATTTCTAATTTCACCAATTCAAGCCTAATCCTACCACAAACCTCCAAATCACATTCCGGACGCGCTCCCAAGTCAAAATAACCTAATGGAGCTAATTGAATCATTAGAATTCACCTCTAAGATGGTTTACACATAAGTAATCATCCAGTTGACTTTTCCAACTTAAGCTTCTAAATAGGAGACTAAGTGTCTCATTCCACACCGAAACCACTCCGGAACCGTACCAACCGATACGATACAATGAATTATAGTTGAGGAACACATAAAGAAGCATACATAAAGAAAATAGGGTTAAAACTCATGAAACGAAAAGTGGGGTCGTTACACGAAAGTTGGCAATTTGAAGGTATGTAGAGTTTCTAAGTTTGACCGGAGGTTGACGTTAATGATAATGGGATGGATTGATGATCCAAATCTTGGAACGGGTTCATTATGTCATTTTGGACTTATTTATAAAGTTTCATTATAATCCGAATTGGTTAGCCTTGAATTAGACGCTTAGTTTAATGTTTGGAAATTATTATACTTAAGAGAAGTTCAACATGTGTTTTGACCGAATATTCTTAGTTTTGTTGTTAATTATTATGTTTTGAGCCTCTGGATAAGTTTGGGTGAGGTAACAGGACTTTTGTTTATGATTGGACGGGGTGCCGAGGTGCTCGGGTGTGTTTCAGATAGGTTCCAGACCATTTTTAAGGTTGTTAAAAGGTCTGGTGCTTGTACATAGCACCTGTAGAGCTAGGGTGCACATGCGCGAAGTAATATCTACAAATTGAGGGTTCGTAGATATGTAGAGGAGCCTGGTTGGGAAGTGGGCAACTTCTACGAGGGAGGTCCTTAGAAGCGGACATCACATTCGCAAAGGAGTTCCGCACCTGGGAAGTTTGATCGGCTGAGGGATGAGCAAATCTGGAACACACCTACGAGAGCAAATCACTTAGGCTTTTATATTTCGAAGGGTTACCTTTATTTTCATTACTTGGAGTTTTGGCGCTCAACTAGAGGCAATGTTTGGAGGAACTTCACCATATTTTATAGGTTAAATAATTTTTACTTGATTTTATAATTATATCTTATTTCCCCATATCATTACACAGTGATTATGGAATTTGAAAGAGAAATTTTGGGATACTGGTGCTAGATTTTAGAGAGTGGATAATTGAGATTTGAACCCCAATTTGGATCTAATTTGGATGAAACTTGTATATTTTGGCTCATATTTGAATGGGTAGCCGGGATTTGTGAGTTTTATAGGTTTTAGGTGTTACAAAATACTTTTAACGCTAGAGGGGGGGTGAATAGAATTATAATAAAAATAGCGTAAACTTGCGGAATTTAAAAATTGCAGGAATGAAATAAGTGCGATAAGTAAATAATAAAGAACAAACGCATCGATGTATCCTGGTTCACCACAACCCGTGGCTAGTCCAGTCCCCGAGAGACTCTCTCGAGATTTCCACTAACACTGTTTGTTGGAAACACGTTCTCAAGCCTTTATACTAAAACGTGTGTTTTTATGTGTAGGTTTTGATGAATGACAAACAAGCGCAAATTGATATATGACGAAGTTCAAGTACAAGCGCACAATTGGTGGATTACGAGATTCAAGCACAATACAAAGTTTTATAGCTTAAATGAGTCGTTCTTAATTGTGATCTTGATCCGACAACTTGACTCATGACATGGCTTCTCTCGTAAAATTATTTTTACAAAATCATGCATATTTAATTTAATGCTATGTAATATTAAATCATGCATATTTACTTCAGTCAAAATGATTTTTAAACATGCCTCTAAAATCTGGACTAAGATAATCGATTATGTACTTATGATAATCGATTATGTTAAGCCAAGACTGCATGACAATCGATTGTGAACTAAATGACAATCGATTGTGTTAAGGCAGTGAGCATCAGGTTTTTCAAACCTGCATGACAATCGATTGTGAACCTTATGACAATCGATTGTGATGAGGAAGTGTACATCAAAGTTTTTCAAAACTCAGAATAATCGATTGTGAAGCTAATGACAATCGATTGTGAAGAGACAGTGTCCATCAGATTTTTCAAAGTCACAAAATATCGATTGTGAACATATGACAATCGATTGTGTTGAGGCAGTGTCTTCCAGACTTTTTCAAAGTTATTAAATAATCGACTGTGAGTATATAACAATCGATTGTCACGAGGCAGTGTCTAAAATGATTTTCAAAGTCTGATAAATAATCGATTGTTAACATTGCACAATCGATTGTGAAGCTGACCGTTATCGTAAAGTTTTCAAATACCGTCAGGTAATCGATTGTTGATTTTGTACAATCGATTGTTGAAATTAAAATCTGGAAAAGATTTTTTGAACGTTGCTGAATAATCGATTGTCGATTTTGTACAATCTATTGTTGAAATTAAAATCTGGAAAGGATTTTTTGAACGTTGCTGAATAATCGATTATTGATTTTGTATAATCGATTGTTTTGCGTAAAATATGAAAATGATTTTTTGAACGTTACCAATAATCGATTGTTGATCTTGGACAATCGATTGTTAAGCGTAAAATCTGGGATTGATTTCTGGAACGATTGGCAAACAATCGATCGTGACTTCTTGACAATCGATTGTCACACAGTAAAATCAGCAACTCTTAATTGGCAATTAGGCAACGGTAATACCAAGTTTTTCAACTATAAATACAGCTTCATTTCAGTGTTTTAAACACAACAACATACAACAACTGATCATACAATTGCTATAAGCTTGCATTCTCTATTACTTATCATTTTATATTCATTACATAAATTTTGAGAGCCATATTATTGTTCAAAGTTGTTGTGATCTTGAGCTTACTTCTTTCACTCATATCTACTCATTAAGGAGTGTTTTGTTTGAGTGTTTAGTGTTTTGTACACTTGTAAGAGAATTGTGATTCTCTTGTTGTAAGGAACTTGTGTTTCCTTGGTCGAAGTCTTGGAGTGTTGTATCTCCGAGCAAGATTGTTGAGGCTTGTGTCCTCAGATTGTAAAGGTTGGTTAGGCACCCGTAAGCTTAACTGTGAAGTCTTGGAGTGTTGTATCTCCGAGCAAAGGTGTTAAGGCTTGTGTCCTTAAGTTGTAAAGGTTTGTTGAGCACCCGTAAGCGTGACAAGTTAGTGGAAAATCTCGAGAGAGTCTCTCGGGGACTGGACTAGCCACTTGTTGTGGTGAACCAGAATACATCGGTGCGTTCTTTCCTTTTTGTTTACTTAACGCACTTATTTATTTCCTGCAAATTTCAAATTTCGCAAGTTTACGCTAAATTTTATTATAACGCTATTCACCCCCTCTCTAGCGTTAAGCGTATTATCTAACAATTGGTATCAGAGCCCAACCCTCTGAAGACTTAACAGTTTGAGAGAACCATCCATGGCTTCTACTCGTGACTCTTTTGCAGGAATAGGTGAAGGTGATTTTAACATGTTGCCCCCAATATTTGATGGAAATAATTACTTATATTGGAAAGATCGGATGATAATTTTCATCACAGCCAACAACTTTTATCTATGGCAAATCATCAAGCATGGTGATCAAATGACAACAAAAGTTGGGAAAGCCAAGGTAAGTGAATACAACACTAATGCAATAAATATGTTGTATAGCGCCTTGAATCAGGAAGACTATCAGAAAATTTTCCACTACAAAACCGCCAAAGAGATGTGGGATAAGCTGGAGGAAATGTATGAAAGCATGCCTCAAAAAGCGGACAACTCATATGATGAATCAACTGGCCAATGTCTCGTGGCAAACGAAGAAGAGGTAAGTACGTCCAACTCTCACTCGCTTGAAGAAATGCAAAATGCTTATAATAAATTACATAGTGAGTTTGTTGATGCTTCCAAGACTATTAAAGATTTGCAGAAAACTCTGTCGTTGCAAGAAAAAGATTTTCAAAAACAACTCTCTCTAAAAGAAAAAGATTTTGAAAAACTGGTTTTAGAAAATGAGAAGTTGAAAGAGAAAAACAAGTTTTTTGGAAAAAGAAGCACCGATAAGCCCGAAAGCTCTATTAGAAAGTGTACTTCTTGCTTGCATCTCAAAAATGAAGTAGAAAGGCTTAAAGGCACATTAGATAAGTTTAATTCTTCGCACAAAAATTTGAATGATGTTCTTGATAATTTGAAGTCAACCAAGCATGGCATAGGGTTTACGAATGAGCCTAAAGAAAAGGTTGAAGCTAAACCCCAACAACCTAAGGCTCAACCTAGGACAAATAATAAAAATGCTTATCCTAGAAATAGCAATCTTAGAACCAATATGCATGCTAGACTAAATGTTGAACATTTTAGAAGACCTAGCAATGACTTACCACCTAGAAATAACTATCCTAGAAATGATGCATATTATAGGCCAAATACTAGAAGGAATTTTGAACCCTTTAGAGCACCTAGAAATGATTTCCAACGTAGAAATTATTATTCTAGAAATGCTGCTCATAGTAGGAGAAATGATGTTGATAAAGCGTGCAATAGTCATAATGCTGAAAATAGAGTAAACCATTTTCGTCCGTCAAGTTACTATGAACCTAGAAGGATGCATAACCCCAACGTGACTTGTCATTATTGTAGACGTATTGGTCATACTGCTCCTGCATGTTTTACACGACATAGACATATCACTCAATCGCATCATTATGATATGCCTAACCCCCAAGGACCCAAAATAGCATGGGTACCAAAAGATCATTAATCTGTTTTGCAAGTGTGCTTGAAAGGCTACAGTATTGTAGTAGATGCCCCGAGCATGACACCTCATTGCATCAAGAGGAAATTTCGGTTAGTTATCCTTTTTTGACAAAAACCGAATTGTTGATATGTGCTAGCAACCAATATTAACTTATTTGTTGTTAATTTGGTTCCCTTATTGTTGAATCTTTAAGCTTAGTCGTAATAGTTGATGTGCGTTAACAATTGAGATATCCTTGTCAACAACCAATATCAATTAGCTTTGTTGATTCATATGTTGAAAACGTGTTGTTAAATGACAATTGGTGTCAATTAGTTTACTTGTTAGTTATCTTCTTTTAATAGATCAAAACTGTTGATATGTATTAACAGTTAGCTTGATAAAATCATTTCATTCATGATTTGATAATTGCTATCTGTGGTTTAAATAACTGTTAGTATACTGTGTGGTGTGTATTATCTATTAGCATATTCTTCAAAAAGTTTTCACTCACGTTTTTGATGAATGCTACCCTCAGCTTTGAAAAGTAATTGAGATGTCTCATGTTTCTAACAATTGACATAAATCCTTCTGTTAAAAATCGTCTCTTGATGAACACATCCTTTGGTCTGGATAATGGTTGGTATGTTCTTCAAAATTCGATGTATGGTTGATCTGTTAACAGTCAACACTCATTTGTAATATGCTTTACTAAAAATAACAATTTGTATCACTGTTAATAAAATAACTTTTGGTACACTTGTTATGTCATCCAACAAATGGGTTTATCATTGTTTTATAACAATTGGTATATCTATGTCTTGTTGGTATGTCTTGATAAATTTCTGAAATAGATTGCATGAAGTTTACTATCTTTTTGATGACAGAATTTCAAAACAACTCTCTATATTGGCAATGTTATTTTCTTTAAACTCTCATGCCACTAATATCTTGAATTCCAAATCTTGTGGAAAATGATATCTTAGAAAATATTTGTATTACTTTGGAGCAACTAATAAGTGTCATGCAAGGAATCTGTAAATGGCATTTGAGATATCATTGATAAACAAGCTTAATTTCTTCTTGGAGCTGCAAATTAAGCAAATGAAAGAGGGAACTTTCATTTGTCCATCTAAATGTCGCAAGGAGTTGCCAAATCAATTCGAAAAGAGCAAAATCAAACCAATGGTCACTTCAATGAATTTAGATGACCATATTGACAGAAATGTGAAAGGTAAGACGAGCAATACCAAGAACTACACAGGTATGATCATTCCTCACTTTACCTTATTGCTAGTAGACTTGATAAAATATTTAGCGTTTAATGTTGTGCTAAATATAAATCATGTCCAAATGAAGTATTGAATGCGGGTAAACGTTGATCTAAATGCATACATCTTAGGTTGCATTTATATTTTAATTACTGACTTGAGCGTCCGAGACGTTTAATTCTATTTTGCATGTATCACCCTAAAGGTAGGGGGAATTATTACGTTTTGGCACAAAACAATCGATTGTTCCAAGAAAATAATCGATTATCTTACTGTGCAGAAAATCGATTAGCAGTATCACTAATCGATTGTTTATGGTTTATGTTTATTATGCAGTTTTGTTAAATAATTGATTCTTTAGCTGCAAAATCGATTTCCGTCTCAGCCATTCAGCAATGCTTTTCCAAAACAATCGATTGTTTCAAAATATAATCGATTATTCTCAAAATCAGAAAATTTCTGTGCTCACTGTAACATAACAATCGATTACCATATTTTGACAATCGATTATTTCATGTCAGTAATTCAAATTTCTTTACCGTTTGGTTCTGCAATCGATTTGTGTCAGTTCCGAGATTCAGTCAAATCTTAATGACAATCGATTATCTCATTCCAACAATCGATTGTCTAATGGTCAGTAAGATTTATTTTTACCATTTCTGACTGTTTCAGCTTTCAATTCTCTGCAGATTTCTTCCATTAATGAAATGCCTTTCTCCCCTTTATAAATAGGCTCCATATATGTTCTTTTATATTTCACTCAAGCATCGACTTTAGCTCTCAAACTATCAAAATTCTTTCAGGTCTCTTGCAAATTCCAGCAATACTCAGTGAAAATGTCGGGCCGTCACTCCAAATGTTCCCGTTCTGCTAGGCATGGTGCATCCTCCTCTGCTGCTCCAAACTATCCTTATCAAGATGGTTCCGTTCTATATTTTAATTCTGACATCGAGCTTACTCGTTTTTTAACAAAATTTGAAAAGCGCGACATTCTTCCTCCCCGCTTTTCAACCAACAAGTATCTTGAATCTTATGGCCCTGGTGCAAATATGCTCAAAAATTGTCAACTTCTTGACTTCTTACTTCTTACCCATCCTTACATCAATACTACACTGATTCAAGCATTTTACTCCAACCTTCATGAGGATGATGACGGTGAGCTTGTGACAAATATAAATGGTGTTCAAATTCTTCTTTCCGATGAAAACCTTCATACCATTGCCCGTCTTCCTCATAATGGTGAAGACATTTTTCGGTACATCGGAGAGGCCGGAGCCCTTTTTGATGAAACAGTCCTCCTACATCAAACCGGACTTACTTCTTATGATCCAAATCTTTCTTCCCGTCGTCCTACAATTACGGGAATGGATCCCAATTATCGGTTGATTTTATATTTCATCACCCGAGTCCTCAAGCCTCGTAAGCATAACCATACTACCATTTCCCAAGAGGACACCAAGCTCATGCATGCCATAATAACCGGAGCTAACGTCAATTGGTGTCGGTTCGTCAAGATTCACATGCGTGACGCTATCGGAGATGATAGGCCTCTTCCTTATGCTCTCCTCATCATGAATTTTCTTGAAGCCTCCGGATTCATCACTTCCAACGGTCCTCTCAAAAAGAGTACCAAGAAGTGGGAAATTTCAGAATCCTCCTTTCATCATGACGGTGATCATGCAGCGCCTGCTCATCCTCCAACCCGTCGAACTCGTCCGCCTCAAGATCCCACTCTCCAATCCATTTCCGACCAAATTGCTTCCTTGACCACCTCTGTTGGTCAATTGACAAATGAGATCCATGGATATTTTGACCATGTTCATTATCCATATGCGGGTCTTGTTCCCTTCGAAGCAGTGCCGGATGATGAGGCGGGAAATGATGATGAATGATTTCTTTGTTTTTGGTTCTATTGTGATATGTTTTATTGTCCCCTCCTTATGTAATTGTTTTCTCTTTCCAATAAAAATACAAGTTTTATTTACATCTTTGGCATCTTCTTATATTATTTTTGCTAATGGCAAAAGGGGGAAGATAACGGGTATGCACTCTCAATATTTATAAGCTTAAATTGAGAGGGAATACATATATTGAGGGGGAACAAATGCATGTCTTGAATCGTCATTATAAATTGTTTAAGTTGCATATCCCGCTTAAAGTTTGCCATTATCAAAAAGGGGGAAATTGTTGGAAACACGTTCTCAAGGCTTTATACTAAAACGTGTGTTCTTATGTGTAGGTTTTGATGAATGACAAACAAGCACAAATTGATATATGACGAAGTTCAAGTACAAGCGCACAATTGGTGGATTACGAGATTCAAGCACAATACAAAGTTTTATAGCTTAAATGAGTCGTTCTTAATTGTGATCTTGATCCGACAACTTGACTCATGACATGGCTTCTCTCGTAAAATTATTTTTACAAAATCATGCATATTTAATTTAGTGCTAAATGATTTTAAATCATGCATATATACTTCAGTCCAAATGATTTTTAAACATGCCTCTAAAATCTGGACTAAGATAATCGATTATGTACTTATGATAATCGATTATGTTAAGCCAAGACTGCATGACAATCGATTGTGAACTAAATGACAATCGATTGTGTAAAGGCAGTGAGCATCAGGTTTTTCAAACCTGCATGACAATCGATTGTGAACCTTATGACAATCGATTGTGATGAGGCAGTGTACATCAAAGTTTTTCAAAACTCAGAATAATCGATTGTGAAGCTAATGACAATCGATTGTGAAGAGACAGTGTCCATCAGATTTTTCAAAGTCACAAAATAATCGATTGTGAACATATGACAATCGATTGTGTTGAGGCAGTGTCTTCCAGACTTTTTCAAAGTTATTAAATAATCGATTGTGAGTATATAACAATCGATTGTCACGAGGTAGTGTCTAAAGTGATTTTCAAAGTCTGATAAATAATCGATTGTTAACATTGCACAATCGATTGTGAAGCTGACCGTTATCGTAAAGTTTTCAAATACCGTCAGGTAATCGATTACTGATTTTGTACAATCGATTGTTGAAATTAAAATCTGGAAAAGATTTTTTGAACGTTGCTGAATAATCGATTGTCGATTTTGTACAATTGATTGTTGAAATTAAAATCTGGAAGGATTTTTGAACGCTGCTGAATAATCGATTACTGATTTTTTACAATCGACTGTTTTGCGTAAAATCTGAAAATGATTTTTTGAACGTTACCAATAATCGATTGTTGATCTTGGACAACCGATTGCTAAGTGTAAAATCTGGGATTGATTTCTGGAACGATTGGCAAACAATCGATTGTGACTTCTTGACAATCGATTGTCACACAGTAAAATCAGCAACTCTTAATTGGCAATTAGGCAACGGTAATGCCAAGTTTTTCAACTATAAATACAGCTTCATTTCAGTATTTTAAACTCAACAACATACAACAACTGATCATACAATTGCTATAAGCTTGCATTCTCTATTACTTATCATTTTATATTCATTACATAAATTTTGAGAGCCATATTATTGTTCAAAGTTGTTGTGATCTTGAGCTTACTTCTTTCACTCATATCTACTCATTAAGGAGTGTTTTGTTTGAGTGTTTAGTGTTTTGTACACTTGTAAGAGAATTGTGATTCTCTTGTTGTAAGGAACTTGTGTTTCCTTGGTCGAAGTCTTGGAGTTTTGTATCTCCGAGCAAGATTGTTGAGGCTTGTGTCCTCAGATTGTAAAGGTTGGTTAGGCACCCGTAAGCTTAACAGTGAAGTCTTGGAGTGTTGTATCTCCGAGCAAAGGTGTTAAGGCTTGTGTCCTTAAGTTGTAAAGGTTTGTTGAGCACCCGTAAGCTTGACAAGTTAGTGGAAAATCTCGAGAGAGTCTCTCGTGGACTGGACTAGCCACTTGTTGTGGTGAACCAGAATACATCGGTGCGTTCTTTACTTTTTGTTTACTTAACGCACTTATTTATTTCCTGCAAATTTCAAATTCCGCAAGTTTACGCTAAATTTTATTATAACGCTATTCACCCCCTCTCTAGCGTTAACCGTATTATCTAACACTGTTAAGCTTACGGGTGCTCAACAAACCGTTACAACCTGAGAACTTGAGTCACACAAGTCTCAACAACCTTTGCTCGAAGATACAACACTTCAAGACTTCAACCAAAGGAATCACAACGTTCCTTCTTACAATACAAGGGAACAACTTTCCCTTCAAGTGTATAAAAACAGTTTGCACTCAAAACAAGACGCTCCTTATGAGTAGATATGAGTAAAATAAATACGCTCAAGAGCGCAACAACTTTCGTCAACAATTTGGCTCTAAAAAACTTATGTAATAAATAGAAAATGATGAATAAGAGAGTATGCAAGCTTTAGCAATAATATTGTAAGTTGTTGTGTTTGTAAGACTGATTTGAAGATGTATTTATAGTGTCAAAACCATGCATTACCGTTGCCTAATTGCCAATTAAGAATTGCTGATTTTGTGCTATGACAATCGATTGTCTACTCGGCACAATCGATTGTTTTTCAATCGTTCCAAAAATCATTCCCAGATTTTACGCCATATAACCGATTACTGGCAACGTTCAAAAAATCATTTCCAGATTATACGTAAAACAATCGATTGTCAGAGATATACAATCGATTACTTGGCAACGTTCAAAAAATCTTTTTTCAGATTTTACTTCAAACAATCGATTACTAAAATCCTATAATCGATTATCTGATGGAGTTTGAAAATATTTTGGCAACAGTCATTTACATAATCGATTATGCTATATGGACAATCGATTATTTATCAGTCTTTGAAAAATCTAATAGACACTGTCTCAACACAATCGATTGTCATAAGGTTCACAATCGATTATTTTATATCTTTGAAAAATCTGATAGTCACTGCTTCAACACAATCGATTGTCATAGGGTTCACAATCGATTATTTTGTAGCTTTGAAAAATCTTATGGACACTGCCTCAACACAATCGATTGTCATAAGGTACACAATCGATTGTCATGCAGATTTCAAAAATCTGATGGACACTGCCTTAACACAATCGATTGTCATTAGGTTCACAATCGATTATCTTGCGGCTGCCTTAACATAATCGATTATCATAAGTACATAATCGATTATCTTTGTCCAGATTTTAGAGGCATGTTTAAAAATCATTTTGCTGAAATAAATATGCATGATTTAAAATCATTTTGTTCTAAATTAAATATGCATGATTTGATCAAACATGATTTTACGAGAGAAGCCAAGTCTTGAGTTAAGTTGTCGGATCAGGATCACAATTAAAGAATGACTCATGTATAACTTTGTTTAGTCTTGATCTTTGTTTGTCTTGTGCTTGAACTTCGATACGTGATATTTGTGCGCTTGTGCTTGGACCTCGTCATATGTCAATTACACATCGTTTGTCATTTATCAAAACCTACAAATATGAACACACGTTTAGTTTAATGCCTTGAGAACGTGTTTCAACAATTTCCCCCTTTTTGATAATGGAAAACCTTAATCGGGATATGCAGATTAGATAGTTCATAATGACGATCCAAGACAAGTAAAGACATGCAATTAGTTCATGCAATTAGTTCCCCCTCAACATGTGAATTCCCCCTCAATTTATGCCAATAAATATTAAGTGCATAGCCCTTATTCTTCCCCCTTTTGACATTAGGAAAAACAAAATACGTAATATCATGTTTATTGATCAACAAAAAGGTGTTTACATAAACGAGATAATAAAACATAGAACAAGAAGCAAATAAAGAAATTATTCATTATTATCATTTCCCGCCTCGTCATCCGGCGCTGCTTCATAAGGAACAAGTCCATCATATGGATAGTGAATATGATCAAAATATCCATGGATCTCATAAGTCAATCTATTGACGGAGGTGGACAAAGAAGCAAGTTGGTCGGAAATAGTTTGGAGTGTAGGAGCTTGAGGCTGACGCGTTTGACGAGTTGGAGGAGGAGCAGGAGCTGCATGTTCGCCGTCATGGGGAAAGGAGGAATCGGAAATTTCCCATTTCTTGGTGTTCTTTTTGAGCGGACCGTTGGAGGTGTTGAACCCGGAGGCTTCAAGAAAATTCATTATAAGAAGGGCATAGGGAAGTGGTCTATCGTCCCCGATGGCATCAAGCATGTGGATTTTGATGAACTTACACCAATTGATGTGAGCCCCGGTAATAATGGCATGCATTAGCTTTGCGTCCTCTTGGGAAAGAGTGGTATGATTATGCTTGCGTGGTTTGAGGACTCGGGTTATGAAGTAGAAAATTAAACGATATTCGGGGAGCATGCCCGTGATGGTAGGATAGCGATTGGACAGATTAGGATCATAAGCTCCAAGTCCAATTTGGTTTAGGAGAATTCGTTCATCAAATAAGGCGCCGTCTTCTCTAATGTAGAGAGAAATGTTTTCCCCACTTCGAGGCAGGTGAGAAATAGAATGTAAGTTTTCATTGGTTAAAAGAATTTAAACACCATTAATGTTTGACACAAGCTCACCCTCGTCGTCCTCATGAAGATTAGAGTAGAAGGCTTGAATCAAGAGAGGATTAATGTGAGGATAGGATAGATATAGGAAATCAAGAAGTTGGCATTCCCTAAGCATGTTTGCAGCTGCAGCGGGAGCGCTTGATTCAAGATATTTGCTGGTGGAAAAGCGAGGAGGAAGAATTTTACGCTTTTCAAATTTTGTCATGAATCGAGTTAATTCGGATTCAGTGTTGAACTGTAGGACAGAGCCATCTTGGTAAGGAAAATTGGGAGGAGGAGGAGCAGTAGAAGAAGATGCACCATGTCTGCCGGAGCGGGAACGTTTTGTGTGTCTGCTCGTCATTTTCAATAAGTAGTAATAGCCTTTGTAAGAATTTTTGAGAGATTTTTGAAAGTTTGGGAGATAAGATTGATGCTTGAGTGAAGCAATTGAAGACATATGATACCTTTTTATAATGAGAAGAATGACATTTCATTTGTGGTGAAAATCTGCAGAAATTTAAGAGCAAAAACGGTCAGAAACGGTAAAAGAAATTTGCACTGTCCATTACACAATCGATTGTGGAATTGAAACAATCGATTGTTATGGAGTTTTTGAATTGTACTCGGAAATGGCAAAAAATCGATTGTGGGAATCTTGCAGGACCAAACGGTAACAAATATTTGAATTACTGACAAAAAATAATCGATTGTTGAATTATGGTAATCAATTGTTATGACACAGTGTGCAAAGTGATTTTCTGACTCGGAAAATAATCGATTATACTTTTGTGACAATCGATTGTTTTAGGAAAGCAGTGCTGAATGGCCGAGACGGTCAAGAAAAATTTAAGCAATATATTGATTTTCTGTCATAATAAGGATAAGACGTAAATAATCGATTAGTGATACTTGCTAATCAATTTTCCGGCACAGTGAGCATGATATTCGATTATTGATTGACATAATCGATTGTTCTACATCATTGCCTCATAATTCCCCCTGCCTTTAGGGCGATACCTGCAAAAGGGAATTAGACGTCTCCGACGCTCAAGTTAGTAATTTGTAAAGAAATAATGACTTAAATCAATGTGAAGTCAAGAATTCCGAGTTTGCTATAAATTCGGCAAATATTTTTTTTCTCTAAAAGGCCTTGTGAAGATGTTGGCCAATTGAGAACGTGATCTCTTAAGAAGTGTGTCCTAAGGTGTTCTTAAGAGTGTTTCGAGTACTTACCTGTTGTTTAATGTCGCCAATTACCTGTTCGAGAGGATGGTCTTTGATTGTCCTCCATGCGTTTGGCAGTTTCGTCTGTTTTTCTAGTTGTGGCGCTTCCTCCGATAATTGCTCCAAGATTTCATCTTGAATTTCCTTAGGAGTTTCCTCTTGTACCTTGTCTTCAGGACTTATTGAGTTTAAGATACCTGCAGGATCAAAACAGAATCCTTTCTCGCCAAGCGAGCATTATTTTCGGAAAATACAATATGAGGGGATTCCTCCACAGTTTTGGTTCTATTATTGAATACCCTATATGCCTTGCTACAAGATGAATAACCAATAAAAATTCCTTCATCGGATTTGGCATCAAACTTTCCCAAATTGTCTTTTCCATTGTTATGAATAAAGAATTTACAACCGAATACTCTAAGATGGGAGATGTTTGGTTTCCTTTCCTTATAGAGTTCATAGGGAGTTTTCATGAGTATTGGCCTAATGACTACTCTGTTTAAAACGTAGCATGCGGTACTCACGGCATCCGCCCAAAAATGTTTGGGAATCTAGCCTCATCGAGCATGGTTCTAGCCATCTCTTCGAGACACCTATTTTTCCTTTCCACCACTCCATTTTGTTGTGGTGTGCGTGGATCAGAGAAGGTGTGCTCGATATCGAGTTCGTCACAAAAGTTCGCGAAGAGATTGTGATCGAACTCTCCCCCATGATCACTTCTTATTGAAGTGACGGTTGTGTCCTTTTCATTTTGAACACGTTTAAGAAAATATTTAAAATTATGAAAAGCTTCACTTTTATGAGCAAGAAATAGAGTCCATGTAAATCTAGAATAATCATCAACAATAACAAAAGCATAACGATTTCTACCAAGGCTTTCAATGCGAGATGGTCCAAAAAGGTCCATATGAAGAAGTTGCAATGGTCTAGTAGTTGAAACAATATTTTTCGATTAAAAGAAGCTTTTGTTTGCTTTCCTTTTTGACAAGAGTCGCAAATAGAGTCTTTTTCAAATTTCAAATTTGGAAGACCAATAACTAGATTTTGTGAAGCCAATTTGTTTAAAAGATGCATGTTGATGTGAGCTACTCTAGGATGCCATAACCACATATCATCTTCTTTGCTCATAAGACAATTCACATATTCAAAAGAAGAATTTTCGAGATCAACCATATAGATGTTATCCATTCTAAAACCACGAAGAATAATTTTAAAATCGCTACGGTGAAAAACTAAGCATTCATTTGAATCAAATAAAACAAGATTTCCCTTGTCACATAATTGACTTATGCTCAAGAGATTATGTTTTAGACCCTTAACTAGCAATATATGCTTAATGGAAGAAGGTTCATCCTTACCGACCGATCCAATGCCGATAATTTTTCCCTTGTTGTTATCTCCAAAGATAACGCTTCCTCCTTCCTTGTGTTCTAGTTGAAGGAACTTGGATTCGTCTCCCGTCATGTGTTTGGAGCATCCACTATCAAGGTACCAAAGTACACTTGATCCCTTCAAACATACCTACAAGACAAATTAATGAGTCTTTGGTACCCAAGCTGTTTTGGGTCCTTGAGAGTTAGGTGCAACATGCTGTTGTGCTTGACAAGCATTTAAGTATCTATGTCTGGTGAAACAAGAAGGAGCAATATGTCCAATTCGATTGCAATAATGACAAATGACATTTGGATTATGCATTCGTCTAGGTTGATAGTAATTGGATGGACGAAAATTGTTTACTCTACTTTCGACAATATGACTATTACGCATTTCATGAAAATCATTTCTCCTACTATTTGTTCTAGGATATGCAGCATTTCTAGAATAATTATTTCTAGGTTGAAACCCATTTCTAGGAGTCCTAAAATGTTCAAAGTTTCTGCTAGGATATGCATCATTTCTAGAATAGTTATTTCTAGGTTGAGGGCCATTTCTAGGTGTCCTAAAATGTTCAAATTTTCTTCTAGTGTTTGGTCTAGCATGAATGTTGATTCTAGGATTGTTATTTCTAGGATGAACATTTGTTTTATTTATCCTAGGTTGAGCCTTAGGTGGTTGGGGTTTGGCTTCAACTTTTTCTTTAGGCTCGTTTTTAAAACCTATCCCATGTTTGGTCGATTTCAAATTAACAAGAACCTCATTCAAATTTTTATGAGAAGAATTGAACTTATCTAAGGTGCCCTTAAGTCTTTCTACCTCACCTTTTAGATGCATGCAAGAAGTACAATTTTTACTAGAACTCTCGGGTTTGTCGGCGCTTCTCTTGCCGAAAAATTTGTTTTCTTCTTTCAACTTCTCATTTTCCAAAATCAGTTTTTCCAAATCCTTTTCTTTCAAAGAGAGTTGTTTTTCAAAATCTTTTTCTTTCAAAGAGGCATTCTCCTTAATGCTTTTAACAGTTTTGGAAGCTTTAATGAATTCACTATACAACTCATCAAAGGCATTTTGCATTTCCTCAAGAGAATAGAAGTTTTTGGAAGAAATTTGACATACCTTTTCTTGATTGTTTTCGTGAGCCGTGAGACAAAGATTTGCGGCTTCGTCTTCTTCTTCCTCACTTGACTCGTCTCCGGAGTCGCCTCCCCAAGATATGTATGCTCGTTGTTTCTTGAAGGGTTTCTTTTCCTTCTTGGCATTTGGGCAATTTGATTTAATATGCCCGGATTCTCCGCACCCATAGCACTTTATTTGATCTCCTTATTGTTTGCCTTTTCGTTCATACTCTTTTCGCATGAACTTTTGAAATCTCTTAATAACAAGTCCGAACTCGTTATCTCCGTCCTCATCATTTTGAGGTTGGCTTGTGCTTGCCTTGAGGGCGATTCTTTGTTTCCTTTGATCATTAACAAGAGGGTTAAGTATAGTAGATTCATAAGTATTAAGATTACCTCTTAATCCGTCGATGGTGACATTTGAAATGCCAATAGACTCTTGAATCGCGTCGGCCTTTGAGCGCCATTCCGTAGTGAGACTTCGGAGGATTTTTCGGACAAGTTCTTTATCCGTGAAGGTCTTCTTGAGAGCATGTAAGTCATTTACGATTTTTGAAAATCGTTCGAATATGTCATCGACCCTTTCGCCTTCCTTCATATGAAACAGTTCATATGCATGGGTTAGAAAATCAACTTTAGCCTCTCTTACCTGGTCCGTACCTTCGTACGTGATTTCCAGCTTATCCCACATTTGCTTCGCCGTTGTGCAACATGATATTTTTCTGTAATCATCAGCGTTTACAGCACAATATAATAGGTTGATGGCTTTAGCATTGTTCTGCACTTTTCGGATATCATCCGCGTCGTATTCATCTTCGGATTTTGGAACCCATTCATTTTCAACCTTTTTGGTTGGAATTTGTTCTCCCTTCATTATAACCTTCCACAAATGAAAGCTATTCGATTGAACGAATATTCTCATCCTCTCCTTCCAGTACGTATAATTTGTGCCATCGAATAGTGGTGGTCGGGTGGAGCATTGTCCTTCACCTATTCCTGCAAAAGAATCACGAGTAGAAGCCATGGATTGTTTCTCTCAAACGGTTAAGTTTTTCAGAGAGTTGGGCTCTGATACCAATTGTTAGAAAATACGCTTAACGCTAGAGGGGGGGTGAATAGCGTTATAATAAAAATAGCGTAAACTTGCGGAATTTAAAAATTGCAGGAATGAAATAAGTGCGATAAGTAAATAATAAAGAACAAACGCACCGATGTATCCTGGTTCACCACAACCCGTGGCTAGTCCAGTCCCCGAGAGACTCTCTTGATATTTCCACTAACACTGTTAAGCTTACGGGTGCTCAACAAACCGTTACAACCTGAGAACTTGAGTCACACAAGTCTCAACAACCTTTGCTCGAAGATACAACACTTCAAGACTTCAACCAAAGGAATCACAACGTTCCTTCTTACAATACAAGGGAACAACTTTCCCTTCAAGTGTATAAAAACACTTTGCACTCAAAACAAGACTCTCCTTAAGAGTAGATATGAGTAAAATAAATACGCTCAAGAGCGCAACAACTTTCGTCAACAATTTGGCTCTCAAAAACTTATGTAATGAATAGAAAATGATGAATAAGAGAGTATGCAAGCTTTAGCAATAATATTGTCAGTTGTTGTGTTTGTAAGACTGATTTGAAGATGTATTTATAGTGTCAAAACCCTGCATTACTGTTGCCTAATTGCCAATTAAGAATTGTTGATTTTGTGCTATGACAATCGATTGTCTACTTGGTACAATCGATTGTTTTTTAATCGTTCAAAAAATCATTCCAAGATTTTGCGCCATATAACCGATTACTGGCAACGTTCAAAAAATCATTTCCAGATACTTAAAATAATCGATTGTCAGAGATATACAATCGATTACTTGGCAACGTTCAAAAAATCTTTTTTCAGATTTTACTTCAAACAATCGATTACTAAAATCCTATAATCGATTATCTGATGGAGTTTGAAAATATTTTGGCAACCGTCATTTACATAATCGATTATGCTATATGGACAATCGATTATTTATCAGTCTTTGAAAAATCTAATAGACACTGTCTCAACATAACCGATTGTCATAAGGTTCACAATCGATTATTTTATATCTTTGAAAAATCTGATAGTCATTGCTTCAACACAATCGATTGTCATAGGGTTCACAATCGATTATTTTGTAGCTTTGAAAAATCTTATGGACACTGCCTCAACACAATCGATTGTCATAAGGTACACAATCGATTGTCATGCAGATTTCAAAAATCTGATGGACACTGCCTTAACACAATCGATTGTCATTAGGTTCACGATCGATTGTCTTGCGGCTGCCTTAATATAATCGATTATCATAAGTACATAATCGATTATCTTTGTCCAGATTTTTAGAGGCATGTTTAAAAATTATTTTGCTGAAATAAATATGCATGATTTAAAATCATTTTGTTCTAAATTAAATATGCATGATTTGATAAAACATGATTTTATGAGAGAAGCCAAGTCTTGAGTTAAGTTGTCGGATCAAGATCACAATTAAAGAACGACTCATGTATAACTCTGTTTAGTCTTGATCTTTGTTTGTCTTGTGCTTGAACTTCGTTACGTGACATTTGTGCGCTTGTGCTTGGACCTCGTCATATGTCAATTACACATCGTTTGTCATTGATCAAAACCTACAAATATGAACACACGTTTAGTTTAATGCCTTGAGAACGTGTATCAACATTAGGGAGCGGTGTCACATTGAATTTTTTGTTGACTTTATGCAGTTGATTAAGATCGAGACTTTATGCTCCATAATTATGTCATTTAGCATTATTTGACACTGTGGTGTATTATTTGACTAGATTTGAGCTGTTCAGAGGTCGATTCGTGATGGAAGGCTTTTTGGAGTTTTGACTTGGCCCGTTTGAGGTAAGTATCGTGCCAATCCTTGGATGAGGGACTAGTTGCTTGAAATGTTAATGTTGGCTACATGCTAAGTGTGGCGTGCATGCGAAGGGTCGATCCCATGTGCATGGACCAAGATAATCCATATTCAGGATAGTCCTTAGGAAATAGTATGCCTTGTTTTAGATATTGTGATCCTTGGTATCATGCTTATTATATATATATATATGTGTGTGTGTGTGTGTGTGTGTGTGTGTGTGTGTGTATGTGTGTGTGTGTGTGTGTGACAAATTAACCTTGTGAATCACGTTAGAGATTAAATGTAGGTTTGTATTGTTTGAACATGATACTGGTTGTGGTATGGTATAACCGCCTAATTTAAATTTTAATTATACACTTCACACATGCATACACTTTATCATGCTCTTTTATAAGTCTATGAGTAGTTGATTTGATATCAATTAACTATACATGTGAATTCCTGTATATACTTTTATGTGTTATGGAATACTATGGTAGCATGTGAGTTGTTTGTGCGGGTTGAGTTTACTGTGGTACTTGAGCTGTCCATGCGGTAGCTATAATTATGGAAGGTGAGATAAGGATCCATTCCCCTGGGGTCATCCTCACATGTTTCTCCTTGATGACGTACATGCAGTTGTGAAAACTGAAAAGTACTAGGTTTTGTGTATCTTCTGTATATGCAAACTCCTTCGATGTATACGTGATTTTACCGCATATCTCCCATATATGTTAGATCAGGATCGTATACATGCCTTTATATGCATATCTTCTCTATATGTAGCTTTAGTTGATGAAATGACACACATTACATATCTTCTTGATATGTCTCTTTGTGTAGTTTGACTCGTCTTTTTATGTATATCATCTTTATATGTTGAGTTGTTATTCAATTTGATGTTAGTGCATGTCTTCTCTTGGATTATCTGTATTTTATGCATAGATTCTAGTATTGTTACTGCGTACTCGAATTGAAATCATGAATAATACAAATATATCACCTGAGTATCATTGGTAATTCTTGTTGCTACCTCTTCGATGTTAATCATGTTACTTACTAGCACATAGGATCAGTTGTACTCATACTACACTCTGCACTACAAATGGACCCAGCTGAGCATCTTGAGGTTGAGTTATTGTTGCGTTGTTGAGTAAACCTTTTTCCCATTTGTAGTCCCAAGGGTCTCTTCCTATCTTCTTTATTATTGTGTTGGTCAAAAAATATTCTATATTATCATATTTGTACTCATATTATAGAGCTCATGACTCTGTATTACTTGTTCTGGGGGTTATGTATTGTTGTAGTCTTTATTTATGGCTATTTGACTCTCAATATTAATTATTTTGTAATTTGCTATCGTGTTTCATTATTTTTATTGTGATTGGCTTGCCTAGAAAGTGGGTTAGGCGCCATCACGACCAATGGTGGTTTTGGATCATGAAAAGTTGGTATTAGAGCCCTAGGTTCATAAATTATATGAGTCATAAGCAAGTTTAGTAGAGTCATGCGAATCGCAATGGAAATGTCTCTACTTATCTTCGAGAGGATATCATACTGTTAGGAAAATGTCTCATTCTTTTGCTCTCCATTGGGCGGATTTGTTTATGTTGAAGTTTGAGACTCTTCTCTTCTATTGTCTCAGAGATGGTGAGGACATAATCTTCTAGTTCAGTGGAAGAGGTGCTAGTACTCCAGGCTAGGGATGTGAGAGGCCGGGGCCGAAAAAAGGATAGGGATAGAGTGCACACCGCAACTAAAGGTCCCGCAAGAGACACCGCTGTGGATCCACCAGTAGCTCCTATTGAGGAGCATATTCCAAATATGTCTAGCCATTGGGACCGCTCCAACAGTTAAGGGACCTATTGTTGCACCTAGTGTTTAGGTGACTTTGGCTCAGATTCTGAGTGTGTATTTAATATTGGCTCATGCGGGTAGGATTTCAGTTGCACCAGCGACCTTACTGGATGGGGACGAGCCCAGACTCCAGCCACACGTACACTAGAGCAGTTGGCTCAAGGTTATCAGAACTAGGGTTTATCAGCAGATACCACACACTTTGGGTCTAATGACGTAAATGGAGTTGATTTTACTATGTTCTATATGGCAGGTCCAGCCTACAGATGGTGTCAGTCTGGCAGATCTATAAGCTGAGTAGTCTAGTTGATGCAACACCACTCACATGGCCTCAATTCTCAATTCTCTTCTTAGAGAAGTTCATTCCACAAAATCACAGAGACTAGTTGCGCAGTGAGTTTGAGCATTTATGCAGTGGAGAGCATGACCTTGATGTAGTATGAGATGGGGTTCATAGAGATGGAACAACACATTATGCTTTTTATCCACTAAGAAGGAGAGGTTTGGAGATTCATTGAGGTCCTCAACTTTGGTATCCGATATGAGATGGCCCGGGAAGCCGAGATTGACACTAATTTTCATCAGGTTATTGTGATTGTCAGGCGCTTGGACCGTATTCGCAAGTAGGAAAAAGAGGAGCGGGATTCCCAAAAGGCTCGTGGTTCGGGTGGTTTTGGTGATGCCTTATTTGGAGGCCAGGGACATCACAGAAGAGGTCATACTTTCAATCCTATTGTACCAGTTTAGTAGGTTCATTGTAACTCTACAGCCAGCCTTGGTTCTATCACGACCCAAACTGATGGGACGCGATGGCACCTGGTACCTTAATCAAAGATTACCAACATAACGTATCTTTTCATATCAAGCTATCATAGGTAAATGAGATGGAAAGTCTATCAAAGGATAAATAGAATAAAATATGTAATACCAACTTATACAAAAGACATACATGCCTATAAGACCAAAATGACCATTTTACACTGAACATTGGCCGACAAGGCCAAACAATATTTTACTTAAATGACATATATATATACAAGACTCTAAGAGTAGATAAATACCATAAAGGTCTGTACAAGGTCCCGCCATACTAAGAAATACACGTCCAAATCATCTTGACCAAATAAGCAACTCCGGAGCAAATGGAGTGCACCAACATCTTCCGCTCAGCTGATAGCCTACTTGGATGACTCTCGATCTATCTATCAGTACCTGCAGGCATGAAACACATCGCCCCAAGAGAAAAGGACATTAGTACAAATAATGTAACGAGTATGTAAGGAACAAAAATCTATAAATAATAGACATGAGAGAAACATGGAGTAAACGACCTAACATGTAAGTCTGGATAACTGTGTAAATCATGAAATACTTATAGTGTCATGCATATGCATATGAATTTCATAGCGTGCATAGGTACATGTTTTTATAACATCATCAATGTTGGAAACACGTTCTCAAGGCTTTATACTAAAACGTGTGTTCCTATGTGTAGGTTTTGATGAATGACAAACGAAGCGCAAATTGATATATGACGAAGTTCAAGTACAAGCGCACAATTGGTGGATAACGAGATTCAAGCACAAGACAAAGTTTTATAGTTTAAATGAGTCGTTCTTAATTGTGTTCTTGATCCGACAACTTGACTCATGACATGGCTTCTCTCGTAAAATTATTTTTACAAAATCATGCATATTTAATTTAATGCTAAATGATTTTAAATCATGCATATTTTCATTAGTAAAAATGATTTTTAAACATGCCTCTAAAAGCTGGACTAAGATAATCGATTATGTACTTATGATAATCGATTATGTTAAGGCAAGATTGCATGACAATCGATTGTGAACAAATGACAATAGATTGTGTTAAGGCAGTGAGCATCAGGTTTTTCAAACCTGCATGACAATCGATTGTGAACCTTATGACAATCGATTGTGATGAAGCAGTGTCCATCAAAGTTTTTCAAAACTCAGAATAATAGATTGTGAAGCTAATGACAATCGATTGTGAAGAGACAGTGTCCTTCAGATTTTTCAAAGTCACAAAATAATCGATTGTGAACTTATGACAATCGATTGTGTTGAGGCAGTGACTTCCAGACTTTTTCAAAGTTATTAAATAATCAATTGTGAGTATATAACAATCGATTGTCACGAGGCAGTGTCTAAAATAATTTTCAAAATCTGATAAATAATCGATTGTTAACTTTGCACAATCGATTGTGAAGCTGATCGTTGTCGTAAAGTTTTCAAATACCGTCAGGTAATCGATTGTTGAGTTTGTTCAATCGATTGTTGAAATTAAAATCTGGAAAAGATTTTTTGAACGTTGCTGAATAATCGATTGTTGATTTTGTACAATCGATTGTTGAAATTAAAATCTGGAAAGGATTTTTTGAACGTTGCTGAATAATCGATTATTGATTTGGTATAATCAATTGTTTTACGTAAAATCTGGAAATGATATTTTGAACGTTGCCAATAATCGATTGTTGACCTTGGACAATCGACTGTTAAGCATAAAATCTGGGATTGATTTTTGGAACGATTGGCAAACAATCGATTGTGGCTTCCTGACAATCGATTGTCACAGAGTAAAATCAGCAACTCTTAATTGGCAATTAGGCAACAGTAATGCCAAGTTTTTCAACTATAAATACAGCTTCATTTCAGTGTTTTAAATACAACAAATGATCATTCTATTGCTATAAGCTTGCATACTATTGTTTATCATTTTATATTCATTTCATAAAGCTTTTGAGAGCCAAAGTCTTGTCCATAGTTGTTGTGATCTTGAGCTTACTTCTTTTACTCATATCTACTCATTAAGGAGTGTTTTGTTTGAGTGTTTAGTGTTTTGTACACTTGTAAGAGAATTGTGATTCTCTTGTTGTAAGTAACTTGTATTTCCTTGGTTGAAGTCTTGGAGTGTTGTATCTCCGAGCAAAGGTGTTAAGGCTTGTGTCCTTAAGTTGTAAAGGTTAGTTGAGCATCCGTAAGCTTGACAAGTTAGTGGAAAATCTCGAGAGAGTCTCTCGGGGACTGGACTAGCCACGTGTATTGGTGAACTAGAATACATCGATGCGTTCTTTCCTTTTTGTTTATTTAACGCACTTAATTATTTCCTGCAAACTTTTAATTTCCGCAAGTTTACGCTAAATTTTATTATAACGCTATTCACCCCCCCTCTAACGTTAAGCGTATTATCTAACAATTGGTATTAGAGCCCAACTCTCTGAAGACTTAACAGTTTGAGAGAAACTTCCATGGCTTCTACTCGTGATTCTTTTGCAGGAATAGAGGAAGGACAGTGCTCCACCCGACCACCACTATTCAACGGTACAAACTATACGTACTGGAAGGAGAGGATGAAAATTTTCGTTCAAGCAAACAATTTTCATCTCTGGAAGGTGATAACAAAGGGAAATCAAATTCCAACCAAAAAGGTTGAAAACGAATGGGTTCCCAAGTCCGAAGAAGAATATGACGCGGATGATATCCGAAAGGTTCAAAATAATGCTAAAGCAATTAATTTATTATATTGTGCTGTAAATGCTGACGATTACAGGAAAATATCGTGTTGCACAACGGCAAAGGAAATGTGGGACAAGCTGGAAATTACGTACAAAGGTATGGACCAGGTAAGGGAAGCTAAAATTGATTTCCTAACCCATGCTTATGAATTATTTCACATGAAGGAAGGTGAAAAGGTGGATGAAATGTTCGAACGATTTTCAATAATCGTAAATGACCTACATGCCCTCAAGAAGACATTCACGGATAGAGAACTTGTTCGAAAAATTCTTAGAAGTCTCACTCCGGCATGGCGATCAAAGGCCGACGCAATTCAAGAATCCATTGGCGTCTCAAATGTCACAATCGACGCATTAAGAGGTAACCTTAAGACTTATGAATCAACAATACTTAACCCTCTTGTTGATGATCAAAGGAGGCAAAGAATAGCGCTTAAGGCAAGCACAAGCCAACCTCAAGTTGATGAGGACGGAGACAACGAGTTTGGACTCGTTATCAAAAGATTTCAAAAGTTCATGCGAAAGGAGTATGAACGAAAGGGCAAATAGCAAGGCGAGCAAATAAAGTTCTATGAATGCGGTGAAACCGGGCACATCAAATCAAATTTCCCAAACATCAAAAAGGAGAAGAAACCTTTTAAGAAGCAACGTGCATACATTTCTTGGGGAGGAGACTCCGGAGATGAGTCAAGCGAAGAAGAAGAAGACGAAGCCGCAAACCTTTGCCTTATGGCGGAAAAAGACAAGCAAGATGAGGTATGTCAAATCTCCTCTAAAAACTTCTTTACTCTTGAAGAAATGCGAACTGCTTTTGATGAGCTATATACTGAATTTATTAAAGCTTCAAAAAATGTCAAGAGCATAAAAGAAAATGCTTCTTTAAAAGAAAAAGATTTTCAAAAACAGCTTTCTTTAAAAGAAAATGAGTTAGAAAAACTGGTTTTAGAAAATGAGAAGCTGAAAGAGGAAAACAAGTTTTTTGGAAAAAGAAGCGCCGACAAGCCCGAAAGTTCTATTAAAAATTGCTCTTCTTGCATGCATCTCGAAAATGAGGTAGATAGACTTAAAGGTACCTTAGATAAGTTTAATTCTTCCCACAAAAACTTGAATGAGGTCCTTGTTAATTTGAAGTCAACCAAGCATGGCATAGATTTTAAGAATGAGCCTAAAGAAAAGGTTGAAGCCAAACCCCAACCACCTAAGGCTCAACCTAGGATTAATAAAACAAATGCTTATCGTAGAAATAGCAATCCTAGAACAAATATGCATGCTAGAACAAATGTTGAACATTTTAGAAGACCTAGAAATGACTTACCACCTAGAAATGACTACCCTAGAAATGATGCATATTCTAGGCCAAACACTAGAAGGAGTTTTGAACCTTTTAGAACATCTAGACATGACCATTACTCTAGAAATGCTGCTCATATTAGAACTAATAGTAGGAGAAATGGTTCTCATGAAATGCGCAATAGTCAGAATGAAAATAGAGTAATTCATTTTCGTCCATCAAGTTACTATGAACCTAGAAGGATGCATAACCCCAACGTGACTTGTCATTATTTTAGACGCATTGGTCATATTGCCCCTGCATGTTTTACACGACATAGACATATCACTCAATCACATCATTATGATATGCCTAACCCTCAAGGACCCAAAATGGCATGGGTACCTAAAACGCATTAATTTGTTTTGTAGGTGTGTTTGAAGGGATCAAGTGTACTATGGTACCTTGATAGTGGATGTTCCAAACATATGACGGGAGACGAATCCAAATTCCTTCAACTAGAACACAAAGAAGGAGGAAGTGTGATTTTTGGGGATAACAATAAAGGAAAGATTATTGGCATCGGATCGATCGGTAAGGATGAAAATTCCTCTATTAAGCATATATTACTTGTTAAAGGTTTAAAGCATAATCTCTTGAGCATAAGTCAATTATGTGACAAGGGAAATCTTGCCCTATTTGATTCGGATGAATGCTTAGTGTTTAGACGTAGTGATTTTAAAATTATCCTTCGTGGTTTTAGAGTGGATAATATTTATATGGTTGATCTTGCTAATTCCTCACCTGAATATGTTGATTGTCTTATGAGCAAAGAGGATGATACTTGGCTATGGCATCATAGAGTTGCTCATATAAACATGCATCTTTTGAACAAATTGATTTCACAAAACTTAGTTATTGGTCTTCCCAATTTGAAATTTGAAAATGACACTATTTGTGATTCTTGTCAAAAAGGGAAGTAAACAAAAGCATCTTTCAAATCCAATAATTCTGTTTCAACTTCTAGACCATTGCAATTGCTTCACATGGATTTATTTGGACCATCTCACATTGAAAGTCTAGGAAGAAATCGTTATGCTTTTGTGATTGTTGATGATTATTCTAGATTTACTTGGACTTTATTTCTTGCCAATAAAAGTGATGCTTTTCAGAATTTAAAATATTTTCTTAAGCGTGTTCAAAACGAGAAGGAAACAATCGTCACTTCAATTAGAAGTGATCATGGGGGAGAGTTTGATCACAATCTCTTTGCGGACTTTTGTGACGAACTCGGTATCGAGCATACCTTTTCCGCTCCACGAACACCACAACAAAATGGGGTGGTGGAAAAATAGGTGTCTCGAAGAGATGGCTAGAACCATGCTCGAAGAGGCTAAGATTCCCAAACATTTTTGGGCGGATGCCGTGAGTACCGCATGCTACATCTTAAATAGAGTAGTCATAAGGCCTATACTCATGAAAACTCCCTATGAACTCTATAAGGGAAGGAAACCAAATATCTCCCATCTTAGAGTATTCGGTTGTAAATGTTTTATTCATAACAATGGCAAAGATCAATTGGGAAAATTTGATGCTAAGTCCGATGAGGGAATTTTCATTGGTTATTCTTCACGTAGCAAAGCATATAGGGTCTTTAATAAAAGAACCGAAACTGTGGAGGAATCCCCTCATGTTGTATTTGCCGAAAATAATGTTCGCTTGGCGAGAAAGGATACTGGTTTTGATCTTGCAGGTATCTTAGATAGCTTGAAAGACAAAATACAAGAGGAAACACCTAAAGAAAATCAAGACGAATCTTTGGAACAACCAACGGAGGAAGCGCCACAATTGGAGAATGAAACGAAAACGCCTAACGAGTGGAGGACAATCAAAGATCACCCTCGAGAACAGGTAATTGGCAACGTTGGAGAAAAGGTAAGTACCCGAAACACTCTTAAGAACACCCTAGGACACACTTCTTAAGAGATCACGCTCTCACTCGGCCACACTAGTTTAAGTTACTATTTCTTTACAAATTACTGACTTGAGCGTCGGAGACATCTAATTCTATTTTGCAGGTATCGCCCTAAAGGTAGGGGGAACTATAAAGAAATGGCATAAAACAATCGATTGTTACAGCAAATAATCAATTATTTTACTGTGCAGAAAATCGATTACCAAGTATCACTAATCGATCATTTATAGTTTATGCTTATTATAAAGTTTTGTTTAACAATCGATTTTTTTGTTGTTTAATCGATTACCGTCTCAGCCTTTCAGTATTGGTTTTCTACAACAATCGATTGTTCCATATATATAATCGATTATTTTCCGAGTCAGAAAATCACTGTGCTCACTGGAGCATAACAATCGATTACCATATTTTGACAATCGATTATTTCATGTCAGAAATTCAAAATTGTCACCGTTTGGTTCTGCAATCGATTTGTGTCAGTTCCGAGATTCAGTCAAATCTTAATGACAATCGATTATCTCATCCCAACAATCGATTGTCTAACGGTCAGTAAGATTTATTTTTACCGTTTCTGACTGTTTCTGCTTTCAATTTTCTGTAGATTTCTTCCATTAATGAAATGCCTTTCTCCCCTCTATGAATAGGCTCCATATATGTTCATTTTTATTCACTCAAGCATCAATTTTAGCTCTCCAACTATCAAAACTCTTTCAAGACTCTTGCAAATTCCAGCAATACTTAGTAAAAATGTCGGGCCGTCACTCCAAACGTTCCCGTTCTGCTAGGCATGGTGCATCCTCCTCTGCTGCTCCAAACTATCCTTACCAAGATGGTTCCGTTCTTTATTTTAATTCTGACATCGAGCTTACTCGATTTTTAACAAAATTTGAAAAGCGCGACATTCTTCCTCCCCGTTTTTCAACCAACAAGTATCTTGAATCTTATGGCCCTGCTGCAAATATACTCAAAAATTGTCAACTTCTTGACTTCTTACTTCTTACCCATCCTTACATCAATACTACTTTAATTCAAGCATTTTACTCCAACCTTCATGAGGATGACGACGGTGATCTTGTGACAAATATAAACGGTGTTCAAATTCTTATCTCCGATGAAAACCTCCATGCCATTGCCCATCTTCCTCGTAATGGCGAAGACATTTTTCGGTACACCGGAGAGGCCGAATCCCTTTTTGATGAAATAGCCCTCCTACATCAAACCGGTCTTACTTCTTATGATCCAACTCTTTCTTCCCGTCGTCCTACAATTACGGGAATGGATCCCAATTATCGGTTGATTTTCTATTTCATCACCCGAGTCCTCAAGCCTCGTAAGCATAACCATACTACCATTTCCCAAGAGGACACCAAGCTCATGCATGCCATAATAACCGGAGCTAACATCAATTGGTATCGGTTCGTCAAGATTCACATGCGTGACGCTATCGGAGATGATAGGCCTCTTCCTTATGCTCTCCTCATCATGAACTTTCTTGAAGCCTCCGGATTCATCACTTCCAACGGTCCTCTCAAAAAGAGTACCAAGAGTGGGAAATTTCAGAATCCTCCTTTCATCATGACGGTGACCATACAGCGCCTGCTCCTCCTCCAACCCGTCGAACTCGTCCAGCTCAAGAGCCTACCCTCCAATCAATTTCCGACCAAATTGCTTCATTGACCTCTTCTCTTGGTCAATTAACTCATGAGATCCATGGATATTTTGACCATGTTCATTATCCTTATGCGGGTCTTGTTCCATATGAAGCAGCGCCGGATGATGAGGCGGGAGATGATGGAAATGAATAATTTCTTTGTTTGTTGTTTTTAAGTTTGTTTTTATGTTGCATTGTCTTCCCGATTACTGTAGTTTCTTTCCAATGAAAAAAAAAGTTCTATTTACATATTTGGCATCTTCCTATATTATTTTTGCTAATGGCAAAAGGGGGAAGATAACGGGTATGCACTCTCAATATTTTTATAAGCTTAAATTGAGGGGGAATTCATATAATGAGGGGGAACTAATCGCATACTTATTGCATATCTTTACTTGTCTTAAATCATCTTTATAAACTGTTTAATTTGCATAACCCGCTTAAAGTTTGCCATTATCAAAAAGGGGGAAATTGTTGGAAACACATTCTCAAGGCTTTATACTAAAACGTGTGTTCCTATGTGTAGGTTTTGATGAATGACAAACGAAGCGCAAATTGATATATGACGAAGTTCAAGTACAAGCGCACAATTGGTGGATAACGAGATTCAAGCACAAGACAAAGTTTTACAGTTTAAATGAGTCGTTCTTAATTGTGTTCTTGATCCGACAACTTGACTCATGATATGGCTTCTCTCGTAAAATTATTTTTACAAAATCATGCATATTTAATTTAATGCTAAATGATTTTAAATCATGCATATTTTCATTAGTCAAAATGATTTTTAAACATGCCTCTAAAAGCTGGACTAAGATAATCGATTATGTACTTATGATAATCGATTATGTTAAGCCATGACTGCATGACAATCGATTGTGAACAAATGACAATCGATTGTGTTAAGGCAGTGAGCATCAGGTTTTTCAAACCTGCATGACAATCGATTGTGAACCTTATGACAATCGATTGTGATGAGGCAGTGTCCATCAAAGTTTTTCAAAACTCAGAATAATCGATTGTGAAGCTAATGACAATCGATTGTGAAGAGACAGTGTCCTTCAGATTTTTCAAAGTCACAAAATAATCGATTGTGAACTTATGACAATCGATTGTGTTGAGGCAGTGACTTCCAGACTTTTTCAAAGTTATTAAATAATCGATTGTGAGTATATAACAATCGATTTTCACGAGGCAGTGTCTAAAATGATTTTCAAAATCTGATAAATAATCGATTGTTAACTTTGCACAATCGATTGTGAAGCTGATCGTTGTCGTAAAGTTTTCAAATACCGTCAGGTAATCGATTGTTGATTTTGTACAATCGATTGTTGAAATTAAAATCTGGAAAAGATTTTTTGAACGTTGCTGAATAATCGATTGTTGATTTTGTACAATCGATTGTTGAAATTAAAATCTGGAAAGGATTTTTTGAACGTTGCTGAATAATCGATTATTGATTTGGTATAATCGATTGTTTTACGTAAAATCTGGAAATGATTTTTTGAACGTTGCCAATAATCGATTGTTGATCTTGGACAATCGATTGTTAAGCGTAAAATCTGGGATTGATTTTTGGAACGATTGGCAAACAATCGATTGTGGCTTCCTGACAATCGATTGTCACAGAGTAAAATCAGCAACTCTTAATTGGCAATTAGGCAACGGTAATGCCAAGTTTTTCAACTATAAATACAGCTTCATTTCAGTGTTTTAAATACAACAACTGATCATTCTATTGCTATAAGCTTGCATACTATTGTTTATCATTTTATATTCATTTCATAAAGCTTTTGAGAGCCAAAGTCTTGTCCATAGTTGTTGTGATCTTGAGCTTACTTCTTTTACTCATATCTACTCATTAAGGAGTGGTTTGTTTGAGTGTTTAGTGTTTTGTACACTTGTAAGGGAATTGTGATTCTCTTGTTGTAAGGAACTTGTGTTTCCTTGGTTGAAGTCTTGGAGTGTTGTATCTCCGAGCAAAGGTGTTAAGGCTTGTGTCCTTAAGTTGTAAAGGTTTGTTGAGCACCTGTATGCTTGACAAGTTAGTGGAAAATCTCGAGAGAGTCTCTCGGGGACTGGACTAGCCACGTGTTGTGGTGAACCAGAATACATCGGTGCGTTCTTTCCTTTTTGTTTATTTAACGCGCTTAATTATTTCCTGCAAATTTTAATTTCCGCAAGTTTACACTAAATTTTATTATAACGCTATTCACCCCCCCTCCTCTAGCGTTAAGCGTATTATCTAACAATCAAGCCTCTGACATCATCACATCATATCATCTTGGCCACTATGGATAAAATTATCAACTTATACCATCTGATCACGTGGTGGTGCGAATATAATGTCGTAACATTTTTCCATATTCCATATACATATAATATACATATACGCATATAACACCATCTGGTCATGGGTTAATGTACATGTATAAATGAATACAATGCATTAGAAGTACGTCAATAAAATCTCTTTGGAATGTCATAAGACCGTTATGCCTTATCATGAAATAGATTTTATCAACTTACATATTTTTTTAGATACATGAATAGATGATAGAATAATATGACACATCTCTAGCGTTTCTATAAATAGAGTCATTTATGGAAATTATCATTTTCTCAATTTGTTTGTGTCGTGTAGGTCATACCAAAAAGAAGAAGGGACATCCTTAATGTACTTGTAGTAAGAAAAAATCTGTATGATATTCTTGAAAAAGGTTTTATCGTACTCCTTTAGAATAACAAAATCTCAAATTGCTAAGGTGCTAATAAATGGAATTTTCGTTTCAAGAAATCTTGTTAAAATCTCGTTGGATTTAGGTTGCTAACATTGGAATCCTTCTAGATGCCATGAATTCTCTTCTTTTTTTTTTTCTTTTTTTTTTTTTTTGTAATCTTGGCAATAGGAAATCATTATCAAAGTACTCACCTGTATATTTAATGTCCAAATGAAGATAAAATGCCAATCTCTTAAGTCTTTACACGTAGAAGGATATAGTGTTTTGTATTTAACACTTTAGCTTGCTACCTTTCAATCTAAGTGTATGATTCACTAAATTTGAAGGGGGTCCGCCCCATAATGCAATTTTAACGTTAACCAATATATTTCTAATTAATTAGGTAATATCTCTTTACCCAATAATAAACTAGGAATTTTTACATATACATACCATATAGCAAACTTTATTATCATCCATGTTTAAGGTTTGTGTTTATTACATTTAAGTATACCACCTTTCAATTTATGTACCAAAATTATATTTAAGGTTTAATTATCAACTTATTAATTATAGGCTTGATTTGTGGAACTGAAAATCTTTTCAGATTTTATTGTACACGTTTCTTCTCTCTCTTAAAAACAAAACCCACGATTTTCTCCCCTTTTTTAATTACCCTCCCCCACGTTTTTTTACCAAAACCGATTTCTCTCTCTCTGCTTGAATTTCATCCGCCATTGTCGAAGCTTGAACAGTTTTAGATCGAGAAGCTCTTCTCAATCCACCATACTTTCAGTCCATAAAATTGTATTAAAGCCAGAAACCCTCTACAAAACCGATTTCTCTCTCTCTCTGCTTTGAAGTCGGATAACATGTCAGTTTGTATGTCATTTGGCGTGTAAACAGTCTTAGGATCATAATACTTTGAACGACAATGCTACAAACTATTGTTGCAGTACATTTGCGCTGTATGAACGTTTCGTCCATTCGGTAGCATGTGTGTTGTCGGCTAAAACTTCTTATCTTGAACAATGAAGAATCATGAATTGACGTTGCCTTGAAATGCCATTTGCAGTTCTCAGCTACACATACAAGCCAGTAGCTACAAAAAAATCTAATTTTCAGACATATTTATTAAAAACTACAATTAACTACAAATTAACTACAATTAACTACAAACTGACTACAATTAACTACAAACTGACTACAAGTAACTACAAACTGACTACAATTAATTCAAAACTGACTACAAGTAACTACAAACGGAACTACAAACAATTAACTACAAACTGACTACAGGTAACTACAAACTGACTACAGGTAACTACAAACTGACTACAATTAAATACAAACTGACTACAAGTAACTACAAATGGACTACAATTAACTACAAATTGACTACAATTTAACTACAATTTGTATAAACAAACCTAGCTTCAATAATCTGGAATCTGGAAGAACTACTATTTGATTGACTATCACGCTGTAAATTCTGATTTTCGGTATTTGATGTAGAAGAATGAGAGATTATTGAAACTGAAATCTGGAAGAACTACAATTTGATTGACTATCACACTGTAAATTCTGATTTTCGGTATTGGATGTAGAAGAATGAGAGATTTTCGAAACTGATGGCTACGTATGAGAGATTCACGCAGAGAGATTTGCGCTGGGATTAAATCTTTTAAGGTTTTAAAAAGATCATTTAATTAAGACAGAATCAAACATTAATTGGGATGCTTAAAATCTGGCGCTATTTTAGGCTATAAAATCAGCCAGATATGGTTTGGTACATTTTTGATAACGAAAACATGGAATATGCGGGTAATAACCAAACAAGGCATAATAATGGTAATAAGGTTTGCTATATGGCATATTTAGGTAAAAATCCCAATAAACTAATTATCTGCATAATTAAGAATTATCTCAACTTACTTAAAATACTATTCACTTTTAACATACCTTGTACACCTTACTATTATGATCATGTGGTGCTTTCCATGACACTAGTCCATAAATATCGAGTATTTATAGCACATACCGTATTTTATCTCAAAATACCAAACTTTGACAAAATTCATATTGATTAATTTGCTTACTCTCTCACCTTCATGAATTTACTTATCACTTTCTTGAAATAGCATAATACTTATAATCTCAGAATAATCTCATTCTTGAGCTTATGTCGATTAACTTATGATGAAACTTTAACGTACAAAAATGCGAGACATAACACCTCCAAGCTTCTATCAATTTATTAATGGTGTACTTTCACTCACGAAAACATATGGTGTAACAAGTTCATATAGCTCTTCGAGTGGGTATTCAATTTTCCAGGGGCAATCACAAGGCTAGCAACTTCTTTTGAGGAGTGTTGCTTCTAGTTTGAAGAGTTAATCATCTCAAAAGGAATTGTCCCAGACTTCTGAACAGTACACGGCATATGGGGAATCACTAGTAGGCTTTTATATTTCGAAAAGTTAGCTCATTTTTTAATTTTTTCGAGTTTTAGAGCTCAGCTAGAGGCAATATTTGGAGGGATTTTCACCATACTTTGGAGGGTAACTAAATTCTACTTGATTTTGATGTTTTATCTTGTTTTCCTATGAATTATTACACATTGATTATGAATTTTGAATGAAAAATTTGGATGGGGGGGGGGGGGGGGGTTGTGCTAGATCTTGGAGGCTAAAAGTACAACCCAGTATAATCTCACTTAGTGGGGTCTGGGGAGGGTAGTATGTACGCAGACCTTACTCCTACCCTGGGGTAGAGAGGCTGTTTCCAAATAGACCCCCGGCATCCTTCCCTCCAAGAACTACCCACCTTTGCTCTTGGGGAGACTCGAACTCACAACCTCTCGGTTGGAAGTGGGGGTTGCTTACCATCAGAGCAAGCCCCTCTTGTCGAATGGAGAGTGAATAATAAAATTTGAATACAGAATTGACGTCAATGGATAAAACTTGTATATTTGGACTCGTATTCGAATGGATAGTCAGAATTTGTGAGTTTGGCTGGATTTGGAAAATGGGCTCGGGTTGACTTTTTGGCTGGCGTTGTGTATTTGATTAAAGATCGAGCCTTTATGCTCCGTAATTAGTTCCTTTAGCAGTATTTGATATCATGGTGTGTTATTTGACTAGATTTGAGTTGTTCGGAGGTCGATTCGTAAGGGAAAACATTGTTGGCATATTGACTTGGTTCGTCCGATGTAAGTATCTTGCCTAGCCTTGATTGGGGGGCTAGTTACTTGAATTGTTGATGTTGACTATATGCTAGGGGTGGCGTACATGCAAGAGGTCGAGCCCATGTGCATGCCTTGGGGTTATCCATACTCGAGATAGTTCTTAGGCTATATTATGCGTTGTTTTCAATATTCTGATCCTAGCTATATTGCTTATTATGTTTGTATTACAACATAACCTCATGAATCATACTCAAGATCATGTGTAGGTTTTTCTTTCTATTTGAACATGATATTTGTTATGATGTGGCGTAACCGCCGAATCTAAGTTGTAATTGTACACTTCACACACTCATACATTGTATCAGTCCAGTAGTATGTGATTTGAAGTTAACTGATTGTATACATGTATTATTGCATATGCTTTTCTGTGTTATGGATTGGTTTGACAAACGTGAGTTTTCCGTGCTGGTTGAGTTGATTATGGCACGTGAGTTGTTCATCTAGTGGTTATGATTATGACACGTGAGTTTTTCGTACAGCCTGTGGATCAGGATCCGTCCCTCTAGGTCCATCATCTCGTGTTTTGTCTAGATGATATACAAGCAGTTGTGGCAAATTAATCAGTATTAGGTATTGTGTGTCTTCTCTATATTCAAACTCATTGGATGTATACATGATTTTATCGCATATTTTCTCTATATGTTAGATCTTAAATTCTATACATGCCTCTATGTGCATATATTCTTTATACGCAGCCTTCGTTGATTAAAGATACACAATATATATCTTTTCTATATCTCTCTTTGTAGTTTGACTCGTCTATTATGCATATCACCTCTATATGCCAAGATGTTATTCTGTTTGATATTACTCATATCTTTTCTATGTGCACCGTCAGCTTATTTGCATTTCATGCGTAGATTCTGGTATTTTACTACATATTTGTAAGTATTCATGAATTACACAAATATATCATGTGAGTATCATTGGTGATTCTTGTTACTACCTCTCCGAGGTTAGCATGATCCGAGGTTAGCATGATAATTACTAAGTACATAGAGTTGATTGTACTCATATTACATATTGCACTTAATTGTGTAGATCAAGGGTTCGACCCAGCTGAGCACCTTGAGCTGAGTTGATGTTGTGTTTTTGACACAAGATGAGCTATTTTCAGTTTGCAGTCTCTAGTTTCTCTTCCTATCTTCTTTACTATTGTCGTTGTTCAGCTAATATTTTATATTATCAGATTTATACTCATGTTATGGAGCTTATGAATCTATATTACCAGTTCTCGAGGATTATGTATTGATGCAGTTTTTTTTATCATTATTTGACTCTCAGTCTTAATTATTCTGTAATTTTTTATCATGTTGTATAAGAGAGTTTTTTTCAACTTAAAGTGACAATTGAAATTGGATTATTGATTTATTAAATTCAGAGTTGTCGCTTGGGATAATTTATGATGTCCCAAGTCACCGGTTCAAATCTCGAATCGAGGAAAAGCTTGACTCTGTTTTACAGTTTGCAAACATAGAAATCCAAATAAGGAATTCTGTTAACCCGGGAGAATGTGTTAGGCATCCTTGAGTTCTGTGGTTCAAGCACTGTCGCTTTGATCATATTTGGCTTATTAAATTATTTAATTACTGATTTTAGAACCTATGTTCATTCTTCGCTCTTAATTAGAAAATTATCCTGAAATGGGTCACGTGTACGTGTACCCATTTGTTTGACGCGTCAAAAATCATGTCACGCGAACGTGTCCACAATTAGTAACGCTTTATAATTACTAAGAAAATTTGGTCGAAGTTGCGCGAATGCATACTCTAACTTTATTTTTTTAGAATCATAATTATGTCACGCGAACGTGTCCACAATTTAGACGATATAATACGAGTGATTTATGAGTTATTTTGATATCTACGTTGTGAGAGATGGCTAGCTACAAAATGAAAATATAGGTAATGCCTACTAAACCATTGAGAATATCAAGTAGGAAATTTGAAGGCTAAATGCGTGTATCATCGACCAATTACAAATACGAAACTATCATATACAATAACAACTATCCAGTATAGTCCCATAAAGTGGGGTCCGGAAGAGCAATATGTAGACGAGCTTTATCCCTACCCGAAAAGACAGAGAGGTTGTTTCAAATCGACCCTCGGCTAAGTAAAGGAAAGGAAGAAACTATCATATACCTGGTCTCGAAATGAAAAAATGATTCTACAAAGAACGCATTTTTGGGAAAGGGAGAAGTAAGAACTCGAGAGGACACATGTTTCAGATTCTCTCCTTACTCTTGAAAATGAAACAAGACATCTGCACCACTAGATTTTTGTCCTTTATACGTTCAAGTGCAAGTTCCCTTCAATGTTTTAAATAATCATAGGCAATAAATCCCAACCACGTTTCATTAGGGGAACGTTAGATTCATTGAAATCCAAAGAAAACATCATCAGTCAGTTCGAGCATAACTACATCTAAATGTGCTTAAACCACGGATTTGATTCCATCAACTAAAGTTACTACAAAGCCGGACGAAACTTTCGGGGACAAGTCAATCTTTAGAGGTAAACTATCAAGCTAGTAACCATGGAAATTAATTTGTTGAATTAACTTCAAATGAGTTCGTATAAAACAAGCAGATGATCCCAAACAACATCAAATAGAACTAAGAGAAGTAGAAATCGACCTCTAGATCTCCGAACAGAAACTAACGGCAAGAGGAAACCCAATCACAGATTCTCCGACTCGAACCTCACCAGCGATCTTCACGCACACTGGACACAACACAGTGTCGAACTAAAGTGAACTCCATGCACTTCAAACCAAAAATCGAAACAAAATCTAAGAGAAAGAAACAGAAACTTCTGTCTTTTCTTAATTATAACTCTGAAGAAATGGAGGAATGGCTGGTGTTGTTGGTTAAAGAGGGAGGTCATCTGTATGTGTGTTTTGTGAAGACGATGGCAATGAAGGGACTTGATTTTTGGTGGGCTTCGCCAGTTGGTGTATAATGGAGAAGGAGATCACGGCTGAAGCTTTTTTTTGGAATTTCGTTCTTTTTGTGAGGAGCCTGGGTTTCTCGATGAAAACGGCCGCTGATGGTTATTTCTTTTAGTTAAGAATCAGCCATTAAAATGGCTGCTTGAAGAAGATGGAGAACAGGGGGTCGGGTCCCTTGGCTGAAGATTAGCGTCGCAGCTGCTATAGCTTTTTCCCTAGGCCTTTTCTAGGCATATTTTTGTGTATTCCCCTTTTTAGGTGTTACGCCTATTATATAGGTCTAGTCTAGGTCTAAATGTGTATTTTAGGCTAATTGCGTTGTGGTTCCTAGGATCTTTTTATTTATTTTTGTCTCAAATAAGAGTCTAGTAGGGTCATTACGATTATCTTAATGGGTATTGGACATTGGACTTAAGGAATATGCTAGAAACTTGGGCCTTTATGACTAGCTATATTTAAAATTAGCTTAATTAACTTAAAATATTATCAAAAATATTAGTTAATCCTACTTAAATAAAAATAATTATTAAAATAAGACTGACGGTTAAAAGAAAATTATTTTTTGGTATTTTTTAAAAATGACTATAAAATATTAATGAAACTATTTTTTAATTTGTGTCTTCTTGCAATAAAATAAAGTAAAAAGAGTAAAAATTAGTTGCAATAGCTATATTAGGTCTAAATCAATATTTTACGCTAAAATGGTCGAAATTTCAAGGAGGGTCAAAAATCACATGCCTATAATTTTTATAATTTGGTTGCCTAGCAAGTGGATTTGACGTCATCACGACTAGTGGTGGTTTTGGATTGTGAAAGTTTTTTAATTAAATTTCTAATTTGGATATTGTATATTCAATAGATTAAAAAAAAGGATATCTGAATTGAGGTTTAAAGTATAAAAAATGTGACCATAATAATCCGAATCCATTTGTTCTTCTTGAAACATAGAGAATTATGAAATTAGGAAGAAATACTTGTGTCAATTGGTTAAGAAAGGAGCTTAATTGAAGGAGTGGAAATCAAAACATATGGACAAGGAGAAGAGACAATGCGGTACTTACCTTTTCCTGATGTTCCTATTACTTCTATTTTGGCAATTCAACCTCAAGTAGAGTCGGTGGCTTCTTTTGTACTACTGTAGTTGGACACAACGCCAGCTGAAGGGTAAGGTAGTCCAATAAATTGGGGCCCATATTTCATTGATTGTAATTTTATGAATTAATTTTTTATACAATAAAGAGAGTAAATGTAGGGAAAACCAAAAGAGAAATTACTTGTATTGTTTGGAGGAGAAGGAAAGGCCGTATGATGACTTTGAAATCTCTCAATTTCTTTTAAAATATTCTCTTACGATCGAGGTCAAAGCCTTGAAGTCTATCTTGAGTCCTAATTCTTCCTATTCAAATAAAGTTCATGAAAGAAGAGCAACCAATAATAAAATAAAAGTAAAAGCTAGTAAAGTAGTTATACATGCTTCTAGATCTTGTAACTATCGACACTGCCAACACTCCTTGTTTAGGCATCAACAAGGGCATTTTATATAGTGTAAAATGCATTTTTAATATCTAGAATTTCTAAATTTAAAATCTTTTATTCACCTCTATGTATATTATTTTGCAATTATTAGTTATAAAAGTATTTTTTGGAGGTAGAGTTGCAACCATGAATACGGATGTCTAGGTGAAAAATAGAAAAGAAAAGGATCTTGCGGGAAAATTCATTCCCTCTTCTTTAGTTTTTCTTTTGAGATTGTCTTTTTTTTATATAGTATGAACAAAAGTTATTGAATGTTAACCTATAATTAGTGCACTAGATCAGCTTCTATTAATGGAGGATCATCTGGAAAGAACATGATAGTTTGTTGTAAAAATTGCACGGGCATCTTATTTGGTCGTCCTTATTTAATTTATATTTATTTTTTAGATATTTTTAATTTGTACCAACTTCTCAAATAGCTTCAGCCTTTTTTTCCTCTTCCTTCCCCTTCTTCGTTTTCTTCTTCTTCTTCTTTTTTTTGTTGTTGTTGATGCTGCTATGCAACTTCAGTTCATATGATTATTATTGCCATATATATGTTTAACAAATTATTTAAAAATAAATTATAAATAATTACGTAAGTTAGTAGACAATAATTTATGAATATTTTCATGTGCGTAAGTTAGTAGACAATAATAATTCTGTTCTTTTCACGTTTATTGTTTTCAAATTTTATGATTTAGATACTGTTGGCAATCTGATTGTTTATCTAGTATGTTAGAAAGCTTTTTCAAAACTTCAGCTTATACAATGCTGACGTTTTTACAAAACAAAAACTTCAGCTCTAGAGCTGAAGTTTGCCAGTTATAAAACTTCAACAAATAGAGAACAAAACTTTAGCTAGAAATTACAAACAAAAATTTTAGCAATTACAAACAAAAATTTTAGTACACTTGCTACTTCAGACCCGTCTACTAGAATGCTGAAGTTTTGTGTAATTGTCTTTGCTACTTCAGCTCGATATTCTGAAGCTATGCAAAAAAGTAAGTATGCTTATAATTTATTTTTTAATACAGACAAAAATTAAAACGTGACATAAAATACAGGTATAAATACAAATGATCCTAGTTTGCCTATACTTTCGGAATTTCTAACAATTTCCTTCCACGTAAAACAAATTCTTTCAATAGTATGAGTTTCTTCATCAGGTTATGCTAAATTGCCACAAATCTTCACATCCATTTTATGTGAAGGTGCATTAACACGAGGTTTAAGAAAATAAAAGGATTTTTGACATGTAAAATTAAATATATGCAAATACTAAAACTATATTTTAAAATAAATGGTGATGAGTGTTTTATATTTCTTTTCGGTTTTAATAGGTTTTTTAAATTTTTTTCTCTAGTTATAAAAATTAATCTATATATTTATATCTATATATCTATATCTATATTATTATAAAAGCATGAATAATTTATGCTAAATATTGAACGACTAAAACATTTCTAAAATATTGATCGACTTTTATACACTTAAGGATCTAATGTAAATTAACTAATGATGGAATTTTTTTCGATTTAAACTATACATATGCTTGACCCTACAATATTGATCCTACTTGAATTAGAAAAGTATATCCATAATTTTCTTTCAAAGAATTGTTGTTCCTAATTACAATTCTTTTATAACATGCTAGAAGAAAAAGCACTTACTAATAGAAGATTTAGTGCTACGTTCTAAACACACCAATAACATTTTAAACAAAGTTAGAAAATTCTTACTATCCTTTAAAGTCCTAATATTTATTTAGTTCATATAAAGCTAAACTAAGTTAAGTTAGTATCTTTTACCTAAATATTAGGAGTTACTACATATTTTAAATAAATTGAGTTAATTTTTACAATATTAAATAATAAAAATATAATTAAAAGATAATTTAAAAAAATAAAATATAAGTTTAAAGGATTTTAAAATAGGGGCAAGTTTCTATGAATATTATTTTTACATGATAATAAGGTGGTTCTAATGATACAGATGAGAGTGTGCTCTTTAGCTTATTTATTTTTACATTAGTATGAGCAATTGATTCCTTTACGAATATCAAAATTTAACAAAAAAATTCTTTTAATTGGTTTATTTTCATTAAATACTCGTGTGCCATGAATTATCTCCAATTCAAAATTTACATCAATTTATATTCAAATAAAAAGCAAAATACTTTAGAATAATATTATTAGTGTATTATGTATGATGATTGGTTAAAAATAATCTAAAGTAAGTGGAACATAATGTTTGGACCGGCTCTATAACAAAAGCAAAAATACATTACAATGTTCATATAGAATGTGAAAATCAACTTGAACATTCCAAACAAATAGGAATTTTGCATAATATAAGGTATTAGCTAGCTAAAAATATAAACTACATATATATATATATATATATATATATATATATATATATATATATATATATATATATATATACATATACATATATATATATATATATGTATATATATATATATATGTATATATATATATGTATATATATATATATATATGTATATATATATATATATATAACACATATACATAATTTATTTAATCTGCTATTATTTTTTAAAGCGGTTAAATTTTTTTTAATTAATCATGGACTTGATTTATTAAAACACGTGTATGGTGAATATTTATTGCTTTGAATATGATAAAGCAGTAATAACTTTACTTAGGTTATATACGCATAATTTTAATTTGACATAACTTTATAAATAATTGAGACAACTCTCACAAATATATCAAAATACAATAGTGAAAAAATAGTACTTTTTTAAATGTAATTCAAAGATGGACAACTATATATTTTACTTTTGAGATGGAGAAACCAAAGTTACAGAAGGAAACATAATTAAAAAAAAGGGTCTCTTAAAGATGTCTTAGATAAGATACTACCACTCTGAATATTTGTACACTATAAATAGGATATTACTTAACTAAATTGATCATCTTTGTAAGCTAAGACAATATTATTTTTAATTCAAATATTCTATTAATTTAATAAAATTAATATTTAGCATTTAAATAATTGTTGTATTTTTATCACGTTAATTACTTTATAATGATCATATCATCCTGTAAATAATTTATTACTAAATTTAATTAGTTATTTTTTCACATATAAATTTTGACTGAATATTTACGTGCAACGTACATATATAGTAACTAGTTTATATTAAAAACACGAAGGCTCTTAGTGAAATGTCGTTCGTCTTTTTTACTCTTAAAATAAATTTTAAATTAGACTAACAGTAATTTAAGTTATTTTTCAAATATTTAGAATTTTGAAGTCAACTAAAATTTTAGTTAATTTATTTTCCTTATTTGAATATGTAGGAAATCCTAATATTTAATTAGGGATTTCCTATATAAATTCCGTCCTTATATGTAATTGGGGTTAATATAACGCATCTATTAAACAACTTCAGCAATAATAATAATCTCGAATAACTTATTTTAGAGATCATTAATTCACGAGTTTCTCCATCTCCATTGTTGCCAACTTCTCATTAGGTTTGATTTTCGATTATTAATCGAGTCTCAGTTGGCCATCTTCTTATATGGTTGGTTTCGATTTTAAATTGAGTTTCTCTTTTAGTTTTTGGCGTTTTTATAATTAAATTTCATTGTAATCATAAGTTTTGTTTTTGGTCTAGATTTTGTTTTTATGATAATGAGTATTTATTCTCGTGATATATGGGTATATGATCCTTCTTTCTGCGATATTTTTGCTTACTAATACAATTACCAGAGTGCGGAAGTGGTGGATGACATTAGTTTCTGACGCAACGTTGTAAAGGTTTAGGGGTCCCAGTTTTTCAACTTTTAAATTTAATCCTTTGAAAACATATGACGGGCCATAATTTAATATGACATAAATATTATCAAATTTATTTACTTATTATATATATTTCACATAAAAACACTTTCATATATATATATATATATATATTAAATAGTTTTAAGAATAGTTCAGTTAATTTAACACAAAATTATGTTTATCAACACTTCTTCAATCAAATATTTCAACGGCTTATTATCAACTTAATCACCTAAAAGTGACTATCAACACTTAGCTCTTGTTTGACTATAGATTTTGGTTAATTTTTTTAAAAAAAATTGAAAATACTATTTCTGAAAAAAAAATTGGTTTTTTTTTGAAAAAATTTCTAAGATAATTTTTTGGTGAAGTTTTTCGTCCACTTATAAAATTTTAAGTTATTTTTATCTACACTATATTAAAAGCACGATGGCCCTTAGCGAAATATCGTTAATCTTTTTTACCATTAAAAAAAAGATTTCACATTGGATGGATTGTAATTTAAATTAGTTTCCTAATATTTAAGACTTTAAAATCAATTAAAACTTTGATTATCTGTTCTTTGTTGAAATATTTATGGAGTCCTAATTCTTTTCCTAATTGAAGTATATAACAACAACAACAACAGCAATCCAGTATAATCTCATTTAGTGGGGTCTGGGGAGGGTAGTGTGTACGCAGACCTTACCCCTACCCTTGGGTTTTCCAAATAGACCCCGACATTCTTCCCTCCAAGAACATCCCACCTTGCTCTTGGGGAGACTCGAACTCCGAAACTCTCAGTTGGAAGTGGGGGTTGCTTACTATCGGAGCAACCCCTCTTGTCAATTGAAGTGTATAACATAAGTATAATTAGTCAAACTAAAAATGGGAAATTTTTAAGACAAAACGTTACTTGTCAAGAAGACAAGTAAAAAAGAGATTAGGCATAAATTTTTATCGCAAAATATATAATTTATTTATGATGTTTTATCTAAGATTTAATGTACATATTCAATTTTACACGAAACTTTATTCCAAACGAAATGCAAGTGTTCTTTCTTCAGTTATTGATCAAATGAATGATAAATTCATATATTGTTTATACATGTAATTATTTATTGAGATCTACAAAGAATTTTCAATCTTTTTGGAACATGTTATGCATGGATTATCGTTTAACTAATTAGTTTTTACTATTTGAAAAAGGATTCTTATTGAATAAAAATATAATCAGCTATACACAATCAATATCCATCATTTTCAGGAATTTTTTATTATTTTATAACTCAAAGAACAATTTAATTAAATATTTTTTAGTGAGATAGGATACACAAATATAACTAGTACATTAAAACTAGTTATATTTAAAACACGAAGGCCGTTAACAAAATGCCGTTCGCCTTTTTTATCTATTAAAATAGATTTTATAGTGCATAAATTTGTAATTTAATTATTAGTTTGAAATTATTTAAAATATTAATTATTAATTATTAATTCTTTCCTTATTTAAACTATGTAGAAAATCTAATCATTTTGGGAAATCAAAATCAAATATTATTTTCTTTACATAAATTCTTTCCTTAAGTTGTGTAGTATAATTTTTATTCCTTCCATATTGTTTGACATGATCGTATAAAAAGACTTGCTAATTTATAATAATTTGCCAACGATAAGTGAATTGCTCCTTGGTAGGTGAGTTCTTTATATTTTTTTCGATCGCTCTATAGGAGATTATTGTAGTCTTTGGAGTTATTTCTTATTTTAGTTTGTTGTTACTTTTGTTTTAATTCTTTTATATGGGGTTTGGAAGAATTAGTGGTTACACGTTTAAAGAAATATTTAAAGATTAATTGTGATGATTCAAAAGGTCATCATTTGTTTTTAAAATAAATTCTTCATTTTAAGACCTTAGAAACCTCTTTTAGCATCATCTTGATTTATCTGGGTAGCCCGGGCACATAGCCGGCAAGCCTATATGTGAAAATCTGTGAAAAATAATAAATTTTGACTATAAAATAAATATATTTGACTTCGATCAATATTTGTGTAAACGGACTTGGACCCGTGATTCAACGGTCCCACAAGGTCCGTAGAAAAATATGGAACTTGAGCGTATACCCGGAATCGAATTCCAAGGTCCCAAGCCTGAGAAATGAATTTTTGAAAGAAATTCTGAAAAATATAAAGGTTTTTGAAAGTGAAATGTTATGTGTAACTTGTGATATCGGGCCCGTATTATTATTCCGGAACCCTGTACAGGTTCAATATGATTTATATGTGTTGTCGGTAAAGTATTTAAGAAACGGAATCCATTTGACGTGATTCGAACCTTAAATGCAAAATTTGATCTTTAATGAAGTTTAGAGAAATTTCATTGATCTTAAGGTTTAATTCGATGTTCATGACGTTATTTTGGTGATTTGATTACACGAATAAGTCCGTAGGATATTCTTGAGTTTGGTTTGGAGCCCCGAGGGCTCGGGTGAGTTTTGATCATGGAGTGTATTTTGGACTTAGAAAATTGCAGAATTTTCAGATATGCATACCATGCATGCAGGCTTCGCATTTGTGAAGCATGTCTCGCAAATGCGAGCGTCTTATCGCAATTGCAAAGAAAGCCTAGGCCAACTCCATCTCGCAAATGCAAGGAAAACCCATCGTTAATGCGATACCCCCTTTTACCGGCCTGTAGTCGCAAATACGACACCTCTCTTGCAATTCTCCACTCGCAAATGCGAGAGTCCTTTCGCAATTCTGAAGCTAGCAGAGGTCGGGGTTTGCAATTGCGAACCCCTATTCGCATTTTCCACATCTACAACCTGTAACTTTCATACTTAGACGAATTTTAACCCATTTTCACATCTTTTCAAAACACAAACTCCTGAGGGTGATTTTTCAAGAACAAATCTTCTTCCAAATTGATTGTAAGTTAATTTTAACTCATTTCCTTCAATCATTAACATCTTTTAACATGATTTCCACACAAAATCAATAATTTTCATGGGAGAAATTTGATGTTTTGGGCAGAACCTAGGTTTTTCAAAAATTGGGGATTTGGACCTTGATTTGAGATCCTATTTCAAAATAAATTATATATTTGGGTTCATGGGGGAATGGATAATCGGGTTTTGGTTTGAACCTCGGGTTTTAACCATGAGGGCCTGGGGCGATTTTTGAATTTTTTGGTAAAACTTTGGGAAATCCATTTTCATGCATTAGAATTGATTCACTTAGCAATTATTGATGTAATTAAGTAACTTGTGACTAGATACGAGCGAATTGGTGGTGGAATCAAGGGGCAAAATGATAATTGAAATGTGAATTGCATTCGTGGCATCGAGATAAGTGTTTGGTCTAACCTTAGCTTGAGGGATTAGGAGTTGAGAGTCCTATTTGCTATGTGGTAATTGTTGAGTACGACATATAGGCATGGTGACGAGTATCTATACATTTGTGAAGGTTTCTTGTTGTGTAAAGTTTGTGGAAGGAATTGTGACCTATGAACATTGAGGAGCGTTGGATCAAGTTGTGTAACGAATTGTAAAAGTTTAAGTGATAATTGAACCTCTAAAGCATTGGCTCGAGTTATAAAGTGCATTATGAAGTAAAAATGATAAAGAGAAGAGGTCATTATGTTGTCACCCTCGTCGGGCTACCTTTTCTTTATTTGTTATCTCCGTTGCCGAGATGTTAAGGATTCTTGATGTTGTTCCCTTGCCGGGACTAATTTATTGAATTGTTATTCCTTTGCCGGAATTCTTATTATAAATTCATTTATACCCTTGCCCTATTGTTTGTGATTATTGTTTGGGTGAGGAAGAGTGTTAAAGCATGAATGGTGATGTCGTGTATTATTTTGTGAGGAAAGAGTATAAAGCACGAAGGGTGATGTCGTGTATGATTATGAGGAAAGAGTGTAAAGCACGAAGGGTGATTTCGTGGCGCACAATATACCATTTTGTGCGGACGATGTACCGTTTCATGCCGATTATATTGATTATATGGTGAGGAAAGAGAGTAAAAGCATGAAGGATGATGCCGTGTGCATTTTCATTATCCGATTGCTTTGGTGAGGATGATAGTAAATGAACGAAGGATGATGCCATGCATTTGTTGATATCTAGTTCTTTTGTTGATATCCGATATATATTGATTCTTTCATTTACCTATTATCTTTCTATTTGGAATTTGATATCTCCCCTGCAACATGCTCCCCCTCCCATACTTGATAGCTTATTTCCGTATTTCTTTCTTGCTGTATATATTGAATTGCACAGGTTATTTGGTAGTTTGGTCCTAGCCTCGTTACTACTTCACCGAGGTTAGACTAGGTACTTACCACCACATGGGGTCGGTTGTGCTGATACTACACTCTGCACTATATGCAGATCTCGAATTAGCTCTTAGACCAGAGTTTGGAGGCTACCAGTCGCACCCCCTTTTTTCCCTTCTTTGCGTCGGGAGATCGGGTTTGTGACATTTTGGGTATAGGGCAACTTGTTCCTTTTGGGAACTTGGTTTTGCATTGAAGAGTCGAACACCTAATGATTTATAGTGCATTAGGACACCTACAATATTCATTTATAAGTTTGCTTGATAACCAGAAATAGGGTAAGGGCTTGAAATTATCCTAACGGAAAGGTGTTAGGCACCCCCCCAGGATCCACTAATGAGGTTCCCTGCCAGATAGTTATTTGTAAATTTGATGCAATTAATATGTAAACAGGTAAAGTTCAAATAAGAGGGGATTTTAATACACAACTGTTTGAAAGTAAAATGAAGTTTGAAAAAGCAATCATTAAAAGGCTGATTTTTGACAAGAAGTTACAATGCTTTAAAGGAAAAAGAAAGAGATGGGAGATGGTCCTAGGTTTATTTATAATATGGATCACATCAATGAAATACCCAATAATCACTCCTCAAAAGAAGAAATACACGTGGTATTATCGCACCGGTCATCATATCCATAGCTACCCTTCCCATCCCGTCAAGGTACAAAGCATAGATTGGTCTCGACCACTTTGCATGCTATTACCCGTCCCATTCCTATCAGTCCTGGAGGAACTTAGGACTAATGTTCCTAAAAGGGAGGGATATTAGGATGACTTTAGTTTCAAAGGTGAAAAAGCTAAGGCGGCATACAAAACACATAGGACTGCATATTAAAAGGGGGAAGCACATAAAACACTGAAGGCTCATGTATACCTCCTCAAACAAAGCAGCCAAATAGCATGAATCAAAGAACATAGGTCTGAATCTAAAAATAATAAGGGAGGGGGATTTTGAGCCGTTAAAGTAGACCAATTTATTACGTAACTCAGACAAAAAGTTCGAATCAGGCCTCCCTGCTGGTTGTAGCAATTACTAGTTGACAAAAACGAGCTCAGTTTCATTTATTTTTATTACCTATGGTTTGCCTAAGTATTTGGGTGAGATCTAATAAACATGGTGTCTATTATTGATTCAGAGTGGTAAAACAGTAACAAATTTGAAAAGCAAATGGTTTGAGATCCTATAGGCATGTTTGCTAAGGAGATTATGTTATTTAAAAACTAGTTGAGAATAAAGTTTATTTTGAATTAGACTAGTTTCAGATCGTGCAGAAGATGGCATCGACTATTAGTGATTTTTAATCCTATAGACATGATATTAAATATTGTTGATTTTAACCCCTATAGGCATGATATCTAATGTTGATTTTATCCCTTTTAGACATGATATTTAATTGTTGATTTAATCCCCTATAGACATGATATCTAGTTGAATGATTTTAAACCCTATAGACATTATATGTAATTGAACATGGAGTGGAAACAGGCAGGATTTACTTCATATAGGCATGATTTCTAAAAAGGGGTATTGATTCTTAACCTTATGGACATTATGTCTGATTTTAGTTGTTTAGAGCCTAAGAACGTGGTGTCTAAGTGTGGCTATAACATGTAGAAAATTTAAACAAGTCATATAGGCATGTTATCTAAATGCTGAATTAGACATGCAGAAACTGGTCCTACAGGCATGGCATCTAAGAGTGATAATAAACATGCAGAAATTTAAACAAGTCATATAGGTATGCCTTCTAAAGTCTAGAATTTAATCATTCAGAATACAAACCTATAAATATATTTTCTAACCTTGAGCATTCATAATTACCCATCCCCTTTTCACTAGCCAACCCCAAGTATTTATTACAAATTATTACAGACCAAAATAATGAATTACATCAGAATATAAAACAAATAAAGTTACAACGAGAGGAAGCCTGATTCTTGACTTCCTCTCTGAGTTAAGGAATAAACCACCTCAAATGCCACTAATTCAAAGTCTTTCTCAGACCTGAGTGTGTCAGATTTCCCTGAGGGCCTCAAAGACCCCAGGAAGTGCTTACACCCGTTTACAGAACCACATAGAGATGAGTGCAATGTGGAAGGGCCAGCATTTATGTGTCCAAGTTCTGGAAGACCTCATGGGTCCCAAGGCAAGACTCTCACAAGAGGGGCATAACTTAAATCTAAGAATATGGTGGAAGTGCAGGAATAGAGATTTCAAACGGAGTGGGGAAAGGGGAGGGGTTAAGGGTGATGGAAACCAGTAGCGTAAAGCACAAATTAATATTTCCATACAAAGGGGGGTCAGGTGTTTGGGAATACATTACAAGGAGCATATGTCCTTAGGTAGGAATCAGGTTTGGGCATGAACAACAATAGAGGGTGTTGGCATGCCAATAAACAAATTAGATGATACAATATATAAAGGGGATATGGAGGTTATGATCACAAGGGAATCAATTTTGGATTATGCACAGCAATGTCCAATGTTGTTATTCCCCAACCAACCAAAGATACAACAGATACAGCATATGGGGGTTTAGGAATCATAAATCATAATAAGTGACTGATAGAATTCATACATAAGAAAGTATTGATTAAGAATAGAAAGGGGAGATTACAACATGCTTAATAAAGGAACTTGATTAAACCCAAGCGGTAAATAATCAAGGGTGAAGGAAATAGTAAAGAAACTTGTTGTCTTTTATGCTGAAAATTAATTAGAACATGCCAGTAAAGATGCAAATACTGAAAGAAAAAAAGTAAGCAAGCTTCCTACAGCCTGGCCTTGGCTTTCAGCCGGCTAGGTAAGGCAGCAACACAAGTAGCAATGGAGAAATGAGAGAGATTTTTAGTGGAGTGTGTGTTCTGAACTCAAGTATTTTATTTCTTGTGTTCGTGTCCTTGAAAGAACAAGGGTGAAGAGTAGTAATAGCCTTCTGAAAATATGTGAGAAATAAGGTAATAAGTAAAATTTAATACAACTATGGAAATAATCAACAGTCAGAATCAATCAACCATGTGATTCCCCTTTAATTGAGGGTTCACTTGTTTAACAGGGCTAACAAATTCAAAATAAGAAATGAAAATTAGTTTGTACGCAGACTGATTATTGCCATAAAAGAAGTAGTAAAATATTAAGTAAGCAATCTAGTCTAAGTATAGAAATATACTTATTTTTGGAAGTAGATTCAGCAAGGTAAAATAAGGAAAGGATCAATTACTTTAACAGGTGAGTGAAAGTAGAGTTCACAAAAGAAAAGTTTTAAAATCAGTCCCAAGATTGAAAGTCAATCAAAGAAGGAAATTCAAAATATAAATAGAGTGCACAAACACAAGACATGCGAGTCCAAACCTATTGGCAAAAGAAATGGCATATAATAGTAGCACAAGGTTCAGTAGATAGAAGACGTTAGAAGAATAATAATCAAGTAGGTCAAGTCACATTGAATCAGTAGTGAAGAAAAATAGAGTATTAGAAGTATGCAAAGGGTTTTGCAGTAACAGATGAGAAAACCCTTCTGAAAAGTTAGGGTTTACAAGCATAGTCGAGTTTTAGAGAAAGTAAAAACCTAGAATCACATAAAGAAAAGAGATTTTGAAACAAGGGACTTTAAATCGAGTCAGGTATTCAAACGAACAGTTTCAAACCCAAAGATATAGGTTTTTTTCACAACAACAATTAAGCTTAAAAGATGATAAACAAATAAATCGGATAAATACTTAACCAAACAAGCACTCATCTAATAAACACCTTCAGAACTCGAATGAGACCTAAAATAAATTAGGGTTTTAACAACAATCGTGTTTAAAGATGATAAATAAATAAATAAAACAAATACTAGCAAATAGTTTCTGAAACTCGAATAACCCAAAAGAATTTTCACAACAATCGTATAGAATAGCAACATGAGCAGGACATAGCATAATCAGAAACATACTAATATTAGAGAAGAGGTTTCAAATAACTGAAAAAAAGAGCCCTAATAAAAAAAGATGAAAAATATTTCTTGTTTGAAAGCAAAGTTACAGAAGCTTTGAAAGGACGTTTAAAAACTCATGGCAAGCATGGATCTAGGGTAGATCTAGAAGAAATTGAAAAGTCTCAGAGATTAGGGTTTCAAAAAAACCCAAAACAACGAGAAAGACCTTGAATACCGATCTAAACAAGAGAGTCACAGGTCTGACTAGAATGGCTATGGCTGGCTGGAGAAAGGTCATCGAGCAAGAACTGGACTAAATTCCTATAGAGTCTGGCCATGAGACCACAAGACCAAACACATAGAAGCTATGGAAGGCTAGTATAGGTTTTTGATGACATCGAAAGGTCATGGATTATGGTAGATTAGGGTAGCGGTGGCTAGGGTTTGAGGGTGTTGTAGGGAAGATGTCAGAGAGGAGGTATTTAGAGGCAGCGGGTTGTGAGAAATGATAAGGTTTAGGGGGTCGTTTGGAGTTAATTAAGGAAAAGGCAACCAGTGGCCATTGTTCTAAATGATCAACAACTAGGATTTAAAAGGTTAGGTGAGGATTTGGGTATGGGTCAATTTAACTGTGTTGGGGTTCGGGCATGAGTAGGAATTGTGTCGCGTAATTGGGTTTGATTGGGGTAGAATTAGGCTACAATTGAAATGAAATATGGCTGGATTTTATATAGCCATTTTTCCATTTATTTTATAAAAAATAGTAAATTAAAATCTAGAAATAAATTGAAAGTAGTAGAAAGATTTGTAACACATAATAACCAATTTAAAAATACTGGATTTAATTTTTATAAGTACAAACGCAATTAAATCTTAAAGGGGGCTAATATTGTAATTATATGCAATTTAGCTTTAAAAATACTAAATAAATTTGTAAAAATATTAAAAATATCTTAGCTATATTTTGGAATATATATAAAATTTTGACAAATGAATCACCAAAATGACAACTTTAGAAATAATTATTGGATCTTTATGAATAAAAAGAGGGGAATAAATTGTTAAATAAATATCTAAAATTAAGGAAAACTAAGTAAACACTTAGGTATACTTATATAACATATGCCATTTTGAAAGTACTTTGCATTAAAATATATATAAGAAAAAATTGGGTATCAATAGTTGCCCCTCTTTACCCGAAAAGGATGAACTGGTTGTCGGGTAAAGATATGATAGCCAAATTTTGACCGAACAAAAAGGCTTGAAGAAGATTGGATGCGTCCTAGCTTTTGAGCTGTCTACATATCCCCGGCCTTACAGGAATCAGGCCATAGGTAGTTCAGGATCTATCGGCGGAGTATGCCGGTAGGTATTTTCCAAGAATGGATGCAATGTTTTGGTCAAGGTAAATGAAAGGCTTATGGGAGTAGTTAGGTCTGATGTGGCTACGAGCATTGGAGCGGGAATGCTCCTGTCGGGATGGTTGTCGCTTGCCGGTTTACCTCCAAATAAGTAGTACAATCATATATTGTGCGTAAATTTAGACATGATGCAAATTCCCGTCGGACCATGAATATTGTCTTCAGATGAATAAAATGACGTCTTCAGATTATGATGTCCTGAGCTATGAAGCGTGTAGTAAAGGATTCGTAGGCTATGAAATGATATTCTCGGGATATGAGAAATGGTGCCTCTAAACCATGATGCCTTCGAATAATGATATGCAGAAGATTGGAAGGGATCCTCAGGCCATGATATGATGTTCACGGGCAATGAGGATGGTGCTTCCAAACAATGACGCCTTTGGATAAGTTGGAGATATTTCAGCCCATGAAGAATGCAGTAGCACGTGACGATCTTTCAGCCGTGCAATGTGATGATCTTTCAGTCGTGCAATGTGGCGATCTTTCAGCCATGCAATATGGCGATCTTTCAACTGTGCAATGTCGCGATCTTTGAGCCATGCAATATGGCGATCTTTAAGCCATGCATTGTGGCGATCTTTTAGCCGTGAAATGTGGCAATATTTCAGCCGTGCAATACAAATGCAGATAGAGGTGATCTTAACATTGGAAGGCAGAATAGTAGCTTATGCAAGTTAGAAGGCAGAATGGTAGCCTTATGCAATGCAGGTGCAAATAGAGGTAGAGCATATCCTCAGATGGTAGAATGGAAGCCTTATGCAAGTTGGAAGGTAGAACGGTAGCCTTATGTAATGCATATATAGATAGAGGTAGAGCTTAACCTCGGAAGGCAGAATAGTAGCCTTATGCAAGTTGGAAGGCAGAATAGTAGCCTTATGCAAGTTGGAATGCAGAATAGTAGCATTATGCAAGTTGGAATGCAGAATAATAGCCCTATGCAAGTTAGAAGGCAGAATGGTCGCCTTATGCAATGCAGATGCTGATAGAGGTAGAGCTTAACTTCGGAAGGCAGAATATTAGAATTATGCAAGATTGAAGGTAGAATAGTATCTTTATGCAATGGAAATGTAGATAGAGGTAGAGCTTAACCTTGGAAGGCAGAATAGTAGCCTTGTGCAAGAAATAAAATAGCAAATGATAGTAGAGTTTCTTAGTTGATAGCAGATTGCGGCGTTGGATTATTGGTAGTACAATGACATACATGACATCATGGGTGCGTGCTCATAGAAGATGCAATGGTTCGGAGAATCGTATTCTTGAACAATGTTTGTTCTGTGGGCAAACAACGTATTTAATGATTTTTTCATCTAAAGAAAAAATGTGAGTTTTGTAAAGGGGAAAGTTAGTTCGTATTTCCCTGGCTCTACTTGATCTGCTCGTCTTTGACCTAGCGATGCCATCTGTATCATTGGGACAGAGTTACTAAACAAGGTAATTTCGATGATAAACATGCATGATTTTGTCAAAGTACAACATAAATATATAATAAAAATAGTTTTTAAATGAAGCGATAATTGTGACACGGTTCGAGACATTGCAACCTCTCTTGCTACCGAATTTGGAGGGTTCTCCTCAAAATTCTTCCCTAGTTTTATGGGTTGAAATTTTTGATTATTGCTTGCACAACGATCAGCTAAAATTACTTCGGAATTTTGAGGGTTCTCCTTAAAATTCTGCCCCAGTTTCCAATTTCGGGGGAAAATGAAAATTTTATTGAATTGCGACCGAACCAATAGGGTTGTCTACGTATCCCCTCTTAAACGGGAATTAGTCCAGGCGTAGTTCAATTTACATCATATAGGAAAAACATAAAGATTACACATAGTAACGCTTGACTGCATCTAAATTAATTGGCTTTGGCAAGATCTCTCCGTCTATTTCTACAAGTATGAGGGCTCCTCCTATCAAAACCCGGTGAACCATGTATGGACACTGCTAGTTGGGAAAGAACTTCCCGTTGGCCTCGTGTTGATGTGGAAAAATTTTCTTTAATACCAGCTGCTCTGGTGTGAAGTGTTTGGTCCTGACTCTTTTGTTAAAGGCTCTGGAGATTTTATTCTGATAAAGTTGACCATGACACACTACGTTAATTCTTTTCTCATCTATAAGAGCTAACTGCTTGTAACGGCTCTTCACCCACTCTAATCGTAGAGCACAACTTCATGTATGATCCTTAAGGAAGGAATTTCTACCTCGGCGGGAATGGCGTCTTTTGTACCGTAAAACAACATATAGGGAATGATATGTTCCCGTGCCACTATTTATGCCTCTCTATCATTTTCCTCAATATTTTCTTGATATTCTTATTGGCGGCTTCCACAGCTCTGTTCATTTGTGGCACGTAGGCTGTAGAATTCTTGTATCTAATCTTGAAGGTTTTGCACATAGCTTTCATCAAGTCGTTGTTGAGGTTGGAGCCATTGTCAGTAATAATCGACTCTGGAAATACTAAATGGGAAAAATATACGGTAGCTAACAAAGTATGCCACGACTTTCTTAGTTACTACTCTATAAGATGTTGCTTCGGCCCACTTGGTGAAGTAGTCAACTGCAACTAGGATTAACCTGTGTCCCTTATAAGCGGCAGGCTCAATTGGTCCAATGATGTCCATTCCCCAAGCGGTGGACGACCATGGTGAGCTTATTGTGTTAAGCTCGCTCGGAGGTACCTTTATCATGTTTTCATGTATCTGATAGCGATGGCATTTCCGGACGTACTAGATGTAGTCTATTTCCATAGTCATCCAAAAGTAACTAGCCTAGAGTATCTTCTTTGCTAAGACAAAACCGTTCATATATGGACCATAGGTCCCATCATGAATTTCCTCTAGTAGCCTGGAAGCTTCATTTACGTCTACATACCTTAGTGGTACCAAATCAGGAATCCTCCTATACAAGATTCCTCCGTTATCGAAGAAATTGTTAGACAATCTCCGCAGTGTGCATTTCTGAGTATGATTAGCAAGCTCTGGGTATTCTCCCTTTTCCAAATATTCCTTGTTATAATGAAACGAAGGCTTTCCATCTGCATCTTCTTCAACCTGGGAAAATAAGCTGGCTAATCATGGACCATTAAGAGAATGGGATCAATGAAATTCTTGTCTGGATATTGTATCATAGATGACAGGGTAGCCAATGCATCGACAAATACTTTCAGGATTCTGGGAACATGCTGGAGCTCTGTCTTTGTGAACCTCTTTCTCAATTCCTGTATATGATACAGATACGGGTGTATCTTGGAGTTCTTGGTTGCATGTTTCTTCATGCACCTGATGTATGAGTAGGTCTGAATCCCCAATCACTAGCAACTCTTGCACGTTCATGTCAATGGCCATCTTGAGCCCTAAGATGCAAGCTTCATATTTGTCCATATTGTTGGTGTAGGAAAATCTGAGTTTCGTAGACACTGGATAGTGATGACCAGTTTCTGATACTAAAACCGCTCATATTCCAACTCCTTTGAAGTTTGCTGCTCCATCGAAGAATATTCTCCAACCGTAATAGGATTCTACAATGTCTTCTCCTATGAACGATACCTCTTCATCGGGAAAAAACGTTTTCAAAGGTTCATATTCTCTATATATGGGGTTTTCAGCAAGGTGATCTGCCAATGCTTTTCCTTTGACTTTCTTCTGAGTTATATAAATAATGTCAAATTCACTTAGCAGAATTTGCCGCTTGGCTAGCTTGTTAGTGGGAATGGGCTTCTGAAAGATGTAATTTAAAAGGTCCATCCTTGAGATGAGATGTGTGATATAGACACAAAAATAGTGCCTCAGCTTTTGAGCTACCCAAGTGCGTTCAAAAAGAGAATAACGGGCTTCGCATGGAGTGAACTTCTAGCTGAGATAGAAAATGGCTTGTTCCTTTCTCCTCGTTTCATCGTGTTGCCCCAAAACGCAATCGAAGGCTCCCTCTAGTACTACGATGTAGAGTAATAGGGGACTACCTTGCTTGGGCTGGACCAAGACTGATGGTGTTGATAGGTATTCCTTGATTCTGTCAAAGGCCTTTTTCCAGTCGTTGATCCATTTGGTAGCAACGTCCTTCAACATCTTAATGATTGGCTCACAGATATCCATGGACTATGCTATAAATCGGATGATATAGTTAAGTCTTCCCAAGAAACTCATCACGTCCTTTTTGTTCTTTGGTGGTGGGAGTTCTTCAATGGCTTTGACCTTTGATAGATCCAGTTCTATTCATCGGTGACTCATGATAAACCAAAGAAACTTTCCAGTGGGAACCGAAAATGCACACTTTGTGGGATTCCGTTTCAAGTTGTACATTCGTAATCTGTTGAAGAACTTCCTCAAATCTTCTATATGATCAATGGACTTCTTGGACTTGAAGATGACACCATCCACATATACCTCAATTTCTTTGGGTATCATATCGTGAAAAATGGCAGTCATGGCCCTCATGTAGGTGGCCGCTACATTCTTCAGGCCGAACGATATCATTTTGTTAAAATACATTCCCATGATGTAATGAAAGCCATTTTCTCAGCATCTTCCTCATCCATCCAGATCTGATAATAACCAACGAAGCAATCAACGAATGACTGTATCTCGTGCTTGGCACAGTTATCGATCAGGATGTGTATAGTTGGCAAGGGAAAGTTGTCTTCGGGACTGGACCGGTTGAGATCTCGGTAGTCAACACAGACTCTTACCTTCCCGTCCTTCTTTAGTAGTGGTACAATGTTGGATAACCAAGACGGATATTCTACTACCCTGAGAACAGTAGCTTTGACTTGTTTAGTGAATTCTTCTTTGATTTTCAAACTCATATATAGCTCGAACTTCCTGAGCTTCTGTTTTACCAGTGGACATGTTGGATCAGTTAGCAGTTTATGGGCCACAAGATGTACTTAGACCAGTCATGTCATTATATGACCATGTAAATATGTCTTCATATTCCTTTCGACATTCCGTGTATTCCTTCTTTTCTGTTAGAATATACGCTTAACGCTAGAGGGGGGTGAATAGCATTTTAATAAAAATCAAGATAAATTTGCGGAATTAAAATTGTAGGAATAAAGTAAGTGCACTAATTAAAGTAGTAAGGAGAGAACACACCGAATTTATACTGGTTCACCACAACGTGTGGTTAGTCCAGTCCCCGAGAGACTCTCTCGAGTTTTACACTATCTCCGTTAAGCTTACGGGTGCTTAACAAACCGTTACACTTGCTCGTAGATATACACTCTACAAGACTTCAACTTGCTCGAGGATACCTCACCTCAAGACTTCCAGTCAAGGAACTAAACTTTCCTTCTTACAACAAGGGATTATAACTTCCCTTCAAGTGTATGCAAACACTTAGCACTCAAGACAAGACTCTCTTATAGAGTAGATGTGAGTAAAATTAATACGCTCAAGAACACAACAACTTCGTCAAGAATTTGGCTCTCAAAAACTATGAAATGAATATGAAATGATTGATATGAAAGTATGTAAGCTTAGCAAGAATTGTAATCAGTTGTTGTGCTTAAAAGAGTGGTTTTGAGGTGTATTTATAGTCCTCAAAGACCCAAAGACTGTTGCTTAATTGCCAATCACTAATTGCTGATTTTGTGCTAGAATAATCGATTATCTAATTTGCATAATCGATTATCTGCAAATCGTTCAAAGATCATATGCAGATTTTAAGCTAGAATAATCGATTATTCAAATTGGATAATCGACTACCTGATAACGTTTAAAAATCAGACGCTGATTTTATACTAGCATAATCGATTATTGCCTTGTGCATAATCAATTATCTTTCAGCGTTTAAAAATACTTTGGCAACGGTCATTGAATAATCGATTATGCTATATAGGATAATCGATTATTGACCTCTGCGGAATTTTTAATATAATTCGAATAAAGAGGATAATCGATTATCATATTACATAATCGATTATTTTGCAGTTTTATAAATTCCGGTTTACACTGTCTTAACATAATCGATTATCAAAAAGACATAATCGATTATTTTGCTGTTTTGTAAATTCTGGTTTACACTGTCTTAACATAATTGATTATCAAAAAGACATAATCGATTATTTTGCTGTTTTGTAAATTTCGGTTTACACTGTCTTAACATAATCGATTATAAAAAAAATATAATAGATTATTTCTGTCCAGATTTGAAAGACATGTCTAAAATTCATTTTGGCTAAAATGAAAGTGTTTGAAAATCATTTTGTTTTAAAACAGATATGCATGGTTTGATGAAAATGATTTTACGAGAGAAGCCAAGACTTGAATCTATTATTGGATCAAGATCACAATATAAAACGACTCATGTGTTGCTTTACTTGATCTTGTTCTTTGTTTCTCTTGTGCTTGGACTTCGGCATATGTCAATGTTCCATGCGCGTCGGTTTGTCATTTATCAAAACCTACAAAGATGAACACACGTTTAGTTTTAGCGATTTGAGAACGTGTTTCAACAATTTCCCCCTTTTTGATAATGGCAAACCAATATCGGGATATGCATATTAAATAATTGATAATGACAATCCAAGACAATTATATAGATATGTGAATGAGTTCCCCCTCAATTTATGAGTTCCCCCTCAATTTATGCAAATATGTATTAGTGTGCATAGCCCTTATTCTTCCCCCTTTTGACATTAGCAAAAATAAATAACCTTTTATTGAGGAAACAATATTGAAAATACATAATAAAGCAAGAAAAATAGACAAAATATTATTCAAACGAGACATAATGGAAGCAAGAAAAAAATAGACAAGACATTATTCATTGTCAACATTAACATTCGCCTCGGCATCCGGCACTTCTTCCGGAAGGGCAACTTGGGCATAGGGATAGCGGACGTGGTCAAAATATCCATGAAGCTCGTGGGATAATCGGGTGACATTCCTATCAATACGAGTCATGGACGTGGACAAAGAGGCAAGTTGCTCAGAAATGGTTTGGAGGGTAGCAACGGAAGGGGCCTGAAGACGACGTCTTTGAGTTGGAGGAGGAGCCGGATGTTCACCGATATTGGGAAATGAAGATTCTTGAATTTCCCAATGTTTTGTTGCCTTTTTGTGAGGACCGACGGAGGTGTCGATACCGGAGGATTGAAAAAGAGACATTATGACAAAAGCATAGGGGAGTGGCTTATCGTCCCCAATTGCATCATACATGTGAGTCATGACGAACTTGCACCAATTGATACGAGCCCCGGTGATAATTGCATGCATGAGTTTTGAATCCTCATGAGAGAGAGTGGTATGATTGAATTTGCGCGGTTTAACAACGCGAGTTATGAAATAGAAGATTAGACGATATTCCGGGAGCATGTGCGTAATGGTTGGGCGACGTTGCTCCGGACTTGCAATAAATTCGCCAATACCAATTTGGTTGAAAAGGAGTTGTTCATCAAATAAAGCACCTTCTTCCCTAGAGTAGAGTGAAATGTCTTCCCCATTTCGTGGAAGTTTAGTGAGGACTTGCATGTTTTCCTCATTTAAAAGAATTGGACTCCATAAATGCTTGAGACAAGTTTACCATCTTCGTCCTTCCCGAGATTGGAATAGAAGGCACGAATTAGAGAAGGGTGAATGTAAGGGGATTGAAGATATATGAATTCAAGAAGTTGACTTTGCATGAGACTATTTGCTGTGGATGGAGGGGCGATGTGGCTAAGGAATCGATCAGTGGAGAATCGAGGAGTAAGGATTTCTCGATTTTCAAATTGTTTGACGAAACGAATAAGTTCGGCTTTACTGTCAAATCGTAAATAAGATCCGTCTTTATAGCAGTGAACGGGTGGAGGAGCAATGGAAGAGGAGGCAATATTTTTGCCGGAACGAGCGCGTTAAGAATTCTTGCCCGTCATTTGAAAAAAAATTTGAGAGCCTTTGCAGAAATTTTTGAAGACTTTGGAAGAATATTAGGAGCTAGGAGTGATGTTGGAGTGAAGAATTTGAAGGGTGGAAGCACCTATTTATAGAGTGAAGGAGATGAAGGCATTTAATTGTACAATAACTTCAGATTTTAAGTCCCAAACGGTCAAAAAATGGTAAGAAGTTTGAAAAAATGAATGTTGATAATCGATTTTGTTGGTCAGATAATCGATTTTGGTGACCCAATCTGGAAACAGATTCAGAAAATAATCGATTATCATTTTGAGATAATCGATTATGTCAGGGAATGTACTACCTGACGAAGTCGAAGCGGTAAAGGAAAATCGATTACGAGGTTGCCGATAATCGATTATTTTAATCTTTGGCTTAGACCTGCAAAACAGAATTAGTTAATAATCGATTGCGATAAATAGATAATAGATTATTCTATATGTTCACTAATCATTTGACAAACAGAATGTTAATATAATCTATTATGGCTTTTGGGATAATCGATTATGCTATAAGTTTGCCCAAAAATCTGCAAAACAGAACACAAGTATAATCGATTATGTAATATTGATAATCGATTATTGCATATGGTCGCCAAAATCCTGCAAAACGGAAATGTTAAATAATCGATTGTTGTATTGTAAAAATCGATTATTGCATTTGGTCAGCAAATATGTGACTGTATTCCCCCTGACTTTGGGGCGATACCTGCAAAAAAAAGAATTAGGCGCCTCCGACGCTCAAGTCAGTAATCGTTAAAGGAAAAATGCAATGCATGTATTAGATCAACGTGGAGTCAAGTATTCCGAGTTCACTAGAAATTCGGAAAAAGGACTCTTTCTCTATAGGCTTTGTGAAGATGTCGGCCAATTGATATTTGGTTTCAACAAACTTAATTTCGACATCACCTTTGAGAATGTGATCTCTTATGAAGTGGTGCCTAATTTCTATGTGTTTCGTTCTTGAGTGAAGAACAGGGTTCTTCGTCAAGCTTATGGCTCTAGTATTATCACATCGAAGAGGGATATGATTGATACTAAGACCATAATCCGAGAGTTGTTGTTTCATCCAAAGGATTTGAGCACAACAACTCCCCGCGGCTACATATTCAGCCTTGGTTGTGGATAACGCAACACTTACTTGTTTCTTGCTAAACCATGAAACTAGAGAGCTACCGAGCAAATGGCAAGTGCCACTAGTGCTCTTGCAGTCCAATTTGCAACCCGCAAAATCGGAATTGGAATAGCCAACAAGTTGGCATGAAGAACCTTTGGGATACCATAGTCCCACATTTATAGTTCCAGGAAGATACTTCATTATCCGTTTTACCGCAGTTAGGTGCGAATCCTTCGGACATGATTGATATCGAGCGAACACACACTAAACATGATGTCCGGTCTACTTGCAGTAAGATAAAGAAGGGATCCGATCATACCTCAATATTTCTTTGTGTCTACTTCCTTACCTTTCTCATCTTTGTCAAGATGGTCGGATGTACTCATTGGAGTGGCCATTGCTTTGGCGTTGCTCATTTCAAAATGATTTAGCAACTCCTTGCAATATTTAGATTGGCAAATGAAAGTTCCCTCTTTCATTTGTTTCACTTGTAACCCCAAGAAGAAGTTTAGCTCACCCATCATTGACATTTCAAATTCACTTGTCATTAATTCAGAGAATTCCTTGCACAAAGAATTTTTCGTAGCACCAAAAATAATATCATCTACATATATTTGAACTAATAAGATGTCATTGTTTTTGTTCTTAATAAAGAGTGTAGTGTCAACTTTCCCCCTAATGAACTCATTGTCCAAAAGAAATTTGCTTAAGCGTTCATACCAAGCTCGGGGAGCTTGTTTAAGACCATAGAGGGCTTTCTTAAGTTTGAAGACATGATCGGGAGATTTAAAGTCTTCAAAACCCGGGGGTTGTTCAACATATACTTCCTCTTGAATAAACCCATTTAGGAAGGCACTCTTTACATCCATTTGATATAAATTAAAATTCATAGAAGAGGCAAAAGCATGTAATAGACGAATAGCTTCTAACCTTGCTACGGGTGCATACGTTTCTTCATAATCAATTCCTTCTTCTTGATTATATCCTTTAGCTACAAGCCTAGCTTTGTTTCTAGTGATTATACCGTTTTCATCTAATTTATTTCGGAAAACCCATTTTGTACCAATTATGGTGTGATTATCGGGTCTTGGCACCAATTCCCAAACATCATTACGTTTGAATTGGTTAAGCTCCTCTTGCATTGCCAAGGTCCAATGCTCATCCCCAATTGCTTCGGAAATGGTTGTAGGTTCTATTTGTGAAACAAAAGCCATATGTCTTACAGTATCTTTAAGAAGGTTTCGAGTACTTACCCCTTGTTCGATATTGCCGATTACCTTGTCGAGAGGATGGTCTTTAGATGTCCTCCATGCTTTGGGCATCATCGATTCTTCTTCTTGTGGTGGTGCTTCTTCCAATAGTTGTTCCACGGACTTCATCTTGAACTTCCTTTGGATTCTCTTTTTGCACCTCGTCTTGAAGATTGATTTTGTTCAAAGCATCTGCAAGACCATCACAGAAATCCTTTCTCGCCAAGCGAGCATCATTTTCACAAAATACTATATGAGGAGATTCCTCAACGGTTTTGGTTCGATTATTGAAAACTCTATATGCTTTAGTACGCGATGAATAACCAAGAAAAATTCCTTCATCAGATTTCGCGTCAAATTTTCCCAAGCTATCTTTTCCGTTGTTATGAATGAAACATTTACAAACTGAAGACTCTAAGATGGGAGAGGTTAGGTTTCCTTCCCTTGTAGAGTTCATAGGGAGTTTTTATGAGTATCGGTCTTATGACAGCTCAGTTTAAAACATAGCATGCGGTACTCACGGCATCCGCCCAAAATTGTTTGGGAATCTTAGCCTCATCGAGCATGGTTCTCGCCATCTCTTCGAGACATTGATTTTTGCATTCCACCACTCCATTTTGTTGTGGTGTACGTGGAGCCGAAAAGGTATATGCAATACCGAGTTCGTCACAAAAATCCGCAAAGACATTATGATCGAACTCTCCCCCATGATCACTTCTTATGGAAGTGACGGTTGTGTTCTTTTCATTTTGAACACGTTTAAGAAAACTTTTAAAGGCTTGAAAGGCATCACTTTTATGAGCAAGAAATAACGTCCATGTAAATCTAGAGTAGTCATCAACAATAACAAAAGCATAAAGATTACCACCGTGACTTTTAATTCTAGATGGTCTGAAAAGATCCATGTGTAGAAGTTGTAAAGGTCTAGTGGTTGAAACAACATTTTTGGATTTAAAAGAGGCTTTTGTTAGTTTCCCTTTTTGACATGAATCAAAAATAGAGTCTTTTTCAAATTTTATATTTGGAAGACCAATTACTAAATCTTGTGAGACTAGTTTGTTTAAAAAATTCATATTTACATGAGCTACTCTACGATGCCATAACCACATGTCGTCTTCTTTACTCATAAGGCAATTCACAAAACTTGATGAAGAATTTTCAAGATCAACCATATAGATATTATGAATTCTAATACCACGAAGAATAACTTTAAAATCACTACGACGGATAACTAAGCATTCTTCGGAATCAAACAATACAAGATTTCCCTTGTCACATAATTGACTTATGCTCAAGAGATTATGTTTGAGACCTCTAACTAGCAAAATATGCTTAATGGAGGAGGATTCGTCCTTACCGACCGAGCCAATGCCAATAATTTTTCCTTTGTTGTTATCTCCAAAGACTACGCTTCCTCCTTTGGTTGGTTTTAGTTGCACGAATTTTGATTCATCTCCGGTCATGTGCTTGGAGAATCCGCTATCAAGGTACCAAAGTTCACTTGATGCCCTCAAGCATACTTACAAGACAAATTAATGAGTTTTTGGTACCCAAGCTGTTTTGGGTCCTTGTGTGTTAGGTGCAAAATAGTGGTGTGATTGACCTGCAGTGAAATGTCTATGTCTAGTGAAGCATGCGGGAGCAATATGTCCAATTTTATTGCAATAATGACAAATGACATTCGGATTGTGCATTCTTCTAGGATGATAATAATTTGGGGATCTAAATTCATTCACCCTGTTTTTTGGAATATAGTTTTGATGTAATTTTCGAAAAACTTTTCTAGGTGTTCTAAATTGCTCAACATTTCTCCTAGTGTTTATTCTAGGATGCATAACGATTGTAGGAGTATTATTTCTAGGTTGAATATTTCTAGGTTGCAATTTTTGAAAATCTTTTCTAGGTGTTCTAAATTGTTCTACATTTCTTCTAGTGCTCGTTCTAGGATGTATAGTGGTCCTAGGATTGTTATTTCTAGGTGGCTTAGGAATGGTCTCATCTTTTTCGTTAGACACATTTTTGAAGCCTATTCCATGTTTAGTAGATTTCAAGTTTATAAGAACCTCATTGAGATTTTTGTGAGAGGAGTTGAATTTATTCAAGGTGCTCTTAAGATTTTCTACTTCATCTTTTAGAGATTTGCAAGATGTACAACCATTGTTTGAGCTTTCGGGTTTATCGGCGCTTCTTTTGCCGTAAAACTTGTTTTCCTCTTTTAATTTCTCATTTTCAAGAGTTAGTTTTTCAAAATCCTTTTCTTTTGAAGAAATTTGTTTTCTTAAATCTTTTATAGATTTAGAAGCGCTAATAAACTCTTTATACAATTCGTCAAAAGCATCTTGCATTTCTTCTAAAGTGAAATATTTCTTAGAAGTAGTACATACCTCATTTTGAGTTTCTTCGTGTGCCATAAGACACAAGTTAGCGGTCTCGTTTCCTTCTCCATCACTTGATTCGTCTTCGGAGTCGCCTCCCCAAGAGATGTATGCTCTTTGTTTCTTGACGGGTTTCTTCTCCTTTTTGGTATTTGGACAATTTGGTTTGATATGCCCGATTTCTCCGCATCCATAGCACTTTAATTGGTCTCCTTGTCGCTTACCTTTTCGTTCATACTCCTTTCGCATGAACTTGTGAAATTTCTTAATAACGAGTCCGAACTCGTTATCTTCGTCGCTTGAGTCCTCATCATTTTGAGGTTGAGCCGTGCTTGCTTTAAGAGCGATCTTCGTTTCCTTTGATCATCCAAAGGAGGGTTAAGAATAGTAGATTCATAGGTTTTGAGATTACCTCTTAGCCCGTCGATTGTGACATTTGTAATGCCGATTGATTCTTGAATAGCGTCGGCTTTGGAGCGCCATTCCGGAGTGAGACTTCGAAGAATTTTACGGACAAGTTCCCTATCCGTGAAAGTCTTCTTATGAGCATGAAGATCATTAATGATTTTTGAAAATCGTTCGAACATATCATCTATCTTCTCATTTTCCTTCATATGAAAAAGTTCATATTCATGGGTTAGAAAATCTATTTTAGCTTCTCTTACCTGGTCCGTACCTTCGTAGGTGATTTCCAGTTTATCCCACATTTGCTTGGCCGTTGTGCAACATGATATTTTCCTATAATCATCGGGGTTTACAGCACAGTACATCATGTTGATGGCTTTAGCGTTGTTCTCCACTTTTCTAATATCGTCCGAATCGTATTCATCTTCGGATTTAGGAACCATTTCATTTTCAATCTTTTTGGTTGGTATTTGCTCTCGATATTTTATAATTTTCCACAGTATAAAATTATTTGATTGGATGAATATTCTCATCCTCTCCTTCCAATAAGTGTAATTGGTGCCATCGAAGAGTGGTGGCCTTGTGAAGCATTGTCCTTCACCTAGTCCTGCATAAATGTTACGAGTAGAAGCCATGGATTGTTTCTCTCAAACTGTTAAGTCTTTCAGAGAGTTAGGCTCTGATACCAATTGTTAGAATATACGCTTAACGCTAGAGGGGGGGGGGGGGTGAATAGCGTTTTAATAAAAATCAAGATAAATTTGCGGAATTAACATTGCAGGAATAAAGTAAGTGCAGTAATTAAAGTAGTAAAGAGAGAACACACCGAATTTATACTGGTTCACCACAACGTGTGGTTAGTCCAGTCCCCGAGAGACTCTCTCGAGTTTTACACTAACTCCATTAAGCTTACGGGTGCTTAACAAACCGTTACACTTGCTCGTAGATATACACTCTACAAGACTTCAACTTGCTCGAGGATACCTCACCTCAAGACTTCAAGTCAAGGAACTAAACTTTCCTTCTTACAACAAGGGATTAGAACTTCCCTTCAAGTGTATGCAAACACTTAGCACTCAGGACAAGACTCTCTTATAGAGTAGATGTGAGTAAAATTAATACGCTCAAGAACACAACAACTTCGTCAAGAATTTGGCTCTCAAAAACTATGAAATGAATATGAAATGATTGATATTAAAGTATGTAAGCTTAAGCAAGAATTGTAATCAGTTGTTGTGCTTAAAAGAGTGGTTTTGAGGTGTATTTATAGTCCTCAAAGACCCAAAGACTGTTGCTTAATTGCCAATCATTAATTGCTGATTTTGTGCTAGAATAATCGATTATCTGATTTGCTTAATCGATTATCTGCAAATCGTTCAAAGATCATATGCAGATTTTAAGCTAGAATAATCGATTATTCAAATTGCATAACCGATTACCTGATAACGTTCAAAAATTTGACACTGATTTTATGCTAGCATAATCGATTATTGCCTTGTGCATAATCGATTATCTTTCAGCGTTTAAAAAAACTTTGGCAACGGTCAGTGAATAATCGATTATGCTATATAGGATAATCGATTATTGACCTCTGCGGAATTTTTAATATAATTCGAATAAAGAGGATAATCGATTATCATATTACATAATCGATTATTTTGCTGTTTTATAAATTCCGGTTTACACTGTCTTAACATAATTGATTATCAAAAAGACATAATCGATTATCTTGCTATTTTGTAAATTCCGGTTTACACTGTCTTAACATAATCGATTATCAAAAAGACAGAATCGATTATTTTGCTGTTTCGTAAATTCCGGTTTACACTGTCTTAACATAATCGATTATAAAAAAAAACATAATCGATTATTTCTGTCCAGATTTGAAAGACATGTCTAAAATTCATTTTGGCTAAAATGAAAGTGTTTGAAAAACATTTTGTTTTAAAATAGAGATGCATGGTTTGATGAAAATGATTTTACGAGAGAAGCCAAGACTTGAATCTATTGTTGGATCAAGATCACAATATAAAACGACTCATGTGTTGCTTTACTTGATCTTGTTCTTTGTTTCTCTTTTGCTTGGACTTCGGCATATGTCAATGTTCCATGCGCGTCGGTTTGTCATTTATCAAAACCTACAAAGATGAACGCACGTTTAGTTTTAGCGATTTGAGAACGTGTTTCAACATTTTCTAACAACGATAAGTGAATGTTGATTCGTGTTTTCTTGGCATTTTCTACATCTCCTAGGTTAACAATTTCTGTCTCGTCTAGGTTGTACCTAGGTCTCTTCTCAAAGTTCTCAACTTCTTTGACGATCTCCTCTGGTATGTCATCTTCTTCTGAATTAATGTATGTTTGTTGTGTTGTCTCATTGCATGTCACAGTCATTGCTTCATCAAGAAAAGTAATAGTAATGAAGTGTAAGTAGTGTAATGAGAGAAAAATAATAATGAGTGTTGATCCATAAGAAAAAATCGAAATAGTTTGATAAATTCCATAACTATTTTGAACATTGAAGATCTTATTGCGGAAATCAAAATGGGAAAGGAAAAGTCATCTAGTCAAAATAAAAATAGTGCATGATGCTTGTGTTAGCCTTGCTACCCCGAGCTCGCCGAGCTTTGGGTGTCCTGATGGTCCAATTTTTGAGGTATTCTCCTCTAGTTATAGCTTGTGCAGAAGGACCTTCCTCCCCCTCCTGCTCGAAAACAATACAACAGTCTATGTCATTGTCTTCTAGGAACAAGTTCTTTACCGCAACGCGTGCTTCTTCTTCGTCTGTCCCATAAACAATGTCAGTCTGTTGGAAAGTTTGCTCCAAAGACGGTATTGGCTGTTCCAGTGGATACTAAGGATCGCGCCATGGTGGCAACCAGTTGTTGAATTCTTCCCAAGTGTACTCGCATCCCAGACTAAAAGTAGTGTCGTGCTTCTTGAGCTTCAAGGGTTTAGCAATCCCTGGATGTTTTTATCGATCCCCTTGCCAGGTTCATACCTGCTCCAATTCAATATACTCTCGATCTTGTTGTCCCACCATTTATCTTTATCAACAGCATTGACTCGCTCGATGTGATGATAGGTCTCTCCACCTAACTTTCTTCTTCCCATATTGTCGGAACGGTCTGGCGACTGTATATAGGATTGGTGCCGTCACTGTGAATGATCACTTCCTAATATTTCCATTCAAATTTTACGTCCTGATGCAATGTTGAAGCCCCAGCCCCCGCAGCATGAATCCGGGGATGCCCTAGCAGCAGGTTATAGGATGCTGACACATCTATTACTTGAAATTTGACCTCGAACCAAGTTGGTCCCATCTGTAGACACAGGCTAATCTCACCGATGATAGATATCTAAGACCCGTCAAAAGCTTTCACATTGATTGCTAATTCTTTTATCTCATGTAGTCCTTTACCCAGCTTCTTGAGTGTTATCAATAGACATATATTAAGGCTGGAACCTTCATCGATCAGGATCCTAGTGATGAAGTACTCTTTGCATTACACGGTGATATATAAGGCTTTGTTATGACCCAATCCTTCAGGCGGTAGCTCGTCCTTATTGAAGGTGATTTTATGGCTTTCTAATACTTGTCCCACCATATTGACCATTTCTCCACCAGTGATGTTACTTGGCATGTATGCTTCACTAAGCACCTTGAACAGAGCATTTTTGTGTGTTTGGGAATTCTACAGCAATGAGAGGATAGATATCTATGTTGGTGTTTTGTTCGAATACTCCTTAGCCTATATTTTTTCCCAAAGGTCATATGGACCTTTTCAATGATGAATGATCAGTTGGAAGCTTGCTTCTTCTACTCAGCTAAGTGTTCTGGGGTATAGACTCTTCCAGTCCTTGTCATACCTTGTACTGTAGTAGTCTCTTTGAACCTGACTTTGTTCCTCCTAGCCTCGGCCATATAATCCCAAGTAATAGCTTTTGTATGGAATGACGGCATGAAGTTCATTACCACTGGAGCCGGTGCAGCTACCTTCACTTCAAATGGTACATGTTCCTTGGGTAGTTAAACTGTAACCTCAAATGGTGCCGGTGTTTTTGTTGATGCGGCTGCCTCAAACTCAAGAAGGATAGAAACATCTACCTCATGAATCTGGACTATGATGGGGTTGAGTGTAACTGCTAGCTTCTTTATCATCGCCTTCTGCGATCAACCCGATGGATCCCTCGGGATCCCAATCATCCTCTACTTCAATCATGCAAACACCACTACCTTTGTGGTCAGGTAAGGGGTTGTTGTGGATATTCAAAGCAGCTTCCTTCGCTACAATAACTTTGTTATCAATTAGGGACTGTATCTTGTTTTTTAAAGAGCAGCATTTGTCGATAGTGTATCCCTTCATGCCGGAATGGTATGTAGAAGATTTGTTTGGGTTAACCCACTGAGAAGGGTTCTCAGGGGTAGAAGCGGGGATGAGGGTGAAATAACGGCGACTTTGGGCCTCTCATATAGCTGATCAATGGGTTTAAAGATGGCTCTATATTGTTTTGGGGACTTCCAATCAAAATTAGTTCGGGACCTAGGAAACTTTTGGCATGCGAGAGGAGGGGTAATTAGTAATGAGATGGTTGGGCGTTGTATGTTTGGTAGACATGTCGGGGTTGGAAATATTTGGGCGAGGTAGGCTGATACGTGGGAGGTGGAGGTGACTGATAAATTGGTGCTGGGGCTTGGTAGGAGGGTGCTTGGTAGTTTGGGGTTGACTGATATGTGAGTGGAGGTATAGGGTAGGTTTGGTATTTGACGGGAAACTTGGTCCTTTGTGCAACCAGTATGGCCCCTACATCTCTCTTCTTAGACATACCACCGGACTGCAATGCCTTATTTGTAGCTTGCAAGGCGTCGAAGTTTGTAACCATGCCACTTTTGATACCCTCTTCAATTCGTTCCCCCAGCTTGATGATGTCGGAAAACTTTGATTTTAAATCATCATTAGCTGTTCATAATACTGCGGGTCCTGAGCCCGGACAAAGAATTTTTTCATCTGTTCCTCCTCTAAAGCAGGTCTGACCTTAGCAGCTTCCGACCTCCAGCGAGTAGCATACTCCTAAAACATTTCTATAGGCTTCTTCTTCAGATTCTAAGCGTAGAATACATTAGGTGTTTTTTCTGTGTTAAACTTGAACTTGTCCATGAAATCAGTGGCCATACCTACCAAACTTGACCATTTCTCAGGATCGTGGCTGATGTACCAGGATATTACATCTCCTTTCCGATTCCTTATGAATAGTTTTATGCGAATCCTTTTGTCCTTTCCTACCCTGACTAGCTTGTCGTAGTATGTTCTCAGATGGACCCTTAGATCAACTGTACTATCAAAAGTCTCGAACTTGGGAGGTTTGTACCCTTCTGGTAGTTCACATCTGATTGTATGCATAGATCTTCATAGTTCAACCCTTCGATACATTTACTTCAGTCGACGCCTTAGATTTGGCTAGTTAGTTTCTTAAGCTCTTCAGCCAAGTTTTTGATGAGTAGATCCTTTTCCTCGGACTCAAGGATGCAAGATATAGGTTGGCTAGAGAGCAGCACAGTCTCCAAGTAGATGGGATTGTTGTGGTGGCCGGGTATGTGGGTGTGGAAATGATCATTTGCAGAGTTTTATAGTTCGGGGACTAGTAATGGATGATTTTTTTGAGTATGGCAAGTGTTGTATTGGTTCTTTGTTGGAACAGTGAGAAGATTTGGTTGCATTTGTGGAGGTGTAGGATTTTGGTTGTTAGGGAAGATGGTGTTTGGGGTGCTGAGGGAAAAGGATAAGTTGGCCAGATTCCAAACATGATCAAGCCCGTCTTGAAACATCAATAATTTCTGCTCGAGTTATGACACATTTTCATTGGGAACCCGAATACCATGACCATCAATGGCCTTTGCTGTTGTGTTCTCCTTTTTGATGTTCAAGTTAGAGAGGATCGTAAAAAATGTTGCAATATTTAAGCACATACTGCAGGAATTTAAAGCATGTCCTAATATGGGAGCCTCGTTGTGCCCGAGGTAGGCAAGCGACAAACTGATTTGGAGAACTTAGAATGCTAAATGCCTCATTTTATTGACAAAAACTAGACAAATCCCAAATTGACACTAAATAAATAGGAAATGAAAATCACTAATAGTCATTGTGAGCACGTGATTTTTGCCCTACATGAATAACGCCTATAAATTCGAGAAAAATAATTTCTTTTATTGTTTGGAATTTTGTGGATCTTTGTAGCATTTTATGTTAATTGTTTGAATTTTATCTGTGCATCTTAGTTCATGAAAAACACAAAAATATATTGCATTTTTGCATTTCAGGACTAATTAACAAATTAATTACTTTATAAAAAAGAAAATAACGAAAAAATGGCTCAATCTGTACTTTTGGAGTTAATGTTCGATTTTAGTAATTTCACTTTCAGTTTGACTAGTTGTGATAATTATCATTCAGGTTTAACTATAGGTTTTAGTATTTAGTTTAGATTTCAATTTAATTGTGAAAAAAAGAAAGAAGAAGAAAAATAATTTGTTGAAAAGTGATTTTAAAGAGTGAGGAAATCATATTTTCTTTTGGGTTTCTTTTTTTTAATTGTCAAGCCCAAGCCTTTTCTTCCCTCGCCCAGCCAAAAGACATGTCCCAAGACCCTGTCCGGCTTCCCCATTACCAAAACGATGTCGTTTGGCGTTGGTAGATCTGAGCCGTCGAGGATACACGATCCAACGGCTCAGAACTAGATTAAAATTGATATAAAATTGTCCAACCGCCCCCACCCACCTCTCCAAACCATCTCGCATACACCCCTAATTACACTGGTGTATCACCATCGTTCGCCACCCTCTTTCCGCCGTCCGCCGCCCTCCTTCCGCCATTTGCCGGCGATGGCGTAGCTCTAATGAACCCCAAATTAACACCCAGTGCTCCCCTTTTCCTCCCCTATCCAGCCCCCTAAACCAACACCCTCGAATATTAACCAACCGCCTTGAATATTATTTCAAAGATCCATCTCGTCCGCTGTCCATGAAGGCGATGGCTCACACGGCCACCAAAAACACACCCTAGCTTCTCTTTTGCCTTCTCTACTCTGATCTGAACCCCCTTCCCTCGAATCACAATACAACTTCTGGAATTTTAATTTGAAAAAACCGGCTAAAGTACAACCTCTTCCAAAATCCGCCAAATCAACACCATATAGTCCTTTTGCCCTCCTCGTCCAAAATCTGCGATCCATGGCCCTCGAATTGTCTGCAGTCGGTTCGAATATCAGATCAGAATTGTCGGAACCGTTTAAGGATGCATGTGGATTCCTGGGACTCGAAAGCTTAAGCTAAGTTGCCTTCTGAGTTTTCTATTTGATTGTAGTCTTTTTCTTCTGGTTTCTCTAATAATTTTGTCTTTTCTTCTAGTTTCTCTGTTAACCTAAATTGTCGCCTAGTTTCCTGATTAATGCTAGTCTTCTTCCAGTTTCTCTGCTAATTTTAGTTGTTTATTAATTTTAATTTTAATTTTAGTTGTTTCTGTTTCCCTGCTTTGATCTATGACCTTCTTGGCTATAAAAGGGCACCCAAATGCCTTCATTAAAGAGGTTCCTGGCAGATTGAAATCCCTGAAAACTTCCCAAGACTTGTGAATTCTGAAACAATCATAAAAAATTCCCCAAAAATTCCAAAAAATCCTGAAAGATGTTTAGAGTTTTAAACTTTCCAAAATGTTGCTTCATTAGATTGATTTTCTTCATAATTAACCCCAGTTCTCAACACTAAATTTGAATTGCTAACTTGAATCAGTTGGAAAATACTTGAAACATATGTGATTGAGGTGTTAGTGTTCCATAAGCTTGGGGAGATTCAATTCTAAGTATATTTGGTTTATGTTTGAGGCTTTTTGGTTGGTTTTCTAGTGTTATTTGCTCTAGATCCATGCCCTTATTTATTTGACATATCCTCTTATTCGAATTTGGGAATCAAGCTTGGTCTATTTGCTGCATTTGCTAAAGATTTCTTGCATCTGTTGCTATTGTTTCTTTGACTGCCTACTCATAGGTGTTTCTCCTTGCTTTAACTATTTGTATCAAGTGGAGGTCGAGTGCTGTAATAGGTTTAGGTTTTATTTTTTAATAATTGTTGTACGAAACTTGGACTGTACTGGACTCTTTCTAAAAACTGTAATGGATTGGTATTTTTAGACGTTTTCTTTAGCTTATTTCCTTCATGTTAGCTTCAATGTCACAAGTAGATCAAGGGCTTATGAATCCCTATAGCTAACATGGAATATAGTGTCTATTTTACATTAGTAGCATGAAATCTGAGAGTCAAAGTTTTTATGCAAGATCATATACATGTTCAGCCCAAGTCTGAAAATATTTAGTGACTAACTTCGTTTAAAAAATCAGAAGTCATGCCTCTGAGTTTTAGGTTTTGATGTGAATATCGGTAGTGTTGTGTTAATTCCTCGAATTTTATAAGTATTAGTTGAATTCGAATAATTAATAAGCCTTCTTGAATGGATTAAACACACATTTCTATTTCCAAAAGTTGTTGGAAGCAAAATTATTTAAGTGTGTAATTAAATTGAGATATCGTTTGGATTGGATCCATTAAAGGATCAGGGCTCAACAGCCCGCCTTCAATAAGTTTGGCCACAATTTCACTAATGCACAGCCCAAATTGGTTTTAATTTGCTAAGGCTCATGATTGGTTAATTTTGTAAAGCTGGATAAAGGGTTCCTCCTCTTTGGGCTCATTTCAAAGTCCAATGGTTTGAATTTTAGGACAAAGTTGTGCAATGTTCATTAATTAGGTTTTATTAGAGACAAATTTAGCAGAGAACAACAGTTTGCTTTAGAGTTTGCCATTTAAATAATAAATTCAGACGCTCTATGCCAAACAAAATAACAGTTGCATGGCGCTCTATTTAATCTTAAATTTATACTTTGAACTCGAGACGAGCCGTTTAGCGAATTTTCACGGCCTCTTGCAAAGTTAATAATGCATAGGCGCTCTAGGCGTGCGCTTAATAATATTACTTTCCTAAATTTGGGTGAACATTTATGTGATTCAAATCCAAATCTCAACGAAATTGAAATGTGTCGAAAACCATGGGTGCATTTATGTGACGTGGTTCGAGACATATTTTAACGACGTTGCAATTCTCTTTAAAAATACTAGTAATAATGAAAATGGTTAAAAGATTTAGAATGCACATAGGTTCGTAATTGAATAAAATCTGATAATTTAAGCCAAATATAACAACTGAGCGACCTTGCTAGAACCACGGAATCAGGGAATACCTAACACATTCTCTCGGGTTAAAATAATTCCTTACTTGGATTTATGGTTCGCGGACTATTAAACAGAGTCACTCTTTCCTCGATTCGGAGTTCTAAACGGTGACTTGGGACACCATAAAATCTCCCAAGTGGAAACTTTGAAATTCTTAAACAACTGTATCTCATTTCGATTGTCCTTTATTTGGAAAAAATCCCTTATCTACGCCCTTCGCCGGGTTGTAGTAGCCAAAAGGAGGTGTCACAGCTCTGGTGACTCTGCTCGGGATGTGACCCCAGAATCTCTGGTTCGGGGTTCGAGAATTCAAGCTTAGAATGATAGTTGTATCTGGCTTTGTTTATTATCTGATTTTACATGTTGACTTAATGTAAAAAATGATACTTTTACCTCTTTGATATTGTTTGAATTGTACATATAAAACTGTTACGAAACCCTTCTCATCTCATCTCTAGGGATGTGCTCACTGGTCGATACTCCCTATTCTGTTAGTGTCATACCTTTAAATAATAAAGAGGCTCGGACAAGTTACAAAGCTGAACGATCTTGCGGGTCCTCGGTACGTAGCCCCCTCCTCGACTCGAGTTTTCCGCTCGGGTACACAGTCTAGAATAAATACCTGGGTTTCAAACATAGAATAACTTAACCTCATGCCAGATTCCTAGTAGGAACGCTTATCTGCATCATACATTTGACTTAGGGGACTCAACACAGGGGTTGGGCCCGTCTAGGATACATTTGACAATAATGCTTCGTACTGTAATAGGTTTAGGTTTTATTTTTTAATAATTGGTTGTACGTAACTTGGACTGTACTGGACTCTTTCTTCTGGTTTCTCTATTAATTTTGTCTTTTCTTCTAGGTTCTCTGTTAACCTAAATTGTCGCCTAGTTTTCTGATTAATGCTAGTCTTCTTCCAGTTTCTCTGCTAATTTTAGTTGTTTATTAATTTTAATTTTAATTTTAGTTGTTTCTGTTTCCCTGCTTTGATCTATGACCTTCTTGGCAACTATTTTAGATGTTTTTTAGGTTTTAATTGGGTTTTATTCTTCTCATGAATCTCTTCTCGTCAGGTGCGATATACGTAGGCAACCCTCATCGGATTCAACCTCCCTTTTGCAACAATAGCCAAAACAGATAAATACAAATGTCAAATTTTATTTGTTGTCCTAAATAAATCGGGTGATGCCGTTGTTGTCAAGAACAGCTGAATGTTACCAAAAGGGATGCCGGAAGACTGATCTTGCACAAACAGTCACCTTTGAATTTTTATTTTATTAGTGGACACAACGTTAAAGTCTTCCTCCGAAGGTGCTGAAAGGTTGTATCTGCAAAGCTTGGCTCTGATTTCAGAAAATAAATTGCATAAAGAAAGGGGCCAATTTTTTATTTTGAAGTCAAATGGAATAAGGTATTAAGTTGCTAATTCACTTTAATAAATGTGCGGGATGAGCACAATCCAAAACAAACCTTTTTATTTGTAAGCAGGGTCCCTTTGGAGTTGTGGCTGCGGTGGAATGATCTAGGTATAAAAGGGCATGGTGAGGTAAAGAAATATTTGGGAGGCCTTCCCGGACTATTGGAGATTGCACCTCGAGGTGACATCATAAGAGCATTGGTCACATGTTGGGACCCGGCGCATAATGTGTTCCACTTCTCAGATTTTGAACTTACCCCGACCTTAGAAGAAACAGCCGGGTACAATGGGGATGCTGAACTTTCTTTGAGACACAAGTATTTGGTTGCCCCAAGAACAGTAGTAGTGCACAAATTCTAAGATACCCTGAAGATAAGCAGAGTGGTACATGAATCAAACCTGGTACTAGGGTTTGCACCTTCTCATTCATGTATACCAGATATGGTCACATAGGGGGGTTCAACAATTCGGAGAAAAAAATCTGCAGCAAAAGAAACCGCGTCAAGTGGGAAGAACACAACCATTTCGCTTTTATGGTGGCTTTTCTACGGCTCCTGGTATTTCTAAGGAAAGATGGGAACATTAACATAAAAATAGCAGGGGTTGTTAGCACTCTACGGACCCAAGCCAAGTGCACACTCACGCCTATGATAGTAGTTGAGATCTTTTGTGCTCTCACAGCTTGCTGGGCCAGGAAAGATTTCTTTGAAGGATGCAATCTTTTGTTGCAAATGTGGATGACCGAACATTTGTGCCACCGTCAGCAGTTCATGAGCTATGGGTCAGCAGAGAAAACTTGCATAAAAGAGTTTTAAAAAAGGATTGAAAGGCCCAGTTTGCCTGAAAAAGTAAATGGATGGATATCTTACTTTCAGTCCCTCACTGCCAGTCAAATAGAGTGGACCCTGGATGGTTGTCTAAGGACGAGATCATATACATGCCGGCAATAGAGCCTCACTTCCTTCTTATGGGTCTTAGGAGCATCCACCCTTATGCCCGCATCGACTCTTGAGACAACGCGAAAGGTGCAAGATAGTGCCAAAAGACGAAGATCTTAGTATCCAGGTAGTCAAGATTTGACCTGATGGTCAGTTCCCCAAAGCAACGGTTCGCAAAATTTAAAATGAATGCCAATACCTTACAGCAAACCCTTCTCATCTCATCTCTGGGGATGTGCTCACTGGTCGATACTCCCTATTCTGTTAGTGTCATACCTTTAAATAATAAAGAGGCTCGGACAAGTTACAAAGCTGAACGATCTTGCGGGTCCTCGGTACGTAGCCCCCTCCTCGACTCGAGTTTTCCGCTCGGGTACACAGTCTAGAACAAATACCTGGGTTTCAAACATAGAATAACTTAACCTCATGCCAGATTCCTAGTAGGAACGCTTATCTGCATCATACATTTGACTTAGGGGACTCAACACAGGGGTTGGGCCCATCTAGGATATATTTGACAATAATGCTTCGTACTGTAATAGGTTTAGGTTTTATTTTTTAATAATTGGTTGTACGTAACTTGGACTGTACTGGACTCTTTCTTCTGGTTTCTCTATTAATTTTGTCTTTTCTTCTAGTTTCTCTGTTAACCTAAATTGTCGCCTAGTTTTCTGATTAATGCTAGTCTTCTTCCAGTTTCTCTGCTAATTTTAGTTGTTTATTAATTTTAATTTTAATTTTAGTTGTTTCTGTTTCCTTGCTTTGATCTATGACCTTCTTGGCAACTATTTTAGATGTTTTTTAGGTTTTAATTGGGTTTTATTCTTCTCATGAATCTCTTCTGGTTCTATTTATAGATCGATTTCTATGCCTTTTATTCTGATTGACTGGTTTGATTGATTGTATATTCCTTAGGGTTTCCTGTTAGTATGATTTATATCTGTCGGTTAATTTGGTTTTGTGATTCGAACCAGTTCTGTGTCATATGATATCGATAGTTTAATCAAGCCTGTGTGAGCCATTATTTGATTTTGATTTGTTAACTTAATTCATTCAGGATAGATTATCCAGTTTTTATCAGTAACTGATTTCTAAGTTCATTATTTTGTCCTCAAGAAGCTATTGTGTTAGATTTGTTAACTTAGTTATAGCTAAATTAGGATTATTACCTTAATAATAGGGTTGGTGGTTTGGTTTAACTCAAAATAGTAATTTTAGCAGGTTAAAAAGGTAACATGGGAAATTTAGCATGAGAAAACTATGGTAACTAGAATGGAAATCCCTAGAAGGGTCAAAATTGAAATTCAGATTTTTGCTAGTTATAACTTGAATAACAAGTTAAGAATTTAGGGACTAGTGGGGCAAATCTGAAAATAGGAAGAGGGACTAAGGGGTAAACATAAAATAAGAGGGTTTCCTTAAGCTTTGGCTATAAAAGGGCACCCTAATGCCTTCATTGAAGAGGTTCCTGGCAGATTGAAATCCCTGAAAACTTCCCAAGACTTTTGAATTCTGAAACAATCAAAAAAAATTCCCCAAAAATTCCAAAAAATCCTGAAAGATGTTTAGAGTTTTAAACTTTCCAAAATGTTGCTTCATTAGATTGATTTTCTTCATAGTTAACCCCAGTTCTCAACAATTAATTTGAATTGCTAACTTGAATCAATTGAAAAATACTTGAAACATATGTGATTGAGGTGTTAGTGTTCCATAAGCTTGGGGAGATTCAATTCTAAGTATATTTGGTTTATGTTTGAGGCTTTTTGGTTGGTTTTCTAGTGTTATTTGCTCTAGATCCATGCCCTTATTTATTTGACATCTCCTCCTATTCGAATTTGGGAATCAAGCTTGGTCTATTTGCTAAATTTGGTAAAGATTTGTTGCATCTGTTGCTATTGTTTCTTTGACTGCCTACTCATAGGTGTTTCTCCTTGCTTTCACTATTTCTATCAAGTGGAGGTCAAGTGACAATAATGCTTCGTGCTGTAATAGGTTTAGGTTTTATTTTTTAATAATTGGTTGTACGTAACTTGGACTGTACTGGACTCTTTCTAAAAACTGTAATGGATTGGTATTTTTAGACGTTTTCTTTAGCTTATTTCCTTCATGTTAGCTTCAATGTCTCAAGTAGACCAAGGGCTCATGAATCCCTATAGCTAACATGGAATATAGTGTCTATTTTACATTAGTAGCATGAAATCTGAGAGTCAAAGTTTTTATGCAAGATCATATACATGTTCAGCCCAAGTCTGAAAATATTTAGTGACTAACTTCGTTTAAAAAATCAGAAGTCATGCCTCTGAGTTTTAGGTTTTGATGTGAATATCGGTAGTGTTGTGTTAATTCCTCGAATTTTATAAGTATTAGTTGAATTCGAATAATTAATAAGCCTTCTTGAATGGATTAAACACACATTTCTATTTCCAAAAGTTGTTGGAAGCAAAATTATTTAAGTGTGTAATTAAATTGAGATATCGTTTGGATTGGATCCATTAAAGGATCAGGGCTCAACAGCCCGCCTTCAATAAGTTTGGCCTCAATTTCACTAATGCACAACCCAAATTGGTTTTAATTTGCTAAGGCTCATGATTGGTTAATTTTGTAAAGCTGGATAAAAGGTTCCTCCTCTTTGGGCTCATTTCAAAGTCCAATGGTTTGAAGAGGACAAAGTTGTGCAATGTTCATTAATTAGGTTTTATTAGAGACAAATTTAGTAGAGAACAATAGTTTGCTTTAGAGTTTGCCTTTTAAATAATAAATTCAGACGCTCTATGCCAAACAAAATAACAATTGCATGGCGCTCTATTTACTGTTAAATTTATACTTAGAACTCGGGATGAGCCGTTTAGCGAATTTTCACGGCCTCTTGCAAAGTTAATAATGCATAGGTGCTCTAGGCGTGCGTTTAATAATATTACTTTCCTAAATTTGGGTGAACATTTATGTGATTCAAATCCAAATCTCAACGAAATTGAAATGTGTCAAAAACCATAGGTGCATTTATGTGACGTGGTTCGAGACATATTTTAACGACGTTGCAATTCTCTTTAAAAATACTAGTAATAATAAAAATGGTTAAAAGATTTAGAATGCACATAGGTTCGTAATTGTATAAAATCTGATAATTTAAGCCAAATATAACAGCTGAGCGACCGTGCTAGAACCACGGAATCAGGGAATACCTCACACATTCTCTCGGGTTAAAATAATTCCTTACTTGGATTTATGGTTCGCGGACTATTAAACAGAGTCATTCTTTCCTCGATTCGGAGTTCTAAACGGTGACTTGGGACACCATAAATCTCCCAAGTGGAAACTTTGAAATTCTTAAACAATTGTATCTCATTTTGATTTTCCTTTATTTGGAAAAAATCCCTTATCTACGCCCTTCGCCGGGTTGTAGTAGCCAAAAGGAGGTGTCACAGCTCTGGTGACTCTGCTCGGGATGTGACCCCAGAATCTCTGGTTCGGGGTTCGAGAATTCAAGCTTAGAATGATAGTTGTATCTGGCTTTGTTTATTATCTGATTTTACATGTTGACTTAATGTATAAAATGATACTTTTACCTCTTTGATATTTTTTGAATTGTACATATAAAACTGTTACGAAACCCTTCTCATCTCATCTCTGGGGATGTGCTCACTGGTCGATACTCCCTATTCTGTTAGTGTCATACCTTTAAATAATAAAGAGGCTCGGACAAGTTACAAAGCTGAACGATCTTGCGGGTCCTCGGTACGTAGCCCCCTCCTCGACTCGAGTTTTCCGCTCGGGTACACAGTCTAGAACAAATACCTGGGTTTCAAACATAGAATAACTTAACCTCATGCCATATTCCTAATAGGAACGCTTATCTGCATCATACATTTGACTTAGGGGACTCAACACAGGGGTTGGACCCGTCTAGGATATGTGTACACATAAATTTATTTATCAATAAATTTATCAGACCTGATGCATCCTACTTGTGCATTTATTTTAGATTTGCATGATGATCGGCTTTTCACGGGTAAGGAGAGTTAGCCACCTACTGTAAAAGATCCAATGTCCAAATATTGCTGAAGCTCTGCCGAATTTTTGAAATAAAAAAAAGAAAAAGAAAAAAAAAGGAAAAAAAAGGGAGTCTGTTTTATTCGCCCAAGAAAAAGAGAAAAAGATTGCTTTAAAAAACGAATGGTTTTGTTTTTATGAAAAAGGGAAAGCATAGTCCTGTTTTCAAAAATAAATTTTCCCGAACTATGCCGGTTTTATTCTCGTCAGGTGCGATATACGTAGGCAACCCTCATCGGATTCAACCTCCCTTTTGCAACAATAGCCAAAACAGATAAATACAAATGTCAAATTTTATTTGTTGTCCTAAATAAATCGGGTGATGCCGTTGTTGTCAAGAACAGCTGAATGTTACCAAAAGGGATGCCGGAAGGCTGATCTTGCACAAACAGTCACCTTTGAATTTTTATTTTATTAGTGGACACAACGTTAAAGTCTTCCTTCGAAGGTGCTGAAAGGTTGTATCTGCAAAGCTTGGCTCTGATTTCAGAAAATAAATTGCATAAAGAAAGGGGCCAATTTTTTATTTTGAAGTCAAATGGAATAAGGTATTAAGTTGCTAATTCACTTTAATAAATGTGCGGGATGAGCACAATCCAAAACAAACCTTTTTATTTGTATGCAGGGTCCCTTTGGAGTTATGGCTGCGGTGGAATGATCTAGTTATAAAAGAGCATGGTGAGGTAAAGAAATATTTGGGAGGCCTTCCCGGACTATTGGAGATTGCACCTCGAGGTGACATCATAAGAGCATTCGTCACATGTTGGGACCCGGCGCATAATGTGTTCCACTTCTCAGATTTTGAACTTACCCCGACCTTAGAAGAAACAGCCGGGTACAATGGGGATGCTGAACTTTCTTTGAGACACAAGTATTTGGTTGCCCCAAGAACAGTAGTAGTGCACAAATTCTAAGATACCCTGAAGATAAGCAGAGTGGTACATGAATCAAACCTGGTACTAGGGTTTGCACCTTCTCATTCATGTATACCAGATATGGTCACATAGGGGGGTTCAACAATTCGGAGAAAAAAATCTGCAGCAAAAGAAACCGCGTCAAGTGGGAAGAACACAACCATATCGCTTTTATGGTGGCTTTTCTACGGCTCCTGGTATTTCTAAGGAAAGATGGGAACATTAACATAAAAATAGCAGGGGTTGTTAGCACTCTACGCACCCAAGCCAAGTGCACACTCACGCCTATGATAGTAGTTGAGATCTTTTGTGCTCTCACAGCTTGCTGGGCCGGGAAAGATTTCTTTGAAGGATGCAATCTTTTGTTGCAAATGTGGATGACCGAACATCTGTGCCACCGTCAGCAGTTCATGAGCTATGGGTCAGCAGAGAAAACTTGCATAAAAGAGTTTTAAAAAAGGATTGAAAGGCCCAGTTTGCCTGAAAAAGTAAATGGATGGATATCTTACTTTCAGTCCCTCACTGCCAGTCAAATAGAGTGGACCCTGGATGGTTGTCTAAGGACGAGATCATATACATGCCGGCAATAGAGCCTCACTTCCTTCTTATGGGTCTTAGGAGCATCCACCCTTATGCCCGCATCGACTCTTGAGACAACTCGAAAGGTGCAAGATAGTGCCAAAAGACGAAGATCTTAGTATACAGGTAGTCAAGATTAGACCTGATGGTCAGTTCCCCAAAGCAACGGTTCGCAAAATTTCAAATGAATGCCAATACCTTACAGCAAACACTTATGTACGGGATCGGTCTAGAGGCGATTTGTTACCAGGATACCTTGCTTGGTACAGGAGAGAAATTGAGTTCGAGAGGCCAGCCAAAAGGCTCCACCTCTAGAATTCGTCGAAGCATCGCAAGAGCAGTGGGATTGGTTGGCTAAAGAACACGAATATAGTGCTACGATAAGCACACTGGAGAAGCAGGTCATGAATTTACAACTCGAGAAAGATTTGCAGGCCACTGCATATGAAGGCAGAAAGAAGAAACTGGTCAAAGAAAACGAGGTCCTTCGAGCTCAATTTCAGAAAATGAGAGTAGCGGCAAAAAACCCTATCTGAATTGCCAAGGATACAAAAGTAATAGATGGCTTGAGACAGAAAGTGAGTGACTACTGTTTTGATTTGAACAAAGCATAAAAAGAACTAGGTAGGACTCGAAAACAATTGGCTGAATATGCGGTAGAAGGAGCACGTTTGGCTAGGAAACTAAAAAGAAGACTTCGACGGTGAGATGACAGGGTTAAAGAAAAGGATCGTCATCGTAGAAAACAAAATGCTCAAACAGGAAAAAGAGTTCAAAATTGAAAGGGAACACTGTTACACAGCATTGGCACAATTAGAATTGGATTTGCAACAGCTTCAAAAGCAGAATCCAGTAGTCGAACGAATTTTGGAAGCCAGAACTGAGCAGATTGGGAGGTTATTGTAGGAGAAAGGTGTCGTACGAGAGAGAATCAAAAGGATCGCCCACTATATTAAAATGAAATGTAGCTGCAGTGAGGATATGCCTAGATCCATGTTCTTTGCCACCGTGATGCTTTTTGTTTGCCGCATAATGGAAGATCTTCATCCCCTCCAAGGGGATTTAGCGAGTCGACCCGAAACAAGGCCGAATGATGTCACGTGGGTCATAGGAGTAATTGAAGCCCTAATGTATTCGTAACTTTTTGAGATTGTATTTTTCTTTAAAAGTCCGCCAGTTTGATTTAGAGTCTTTATTTTCTTTTGCGCATGGTTAGCTATCCTGCGAGTCTGTAGTTTGTCCTTTATCAGAGTCTGTCGGTTTTTCAAGTCTTTATAACTAAGTTTGTTGTTATGAAAATTGAAAATGCCAAATTGTTTTATGCTTCACCTTCATTTTTGCAAGAACTACGCTCGGTCTGATTCATACGGGGTCATGATACGTAGGCAATCTACCTAGGATACGACCATAACTGAATAAAGAAAGGAAAAGAGAAATGAAAGGCAGAGGACATACAAGGAAACAAACAAGAAAACAAAATAGGAGAGAGGGATAAAATAAAGTCAAAAATAGGGGGGCATTGCAAACAAAGAGAATGAAAGCCGGGATGACGCATGCAACTGATGCATGTAGTGACAAATCATTATTTAGGTGCATTCAAACCCAATATGTGGCCGCTTGCGTGTTAGAACCTAATCGTTAACAAGCTTTTGGTGTTTTATAATTTCATAATAGACAGGTAGATAGTACCTGCGGCATTTTGGCAACCCACTCCTACAACACGGGGTTTAAGAGCAAGCAAGTCATGGCCAATCAGGAAACCGAAGTCAGCATTATTGACCCATCGGAAAAAGCAGAGGAATTGGACGTTAATGCCATGAAGGAGGAAATGTGCAAACTAAAGCACCAAATGGCTGAGATGTACCGGGAATGGGCAAGAGGACAACTGCCCCCAACCTATCATGCTAATCCAACCTTCATCCCACCACTGGCCCAAGCTCCTAACTAGTCCACCACCGTCCCACCCTCAAGTTTTCCTATCTACTCGCAGCACCAGGGTACGACTTCTCAACCACAACCAGCTCCACTCCCCAAAGTCGCTCATCAACCCCTTCCACCAAATGCTCCCATCTATGTGGCACCTCCTCCGACCGTACTCCATAGATCATCAAGTGAAACCTTGCTTCAAGATTACGACCACAAATACTATCTACCAGAACCTGCTTACAAAGCCTATGAGCCTTACTCCTACGCTCCCCGTCTCAAAATCCCGGCGAGAGTTGAAAAGCCAATCAAAAATCCTGAGCAGGAGGAGGTGCTTAGAAAGGTCAGAAGTGACATGCGGGGGTTGGGTGGGCAGGTGAGCGTGGCGTTCAAAGACCTTTGTATATTTCCAAATGTGCAGTTGCCTCCAGGTTTTAAGATGCCTAAATTTGACCTATATGATGGAAACGGCGATCCAGTCACGCATCTAAGGGGGTTTTGCAGCAAAATGAGAGGAGCAGAGGGAAAATATGAATTGCTAATGGCGTACTTTAGCTAGAGTTTAAGTGGGTCGGCACTAGAGTGGTACACTCGGCAGGATCACAATCGGTGGTATACTTGGGATGACCTGGCACAAGCGTTAGCTTGTCACTTTTAATATGGATTGTTTATCTATGACAAAACCGGAGAAGAAACACAACAAGAGATTCAGGGATTACGGTTTCTGGTGGAGAGAACAAGAAACCAGAGTTGATCCTCCAATGAAGGAGAGTGAGATGGTTGACTATTTTCTACAGGCTCTGGAACCTACCTATTTCGGGCATTTGGTGTCAGCAGTAGGTAAATATTTTGACGAAGTAGTTAAGATGGGAAGTATGGTTGAGGAAGGCCTCAAATCCAATAAGATCATGAGCTACTCCGCAATCAAGGCAACCACTCAGGCCATCCAGGGCGGAGCTGGGGGAGCATTTGGAAAGAAGAAGAAGGAGGAAGTAGAAATAGTGGAGTCGAGAACTTGGTACAGGACTCGGGCTCTATCCCACTACACCCAACATCGTCCTCACCACCAAACATACCCACATCCCCCATGTAGCTCACCACAACATTACTATCCACCATTAGAACCTCGCTTCCCAGTCCGTCATGCACAAGCATATACCCAACCTCCCGCCCACACACAATGGCATGTGCCAGCCCCACAAAATACCTACCCAACACCCCAAAATCACTACCCACCTCCAAGAGCCTACCAACACCCCCCAAAACCCGCCTTCCGAGCCAATTCAATCATGAGAAATGAAAGGGTGCAGAAGAAGAAGACTTTCACTCCATTGGGAGAATCCCACACTAGTTTATTCCACAAGCTGCAACAATTGGATATGTTAAGACCAATCAAAGCAAATTTGCCAAATCCTTCCCCGAAGAATCTAGATTATTCTGTTAACTGTGAGTACTTTTTCGGCACAACAGGGCATGGTACCAAATAGTGTTGGCATTTGAAGAATGATATCCAAGAACTTATCGACTCCCACCGGATTGAAGAGCAGACTCTAGTGGTATCCAACATTTACCAATGCCCACTACCGGCCCATCATGAGACCAACATGATTGAGATCGTGGAAAAAGGGGGAGCGTCCAAAGGGCCCTTACAGACAGTAATGATGATAAAATCTAGTGAAGTTAAGCTGACTAAGAATGTGAGCAGTGAGAAGTCAGTGATCGAGGCAAAAGGAAGAAGCAGCAAACCTGTCATAGTTCAAGTGAGCTCATCATGCATGGTTGCACCAAAATAGGAACATGCAAAAGTGATAGTACATTGGGCAGGTAGAGAACCTATCGTAGTTGTAGAAGGTGTTCGCATAGATCCTATCATTGTAAACCAGTAATCTAGCCGCCAGTCGTCGATATCAAAGCCGTTCCTTGGAGATATGAACAAGCAATAGTGATGTACAAAGGGAAGGAATTTAGGGAAGAAGTTTGTGAAGCTCGAGGTTTAACTCGGTTAGGGAGGTACTTCGCCCCATTTCTAAAGATAACCCAAAATCAGTGAAGCAAGCCGTATCGGAAGAAGAGGTAGAAGAACTTCTGAGGAAAATGAAAATACAGGACTACTCCATCATAGAGCAATTAAGGAAAACACCAGCTCAGATCTCCTTACTGTCCTTATTAATCAATTCAGATGAACATCGCCGAGCGTTAATGAAGATTTTAATAGAAGCTCACGTCCTCGACAAGATAATAGTGAATCATTAGGAGAAAATTGCAAACAAGATATTCGAGGTAAATCGGGTCACTTTATCTGATGATGAACTGACCATGGAGGGCACTCAGCACAATCGGGCCCTTTATTTGACTGTAAAATGTGAAGATGTTGTGGTCACCCGGGTTCTGGTTGACAACGGATCCAGTGCAAATATTTGTCCGCTCTGCACATTGATCAAGCAGAAGTTTGAGAATGATAGGGTCCACAAGAATAAAATTTGTGTTCGAGGTTTCGATGGCGGAGGCAAAGATTCAGTGGGGATATAGTGCTAGAAGTGACAATAGGGCCCGTTGAGTTCGCCATGGAATTTCAAGGGTTAGACATGGTAGTTTCTTATAACCTGTTGTTTGGCAGGCCCTGGATTCACGCAACCAAGGCAATGCCATCTACTTTGCACCAGATGGTCAAATTTGAATGGGACATGCAAGAGATTATGGTGCACATTGAAGATAATCAGTGTGTTTTAGGTGATGCTATTGTACCATTTATTGAATCCGAAAGCAGTAAAGGGCCATAGGTTTACCAGGTATTCGATATGATGTCAGTTGAGAAGATCCCAGAAGCTAAGGTTGTCATGACTCCAAAGATAGCAGTCGCGTTAGTCATGGTGGCTTCAAAAATGTTGAAGAATGGTTTCACGCCTGGCAAGGGTTGGGTGCTTCTTTACAAGGCATCGTGCAACCAGTGTCCCTCCCCAAAAATCTGGACACTTTTGGTCTAGGGTTCAAGCCTACAGCTGCAGACATAAGGCAAGCTAGGAATCTAAAACAGAGGGCCTGGGCTCTCCCTACGCCCATCCCAAGGTTGGCTAAATCATTTGTCAAGCCCAGTACTAGCAATTGCTCCGTGCCAAGGATTCCCATTCCGCTAATCATTGTGGATTGGGATCTGGATAAGGGATTTGAAAGGCTATTCAATGAGGTAAACATGGTCGAGGTAGGAGAAGGAACGAGAAGGCCAGATGTGCAGTTCATGGGAGCATGCGCAAAAGTCACTAACTGGGAAGCCACTCCTCTTCCCACCCAGAGGGAGTCATGGTAGTCGGCTTGGTTTTTTCTTCCATTCTAGTTTGAATTAGCTTCAAAGTTGTTAATTTGGTTGTTATTTCCGTCCATTTGGATGTGTAAACTCGGTTATCTTTTGATTCTAATAAAATGTAATTTCCTTTCCAACAATGCTGATAGCTCCCATTTTTCTTTACTTCTCTTTCTTTCTTTTGTACAGTTATTTGTATGCTGGTTCCAGTGATCTGACATGCATAAGAACCCCTCAGCCCAGTCTTAAAAGTCGGTCTATTTCAGAAATAATAATTCAGGAAATAGAGCATGAGGATGAGCCAGAATATGACGAGGAAAGGGTTTGGGATGAGATTAGTAAAGAATTAAGCCAATTTGAGGAGAAACCCAAACCAAACCTGAGCGATATAGAGGCGGTCAAGTTAGGAAGCCCAGATAATGTCATAGAAACAAATATAAGTGTCCATATGGAATCATAACTTAGGAAAGAAATAATTGAAGTACTGCTTGAGTACAAAGATGTATTTGCATGGTCCTACGATGATATGCTCGGATTGAGCACTGACTTGGTGGTTCTCAAATTGCCCACCGACCTAGCCTAACCTTCCGTCAAACAAAAGTTGAGGAAGTTCAATACTGATGCGAGCGTGAAAATCAAAGAGGAAGTGACCTAGCAGTTTGAGGCAAAAGTTATCCGAGTTACGCGATATCCCACCTGGTAAGCTAATGGCGTGCTTGTACCAAAGAAGGATGGTAAATCCAAGGTGTATGTCGATTAGCGTGACCTCAATAACGCAAGCCTGAAAGAAAACTTCCCCCTATCGAACATTCACATACTGATTGACAATTGTGCGAAGCACGAGATCGGGTCGTTCGTGGATTGTTACGCAGGCTACCACCAGATCTTAATGGATGAAGAAGATGCGGAGAAAATAGCATTTGTCAGACCATGGGGAATATATTGCTATAGGGTCATGCCTTTTGGTTTGAAGAACGCCAGGGCAACATACATGAAGGCCATAAAAACAATTTTTCATGATATGATACATAAGGAAATTGAGGTCTATGTGGATGATGTAATAATGAAGTCTAGAAAGCAATCCGATCATGTTAAAGACCTGAGGAAATTCTTCCCGAGGCTCCGTAGGTATGACCTCAAACTCAACGGCAAAATGTGGATTTGGGGTCCCCTTAAGGAAGTTGCTAGGGTTCATAGTCAGCCGACGAGGTATTAAACTAGACCCATCAAAGATCAAAGCAATACAGGAGCTAGCGCCACCGAGGAATAAAATATAAGTGATGAGTCTATTGGGAAGATTGAATTACATCAGTCGGTTCATTGCCCAGCTCACAACCATCTGCGAGCCCATCTTTAAGCTATTGAAAAAGGATGCTACGATGAAATGGATGGGAGAGTGCCAGGAGGCTTTTGATTAGATAATGGAATATTTGTTGAACCCGTAGCTATTGGTCCCGCTAGAACCAGGAAGGCCTTTGATCTTATATTTGACAGTCTTGGACAACTCATTTGGGTTCGTATTGGGCAAGCACAATGTTATCGGGAGAAAAGAGTGGGCCATATACTACCTAAGCGAGAAATGTACGGCCAACGAGGTTAACTATACTCATCTTGAAAGGACATGTTGCGCCTTGACATGGGTAGCCTAGAATTTAAAGCATTACTTGTCATCATATACCACTTATCTCATCTCACGTCTGAACCCATTGAAGTACATTTTCCAGAAGCCCATGCCCACAGGAAGGCTCACGAAATGGCAAATCTTGCTCACTGAGTTTGACATTATCTACCTGACTAGGACTGCCATGAAACCACAAGCATTGGTAGATCATTTAACTGAGAATCCAATAGATGAAGAATATGAGCCCTTGAACACATACTTCCCAGACGAGGAAGTGATGCATATTGATGTAATGGAACAGAATGAGAGGTCGGTATGGAATTCTTCGATCGGACCGCCAACATGAAAGGCGTTGGGATAGGAATAGTGCTCATTTTTTAAGAAGGGCATGACTACCTAGTCATAGCGCAACTCCGTTTCTATTGCACCAACAACATGGCAGAATATGAGGCATGTATTTTGGGTCTGATATTAGCATCACACATGGGTATCCAGTAAGTCTTGGTCTTAGGAGACTCGGACCTTCTAGTACACCAGATTAAAGGGGAGTGGGAAACGAGAGATTTTATACTCATACCATACTGGCAATGCTTGCATGATCTCTGTCAATGATTCTGGTCAATAGAGTTCATGCACATCCCCATAATTCACAATGAAGTCGCTAATGCCTTGGCTACTTTAGCATCAATGTTACATCATCCAGACAAGGCTTATGTTGACCCGATACATAACCGGGTCCATGATCAACTGCTTATTGTAATATGGTGGAAGAAGATCTCGATGGTGAGCCTTGGTTCCATGACATCAAAGAATATATCAGAAGAGGTGTGTACCTGGTAACGGCCACGAGTGACCATAAGAGAACAATCCGCCGTTGGTCAAGTGGTTTTTTCTTCAGTGGAGGAATATTATACAAAAGGACGTAAGATCTTGGTTTGTTATGATGCATAGATGCTGTGCAGGCGACAACCATCATGAATGCGGTTCACACTGGTGTCTTCGGGCCACACATGAGAGGATATGTTTTGGCGAAGAAGATTCTTAAGGCAGGATATTATTGGCTTTCCATGGAGCGGGATTGTATCAGTTTTGTGTGCAAACACCATCAATGTTAAGTGCATGGAGACTTGATTCACTCCCGGCCATCTGAATTGCATACGATGTCTGCACCATGTCCTTTCGTTGCTTGGGGCATGGACATCACCGGGCCCATCGAGCCAGCAGCTTCTAATGGACACAGGTTCATCCGGGTTGCTATTGACTATTTCACCAAATGGGTTGAAGCCAAAACCTTCAAGGCAGTGACCTAGAAGGTCGTAGTTGACTTTTTTTATGCAAATATCATTTGTCGGTTTGGAATCCCCAAGACTCTCATCACTGATAATGGGGAAAACCTCAACAGTCAACTGATGAGAGAGGTATGTCAGCTGTTCAAGATCACACATTGAAATTCCACCCCGTACCGCCCCAAGGCTAACGGAGTGGTCGAGGCAGCCAATAAGAACATAAAGAAGATACTTCGTAAGATGGTGGAAGGGTCCAGACAGTGGCATGAGAGGTTACCCTTTGCATTGTTAGGCTATCACACTACCGTTCGCACCTCGGTAGGGGTAACCCCATACTTGTTGGTATATGGCACAGAAGCAGTAATCCCAGCTGAAATTGAAATCCCCACCATTCGGATCGTGGCCGAAGTAGGAATCGATGATGAAGAATAGGTTAAAACCCGTTTGGAGCAATTGAGTTTGATTGACGAGAAAAGATTGGCACCGGAATGTCACGGCTAGCTGTATCAACAGAGGATGGCCAGAGCATATAACAAGAAACTGCGTCCCAGAAAGTTTGAAGTGGGTCAATTAGTGTTGAAACGCATGCACCCTCACCAGGCCGAGGCAAAGGGAAAGTTGGCTCCAAACTGGCAAGGACCGTTTGCCGTGTCAAGAGTGTTGTCTAATGGAGCATTGTATCTGACATATGTGGAAGGAAAATATGTAAATATGGCTATCAATGCAGATGCAGTCAAAAGATATTATGTATTATTTTCTTTTGTTTGGATCATTGTCTATACTTGGCGTTTGTTTGTACTTGGCATGTTTTATAGATTGAAATGATGAAGGCATTTTATTTAGCTATCTAAACACTTTACCCTTTGTTAACCCCTTTGAGCTTTGATTATTTTTCCTTTTATATCCCCTCTTTCGAAATTAATAACGAAAGCCAGAAATGCAATTATAAAAGGTGGTGAACAGACAATAAAGAAAAGAGAAAGTAAGGCAAAACAAAAAAAAAAGAAAAAAAAGAAAAGAAAATCAAAGAAAAAGAAAAAAAGAGAAAAATTAAGGAAAAAAGAGAGAAAAATAAAAGAAAAGAAAAGAAAAGAAAGAAAAAAAGAGAGAAGAAAAAGGAAAAGTAAGAAAGTAACAGGAAGAGAGGAGGAAAAGGAAATCAAACAATGGGGAAAGTAAGGAGTCAGTAGGAACGACGTTTGACCTGATTCCTTTTTAGGATATGTAGGCAGCCTTACGGCTCGATTGTATTCAAATAAAATCCAAAGGCCCCAAGCAAGAAACTAGGGCAGAAATTGAGTTGGTTTGGATTCCGAAAGTTACAAATTTTGAACCTATAAAAGCGATTTTGTGCCTTTCAAATCCCTTATTTCAACCCATATCCAAAGCCTACATTACAGTCCAAAGAAAGACCTTATGATCAATGTGTAAGAAATGACGGGGCAAGCAAGGAGAAGTGGACCATACCCCGGGACGACGCTCTAGTTCATGCAGAAAATAATAAAATGAGAGAGTCTTATTAGTGAAAACCCTCACGGGTACCGTAAGTCGATGCGAGTTGAGAGAAATAAAATGAGATTCTCATTGGTGAAAACCCCCACAGGCACGATGAGGCAAAGGCAAGGCAAGAAGAAACAATCGGAAAGGAGTTGTTAGGGGAAATCTGTTCAGAATACCGTAAGGCAAGCAAGGTTAGGGTTTGGTTGAAGGAATCAGCTTGGAAATGGTCACAACAACAAACCATGGCAACAGAAGGCTGGTCACCAGGACAGACTGGGTCGACTAGGCCGAAGTGCATGTCATGATCGCGAAAATCAGCTGCTCTTCCTCAGATAAGTTTCCTTTCTCCTCCTTTCAGCAGTCGGTGAATGTAGAATTCTTTACCCTAAATACAGTTTTGCGTCATTACATTTCATTTTTCTTTTGATCCTCTAATGTATTTTGCTTAAGAAAACGGGAGAAATTTCAAAGCCTATTATCAGTTCCCAAAGGGACAAAGCGCATGACACCCAAAAACGTAACAAAGGCAGCAAGAGTTTGAAACAGCAATGGGAAGGGATTCACAAGAGTTTCAAAGATGATAGAAGAGACAAGAGTTGGCAAAGCGAAGAGGCACCACGCAAAAATGGGAATGCAAGGTAAAGCTACAAGAGGTTCCGAGGTCAGCGAGCATAACTAATTGACCGGGTAATCTCAGGAAAGGCTGTAAGAATTCTAGCAAAGGGTCGGAAATACAACACAAAGATGAGAAGCATAGTAAAGTTACAATAGTTAGAGGGTCAGCCAAGCATAATACATTGACTTGGTAATCTCAAGAAAGGTGCAAGGATTCTATCAAAAGGGCTAGAAATGTAACACGATGATGGGGGGGGGGGGGGCAAAGTAAAGCCATAAAGGTTCGAGGGGTCGGCTGGGAAACTCAAGCAACTCATCACCAATATGGAAAATGGAGCACAATGGGACACGGGAGTGGGGAGGCCGATTTCAACAAGAATGCCGCAAGCTAACCAAACATTTTTCAAATTGACAAGTTCTCTTTGATTGACACAAAGGAAGAAAAATTTCAGAAGAGCCTAAAGGGAGGCCGTCCACAAGAGAATGCAGGCACGCGGTAGGTATGATCCAAATCTCAGGGCCTACCTGGAAGTGGGACTCAGTTAAAACTCAAAATTGACATAGTCCATCATAAATATCCTCCCCAACGAAGAGCAAAACAGGACAAACTTTAACTAGCAAACCCCAACAGAAACAACTGAGGGTTAAAAGAGGCATGGAAGTTGAGATGGAACGCAGTTTAAAACTCAAACAGGTGCGGGTAACATGGGAAAGCGCCAACACCTTCCCCAGTAAGAGTCACTTAAACCCTCCTGAACAATGATTACTAGCAGAAACTACCAGAAGTTAAAATTGGCATTTAAGCAAGAACCCTCCTGGAAAATGGGACTTATTTAAAGGTTAGAGGTAATCATGGACAGCAAAGGGCATAAAATGACTTGCATATTGAAGTAGGATTCAGTTAATAGTTGTCAGGACCCTCCTAAAAAATGGGACGTAGCTTAGAACACAAACAGTCGAGCGGCATGGTCAAAATAAATTATTTCCCCAACAAGAGTCAACAAGAGTCGCCAGCACCCGCCTGGATAATGGGAATTAATCATAGGAATTGTTAGGGCCCCCTGGATAATGGGACATGGCTCTAAATACTAACCCCAAGTAGACACAGTTAGTCATCAGTCTAAGAGTTGTCAGGACCCGCCTGGATAATGGGAAGTAGTTCTAATCACTAGTCACCAGCAGATCCCCAGCAGATATAACTCATAACAAGACATAGTGAAAATAATACCTTTTGAGAAGCTTAACATAATCTTAAAGTTTTCATCAGTCAAGAGATATCAGGACCCCCCTGGATAACGAGACTCAGCTAGGTTTACAAATATTTGGCAAAGGGATTTGAGAAACACTCAAAGATCCGCCCAACACCAATCTAGGGCAGGAAGAATTTCTTGTGTTTTGTTTGTTTTGTTGTGATCAGATACGCAGGCAGCAGTCTCAGGGAATATTTTTCAAAATTCAAGTCTTGGTAATCAGGCGCCCACCTGTTAGAACAAGGGAATATTTTCAGAGTTCAGAATTTTGGTAATCAGGCACCCTCCTGTCAGAACAAGGGAATATATTTCAAGTTTCAAATTTCGGTAATAAGGCGCCCACCTGTTAGAACGAGGGAATATTTTTCAAGTTTCAAATTTTGGTAATCAGGCGCCCACCTGTCATATCAAGGGAATATTTTTCAAAATTTTAAGTTTTGGTAATCAGGCGCCCACCTGTCCGAACAAGGGAAATTTTTCAAGTTTCAAATTTGGTAATCAGGCGCCCAACTGCATATCAAGGGAATATGTTTGAAAACTTCAAGTTTTGGTAACCAGGCGCCCACTTGCCAGAACAAAGGAATATTTTTTCAAGTTTCAAATTTTTGTAATTAGGCGCCCACCTGTCAGAATGAGGGAATATTTTTCAAGTTTCAAATTTCGGTAATCAGGCGCCCGCCTGTCAGAACAAGGGAATATTTTTTAAAATTCCAAGTTTTGGTAATCAGGCGCACACCTTTCAAAACAAGGGAATATTTTTCAAGTTTCAAATATAGTAATATGACGCCCACCTGTCAGAACAAGGGAATATTTTTCAAGTTTCAAATTTAGGTAATTAGGCGCCCACCTTTCAGAACAATGGAATATTTTTATAAATTGCAAGTGTGCGTAACTAGGCATCCACCTAGAGAACAATGGAATATTTTTCAAAATTTCAAGTCTGGGTAATCAGGCTCCCACCTGGAGAACAAGCGAATATTTTTCAAATTTCAAGTATTGGTAATTAGGCGCCCATCTGCAGAACAAGAGAATATTTTTCAAATTTCAAGTCTTGGCAACCAGGCGCCCACCTGCAGAACAAGGAAATATTTTTACATATTCAAGTCTTGGTAATCAAGCGCCCACCTGTCATAACAAGGGAATATTTTTCGAGTTCAAAATTTTTGTAATCAGGCGCTCACCTGTCAGAACAAGGGAATATTTTTCAAGTTTCAAATTTCGGTAATCAGGCGCCCACATGTGAACAAGGGAATATTTTGCAAGATTCAAGTCTGGCAATCAGGTACCCACTTGCAGAACAAGTAGTTTACAGGGGGAAGTATCAGTCAACAAGGCAACAAGGAGTTTACAGGAAGACACACAAGGCAGCAGGGCAATAAAGATCAAGAGAAAGATTGAAGACGTACATAGGTTTTTTGTTAATCTATAGTTCATAGCTTAGCTTCTTCATTTTTCAGAAGGTGTAATAAGGGGGTCTAGCAGTAGCAGTAGCAGTAGCAGCACCAGCAGTAAAATTACAGCTTCGGTAGTCTCGGCTACCAAACACTCATGAACTACACTGACCTAATTCCTCTTTAGCCGAGGATCTCTAGGCAATCTCTGAAGCAGGGTGCGGTCAAACTTTTCAAAAATGCTTCACACAGAGTATTCATATGAAAATAAATTGCTCGTATTTGCTCACTTATCTGTGCACAAAAATTCTCATGTTTCCGAGCAAAGAGGGGCAGCTGTGAGTACGTGATTTTGGCCCTACATGAATTACGCCCATAAATTCGAGCAAAATAATTTCTTTTATATTTTGGAATTTTGTGGATCTTTGTAGCATTTTCTGCTAATTGTTTGCATTTTATCTGTGCATCTTAATTCATTAAAAACACAAAAATATATTGCATTTTTGCATTTTATAATTTAACTTTTCATTTCAGGACTAATAAACAAATTAATTACTTTATAAAAAGGAAAATAACAAAAAAATGGCTCAATCTGTACTTTTGGAGTTAATGTTTGATAGTAGTAACTTTACTTTTGATTTGATTAGTTGTGATAATTATCATTTAGGTTTAACTATAGGTTTTAGTATTTAGTTTAGATTTCAATTTAATTATGAAAAACAATTGTTGAAAAGTGATTTTAAAGAGTTGGGAAATCATATTTTCTTTTGGGTTTATTTATTTTAATTGTCAAGCCCAAGCCTTTTCTTCCCTTGCCCAGCCCAAACCCACGTCCCCAGACCTGGTTCGGCTTCCCCGTTGCCAGAACGACGTCGTTTAGCATTGGTAGATCTGAGTCGACGAGGATACATGATCCAACGGCTCAGAACTAGATTGAAACTGATATATAATTTTCCAAACGCCCCCACCCACCCCTCCAAACCATCTCCCATACACCCCTAATTACACCGGTGTATCACCACCATTTGCTGCCCTCCTTCCGCCGTCCGCCACCAGCCAAAAATCATCACTGGTGGCGGTGTAGCTCCAATGAACCCCAAATTAACACCCTGTGCTCCTCTTTTCCTCCTCTTTCCAACCCCCTAAACCACAACCCTCAAACATTAACCAACCACCTCAAATATTATTTCAAAGATCTGCCTGGTCCGCCGTCCACGGCGGCGGTGGCTCACACGTCCACCAAAAATGCACCTTAGCATCTCTTTTGCCTCCTCTACCCGTATCTGAACACTCCCTTCCCTCGAATCACAATACAATTTCTCAAATTTTAATTTGAAAAATCCGGCCAAAGTACAACCTCTTCCAAAATCCGCCAAATCAACACCATATAGTCCCCTTGCCCTCCTTGTCCCAAATCTGCGACCCATGGCCCTCGAATCGTTCCCAATCGGTTTTAATATCAGATCAAAATTTTCGGAACCCTTTAAGGAAGCATGTGGATTCTTGGGCCTCGAAATCTTAAGCTAAGTTGCCTTCTGAGTTTTTCTATTTGATTGTAGTCTTTTTCTTCTGGTTTCTCTATTAATTTAGTCTTCTATTCTAGTTTCTCTGTTAAATAAATTGTCTTCTAGTTTCTCGATTAACGATAGTCTTCTTCCAGTTTCTCTGCTAATTTTAGTTGTTTATTAGTTTTAATTTTAACTTTAGTTGGTTCTGTTTCCCTGCTTTGATCTATGACCTTCTTGGCAGCTATTTTAGATGTTATTTTAGGTTTTAATTGGTTTTTTCTTCTCATTGAAGCTCTTCTGGTTATATTTTTGGATCGATTTCTATGCCTTTTATTCTGATTGACTGGTTTGATTGATTGTATATTCTTTAGGTTCTCCTATTAATATGATTTAAATATGTTGGTTAATTTGGTTTTGTACTTCGAACCAGTTATGTTCCATATGATCTTGATAGTTTAATAAAGCCTGTGTGAGCCATTATTTGATTTTGATGTGTTAACTTAATTCGTTCAGGATAGATTATCCTAGTTTTTATCAGTAATTGTTTCTAAGTTCAGTATTTTGTCATCAAGAAGCTATTGGTTAGTTTAGTTAACTTAGTTATAGCTGAATTAGGACTATTAAGTTAATAACTGGGTTGGGGGTTTGATTTAACTCAAAATAGCAATTTTAGTAGGTAAAAATGGTAACATGGGAAATTTAGCATGAGAAAACTATGATAACTATAATGGAAATCCTTGGAAGTTGCTAGAATAAGGGTCAAAATTGAAATTCAGATTTTTGTTAGTTATAACTTGGATAACAAGTGAAAAATTTAGGGACTAGTGGCAAATCTGAAAATAGGAAGAGGGACTAAGGGGTTAACATAAAATAAGAGAGTTGCCCTAAGATTTGGATATAAAAGGGCACCCTAATGCCTTCATTAAAGAGGTTCCTGGAAGATTGAAATCCCTGAATACTTTCCAAGACTTCTGAATTCTGAAAAAATCATAATAAATTCCCTAAAATTTCCAGGAAATCCTGTAAGATGTTTAGAGTTTAAAATTTCCCAAAATGTTACTTCATTAGATTGATTTTCTTCATAATTAACCCCAGTTCTCAACAGTTAATCTGAATTGCTAACTTGAATCAGTTGGAAAATACTTGAAACATGTGTGTTTGAGGTGATAGAGTTCCATAATCTTGGGGAGATTCAATTCTAAGTATATTTGGTTTATGTTTGAGGCTTTTTTGTTGGTTTGCTGGTGTTATTTTCTTTAGATCAATGACCTAATTTATTTGACAACTCCTCCTATTCGAATCTGGCAATCAAGCTTGGTCTATTTGCTGCATTTGCTGAAGATTTGTTGCTGCTATTGCTATTGTTTCTTTGACCGCCTACTCATAGGTGTTTCTCCTTACTTTCATTCCAGGTACCTTTTTCTTGGCTCTCACTATTAGTCTCAAGTGGAGGTCGAGTGACAATAATGCTTCGTGTTGTAATAGGTTTAGGTATTATTTTGTAATAATTGGTTGTAAGTAACTTGGACTGTACTGGACTCTTTCTAAAAATTGTAATGGATTGGTATTTTTAGACGTTTTCTTTAGCTTATTTCCTTCATGTTAGCTTCAATGTCTCAACTAGATTAAGGGCTCATGAATCCATGTAGCTAACATGGAATATAGTGTCTATTTTACTTTAGTAGCATGAAATCTGAGAGTCAAGTTTTTATTCAAGATCATATACATGTTCAGCCCAAGTGTGAGAATATTTAGGCTAACTGTGATCCAAAAATCAGAAGTCATGCGTCTGAGTTTTAGGTTTTGATATAATTATTGGATGTGTTGTGTTAGTTCCTCGAATTTTATAAGTATTAGTTGAAGTAGAATAATTAATAGCCTACTTGAATGGATTAAACGCACATTTCTATTTCCAAAAGTTGCTGGAAGCAAAATTATGCAAGTGTATAATCAAATTGAGATCTCGTTTGGATTGGATATATTAAAGTATCAGGGCTCAACAGCTCGCCTTCGATAAGTTGGGCTTCAATTTTACTAATGCACAGCCCAAATTGGATTTACTTCGCTAAGGCTCATGATTGGTTAATTTTGTAAAGCTGGATAAAGGGTTCCTCCTCTTTGGGATCATTTCGAAGCCCAATGGTTTGAATTTGAGGACTAAGTTGTGCAATGTTCATAAATTAGGTTTTATTAGAGAAAAATTTAGTAGAGAACGATAGTTTGCATTAGAGTTGAACTTTTAAATAATAAATTGAGACGCGCTACACCAAACAAAATAAAAATTGCATGGCCATCGATTTAATCTTAAATTTATACTTAGTACTCGGGACTAGCCTTTTAGCAAATTTTCACGGCCTCTCGCAAAGTTAATAATGCGTAGCTGCTCTTGGCGCGCTTAATAATATTACTTTCCTAAATTTCGGTGCACATTTATGTGACCCAAATCCAAATCTCAACGAATTTGAAATGTGTCGAAAACCACAGGTGCATTTATGTCGTTCGAGACGTGTTTTAACGACGTTTCGATTCTCTTTAAAAATAATACTAATATTAAAATGGTTAAAAGATTTAGAATGCACATAGGTTCATAATTGTATGAAATCAGATAATTTAAGCCAAATATAACAGTTGAGAGACCGTGCTAGAACCACGGAATCCGAGAATGCCTAACACCTTCTCCCAGGTTAACAGAATTCCTTACCCGGATTTATAGTTTGCGGATTGTTTAACAGAGTCATTCTTTCCTCAATTTGGGATTTTAAACGGTTACTTGGAACACCATAAATCTCCCAAGTGGTGACTCTGAAATTCTCTTAAATAGTCACTTAATCGGAAAAACTCCCTTATCTACGCCCTTTTCGGGGTTGTAGTAGCCAAAAGGAGGTGTGGCAGTCATTGCCCTTATTACATAAAGCGAAAAGAAAAACTCATGTCCTACTTGGTCCTAGAAGGACCTTCCCCAAATTTGGCTTCCCTGGCTCCGTCGACCAGCTTTCCCAACTCGCAGAGTCCCAGCAATAGGTAGGTGTTAGCATGTAGTTTTTGCCTAGCTTAAATTACTTCAATAAATTCTTATAATTAGAATTTTTTTTTATCCGTGTGACTTTTAGAATTTAGCTTCATAATTGTTTGTTTGCCTGCATTTTGAGTGCATATAAATTAATAACAATACAAAAAATAGCATTTTTTATTTAGGATACTAGTTTTAACAAATTTTTAAGTTTAGTGATTAATTAATAGCATGGAAAAAACAAAAATAATAACAAAATCGGTTCTTTTTGCATTTTTACTTTTGAATTTTCAAATTTGTCTTAATTTCCTGTAAATTAGGATTTAGTTAATTTGGAATTTAATTAGCTTAATTTTAGATGTAAATCGGGTCTTTTATTTTAATGTTAATTGGGTTATTTAATAAAATCAAATTTGTAATTAAAAATGAATAAGAAAAAGAAAGAGATTTGAAAATGTAGTCTTGTTTAAAAGACCAAAATCTGGACCAATTTTAAATTAAGACCAGCCCAAAAATCACTCAAACCCGGCCTAAAACCACTCCAGTCCCGTCCAGTCCCCCTCCCCTATGAAACGACATTGTTTCCTTCCAATAAATCACAACCATCCATCTCTTTGATCCAACAGTAGTGAAGCTAGGTTAGGATACGTATATAATTGTCTAAAACCACCCTACCCCCAAACGAGACTTCGTACCCTGTCTCTCCCGAACCCTAATATACGCTGACATAACACCACCACCCTCAGTCGTCCGCCGCCAGCCGAAAATTGCCGCCGCCACCGGTGATGCTCTTATGACCCTCAAAGTTACACCACCCCACCTCCTCGACCTCCTCTTTCCATTTCTACAACTTGTGTCCTTCGAACAATAGCCAAACGCATCGAATATTCATTTGAAGCTGAGGCTACTCCGCCATGAACGGTGGTGCCGATACCAATCCTCACCAAATTGACACCCTAGACTTCCTCACCTTTCTCTTCCCAAACCCCTAATCGGTTCCCTTCGAATGTCACCGGAGCTTCTCGAATTTCAAATCTTAGAGTGGCAGAACCCTAGAAGTGCGAGAATAAAAGTTATTTCTTGGTCAACCTTGCATGAGTAAGTTTTTCTTTCCTATTTGATTTCTCTATCATTGAAACTAATGTAAGCATAATTGTTTTTGTTTTGTTGTTGTTCCTCTGCTCGTTTTAAGTCCGTTCAAGTTCATGATTCAGTACTATCAATTAATTTTTGCTTATTCTCTTGGATTTATGTTTAATTGATAATTACCACTTGTAGATTTTAGTTCTGATTAGTATTTAATTTAAGATCAAAATTAGTTAATCAAAGATTAATTCAAGTTTAAAATTAGGTTAGCGGAATTCGCAGTTCAATTTTGGGGTCTGGTTGTAATTGAATATGATATGATTGTGGCTGAAAATTCAAGTCCTTTGAAATTACTCATGGTTCATTGAACTAGGTTAAAATGGCTGGTATAGTTGGATTTAGTTTTGGTTTAGCCTAGGTTAGTAATTCAGACCTAGTTCAGGGGTAGTCTAGGTATTCAGGGTTAGGGAATCTTTCAGGACTGATCTAGAAGCTTCTAGATGGGAATGTTTTATTAATTTTGGTTTATGAGTTGGTTAACAAGTTTAAAAATGAGGGACCAAGTAGAAATAATCAATCTCAAAGGGTTGCCCTAAGTTTTACCTATAAAAAGGCAGATTTTTACCTTGTTTTGAGGAGTTTTTTTAGAGACCTTAAGAATTAAAAAATCAAAAAATAAAAAAGGTTACTGCTTCATTGAGCTATTTGAACTTTGAATCATCTGGGAAAGACTTTTAGAGATTTGAGAGCTTAAAATATTAGAGAGATCTCAGGGATAAATTATAGAGATTAAGTTAGGAAAATGGCTGGATTCTGGAAAATAAGAACATTGTCCCATTGAGCCTTTTGGTAATTTTTTTATGATTCTTTCAACTGCTAAAAACCATAGTGCTAGATTAATGGGAGTTGAGATGGGTTGATATCAATTTTTGGAAAGTCTTGGGTCGTGCTGTCTAGAAGTTTACTGTTTCATAGAATTTGAACTTGTTTTTGTTATTTTTAACAACATAAATCTGGTCTGTGTTGTTGTTGTTGTTGATCCATGCTGTTACACTACTGATACCTTACTATTTATTTGCCTATTTCAATCTCCAGGTACACGCTTTGATGTCTATGTACAAATTAAATCATATAGTATGAAGATATGAAGATCTATTTAGCTGTTGGATGTGTTACTTCTTCTTTCTGTCATTTTTATTCATTGTTCTACTCTTAATGTTTAAACCCATGTAATACTAGAAATATTTGAGATTCATTGCAATTTATAAGAATTGGGGTTGTAATAATAACATTTCCGTTTGAATTGGTTAGTAGCTATGACGTATAGTATGCATTTGAGATCATTTGAGTATACGCATTGCTGAGGATTTATGGCAGTTACAGTTTAGTGATGTCCAGTATATGTTAGTATAGATTTGAAAATGGATTTGTATGTATTTAGGGTATTAATAATAGAAGCTGATTTGAACATGGCTTGGAATGGTTGTCCAGTTAATGCTATCAAATGTTGAAATGATTTAGTAGTTGTTAATCAAGGCTGATTTCCAGAATATGTCAATTTTTGCTTGTTTTCAAAGTGAATGCGAGTTTTTGTTTTGTATATTATTATGCATTAGAATTAAGTTCTAATTTTTGTGTTAGGATTTCATAGACCAGTATATTTGCCCTAATTAGGCCCTTATCTCTAGCTGTAGTGTTCTTCAGTTGGATCACTATTGAATCTTGTCCAAGCCACCTAAAATTGCCAATTTCCCTAACTAGCACATTGGGCAACCGGGTTTTAGCCCAATTATGTGGGTTTTCCTTGCCAACGGCTTGATTGCTTCTCGGCTCACGATGGGCCCAAAAAATAGGCAGCCTTTGTTTTTTATGGTTGGGCAGTGCTTCAAGCAGATGGCCCATTGATTCATTTATCTCGAGCTGATCTTTCGTTCGAATAAGTAGTACCTCTTGTGTAAATTGGGTATAAATGCATTAAAATCAGTTAATCAAGCCAAATATAATAGTTGAGCGACCGTACTAGAACCTCGGAACTCGGGAGTGCCTAACACCTTCTCCCGGGTTAATAAAACTCTTTACCAAAATTTCTGGCTCACAGACTGTATACAGAGTCAAACCTTCCTCGATTCGGGATTTAAACCAGTGACTTGGGACACCATTAATTATCCCAAGTGGCGACTCTGAAAATTTCTTAAATGATTGAATCTCGTTTCGATTGTCCTTAAATTGGAAAAACTCCCTTAATTACACCCTTCGTCAAGGTTGTAGTGTCAAAAAGGAGGTGTGACAGCTCTGGCGACTATACTGGGGATTGAACCCAGAATCTCTAGTTCAGGGTTCAAGAATTCAAGCTTAGAATAATTGTAGTATTTAGCGTTTTTTATTATCTGATTTTATTACATGTTTCCGCCTGATGTGCTAATTGTTATTTTTTTTACCGCTTTGATATTATCTGAACTGTACATATAAATTTCTACGAAACCCATCTCTTCTCTCTTCGGGGATGTGCTCGCTGGTCAACACTCCCTATTCTGTTAGTGTCATACCCTCAAAAAATAAAGAGGCTCGTATAAGTTACAAAGCCGGATGGCCTTTTGGTTCCCGGTACGTAGCCCCCTCCTCGACTCGCGTTGTCCGCTCGGGTACACAGTCTAAAACATATGCCCAGGTTTTGAACCTAGAATAACTCAACCTCATGCCGGATCCCTAGTAGGAACTCTTATTTGCATCATGCATTTGACTTAGGGGACTCAACAAAAGGGTTGGGTCCGTCTAGGACAAGTATACCCAAAATAATAGACCATCCTGATGCGTTTTATGTGCTACATGTTGTATTTATTCAAGTGTGAAAGGGTCATTTGGCTGACCGATGATAGCTGAGGGTAAATGAAAAATGAATAAAAAAGAAAAACAATGAAAAAAGGAAAAATAGAGGGTGAAGTGTGACAATAAAGCAAGTAGGGTCTAGTTATATTTTTGTTACATTTTTTATATTTAAAAAAAGGGATAAAAATATATAAAAAGTTCAAAAAAAAAAAATGAAAATCCAAAAAGAGTTTAAGTGTTTCATCATAGTTTCAAAAACGAAAAACAAAAGATAATGTTTTCCCTAAAAATTAGTTGTTTTTTATTGTTGCCCGTATCCAATTTGCTCGAACTACGCAATTCTTATTCTCGTCTTTCGTGGCGCGATACGTAGGCAACCCACATAGGTTCTGATCTTTCTATTAAATCTTAGATTCCTGGCTTTGCGGGGTTTCAACCAAATTTTTCACTTCTAGCCACCTTTTGGCTAAATAAGTCATTTTGCAAAAATCATCGCAATCTTGTCTTGCATGTGTCTAATAGGGAATGCTATTATCTCACATAGTGTTGGTTTAAGTTTTCTTAAACATGTGTGTATTTACCTACCAGAGTTTGAGCATAACAGATACTCCAAAATCACTGCATTCAGGAGCTGCTCGAGGAGCCAATTTGTGTTTTTGAATCAATTTTTCATATTTTATGTTTCTGGTCATATATAGTATTATCCAGTCTTTTAGGTAATGTTAGAGTTTGTAATAATCTAGTTAAGTTTTCCAATTCTGGTGTTATTGTATGTTTTATTTTGTATTTGGAAATGTGTTACAAGCCAAAAATCCAAAAAAAAAAAAAGCAAAGTAGAAAAAAAAAGAATTTTGCGTTTCTATATTTCCGTTATAAGTTTTCTTTAGAATATTAATTCTAGAAATGAAAAAGAATTTCTTTGAGGTTGTTTCCTTTTGGCAATTAATATCTAGGACTTAAATAAATTAATTTTTTGTTTCCTTTAGTATATTAAGCCTACAAATCCAAAAGAAAAGAGAGAATTTTCTTTTAGTACCTTTTTAAAAGGTTTTCTTTAAGGTATAAATTCCGAAAATCCAAAATAATTTTCTCTTGAGCTTATTCTAAATTCTTTTTATTTTACAGGAACTTTCGAACATTGTACATAGAAGGAATAACATACCTTATCTTTATCTTTTAAAATTTTCTCCTTTAGGTAATTAAAAATTAATATCTAAAAATAGTTTTTATTTATCTTTTTCATTTTTCATTTTGAAATATTTCTTCAAGGATACCAAATGAAGTTCGAATATTTTCTTTGGTTTATTTTTTAGACTTGCTTCCTAAAAAAATAAAGAATCAAAAATATTTTTTTGTTGTAGGGTTTTTCCTTAATAATTTCCCATCGGGTGTTTGTTTCAAAAAAGAAAAAAAGAAAAAAATACATGCTCATCGTTAAGTTTAAAAATTCAAAAAGAAAGGTGAGATTTTGTTCTTTTATTTTTCTTTGCTCATCAAAGTAGTCATTAGGGTAATAAACGAAAATGAGAATATTATTTTGTTTAGTTTATTTATGATCTTCCAGAACTACGCAAAGATCTGATTCATGCGGGGTCATGATACGTAGGCAACCTACATAGGTCTCGATCGAACCATTTTTTTATTTATTAAAAGGAAAAGAAAAGGAAAAAAGAGGGAAGAAAAGGAGAGAGAAAAAAAAAGAGGTGAAATCATGAGATGTGAGAAATGAAAAAAAGAGTGATAATTAGAAGGGAAAATAGGAGGGTAAATGAGCAAGCAAGTGCTAGAAAAGCAAAGAAAAAGAGAGGTTAAAATGAACAAATTGGGATGATGCCATCTGACCTTCATACCCTTGAAGTCATGTTAGAGCCAGTAACTGTGACTAGCTGATTGCATGCAATGTGATATTTTAGCTGTTTAATGGCCTAACGCTAACACGATGGCTTCATTTTGTTATACTCATAGCGGAAGGGTGGTTGGTTTGTGGCTTTTAGAGTGGTAACACTTCTCTACAACACAAAATCAAAGGCAATGGCAGACAACGACAGAACTGAGTTGGTTGATACCGGTGCCCAACAGCGGTTGGTTGAACAAGGTAAGGGGCTGGTTGAAGAGGTAAAGATTTTACGACAACACATGACAGACATGTATCAGGCTTGGATGATTGGGAAATCACCAGCTCCGCCACCACCTAGTTTCCTAGATGCTACCCTCATCCAAACTCCGGTCATGGTTATGAATGATCCTCCATACTCCTCAGATACACCCGCTTATTATAGTATTCCCAACCACCCTAGTAGCTCTGTCACTGATCCTCCAACTATCTTTTCCCAAAAGTGCCTTCCTGTCACATCCACTATCCCCGACAAGTAATACCTACCCAAAGCTCATGATGTCCAATACTACCCCGCAGAAGTTTCCCACAAGGTTTCTAACTCGTACAAGCAGAGCACGCGGGATGGGTATCATGTTGAAAATAAAAAATTCACAAGAAGAGAGGTGAGAGATGTGATACCCAGACGACTGGAAGGCATAGAACAGTCCTTGAGGAATGAGCAAGGAATAGGAGACCAGGCAATTTGGCTTGCAAAGAACTGTTTGTGTTCCCCGAGGATCGTCTGCCCTCAGGGTTCAAAGTGCCAACATTTAACTTATATGATGGGTATGGAGATCCGGTAGCCAACCTAAGGGTCTATTGCAGTGAAATGAGAAGCGTTGGAGAGAAAGATGACTTGTTGATGGCATATTTCAATAAGAGCATGACTGGGGCAGCTTTGGACTGGTATACTCGTCAAGATGTCGGTAAGTGGCCTACATTAGGTGACATGGCTCAAGATTTTGTTTGATACTTCCAATACAAATCAAGGGCTACCCAAGACCGCTCTTCCCTATCTAAAATGGAAAAGAAGCTGGAGAAAAGCTTTAGGGAGTTTGGGCTCAGATGGAGGGAGCAAGTTGCTCGAGTCAGTATCCCGATTGGTGAAGAAGAAATGGTTGAGCTTTTCCTACAATCTCAGGCGCCCACCTACTTCAGCCCTTTGATCCCGGCTTTGGGAAAACCTTTCATTGATGTGTTAAAAATGGGGGAGTTAGTAGAAGAGGGAATCAAGTCAGGCGAAATCATTAGTTGTTCGAAAGACATTCAGAACATCCAATTAAGCTTTAGCGGAAGAAAGAGAAATAAAAAAGATGACCCGATGGACTTTCCCGATCAACATTCCCAGCCTCGACATCGCCCCCGTGGATATCCTTATGTACCATATGATCCCCCCCCATGCTACTTCTTTCCACAGAAATCCCATAATCATCCATCATTTCCCCGTGCCCAGCCCCACAGAATGCCTATTCACCCCCACGAGCATACAAAAAACCTCTTGGGTCAGGTTTCCGGTCCAAACAAGCATTTAAGAACGAGAGGCTACTGAAAAAAGAAAAGGCTTTCACCCCTATTGGAGTATCATATAGCAGTTTGTTCCAAAGGTTGAAGAAATTGGACATGTTGAAGCCGATTCACATAAAAATGTCAAACCCTCTATCAAAGAAGTTTGATGTTTCTCAAAGGTGCGCATATTGCTCAAATGACCTAGGGCATGAGTGTTGGAGTCTGAAGAAAGCAATTCAGAAAGTTATTGATGCAGATGACATTGTTACAAAATCTGGATGCACTTGACACTAGCCAAAGTCCATCGTCTGTGCATAATGAGACACACATGTTGGAAAGTGAGAATTCTTCTGGGCGCCTCGGAGGCAGACGTGTTGCTAAGCTTTCAGCGCTATTAGAGGTTGATCTTAAGAATGAGCCGGTGAAAGGAACCCAAAAGCAATTTGTTAAGAACAATGTGATGAAGACTTGTGAAGTTCCTAGTATTGTTGATGCAGAAGTCAGTGGCAAAGATGTTGAGTTTGAGAATTGGAAAGATGCTCTTCTCTTGGTTAGCCAGGGAGGAGTTTTGATGGTTTATTTTGTTGTCATTTCTGTTGTCCAAATTATTTCATGGTTGTAATCTTGAGATTGTCTTGTGATTAAAACTCTTCTATCCTTTTATTCTACCGGGTTTGTTTAGTCATAGTAGCTCGTCTAGTGCTGTCTAGGTTTGTTCCAGGGTTCTAACCCTAGCCTAGCTTGCTTGTCTTGTCGTTCGAACTGTTTCACCACCCGTGTAATGCAATTTCTTATTTTCTATTATTTCTAACCATTTTCTTTTGCTTAGTTCTCTTTTCTTTCCACAATTATTTTCTTGTCGGCTCTAGTGACATATCATCCTGGTCTTGAAAAGTTAGTTCAGTCATGAAGCAATGAAACAATTTTGAAAATGCAGGGATATTTGAGGGAAATAAGTGAAAGCATCTTGAGATCACTTCAAGCCCGAATTGTGTGAAACTGGGTAGATAGAACATAAAGAAATGTTACTGAAATGTATTATGCCGCATTGGGTTGAAGCTAAAGGCAAGTTTGCCCAATTTGACAGGGGTCGTTCGTGGTAAGAAGAGTGAGAGTGTTGTCCAATGGGGCTTTGTATTCCTCCAAATGTAGAACACAAATGCATGGATATGGTTATCAAGTCTGGTACAATCAAAATGTTACGAAGGTTTTCTGTGGTTTGTTTAATTGTCTTGTTTGTACTTGGCATGTTTTGGAGATTGGAATGATGAAGGAATTTTGTTCTTCTATCTACACACTTTATCCATTGTTACCCCTTTGAGACTTATTTATTTTCGTTCATACCCCTCTTTAGGAATCAACAGCAAATATCAGAAACACAAGCGTTAAAGATAAGTAAAGGAAAAAAAGAGAAAAGGAAAAGAAATCAAAGAAAAAAAAGAAAGAAGAAAATGGAAGAGAAAAATCACAACAATGAAGTAATTTCTATGGCAGGAACTACGTTTGACCTGATTCCTTTTTAAAGGATACGTAGACAGACTCACGGCTCGGTCATATTCAAAAAAAATCCAAAGTCCCCAAGTAAGAAACTGTGGTAGAAATTGTGTTTGTTATAATAAATTAGATTCTGAAAGTTGTAAATTCTGAACCTATAGGAATTATTTTGAGCCTTTTATACCCATTTTTTTCTAACCTTATCCAAAAGCCTACATTATAGTCCAAAGAAATACCTTCTGATCAGTCTTTAAAAAATTCTGAGGTAAGCAAGAAGAGGTGGGCCATACCCCAAGACAACACTTTAATTCAAGTAGGAAAATAATAAATGTGAAAGAGTCTTATTGGTGAAAACCCTTAGAGGCACCGTAAGGCGACGTGAGTTGAGAGAAATAAAATGAGAGAGTCTTATTGATGAAAACCCTCACAAGCACCGTAAGGCGACGTGAGTTGAGAGAAATAAAATGAGAGAGTCTTATTGGTGAAAACCCTCACAGGCACCATAAGGCGACGAGAGTTGTGAGAAATAAAAATGAGAGAGTATTATTGGTGAAAACCCTCACAAGGCACTTTGAGGCGGTTGTAAGATGAGAGAAAGAACAAAATGAGGGAGGCTTGATGGTGAAAATCCTTTGGGCGTTATAGGTCGGATAAGGTTTGTGAATTTGATTGGATAATCGGAGCATTGAAGTCAGCTTCACGGTCTGGGGGGGGGGGGTATGACAAGAGTTTAACATAAGATTTGCTTAATAGAATAGGCCACATGTGCATGTAATGGTCATTAAAGTTGGTATCCACATCCGATAGGTGTCTACTGTGTAGTTCTCCGGTTAGGAATTATCTCCTTCCATCGTCCCTTACTCTATTCCTTTTGTTTTGTTTATTTCCTCTTCTTGAGTCTGTTTGGTAAAAAAAAAGTGAAAAATGACTTCAAAATCTGCCACCAACTTTCCAATTGCACAAAATGGGATTTGTTTGTCACATCAAAGTGTCATAAGTTAGGAAAACCAGCAAGCACACTGAGCTGGTAACATTCAACATGCTCTGGGATTCGTTTGAAATACAAAGGCTTGGTATATATCAATCCATGAACAATGCAACAGAATGAGGGCTAGGGTGAACGGATCACAGGTGTTTTCTGTGATAAGATTGACAAAAAGGGTGTTAAACCAGTGACAAGCAATATCTTCTAAGAAGAAATTGAAGTTACCATGGCTAGCAATGGAGCAGTAGACCTCAAGGCCAGAGCCAATGATTTGAGTCAAGAAAGAACATCATATATACTGAGGTTGGTAACAATTAATATGCTTTGGGGATCATGTGAAACACAAAGATTTGGTAGATGTCAGTTCAGGAGCAATGAAACAGAAGAAAGTTATTGGGTTCGAACAAAAAGAGGTATCTTCTAGGTTAAGGTTTACAAAGGAAATTGTTTGTCAAGGAACAAGCATGGTCTTCGAATGGAAATCAGTTATCACGACAAGTGAAGGAGCAGCAAACCTCAAGTTCAAGGCCAGTGGTATAAGTCAATAAAGAATAGGATACACATGGAGTGGGGGCAATGGACGTGCTTTGGGGGTCATGTAAGACACAAAGGCTAGGTAGATGTCAGTTCATAAGCAATTCAAAAAATAGAGGATATTGGGTATGAACGAATAAGAGGTATTTTCTATGATAAGGGTGACATGGAAATTGGTTAGTCAATAATCAAGCAATGTCTTTCAAGGAGAAATCAAAGTTACCATGGCAAATGAAAGAGTGCAACAGAAAGATGGGAAGGCTATAAGGGTTTAGGGGTCAGCCAAGCATCGTAAACTGACTCATTAATCTCAGGAAAGATGTAAGAGTTCTGGCAAAAGGGTTAGAAGTGCAACACAAAGATGGGGGTGTAGAGTAAAGCCACAAGGTTTCAGGGGTCAGCCGAGCATAGTACACTGACTTAGTAATCTCTGGAAAGATGTAAAAATTCTAGCAAAAGGGGTCGGGAGTGCAATGCAATAATAGGGGAGCAAAGTAAGGTCATAAGGATTCAAGGTCAGCCAAGCAACTAAGGCAACTCATCATCAGTACAGAAAATTAAACACAACGGAACACGACAGTGGGAAGGCTACTTTCAACAAGAATGCTGCAAACTAACCACAACTTTTCAAACTAACAAGTTGTATTTGATTAACACAGGGGAAAAAAATTCCGGAAGATCCTAAGGGAGGCCATCCATAGAAGAAGGCAGGCACATGGCAAGTATGATCAAAAATCTCAAAACCCACCTGCAAAATGGAACCCAGTCAAAACTCAGAAAGGAACATAATCCAAAATAAATATTCTCCCCAGCAAGAGTCGTCAGGACTCGCCTGAATAATGGGACGAAACTTTAATTAGCAATCCCTAGCAGAGACAACCGAGAGTTAAAAGGGGCATGCAATTTGAAATTCTCAAGACCCTCACAGAAATGGGACTCAGTTTAAAACTCAAATGGGCGCAGGTGACATGGGCGGGCACAAACACCTTCCCCAGTAAGAGTCGTTGGGACCCTCCTGAACAATGGCATGAAACTTTAACTAGCAATCCCTAGCAGAAACATCCGAAAGCTGGAATTGGCATTTAATTGGTAACCCTCAGTGCCCTCCTGAAAAATGGGACTTATTTAATGGTTAGAGGTACTGATGGATAGCAAAGAGCATAAAATGACATGCATGTTGAAATATGATTCAGTTAAGAGTCGTCAGGACCCTCCTGAAAAATGGGGCTTAGCCTAAAACACAAATAGTCGGATGGCATGGTCAAACCCAAATATTTCCCCAACAAGAGTCATCAGGACCCGTTGAGATAATGGGATGTAGCTCTAAATACCAATCCTCAGCAGAAATATGATTTGTCAGGACCCTCCGGGATAATGGGATGTAGCTTTAATTGCTGGTCCTAAGTAGATCTCAGTATGCATAGTTCGGATAACAAGAAATAGTGAAAAATAATACCTTTTAAGAACACAACCTAATCTTAGAAGTTGTCATGGGATTTAATTAACACTCACAGATGCATCCAGCACCAAACTGGTGCAGAAAGAATTTCTCTTGTTTTGTTTCTTTTGTTGTGATGAGGTACACAGGCAGCAATCTCAAGGAATACTTTTAAAGTTGCAAATTTTTGTAATCAGGCGCCCATCTGGAGAACAAGGAAATATATTTCAAGTTTCAAGTTTTGGTAATCAGGCGCCCATCTAGAGAACTAGGGAATACTTTTCAAGTTGCAAGTTTTGTGGTAATCAGGCGCCCACCTGGAAAAAGAGGAACATTTTTCAAGTTTCAAGTTTTGGTAATCAGGCGTCCACCTGGAGAACAAGGGAATATTTTTCAAGTTGAAAATTTTGGTAATCAGGTGCCCACCTGGAGAACAAGGGAATATTTTTCAAGTTGAAAGTTTTGGTAATCAGATGCCCACGTGAAGAACAACGGAATACTTATCAAGTTCCAAGTCTTGGTAATCAGGCGCCCACATGTAGAACAAGGGAATAATTTTCTACTTTCAAGTCTTGGTAATCGGGCGCCCACCTGGAGAATAAGGAAATACTTTTCAAGTTGCAAGTCTTGCTAATCAAGTGCCCACCAGGAGAACAAGGGAATACATTTCAACTTTCAAGTTTTGGTAATCAGGCGCCCACCTAGAGAACAAGGGAATACTTTTCAAGTTTCAAGTTTTGGTAATCAGGCGCCCACCTGGAGAACAAAGGAATATTTTTCAAGTTGCAAGTTTTTGTTATCAGGCGCCCGCCCACCTAGAGAACAAGGGAATATTGTTCATGTTGCAAGTTTTGGTAATAAGGTGCCCATCTGGAGAACAAGGGAATATTTTTCAAGTTTTAAGTTTTGGTAATCAGGCGCCCACCTGGAGAACAAGGGAATATTTTTCAAGTTGCAGTCTTGGTAATCAGGCGCCCACCTGGAGAACAAGGAAATATTTTTCAAGTTGCAAGTTTCGGTAATCAGGCGCCCACCTGGAAAACAAGGGAATACTTTTCAAGTTGCAAGTTTTGATAATTAGGCGCCCACCTGGAGAACAAGGGAATACTTTTCAAATTGCAAGCTATGGTAATCAGGAGCCCACCTGGGGAACAAGGGAATACTTTTCAAATTGCAAGTTTTGGTAATCAGGCGTCTAGATGGAGAACAAGGGATTATTTTTCCAGTTTCAAGTCTTTGTAATCAAGCATCCACCTGGAGAACAAGGGAATACGTTTCAGATTTCATGTTTTGGTAGTAAAGCGCCCACCTGCAGAACAAGGGAATATATTTCAAGTCCAACAATTCAGCATCAAACATAGAAGAAGAGAAAACAAGAAGTTTTACAGGAAACAATACAAGTGAACAAGGAAACAAGAAGTTTACAGGAAGAAATACAAGGCAACAAAGCAACAAGGATCAAGAGCAAGTTTGAAGATATAGATAGATTCTTTTGTAACTTATAGTTCATAGCTTAGTCTAGTTTTTTCTTATTTTTCACAAGGTGTAATAAGGGGGGGTCTAGCTGCAGCTGCAGCAGCAATAACAACAGTGAGATCACAGCTTTGGTAGTCGCAGCTACCAAATACTCCTGAACTAAACTGGCTTGATTCCTCTCTAGCCGAAGATATGTAGGCAACCGCTGAAACAGGGTGTGTCAAGATTTTCATAATGCTTCTCATGGAGTGTCAAGCAGGCAAAAATCTCTCATGATTGCTCACTTATCTTTGCCCGAAAATCCTTCGTGCCTCCTAGCAAAGAGGGGCAACTGTGAGCATGTGATTTTATCCTAGCTTAAATTACTTCTATTAATTCTTAAAATTGGGATTTATCTGTGTGATTTTTAGAATTTAGCTACGTAATACTTTGTTTGCTTGCATTTTGAGTTCATTTAAATTCACATAAATACAAAAAATAGCCTTTTGCATTTAGGATACCAGTTTTAAACATTTCTTGGTTCATTGATTAATTAATAGCACGGAAAAACAAAAATAGTAACAAAACTGGTTCTTTTTGCATTTTTACTTTTATAGTTTCAAATTTGTCTTAATTTACTTTAAATTAGGATTTAGTTAATTTGGAATTTAATTAGCTTAATTTTAGATTCAAATTAGGTCTTTGCTATTTTAATGTTAATTGGGTTATTTAATAAAATCAAATTAGTAATTAAAAATGAATAAGAAAAGGAAAGAGAATTTAATATGTAGCCTTGTTTAAAAGACCAAAATATGGGCCAATTTTAAATTAAGGCCAACCCAAAAATCACTCTAACCCGGCCCAGAACCACCCCAGTCCCGTCCAGTCCCCCTCCCCTATGAAACGATGTCATTTGCTTCCAATAAATCACAGCCATCCATCTCTTTGATCCAACGGTAATAAAGCTAGGTTAGGATAGGTAAATAATTGTCTCAAACCCCCTACCCCCAAACGAGATCCCGTATCTTGTCTCTCCCGAACTCTAATATACACCGACGTAACACCACAACCCTCCGCCATCCGCCGTCGTCCGAAAATTTTCGCCGCCGGTGGCGATGCTCCGATAACCCCCAAAATTATACCAACCCACCTCCTCGGCCTCCTCTTTCAATTTATGCCACTGGTTTCCTTCTAATAATAGCCAAATGCGTCAAATATTCATTTGGAGCTGAGGTTGCTCCGCCGTGAGCGGCGGCGCCGATGCCAATCCTCCCCAAATTGACACCCTAGACTTTCCTCACCTTCCTCTTCCCAAACCCCTAACTGGTTCCCTTTGAATGACACCGTAGCTTCCCGAATTTCAAATCTTAGAGCGGTAGAACCTTAGAAGTACGAGAGGTCTCGAGTTTTTCCAAATTTCCTAAGTCCAGAGTTCGACTTGGGCTACGAAATAATGTGTTTGTTTGTTCTTGGTGAAGAACAAACGTTCACATCATTCCGGGGCTCGAATTAGAGTTTAGCCTTGGTCAACCTTGCATGAGTAAGTTTTTATTTCCTATTTGATTTCTCTATCATTGAAATTAATTTAAGCATAGTTATTTTTGTTATGTTGTTGTTTCTTTGCTCGTTTTAAGTCAGTTCAAGTTCATGATTCAGTACTGTCAATTAATATTTGCTTATTCTCTTGGATTTATGTTTAATCGATAATTACCACTAGTAGCTTTTAGTTCTGATTAGTAGTTAATTTAAGATCAAAATTAGTTAATCAAAGTTAATTCATGGTTAAAATTAGGTTAGCTGAATTTGCAGTTTAATTTTGGGGCCTGGTTGTAATTGAATGTCGTACAACTGTGGCTGAAAATTCAAGTCCTTTGAAATTACTCATGGTCAGCATTGACCTAGGTTAAAGGGGCTAGTATAGTTGGACTTAGTTTTCGTTTAGCCTAGGTTAGTAATTCTGACCTAGTTCAAGGGTAGGCTGGGTATTTGGGGTTGGAGAATCTTTCAGGACTGACCTGGAAGCTTCTAACAGAGATTGTTTTGTTAATTTTGGTTTATGACTTGGTTAACAAGTTTTAAAATGAGGGACCAAGTTTAAATAATCAAGCTCAACGGTTTCCCTAAGTTTTTCCTATAAAAAGGCACATTTCTGCCTTGTTTTTGGGAGTTTTTTTTAGAGACCTTAAGAATTAAAAAACCAAAAAATAAAAAGGTTGCTGTTTCATTGAGCTGTTTGAACTTTGAAACATCTGGGAAAGACTTCAAGAGATTTGAGAGCTTAAAAGACTAGAGAGATCTCAGGGATGAAGTTCTAGAGATTAAGTTAGGAAAATGGCTGGATTCTGGAAAACAAGAACACTATCCCATTGAGCCCTTTGATATTTTTATGATTCTTTCAACTGCTAAAAACCATAGTGCTAGATTAATGGGAGTGGATGTGGGTTGATATCAATTTTAGGAAAGTCTTTGGTCGAGCTGTCTGGAAGTTTACTATTTCATAGAATTTGGACTTGCTTTTGTTGTTTTCAACATCCCTGCTGTTACACTGCTGATACCTTACTATTTCTTTGCCTATTTCAATCTCCAGGTACACACTTTGATGCCTATGTATAAATTAAATCATATATTATGAAGATATGAAGATCTATTTAGATGTTGGATATGTTACTTCTTCTTTTTGCTGTCATTTTTATTCACGGTTCTGCTCTTAGTGTTTAAACCCATGCGATACTAGGAATATTTGAGATTCATTTCAATTTATAAGAACTGGGGTTGCAATAATAACATTTATGTTTGTATTGGTTAGTAGCTATGACGTATAGTATGCATTTAAGATCATTTGAGTATACGCATTGCTGAGAATTTCTGGCAGATACAATTTAATGATGTCCAGTATGTGGTAGTATGGATTTGGAAATGAATTTGTTTGTGTTTAGGGTATTAGGAATAGAAGCTGATTCGAACATGGCTTGGAATGGTTTTCCATTAATGCCATCAAATGTTGAAATGGTTTAGTAGTTGTTAATCAAGGCTGATTTCAAGAATATGTCAATTTTTGCTTCCTCGTTTTCAAAGCGAATGCAAGTTTTTGTTTTGTATATTATTAGGTGTTAGAATTAAGTTCTAATTGTCGTATTAGGATTTCATAGACCAATATATTTGCCCTAATTGGGCCTTTATCTCTAGTTGTAGTGTTCTTCAGTTGAATCACTATTGAATCTTTGTCCAAGCCACCTAAAATTGCCCATTTCCCTAGCTAGTACATCGGGCTACCGGGTTTTGGCCCAATTATGTGGGTTTTCCTTGCCAACGACTTGATTGCTCTTGGGCTCACGATGGGCCCAGAAAATAGGCAGCCTTTGTTTTTTTATGGTCGGGCAGTGTTTCAAGCAGTTGGGCCATTGAGTCATTTATGTCGAGCTGATCTTTCATTTGAATAAGTAGTTCTTCTCGTGTAATTTAGGTATAAATGCATTAAAATCAGATAATGAAGCCAAATATAACAGTTGAGTGACCGTGCTAGAACCGGAGAACTCAGAGTGCCTAACACCTTCTCTCGGGTTAAAAACATTCTTTACCCGGATTTCTGGCTCGCGGACTGTATACAGAGTCAAACTTTCCTCGATTCGGGATTTAATGTCGATGACTTGGGAAACCATTAATTATCCCAAATGGCAACTCTGAAAATCTCTTAAATGATTTAACTCCATTTCAATTGTCCATAAATTGGAAAAACTCCCTTAATTACACTCTTCGCCGGGGTTGTAGTGTCAAAATTGAGGTGTGATGGTAGGCCCTTGCTAGGTGTCCGCCTTTTGTTCCTTCATCATTTTGGCAATCTTCGACCCTCTTGAGAAACGTTCTCTCCAACTCCATTATGCCTCGCTCCAGGTATCCCATTCGCTTGTTGGCACTAACAGCCTTGTCCTTCCATTCATCAATCAGTTTACGGTTGGACTCTTGTATTTCGGGGTGCTAGCTTTAATATTCCTGGATCTTTTTGTGCACTTGGTTATACTTGACTTGTGTCTCGGCCCTTTCATCTATGATTCTATGACCTCAGGCAAAACCTAGCTGGCCCAGACCATCATGATTGTCTTCCAACCAACCTAAGTAGAAAGGAGCGCAACTAGCACGATACCTTTCTGGCTCGATGGTATCTCTCCCCATTATGATCTTGCTATGACACATATGTTGAGCTTGGAATTTGTAAGAACTGTCATTATCCTGGAAGTCAACTCAAAAATGGCTCATTTTGTCGACGCTGGTATACCTTGCTTTCTACCGGCTTGTCTCATAACTCGGAGAGGGACGTAAAGATACGTTTCCCTCAGATTGATCAGTACTAGAAAAGGTACATTTTTGGATCAGGTGATGAATTCCTCGATCGAAAACGACTCGAGAATCCGCTAGACCTATTCTTTGATTAGGTTATCAAATAGCTCTAGACATCCTTTGGCATCTTCTAGCTAAGCGAACGTATTGGGCATGTAATTCATTCGCTTTGGATGATGGAAGGAGATCTTATCATCCCAGTGCCTTCGTTGTATCTCTTGTTGGTATTCACCCCTTTAGAGATGCTTCATAAGCTAGAGTTGAAGTAATAAATTGCAGCCTTCAAAGTGTTTTGCACCATGTTGATACTTCTCCAAGACTCGGTATATGTCCTCAATGATCATTGGCATGATGTTGAATGGTTGTCCACCAATCCCTTAAGGGTTTTAGTTACCATGTCTAGCTTGGTGTGGATCCCTACTTTCTTTATCGGAAACACGATCAACCCCAGGAAACAAAACATAAATTTGAAGACCCTTCGATGAATGTGCCCCAAGGATATGATGGAAAACTCGTAAGGGTAGGTACGGTAGGATTTGCTGTGACTGTACCTTTCATATAGATAGTCAAAAGGGATGTAGGATTCTTTCAAGCAAGTCAACTCTAGATTCTTCATTAATCCCATCATTTTGGGAAAATCCCTACCTTTATGGTTCTCAGACATCAGCAGACCCTGAGTCTCCCAGACTAAACAAGTTAATCCTCCTATCTCCTCTAACAGGGTTTCATTTCAATGGCCTCAAAGCGGAATACAACCCTTTCACAAATCCATAACAGTGTAGTCGCTTCTATGATCTCATTATTAGGTTGGATATCTAAAAAGGATGGTAGAATTCCCAGATATTTTCGGACAGGAATTTGATCACTAGAGTGAAAATCTTTCCACCAACTTAGCAATCTTGGATGGATGTCGGTGACCATGCCGAATCTAGGGACCTCGCGTCTCATATTATTTCAAGGCAACTAAGGTTAGGCCCTTACCCCCACTAGATTCGACTATTTAATACAAATAATTAGCATGACGCATTTTAGTTTCCCAAATAAATGCTCAAAATGTGGTGATGTCCCTTTGGGTTTAGGGAAACCCAATGGACTTTGGACACAGCTATCTTAAAGGATCATTGTGTGGACAACATAATTGACCCCGCTAGGTTTGACCATGATGCATGCATAGTTTAAATAGAGTAAGGTTTCTGTGGTATTTTAGACTGGTACCTTGAGCGGACAACTCAAGGGGGAAGGCACGGAACCGTCAACTACACCGTTGATCAACTGATTTTACCGTAAATATGCCTTTCCAAATTTAGGGTATAATAATATATGAAGGCGCAATCACTCATAATAAGCATTGCTATGGTACTTTTTTGGCAAGAGTGGAATATGATTTTGAGCATGATTATGTAATATCTAAAAAACATGTTGTCACGTATTTGTATATTAAGAAAGCAGTAAATACAATTGTTTATAATTTTAAAGCAACAATAAAGAAAAGAAACGAAGAAGATAAGTCAGATTTTCCTTGTAAAGGAAATTAAATGCTTAAAGGAATTTAAACAAGTAATTGCATACAAAGGGAAGGTACAAATTCAAAAGAATAATCTAAAATGGTAAAAGCATAATATCCCCAATAGAGTCGCCATGCTGTCGCGCTCCCTTTTTTCCCTTCATTGCGTCGGGAGATCAGGTTTGTGACATTTTGGGTATAGGGCAACTCGTTCCTTTTGGGAATTGGGTTTTGCATTTGAAGAGTTGCCACCTAATGATTTATGGTTCATTAGGACACCTACAAGGTTCGTTTCTATGTTTGCTTGATAACCAGAGATAAGGTAAGCGCTTGAAATTATCCTAAGGTGAAGGTGTTAGGCACCCCTCAGGATCCACTAGTGTGGTTCCCGGTCAGATAGTTCTTTGTGAATTTGGTGAAATTAACATGTAAATAGATAAGGATCAAATAAGAGGGATTTTAATACACAACTTTTTGAAAGTAATATGAAGTTTGAAAGAGCAATCATTAAATGGTTGATCTTTGATAAGAAGTTACAATGCTTTATAGGAAAAGAAAGAGAAGGGAGAGGGTCCTAGATTTATTTATAATATGGATCACATCAATGCAATACCTGGTAATCACTTCTCAAAAGAGGGGCTACAGGTGGTATTAGCGCACCGGTGATCATATCTATAACTAGCCTTCCTACCCTGTTAAGGTACTAAAGCGCGGATTATTATTGCATGCTATTACACGTCCCACTCCTACTCCCGGAAGCGCTTATGACTATTAATCCTAAAGGGGGGGATACTAGGTTAACTTTGAAGTTTCAAAGGTAAAAAAAGCTAAGGTGACATACAAAACACATAGGACTACACATAAAGGGGGGAACATAAAACACTGAAGGCTCATATATACCTTCTCAAATGAAAAACCAAATAGCATGACTCAAACAACAATCAAGGTTTGAAACTAAAATACTAAGGCAAGGGGATTTTGAGCAGTTGAAGCAGACGAATGTATTACGTAACTCAGATAAAAAGTCTGAATCAGGCCTGCTTGCTGGTTGTAGCAATTACTAGTTAATAGAAATGGGTTTAGTTTCACTTATTATTATTACTTATAGTTTGCCTAAGTGTTTGAGTGAGATCTTATGAACATGGTGTCTATTATTGATTCAAAGTGGTAAAGCAGTAACAAATTTAAAAAGCGAATGGTTTGAGATCCTATAGGCATGTTTGCTAAGGAGATTAGGTTATTTAAAAATTGTTCAGAATAAAGATGATATTAAATTAGACTAGTTTTAGATTCTGCAGACGATGGTATTCATTATTGCTGATTTTTAATCCTATAGACAGGATAGCAAATATTGCTGATTTTAACCCATTTGGCATGATATCTAAATGCTGATTTTTATCCCCTATAGACATGATATCTAATTGCTGATTTAATCCCATATAGACATGATATCTAGTTGAATTATTTTAAACCCTATATACATGATATCTAATTGAGCGTGGAGTGGAAACAGGCAGGATTTACTTCAAATAGGCATGATTTCTAAAAAAGGGTACTAATTCTTAACCTATGGACATAATGTCTGATTTTAGATGTTTAGATCCTAAGAACATGGTGTCTAAGCATGGTATAACATGCAGAAATATTAAACAAGTGTTATAGGCATGTTATCTAAATGTTGAATTAGACATGCAGAAATTGTTCCTACAGGCATGGAATCTAAGAATGTTAATAAACATGCAGAAATTTAAACAAGTCTTACAGGTATGTCTTCTAAAATGCAGAGTTGAATCATTCAGAACACAAACCAATAAACATGTTTTCTACCCTAGAGCATGCATAATTACCCATCCCTTTCCCTTAGACAACCCCAAGTTTTTATTATAAATTATTACAGACCAAAATAATGAATTACATCAGAATATAAAACAAGAGAATTTACAACCAAAGGAAGCATGATTCTTGACTTCCTCTCTGAGTTAGGGAATAAACCACCTCAAATGCAAAGCCTTTCTCAGACCTGGTGTGTCAGAGTTCCTTAAGGGCCTCAAGGACCCTGGGCATTGCTTATACCCAAGTTTAGAGAACCAGATAGAGATGAGTGTAGTGTGGAAGTGTCAGTCCTTATGTGTCCAGGTTTAAAGGGAGCTCATGGTTCCCAAAGCAAGGCTCACACAAGAGCGGCAGAACGTAAATCTACGAATATGGTGGAAGTGTAGGAATAGAGATTTAAAATGGAGTGGGGAAAGGATAGGGATAAAGGGTGATTGAAAACAATAGTGGTAAAGCACAAAATTAATATTTCCAAACAAATAGGGGTTAGGGTTTTGGGAATACATTGCAAGGAGAATATATCCTTATGAATGGATCAGGTTTGGGCATGCACAACAATAGAGTTCAGCAAGGTAAAATAAGGAAATGGATCAATTACTTTAACCGGCAAGTGAAACTTGAGTTTACAAAAGAAAAATTTTGAAATCAATCCCAAAAATAAAATTCAATCAAAGAAGGAAACTCAGTATATAAATAGAATGCACAAACACTGGACATGCAAGGCCAAACCTATTGGCAAAAGAAACAGCATACAATAGTAGCACAAGGTTAAGTAGATAGCCGATGTTCGATGAATAATAATCTAGTAGGTCAAATCACATTGAATAAATTGTGAATAAAAATAGAGTATCAGAAGCATGCAAAGGGTCTCACAATAACTGATAAGAAAACCCTTCTAAAAAGTTATGGTTTTCAAGCATAGTTGAGTTTTAGAGATAGTAAAAACCCAGAACCACATAAAGAAAAGAGATTCTGAAATAAAGGACTTCAAACCGAGTCAAGTATTCAAATGAACAGTTCCAAAACCAAAGATATCGATTTATTTCAACAATAATCGAGCTTAAAAGATGATAAACAAATAATCATATAAATACTTAACCAAACAAGTACTTATCTAACAAACAACTTCAGAACTCGAATGAGACCTAAAAGAAATTAGGGTTTTAACAACAATCGAGTTTAAAGATTATAAATAAATAAATAAATAAAATACTAATAAATAGTTTTAGAAACTCGAATGAACCCAAAATAAATTAGGGTTGTAACAACAATCGAGTTTAAAGATTTTAAACAAATAAATCAAATAAATACTAGCAAATGGTTTTACAAACTCGAATGAACCCAAAAGAAATTAGGGTTTTCAAAAACAATCGTATATAAGAACAACATGAGCAGAACATAGAAAAAAATCAGAAACATACTAAAATCAGAGAAGATGTTTCAAATAACTTGAAAGAAGAACCCTAATTAGAAAAGATGAAGAATCTTTTTATTAAAGCAAAGTTAAGAATCTTCGAGAAGACGTTTAAAAACTCATGGCAAGCATGGATCTAAGGTAGATCTGAAAGAAATCGAGAAGTCTCGGAGATTAGGGCTTCAGAAGAACCCAAAACAACGAGAAAGGCCTTGAAAATTAACGACCTAAATAGAAGAGTCAAAGGTTTGACTCGAATGGCCATGGCTAGCTGGAGAAAGATCAAGGATGACTGGAGAAAGGTATCAAGCAAGGACCGGACAAAATCCCTTCAGAGTCTGGTCATGAGACCAGAGAACCAAACACATAGAAGTCATGGAAGGCTGGTATAAGTCTCTAACGACCTCGAAAGGCCATGTATTAGGGTGGATTAGGATGGCGATGTCTAGGGTTTGAGAGAGTTGTATAGAGGATTTGAGAGAGGAGGTACTCAGAGGAAGTGGGTTGTAAGAAATGATAAGGTTTAGGGGGTCATTTGGAGTTAATTAAGGAAAGGGCAACGGGTGGTCGTTGATCTAAATGATCAATAGCTAGGATTTAAAAGATTAGGTGGGGATTCTGGTATGGGTAGGTTAATTTGGTTGGGGGTTGGGTATGATTAGGAATTGGGCTAGGGTAATTGGGTTTAAATTGGGATAGAACTAGGATACAATTGAAATAAAATCTGGCTAGATTTTAAACAGCCATTTTCCCCATTTATTTAATAAAATAGTAAATTAAAATCTGGAAATAAATTAAAAGTACTAATATTATTTGAAACACATAATTATCAATTAAAAAATACTGGATTTAATTTTTATATGTACAACCGCAATTAAATTTGAAAAAGTGGCTAATATTGCAATTATATGCAATTTAGCTTTAAAATACTAAATAAATTTATAAAAATATGCAAAAATAATCTTATCCATATTTGCCTTAAATAAAATAGATTAACAAGTGAATCACCAAAATGATAACTTTAGAAATAATTATTAGATCTTCATAAATAAAAATAGGAGAATAAATTGATTTTAAAATCTTTAAAATTAAGGAAAATTAAGGAAACAATTGGATGTATTTATACATGCATACACATGACATTTTAAAGGTACTTTGCATATAAAATATATACAGGGAAAAATTGGGTATCAACACTACCTTCAGTCTATGCGAATATCCAAAGCAGACCAACAGGCGTCCGTACACCCTGCATCTCCCTCTATCCCTATTCCATGTTTCATTTTCCTTACATTCAAAAAAATGTATTGTTATTTTTTCAAACTTTGTATGTAGTGAATCTTAGACCGTCTGTGACACTATGACACCAGGTTTTGGGTGATTAAGGCTTGGGTAGTTGTAATAGACACAGATTTCAGAAATTTCATTGTTTTCCTCGGCTTAATTTAACTTGCTGTTGTTTATACATTATCGCTTTATGTTGGATAAAAAGGAATAAATGGATGATGAAGTAATTAGTTTTAAAGGATTGGCTTGCCTAGCTCACGTTAATAGGCGCCATCACGACTCCTGAGTGTGGGAAATCCGGGTCGTGACAAGTTAGTATCAGAGCCCTAGGTTACATGGGTCTCACAGTTCACAGACAAGATTAGTAGATTGTAAGGGATCGGTACGAAGACATCTGTATTTATCCCCTAGAGGCTACAGAGTTAGGAAAATTTCATATCTTTTCTTTCCTGTCGTGCGGTGTGGTTTCTCAATAATGATTGAATTTCTATTTCGTTCTCTTGCATATGCCGAGAACGTGTGCTTCCTCGTCTGCTGACCAGCAGCCTGAACCCCTATCAGTAGAGGGCGAGGATGAGGCCATGCTACAGGCCGAGGTAGGGGCAGAGCTCAGCCCAAGGCAGCAGCACCAACAGCAGAGTCTCAGGTTTACTGTGATGATGAGGTTCCGGCCCCAGCTAATCCGGTGGGCCTAGCTCCGGGCCTAGAGGGGTTTTTTGCTACCCAATACAGTAGGATGATTTGGTCTGTCTAGTAGGCCTTATGGAGAGTGTCACCAGTGTAGGTTTGCTTCCTGTGGGACCAGCTCTCTCTCAGGCTAGAGGAGGATCCCAGACTCCTACTACTCGCACTCCGGAGCAGGTAGCTACCCAATTTCAAACTCCAACAGTACATCTAATTTGAGCAGTTCAGTCGAGAGTGGTAGATTAGACCGGTGATGAAGCAGCTATGTTTGCCGATGCTTTGTGGAGGTTGGATAGGTTCAAAATGCTCTTCACTACTACTTTTAGCGGTGCATCTACTGTGGATCCCTGGGATTATCTAGATAATTTTCATGAGGTTCTTAGGAACATGGGAATAGTTTATACCAATGGGGTCAATTTCGCCACTTTTCGCTTGTCTCGGTCCTCCAAGACTTGGTGGAGAGATTATTGCATGGCTAGATCAATCGCAACACAAACTTTGACTTGCGAGTAGTTTACACAGCTATTTCTGGAGAAGTTTCTCCATATCACTCAAAGAGAGGCCTATTGGAGGCAGTTTGAGCGTCTCCACTAGGGTTCTATGACTGTTACCCAATATAAGACCAGATTCATTGACTTGGCTCGTCATGCTCTTATCATTCTTCCCACCGAGAGAGATAGGTAAGGAGGTTTATTGATGGATTTATTCAGTCTTCAAATGGCTAGGGCGACCGGTAGTGAGATACCTTTCTAGGAGGTGGCCAATGTGGTCCAAAGAGTTGAGATGGTTCTATCGCAGGGAGGTGGTCATGGGTCATACAAGAGGCCTCGTCATACATGCTAATTTAGTGGTACCTCGTGTGGAGGATGGGATTCGTATGATAGCGGCTACCCTCCTAGGCCTTTTCAGTCAGCACTCCAGGTTTCTCATGGTACTTTAGGTGGTCGTGGTCCTCAAATTCAGGAATCTAATCAGCAGTCCTACAATGCACCACCAGCTCCTATCAGTACACCACCGCTTCGGAGTTTTTGGGTGGTCCTTTAGGTTGTTAGGGCCTGTAGTCTCAGCAGCCGAATGCTTGCTACAGTTACGGTGATATGGGTCACATTGCTGGGTTTCTCCCTCAAGCACCGAGTAGCTCTCAGCATTAGGGTTCTCGTTCTATGGTTCAGGCCCCGAGTGTTCCACAGCCCATCCAACCAGCTAGAGGTGGGGGTAGAGGTGCTGGAGGTAGAGGTGGAGGTAGAGGTATTATAGGTGGAGCTCAGGCCGCTAGAGGTGGAGGCCAGCCAGCAGTAGGTTTTCCTAGAGCTGTAGTTCAGAGTAGTGGGGCCCATCCCTGATGTTAAGCTTTTCCAACTAGGCCCGAGGCTAAGGCTTCAGAAGCAATTATTACAGGTACAGTTCTAGTTTATGATAGAGATGCTTTAGGGTTATTTGATCCAGGGTTTACATACTCATATGTGTTATCTTATTTTGCACCATATCTTGTCATTCCAAGTGATTTTTTAAGTGCTCTAGTGTATGTGTCTACACCGGTGGGTGATTCTATTATGGCAGATCAAGTCTATTGTTCATTTATAGTTGTGATTGGAGGTCTTGATACACGTGTAGATTTTCTTCTTCTCGACATGGTTGATTTCGACGTCATATTAGGAATGGACTAGTTATCACCTTATCACGCTATCTTGGACTGTCATGCCAAGACTGTAACCTTAGCCTTACCGAGAGTACCTCTTTTAGAGTGGAGAGGGACTTCTGGTCATTCTACCTGTAGTGTTATCTCTTATGTGAAGGCTCAACGTATGGTCGAGAAGGGGTGTTTGGCCTATTTAGCCTATGTTCGTGATTATAGTGTTGAGATTCCTTCTATTGAGTCTATGCCAATTGTTCATGAGTTTCCTCAGGTTTTCCCTTCAGACCTACTAGGTATGCCACCTGACAGGAATATTGACTTTTGTATTGATTTGGCTCCGGGCACTCAACTATTTCTATCCCGACATATCGTATGGCCCCGCCTAGTTGAAAGAGTTGATGTAGCAGTTGCAAGACTTGTTTAAGAATGGCTTCATTAGACTCAGTGTTTCACCGTGGGGTGCGGTGATGTTGTTAGTTAAGAAGAAGGATGGGTCTATGACAATGTGTATTGATTACCGACAATTGAACAAGGATACAATCAAGAATAAGTATCTGCTGCCGGGGATTGATGATTTGTTCGATCAGCTTTAGGGTGCTTAGGTATTTTCAAAGATTGACTTGAGATCTGGCTTCCATCATTTGAGAATTAGGGCATGTGTGTCCCTAAGACAGCATTCTGCACTCAGTATGGGCATTATGAGTTCTTGGTGATGTCGTTCGGGTTGATAAATGCCCCATCATCTTTTATGAGTTTTATGAACCGAGTGTTCAGGCCTTACTTGGATTCATTTTTGATAGACTTAATTGATGATATTTTGATATATTCCCACAGCTGGGAGGAGCACGCGCAGCATCTTAGAGTAGTTCTTCAAACCTTGAGAGATAGTCAGTTATATGCTAAGTTCTCGAACTGTGAGTTCTTGTTGAGTTCAGTTACATGCCTAGGTCATATTTTATCAGTAGAGGGTACTCAGGTTGATCCAAAGAATATTAAGACAGTCAAGAACTGGTCTAGACCAGCATCAGCTACAGAGATTCGGAGTTTCTTGGGATTGGCAGGCTACTATCATCGGTTTGTGGAGGGGTCTTCATCTATCGCAACCCCGACGACCAGGTTGATCCAGAAGGGTGCACAGTTCAGTTGGTCATATGAATGTGAGGCGAGCTTTCAGAAGCTCAAGAAAGCTTTGACTACGGCAACAGTGATAGTTTTGCCCACAGGTTCAGGGCCCCATACTGTTTATAGTGATGCATCTGGTATTGGAATTGGTGAGGTATTGATGCAGGATGACAAGGTCATTACCTATGCTTCATGGCAGTTGAAGATACATGAGAAGAACTATCCGGTTTATAATTTAGAGTAAGCAACCATTATTCATGCGTTGAAGATTTGGAGGCATTATGTGTATGGCGTGGTGTGCGAAGTGTTCATGGACCACAAGAGTTTGTTGTATTTTTTCAAGAAAAAGAACTAAATTTGAGGTAGAGGAGGTAGTTGGAGCTGTAGAAAGACTATGATATCACCATCTTATATCATCCGAGAAAGGCCAATGTGGTCGCTGATGCCTTGTGTAAGACGTCAAGCTGTATGATATCACTATCTTATATCATCCGGGAAAGGCCAATGTGGTGGTTGATGCCTAGAGTAGGAAGTCAAGCAGTATGCGCAGTCTTGTTTATATTCCACTTGGTGAGAGACCACTTGCTTTGGATGTTCAGGCTTTGGCCACTCAGTTAGTGAGGTTGGATGCTTCTATAAGGCCCCTTGAAAACCTGTACTCAAAACCTAGTAGCTCGTAGTGCCAAGTTTCGAATATGTGTTAGGAATGTGTAAAATTTAACTAATCTAGCATTAAAATCCTGAATAAAGTTTCCAGAAAAGTGCTATTATGCGTTCCAGAATGTGGTCGCAATTCAAGTATGCGGACTGCATTTCTGTCGCAAAATGAGTCAGGGTGTTCGTCAAAATTGAGGTAAAAAATAAGGTCCATTATGCGATCGCATAACTAATATGTGGACCGCATAGTCGTCGTATATTTATCTTGAGAGTTTGTAAAGAGGCAGTTCTGTGGCGCTGTATGCGAACCGCATTCCTGCCGCAAACTCAAATAGAAATTTTAGAGTTTTGGAGCACTTTTACGGCCCATTCTGTATACCATATTTCCTTGTTGCGATTGCAAATGCGACCACATACCTGACTCGAGCTCTAATTTTTCTACTTTTAAACCCGACCCTTTCTTTAATAGAACACCTTAACCTTTCATTTTAACTCATTTTCTAAACAAAACTAAAGAGAGGGAAGAGAGGGTTCTTGAGAGAGGAAGTCTTATTTTCATCAATTTTGATTATCAAAGTCACCCAGGCTCGGAAATTTGCAAGTAATTATCGTCATCACTATTCTTGCAAGTAAAATCCCCAATCCTTTTTCATTGGTTTTCAGATTTAAACAAGAAGGGGGATTGTTATTTGGATACCCTAGTGTGTTATAGGTGCGGGGAGAGAGTTCATATCCAGTGTACTGTCGTGCGCCCAATCAGGGAATGGGTAAGAGATTTGCTCAGTCATCCAATTCTTCAGCCGCCACATTATTCGTGCATCCTCCAGCTCCAGCAGCACATGGTGCAGTTAGGGAAGAAGCTCGTGGAAGAGGTGGACCCAGCAGGTCTTATGCTTTGAGTGGTCGTCAGAGTGTAGAGGCTTCTCCAGATGTCGTTATAGGTATTTTGTCTGTTCAGGCCATTGATTGTTATGCTCTTATTGATTGGGGGTCCTCTTTGTCATATGTTACCCCATTCGTTGCTTCAAGTTTTGGGATATAACCCGAACAGCTTCATGAGTCGTTCTCTATATTGACTCTGGTTGGTGATTCTATTATAGCCGCGCGAATTTATTGGAATTATGTTGTCGCGGTATGTGGTCGTGTTACCACGACTGATATTATCGAGCTTGGAATGGTGGATTTTGATGTAATTATGGGAATGGACTGTCTTTATTCGTGCTTTGCTAAACTTGACAGCCAAATGAGATTCATGAGACTCAAGTTCCCTAATGAGCTAGTTATTGAGTGGAAGGGGAATGGTGTGGTGTCGAAGGGTGGGCTTATTTTCTACCTTAAGGCTTCGAAGATGATTAAGAAGGGTCTATCTATAATTTGGTCCAGGTGGCAGACACTACTTTAGAAGTGCCTATCCCCGAGTCTGTGCCAGTCGTGAATGAGTTTTACTATCCGGGTGTGTATTGACTATCAGCAGCTCAACAAAGTCACCATCAAGAAAAAATATCCTTGGCCTCGGATAGATGATTTGTTCGACCAATTTCAAGGTGCGAGGTTCTTCTCCAAAATTGATCTACAGCCCAGGTAACACCAATTCAAAACTCGTTATGGTCACTTTTAATTCTTGGTCATGTCTTTTGGGCTAACCAGCGCCCTGACAGCTTTCATGGATATTATGAATCAGGTCTTCAAGCCATTTCCAGACTCCTTCATGATTATTTTTATTGATGACATTCTTGTTTATTCGCGGAGCCGGGAGGATCATATCGATCACCTTAGGGCAGTTCTGTAGACTCTTTATCAGCACCAGTTGTATGCTAAATTTTCGAAATGTGAATTTTGGTTGGAGTCTGTTACCTTTCTGGGTAATGTTGTTTCTATTGAAGGGATTCAAGTGGATCCCCAGAAGATTGCAATAGTGAAAGATTGGCCTAGACCCACGGCCCCAACGGAGATCCGTAACTTCTTGGGTTTAGTAGGGTATTATCGGAGATTTGTGGAGGGATTCTATACCTTCACCTACCCATTGACTAGGTCGACGCAGAAAGTTAAGTTCCAATGGCCTGACGCTTGTGAGAAAAGTTTTCAGGAATTGAAGTCGAGGTTGACCTCGGCACCGATATTGACCTTACCAGAAGGCACGAAAGGATTTGTGGTTTATTGTGACGCCTACAAGGTCAGTTTGGGGTGTGTGTTGATGCAAAATGGGAAGTTTATAGTGTATACTTTCAAGGAAACTCAAGAATCACGAGAATAATTATCTGATGCATGATTTGGAGCTTGCGGCATTTTTTTTCGCCTTGAAAATATGGCGACATTATCTTTATGGGGTCCATGTGGATGTGTTCTTAGACCACAAGAGTCTCTAATATTTGTTCAAGCAGAAGGAGTTGAATTTAAGGCAGCACAATGGAGGGGAATGTTATGGTGCACAATGGTGCACTTGTAACGGAAGTCAAGGAAAAGCAATTTATTGATGCAGCATTAGCACAGATGAAGGAGGAAGTTTTGAATAATATGACTTCAGCATTTTCACTCAGCGGCAAGGATGGTGTATTGCGATGTCAAGGTAGGCTATGTGTTCGAGATGTGGATAATCTTCGGGAGAGGGTAATGGGGGAGGCTCATAATTCCAGGTATTCTGTGCACCCAGGCTCTACAAAAATGTATCATGATCTCAAGGAAATTTATTGGTGGAATGGTATGAAGAGGGTGTGGCGGACTTTATATCTAAATGTCCGAATTGTCAACAAGTAAAGGCTGAGCGTCAGCGGCTCCATGGGTTAACTCAGCTTATGGAAATACCAATGTAGAAGTGGGAGATGATCAACATGGATTTTGTGGTAGGGTTACCTCGCACCTAGCGCAAGTTTGATTCAATTTGGGTAATTGTGGATCGACTCATGAAATCAGCTCACTTCTTGCAAGTCAAGTCAACTGATACTACTGAACAGTATGCTCAGTTGTATATCAAGGAAATAGTAAGGCTTCATGGCACACCATTTTCTATTATCTCAGATCGAGGGGCCCAGTTCACAGCTAACTTTTGGAAGAAATTTTAGCAAGGTTTGGGTACTTAGGTGAATCTCAGCACGGCTTTCCATCCACAGACTGATGGTCAAGCGGAGCGGACTATTCAGACGTTTGAAGATATGTTGCGAGCTTGTGTCTTGGATTTCAAAGTTAATTGGGATGATAACTTGCCACTGATAGAATTTTCTTACAATAACAGCTTTCATGCTAGTATTCAGATGGCCCCATTCAAGGCATTGTACAGAAGGAGGTGTTGGTCTCTGATTGGATGGTTCGTAGTAGGTGAAGCAGAATTGATAGGGCCGGATCTCGTGCACCAGGCTATAGAAAAAGTTAAATTCATTCAGGAGATGATGAAAACTGCTCAGAGTCACCAGAAATCCTACGTGGACATTCATCAAAGAGAATTGGAATTCCAAGTAAATGATTGATGTTCTTGAGGGTGTCTCCTATGAAGGGAGTCATGCGATTTGGGAAAAAGGGGAAATTGAGTCCTAGATATGTCGGGTCGCATCGAGTCGTTCAAAGGATAGGACGGGTGGCTTATAGGCTGGAGTTGCAGCCTGAAATGTCATTACTGCACCCGGTGTTCCATGTGTCTATGTAAAAGAAAGTGGTTAGAGATCCATCCACCATGGTACCAGTTAATAATATCGAGGTTAATAAAGAGTTATTGTATGAAGAAATTCTGGTTTCTATTCATGATAGATAAGCTCGTAAATTGAGGAACAAGTAAATCGCTTCAGTTAAGGTACTATGGCGAAGTCAGCGAGTTGAGGAAGCCACATGGGAGGCAGAAAATGAAATGAAAGAAAAATATCCCCACCTGTTTGAACAAGTCTAGTAGTGATCGTGCGAACTCTTATCTCTAAGCAAACTGATATTGTGTTCAATTTGGTACAAAGACACCTCATTTTCCCCTAAATATTTTACTATTTTAACTCCTCAAGTTGTGCAAAAATTGTATGTGTTGTGATTATTTGAGTCATGTGCAACCTCTTCTGGCAAATAAAAGTTTTGTAAAAAACTCATGTGATAGTGAACAATTAATGGTTGTGTAGATTGGTAATGATTCATTGAAATGCATATAGTATGTTGAAGTGGTTGAATTATATGGAACTCATTGATGTGACTAATTTATGTGAAAATGTGACAAGTGATTGAATATGTGCAAGTGTTGAGGTAATGAATTGTATATCAGTTGTAGGGATAATAGGAATTGTGAATTGTATACAAGTTGCAGGGATAACAGGAATTGTGTAATGGTGCTTGAACTATGTTTTAGGGGCTCTCTGATAGGTAGATAAGTCTAATTACAAAGGAAACTCCGGCGAAATTTTCTAAAAATACGGGAGTTAGTGAAAACAATTGGGAGTTTGCATTACATGTTTTTAAAACCAAACTGATTTCCAAAATCCACATTCGAGGATGAATGATTTTAAGTGGGAGAGGATGTAAGGCCCCGTGAAAACCTGTACTCAAAACCTAGTAGCCCGTAGTGCCAAGTTTTCAATATGTCTTAGGAATGTGTAAAATTGTACTGATCTAGCATTTAAAAATCAAAAATCAAAGTATTCCAAAAAAGTGCTATTATGGGTCTAGAGTGCGGTCGCAAATCAAGTATGACCACATTTCTGTGGCAAAGTAAGTCAGGGTGTTAGTCAAAATTGAGGTAAAAAATGCGGACCATTATACGATTGCATAACTGATATACGGACCGCATAGTAGTCGCATATTTATCTTAGGATTTTGCAAAGGGGCTGTTTTGTGGTGCAATATGCAACCACAAATCAGTTATGCAGACCGCATTCCTGCCGCAAACTCAAACAGAAATTCCAGAGTTTTGCATCACTTTTGCGGTCCATTTTGCGGACCGTATTTCCTATTTGCGGTCACAAATGCGATCGCATACCTAACTCAGGGCTCTAATTTTTCTAAATATTAAACCCGACCCATTCTTCAATAAAACACCCCAACCCTTCATTTAATCTCATTTTCTAACAAAACTAGAAAGAGAGGGTTCTTGAGAGAGGAAGTCTTATCTTCATCAATTTGATTTTCAAAGTCACGCAAGCCCGAAATTTTGCAAGTAATTATCTTCATCATAATTCTTGCAGGTAAAATCCCCAACCTTTTTTCATTAGTTTTCAGATTGGAACAGAAATGGGAGTTCTCATGCATTGATTCTTGAAAAAAGTATAAGTTGAAATATAAATGCATATTCTTCAATACCTAAAATCTAGTATAAAGAATTGGGTAGGAGTAAAGATTTGCAAAAAGGAGGGGTTGATAACCTAAGTAAGTTCGGGTTGTGTTTGTGAACTTCAATTCTAAGATATATGTGTTAACTTGTGAACTAGATCGACGGTACTAGGCAGTTGGTGAATTGAAAGTAGGAGTTAAAAAGGAAATTCATTCTTTCTTCTTCTTTCTTCCCTTGTTCTCTTTATCTTGCCCTTTTTTCTTCGTCTTTCTATCTTCCACGTCACTACACTAGACTAGCAGCGGCGGCAACTTGGACGTCACTCCACCTCCTCTTTGGTGCTGCTTGTCGGATTCTTAGACCCAGCAGCGGCAGCAGGGATTTTTCACGGTGACGATTGTTTGGCAGCCTTGGGGAGACACCTCTCTCGGCACCCGTTGTTGTTGTAGACAACACCTCTCTCGGAACTTGTTGGGACTCCATTTATCTTTGATTATTGTATTTCCTTCGGCTTGCTTTTGCATTTATCTACCATTAGTTGTATCCCTGTCTTTTGTTTAATCTAGTTATATTACATTTCAACTTTTATCTAGGCTTTGTTTGTTTTACGCCTTGCCTGCTCTTCTGTATTTGAATTACTCTAGGCATAGTTATATTTTGCTCCCTTTGTTGCTTTGTGTGGTATTCTTTTCTGTTTTTCATTTTTAGACCTTCGTAGGCATAGAGATTGCGGTTTCTAATAGTAGAGTAGGGTCATGTCCGCGGAGGGGTCGGATAGTAGGGAGGGGGTAGGGCAAGGGACGCGGGGTGGTTCGGGGCCCAAAAGGGGTAAAGCGAACAAGGTAGCCCGTAGGTTGAGAGTTGGGTCGTGGAATATAGGGACGTTGACGGTTAAGTTTATTGAGTTGTTAAAGATTCTACAGAAGAGAAGGGTCAATATAGCGTGTGTGCAAGAGACTAGGTGGGTAGGATCGAAGGCTAGGAATGTAGACGGGTATAAATTATGGTTCTCCAGAGTCGTGAAGGGCAAGAACGGAGTGGGCATTTTGGTAGACAGGGAGCTCTGAAAGTTGGCCGTAGAGGTAAAACGGGTGATTTATAGATTGATGGCGATTAAGGTAGTAGTTGGAGGGAGCACTCTGAATATCATTAGCGTTTACACGCCGTATACGGTCTTAGACGAGGAGGTAAAAAAGCGCTTCTGGGAGGTGATGGATGAGGTGGTGCGGGGTATTCCGCCGACAGAGAAGCTATGGATAGGAAAGGATTTCAATAGTCATATTGGGTCGTCTGCTGGTGAGGTGCACTGTGGCTTCGGCTTTGGTGATAAAAACGGGGGTGGTATCTTACTGTTGGATTTCTCTAGAGCTTTTGAGTTAGTGATCATAAACTCTATGTTTCCGAAGGGGGGGGAACATTTGGTTACTTTCCAGAGTATAATGGCTAAGACTCCAATTCACTATCTCCTCTGCAGGAGGCGTGATAGGGGTTGTGCCAGGATTACATGGTGATCCCGAGTGAGAACCTTGCAACTCAACATAGGCTCCTAGTGATGGTCATCGGTATTTTGATGAAGAGGAAGAAGAGGTTTATACGGGGTCCATCGAGGATCAGGTGGGGAGCTTTGTGTATGGATAATGCGCAAGAGTTAGAGGGGCGGTTGACTAATATGGGTGCTTGGAAGAGTGGTGGGGACGCTAGCACTATGTTGACGGCAACAACGGACTGCATAAGAGAGGAAGCAATATAGGTGTTGGGAGTTTCGAAAGGCTATTAAGGAAGGCAACAAGGTGACTGGTGGTGGAATGATGTGGCACAAGGTAAAATAGAAGCGAAGAAAGCAGTATACATTAAGTTAGTAGAGAGCTCCGACGAGGATCAAAGGAGAACGAATATATAAAGATATAAGGATAGGAAGGAGGCAAAAGTAGCGGTCACAGAGGCTAAGACTACTACTTTTGGTCGGCTTTATGAGGAACTGGGGGGCAAAGGTGGGGATAAGAAGTTATTTTGATTAGCCAAAGCGAGAGAGAAGAAGGCTCGTAATCTGGATCCAGCAAGGTGTATCAAAGACAAGGACAGTCGAGCATTGATGGAAGAGACCCAAATTAGGCAAAGATGGTAGCCGTACTTTCATAAACTTCTGAATGAAGAGGGGGATGGAAGCATCGTGTTCGGGAAAATGGAGCACTCCGATAGTCAAACCTCAGAGTATTCGGATGCACGTGATTTGTTAAAATGCCATCTCCTGCACAAGAAAAACTGAGACCTGCATCTCACTCTATGTTCACCGTGACTTTAGGTATTGTAGGCATGTTATGGTTGAGGAGGTCATGGGTGCGATTGGTAAGATGAGTCGGGGCAAAGCGACTATACCTGACGAGATTTCAGTAGAGTTTTGGAGATATGCGGGTAGGGGCAGGCTTGGAGTGGTTGACTGGGATGTTTAATATTATCTTCAAGACAAAGAGGATGCCTGATGAGTGGCGGTGGAGTACAATGGTTCCGGTGTACAAGAGCAAAGGGGATACCCAGAATTGTAACATCTACAGGGGTATCAAGTTACTAAGTCATACCATGAAAGTCTGGGAGAGGGTGGTGGAAATGAGGATAAGGAGGGCAGCGTCTATGTCGGAAAACCAGTTTGGGTTAATGTCGGGTTGGTCTACGACGGAAGCTATCCACCTTATTAGGAGTTTGGTGGAATTATACATTGATAGGAAGAGGGATTTTCATACGGTGTTTATTGACCTAGATAAGGCATATGACAAGGTCCCTAAGGACGTCCTTTGGAGGTGTCTGGAAGTGAAAGGTGTCCTAGTGGCCTACATTAGGGCGATAACGGATATATATGATGGAGCTATGACCCGAGTTAGGACTGTGGGAGGTGACTCAGAGCCGTTTTTGGTGGTTATGGGATTACACCAAGGATCTCCGCTCAGCCCGGTCTTATTTGCTCTGGCGATGGACATACAAACACACCATATCCAAGGAGAGGTGCCATGGTGTATGTTGTTCGTTAATGATATAGTTCTGATTGCTGAGACGCAAGGTGGCGTTAATGGGAAACTAAAGGTATGGAGGAAGACTCTAGAGTCTAAAGGTTTCAAGTTGAGTAGGAAGAAGACAGAATATGTAGAATATAAATTTAGCAACGTCAGGGGGATACGGATGGAAGGTTAGGCTTGACTCACAGGTTATCCCCAAGAGAGAAAGTATTAAGTACTTAGGATCAATTATCTCAGGAGATGGGTAGATCGATGGGGATGTTACGCACCATAAGATGAAATGGAGGTGAGCGTCTGGAGTGTTGTGTGACAAAAATGTGCCACCAAAACTCAAAGGTAAGTTCTATAAAGCGATGGTTAGACCAGCCATGTTGTATGGAGCTGAGTGTTGGCCAGTCAAGAATTCACACATCCAGAAGACCAAAGTAGCAGAAAAGAGGATGTTGAGATGGATGTGTGAGCACACTAGACTGGATAAGATTCAAAACGAAGATATTTGGTTGAGGGTGCATGTGGCTTCTGTGGACGACAATATGTGAGAAGTGCGGCTTATATGGTTCGGACACATGTGGAGGAGAAGCCTAGATGCCCCGGTTAGGAGGTGTGAGCGGTTGACTTTGTCAGCTTTGAGAAGAGGCAGAGGGCGGCCTAGGAAGTATTGAGGCGAGGTGATCAGGCAGGACATGGCGTGACTTCAGATTTTCGAGGACATTGCTCTTGATAGGAACATGTGGAGGTCGAGCATTATGGTGGTAGGCTAAGGGTTAGTCGAGAGTTCTCCCCTCTTTGCACCAGGTAGTCTATTAGAGTTTCGCTAGGTTTGTTAGAGGTCTTTGTTGTATTCACATTGGTGTTTTGCATAATTTTGTGGTATTGTCCTTTCACTTATCTATTCTGGTTATTTTCGTTCTGGTATCTTTTATTGTAACATGTCTTTTCTCTTATTTTTTTTCTAATATTATTGCTTTCCCTGTTGAGCCAAGAGTCTCCTAGAAACAACCTCTCTTCCCTTTTCGGGGTAAGGATAAGGTCTGCGTATGCTCTACTCTCCTCAAAACCCACTAATAGGATTTACTGGGTATGTTGTTGTTGTTGTTGACTCCAAGTATGTACGGCTAACTTTAACCTATATAAAGTCACCTTGTTTGGTGTACCAGTAATTGGTATGTGTTAATTATGTAGACCATTTGTGAATTCTTATGATTAGTATATCTTGAAAATTGTTGGTTAAGCCCCAGATATGATGGTGTAAATAAATGGCAACAAACCAAGTGTGTGTGTAAATGTGTTCATGTGGTAAGAGCTATGTAATAAATGATGGGAAGAAATTGTAATTTATGCAATTGAAATGACTGTGGTAATATCATGTGTGATTCGTCGTGGGCAATTATCGTTGTGACTTAAATTGTACACGGGCAGTTGGATATGATGGAAATGGTACAAAGGTTAATGAAAATTCATGGTGAAATTATTATTATTATTGTGAAATGATATTCTGGATTGCTTTAAGCTATGTGTTTGAACTGTGAACTATTGTTTATGTGTGAAACATCATTGTCCGGTGGCATCGGGTTGCACGCCCGCAACACCAAATGATAAATTATGGGTTGGGATGATAAGGATAGCCTAGGTAATAAGAATGGATGGGGTAATAAGGGTGGCCGAGGTAATAAAGATGGACGGAGTAATAAGGGTAGCCAAGGTAATAAGGGTGGAAAAGTGATCGAAACCACTGTTGAAATAAAAATATATGAAACTCTTGGGTATGAAATGTTGTTGAAAAGGGAAAAAGGGAGAGATTGTGAAACCTGTTGGCTTTGGTTGTTCCTCGAGTGCATTTGATTGTTGAATCTATTATTATTTGTTATCTGAGTATTGATTGATTTTACTTGGGGTAAAGTTTGTTCATACATACTAGTACAATTTAAATGTAGTGACGTCCCTTTTGCCGGGGGCACTATATTCATGTTATTATTGTAGGTGGTTCCATAGCAGGTACTCCAGTCTAACAAAAGTAGCATTCATCAACTTTCTGTCAACTGTATTGGTGCACCCCTTTCCTCTCGGGGCCCTACATGGCTCATGCCGTTTTTCTTTCGGGAATCTTATTTTGGTGTTTGTGTAAGGTATAGCCGGAGCCTTGTTACCGGCAAGTATTGTAACACTCTTTTGTATCCATAGAGGCTCTGTAGACTAGAAATATGGGTTATGAGCTTATGTAAGCATGTATCTATGTATTTGGGCAGTGTAACTTGTAAACCACATAAAGTAACCATGTATGTTATGTACATCTCGTAAGAATGTGTTTAAATTATAAATGGCTATTTCACTTGATTAATGAGTAACGAAAGCACGGGGTATCACGTGGAATAGGAAAGGCACCCAGGTCCGCTTGAGTTGGGTTACTCGGTCGAGCGCCAGTTATGTCCCTCGGTTTTGGGGCATCACAGTTTCTGAGCCCAGTCGTGTGTTAGCTTGCACAGTCGCTCATTCTTTATTATTGGAGTGAATCTGAGATCGGAAGTATAATTAACCCCATTTGTGTGTCCTTAGAGACACGGTGCAGCATGAAGGTGCCAAGTAGGATACCCTAGGTGATGATGGAGTTTTGAGATTGCAGGGTCGAGTTTGTATGCCTAATGCGGATGGACTTTCAGAGTTGATTTAGAAAAGGCCCATAGTTCCAGATACTCTATTCATCCGGGCACCGCCGAAGATGTATCAGGATTTGCAGCAGCATTATTAGTGGCAGAGAATAAAAAAGGATATCATTTGATATGTGGCTCGGTGTGCCAATTATCATCAGGTTAAGTACGAGCATCAGAGGCCCGGTGGTTTATTTCAACAGATTGAGATTCTTGAGTGGAAGTGGGAGCATATCACTATGGACTTCGTTGTTGGACTCCCACAGACTCAAAGAAAGCTCGATGCAATGTGGGTTATTGTTGATAGGCTCACCAAGTCAGTATAGTTCATTCCTGTTGCAGTCCTCCTATTCTTATGAGAGGTTAGTTGAGATCTATATTCGGGAGATTATTTGTCTTCATGGTGTGCCCATGTCTATCATTTCAGATCGAGGTACGCAGTTTACCTCACATTTCTGGAGAGCAGTTCATCGAGAGTTGGGCACACGGGTTGAGTTGAGCACAGCGTTTCACCCTCAGACAGACGGGCACTTCAAGCGGACTATTTAATTTGTTGAGGATATGCTCCGAGCTTGTGTCATTGTCTTTGGAGGCTCTTGAGATCAGTTTTTGACTTTTGGAGTTTGCCTCCAACAACAGCTACTAGTCGAGCGTCCAGTTGGCTCTTTATGAGGCTTTGTATGGTAGGCAATGTCAGTCGCCAGTTGGATGGTTTGAGTCGGTAGAGGCTCAGTTGTTGGGTGCGGATCTGGTTTAGGATGCCTTGGGCAAGGTCAGGATTATTCAGGATAGGCTTCGTACAGCTCAGTCCAGGCAGAAGAGCTATGCCAACTGCAAGGTTCATGATTTGGTATTCATGGTCGCTGAGCGGGTATTGCTTCGAGTGTCGCCTATGAGGGACGTGATGAGATTTTGAAAGAAAGGAAAGCTTATCCCTAGGTTCATTGGCCTGTTTGAGATTCTTGATCGAGTGGGAGAGGTGGCTTATAGACTTGCATTGTGGTCGAGCTTATCAGTCATGCATCTAGTGTTTCATGTGTCCATACTTTAGAAGTATCATGGCGATCCATCCCACGTGTTATATTTCATCACTGTCCAGTTGGACAAGGACTTGTATTATGAGGAGGAGGCGGTAGCTATTCTAGACCACCAGGTTCGGTAGTTGAGATCGAAGAGTTTTCCTTCTGTTCGTGTTCAGTGGAGAGGTCAACCTACTAAGGTCCAAGTCCGATATACGGAGGCGTTATTCCCATCTTTTTCCCGACTCAAGTACTTCCTTCTTCTGTCCATTTGAGGACAAACAGTTATTTTAGAGGTGGAGAATGTGATGACCCAAAAGGTCATGACTTATTTTTAAAATAAATTCTACATTTTGAGGCCTTAGAAACCTCTTTTAGGATCACCTCGATTTATGTGCACAGTCCGTACGCGTAGCTAGAAAACCTATATGTGGAAATCTGTGAAAATGATAAATTTTGATTATAAAATGAATTAATTTGGCTTCGGTCAATATTTTTGGATAAACGGATCCGAACCCATGATTCTACAGTCTCAGAGGGTCTGTAGAAAAATATGGGACTTGGCGTATGCCCGAATCGAATTTCGAGGTCCCAAGCCCGAGAAATAAATTTTGAAAGAAGTTATTTTCTAAAAAATATAAAGGTTTTTTAAAAGTAAAATGTTATGCGAAACCTATAGTATCGGGCCTATATTATGGTTCCGGAGCCCGGTACAGGTTCAATATGATTTATATGTGTAGTTGGTAAATTATGGTAAGAAATGGAATTCATTCGACGTGATTCAGACCTTAAATGCAAAATTTTGATGTTTAAAGAAGTTTTGAGAAATTTCATTGATCTTGAGGTTTAATTCGATGTTCATGATGTTATTTTGGTGATTTGATTACACGAATAAGTCCTTAGGATGTTTTTGAGATTATGTGTATGTTTCGTTTGGAACCCCGAGGGCTCGGATGAGTTTTGGATTGGCCACGGAGTGTATTTTAAACTTAGAATATTGCAAATTTTTCAGATGTGCATAGCAGGCCTGCAGGCTTCGCATGTCTCGCAAATGCGATATCGGAAATGTGAGTGGCCTATCGAAATTTTGAAGAAGCCCAGGGCAGCTCCATCTTGCAAATGCGAGGAAACCCCATTGCAAATGCGATGTCCCCTTTTCCCAGCATGTAGTCGCAATTGCAACACCCCTCTCGAAATTCCCCACTCGCAGATGTGAGAGTCCTTTCACAATTCCCAAGCTAGCAGAGGTCGAGGTTCGCAGTTGTTTGCATTTCCCACATCTACAACCTGCAACTTTTATGCTTAGACGAATTTTAACCCATTTTCACATCTTTTCAAAACACAAACTCCGTAGGGCGATTTTTCAAGAACAAATCTTCTACCAAATCGGTTGTAAGTTAATTTTAACTCATTTCCTTCAATCACTAACATCTTTTAACATGATCCAAAAAACAAATCAATCATCTTTATGGGAGAAATTGGGTGATTTGGGTAGAACCTAGGTTTTTCAAAAATAGGGATTCGGTACTCGATTTAAGGTCCGATTTTAAAATAAATTATATATTTGGGTTCGTGGGGGAATGGGTAATCGGGTTTTGGTTCAAACCTTGGGGTTTTAACCATATGGGCCCGGGGGCAATTTTTGACTTTTTGGGTAAAACTTTGGGAAATCCATTTTCATGCATTCGAATTGATTCATTTAGCATTTATTGATGTAGTTAAGTAACTTATGACTAGATACGAGCAAATTTCTGGTGGAATCATGGGGTAAAGCAATAATTGAGACATGAATTGCGTTCGTGGAATCGAGGTAAATATTTGGTCTAACCTTAGCTTGAGGGATTAGGAGTTGTGTCCTATTTTCTATATGGTAATTGCTGAGTACAATGTATAGACATAGTGCCGAGTATATATACGTTGGTATCTAGCATACCCGAGGGTCTTATATTGTGATTATTATGACTTTGTTGTATCTTTCATGCCTTGGTGATGGTTTTTATATGTTGTGTAAAGTTTGTGGAAGGAATTGTGACCTATGAACAATAAGAAGCATTGGCTCAAGTTGTATAACGAATCATGAAAGTGTAAGTGATAATTGATTATGAAGTCATTGTGAAGAAAAAGTGAAAAAGAGAATAGGTTATTATGTTGTCATCCTTGCCGGGATGTGGAGGATTTTGATGTTGTTCCCTCGCCTGGATTAAAATTTTGAATTGTTGTTCCCTTGCCAGAATACTTACCATAATTTCATTCATTCCCTTGCCATATTGTTTGTGATATTTGTTTGGTTGAGGAAGAGTGTTAAAGCACGAAGGGTGATGTAGTGTATTATTTTGTGATAAAAGATTTTAAAGCACGAAGGGTGATGCGGTGTATTATTTTGTGAGGAAAGAGTATAAAGCACGAAGAGTGATACCGTGTATGATTGTGAGGAAAGAATGTAAAGCACGAAGGGTGATGTCGTGCCGCACGATGTAATATTTCATGGCGATTATATTGATTAAATGGTAAGGAAAGAGAGTAAAAGAAGCACGAAGGGTGATGCCGTGCACATATTCATTATACGATTGCTTTGGTGAGGACGAGAGTAAAAGCACGAAGGGTGATGCCGTGCATTTTTTGATTTCTGGTTCTTTTGTTGATATCTGAGATATATTGCTTCTTTCCTTTACCTGTTGTCTTTCTATTCAGAAATTGATATCTCAATCGCAGCATGCTCCCCCTCCTATACTTGACTGCTTATTTCCAATTTCTTTTTCGTTGCATATATTGAATTGTACATGTTATTTGGTAGTCTGGTCCTAGCCTCTTAACTACTTTGCCGAGGTTAGGCTAGGCACTTACCAGCACATGGGGTCAGTTGGGATGATACTACATTCTTCACTATGTGCAGATCCCAGAGCAGATCTTGGATTGTAGTTTGGAGGCTACCTTCAGTCCACACGGAGATCCAAGGTAGACCTACATACATCCGCAGGCCCCGGCATCTCTCTCTATCCTTATTCCCTGTTTCATTTTCCTTACATTCAGAAATAGTGTATTGTTATTTTATTCAAACTTTGTATGTAGTGAATCTTAGACCGTTTGTCACAATGTGATACCAAGTTTTGGGTGGTTAAGGCTTGCGTAATTGTAATAGACACAGAATCAGATATTTCATTGTTTTCTTCTGCTTAATTTAACTTCCACTGTTATACGTTATCGCTTTATGTTGGATAAAAAGGAATAAATAGATAATGAAGTAATTAGTTTTAAAGGATTGGTATGCCTAGCTCACATTAGTAGGCGCCATCACGACTCCCGAAGGTGAAAAATTCGGGTCGTGACACTAATATAGTTCATTATGAGTTTTTTTGACTAATCTGCAGGTTTTCTTTCTTAGTCAGCAGCTTCTTTCAAAATCTTTGAGGCTACCTTCTTTTCTTTTCTTGTTTTACATCCAAATTAATTTTCGTTTAGTAATAAAAGACTATTTGAGATTTTGGGCTAAAGGAGAAGTCCTCACATTTGATAAACGATTTTTCCTTTATAACTAATTACATAAGTTTGTAGACAATAATTTATGTATATTTCTACGTACGTAAGTTAGTAGACAATGATAATTCTGTTCTTTTCACATTTATTGTTTCCAAAATTTATGATTTAGATATTGTTGGCAATCTGATTATTTATCTAGTATGTTAGAAAGCTTTATCAAAAACTTTCAGCTTGTATAGTGCTGAAGTTTTTATAAATGAACTAAATAACTTCAGCTCTAGAGCTGAAATTCGACAGTTACAAAACAAAAACTTCAGATCTAGAGTTGAAGTTTGCCAGTTATAAAACTTCAGCAAATAGAGAATAAAACTTCAGCTACTATGTTTAAGTTCAGCAATTACAAACAAAAACTTCAGAACACTTTGGTTCAACACACTTGCTATTTCATGCCCATCTACTAGAATGTTGAAGTTGTGTGATTGCCTTTAATTCAGCCTCGTATACTGAAGTTATGCAAAAAAAGTGGGTATGCTTGCAATTTTTTTGCGAAGCGCGCACATTTTAAAACGTAATATAAAAAGCGGGTATAAATGCAAATGCCCCTAGTTTGCCTATAGTTTCAGGATTTCTATAACTTACAATTCCTTCTACATAAAACAAATTCTTTAAATAATATGAGTTTTGTCATCAGGTTATGCTAAACGAATTTTTACATTCATATGCCATATAGGAAACTATATTACCCTTAATGTTTAAGGTTTGATATAATTACATTTAATATACCTGATTATCAATTATATATCATTAGTGGTTTTTAAGGGTATTAATTATACTCCTAATTTAATGGTACCGTATATTCCTTCTAATACCATTCCCCTTATATTTCTCTCTCCAATTTCCACACCTTTCCCTTATTTCCCTCCCACACCCATGATTTCTGTATCAAAATTCCATTATTTCTTCCTTGGTCAGGGCTTTGAATTCAATTTGGATTTTCAAAAGACATTGTTTGTTTGGATTGGATGTTGTTGCAAAGATTTGAAAATTCTCTCTACGTCTCTCTCTATCTCACAATCCCAAATTTGAGTATTATAAGAGAAAAGGAAAAGGGAACAGCAATTTCACCATTGACAGCCATTAAAAAGCTTTGAAGCTTTGAATTCTAATTTGGATTTTTAAAAATTATTGTTTGTTTGGATTAGGTGTTGTTGTAAATAATCGAGAATATGGTTTGGAGTTTATATCTCAATTTTGAAGGGTTGGTGAAGCTTAAATTTAGTTTTGGCTGAATTTCAAATTGAAACTCGAAGAAGAAGAACTCGAAGAAGAAGAAGAAGAAGAAGAAGAAGAAGAAGAAGAAGAAGAAGACGACATGACATACATTATATTGCAGAAACAATATATAAATTGTAGAAAAATCATAGACTATTGTTTATTTATTTTCAGCTTTGTGTTTTTGTGTTAACAGTTTTGATGGGAGCTTGTTATTCCACTTCATCTGTTTTGGAGCAAACTTGTGCAGAGGAGAAGATATTTTTTAAGTTATATATATTATTATACCTTTAAATTCAAGAAGTATGATTGTATTATATTCAAAGAGGCGTCAAATTGTAGAATAGGTTGAATGTGAGGAATGAGTCAAATAAGAATCACAATGGCTTGTTTTCTACATTTAATCTACAATAAAACTATATATCATTTGAAAAATTAATATCAAAATATAAAATTTCAATGTTTCTAGAAATTATCTACAAAATATCTACAAACTGGGTACATTGAATTTTAATATCCCAATTCATATTCAATTGTAGCATAATTGGGATTTTCAATATAATTACGTTTTTTTGCAAAAAATTTGTAGAAGTTTTAGTCGTTTTTTATTTGTGAAAACAGAAAACAAAGCATCTACAATCAAATACAAATAATCTATAATTTATCAATAAAATATCTAGAAACTGGGTGCATTTAATTTTAATATCTCAATTTCCATTCAATTATAGCATAATTGGGATTTTTGAAATAGTTGCATTTTTCAGAAGATTTGTAGAAGTTTGAGTCGTTTTTTGTTTGTGAAAATAGAAAATAAAAAATCTACAATTAGAATACAAATAACTCACAGTTTATCTACAAAATATCTACAAATTATGTATATATTTGGACTCGACATGCTTCCTTTGAAATGTATGTTTCACATTTTTTATATATATTTTTGTCTAAAACAGTACTAAATCATCCACTTAAATACAATTTTTATACAATATTGTTCAACTTTCATTGAACAGGTAAATGAATAAAAGAAAAATAAATAAAAAACAGTCAATAATTTTTCTACAATTTATCAACAATTTTTCAACAGTTTCTGCAATAATGTATGTCATGCCATCTTCTTCTTCTTCGAGTTTCAAACTGAAATTCAGCCAAAACCAAGTATAATCTTTACTAAAATCCCTCAAAATTGAAATATAAATCCTAAATCATATTCTCAATTATTTGAAATAACACTCACTCCAAATAAATAATGATTTTTGAAAATTCAAATTTCAATTCAAAGCTTCAAAGCTTTTTATTGGCTATCAATGGTGAAATTGCTATTCTCTTCTCCTTTGCGTTGTATTACTGAAATTTGGACATAATTGTGTTTCATATAGAAGAATTATAGAAGATTTAGTTATTTTTTGTTTGTGAAATCAGAAAAAAGGATTGAAACACAGTGCATCGAAAAAGTAGAGACGCTAAATTTGAAACGAAACTGACGAAAAAGATTATGTGTGTGAGTTGCGTTGTGGAAGATCTGGAAGAATATTTAATTCCCTTTTTTATCGCGCCTAAATATGGAATCATAAAGCTACAGTAATTTCTTATTCAATGCATTTTATATATTATATAAAAATACTATTAGCATGAATAGTAATATGCAAACTATGAACATATTTGATAATATAGTTTCATATATGATATATGTACAAAAATTTCCCTATGCTAAATTGCCACAAATCTTCACTTCCATTTTATGTGAAGGTGCATTAACACAATCTGTTGCTGTCCCTTCTCCAAGGATGTGATTGACTTAGATGGTACAATCTTATTTTGGGCAACTATAGGCAATGACGTTGACGTTCGATTAGCAATTATAGTTTCACCTGGTTTTGTAGTATTTTTTGGAAGAAATATCGGAGCATTATGGTTCGATATTGTCCTTCTGTTTGCAACAGTTTGCATATTGACGATGTACTGGCCTGACGATGTATTCCTTCGACTTTTGAACTGATCGTCGTAATCCTCTCCAGATGTATCTTCTTCACATTCTTGATCATCTTCTGAAGAAGAAAAGGCAGCAAATCCTTCTCCCCAACTCTCATCGTCGTCATAGTCTCGTTAGTCTTTCCACAATTGCGATTTAACAACTATGTCCCTCATAGGGATTTGTTTGTTAATTGCAGCTGATGTTGACTGACCTCCATCGCACTCGCTCATTTTCAACTTCTCTCCCGACACTATTGACAAGTTAGGGAGAGCAGTAGACTTAACTGTAGTTAACTGACTAACTTGGCAATTTTCAGAGACGTGCATTGTTTTTTTGAGATGAGAATTTGGATTTGTTTTGGAAAACGATGGCATTTATTTGTTGTATGTTGACTGACTTCAAGAGCTTGTTGATATACCTCTTCAGGATGGGCATTTATTTGTGCCTTCTTTTATATCTTGACATATTAGTTACAGAAAAAGCCTCTCTACCCAAGAGCAAGGTGGGAAGTTCTTGGAGAGAAGGATGCCAGGGGTCTATTTGGAAACAGCCTCTCTACCCAAGGGTAGGGGTAAGGTCTGTGTACATACTACCCTCCCCAGACCCCACTAAGTGGGATCATGCTGGGTTGTTGTTGTTGTTGTTGTTGTGCATTAACACGAGGTTTAAGAAAATAAAAGGATTTTTGACATGTAAAATTAAATATATGCAAATACTAAAACTAGCTTTTGAAATAAATGGTGATGAGAGTTTTATATTTCTTTTCGGTTTTATTAGGTTTTTTTTATTTTTATTCTCTAGTTATAAAAATTAATCTATATATATATATATATATATATATATATATATAAGGCCTTTAGCGAAATATCATTTGCCTTTTTTACCCTTTAAAAATAGAGTTCACACTAAATAAAATAGTCATTTGACAATTTTCTTAATATTTGAAAATATTTATTTAGTTAATTTCCTAATATTTAGGAGTAAACTATTAATTATTTTCCTTATATTTAAAGCTTTGATACTTGAATTTCCTTCCATTCTAAGAGTTCAATAACGGCATTCTAAGAAAAGTCAAAAATAATATGCATGTTATAAATAGAACTCTAATTAGAGTGAATGTCTATCTTATAGAAGAGTTCTATTTTGAGGCTAAGTCTTTTCTATGCCTATAAATAGAGGGGTCTTACCCCATTGTAAATCATTCCAAAGTATCAATAAGAATACTCCTCTCTCTACTTTCTCTCTATTGTTCTTGTTCTTGTTCTTGTATTATTGTTCTTGTTCTTATATTATTTCATAACAAGTTATCAGCACGAGACTCTACCATCTCAAGAATCTCTTTGAGAAAATTAAGGTATTTTTTTTCTCCTCATTCTTTTGATAGATTTCTACAAAATATCTGCAACATATATGTTTGTATATACCAAGTACATTATTTTACGTTTTACTAGCATTCCAAAGTAATTTTAATAGCATAAAAACATTTGCTGGAATCTAACCAACTACAGCTCATAACAATATAAACACATTCAAAAGCAATCAGTATATACAAGTTGTCCCTGTACTAGTGTATATGCAAAATTATCACAGTATAACTGCTAACACATATGTTTAATTGTAAGCATGTTTATATTGATAGAATAATTAACTATAATAGTTTAATTAATTATCGTGTTTGTTAATTCTTCAAAAATCATGTGTTGACTGATACAATTGCACAAAAGTCCAGTCACGTAAGTGTTGAGATTACTAACAACTTTATATATAGCAGTGTAAAATCACTGTATATTACTTGACATAAATTTTTGTGTTTCGTTCTACAATAACGATTATAGTAATAAGTTTAACAATAATACTTGCGCATATATTAATGTTAAAGATAATGAATCATTAAATGAACATTGTGAACAATTAACATATTGTGTGTTATAATAATATTGTGATATTATGCACTGTAAAGTAAATATTAATACTTATGATTAATGATAGTGTGTCGCTAAAATACTACATGTATGAATTTACAACATGTATTTATAGCATTACACATGCAATTTGGGCGTTATTTAGATACTGTAATATATACATGTATAAATACGGTATTATGATATGATTTGATATTTGTTGCCCTTAAAATTTCGGGCAAGAACTATATGACATGGGTGTTGGATGCTGAAATCCATTTGGATACAATGGGTCCTGGAGACGCCATTAAAGACATAAATAATGCATCCACCCAAGACTATGCTAAGGCCTTGATTTTCTTGCGCCATCACCTTGATGAAGGTTTGAAACTGTGCTAAGGCCTTGATTTTCTTGCGCCATCACCTTGATGAAGGTTTGAAAATTGAATATATCACAGTCAACGATCCACCTAGTTTGTGGAATGGCTTAAAGGAGAGATATGACAACCTGAAGTTGGTCACTCTGCCACAAGCACGATATGATGAGAATCCAAAAGCAAACAGTTCATAAACTATATGTTATCACTGCGGTGGAAAAGGGCACTGGGCGAAAATTTGCTGTGTACCAAGACATTTGGTTGAACTTTATCAAGCATCTCTAATGAGTAAAGGCCCTGAAACCAATTTTGTCTCTAACGACAATTTTGACATCACCCATTTGGATGTGGCAGACTTCTTTGAGCACCCTAAGGGGAAAATAGATCACTTAATCGGTGATGGATCTGTGATGAAGGAAGATGGAATTGTTTGATTTTATTTTACTTATTTGTATTAGTTAGTAGTCATTAGTATCAGCTCGTATTAGTTAGTTTATGATATAATGTTAGTATTAGCTCTTTAGAATGTTTCAATATGCTTAAATTTCGAAGACATTTTTACTTCCCGGTAAAGTTGGTCGATTAACTAATAAGTTAGTCGACTATCTAATATTTCGTATTAAAAACTAGATTTTTCGCAAGCTAAGTTAGTCGACTAACCAGTTTAGTTAGTCGACTAACCTGATGACTGTTTACTAAGATAGTCGAATAACTAATTAGTTATTCGACTAACCAATATTTCGCATTAAAACTGAATTTTTCCGCAAGGCTAGTTAGTCGAATATCAGGTTTAGTTATTCGAATAACCTAATGACTGCTTCCCAAGTTAGTCGACTATCAACTAAGTTAGTCGAATAACCTCAGCAGATTTTGAAAATATTGTTTAAATATGAAACAAACGGATTGAATTTGTTTATTCTCATGTTCGTATATTTTCTTTTGTTGTCAACCATGGGAATTAAATTGATTGAAGGCTCCAGAAGAGCAACTATAACTCTGCCTAAAGGAATAATATTTATCATAGAGAATGCAATGTTCTCCTCCAAGTTTAAGAGGAACTTGTTGAGTTTTTAAGATATCATTCAAAATGGATATCATGTTGAGACAATACATGAGAATAATCTTGAATACCTCATTTACTCATGAAAACGAGGCTGCCCATTTCAGTTTGGGGTCACGCCATTTTGCATGCAGCAATGCTAGTTCGTCGGCTGCCCACTTCGGTTTGGGGTCACGCCATTTTGCATGCAGCAATTCTAGTTCGTCGGCTGCCCACTTCGGTTTGGGGTCACGCCATTTTGCATGCAGCAATGCTAGTTCGTCTCTGACTGACGAATTGTCACAAATATTCCCCGTTGCAATTAGTTTTGGGTCATGAACCTAATATATCCCATTTAAGAATTTTTGGATGTGCAGTATATGTGCCTGTAGCACCGCCATATTGCACCAAAATGGGTCTGCAAAGAAGGTTAAGAATATATTTGAGTTTGAATCGTCCTCCATTATTCGCTACCTCGAAACATTGACAGGGGGTTTGTTCACTGCACGATTTGCAGACTGTCAATTCGATGAGACACTTTTTCCAAAATTAGGGGGAGAAGTTGGTGAAACCAAACGGAAAATTTTGTGGAAAAATGCAACATTATCTCTTCTTGATCCACATACCTCTATTTGTGAAAGAGAGGTGCAAAGTATTATCCATTTGCAAAAAATAGCAAATCAAACGCCAGACGCATTTACAGATTTGAAAAGGATAACAAAATCACATATCCCCTCAGTGAATGTGACAACATCTGATTTATGAATACATATTCATTATTGGAAGAATATGAACATGATATTGGTATTGAACGTACCACACTCACCTCTAGAAGGAGGGTTGAGACGATATAAGTAAATAATGTCATTATTATGGCATGAATGGTCATTGGTCACGTACCTATTGTACGCCAAAATAATTTGTCAATGTGATTATCAAAGGACAATAATAATGCAAGAAACATGTCTTGCATATAATTTTGACATGACCATAATGGTATAACTTTCTCTTTAAAAGAGATATTCACCACATGGATGTTGATGAATTTGTGGTAGTACAAAATTAATTGAGAGCTCTATAAGAGCCAATTATTACTATGTTGGAGAAACACAATTGATTACCAATAAGGTATTGTGTTGTAGTAAGTCTCAAAGAAACTTATTCAGTTTTCAAAGTATATGCGAAAGCGATTGATTATATTGAGACTATAAATAAAGGAAAGATTTGATATATTCTATTACTACAACTTGTAGCAGGATAATTTGTATATGAAAAGCTACCCGCTTTATTCTCCAGTTTGTACTACACAAGAATACCACAATAAAGTGGACTTTTATTAATATAAAAACCCTTATCATAATAAACTTGAAGTTTATTGATAATTGCACATGTCATGGTGTAAATTTGAAGTTTCTCAATATTGATAATTTATTCAGTTGGCATTCGGGTTAGCCATATCATTTTAAGTATGATATGCAGTAATAGAGAATTCACATGGGTAAATATTAAAGAACTAGAAAGTTCTTTACGAATTCTCTTGTATTACTTGTTCTCATTAATTGATTGACCAACTAAAGAGTTCGGGTTGAATCCCATAAATTCTGGAAATATCAAAGGTGAATATGGGCCCATTCACCTGCCATGTATACCACATATGATGCATCTATGATATGGTTACATGTGCGATTGTTATTAACCCGCAGCCTGGCCGGTGCTTGCGAGGTAAATTGCTCAGTAATATAACTTCGAGCATAATTTCCAGATTTTCTATTCAAGATAGTTCATCTTGATAAGTTGGTTTATATCATAGTTGGTTTAGCAAGATAATTATTGAGTGCCTCCACTTAATAGCTAAACTGTTTCTTATGAGAACAAAGTTATATATATCAGTTTGATATACATTGTATACGAGAGTATATTATATTCTCCCCTCACAAGTGGTTCAGGGTCAGGAACCAAATAACTCCATCTTATTATTGATGTGCGGTGTATATTTTCGTTAACACCATAATGCACAATGATGGACTCTCAAAGTTGAGGAAACAAGTTAGCTTTTCTAACATGAGGGGAGACATGATAAACAATTGAGAAAAGGTTACATGGGATGAATTATCATTTGTATATATAGATCCTCGAATATCATAATATGAACCTGAAGTTCATAAAAGGATAATTCAATTGCAACATATTGCAAAGCATGCTATACGCATTTGCTGACCCAAAGAAAGTAACTATATTCTCACTGCAAATGCTCATATTAAGTCCCAGAAGGACAAAGTCTTTGATACGCTTAAAACGTATAGACAAATCGGTTTCAAAAGGAACTTCTTAATAAAGAAGATGAGCAAATGATCAAAGTGATCATAATAAGGAGGCAAGTGATCTAGAAGATCACATGACATAACACTTCATAAAATCTCATGAGAGATTCAGGTACCTGAATGTATGAATGAAGAGATCTCCATGTTATGTCTTTATGAAAATTTACTGGAACCGATATAAAATGTTCGTCGACGACATCTATGATAGCGCTAAATATCGATGAGGATCTTATGTTTGTCAAATACAAACAAAAATATTGGCCAAAATGGAAGAGATACAATTCAAGTAGAATTGATTCCATATGAAAGACATGTAGTTTGAATACTTGAAAGTATAAAGTCAATGGTATGTGTAATCAGTTTTCGATATCTTATTTGTTTAGCATGACATGAAAACTTGATATGCATCTAAAGTCTATTATATGGCTTATATGACTTAACTTATATGTCAATCCATGAAAGATTGAAGTTGCTTGAAGCATATACAATTCTTGGTCCTGAAGTACCACATCCTAAGTGCAACTTGTGTACATATGTATCTTGCTATAACTATAAGCATGATGGCATCGAGAATACCTCTATGGAGATATTGAAGAGTCATTTCACGACATTATATGAAGATGTTCATATCTATCAAGAATGATAATTTCAAGGTACGGAATATTCATTCAAGTCAATATGGTTGATTTATTTATCAAATATCTATAACGATTTCTTGAAGCTAGTGCACAAGATTGGAATGTGAAGGTTCAAGGATGTGAATTGGTGCTCTCTTCAGGGGGAGTTAATGCGCGTTGCACTCTTTTTCCCTTACAAGGTTTTGTCCCACTGGGTTTTCCTTGCAAGGTTTTTAACGAGGCAACCAATAGGCGCATTTCTAAACATGTGTACTCTTTTTCCTTTTCTATAATTTTTTCCCATTGGGTTTATTTTAGTTAAGGTTTTAACGAGGCACATTGTTTATTGAATAGACATTCAAGGGGGAGTGTTATAAATAGAACTCTAATTAGAGTGAATGACTATCTTATAGAAGAGTTCTACTTTGAGGCTAAGTCTTTTCTATGCCTATAAATAGAGGGGTCTTACCCCATTGTAAATCATCCCAAAGTATCAATAAGAATACTCCTCTCTCTACTTTTCTCTCTATTGTTCTTGTTCTTATATTATTGTTCTTGTTCTTATATTATTTCATAACAATGCACACTATCTTCCGGTCATAATTTTATCATTTTAGGAAATCTTAAATCTTAGAGAATTCATTTAATTTTTCAATTTCTTCGTTAGGAAAGTTTAGTTCTTTTCAATTTCTTCCTAACAAAGTTTCGTTTGACTTTTAGTTCCCTCACTTGGAAAGTTTCGTTCTTTTTCAAACTCTTAACAATATATTATATTAGACAAAATAGCAATTTAGTTATTTTTTAATTTTAAAATTTGCTAAAATTTTGATTGTTAAATCTTTCCTTATTTAAAATATGTATCTCCTTTTACAACGTTACTAAATGCACTAAATCTCCTTTCATAAATAAACTATTTATATTTAGGAGTTTAAGATTATTAATAAATTTACCAAGGTTCCTAGAGTTCTCTGGAGAAGCTTAGAGGCAAAAAGCGCGCCGGTCCCTTGCATTATAGCGATTAAGGATATGTATGATGGGGCAAAGACTCGGATTAGGACAGTAGAAGGTGACTCTGAGAATTTTCCGATTGTCATGGGGTTACACCAAGGTTCTGCGCTTATTCTGTTCTTATTCACCCTAGTGATGGATGCGTTAACACACAACATTCAAGGGGATGTGCCATAGTGTATGTTGTTCGCCGATGATATAGTTTTGATTGATGAGTCGTGAGCCGGAGTTAACGAGAGGCTGGAGATTGGAAGACAGGCTCTTGAATCTAAGGGTTTTATGCTTAGCAGGACGAAGACGGAATACCTGGAGCGTAAGTTTAGCACTGAGCAAGGAGAAATGGGCGTGGATGTGAGGCTTGAATCACAGGTCATCCTGAGTAGAGGCAGCTTCAAGTACCTTGGGTCGATTGTCCGGGGGGGAGGGGAGGGGAGATCGACGAGGATGTCACACACCGCACTTGGGTAAGATGGATGAAGTAGAGGATAGCATCTGGAATATTGTGCGACAATAGAGTCCACTGATACTCAAAGGTAAGTTCTATAAAGCAGTAGTTAGATTGGCCATAATGTATGAGGTTGAGTGTTAGCCTGTTAGGAAGTCGTATATCCAGAAGATGAAGGTAGCAGAAATGAGGATTTTGAGGTGGATGTGTGGGAATACTAGGATGGATAATATTAGGAATGATGATATTTGGGAGAGTATGCGTGGCTCTCATTGATGACAAGATGCGGGAAGTGATGCTCAAATGGTTCGGGCATGTTCAGAGGAGAAGCACAGATGCTCCGGTAAGGAAGTGCGAACGGCTTGTTGTGGAGGTCATGAGAAGAGGTAGAAGGCGGCCTAAGAAGTATTAGGGGGAGGTGATCAGGCAGGACATGGCGAGGCTTCAGATTATCGAGGACATGACACTTGATAAGAACATGTGGAGGAAATATTAAGGTTGTAGGTTATGAGGTAGTTGAGTATTGCCTTATGTCATAACTTTGTGGGATTAGTTTGGTAGGAATACTATTTCACTTTTGCTTTGTATCTTTCTTCTGGAGTTTACGTTAGTTCCTATTTTGCCTATTTTTCTTATTATTTCTGTGGTGTTAATGATTTTGTCACCTTTTGGCTTTTTGTCCTCTTGAGCCGAGAGTCGTTCGGAAACTATCTCTTTATTCCTTCAGGATGGGAGTAAGATTTGCATACATATTATTCTCCAAAGACCTCACTAATGAAATTTCACTGCATCTTATTGTTGTTATTGTTTATGAATCAAGTTTAGAGCATACGAACATTGAATTACAGCTTCTGAAAATCCTACCAAATCTGGTGGCTTTGTGCTCACCTAGATACAAAATTCACAACAGAAAAACTCTCTTTTTTCCATTAATGATTCCACCAAATGACTCAATGCAAATTTTCATATATTAAGTTATTTGTATTAATTTATAAATCTTTGAAAATTTACGATAAAAGCATATGAAGAAACAAACTATTCATAATTTCTGATTTAATATCAGGTCATACAAATAATAACATTTTTCAAAAGATATAATTAAACGATATTCTTTTCAAATTCACGCAAAAGCGATATATCAAATCCTTGTGTAAAATTCAACGATCTTTTAACCTTAAAAACAAGTATTCATTCTTTATCATTTATGTACAAGAAGATAAGTACATAGTATACTCTTCAATTCAATATCAAACTCTAGAAATACTTAATTAATAAAAGGACACTTAATATTTGCACGTCAAATTCAAATGATACATCTAATTTTAGAGGAGATAAAGATATTATTATTACATCCTTATCATTTAATTTATGTATATCAATAATTCTTTTAATTAATTCAGTAACGTAATTGGAGGCACCAAAACTGGAAGTCCAAAACCATCACCATTTAGTTTTGAACTATAAAAGAATAAATGGAAGTATAAGTTGCGCGTCTATCGGTGATTGTATACTCATTATAATTATTTAACTTTTCCCTTATATTTCGAAGTTTTTACTTAATGAAATTTTATGCATTTTTTTTAGCAAACAAGAGATATTTATATTAATACTTAAAGGAGGATGAAATACATTGTTTCTAAACATAGTGTCTCCAAGGATACTTTTATTATTTAGGTTTGCCAAAGTATTGCAAGCATCATACGAGAGTTTCTTAACAAAAATACATTTATCTATCAAGTCTTTTTCCATAAAACATTTAACATAAGATGGGGCTTCAAGAAAAGTCTTCATTCCTTCTCGTTCCTCCTTTGCCTTCTTCACCAGATGATGAGCTACATTATTCCCCTGCCTGAATGTGTGCCGGAGGATTATCCCTTTCTGTTGGTGCATTAACCAACTGCAAGTATCAATAATATCATAATAAAGCACATTTCCTTGAAGAATCGCTTGTATGGCCTCCACTAAGTCTGATTCAATTTCGAGTGGGTGTAAATTCCATTGTTTAGCCATCCTGAGATCCTCTAGTATAGCTTTTAGCTCAGCCTCCAGTGATCCACCTGCATATGTGGCCTTACCAAACCCTACAATCTAATATCCTTTAGAATTTCTAAAAATCCCCCCTAAACCACTTTTTTGTGAAACCACGTCATGGCTCGCATCTATGTTAAGCTTGGTCCATCCTTGTGTAGACAATAAATTTGCGTCGAGAAAATGAAATTAAGACCGAAAAATATCGCAACAATTACAGTATTTTATTTCAAATATTTGAGTGTTACAATATCTATGGATCCTCTGATTCCTCTTTTCAATAGTAAATAAATTCAAGGGCCTTTGAGCTTGATCTTGAATCTATGTTTGTTGTCGTGAACGATGATCTTATTGTTGAGATTGAGCTTGATTCTTGAACTTGACCTTGTTTTGTTCTTCGTTCTTGAGCTTGAACTTGATTTCTTCTTCGTTCTTGAGCTTGAACGTCATTTCTTCTTTGTTCTTGAGCTTGAACTCGATCTCTTCTTCGTTCTTGAGCTTGAACTTGATTTCTTGAACTTGAACTTGAAGCTTGAAACTTACGGAGGAATTTGCAGCGATTGATCCACGAGCTCTTTCTTGCTTCTTGTTATTACTTCTGGTGTCTTTTCTAAGTTATGAAGACCCCTATTTATAGTTGTGGAAGGGAAGAGTTGTGATAAGAACAAACTCTTTCCGACCAATCAAGTTGAAGTTTGACATGGCCACATTTGATTGGCCAGAACATGTCACTTGCACATGTGGCGTGATTTCATTGGCATTTTAGTGTGACTTGGCATGCCTTGTCATTTTGACACGTGGCATGAGCCTATTGTCTCTTCCATTTGACTTGGCGCGCCACGTCATTTGACACGTGGCACCAAACTAGGCCTCTAAGAAGATGAAATCTTGGGCTTAATGAAGTGGGCTCATGACTTTAGCCTAGTTAAATGGGCTAGCCCAATAGATTAAGACTTATTTATTTTATCCATATTTATTGGATTTATTTAATTAATTTATTTACATATTAGCCCATAATATTTATTTGGACCAATATATCTTAAATTTAAAATATAGTCCAAATTATTTTATGAGTTTTATTCAATAAAATTTGTATGCCTACACCTTGTTGTGGTTTATGCCATGCAACCTTAATGGTAAACTTTGGCGGGGTGTAGATACTTTTTTCAATAAGAAGAAGATATTCAGTAGCCTTTTTATAGATAAAATCAATGTTGATTGCGGAACAAGTATTATTTTGATTGTTATTATTCATGTTTGTCCGTTTGTGCCAAATTATGAATGGCAATAGAGTGTCCCAACCGAGGAGACTGTTAGGAATTGTGTAGTTAAAGTTTCTTAAATGGATTAGCCAGTGAACATCTGATATTTTGTAGTGTTTCTATAATCCAATCCTATCCCAAAAAGGTTTAATACCCTTACAATGTAAGAAATTATGATAAATGGATTCTTCTTCATTGTTTCTACACATATGGCATAATGGATCTATGTTCAAACCAATTCTGGCTAGATATTTTCTACATGAGATCCTGTTATGAAGACATTGCCAAAAGAAATACTTAATTTTGTTGGGACAATGTAGCTTCCAAATCCATCGGAAAACTTCTTTTGTATTATTAGCGGATTCAAGGAGATTGATGCAAGTTTTTGTAGTGAAAAATCCTTTGTGATTAGTGACCATATAGGAATATCACTTTTAGGTCATTTTTCTGAATTTTAACTTTTTCTATAACATCCTTTATGCGGTTTGGGATTTCAATAGAAAGTTTGTCAAACATCTAATTTCTTTTCAGTAAATAAATTCGTAATATTAATAGCATAATCATGTTTTTGTAAAAAGCCTTCTACCGTTGTTCTAAGGGTTCCTACACCGGGGATCCAATTAGTATCCCAAATATTAATGTTGGAGAGGATGTGGGATGATCAAGTGATTCCTTTACTATATAACTCCCTACCTTTTTGTATGCTTTCCAAATAAACGAGTTTTTATTAGATGCATTAGTAGAAGCATAGTTGGAGATTAAAAGAGTTGCCCAAAGGGAGGTAGGGTTTGTGAGCGTTCTCCAAACCATACTGGACAATATGCAAAGGTTCTTAGAATTGGCACTGTGAATTCCTAGACCCCACCTATATTTGGGTTGGCATATGGTAAACCAATTTACAAGGTCTAACTTTCTCTTTTCATTAGTAGTTCCCCATATGAATTCCCTTTGCACCTTATCAATATTTTTAGGGTCTTTTTAGGGAGTAAAGTATATTGCAGATAATGGTTAGGAATTGAATTAAGGAAAGAGTGCGCCAGGGTGGTTCTGCCAGCAATATTTAGAAATTTCATCTTCCAGGAAGCTAGCTGTGATCTTATTTTATCAATTATGAATTGGTAATCTTTTGGTCTAGGGGTGCTACTTAATATTGGGAATCCTAATTAGGTGCCAAAAGACTCACTTTTCCTTATACCTAGTATGTTAGTAATATCAACTATGTATTGTTCAGGGTAAGCAACCCCCACTTCCAACCGAGAGGTTGTGAGTTCGAGTCTCCCCAAGAGCAATGTGGGAAGTTCTTGGAGGGAAGGATGCCGGGGGTCTATTTGGAAACAACCTCTCTACCCAAGGGTAGGGGTATGGGATGCGTACATACTACCCTCCCCAGACCCCACTAAGTGGGATTATACTGGGTTTTTGTTGTTTTTGTTGTTGTTGTTGTATTGTTCAGGGTATTTCTTTGAAAATATAATTTTGGATTTAGCAAGGTTAATCTTTTGTCCATAAATTTTGCTAAAACAGTCAAGGCCTTCTTTGATGGAGTAACGAGATTTTTTGTTAGCTTTTGCCATCAAAGTGAGGTCGTATGCAAAGAAAAGGTGGGAAAATTTTGGACTATTCCTTCAAATGGTTCTTGAATCCCATTTCATAAATATACTTGAAAACATTTCTAGGCAAAGAATAAAGATATATGGTGAGATGTGATCTCCTTGTTTAATACCCATTATAGGCTCCAAAGAATTAGTGACTGAGCCATTGACTAGGACTGAAACTGAGCTTGTAATAATGCAATTTAAAAAGAGTTTAGAGAATTTGGGGGGAGGGGGGAAAATTTGAAGTATTGAAGGGTGTAGTGAATAAAAGACCATTTAATACTATCAAATGCTTTTTCCAAATCAATTTTTAGCAACATTTGACCTTGTTAACCTTTTAATTTCCTTAACTTAGAGACAATGTCTTGGATAATAACAGAATTATTATAGGCTCTTCTATTTTTCACAAAGCTAGCTTGATAAGGGTTAGTAAGGTTATTTAGAAAAGGTTTTAGCCTATTTGCTAGAATCTTTGTCACTGTTTTATAAATCGTATTACATAAATCAATAGGTCTAAAATTTGTTATGTTATTGCTATTAGGAATCTTGGGTATAAGGCATAAGTAGGTTTTGTTGATAGTGGCTGGAAATGCTTGGTTCTCAAAAATGTTGTTGCAGAGATTAACCACAGATGGACCTATGATATTCCAATACTTTTGGTAAAAAAGGATGAAATCCATCCGGCCATGGTGATTTAAAGGGTTTTAGAGAGGATAAATCTCTCTTGATTTCAATTTTTTGTAAGGGATCATTTAGTGTACTAAGATCTCTTTGACTAACATTTGAGCTAGGGTTCAGAGGTTTTCCCCACTGGTTACTTCATGAGTAGAGGTAAAGAGGTTATTAAAATAATTGGTAACATGAGACATAATAAGAAGTAGATCATTGATCCAATTACCAGCTTCATCCTTAAAGAAATTAATTTTGTTACTTCTCCTCCTATTAGTGGCACAGATGTGGAAATACTTAATGTTGGTGTCACCCTCATTAAGCCACATTATTCTTGATCGAATTTTCAAGTAATCTTCTTCAATTAAGAGAAGATTATTGTACTCATTTTTTAATTCTTTTTCTAGATTTTGAAAGAAAATATTGGTTGTATAGTGGCTCGAACTTTGAATTCCATTTAGTCGAGCTAGTGGGTTTCGTTTTTTACATAAGATCTGCAAATGCACTGGTTTTCCATTTCTTAATACAATCCACAAAATTTTAATAATTAATAAGGTGATTAGGCTCATACCAAAGCTTTTTCACTAGGGGTTGAAATTTCGGATGATTACACCGATATGTTTCTAGTCTAAAGGGTTGCTTGTGTAGCAGTCTAATTTTTGGAATAAGTTCGACTAAAATTGGGTTATGACCGAATGAGTCTTAGATAAATGAACTATCAAGCGATAAGGAAATAACTCAATCCATTTATCATTCCCAAAAACTTTGTCTAACCTTATTATTAAACCTTTTTTTGTGTCTATGATTCGACCATGTAAATTTGCAACCCTTAAAGCCAAGATCCACTAGATTACAGCTATTAATTTTGGACCAAAGAAAATTAGCCCATAAATCTTTTATAGGTATTCACCAAACTTATCACAAGTAGTGAAAACATCATTGAAATCCCCTCCCACCATCCAAGGTCTTATATGAATTTTACTAATTTGTTCCAGCTTATCCCACATAGTATTCCTATTATGAACAAAAGTGCTAGCATAAATGGTACTAAGTAGCCAATATTTACATATAGGAAGTACCTTAATTGTTGCATGGATTTATTGGTTCCTACGAACAAAATTCTGGACGGTCACCACCTTATGGTTGCATAGAATAACAATCCCCCCTGCTTGGCCATCCGATGGAACTTCTATTATTTCTGTGAAACTAAACTCATTGAGCAAGTCCACATGATTTCCCATTCTTGTTTCCAGAAGTGCTATGATGCAAGGTTTGTGAGTGTCGACCATTTCTCTAAAGTTTTGCCTAAAGTTATCATTGTTACCCATCTTATATTCTAAATAATAATATTAGTGGGACGATTCATGGAAATATTAAGGTTTTGGTTTGGTGGCTCCCCGTTCTCCCTCACATTCCCCAGAATAGGATTTCTCCTTAAGGCTGGTACTAATATCATGGCCTTGTTCCCCACTATGGGATCCTGTGGTGGACTGATGTTCATCGAGAATTCGTATAATGCTAGAGAGAAATTGAGTACGTGCCTTTTCTCCTGCATCTCCAGAGAAATACCTTTACCCCGTCTAGGCCAGAGTATTCTAGGATTCGTTTTAAGATTATATTGAGTGGCTCCTCTTCCTCTATTTCTACCTCTACTGGCCCTTGGTTTAGGGCTTATTGGTGAGGTAGTGATGGTGGTTGTTGGGGTGGCTGAGGGATGTACTACTCTTAGGCTGGTGGTAGATTCTCCCAAGGCATGAAAATGGGGTTGAGGTGGGTTAGTGTCTCTGGAGGAGAGGCTGACATGTCCAGTAGAGATCTTCGGATATATAGGGTTGAATGGGGGGTAGGTTCCACTGGTTTCTCATTGCATGAACCGGCTGGGGGTTCACTGAGGGAGCTAAGGGTTGTAGTATATTGTTTAGCCACATTTAATTGAGGTAGTTATTCATGGCTAATCTCATGCCCTCCGTTACTAGTTGATCCAAGTATTGCGTGTTGTGTAAAATCATCACTGAATCTTTGCCGTTGATTTGCAGGTTGAAAGATACTACATGGCCCATGAGTTCCAGATCCATCCATGATAATGGTTGGTAGTCTTGTGCTTGTGGTGGTTGGACAAATATTATCTGAGAGTTTTCTATTTGTGGTGGGAATGGTGGAAAATTCTCCATGGCAATTGCTCTGTGTTGCCTTAGGATTTGTATTAACTTGGGATGTCTCCTTATAGCTGGAGGCATTCTCGGCATTTTGAGAAAACAAGGGGATATCAAAGGTTGCTAACTTAGGGGTGGGGGAAGGGCTAGAGAAGGGTTGACAGGGATTGGGTGGTATGGTAATGATTTGGTATTCCTTTTACATGGTTTTTGATTTCCCAATACAAGGTTTATAGGTGTTTCTTCCATCCGAGTAGTATCCATAGCTTGGACGGTTTGATTGGAAAATTGTAAGCGTTGGTTATTTCCTTTTGCCATTTGGCTTGCATGCTCAGGTAGGTTTAGATTATGAGATCCTAAGGCAAGGATTTTATCCTGATTTTTGGTTAAAGTTGTATAATTACCAAAATGGTTGGTTTTATTTATGTGAGAGTTGGTGAGGGATGTATTATTAGAGAGGGTACTTAGGTCATTTTCCCTTATTTCATGCATGGGATTATTATATCTTTTTGTTAATTGAGACACTTCAACATCCAACATGGCACTATCTCCATTAGTATTGGACATTTGTGCCTCTGCATGGATGTTTTGCTTATCATTAAAAAGTTTATTAAAATTTTATTTATTTCATAAGTGGTTTCTTCTAAAATCATGTGCTCATTTTCAATAATATTAAAAAAAATTAACTAGGAGAAGGGTGGAGTTTTGGAAATGGTTGCCGGATTTTTTATCATGCCATTATCCATCTTAGATTTATCGTTTTTGAATCTATAGAAGTATGGGGATCTTTAGGATCCTTTGATTTATATTGTAAGTATTTGGTATCAAGAAACTTACCTGTACTAGCATTATACATTTTGACCGGAATACTTGGATCTTTGGGGTAGTGGATTGGCTTGGTCGCACTTTGTTGAGAGTTCCTCTGGGCTGGCCTTCTTCCCTTGTTGAAAGAGACTGTTGTCCACTCTCTTCTTGTTTTTCCATAGTTGTGGTGGTTGTTTGTGCTTCAATGCCCTCCTTAGTGGTTGTGACCTCCATTTTGATGAAAGAACATTGGTTCTTTGTGAGTCCCAACCTTTCACAAATTGTGCCTAGAAAATTTTCTCCCTCATAGTGGATGTGTTATTTGTATTGTCCCACGTATAGGAATTGTTGAACCGGTATTTTCAAGGGTAGTTCCACATATAGACCTGCATATCTTACCCTTAGTATAGTTGAGGTAAAAACATCTATCTTTAGTAATCTACCAATTGCGTTGCCAATCATTCGTAGTATTTCTTCATTGTAAAATTTCGTAGGCAATTATGGTAGTCTAATTCAGACGGCAGCTGTTGTCAACCTTCTTTTGGAGGCTACAAAGTTTGGTTTCCATTTAGTGATGGAGAGGAAGTGACCATTCATAAACCACGGACATTGTTGAATGGCCTTTTTCATGTTGGGAAGATTATTTGGAGATCCTCCATTAGTCTTCAAAGCTCTTGAACTTTCTTTTGCAAATAGAGGTGCATCATACGTTTGCCCACTAATTTTACTACGATGGCATTCTTCCAAGGTTCGTAAATTCTCTGCCTACCTTCTTCTGTCAAAGCAAATGCCTTTATGCCAGATGTAGAGAATGATTCCGGATTGTCATCCCTCACTATCTCTTGAGAGATACCAGTTAGTTCTATGTCCTTTAGGATTAGATTTGCATCAAATATAGTAGGTAAATGTACATAAGTTATGTCCTTTAGGATTATATTTGCATCAAATATAAACTTTCTATTCTCTTGGCTGAAAGAAGATAATATTTAACTGAATATAAAGTCTGATAAGGGAAAATATTGTAATATATGAGACTAGAATAATGTACATAAGTTCAGGAATACGAACTTCGTTTTATGCCTCGTTATCAAATTCATGTAGTTACGAGATCATGTCAAAATGAAGGAAGGGCTTAGGCTTAATATACCTGAGTAATTCTCTTGACAATCCCTCAAACACACGTTGATTATGACAACATATAATAACAGATCAAAGTAGAAAAAAATTAGTATATTAAGCAGACTTCGTATGAAATGCTCGAAGCAATAACGTTATTTATTGCAAAATCATCTCTGATTAAACTCTTTCTTAAGAGATGTAACATTGCTTTTCAAAAAAATGTTTCCTTAGTAATTCATTTAGAACTAGAATTGTTAGTTTTATCCTTTGGGTGGGTCCCACTTAGGATGACGCTTCTACTTTGGCCACCTATATGTAATGAATCTTATTCATTACTTGGGACTGCCACGTTAGGTTCCTTGGTCTTATCCAAGGTTGTTAATTAATTACCTATTAATTTGTTAATGCTTCCATTAATCAATAATCTATATAATTAAGATTTATCTTAAATTATTTAAAACATCATTCATTTTTAACACACATTATACATCTTTTCTATCATGATCATGTGGTACCTTATATGACACTAGTTCGTAAATACGGGATATTATTACTTGCACCGTATTTTATCATAAGTTTCCAAACTTTGAAGAAACTCATTTTCTTTGATTTGCTTACCCTCTCTCCTTCACGAATTTACCCATCACTTATTTGAAATAGCATAATGCTTATAATTCCTAAATAACCTCATTCCCAAACTTATGTTGATTAACTTACGGCAAAGCTTAACGTACGAAAATGTGAGATATAACAATCATATTTCGGTAAGGAATGCAATTCGGAATCGTGTGCGATAATGGGAAATAATTTATCAACAGCAATGTGACCAAATATTTCGAAGACCATAAGATCAAAAGTATCCTTTCAACACCTTATCATCTAAGTGGGAACGGACAAGCAGAATCCACCAACAAAAACATACTCCAAAACCTCAAAAAGAGGTTTAACTGACGCCAAACGAAAATGGAAGGAAATCCTACCCGAAGTCCTAAAAGGCATACCATACGACCTCGAAGTCCAGTACCGAGGCCACCTTGTTCTCACTAGTTTATGACGTTGAAGCTCTAATATCGATCGAAGCTGGTGAACCAAGTATCAGATTTCGATATGCAACAAAGAAAGTGAATGACAAGGCTATAACTACGATCTTTCAGCTATTAAATTAAAGGTGCGAAGCAGCCCTCGTCCAGTTGGCTGCCCAAAACCAGCAAATCGAGAGATATTACAATCGAATGGCCAATCTTAAATACTTCAATATAGGGGATTTGGTACTAAGGAAGGTCACACTGAACACCCGGAACCCGAACAAAGGGAAGTTGGTGTCGAACTGGGACGGACCATACAAAATTCTCGAGATCATCGGAAAGGATCGTACAAACTCGGGCCAATGAATGGTAAAAAGCTATCGAGTAACTGGAATATAACTCAGCTGAAGCGATATACTGCTAAGGTATTGTGAGCATATGATTTTTGACCGGTCGAAACAAGCTCCTACAGGACTCTAAATTTTAGGATTTTTCTGTTAAACGTTAGGATTTTAATTGTTAGGATTTAACTGCATGTGCATGTTCATTAATGCATCTTTAAAATGGTTTAAGATTTAATTGTTAGTTTTGTTTAAATTTCAACTTATTTTTTATTTGCGATAATTGGAATTTGTGTTTTAAAATAAAGATAGAAATTATTTTTAAACTAAAAGAAAAGACAAAAAAATACATATATATGTATATAAACAGCCACTCAGGCTGGCCACAATTGGGCCAGACCTGAGTGGCCAAACCTGCCTTTTTCCTTTAAAACAAGACACAATCCAGCCCAAACGACCAGCCTGATCCAGTCCTAAACCAAACGACGCCGTCTAGAAGCCCGATCATCACAGTCGTTGATCCCCACCTCATCTAACGGCCACGGAAGCCTCCCCCATTTTGTATACATATGTCTAAACATCCTCTAATACACATACACAACCAAACTAACCTCATCATACCGTCTTTCTCGTACTGTAACGCCTCCCATTGATCACCCCTTGACCACCGGCCTACAACCCTACTACCACCGTCGCAAAATCGCCTCACGGCGGCGGCCGGAAACCTTCCCAAATTAACACCACTCAACCGTCATGACCTCCCCTACCTCGTCCCATGGACAGCTTCCCTCGAATATGACTCCTCCGTCTCGAATCTACAAAATAGGGACGTTGAAACCACCGTCAACCGCGACCCTATTCCAAACCCTTCCACCTTAACACCACAGGACCACTAGGACACCCCCTTCCCCGTCCTGCATCCCATTCCCTTCAAAAACCCCTCCATCATCTCAAATATCCCCGGAAAGTTTGCCGGAAACCCTACCTCTGGCAACCCCCATTCCAAAGCCTTCCAAATTTACACCCTTAAGACACCTCAACCCCCTCTTTCTGACCATGCATGTCATCCCTCTCAAATCATCCTAAAACTCCTCGAATTTAAATTCGAAGGTTAACCTAAATCCCAAAACCTGCCAGAAATGTTTCAAACTCCTCCTAGTCAAACCATTGGGCTCTCTTGACACTAACCATGCCACCCATGAATCCCAAATAACCCCAACCACTGAAAATTCAAAATCTGAGACCTTACTGAGGTCTTAGGACTTTGAAACCCTCCTGAACCTTTAAAAATCCATGGGGGTGTTCGAAACCATGTGGAAAGGGTCAAGAACTAGGTTGAAATGGTCTAAACGGACAAGAATGAAAAAAAAGCTAAGTTTTCTTGCATATTTTTCATTTCTTTAGATTTTGAATGCTTGAGTTATTTTGATTGATTAGTATCAGTAGCTATATATCTAATAGTTAAAGTTCTTTTTGATTTCCTTCAGTTGTTTGTTTGTTTGCCCACAAGTTCATCTAAGATAGGTTTAAATATTCATATGTTTTGTCACTAGTCTGGAAGCCTTCTCGTCTCTAAAATAGTTTAACATCCTGTCAAAATTAGTGTTTGAGCGGTGTGATTCTCATAACTTGATGAACTCTATCGATTCACTGTTGTTCTGATTGGTTTGATTGTTTGTTTGTGCTACTAAGTGTCTGATCTTTATTTCATAATAGCTTTGGTCCTCAGTACTGATAGATGTATTCATTTTTCTGGTCATTTTGATTTTTTGTTTGTCAATCCTGTATAATGTTTGTGGAAGTTTGTATTAAGGTATCTATGTTAAGCCTCGTTAATTTTGGCTAGTCCTGATTGTCATGAGCCTGTTAGGTGACCCAAGTTTGATTGACCAAGGTCAATTGTGACTGAATTAGGGTCAAAGAACTGACCAAGGTCAAATTTCAAGGGTGGGTAATTTAGGAAAGAAGGTGAGGGTATAAGAGGGATTTGAACCTGTAAAAATCTGATAGGAATCCATTAAAACCTTCTAGAAGGGACTAAACCATAATTCTTGCCTCAAACTTGAGGCACAAGTTAGGAATTGGAGGACTACTTAGGCAAAAATACAATTTGAGTTAAGGACTAAAAAATAAAACAAGGTAAAATCAGATTCCCTAACAGTTTTACTATAAAATGAACCATTTGGGGCATTAGAAAAGGATCCGAAATCTTTAACTTTAATACTAGAGATGAAACACTTATTCCTATTTCTGAAAATACTACTAGTACTGTTTTGAATCATTTTTCAGAAGAATTAACTCTCTTTACTCTACTGAGGTCTGGAAACACTGTTTGATTGGCTGTTGATTGTTAGTTGGTCTCCTATATTTACTCATAGGCTTGTTTCTTCTTCTGCATAACAGGTACCACTCAATATTCATATATATGAAGTTCAATTGAAATCTATTCCTAAATTGAAGATCTCAGTTGTCATTACATTTCTGAATTATTTCCCCCCATTTTCCCTATTTAGTTTGAATATAGGTGCAACAACAAAGTGATCATCATGTTGTAGTGTTAGACTGATTTATGTTTGTAATAATTGGATATTTGGGACTGTCTATTTCTAATAATCAGGACACTCAACTATTATTTGAGCATGACTGACTGATAGCATAGTTCACTAAGTGATTTGGGTATTTTAGATGCTATTTCATGCGTTATTGTAAGTGATGGATTCAGAGAATATTAGTTCAATTGTTAGTAAAAGTTCAAGTATGGTGTAATGCTTTAACTCGCTTAGATTTCAACATATTAGTCATGTTTGTTTCAGACTTAACAAGTTGTGATCAAAGTTATAACTGATTTTTTTTAACCAATTTAGATTGATATACTTTGACTGATGAGTATATGGGTCGTTTGGTTCAGATTCAATATTAAAGTTTGATATAAAAAATGATTGTTAGTGTTTCTTCGAGAATCCATAGGTTCAACTTTGTATATGGATTTTAGTCACTGGGGGTTGGACCCTTTTGTCCAAACCAATATTGGGCACATTCGCAAGGCCCAGTAAGTGCCCAAGCACTGTAATACAACACGTTTTTTTCTGGACTGAGTGACTAACAGCTCAAAACAGTCACAATAGTTATCAATAAATCCTGAGCAATATGCGCTCCTGGGCTGTCCCAAAATCAATTTATTACATGGTAATTAGCCATGAACGAGGCTAAGACCATGTGGTGTTTCCCAAGTACATAGTTTATACATAAAACAATGAAGACATTTAATCATCGGCAAGAGTAGAAAATTTAGCCTATGTTAGAGTATCCTTCTAAAAGTTAAATACATTAGGAAATACCATGTGTAGGCTCATTAATTCATTAGAACACATGGAAAAGAATAGGAGGTGTCGTTTAATAAATTTCGGCCTTCCCATAAATATCAAAGACGTAATTGCTATAGGCGCGTGTTTAATAAAAAATACCTTCCCAAATTCGGGTGCGCATTTATGTGACTCAAATTCTATTCTCAATGGGATTAAAATATGCCTAAAATTGCGGGTACATTTATATGACGCAATTCACGGTATGTTTTAATAACATCGCAAATTATCCTAAAAACATATGTTAAAAGCGGTTAATAATCTGGAATTACAAGTTAACAGGTATAGCAAATCATGTTTCATCCACTTATAATGAGTTTAAGCGACCGTGCTAGAACCACGAGATCCGAGGGTGCCTAACACCTTTCCTCGGGTCAACAGAATTCCTTACTCAAGAATTTCTGGTTCGCAGACTCCAATTGGGTAGTCGAAATTTCTTCGATTTGGGATTTTAAATAAATTGGTTACTTGGGACACCAAAATCCAAGCCTATCCCAACTGATGACTCATGAACTAAATAATTAATCTTATTTCGAATAATGTCACATTAATTGGAAAAATTCTTATACACGTGTCGCCTTTCGGGGTAACCACGTGTAAGCAGTAAAAAAGGAGGTGTGACAGGTATGACCCCATTTATTTTCTTTTTACTTATTTTGAACTAAACAATTGTAGTTAACCAACAAGGAGCGGTACAGATTTTTAGGTTTGAAAGCATGCGTTGCACTTTTTTTCTCTTAACCCGGTTTTGTCCCAAGTGGGTTTTCCGACAAATGTTTTACGAGTCAAAAGTGAATTGTGCTAACTTAGAATAAAAAGTCGGTCATAAACTAGTGTCAAAAATAGCATCAATAGTATCTGAGGCTTCTCTCTGTGATCAACCTCGAATACTGGGGGACAGTACGGTAACGACCCAACTGGTTAATATAAGCAATTACACCTGCTTCGGTAGTTTGAGGTCTCGAGCAGCTTCACATTATGCATATCGACTTGTGTTCATGATTGGATTCGGTTTCTAGGTAATTAAAATTGAATTGGAGGAAGGAACCTAGTTATGGAAGTTTAAATAGTGAAAATTTGGCCAGAACTAGACTTTTGAGTAAACGGTCCTGAAATGGGTTGTAGGTGATCCCAACAGCTTTGTATGGTGATTTTGGACTTAGGAGCGCATTCGGTTTCAGATTTGGAGGTCTGTAGGGTAATATGGGGTGTTTCGGCGAAAGTTGGAAAAGTTAAAGTTTTGACCCATAGTTAACTTTTGTGATATCGGGGACAGAATACGATTTCGAGAATTGAAGCAGCTCTGTTATGTCAATTTTGACTTGTTTGCAAAATTTAGCGTTATTCCGAGTTAAATTTCTAGGTTTCGGCATGAGGTTTGATGTTCGAAAATTTGGAAATTTCTAAGCTTGATTTTTGGTTTGATTTGTTGTTTTGTTGTTGTTTTATGTGATCTGAAACCTCGAGCGAGTCCGTGTTAGGTTATATGACTTGTTTGTGTGATTAGACGGGGTTCAGAGAGCCTCGAGTGTATTTCGGGTTAGTTTTGAGCGAGTCCGTACATTCCGGAATTTAGAAATGGATGAGGGCAGAAGTATTAGCGCTGGGCGCGGTGGATTTAGTGCTGGGCGAGGTGGATTTAGTGCGGCCGCGGAAAATGGTCCGCGGTCCGCAAACATGAAGAATCTGCAGGTCATTGGTCTAAATTCGGAAGCTCATATCTTTTGATATATAAGGAATTTGGAGATAATTCAAAAACAAAAGTTGTACATCTTTGAATCTAATTTTCAGAAATATATTATAATAGGCATTTGGAAATTTGTAGCAAATTCATATCCACAATACTAAGATCTATCACTACAGTCAAAATCCACCGTGGGGGCAATGGTTTTTGTGCGGACCGCACTCGATTTTGTGCGGTCAGCATTAGTGGAATCCGGGAGGTGAACTATATGTTAGAATATAGGCTTAACGCTAGAGGGGGGTGAATAACGTTATAATAAAGAACAGCGTAAACTTGCGGAATTTAAAAATTGCAGGAATGAAATAAGTGCGATAAGTAAATAATAAGGAACAAACGCACCGATGTTATCCTGGTTCACCACAACCCGTGGCTAGTCCAGTCCCCGAGAGACTCTCTCGAGATTTCCACTAACTTCGTTAAGCTTACGGGTGCTTAACAAACCGTTACAAATTGAGAAGTTGAGTCACACAAGCCTTAACAACCTTTGCTCGAAGATACCACACTTCAAGACTTCAACCAAAGGAATCACAACGTTCCTTCTTACAATACAAGGGATTAACACTTCCCTTCAAGTGTATAAAAACACTTTGCACTCGAAACAAGACTCTCCTCAAGAGTAGATATGAGTAAAATAAATACGCTCAAGAACGCAACAACTTTCGTCAAGAATTTGGCTCTCAAAAACTTATGTAATGAATAGAAAATGATGAATAAGAGAGTGTGCAAGCTTTAGCAATAATATGATCAGTTGTTGTACTTAAAAGACTGATTTTAAGATGTATTTATAGTGTTGAAAACATGCACAACCGTTGCCTAATAGCCAATTAAGAATTGCTGATTTTGTGCTAAAACAATCGATTGTCTAAAATGCATAATCGATTGTTTTCCAATCGTCCAAAAATCATTCCCAGATTTTACGCATAATAAATAAATCGTATAATTGATTATCTAGTAACGTTCAAAAAATCTTTTCTAGATTTTACTTAAAACAATCGATTATCAAAATCATATTATCGATTACTTGGCAACGTTCAAAAAATCATATTCAGATTTTACTTAGGATAATCGATTATCAGAATCATACAATCGATTACCAGACAGAGTTTGAAAATATTTTGGCAACAGTCATTTACATAACCGATTATGCTATATGTATAATTGATTATATTACAGTCTTGAAAAATCGAATAGACACTGCCTCAACACAATCGATTGTCATAAGGTGCACAATCGATTATTTTGTAGCTTTGAAAAATCTGATGGACACTGCCTCAACACAATCGATTATCATAAGGTACACAATCGATTGTCTTGCAGCTTTGAAAAATCTGATGGACACAGCCTCAACACAATCGATTATCATAAGGTACACAATCGATTGTCTTGCAGCTGCCTTAACATAATCAATTATCATAAGTACATAATCGATTATCTTTGTCCAGATTTTAGAGGCATGTTTAAAAATCATTTTGGTTAAAATAAATATGCATGATTTAAAATCATTTTGCTTTAAATTAAATATGCATGATTTGATAAAAATGATTTTACGAGAGAAGCCAAGTCTTGAGTCAATTGTCGGATCAAGATCACAATTAAAGAACGACTCATGTATAACTTTCTTTCTTTGCTTAATCTTGATCTTTGTTTGTCTTGTGCTTGAATCTCGTTATGTATCAATTGCGTGCTTGTGCTTGGACCTCGTCATATGTCAATTGCGCATCGTTTGTCATTTATCAAAACCTACAAATATGAACACACGTTTAGTTTAGTGCCTTGTGAGAACGTGTCTCAACAATTTCCCCCTTTTTGATAATGGCAAACCTTAATCGGGATATGCATATTAGATAATTCATAATGACGATCCAAGACAAGTAAATAGATATGCAATAAGACAAGTAAAAGATATGCAATTAATTCCCCCTCAACATATGAATTCCCCCTCAATTTATGCCAATAAATATTAAGTGCATAGCCCTTATTCTTCCCCCTTTTGACATTAGCAAAAAAGAATAAGCAAATAACTTGTTTATTGATTAACTAGAATTGCAATTTCATAAAAGGGATAATAAAACAAATAATGTCAACATAATCGATTAGTGATACTTGATAATCGATTATATATTAAAGAGAAATCGATTATTCTGAAGAGGAATCAATTATTCTGCACCAATCTTTTATAATTCCCCCTGCCTTTAGGGCGAGACCTGCAAAAATAAGTTAGGCTCCTCCGACGCTCAAGTTAGTAATTATGTGAAAGGGAAAATGCAATGCATGACTTAGATCAACGTGGAGTCAAGAATCCCGAGTTCACTACGAATTCGGAAGAATGACTCTTTCTCTAAAGGCTTTGTATAGATGTCGGCCAATTGATGTTTGGTTTCGACAAATTCAATTTCGACATCACCTTTGAGAACGTGATCTCTTATAAAATGATGCCTAATTTCAATGTGTTTTGTTCTTGAATGAAGAACGGGGTTTTTCGTCAAGCATATGGCACTAGTATTATCACATCTAAGAGGGATATGATCGATACTTAGGCCATAGTCCAAGAGTTGCTATTTCATCCAAAGGATTTGAGCGCAACAACTCCCCGCGGCTACATATTCAGCCTCGGTTGTGGACAACGCAACACTTACTTGTTTCTTGCTAAACCAAGAAACTAGAGAGCTACCGAGCAAATGGCAAGTGCCACTAGTGCTCTTGCGGTCCAATTTGCATCCAGCAAAATCGGAATCGGAATAGCCAACAAGTTTGCGTGAAGAACCTTTGGGGTACCATAGACCCACATTTACAGTACCAACAAGATACTTCAATATCCGTTTCACCGCAGTTAGGTGAGACTCCTTAGGACATGATTGATAACGAGCGCATAAGCACGCGCTAAACATGATGTCCAGTCTACTAGCAGTAAGATAAAGGAGAGATCCAATCATACCTTGATACTTCTTGGTGTCGACTTCCTTACCTTTCTCATCTTTGTCTAGATGGTCGGATGTGCTCAGGGGAGTGGCCATTGCTTTTGCGTTGCTCATTTCAAATCGTTTTAGCAATTCTTTGCAATATTTAGCTTGACAAATGAAGGTTCCTTCTTCCATTTGCTTTACTTGCAGCCCCAAAAAGAAGGTTAGCTCACCCATCATAGATATCTCAAATTCGCTTGTCATTAAATCGGAAAATTCCTTACACAAATCATTGTTAGTTGCACCAAAAATAATATCATCCACATAGATTTGAACTAATAATATCATTGTTTTTATGCTTAACAAATAGAGTGGTGTCAACTTTTCCCCTAATGAATTCATTTTCCAAAAGAAATTTGCTCAATCGTTCATACCAAGCTCGGGGAGCTTGTTTAAGACCATAAAGTGCCTTTTTAAGCTTGAAAACATGATTGGGAGATTTAAAATCTTCAAAGCCCGGGGGTTGTTCAACATAAACTTCTTCTTGAATGACACCATTTAGAAAAGCGCTTTTTACATCCATTTGATATAAATTGAAATTCATAGAAGAGGCAAAAGCAAGTAATAAACGAATAGCTTCTAACCTTGCTACAGGTGCATATGATTCTTCATAGTCAATTCCCTCTTCTTGATTATAGCCTTTTGCTACAAGCCTAGCTTTGTTTCTAGTGATTACACCATTTTCATCTAATTTATTTCGAAAAACCCATTTCGTACCAATTATGGTATGATTTTCGGGTCTTGGCACCAAATCCCAAACGTCATTTCGTTTGAATTGGTTAAGCTCCTCTTGCATTGCCAAGGTCCAAAATTCATCCCCAATTGCTTCGGAGATGGTTGAGGGTTCAATTTGAGAGACGAAAGCAGTATGACCTAAGGTGTTCTTAAGAGCATTTCGAGTACTTACCTGTTGTTCAATGTCGCCAATTACATGTTCGAGAGGATGGTCTTTGATTGTCCTCCACGCGTTAGGCAGTTTCGTTTCTTTTTTCAGTTGTGGCGCTTCCTCCGATAATTGTTCCAAGATTTCATCTTGAATTTCCTTCGGAGTTTCCTCTTGTACTTTGTCTTGAGGACTTATTGAGTTTAAAATACCTGCAAGATCAAAACCAGAATCCTTTCTCGCCAAGCGAGCATTATTTTCGAAAAACACAATATGAGGGGATTCCTCCACAGTTTCGGTTCTATTATTGAATACTCTATATGCTTTGCTACGTGAAGAGTAATCAATAAAAATTCCTTCATCGGATTTTGCATCAAATTTTCCCAAATTGTCTTTTCCATTGTTATGAATAAAACATTTACAACTGAATACTCTAAGATGGGAGATATTTGGTTTCCTTCCCTTGTAGAGTTCATAGGGAGTTTTCATGAGTATTGGCCTTATGACTACTCTATTTAAAACGTAGCATGCGGTACTCACGGCATTCGCCCAAAAATATTTGGGAATCTTAGCCTCATCGAGCATGGTTCTAGCCATCTCTTCGAGACACCTATTTTTCCTTTCCACCACTCCATTTTGTTGTGGTGTACGTGGAGCAGAAAAGGTGTGCTCGATACCGAGTTCGTCACAAAAGTCCGCGAAGAGATTGTGATTGAACTCTCCCCCATGATCACTTCTTATTGAAGTGACGGTTGTGTCCTTTTCATTTTGAACACGTTTAAGAAAGCATTTAAAATTATGAAAAGCCTCACTTTTGTGAGCAAGAAATAGTGTCCATGTAAATCTAGAATAATCATCAATAATAACAAAAGCATAACGATTTCTACCAAGACTTTCAATGCGAGATGGTCCAAAGAGATCCATGTGAAGAAGTTGCAAAGGTCTAGTAGTTGAAACAATATTTTTCGATTTAAAAGATGCTTTTGTTTGCTTCCCTTTTTGACAAGAATCACAGATAGAGTCTTTTTCAAATTTCAAATTTGGAAGACCAATAACTAGATTTTGTGAAACTAATTTGTTTAAAAGATGCATGTTGATGTGAGCTACTCTACGATGCCATAACCACATATCATCTTCTTGCTCATAAGACAATTCACATATTCAGATGAAGAATTTTCGAGATCAACCATATAGATGTTATCCATTCTAAAACCACGAAGAATAATTTTAAAATCGCTACGGCGAAAAACTAAGAATTCATCCGAATCATATAAAACAAGATTTCCCTTGTCACATAATTTACTTATGCTCAAGAGATTATGTTTTAGACCTTTAACTAGCAAAATATGCTTAATGGAAGAAGGTTCATCCTTACCGACCGATCCAATGCCGATAATTTTTCCCTTGTTGTTATCTCCAAAAATAACGCTTCCTCCTTCCTTGTGTTCTAGTTGAAGGAACTTGGATTCGTCTCCGGTCATGTGTTTGGAGCATCCACTATCAAGGTACCAAAGTACACTTGATCCCTTCAAACATACCTCTTCTTGATTGTCTTCGTGTGCCATAAGACAAAGATTTGCGGTTTCGTCTTCTTCTTCCTCACTTGACTCGTCTCCGGAGTCGCCTCCCCAAGATATGTATGATCGTTGTTTCTTGAAGGGTTTCTTCTCCTTTTTGACATTTGGGAAATTTGATTTAATGTGCCCGATTTCTCCGCATCCATAGCACTTTACTTGATCTCCTTGTTGTTTGCCTTTTCGTTCATACTCTTTTCGCATGAACTTTTGAAATCTCTTAATAACGAGTCCGAACTCGTTATCTCCGTCCTCATCATTTTGAGGTTGACTTGTGCTTGACTTGAGGGCAATTCTTTGTTTCCTTTGATCATTAACAAGAGGGTTAAGTATAGTAGATTCATAAGTTTTAAGATTACCTCTTAATCTATGGTGACATTTGAAATGCCAATAGACTCTTGAATCGCGTCGGCCTTGGAGCGCCATTCCGGAGTGAGACTTCGGAGAATTTTTCGGACAAGTTCTTTATCCGTGAAGGTCTTCTTAAGAGCATGTAAGTCATTAAAGATTTTTGAAAATCGTTCGAACATGTCCTCTACCCTTTCACCTTCCTTCATGTGAAACAGTTCATATGCATGGGTTAGAAAATCAACTTTAGCCTCTCTTACCTGGTCCGTACCTTCGTACGTGATTTCCAGCTTATCCCACATTTGCTTCGCCGTTGTGCAACATGATATTTTTCTGTAATCATCAGCGTTTATGGAACAATACAATAAGTTGATGGCTTTAGCGTTGTTCTGCACTTTTCGGATATCATCCGCATCGTATTCATCTTCGGATTTTGGAACCCATTCGTTTTCGACCTTTTTGGTTGGAATTTGTTCTCCCTTCATTATAACCTTCCACAGATGAAAATTATTCGATTGAATGAATATTCTCATCCTCTCCTTCCAGTACGTATAGTTTGTGCCATCGAATAGTGGTGGTCGGATGGAGCATTGTCCTTCACCTATTCCTGCAAAAGAATCACGAGTAGAAGCCATGGATTGTTTCTCTCAAATGGTTAAGTTTTTCAGAGAGTTGGGCTCTGATACCAATTGTTAGAATATACGCTTAACGCTAGAGGGGGGTGAATAGTGTTATAATAAAGAACAGCGTAAACTTGCGGAATTTAAAAATTGTAGGAATGAAATAAGTGCGATAAGTAAATAATAAGGAACGAACGCACCGATGTTATCCTGGTTCACCACAACCCGTGGCTAGTCCAGTCCCCGAGAGACTCTCTCGAGATTTCCACTAACTTCGTTAAGCTTACAGGTCCTTAACAAACCGTTACAAATTGAGAAGTTGAGTCACACAAGCCTTAACAACCTTTGCTCGAAGATACCACACTTCAAGACTTCAACCAAAGGAATCACAACGTTCCTTCTTACAATACAAGGGATTAACACTTCCCTTCAAGTGTATAAAAACACTTTGCACTCAAAACAAGACTCTCCTCAAGAGTAGATATGAGTAAAATAAATGCGCTCAAGAACGCAACAACTTTCGTCAAGAATTTGGCTCTCAAAAACTTATGTAATGAATAGAAAATGATGAATAAGAGAGTATGCAAGCATTAGCAATAATATGATCAGTTGTTGCACTTAAAAGACTGATTTTAAGATGTATTTATAGTGTTGAATACATGCACAGCCGTTGCCTAATTGCCAATTAAGAATTGCTGATTTTGTGCTAAAACAATCGATTGTCTAAAATGCATAATCGATAGTTTTCCAATCGTCCAAAAATCATTCCCAGATTTTACGCATAATAATCGATTATCTAAATCTTATAATCGATTATCTGGCAACGTTCAAAAAATCTTTTTCAGATTTTACTTAAAACAATCGATTATCAAAATCATATAATCGATTACTTGGCAACGTTCAAAAAATCATATTCAGATTTTACTTAGGATAATCGATTATCAGAATCATACAATCGATTACCAGACAGAGTTTGAAAATATTTTGGCAACGGTCATTTACATAATCGATTATGCTATATGTATAATCGATTATATTGCAGTCTTGAAAAATCGAATAGACACTGCCTCAACACAATCGATTGTCATAAGGTGCACAATCGATTATTTTGTAGCTTTGAAAAATCTGATGGACACTGCCTCAACACAATCGATTATCATAAGGTACACAATCGATTGTCTTGCAGCTTTGAAAAATCTGATGGACACTGCCTCAACACAATCGACTATCATAAGGTACACAATCGATTGTCTTGCAGCTGCCTTAACATAATCGATTACCATAAGTACATAATCGATTATCTTTGTCCAATTTTAGAGGCATGTTTAAAAATCATTTTGGTTAAAATAAATATGCATGATTTAAAATAATTTTGCTTTAAATTAAATATTCATGATTTGATAAAAATGATTTTACGAGAGAAGCCAAGTCTTGAGTCAATTGTCGGATCAAGATCACAATTAAAGAACGACTCATGTATAACTTTATTTCTTTGCTTAATCTTGATCTTTGTTTGTCTTGTGCTTGAATCTCGTTATGTATCAATTGCGCGCTTGTGCTTGGACCTCGTCATATGTCAATTGCGCATCGTTTGTCATTTATCAAAACCTACAAATATGAACACACGTTTAGTTAGTGCCTTGTGATAACGTGTCTCAACACTATAAATATGAGGTTTAGGGTTTTATTTCTTATTTTGTCCTAGAGAGTTTGGATTTTGGCGATTTTTCAAAGGTTTTTCAAGAAATTCATCCGGGTAAGTGATTCTAACTCGGATTAGGCTAGAGTACATGAATTTACTATTGAATTCGTCATTTGATTCATGATTTGGGAATGAATTTGGAAAAAATTATGAAATCTTTCAAAAATATAAAAGGATGATTTGAAAGACCAAATGGTATCGGATTTGGATAACTTTTGTATGGGTGAACTCGTATCGGAATGGGTATTCGGTTTTTGTATATTTTATCGGGTTGCGAGGTGCGGGGCCGGGGAGTTGACTTTTGTTAACTTTTTGAAAATTGTATAATAATCATAGCTTTGTTAGTTGAAATTATTTTCTCTTGCATTATTAGATGTATTCAAGTTGTTTTTGGCTAGATTGAGCCAAGCATTGATGAACTCGAAAAAGAAAAAACTAAATTGAGTATTGAATTGGCCGGATTGAGGTAAGTATCTTGCCTATCCTTGTGTGAGGACTTTCCCCTTAGGAATTGATACTTATATGCTAATTGTAATCCATGCATGCGAGGTAACGAGTGTGTGCTCTGACTTATTTGTGGAAAATATGCTCTAGGATTCCTAGGTCCTTATGTTCAAATGTGGAGAGTATTTTGTTATGATTGAGTTTGATAATTGCTTAAATTCCATATGATATTGCTAGTTTTCTTTGAATTTCTACGTGTTACATTGACCCTTAATTGCCTTAATTGAAGTGATAGCCCTCCTTGTTGTTTGGGTACTTCTTGATTATGAGTTCCTCTATGACTTCGTGCAAATAGGTTACATGTGTATTGTGGTTGTCGGTGTAGTTATCACGTGATTATTGTGTCTTGTTATGTGGTTGAGGTTTCATTGTGAGGTTAATTATTGGTACAAGTTTGGTTATAGATGATGTCTTTGCCGAGACATATTTAATTCTTACTGTTGATTCTCTTGCCGGGACATATTTAATTCTTACTGTTGATTTCTTGCCGGGACATGTTTATTCTTGTTATTGACTCCCTTACCGGGATATTATTATTTTCGTATTATTCTCTTGTCGGGTTGATTGGTGTTGATTTGTATATATGGATAGGGCTACACGTTGCAACACTATTATATGGATCTGGTTGCATTCCGCAACAATATTATATGGATTGGGTTACACGCCGCAATAATATTATATGGATCGGATCGTACATCGCAACAATATTATATGGATCAGGTTGCACACTGCAACAATGTTATATGGATAGGGTTGAACGCTGCAACATAATTATATGTTTTGGATCGAGTTGCATGCAGGAATAGTAATACATGATAGGGATCGGGTTGCACGCCGCAACAAGAAATAATAAAAGTGAATATTGATTCTTATAGTGAGAACGAGAGTAAACGCACGAAGGGTGATACCGTGCACTTTCTGTTAATGTGTTTATTTATGGTTATCAATTCAAATGTTTTAAACTATTTAATTCCTTTATTTATGTGATCCTTTGTGTTAGAACCCACAATATTTTTAGTAACTCGCCCTATTTATATATATAATTATTTATATGTCCCAACACTTCAAACTTCACTAACTATTACATCTTTATTTCAATTAGTTTCTCAATTACATTCACTTAAACTGTCTAAGGTTGTATTTTTAAAAACAAAAATTCTACTAAGTTTTAAGTTATCAATTCCCCTGTTAAAGATAATAATTCTTCTGATGTTATATTTTAATTTTAAAGGAGTACTTTCTTACTCGACTGATTTCAAAAGAAACAATTTCACCTTTTCTCGATGGTTTTCCAATTTGTTTAGAAATTGTAATTTTACTTATATAAATAGGACTTCTTGAACATCTTAAGTGCATTTGTAAGGACATTTTGTATTATATATCATGTGGATTTTGCTGTTAAGAGTGAGATGAAAAATAAGTGGGCACGAGGTGGTATATGTGCTGAAAGTTCGAAAGTTGAGATTATGGTATGAGGATTGAAATGACTGGAACGGAGTATCAAACATTATGTGATAGATTGTGTTGATATTGTTTCGTTTAATTGAATACATTCTTACTTTTCTCTGTCTTTATTACATCAGTGTTGAATTTTTTGGGTTATCTGATTTATTTGATTTTCGTTTGTTACTATCCGTGTTCTCCCTGTATTGACTTTACTGTTTGTTCTTGGATTTCCTCTCCGCGATTGATATCACTTTGTTATTTTTATCTTGATGTTTTATTATCATATTTTGTTCATTCCATTTGACCAGTAGGTATCCCGCCTGTTTCGCATCACTACCCCACCGAGGTTAGTCTTGATACTTGCTGGGCACCGCCGTGGTGTGCTCATACTACAATTCTGCATATTTCGTTGTGCAGATCCAGGTATTGTTCGCTAGTAGCAGTGCGGTTTCTTGCCAAGGAGACTCAAGGTAGTCCTGCTGCTGTGTCCACAGGCTTCGGAGTCTCCTTCCTATTTTATATTCGCATTATTGTACTTTTGTCCATACGGTTGGTTTAGGAGTTGTAGCAAAACTTTGTAGAGCTTATGACTTGTACTACCGGATTTTGGGAAGTTGTTCATTGTATCAGGGATTCATCTCAGAAGAATCGTAGTTGTTAGTAATTTTAGTAGGCTTACCTAGTCCTTAAGACTAGGTTCCATCACGAAACCTAACGGAGGGGAAAATTGGGTCGTGACGGACCCTCAGATATCGACTTTAGCAACGAAAGAAACTTCGTAATTGAAGGGTCTCGATAGATAGGATTTGTCATAAGATTCAAATGGTCAAATGAACCATGGCTGCATAGACTGCTCGAGCCCTGGGAAAAGCATGTACATATGTATAACTATTTTACACAAGATTGCGTATAAATATCTTGTCATCCAAAAAAAATCTTGCATTTTTCAAGAAACTTCATACATCTGATCCTCTAATGGTGTCGAGCCCAACGGCCACCTTTATCTAAGTTCGAACAATCACTCTCACTCGAGGACTACCGTCCGAAACCAAAACGAATGGTTCGAGCTATCGGAGTTAGGGGCATAAGACATATTAGGAAACACCTAAATTTTAAGGCTACAGTCATCCCCACTCGGGGACTTTTATCTTAGGAAAATTTTGATAACTCGGGATCACAAACCCATTGGGCAGCAGCCGAACCAAAAAGGCTATTACCAAATTAAAACAGCTCAGAGATGTCCGACATCCGTAACAAAAACAACAAGGCCTTAAAATTTCTTAACCAGTTCTAAAGGCTACCCTCGGTAGACTATGATCTCAAAAAATCTAATTACTTTGGTGAAAACAATTTCGGTCACACGGAACCCTCGCGAAGCCTTAAAAGAAAATAAAGTTGAAGACAATATTTGTTTGAACCTCCAAACATAACTTAACTATTTCATGCTAAGGCATTTAGATATTTGAAGATATAATTAAATAAAGCAAAGAGAAACAAAAGTCATTGAAGGGAAAAGCCTTATATACATAATCAAAAATTCTTTTTATATGGGCCAAACAGTTCCCATGCAAATTATTACAAAGGCCAAACAACCTCGACAAAAAGATAATACAAAAGAACAAAAAAAACATCTAAACAAGGCCTAAGTGGCCTAGTCTTCATCGGGGGCAGCATCATCAACTTCGGGGTCTCCGCCACCCTCGGTCTCGCCCAAATCGTCGGAATCATTATCGTCTTCAGCATAGGCCATTTTTGGCCTTGGTTTCGAGCTCTTTGGCACTCTCAATCTCAGCCAATAAGTTGAAACCCCAAGCATGAATTTCCTGAAGGGCCTCCCTTCAAGATTTTTGCTTCGTGAATTAAAATATCTCGGAGACGTTTGAGACCCGTAACATAAATAACAAGGCCTTAAAATTTCTTAGCCGATTCTAAAGGCTACCCTAGGTAGACTATGTTCTAAAATAGTCTAAGTACTTTGGGGAAAACAATTTCGGTCACACCGAACCCCCACGAAGCATTAAAACAAAATAAAGTTGAAGGCAAGGTTTGTTTGGACCTCCGAACATAACCTAACTATTTCATGCTAAGGCATATAGATCTTTGTAAATATAAGTAAATAAAACAAAGAGAAAATTCATCAGTTGTTGAAGGGAAAAATCCATATATACATAATCAAAAATTCTTTTTTATAAGGGTCAAATAGCTCCGATGCATATTTTCACAAAGGCCAAACGGCCTCAACAAAAAGATAATACGAAAAAATAAAAAAACTAAAAAGGGCCTAAGTGGCCTAGTCTTCATCGGAAGCAGCATCATCACTTTCGCGGTCTACGCCACTCCCGGACTCGCCCAAATCTTCGAAATCCTCATCATCTTCGGGATAGGTCAATTTTTTGTCCTCAGCTTCGAGCTCTTTGGCACTCTCAATCTCTGCCGATAAGTTGAAACCCCAAGCATGAATTTCCTTAAGGCCTGCCTTTGAGATTGCCTCTTTGCATGCTCGATGATATCTTTTGCTCGAACTTGAGCCACCTCGGAATTAGCCTTATAAACGGCTACCATCTCGTCAGCATCAACTTTAATTACTTTGGCCTCCGACTTGACCGTCTCAAGTTCCTTGGCCAAATTTTCTAGATCAAAGACGCCAACATTCATATGAGACTTGAGATCCTCGACCTTTTTGACCTGCACCAAAGACTTCTCCTTTATAGCTCGAATCTGGACCTTAACCAAAGCCCATTGTGCCCAGGCAGTCTCCTTTTCTGAGGCCAAGCGGTCCATGTTCTTTTTCCATTCTTCGGCCTCGGCCTTTGCCGCATCCACTTCAGCCAGGAGCTATCCGATCTGGTCAAGCGTCTATTGAACTTGCGGGTTTTGATTATTAGTTACCGTACTCGAATCATCGTCACTAACCTCAAATACTCTCCTTACCTGCTCAACCAGGTTAGCATTCTCCTTTCGTGTCACCTCTAACTCAGCTTGAAGTTTCTCGACCTCTCCCTCACGTTGCTCTCTAAGAAGCTTGTAGGGGTGTGCATTCGAATCAATTTATCGATAAATCGAATCAATTATTTATTATTGGTTAATCGATTTATCGATTTTGATTTCAAAATTTTCCTTATCGGTTTATCAATTTTGAATTTGATTTTGCCCTCTTCGGTTATCGGTTTATCGATAACCAATAAGATATACTAAAAAATATTTGTTTACCCTTATTCTATAATACCCTTTCATTTACCCTAAGTCCCTAACCCTATTATTTCATCTACCACATTGAATGAATGTTTATATTTAAAGCTCAAGGGAATGAAACTCAAATTAATGAAACATATAATTAGCCGTGATGATGTATTTCGTTGGAGTTGGTGGCATACATTTGATCTCTTACTTTAATTTCGTTGCATGTGCTTGTTGACACAATTTTTATGTTACAAATGGTGTTCGTCTTATTTTACCATCTTTTTGTCTATATTAGTTAGGCGTGTTTATAGGGATATACTTTCTGGAGAATCCCACAAATTTTCTTATTGGTGTAATCGATAACCGAATTAATAAACCCCACAAATTGATAAATTGAAATGAAAAAAATCAAAACCTTGTTGAAATGATAATGATAAGTATATGTACAAATCGATAAACGATAAGTAATTATCGATAAGGGTCAAAATCGAATCGATAAATCGAATGCACACCCCTAGATTGTCGATGCCTACAACACAAAGGAAAGAGATACAATTTTTTATGACTTAATCTAATTACACAATAAAGTCATCAAGAGGCATTCAAAGTTACCCGGTTTAATGCATGTTAGGGTTCGTTGAACAGGCCGTGCGCGTCCACCTTGTTCATCTTTGCTTGATCCTCTTCGGTCACCAGGCACTGAAGATAACTTTCAACGCCCACAAGAGTAGAGAGGACTCGGGCATCCTCCGGAATAGACATAATAATTGACCGTTTGCAGTATCGATCTGAACTCAGAGTCATGAATCGATTTACTAGCGTCGGACTTGAAGAAGGCTCACTGGTTCTCAAAGATGGACTCTTCTTTGGTACCGGCAAGTCATCCAACCCGATGACGTCCTCCAAGGCAGTAGTATTGGACCAAGTAAAGGTGAGTTTTGAATACTGACAAAGAAACTCATACATGGACCAAATCTATTCTAGTGAACCACAGATATGATCGACTCAAGCATGTGATATATATGTGAAGGAGATAAACCTCACTTACCAGAAGTGATATCTCCTGATCCTGATAAAAAAAGTTGCATATTGGATGAGGAGAAAGACTCGTTATTCGAAGAGAACACAGTTTAAGATATGGATAGAGTTAGAAGTTAAGATCAACTAGAACTCTTCCATCAAGGAAGAGTAGCATCAATATTCTAGTTAATCTCTATTTACTAACTCCTTGAATATCATTCTTGTTATCTTTTACAGAAAATGCACATAAGCAGAAGTAAAACGAGAATTGAGAGCAAAATAGCAAGGCAATTTTGCAAGCAATTTGTGTGTGATTCAGGCGTGCAAACCTGAAGCTACTTGAACCTGATAGAAGAACCAACTCCAAGTGTCTGTCTTTTATTCTAGATTAATTGTAGTAGATATTTTCATGTTGTACCTTTCAGATTATCAAGAAATAATTGTATTAGGTACTCAGAGTTTTTAAATTATAGTTAACTTGAAGTTATCGCAACAGTTGAGGTTGTGTACTACAACAAGATTAGAGTTAATCCTAGGTTTACAAATAGTTTTTGTAAATGCAGTTTTAGCTCAGTGATTTTAGTGGAGAGTTTGGAAAAATCCTACTGGAAAACAGGTCATGGTTTCTTCACCTTCTGAGCCAGGTGTTTTCCACGTAAAATCTCTGTGTTCTTTAATTACTGTACTTATTATTCCGCAACAGTAGCTGTTGGAATACATAGAAGAACCAGGTCCTTTTATAATCAGGTTAAGCGAAAAATTGGATGTCACACAAATCATCCCCTCTCCCCCGTGTGGTATTGAAGTATAAAACATCAAGTAGAATCTAAACATTCACAAAAGTTGTGAAAAGGGTCTGCCACCCCCTGGGGCCCCTCATTTGGGAGTCCTTTCAGCGTTAGGGCCTCGTTGATCATGGAGTCAGTAAATAAAGGCGAGTCGGAGATATCAATCACCCCAAGTGCATCCTTCGGGGCATTATCCTCTGGCCGAGAAGCATCGGTCGCAGTTTCTTTGTCGGCCTCCCTAGCTTGGGGTAAAACAGGCTCGCCCCTCTCTGGTTCGAACGCCTCGTCCACTGCCTTTTCTTCGACCCCCCTAGTTTGAGCCAATTTAATATCGCCTCACATGCAAGCCACCAGTTGGGAAGCTTATTCTTCTTATTAGGACTCATCCCTTAGCCGGTAGATTGAGTCTGATGGGAGCTCTAGGCGATGGTGCTTTCCTTGAATTTGCACACTAGCCTCCTTTTTGATTTTTTTCTTCATTGAGTTAGGAGAACTCTGAGCCCTTCTCCTTTTTTTCTCCTCACCCTGCCTTGGAGTAGGGGACTCGGTAGGGCAATCCTTGTCACCCGATTGAGGCCTCATTGCTACATCCTTGGAAAGACCTGGAAAAAAAATAAATAAGTAAGAACTCAGCACCATGAGGAAGCCCAAGTGTTGTTCACTCAAGAAAGTAATCTTACCGTGAGAACATGCCTCCCACCTGCCCTTCGAAAGTTCACATCATGCGCGCTCGAAATATGGATTCTGTGAGACAATATCCTTGATCCACTCCTTAAGTTGAGTAACTGCATCCGGAACCCGAGCAACAATCGCACCATCAACAAACATTGATAAGAAAGGAGAAAAAGAGAGTAAAAATAAAATTCTAGGTAAAATGGTACTTTAATTACGTCTTGTGTTCCACTCCTGGGGGAATGGCATGTACTTAGCCGGGATCAGGTCCGAGGTACTCACTCAGACAAATCGGCCAAGCCAACCTTGGTCTTAATCTTCATCGATGCTCGAGAATTGGGTCTTAGTGGCCCGGTGCGCAAGTTTAATCAGTACCATTGGGAAGAATCTGGAACTGTATAGGCCCATCAGATGGTCAACGGTGAATGTGCATCTGTCAATCTTGCTCATGAAGAATCAAAGAAGAAGGACTATCCTCTAAAACGAGGGTTGGATCTGACAAAGGCACACCTGTACCTTTATATAATTGGATGATCACAGAGTCCAACGGGCCTAACATAAAGAGATAAGTGTAAACACATACGTATCCCTTAATGTGGGTAGTGATATCTTCTTCGGGACCAGGAACCATCACCTCTTTTTTGGCGTAGTTGCAATCCTTTATGACTGTAGGGAGGGTCTCTTCGGTGATCGAGGAAATATACCTCAATACTTTCTCACCCCTTCCCGGAACGGGTGAAGGCTTTTAAACTTTGAAGTCGGCGGTCACCAAGCACCCGCAGGCATAAACGCGCCAAGAAGAGGTTCCGCCGCTCGGCCGTGATGAAGAAGCAATTTATTTTTTAGGAACTGTCTTAGAAGTTTTCACCATTTTCTTTTGAATAAAGATGAAGGAGAGGAGGTAAAGGGTACGCTTAATGGTTTAGACAAGCGAGAGTTCTTATAAAGATCTCAAGAAATCTGGGTACAAGTGCTAAAAAATGCAAAGATTTTGAGAACAAGAGTAGCAAAGGTTTGGATGTAAAGTTTGAATGAATGAAGGATGAGGTATTTATAATTTTTAAATGACGGTTCAAAACTAGAAGTGGACGACCAACAACTGACGAGCCTTTAATGTCATTAAGACGTGACTGACGAGAAGTTTCGTTTATTTTGTCATTTCTGACATAGGGTATCGAGGCAAGAATCGGGAGCTTATAGTGTTTCTCGTCGTTTACTCTCCAAAAAATAAGGGGACAATCTGTATACAATCAAAAATTGGGTTCGACTATTGCATGACAGATCGAGATTAATACGTGAAGGGTTGAAGATTTACAGCGGTTCCATCGAACTAGGATACGAGATCTGAATACTCGTCTTCAAGAACATCGAGTCCATGACCCTGGAATCCACCCTGATCCCGAATGAGCTCGAGGAAACGCTGTCAAAATGGATAACGGAAGGCCGAAATATCTGTAACTGATCGGGTATCACGGTGGAAAACTCGGCACGTATCAATGAGAAATCGGCTAATTAGCAAATCATGGGATTTTTTTATCATTTATATAATTATACCTAAATTAGTACTCCCTTACTATAGAAAGGGAATCTGATTATTTATAAAGGACATTGTTACACACATCGAAAAGCAATATATTATTATTTTCTTTCTATAAGTTATTGTTCTTTTGTATCTGATATCATTTGAATTGCATCTAGTTCAAGTAAGACTTACTTTTGAAGGCTATAAATATTTAAGTTGTACAGTTTGAATTTACTTTATCATTATTCGCTTTAATTACAATTCAATTTATCATTTTGTATCAAATTAATTTAGGTATTCTTAAAATCACTTATAAATTTAATCGTTATCAGATTTTGAGGGTAAATAGATCAGCTCCCTATGAACTTGCATTCATCATTATGATTTTATGCTTTAAATAGTATCGCTGCTTTAGTTTGAAAATTTTCAAAGTCGTTAGTTGAGAACGTACTAAAATTACTCATAGTGCATATTTACCTTTAGGAAATGATGGCAAAAATTTCCTGTAAGGGTAATCGACATTCTTACAAGTGCTAACAAACATTTTTTTTTTGGTAATTAAATCTTGTTGTATTAATCACCAAAGGTATTTCTTTACAAAGCCATAGTTCAGCTATGCACAGCTGACTATCATCTATAAAAAAACTAGCTAACATCTATATTTACTATACCTATATTTCTAATTACAGAAGATAATGCAAAAGGTGTGTTCTAACTTTAGGGGGGCTCCGAACATGACATGTATAAGCAATGCTTCTGAGTAGATGTCCACTGGAACAGGATGTGTGATTGAACAATCTTGAGTTTCTCTCTAACCAAATATTATATAGCATTTCAGCAAAGACCATTTTGATCATTTGAGCTCGACCAGATTTCCCTTTAGACTTGGTTATGATCCACTGTATGTATTGCTCCCAATTCTGGTAATTGTCTTGAGTTACTCCAATCCACTACAAAGTTTGGTGTCTTAGCAAAGAAGTGAATGAGCATGAGTAGAACAGATGATCCCTAGTCTCCTTATCTTGTTGGCATAGTGTACATGTGTTATCCACATTGAGTTTCCACTGTTCCAGTCTATCCTTTGTAGGCAGCCTATTCTGTAATATCAGCTAGAGATTGAAGACTGCCTTAGGTCTAGCATAATTTTGGATAGTTAGGTTCTTCCACACTACTCTTGGCAATTGTCCAATCTGTTGTAAGTAAAGTTTCTTGATAGAACAAACTGGTTGTTGCAGCATCTGTGACTGCTGCAATGTAACAGTAGCAGCAATGATTTTCCTAACCATCCAACTGGCTTGGTTAGGAATGGTTAGGGACTGTAATTGTTGTTGTTTTATGTACACAGAATGAATCCATTTTATCCATAGAACATCTTTCTTGTTGGCCAAATCCCATCCAAGTTTGATGATTGCAACTTTGTTCCATAATAGCAGATTCATAATATTTAAACCCCCAGCAGACTTAGGTAGGCAGACCTTATCCCAGGCTACATATGATTTTTTGGATATGTTGACTGATCCTGTCCAAACATAGGATCTACAGACTGCATCCAGCATCTTTAGTATTTTTGAAGGAATAAGGAAAAGCTGAGCCCAATATGCTTGTATACCAAAAATGACTGACTGCACCAGTTGAACTCTCCCTGCATAGGATAATTTCCTAGCAGTCCAGGATGTGATCCTGGCAGTAACCTTATCCACCAATGGTTGCCATTGTAGTAATGACATTTTCTTGGTAGATAGACGAACTCCCAAATATTTGAAAGGTAACTCACCATATACATAACCAAGATGATTGACAATGTGGTGTTGAACATCAGGAGAAACACCTACAAAATAGACAGAACTTTTACTCAGGTTAGCAGTCATACCAGAAGCCTCAGTGAATTGAAAGAAGTATCTGAACATGGTTGTGACAGCCTTCAAGTCTCCTTTGGCAAATAACAGTAGATCATCTGCAAAGCTAAGATGAGTAATATTTAATCTTTTACAACCAGGATGGAATAAAAAGTCTGGATCTTTCTTTAGTTCCACAAGAGCCCTGCTAAGGTATTCCATCACTATAGCAAATAGGAAGGGAGAGACTGGGTCACCTTGTCTCAAGCCTTTAGCTGCTTGGAAGGGTACAGTAGTTTCACCATTAACCATGATTGTATAGCTTACTGTTTGGACACATTCCATAATCCACCTTATAAACCTGCCTGGGAAGTGTAAAGATTCCATCACTTGTTGCAAGAAGATCCACTCAACAGAATCATAAGCCTTCTGTAAGTCTATTTAATCATGCACCTAGGGGACACATGGGTTCTAGCATAGTGTTTGATCAGCTCATCTACTAAGATAACATTATCAGCAACCCTCCTTCCTGGAATGAAACCTGCCTGGGAATCACTAATTATATTAGCCATGCATTTCTGTAATCTGTTGGCCAGTATCTTAGATATTATCTTATATAGAACTGAACAACAGGAAATTGGTCGAAATTCCTTAACTGACTGTGGGTTAGGAACTTTAGGAATTAGTGTAAGGGAGGAACAATTAACTGGTTTATACATCTTACCTGATTGGAAGAACTCCAGAACTGCCCTGGTGATCTGATTACCAATGAGCCACCAGGTCTGTTTAAATAAAACAGCATTGTAGCCATCAATCCCTGGTGCTTTATGATCACCAATGTATTTTAGGCTATCTAATTTCATCAATAGACACATCTGCAGCTAGCTGCTGCTGCTGATAATGAGTGTGCTTTGGACAATTATCCATGTATGACCTATTAATTGCTGGTAGGGAGGCAGCTGATGACCCCATTAAAGACTTATAGAAGTTCATGATTTCATCTCTAATGTCATCTGGATTGGTAAGTTTGGTGCCTCCTGCAGTATCCAATTCAGTAATGCTTTTGTACTGATTCGTTTCTTTTAGCACAACATGAAAATAATTATTTTTGAGTCTCCCAGTTGTATCCATTTGGCTCTAGAGTTGGAGGATACTTTCTTCAATCAGTGACCACTTCTCCAGCTTCAATAACAAATCCCTTTCTTTAGACTGCAACTCATCAGCATATTGTAAACTCATCTGATGCTGGATGACTTTTAGTTCCTCCCTACTAGCTTCAATTTTCTGTGTGATGTTCTTAAATTCTCTAACATTTAGAGATTTTAGAACAGGTTTAAGTGCCTTGAGGTTGTTCCATATAATCTTAAGGGTTCCCTGATCAGAACTCCTCCAATGAGTCTTCATGATGTGTTGGAACTCCTTGTGATTAGCCCATGCATTATAGAATTTGAAAGGTGTCTTCCTGACAGTAATATCATCCTTCAAAGTAAGCACCATTGGATTATGATCATAGATTAAAGGAGGGTCATACACAGTCTGTACATGACTCTATTTAATCATCCAGTCATAATTACCAAATATTCTGTCCAATCTACTACAAACTCTCTCATTTCCAGTTTGTTTGTTGGTCCATGTATAGAAATCCCCTTTCCAAGGGAGCTCTGATAATTCAGCCAGTTGAATGCATTGAGTGAAGTCCAGAGTTTCAGCTTGCTTGACTTGAGTACATGACTGTCTGTCATTGACAGACAACACAACATTGAAGTCACCTGCAACCAGCCAAGGGTCAATAATACCAGTAGCAATGTTTTCAATGTGTTGCCACATTGTTCTTCTTTGGTCCAGACCATTAGAACCATAGACCACACTGAGAAGGCAGATCAGATCCCCTACAAGAGTGTGAACACTGCAATGAAGAGATTGGCCATCCTCCTGAATTCATGTGACACTAATCTTCTGAGGGTCCCATAAAATCCAGATTCTACCCCTTGGAGAATCTCTATAGTTAGCTAGCATACTCCAACCTGGAAGCACCAGATTAGATATTCTCCCTGCATTATTCTCCTTGACCTTTGTTTCTACCAGACTAACAAGACTAAATTTATTCTATCTAAAGTATTCTTTAGCTTATTTCTGTTTATATCTCTTATCGATCCCTCTAATATTCCAAACTACTAGTTTCATTTGGTATGACTAGGGCCCCCTACATCAGGGGGGTGAACTGTTCTACTAGCTGACACAGCTTGAAATCTGTTACTCAGTACCACAGGGGATAATGGGGGAAAGTTTGCAAGATTGAAAACTGGAGATTGCACCTGCTTGCCCTTATCTACCAGAGTGAAACCTTCTGTGCCATCCAAAGGACCAGCATCCTTAGGAGGTATTGCATTCTGCCTTGGAACTAACTGTTGGTTGGGGTTCTCCACAGGTTGTATATCATTCTGAATTGGCACTTTAACTCTCCACTCCTGGGTAATTCTAGGTTTTTGTATAGGTTGAGGGGGTTTAGGAATGGTCAGGAAGTTATGACCTACCATGAGGCACTTCTCACAATATGTTGGCTTCCAGTCATATGTCACTTCCTGTACAAATTTCTTGCCATTAGGATCAATAAGTTCAATCTCACTAGGCAGAGGCTTAGATACATTAACCTCAATAAGCATGCGTGCAAAAGAGATCCCAGTCTGTTTGGTAGTACACTCATCAGCAAAAATAGGTTTGCCAAGAACACTGGCAATCCTACACAAAGACCTACTACCCCAACATGACATAGGAAGCCTAGGAACATAACCCGCAAAGGAATATCATTAGGGAAAGCAGCTGTGAAGTCGAAATCAGGAGTCCATTATTTCAAGACCATAGGTCTGTTAGCTATGGAATATGGACCAGCACATATGACCTCTTTAGCATCTTCCATGGCTTGAAATTTAGCTACATAATAACCCTCCTCATGGTAGTAGAGATCTGGCTCTGGAATATGAGACCAGTGTAGACTAATGAAAAGTTTCATAGCATTATAACCTGGACCAGTCCCCAACACAAAAATCACTAGAGAACATTTCCATTTCTGCTCTTCCTCCTCTACTTCCTCTTTCAGTAATTGGCCTACAGGTTTGCCATCAAGGATAGTAGGTGGTATATACTCCAGTGCCATGCCATTCGAGGCAAATCTGTTCTTTTGGAAAAGATTTGCCCACACTTTGGTTCCTTCATTGGTCACCTTCACTGTTTCAGGGTCAGGTGGTTGGACTGATGTCTGCATGTGGTCATTACCTCCATCGCCTTGTATAATCTGAGGTTGAGGAAGCTCCGTAACTTCTGTTTGTTCAGAAACCTCCTCTGGTTGCTTCAATGGAACAGTACTCAATGGAACAGTTACCGGATTTGGACCTTCTTCACTGGGAACAGTTTGTGGGTGATTTATTGTTGAGATGATGTGATCGATTGTTGTAATTGGTATTTTACGAGGCCTACCCCTACCGCGACCTTTGCCTCTCGCCATGAAAACCAGCTCGGCGACGTTAACTAACGTGCGCCGAGACTGGCGGAGAAGATGAGGGAATGAAACAGTAAAGTTAGAGAGAAGGGAGAGCTTCTCTCTCTAAACTTCTTTGCCAATAGTATTATCTTAACTTACACAATATTTGACTTAGCTAATTATTGGTCTTAAAGTACTTGGTTTTGGGCTCTAAATTTGACTTCACATTTTGACCTACTTAAAATTAGAGCAGCAAAATGACACCTTCACATATTACCGTTACAATAAAAGAAAGAATGAAAAGGAAAGGTGTTGGAAAATAAAGCTAACTTGTCTGGTCATTTTTAAAGCCTATTCATTTATTAATGTGACATACGTGGTATTCCATCTACCAAAAACTTTTGAGGACAGTGGAAGAAAAGTTTGCTTGTGGGGGGGTCTGTCTCTCATAAAATTAGGCTTGTTATTGTACCTTAGCTATAATGTTTAGTATTAAAAAGAGTCAAAAGAAGAAAAAAAAGAGTCAAAAGAATCGGCAATTTGAAAACTAAGTAGGTCCCAAACGATATTATTTTCAGCATTTCTAACTTAGTAATGGAAAATCTTTAATAAGCAGCAGTAAAAATTTAGATTAATTAAGACAATGAATTTCAAATATTTAATAATTAAAAAAATAGCCCGATATACTTAATATAGTATAATTAACCTAAATATAAAAATAATATTTTTATATAACAACTATTTAGTGTTACAACCCATATCCATTCGCGTTCGTTCATGTCATATGTTAGTTAACATAAATCCAAGAAGGAATTATCCTTGAGATGATAAGAAGTTAATCTTATTGATCTTAAGTGATACAAGGGTGTATAAGGGTGATTAACAAGTATTAGAAGTTAAACGAATCAAGGATCTTGTAACTCGTATTTTCGGATAAACTTGTAGGTGATTAATACCCTCAAGAGGTCATGTTTTAAGGTATTTGAATCATATAATATCCTTTTCATAGTCTTGAAGTCAAACGAGTTATGAAACAAAAGTCGACAAAAGTTGTCACAACTTGGGTTCAAAATTTTACTTAAACATCAGGTCAAATATTTCTAAACTTTTCTCCCAATTTACAAGGAATTATGGGGTGATCTACCCACCAAATAAAATATCTATGAGTCTAGTTTTTAACTCATTAAACCGTTTATCAATACGACATCGGAATAGAGAGATATAGCTATTTTCGTGAGACTGCGCAAGCTGCTAGGTGACAAGTAGGTGTGTCACCTATTTGTTAAAATGATAGCCCAAAAAAGAGAAATTTTGGGTGGGCTATTGAGCCCATTTAAAGGGTTATCTCCTCAAATATAACCCTCAATATATCTCACAAAAATTCAGATCAAAACCCCTGCAAACCACCTCCCAAAAATCCCACACAAACCCTAATCGATTTTCATTCTCTTACAAGTTCTAATTGAGGTTAAAATCAAGTGTTTGAAGAACCAAGGGAAGGGCTTAGATATCCAATGATTAAGGTAATATTATTGCTCTATTTTATACATTTTGTCTTCTATGAACTCATGGTAATTCGTTCTATACATGTAAGAACTCACGGGATGGTGATTGGAAGCCGTGAGTTTGAGTTATTCACTTGTAACAGGCTGTTTTGTCTTGCTGTTGGGCTGTGTGTTTTACTACTATTTTGTGAAGTTTTGGAAGTGGAGGGGTGTGGAGAAACACCATATATATTTAGGGTTGTGGGCTGATAGTTCTTCGTAACATTTCTGGTTTATTTGACACGACTACAGTGGTCGTCGTATGTGTAATGTAATTAGATTGCGCGTGGACTGTTTTGGGAGGCTCAATATGATTATTATTGATGTTGTTTAGGCTGTTTGGTGATTGTTTTGAATGGTGTGAAGTCATATATATAGGGGAAGTGTTGTCCGTTTCACCGTAAAATAGGTTGTGATTGATACATAATAGTCATGTCGCTTAAATGATAACGATAGTATCGTTTCTCTTACTGTAGACTAAGGAGTTGTGATAATTGTGTAGCTTGAGATTGGAAAAGTATATACAAGGTATGTAAGGCTATCCATTTCCTTCTTTTGCACGACTCTGATTGTACATAATGTAATGAACGAGCTTCCAAAGATACTCTATTCTTAGAAACTAGCAGTACTTACATTGTTTCCCATCTTATGGAACGACTGAGGGGAAACTAGCAGTACTTACTTCTCTTATTCTTATGTTATCAATGTTCTTGGTACTTCCTGATTCTTATAAGGTTCATAGTGAAGCGTTAGTCCTAATAACATATACAAAGGATACTGACTTTATGTCACTCTGAAAGGTCTAGAATGTGTTTCCATGAGTCGAGCATGCATTATATATATATATATATACTATTTTACTCTACCGAGCCACGCTATAACCGGCTGGGTACGGCACCTACTGTGCAATCACTGATCAGTTGGGTTTTACCGAGCTCCACGTGGCCGGGTATGATTCTACCGAGCCTTATGATGGCCGGGTACGATATGATGATGATGATACCCACAGAGGCATATGTTTTAACAATTTATGTATTTAAACATGTGTATCATGCATTTCATGTAGCCCTTAGAGGTACTCAGATGTTACAGGTTGTATATTCTCTATCCATGCTTATATTACTGCTCATATTTATGGTTCCTGCCTTACATAATCAGTACTTTATTCGTACTGACGTCCTTTTGTTTGTGGACGCTGCATGTGGTGTTGCAGGTCCTGATAGACAGGCAAGTGCAGCTTGTTAGAAACTACGCTTAACGCTAGAGGGGGGGTGAATAGCGTTTTAATGAAATTTAGCGTTTTCTTGCGGAATTTAAATTTTACAGGAAGTAAATAAGTGCAATAAAAATAACTTACACAAGGATATATCCTGGTTGGCCACAACAGTGGTTAGTCCAGTCCCCGAGAGACTCTCTCGAGATTTTCTACTAACTTGTTAAGCTTACGGGTGCTTAACAAACCTTTACAGTTGCTCGGAGATACAATCTCAAAGACTTCACTTGCTCGGAGGTTCCTCACCTCAAAGACTTCACTTGCTCGGGGATACAATCCCAAAGACTTCACTTGCTCGGGGATACAATCCCAAAGACTTCAACAGAGGAAGCACAAGTTCCTCAACACAAGAGAATCAAAATTCTCTTACAAGTATTTGAAATACTTGAACACTCACTTAACAAAGGTACTCCTTGATGAGTAGATATGAGTAAAATAATACGCTCAAGATCACAACAACTTTGAACAATAATATGGCTCTCAAAAGCTTTATGAAATGAGTAGAAAATGATGAACAATTGAATGAAAGCTTAAAGCAATGTAATGATCAGTTAGTGTATGTTGTTGTGTTTAAAACACTGAGTTGAAGCTTTATTTATAGGTGCAAAACTTGGTCTTACCGTTGTCTAATTGCCAATTAAGAATTGCTGAATTTACTCAGTGACAATCGATTGTCAAGACCGAACAATCGATTATCTGCCAGTCAGATCAAAAATCAATCCCAGATTTTACGCTTAATAATCGATTACTTACAATCCATAATGGATTACTGGCAAAATTCAAATTCAGATAATCGATTATACCAAATCCATAATCGATTACTTCAGCAACGTTCCAAAAATCATTTACAGATTTTAATCAAAAACATCGATTATAGCAAATCAATAATCGATTACCTCATTAACGTTTTAAAAATTATTTCCGGATTTTGAGCAAAACATCGATTACAGAAAACCAATAATCGATTACTTTGAGGTATTTGAAAATCATTTGACAATGGTCAGCTTGTCCCTTGCAACAATCGATTACTTGTCATTTTCTGAAAATCTCAAATCACACTGTTTCAAGCCAAAGTTTTTGCGACTAAGTATAAACTTTGACAATCGATTGTTGGACATAGGCAATCGATTGTTAAACCCAGTTAACTCAACATAATCGATTACTATTAGTTACTAATCGATTACTTAAGTAATTTTAAAATCACTGGGAGACATCAACTCAACATAATCGATTACCATTAGTTCATAATCGATTATTCTGAGTATTGGAAAACTTTACCTCATCAATAATCGATTGTCATTAGTTCACAATCGATTATCTTGCAGATTTGGAAAAACCTGATGTTAACTGTCTTATTCACAATCGATTATCATTAGTTCATAATCGATTGTCATGCAGTCTTGGCTTATAAACAATCGATTATCATAAGTACATAATCGATTATTCTTAGCCCAGATTTCTGAGGTATGTTTAGAAAACATTTTGTCTAATGTAAATATGCATCATTTGAAATCATTTGATACAGAAATAAGTATGCATGATTTTGGAAAATAGTTTTATGAGAGAAGCCATGTTATGGAGTCAAGTTATAGGATCAAGATCACATTTAAGAATAACTCAATAATAACAATTAAAAACAACGTCTTGAGCTTCAATCTCAACATTTGTGCTCTTGTACTTGAACTCCGTCATATATCAATTTGTGCTTTGTTTGTCATTCATCAAAACCTACAAAAGAATACACGTTTAGTATATCGCATTGAGAACGTGTTTCCAACAATTTCCCCCTTTTTGATAATGGCAAACATTAAGCGGGATATGCAATTTTTGACAAATAATATTGACGATTCAAGACAAGTAACAAGTATGCATATTTGTTCTTGTTCCCCCTCAATTAAAGAATTCCCCCTCAATTTTAGCTTAGAAGCAATTTAGCAATGTAGAGGTGGTGCATACCCGTTAACCCCGTTATCCCGTTATCTTCCCCCTTTTGCCATTAGCAAAAAAATAGTAAGGAAAGATACACAAAGACGAAATAAAACAAGGTTTATTTATTGAAAATTAAAGGGGTACAGCGGAGGGACATCCAACAATACAATTAAAAACAAAAAAAACAATACAATATCAATTATCTCCGTCACGATCCGCCTCGTCATCCGGCGCAGCTTCAAAGGGAATGAGACCCGCATAGGGATAATGGACATGGTCAAAATAACCATGGATCTCGTGTGTCAACTGAGAGAGCTGGTCGGATATAGTTTGGAGAGTGGGCTCCTGAGATGGACGAGCACGACGGGCAGGACGGGTAGGAGGAGGAGCTGGAGCATGATCACCATCATGATGGAAGGATGATTCCGAGATTTCCCAGATTTTGGTACTCCTTTTGAGAGGACCATTTTCAGTGACAAATCCGGATGCTTTAAGAAAATTCATGATGAGGAGAGAATAAGGGGCATGTTATCGGCGACGGCATCGAGCATGTGCATTTTAATGAGCCGACACCAATTGATCTTGGCTCCAGTGACAATGGCATGTAAGAGCTTGGAGTCCTCTTGGGATATGGTGGTATGATTGTGCCTACGAGGTCTTAGGACACGGGTGATGAAGTAGAGGAGAAATCGATAATTTGGGTCCATGCCCGAGATGGTAGGACGACGAGAAGAAGCTTGATCATAAGAGATTCCGGCTTGGCGGAAAAGAATGGATTCATCAAAGAGAGAGCCGGCCTCATCAATATACCGGATAAGATCTTCACCATCGTTTGGAATGCGGGCGATGGTGTGAAGGTTCTCGTCAGAGAGGAGAATGTGAATGCCATTGATGGAGGTGACCACCTCACCATCTTCATCTTTGTGAAGATTTGAATAGAATGCTTCAACTAAAGTTGTGTTAATATGAGGATGGGTAAGGAGCAAGAAATCATAGAGTTGACACTCTTTGAGCATGTTGGCGGCAGGGGCGAAAGGTTCAAGGAGCTTGCTTGTTGAGAAGCGAGGAGGAAGAATAAATCGCTTCTCAAACTTGGAGAGAAACCTAGAAAGTTCAGCTTGAGTTTCGAAGAACAAAACGGACCCGTCTTCATATGGGAAGTTTAGAGGAGGAGGGACTGTTGAGGCTGAGGCACCTTGCCTGGAACGAGAACGTTTGGAGGAGCGTCCAGACATATTGGAAAATTTTTACTGCTGAATTTTTGAGACTAAGATGCAAGGAATTGACCTTTGATTTTTAGAAATGGTGCTTGAGTGAGTGAGAATGATCCTATATGAGGGCTATTTATAGGAGAAGGAGTGATCAGCCATTTACTAAAGATACCTGCTGAAAATTGAAAGTTGGAACAGTCAAAAATGGTAAGAAATAAATTTACTGACCGTTAGATAATCGATTATTTGGCAGAGATAATCGATTGTATTTACTGTTGGATTGAATTTTGAAACTGACAAATCGATTTAAGAGACAAACGGTAAAAAAATTTGAATGAGATAATCGATTATCAACACAAAATAATCGATTATGGAGCATTTATGTCCTGACAGCAATCGATGTTGGAGCCAAACGGTAACAAAGTTTAAACAAGAAATAATCGATTGTCAATTTTGGTAATCGATTATTATTGAAATATGGTTGATACAGAGAACTCGGAGAATTTCTGAATATGACAACTAATCGATTATAGGAAGAAATAATCGATTGTCTGGAAAAGTATTGCTGAATGACTGAGACGGAAATCGATTATGCAATATAAGGAGTTAACAAATTAAACACATTGGCATAATAAAACTAATCAGTCGAAACAATCGATTATTGATACTGATAATCGATGTACTGCACAGTAGATAATCGATTATTTTCTTGGGATAATCGATTGCGGTGTGCTAAGACTTCATAATTTATCTTACCTTTGGGGAAGTACCTGCAAAATGGAATTAAACGTCTCCGACGCTCAAGTCAGTAATTTATACTGACGTGAATAAATTACACTAGTGTTATCAAGTGATATCGTGAACTCTTAAGAATTGTGTCCTAGAGTGTTCTTAAGAGAGTTTCGGGTACTTACCTTTCCTCCGACGTCGCCAATTACCTGATCAAGAGGGTGATCTTTGATCGTCCTCCATTCATTTTGTTCTTTTGTTTCACTCCCCAAATGTGGAGCTTCTTCCGTTGATTGTTCCACAATTTCATCATTGATTTCCTTCGATGCCTTTTCTTGTATTTTGTTTTTCAAATTGCTTAACATATCAACCGATCTGAATATGATTGTTTCCAAATATGACGCTTCCTCCTTCTTTGTGCTCTAGTTCAAGGGATTTGGATTCATCTCCCGTCATGTGTTTGGAGCATCCACTATCAAGGTACCATAGTACGCTTGATCCCTTCAAGCACACCTACAAAACAAATTAATTTTCTTTGGGTACCCATGCCATCTTGGGTCCTTGAGGGTTAGGCATATTGTAATAATATGTTTGAGTAGCATGTCTATGACGAGTAAAACATGCGGGAGCAATATGACCAATGCGTCTACAATAATGACATGTCACATTCGGATTATGCATTCGTCTAGGTTCATAGTAGCTAGATGAATGAAGGTTGCTTACCTTATTTTGAACGCTATCATTTCTCCTACTTTGATCTCTAGGATGGGTAGTGTTTCTAGAGTGATGATATCTAGGTTGAGGACCATTTTGGGGTCTTCTAGGAGGTTCACAATTTTGCCTAAAATATGCATCATGTCTATGGTGACTATTTCTAGGCGGAGGGTCATTTCTTGGTCTAGCATGCAAATTTGTTCTAGGATAGCTATTTCTAGGATACACATTTTTGTTGTTGTTCCTAGGTTGAGCTATAGGTTTTTGAGGTTTAGCATCAACCTTTTCTTCATTTTTAAAACCTATTCCGTGCTTAGTTGATTTTAGGTTATCAAGAACAACATTCAAGTTTTTATGCGAGGAATTAAACTTATCTAGTGTGCCTTTAAGTCTACCTACTTCATTCTTAAGGTTCACACAAGAAACACAACCTTTAGTAGAACTTTCAGGTTTGTCGGCACTTCTCTTTCCATAAAACTTGTTTTGTTCGTGTAGCTTCTCATTTTCCAAAACCAGTTTTTCTAATTCCTTTTCTTTTAAAGAAATCTGTTTTTGAAAATCCGTTTCTTTTAGAGAAGCGTTTTCTCTTAAGCTAGTGACAGTTTTTGAAGCCTTTAAAAATTCAGTATATAACTCATCAAAAGCATTACGCATTTCATCAAGTGAAAAGTTTTCAGACGAAATTTGACGTACCTCATTTTGGTTGTCTTCTTGTGCCATGAGACAAAGGTTTGCAGCTTCGTCGTTTTCTTCTTCACTTGATTCATCTCCGGAGTCGCCTCCCCACGAGATATATGCCCGTTGCTTTTTAAAGGATTTCTTCTCCTTTTTGATGTTTGGGCAATTTGTTTTGATGTGTCCAGTTTCTCCACATTCATAGCATTTTATTTGCTCACCTTGTTTTTTCCCTTTGCGCTCATATTCCTTGCGCATAAACTTTTGGAATCTTTTAATGACTAATCCAAACTCGTTGTCTTCTTCCTCTTCAATCTTTGGTTGGCTTGTGCTTGCTTTTAGAGCAATCTTTTGCCTTCTTTGATCATCAACAAACGGGTTAAGAATAGTAGATTCATAGGTTTTAAGATTACCTCTTAGTGCGTCGATGGTGACGTTTGAGACTCCAATTGATTCTTGGATAGCATCGGCTTTGGATCGCCATGCCGGTGTGAGGCTTCTAAGAACTTTTCGAACAAGTTCTCTATCCGTGAACGTCTTCTTGAGGACGTGTAGATCATTTACTATTGTTGAAAAACGCTCAAACATCTCATCTACTTTTTCTCCTTCCTTCATATGAAACAATTCGTAAGCATGAGTAAGAAAATCAACTTTTGCTTCTCTTACCTGGTCAGTCCCTTCGTAAGTGACTTCTAATTTGTCCCACATTTCTTTTGCTGTTTTGCAACATCAAAGTTTCCTGTAATCGTTAGCGTTAATAGCACAATACAATAAATTTACAGCTTTATAATTATTTTGAATCATTCTATTGTCCTCTGTGGTGTACTCCTCTTCGGATTTGGGAATCCATTTGCCTTCCACTTTCTTGACTGGAATTTCATTTCCCTTTGTGTACACCTTCCAAAGGTAGGGACAATTTGACCGAATGAAGATTTCCATCCTCTCCTTCCAGTATGAGTAATTTGTGCCATTGAATAGAGGAGGTCGTGTAGGGCATTGTCCTTCTTCAATTCCTGCAAAAGAATCTAGAGTAGAAGCCATGGATGGTTCTCTCAAACTGTTAAGTTTTACAGAGAGTTGGGCTCTGATACCAATTGTTAGAAACTACGCTTAACGCTAGAGGGGGGGGTGAATAGCGTTTTAATGAAATTTAGCGTTTTCTTGCGGAATTTAAATTTTACAGGAAGTAAATAAGTGCAATAAAAATAACTTACACAAGGATATATCCTGGTTGGCCACAACAGTGGTTAGTCCAGTCCCCGAGAGACTCTCTCGAGATTTTCTACTAACTTGTTAAGCTTACGGGTGCTTAACAAACCTTTACAGTTGCTCGGAGATACAATCTCAAAGACTTCACTTGCTCGGAGGTTCCTCACCTCAAAGACTTCACTTGCTCGGGGATACAATCCCAAAGACTTCACTTGCTCGGGGATACAATCCCAAAGACTTCAACAGAGGAAGCACAAGTTCCTCAACACAAGAGAATCAAAATTCTCTTACAAGTATTTGAAATACTTGAACACTCACTTAACAAAGGTACTCCTTGATGAGTAGATATGAGTAAAATAATACGCTCAAGATCACAACAACTTTGAACAATAATATGGCTCTCAAAAGCTTTATGAAATGAGTAGAAAATGATGAACAATTGAATGAAAGCTTAAAGCAATGTAATGATCAGTTAGTGTATGTTGTTGTGTTTAAAACACTGAGTTGAAGCTTTATTTATAGGTGCAAAACTTGGTCTTACCGTTGTCTAATTGCCAATTAAGAATTGCTGAATTTACTCAGTGACAATCGATTGTCAAGACCGAACAATCGATTATCTGCCAGTCAGATCAAAAATCAATCCCAGATTTTACGCTTAATAATCGATTACTTACAATCCATAATGGATTACTGGCAAAATTCAAATTCAGATAATCGATTATACCAAATCCATAATCGATTACTTCAGCAACGTTCCAAAAATCATTTACAGATTTTAATCAAAAACATCGATTATAGCAAATCAATAATCGATTACCTCATTAACGTTTTAAAAATTATTTCCGGATTTTGAGCAAAACATCGATTACAGAAAACCAATAATCGATTACTTTGAGGTATTTGAAAATCATTTGACAATGGTCAGCTTGTCCCTTGCAACAATCGATTACTTGTCATTTTCTGAAAATCTCAAATCACACTGTTTCAAGCCAAAGTTTTTGCGACTAAGTATAAACTTTGACAATCGATTGTTGGACATAGGCAATCGATTGTTAAACCCAGTTAACTCAACATAATCGATTACTATTAGTTACTAATCGATTACTTAAGTAATTTTAAAATCACTGGGAGACATCAACTCAACATAATCGATTACCATTAGTTCATAATCGATTATTCTGAGTATTGGAAAACTTTACCTCATCAATAATCGATTGTCATTAGTTCACAATCGATTATCTTGCAGATTTGGAAAAACCTGATGTTAACTGTCTTATTCACAATCGATTATCATTAGTTCATAATCGATTGTCATGCAGTCTTGGCTTATAAACAATCGATTATCATAAGTACATAATCGATTATTCTTAGCCCAGATTTCTGAGGTATGTTTAGAAAACATTTTGTCTAATGTAAATATGCATCATTTGAAATCATTTGATACAGAAATAAGTATGCATGATTTTGGAAAATAGTTTTATGAGAGAAGCCATGTTATGGAGTCAAGTTATAAGATCAAGATCACATTTAAGAATAACTCAATAATAACAATTAAAAACAACGTCTTGAGCTTCAATCTCAACATTTGTGCTCTTGTACTTGAACTCCGTCATATATCAATTTGTGCTTTGTTTGTCATTCATCAAAACCTACAAAAGAATACACGTTTAGTATATCGCATTGAGAATGTGTTTCCAACAATTCCCCCACCACAGTAGGCTGTCTAGTTCATCGGTGATTGGCGTGCTCCCTTCTCCGGACTTGCCGTGGTCTTGGTATGCATTTTTGTTATAGACATTATGGGTATGTCAGGGCCCTGTTCCGGCTATGTTGCAGAACATATGTTCCTTTAGAGGCTCATAGACAGGTGTCGGCTCATGTATAGTTTGGAATGCCTTGTTGGTTGGGTATTGTTGTATAGTCTTTCATGGTATCGTGGTAGCTCGTACCTTATATATATAGTTTCTTGATTGTCTGGCCACTCCATGTTATATATGTTTATGCCATCGTCTTTTATTGTTAGTTGTCTGTGATCCATGGATACCATTAATATAGATCTCGTTTGCCCTAACAGATAATAAAGAAGGTTAGGTAAAATGTATGTTGGTGCACGGCAGGTATGGCCGGGTGCTAGTCATGGCCCTCCAGTTTGGGTCATGACAAACTTGGTATCAAAGCCGGTCTGTCCTAGGGATTGTCTATGAGCCGTGTCTATTAGAGTCTTGATTGTGGATGTGTACCGCGCCACTTTTATAATCAGGAGGCTACAGGACATCTAGGGTTGTTACCTTCTTCCTGAATCTATATCGTGCATAGAGTGGAGTCCAAAGTGTTTGTCTCTAATATTTACCTTGTTTTCTTTCAGCAATGCATTCGACTAGGAAGCAAACAATTAGTAGACAGCTTGATTCAGCTGCGGGAGAGGGTACCAGTCAGGTGTCCCAAGCCAGAGTAAGCCAAAGTGAAGCTCAGAGTGAGATGCCGTCTCATACCTCATCTACTCCATCTCCTTCAGAGGATATTAGGAGGAACCTAACACCTCTAGTTCCTCCGTCTGGCACTACATACCAGGATATGCGGAGTGCTTTGCAGTTATTGACTAGCTTAGTAGCTGCTCAGGCTCAGAGGCAGAATACAAGTGCTGCTGATAAACCAGTTAGTACGAGAGTTCGTGATTTTATTAATTTAGACCCTCCAGTGTTTACCGGATCGAACCCCAAGGAGGACCCACAGACTTTTATTGACCAGGTTCATCGTACATTGCGGGTTATGCATGTTTGTGATACAGAGGCAGTAGAGTTGGCTTCTTATCGGCTACGAGATTTAGCAGTTCTCCGGTATGATAGTTGGGAGAGATCCAAGGGTCTGAACGCTCCTCCACCTGTGTGGAAGGAATTTTATGAGGCCTTTCTTCGTCACTACTTTCCAGTTGAGATACGACGAGCTAGAGTTGATAAGTTCTTGAACCTTAGACAAGGTAATATGAGTGTGCGAGGGTACAATATGTAGTTTGATTCTTTAGCAAGGTATGCTCCCCAGATGATAGCCGAGATGAGTGATAGGGTGAATCTGTTCATGAATGGGTTGGTACCACATATGATAAATGAGTGCACGACAGCCTCCTTGGTGGATGGCATGGATATTTCCCGTATTCAAGCTTATACCCAAACCCTAGAGGATCGTAAGCGCCAGCAGAGGGCAGATAGGGAGCAGGATAGGGGCCAACATATAGGGCGAGATTTGAAAGGTATCCTGATGACTTCAGAGGCAGTGTCAGGCCCCATTCTTCGAGGAATTCGGCGCCACCTGCAGCTAGTGCTCCTCCACAGTTTCAAAGACCACGATATGATCGATCCTATTCTAGTCCAGGCCAGAGTTTGCGGGTATCTAGCTCACAACATCACAGGGATACTAGTCATATGAGACCCCAACACCACGTTGTGATTAGTGTGGTAAGGCCCACTTTGGACTGTGTCGTCGCGGTTCTAATGCGTGTTATTCTTTAGGATAGCATGGCCATATGATGCAGGATTGTCCTAACATAGGAGGTGGCTCAGCCAACAGGTTTTGGGTCTGGTTCTTCCTCATCAGTTCGACCTCCAGCACGGGGTTTTCAGCAGTCTACAGGTCGTGGTAGAGGTAAAGGTGTAGGGCCGAGTTTGAATGGTGCTCAAAGTCGAACCTATGCTCTAGTAGGTCGACAGGATCTCGTGTCATCTCCAGATGTTATTACAGGTATATTGTCTATATTTTCTTTATGATGTATGCGCGCTGATTGAACCGGAATCCACATTATCATATGTTAAACCCTTTGTGGCTAATAAATTTGGCGTTGAACCTGAATTGATAAGTAAACCCCTTGCGGTATCTACTCTAATAGGAGATTCTATGATTGGTTGATTTCGATGTGATAATGGGGATGGACTGGTTGTCCTCATGCTATGCAAATGTTGATTTTCGTACAAAGATTGTTAGGTTTCAATTTCCTGGTGAACCCATCATTGAATGGAAGGGGAATATTGCTACACCAAAAGGTAGGTTTATTTCCTATCTTAAGGAAAGGAAAATAATCTCAAAAGGTTATATTTATCTCGTTCGCGTTAGGAATGTGGAAGCAAAGCCGCATACTCTACAATCAATCCCCGTGGTTAGTGAATTTCCAGATGTTTTCCCAGATGAAGTGCCAGGCCTTCCTCCTGAAAGGGAGATTGAGTTTAGTATTGATGTGTTACCTGAAACTCAACCGATCTCTATCCCTCCATACCGAATGGCTCCAGCAGAGTTGCGAGAGTTGAAGGTGCAGCTGAAGGACTTGCTGGATAAGGGCTTCATTAGGCCTAGCACTTCACCTTGGGGTGTGCCAGTTCTATTCGTGCAGAAGAAAGACGGGTCGTTATGGATGTGTATCGACTATCGACAATTGAATAAGTTTACTATAAAGAACAAGTATCCACTTCCAAGAATTGTCGACTTGTTTGACCAACTTCAGGGTGCTAAGTATTTCTCCAAGATTGACTTACGTTCAGGGTATCATCGGGTGAGGGTTAAGGAGAAGGATATTTCAAAGATGGCCTTCCGGACAAGATTTGGGCAGTTTGAGTTCTTGATGATGTCGTTCGGACTAACAAATTCCCCAGCAGCTTTTATGGGTCTCATGAATACAGTATTCAGGACCTGCCTTGATGTGTTCGTGATTGTATTCATTGATGACATTCTGGTGTATTCTCATTCAGAGGCGGAACATGCGGGACACTTGCGTATAGTATTACAGATGCTTGAGGATCGTAAGTTATATGCTAAGCTCTCTAAATGTGAATTCTGGATGAACTCAGTAGCATTCCTTGGCCATGTGATATCTGACGAGGGTATCTGTGTCGACACTCAGAAGAGCGATGCAGTAAAGAATTGGCCGAGACCTACAACACCATCAGAAGTCTGTATCTTCCTGGGGGTAGCAGGATATTATAGGCGATTTGTAGAAGGGTTTTCCTCCATATCAGCACCATTGACTAAGATAACACAAAAAGCTACCAAGTTCCAATGGTCTGAGACTTGTGAGCATAGTTTTCAGGAACTGAAAAATCTATTAACATCCACACCAGTGCTCACTCTCCCTGAAGAAACAGAAGGATATGTGGTATATTGTGATGCCTCGGGTGTAGGCTTGGGGTGTGTATTGATGCAATGTGGAAAGGTGATTGCTTATGCATCAAGACAATTGAAGAAGCATGAAAAGAATTACCTGACCCATGATTTGGAATTGGCTACAGTAATATATGCTTTGAAGATATGGCGTCACTACCTATATGGCATCCATGTTGACATCTACGTAGATCATAAGAGTTTACAATACATCTTCAAGCAGAAAGAGTTGAATTTGAGGCAACGTAGGTGGCTTGAATTACTGAAAGACTACGACATCGAGATATTGTATCATCCCAGTAAGGCCAATATTGTGGCAGACGCTCTCAGCCGTAAGTAAATGGGAAGCTTAGTACACATTGAGGCAAGTAGATGGGGGTTGACTAAAGAGCTTTATCAGCTAGCCAATATGAGAATCAGATTATTAGACTCTGATGATGGAGGTGTTAAAGTACATAATACATCTGAATCATCTTTGCTAGCCGAGGTAAAAGCATGGCAATATGAAGATCCTATCTTAGTATGATTGAGAGAGAGCATTCAACAGTGTAAAATTACGGCTTTTGAGATCGGAGGAGATGGGGCACTGAGATACCAAGTCCGATTATGTGTGCCTAATGTGTGGTAGGGTTGAGAGAAAAGATTATGATTGAGATTCATCAATCCCGATATTATATCCATCCCGGCTCGACAAAGATGTATCATGATGTCAGGGAGCAGTATTGGTGGGATATCATAAAGAAGTCTATTGCAGAATTTGTAGTCCAGTGTCCCAATTGTCAACAAGTAAAGATAGAACATCATAAACCCGGTGGATTGCTTCAGAATATAGAGATCCCGACCTGGAAATGGGAGGTTATTAATATGGACTTCGTTATTGGATTACCTCTCTCTTATCATAAGTTTGATTCCATCTGGGTGATTGTTGATTGACTTACAAAATGTGCCCATTTTCTGCCAGTTAAGACAACTTACGCGGCTAAAGATTATGCAAAGTTGTATACAAGGAAATTGTTAGGCTCCATGGTGTGCTGGAATCTATTATATCAGACCGAGGAACTCAATTTACGGCTAACTTTTGGAGGTCTTTTCAGAGGGGTTTAGGCACACAAGTGAATCTCAGCACTGCATTTCATCCACAGACAGACAGACAGGCTGAACGTACTATTCAAACAGTGGAAGATACGCTACGAGCATGTGTTTTAGATTTTAAGGGAAATTGGGATGACCATCTACAGCTCATAGAATTCGCCTACAATAATAGCTACCATTCCAGTATTAAAATGGCCCCATATGAGGCACTATACGGGAGAAGATGTAGATCACTAGTTGGATGGTTTGAAATCAGTGAAACAGAATTATATGGGCCAGATTTGATTCACCAAGCCATTGAGAAAGTGAAGGTGATACATGAACGATTGAGAACGGCACAAAGCAGGCAAAAGTCTTATTCCGATGTCCGACGTTGTGATTTGGAATTTGAGGTTGGTGATTGGGTTTTCCTGAGGATCTCACAATGAAGGGTGTTATGTGTTTTGGGAAGAAAGGTAAACTGAGTCCAAGGTATATCGGTCCATATAAAATTCTTCAACGAATTGGAAAAGTTACTTATGAGTTGGAATTTCCATCCGAATTGGAAATTGTCCACCCGGTATTTCATGTATCTATGTTGAGAAAATGTATAGGAGACCCTTCTCGAGTTGTCCCTATCAAAGATGTACAAGTTACAGAGGATTTATCATATGAAGAAGTGCCAGTGGCTATATTAGATCGGCAAGTCCGCAAGCTGAGAACAAAAGATGTAACTTCCATCAAAGTATTGTGGAGGAACAAAAATATGGAAGAAATGACATGGGAAGCGGAAGAAGAGATGGAGTCTAAATACCCTTACCTATTCCAGAATGATGATAACAAGGATGTTGGTGGCACGCAGTATACATTGGAAAGATAAAATGGCTTTATGAGGTAAGAATAACTTGAAAACACTCTTCCTTAATACAAAATGGTGAGATGATAACATAAATCCAAGAAGGAATTATCCTTGAGATGATAAGAAGTTAATCATATTGATCTTAAGTGATACAAGGGTTTATAAAGGTGATTAACAAGTATTAGAAGTTAAACGAATCAAGGATGTTGTAACTTGTATTTTCGGATAGACCTATAGGTGATTAATACACTCAGGTCATGTTGTAAGGTATTTGAATCATATAATATCCTATTCATAGTCTTGAAGTCAAACGACTTATGAAACAAAAGTCGACAAAAGTTGTCACAACTTAGGTTCAAAACTTTACTTAAACATTACAACAAATGTTTCTAAGATTTTCTCCCAATTTACAAGGAATTATGGGGTTATCTACCCAGCAATTTAAATATCTATGAGTATAGTTTTCAACGCATTAAACCGTTTATCAATACGACATCGGTGTAGAGAGATATAGCTATTTTCGTGAGACTGCGCAAGCTGCTAGGTGACAAGTAGGTGTGTCACCTACTTGTTAAAATGATAGCCAAAAAAAGGTAAATTTCGGGTAGGATATTGAGCCCATTAAAAGGGTTATATCTTGAAATATAACCCTCAATATAACTCACAAAAATTCAGATAAAACGCCCTGCAAACCTCCTCCTAAAAATCCTACCCAAACCCTAATTGATTTTCCATCACTTTCAAGTTCTAATTGAGGGTAATATCAAGAGTTTGAAGAACCAAGGGAAGGGCTTAGTTATCCAACGAGTAAGGTAATATTACTGCTCTATTTCATGCATTTTTTCTGCTGTGAACTCATTAATTCGTTCTATACATGTAAGAACTCACGGGAAGGCGATCGGAAGCCGTGAGTTCGAGTTATTCACTTGTAGCAGACTGTTTTGCCTTGTTGTTGGGCTTCGTGTTTTACTACTATTTTGTGAAGTTTTGGAGGTGGAAGGGTGTGGAGAAACACCATATATATGTAGGGTTGTGGTCTGATAGTTCTTCATAACAATTCTGGGTCATTTGACACGCCTACGGTGGTCGTCGTTGTGTGAAGTAATTAGATTGTGCATGAACTATTTTGGGAGGCTCAATATGATTATTATTGATGTTGTTTAGGCTGTTTGGTGACTGTTTTGAATGGTGTGAAGTCATATATATAGGGGAGGTGTTGTCCGTTTCACCGTAAAATAGGTTGTGATTGATACATAATAGTCATGTCACTTAAATGATAACGATAGTATCGTTTCTCTTATTGTAGACTAAGGAGTTGTGATAATTGCATAGCTTGAGATTGGGGAAGTATATACAAGGTATATAAGGCTATCCTTTTCCTTCTTTTGCACGACTCCGTTTGTACATAATATAATGAACGGGCTTCCAAAGATACTCTACTCTTAGAAGCTAGCAGTACTTACATTGTTTCCCCTCATATGGAACGATTGATGTGATGTTGCTTCTCTTATTCTTATGTTATCAATGTTATTGGTACTTCCTGATTCTTATAAGGTTCATAGTGAAGAGTTAGTCCTAATACATGTACAAAGGATACTGACCATACGTCACTCCGAAAGGTCTAGAACGTGTTTCCAGGAGTCGAGCATGCATTATATATATGTATCTATTTTACTCTACCGAGCCGCGCTATAGTCGGTCGGGTACGACACCTATTGTGCAACCACTGATCAGTTGGGTTTTAATGAGCTCCACGTGGCCGGGTACGATTCTGCCGAGCCTTATGATGGCCGGGTACGTTTTTTTTACCGAGCCTATTACGGCCAGGTACGATATGATGATGATGCCCACAGAGGCATATCTTTTAACAGTTTATGTATTTATACATATGTATCATGCATTTCATGTCAGTAGCCCTCAGAGGTACTCAGACGTTACAGGTTGTATATTCTCTATCCCTGCTTATATTACTGTTCATATTTATGGTTCCCTGCCTTACATACTCAGTACTTTATTCGTATTGACGTCTTTTTGTTTGTGGACGCTGCATATCATGTTGCAGGTCCTGATAGATAGGTAGGTGCAACTCCCCCACTACAGCAGGCTGTCTAGTTCAGCGGTGATTGGCGAGATCCCTTCTCCAGACTTGTCATGGTCTTGGTATGCATTTTTGTTATGATTATGGGTATGTCGGGGCCCTGTTCCGACTATGTTGCAGAACTTATGTTCCTTTAGAGGCTCATAGACAGGTGTCGACTCATGTATTGTTTGGTATGCCTTGTTGGCTTGGTTTTGTTGTATAGTCTTTCATGGTACCGTGGTAGCTCGTACCCTTATATATAGTTTCTTGATTGTCTGGCCACCCCATGTTATGTATGTTTATGCCATCATCTTTTATTGTTGGTTGTTTGTGATCCTTGGATACCATTAATATTGATCTTGTTGGCCCTTACAGATAATAAAGAAGGTTAGGTAAAATGAATGTTGGTGCGCGGCAAGTATGGTCGGGTGCTAGTCATGGCCCTCCAGTTTGGGTCGTGACATTTAGTATAAAACTAAGATTTTTTGGAATCGATTTTTATATTATGTTATAATATATATTATTTATAATAGCGTCCCATTATAACTGCCAAAAAATATCTGAACAAATGCAACTTTCATGGCGAGGTTTGACTTTGACAAAAATAACCTCTTGTTACAATATTTTTGTTGTTTTGCTTGATTTTCTCAACGAAGTAAATTAAGGCCTCATTTGTTTTGTTTAAGATTAAGACATTTGAATCTGAATATATAACTGAGTATTAAAATGTGTATTAAGATTAAGACATCTAAATCTGAACATGTTAAGATTTGTGTTAAATCTGAATACAAAATAATTAAGATTATTTGATTTTTAACATCTTAATGTATAAATATATCTTTATTTGAAAACTAATAAACATAAAATTCAAATGAAGTACTAACAAATCTAATATTTTATAAATAAAATATATAGTTTTTTAAAATATGATAGTTGCTGGCAGTAGTTAACGCGTAAATACTGACTAGATGTTGTGGTTGGTGATGTTGGTTGATGATGATGGTTCATGATAGTAGCTAGTAGTGATTTGTAGTTGTGGCGATTATGATTTGAGGATAGTGGTGGTAGTGATGGTTGTGGTGGCGCTGATAGTTAATAATGGCGGATGGTGGTAATAGTTGTGACTGAGAAAGGTGATGGGTGGGCGGTGGTAGGTTATAATAATGGCAATGCCGTCCGTGGTTCTTGATGGTGATGGGGTCGTCAATTGTGGTAGTTGAGGTGGATGATGGTCGACAATGGTAGGGATAGTGGGTGGTGATGGTCTACAATGGTGGCGGCTATGATTGAGGATGATGGTGGCATGGTGGTGGTAGAGGTGGCGATGGTGGTGGTAGTGGTGCTGGTGGTTGAGTATGGTGGTGGTGGTGGCATGGTGGTAGTTGATAATGGTATGCGGTAGCGACAGTTAATAATGAGTATGTAATAGCATCTTAATGAAATTAAGTCTATGTTATAGATCTGAATCATACAGACCTATATAAACTCATTAAGTAATTTTTAAGTAAAAAATTACAAGCACACTTAATGATTAAGATTTAAATAATTAAGATTCAAACTTTTGAAAATAAACAAACTTAATGTATGAGATTTGAATGATTAAGATTCAAACATCTATTAAGTGCAAATAAATAAGACCTAAAAAACTATGCAAATAAGAGTTAGACTAACTTATTATCTTCACGTCTCTTAGAGGGTTACTTTAATTAGAGAGGATTGAGTAAGAAAAAAACTAGAAAGATTTGTGACGAGGGTGGAATGGGGATGATATGGTGTGTTTTTGGTAGCCGTCTGAGCCATCGTCGCCGTGGACGACCAAGCAGTTGCTCCTTTTAACGAAGATTCGAAGATTTTGGTCGGGGTTTGAGGGCTGGTTTTTGGGGGGTTGGAAAGAGGAGGCGGAGAGGAGTAACTGGTGTATTTTTGGGCGGGTTCGGAGCTACGCCTCTGGCGGCGACGAGGCGGAGGGTAGAGGTACGAGGAAGGTGAGTTTGGTCTCTAAGGTTTGTGACAATTTCATACAGTTTTATTAAAGATGTGAGATTGAAGATGGTCGTTGGATAATGAGAGATGAACAATCCAAATGAACTGGATGCCAAACAGCGTCGTTTTGAGGCCTCTTCAGGCTGGACCGAGTATAGAGGATTGAGTTTGGGTTTTGGAACGGGTTTGGGGGTTTGGGGTTCAAAAATTTGTCCCAAATCAGGGGTCTCTTATTAAGGAGACCAATTTTAGACTTCCTCTCTTTTTTATTAAAAAAATAATATACATATTTTTTCCCTTTTGCATTTTTCAGTATTTAATAAGTAAAAATAAAAAGAGACAAAACCCAATTTAAATTCTACAAATAAAACTAATTAACTTCTAAAATAACATAAATCCCAAATTTAAAAAGAAAACTAATAAAATGTAGAAATGACCATTTTGTTATTTTTTTCTTATTTTTTAATATTAATTAACTAATAAACCTAAAAAAGTAGAAATTAAGCCCTAAATTTAAATATGCTATTTTTGTATTTTATAAATTAAATCAATTTAAAAATGCACAAAAAATACAAATAAACACAAGATCATGCAATTAATTCTTAAAAGTACAAATAATAAAAGGAAAAGTAGAGATGATATATTTATACAATAATAATACACCAAGTATTTTTATGGCATACCATAGTGAGGTTAGCCTATTAGAATTTAGTCTTACAGTTTATTTGGCCAAGTTTATTTTTGGCCAAAAATACTCTTTTTTTTGCCCAAAGCATTTTTTGCGAAAAATTGAAGTGTTTGGCAAGCTTTTGAAAGGAAAAAAAGTGCTTTTGAGGAGAAACAGAAGCAGTTTTGGAGAAGTAAAAAAAGTAGCTTCTCTCCAAAATCACTTTTGAGAAAAATACATTTAGAAGCAGTTTTTTTAAAGCTTGACCAAATACTAATTGCTGCTCAGAAGTATTGATCAAACTAATTAGCTAAATACAAACTGCTTCTCACCAAAAGTACATTTGAGAAAAGCACTTTTGGAAAAAAATACTTCTCAAAATAAGCTGATTTTTGCAACTTGTCCAAACGGGCTATTAGACTGCTAGTAGTTAGTAATGAGTTCTTACTACTCTTTCGTTCCTTTTAGTGTCAGGCTTTATCTATTGGTTATTATTTTGCTTTCCATATATTTTTTGGTTCTTGCAATGGTGTTATGTATTTCCATGATTTTTATTGATACAATTGATATATTGTCTCTTTTCATCTTCTTGAGTTGAGAATCTTTCAGAATAACCTCTCTACTCTTCGAGGTAAGGATAAGGTTTGCGTACAAACTACCTTCCGCAAACCTTATTAGTGAGATTTCACTAGATCATTATTGTTATTATTATAATAATATACCAGTATAATTTTACAAATAAGATCCGAAAAAAGATAAGATTGTACATATACTTCTAAAATACATGGGAGACCAATATAGTTTTACTAAACTAGAGGGAGTATTGGAGAAAATCAGTTAAGTTTTTGTTGGGAGAAAAATGCTCTCTAGAGCGATATATAATGCTAAACCGAAACCCAGATATAGAGGGGTGGGGTGGGTTTGGCAGTTGGTACGGACTACAATTTTCTTGAAACTATACTTTGTAAGTAGTGAGTTAGAATCTTTGATAGTTCAAACATGGGATTATTCTAAGTGTACAGACGTAAACTACTAAACTACTATTTGGGAAGGGGTGGATTTGGGAAGAGTGAAAAAGATGGGTTTGAAATGAACCCCAAAAAAGCAGCAGAGTTGTAAAGAAATATATATATCTCTCTCACACACACACACACTTCTTCAGCTCCATTATTTGACAGTCTCGTTTAAGTGTGTCAGAGTACTTCACAACCTCCCAAGCTGGCACCATACCCCATTGTCAGCTGTCTTCTTTCCACAGTGTGACAAACCATTCTCTATCAACATATCGAGCATAGTCTCACATCGTAAAATAATAAACCAAATAATCCTCAAAAAAAAAAGAAAAAAAAAGATTAAGTTGTCTATGGTATGACCTATAAATTATGTATTCGACCTCTAATTTCATTCACTATTATTATATTACAATATATTATCTACAGTATACTTTCTTGGACCGCTGCCCTTCTTCGGACTACATAAATATAAAATACTTTATATAGCAGATTCTTCTTTTTTTTTAAAAAAAAATAATAATTGTGACATTGATTAATTTGCACGTTTCAACTAATTTTACAAAATATTTAGAGTTCCTTTTGACATAAGAAATTTTTCTCTTTTTTCCGAAATCAGTATTTATTCATAAAATTTCTAATTTTCACTTGAAAATATATTTTAAAAATATTTAAAAATTCAAAAAAAATTCAAAATTTTAACTCAAATTACTCACAAAACTTAAATAACAACCCAAAATTATGTTCATGTCCAAACACAACTAAATTTCAAATATCATTTTTACTAGAAATTCTTTTACACCTTTTTTTAGAATTTTACAATTATTATGTTCAAATGCCCACTTAAAATTTCACACTAGCATACTAAAATAATCAAACAAATATAATAGGTTATAGTACATTTTTATGATTTTAAACAAATGTAAAGTTACTTGTGATTCTCTTTAATAATTGATTGTGTAAATAACTAAATATCATCCCTTTGAACTTAAAACATTTATTCTGATTGCAATGGGTTAGTGACATTATTAGTTTTTAGTTTATAAACTCACTACTTACTGTAGCAAATTTATAATTAGCCGATTAAAAATATTAATCGCATACATTGTGTTTTTAAATAAAAAACAACGGATAGCACAGTAAATAAAGTTTTATAGTATTACTTTTGCTTAACCTATAATAACAATAAGAAGTAACCTTTTGTATAAGTAACCTTCTGTATAAACCTAAGTTCATAATCTGATAAATAATGTAATTATTTGTCACGTAATAATTAAATAACACTAATAATAGAATAATATCAGCAACGAACCCAATATATTCCATAAATAGAGTTTGAGAAGGTAGTGTGTATGCATACTTTATCCCTACTTTATAAAGATAGGAAGGTTGTTTCTAATAGAACCTCGGCTCAAGCCACAGTGGAGATAAAACAACAAGTAGCAAACAATAGAAACAACAACATATTAAGGTAACGTGCACGAATGATTCAACTTGTAATAGTAAAGAATCATGAATAAGATAACACAAAAATACTCCTAGTATTACAGGTAAGCCTAGGAGGCACACACTACTAACTATCAACCTTCAACTCTAATCCTCGACTTCCATATCTTTCTATTATGGGTCATAGTCTTGGTAGGTTAGAGCAATGAGATGTCCTGCCTAACTATCTCTCCCCAATACATCTTAGGCCAACCCTACCCTTTCTGAGACCCGCAGTAGACAACCTCCCACACCTCCTGACCGGAACATCTATGTCTTTCATTTTCACATGCCCGAACCATCTCAGTCTCGACTCCCGCAACTTGTTCTCCACAGATGTCACTCATACCTTGTCCCTAATAACTTTATTCCTGATCTTGTCCTTCCTGGTATGACCACACATCCATCTTAGCATTCTCATCTGAATTTTGACGGACCAACACTCACCAACATACAATATAGTCGATCTAACCACAACTAATAAAAAAATTATTTTATATATTTATATTATAACTTAAGCTCTTACCACTGAACACCTTTTTTCTTTAATCTTGATACTCCCAAGTCTCAATTCACAAGTATTCACACATAAAATAAACAATACAAAATAAAAAAAAGTATACACACACATAAGATAATCATAAAAAAAAGTATTTTGTTAAAGAATTATTTTTAAGGCTTTCTGCTTCACCATAAACGTAAATAAAGTGAGAGGGTCTCTACAAACTGAATGGGGGGCACCTTTTATTATTTATCAATGATTTGACTCGAAGAAGGTTGTGATGAATGGGCTCAGTAAGTCGGAAATGGAACTTCTGGCTTCTGCTTCTTCTTCTACTTCTACTAATTCTACTTCCCCTGACTCTCCTCCCAACACTTTAAAATTTGGTCAAAAAATCTACTTTGAGCATGTTGGACTTCAGCACCTCAAATCAGCAACTGGGTCGTCGTCGTCATCGCCGCCGGTCATCGGAACTCCGGCGCCGGCGATGTCCAAGAAAGGAAGAGGGGGTGGTGTAGTTCAAGGTCGGCAACCACCTAGGTGTCAAGTTGAAGGGTGTGAAGCAGATCTGAGTGATGTTAAGGCTTACTATTCAAGGCACAAAGTCTGTGCTACACATTCTAAGTCTCCTGTGGTCATTGTTGCTGGTCTTGAACAAAGATTTTGTCAACAGTGTAGCAGGTGAGGCCTTATTAATTACTACTATAAACAACAACAACCCAGTATAATCTCACCGGAAAGTACTGTGTAAGCAGACCTTACCCTATTCCTGGGGCATCCTTGGCTCCAATAACTTCCCACCTTGGCTCCAATAACTTCCCACCTTGGCTCCAATAACTTCCCACCTTGCTCTTGGCTAGACTCGAACTCACAGCCTCTCGGTCGGAAGTGGGGATTTCTTACGATCAGACCCCTCTTGTCCTAATTACTACTATAAAGTTTCATTTAAAAAATATAAAAAAAATATTACTGTCCCAGGTGTAGCCAAGAGTTAGCTGCTATCCAGTGACCTAGTCAGGTGCAGGCAAACTAGCTCAAACATTGCTGTCATGAAAAAAATATTAGTATTGTATATGCCCCTAGTTAGTCTCTCTATATATAAATATATATAGCTGCATGCATATGATTGAAATATTAAACTATTGCTTGCTATTTGTTTCTTGTGCTTATGAAGTTGTGGTCCTGTGCCTCTGTGGAATTTGCCGATTGGTTTATTTGGAGAGTTGACTTTGATGGATTTGTTAAATTTGTTGTTTACTAATTGTTGGTGCAAGAGGATTTGTATGGTACTACTCTTTTGTTTAGGTGTCTCTTTCAGTCTTTCTCCCCTAATAAAACATCCAAGAGCTACTTGAAAGCTGAGAATTCCACTATGCTGAGAATTCTGCTTCTTGTGGAGGACTCTGCGGGGATTAGTTATGCTTGCTTCGTAAATGGCTTGAATAAATACTAGGATTAGTACCTAATCAAGAATCAATCTTCTTAAACCATTAATTTAAATATTCAGAAACAATGCAAAAAGTACTAGACATATATGTTAGTAGAACTTTTTTTTTTTGTTTCAAAAGGACTATCATACATTCTTCATTGGAAGAAAAGTTAATGCGTATTGCATTTGAAAAGAAGTAATTCTTTCATTTTGCTTGGGAAGCAATAGGAGACTAACTTTGTGAGATATAGCATACTCCAATAATTTTAGTAAGATTACAACTGCAGGATTGATAAAGTTTTTAATTTCTGGATATGATCATGGGCTATACGGTGTGTTATGGTTTCCAGGAATGTACTTTTGTTGTTTGAGGAGGCTGTGGTATAGGTGGTGTTTGGGTTTGTGCTTCAGTCAAAGACGTGCATTTTGTTTCTAAGCATGAAAAAGTTGACGGATAAAAGATGATGTAAATTGGTGTTTCTAAGCCAAGTTACTGGTCAAAGAATTGGTTAGTCTAAATTGCTGGGATTAACATAATGGAGGCTTTCCTCTTCGAAAATTGGCCAATCTATGCTTTTGGACTAGTTCATTGAGCATTCAAACAAATTTAGTTACATGATAACAAATATATTGCATGGTTCTTTAGAGAAGACCAAGGAAAAAGAGAAGAATAACTCCAAGTTTGGGTGAAGTTGCAATTTCACTGGTGCAGATATACTAACATAATGGAGGCTTTCCTCTTCGAAAATTGGCCAATCTATGCTTTTGGACTAGTTCATTGAGCATTCAAACAAATTTAGTTACATGATAACAAATATATTGCATGGTTCTTTAGAGAAGACCAAGGAAAAAGAGAAGAATAACTCCAAGTTTGGGTGAAGTTGCAATTTCACTGGTGCAGATATACTCATGTTGGAATAATAATATCTGTAGAAAAGGGATGAATGATGGAGTAGGTGTAAAAATTCGACCGGAAGCAGTTCTATCAGAAAATAAATGTTACTGTACTAAATTACTATCAGGAATAATATAAATTCATTGTTACGTGCCCATTTTCCCCTTAGAAGTCGAAAATATGACGAATATGTTTTTGTTTGTTTTGGACAGCATAATGGATGCTGAAGAATTTGGTAAAAGCTAAAAAGGAAAAGGATAAGACCAAGTAAATTAAGTTGAGAGTATTTGTGAAGAAATATCCTCTGCTAGTTTAGTTGTTATTGAAGAAATGTCAACAAAGCACAGCAGTTAACTTACACTTATTAAATCAAAACACTTATTTGTTGGTTTTCTTGATAGGGAAATGGAGTTATGCAAACAACTCTTCCTTTCTTTATTACCCTCTATGTACTTTTTAACTTTTTCCCATTTCATTCTGAAAAGGAGTTGGGGTTGAGGGAAAATGTAGGATCTATGCTATTCTTCTTGAATCTGGCTTTCGTTATGCATGCAGTATCACTTAGAAGAATGAATCATTAAATGATAATGCACTTGTCAAAAAAAAATTTTTTTTATCACAAATGATAATGGAAACTCTCTCCAATTTATTGAAACTACAGTTATTGACTAAAGGTGTGTTTTTTATTGCTAAAACCTTTTTTTTTTCTTGCACCATCATCTTTGTCTGTTCTGAGTCTCATGCTACTCTCACCCAAGTCTAGACATGATAAAGTTCTCTGGCAAACAGTCTTAAAATTTGCGCTGTAAAAGATAAACTTCTTTTGGGACTGAAAAAAAAATATTTTTTGAGACTGAACTAAACTTCAACTTTATTTTTGTGTTGTCTAAGACCATTCTGCTGAATTTTCATTTACATTGAAATAAACAATATTCTGGATTTCCATGTCAAAAGACCCTTTTTTGAGATTCACAGAATTGACATCATTAACTGTAATCAACAATGAAAAATAACAACTGCAGACAACATTATAGGCATGAGTTGTAGCCTGAGGTTAACGGGAATAAAGTGGCTAGTGCTTGATCAGTTTGCTCACTGCAACGAAGAGTGCTCTGTGGTTTACCTTGATTGGCTTGGTGGTTCTATCTCAGTATCAGATAAAGTAACTGCAGTGCGGCAGTGCCTACCCAAGCTGAAATAAGGATATAATAGCTCCAGTGCTAGAACTCTAAGTATCTGGAAAACAAAAAGAAATCCTTATGGATGCAAGAAGTACTCTTTCAAAGAGTCCTACATGGATAAGTAGCTACATTGTCTACATTGGCTTAAATTCTTTTGATAGGACATTCAATTTAGTGATCCAATTGAAGCAATGTGGTGTCTTCTTTATTATGAAAATGGTACTTGCCTTGACGAATTTACTTTCTGCCATAGATGGCGTTGATATTCATTCGTGCAAGATCCAGGTTAATCCTAGTGAGTTGATTTCTCTTTAAAACAAAAATGGCAGTACATTTTTGGTTCTATGTTAGTTGTTGCCATGTCTGCATTAACTCTTCTGAAAAGGGAAAAGTTTTTCATGTCTGTCTTCTGGTTCAAAGATGTTTTAGCTGCTAATTCCTGATGCACTTAATGTAACAACAACTACGCCTCAGTCCCACACAAATGGGATTCGGCTATATGAGTCCTCACTTTTTTCTTTAAGCTCAAGCCATCGTCATACCATAGTCTTTATGTGCTTAACTTATGCCTTTTTTTTGGGGTTCCAACCACCTCTAAGGTAACATCTTAGACTACTCATTTGGTAATATAAAATGAATACTAGTTTGGTGGGCCTCATACCAGCCCAAAGACAATCTTAACATGGTGTGATATTGTTCGCGTTGGGCCAAGCTAGCATGATTTCCCCAGAGGTCTACACAATTTAAATTTATACCTACATCTTACATGTAGCTTCTTTTCCTTCAAGCTTCAACTGTCAATTTGGAACTTTGTTCATACCCATAATTAATCTTCTATACACTGCATGGCCTACCACCAAGACACGACGGGCCAGCTCACCACGAAAGTTGACAGGTTTGAGATTTGTTATGTGCTACTTACCTTGTTCAGAGTAGTTTTATGGCCATCTAGGACATTACCAGACTGCTTTTATGTGTCTCTAATGGGCCCAAGTGTTCCTAACCAACTCCAAACTATTCACTATCTCCATACTCGTTTTTCTAACCATCGGCTTTGATACTATGTCAAGAAAGGAGGAATGATAGATTTGGGGAACAAAGTGGTTGGTTATTCCCTGAAGCATCCAGTAACTCGGAAAAGGAAAAGAAAGACCTTCCAACTTCTACTTGCACAATTATAGGGATACCAAACCTTTCCATATTTACAATTTCTTACACATTATGTTACAACAACAACAACAACAACCCAGTATAATCCCACTTAGTGGGGTCTGGGGAGGGTAGTATGTACGCAGACCTTACCCCTACCCTTGGGTAGAGAGGCTGTTTCCAAATAGACCCCCGGCATCCTTCCCTCCAAGAACTTCCTACCTTGCTCTTGGGGAGACTCGAACTCACAACCTCTCGGTTGGAAGTGGGGGTTGTTTACCATCAGAGCAACCCCTCTTGTCTTTACACATTATGTTAACAACAACAACAACAACAACAACTACCCAGTATACTCCCACCAGGTGGGGTCTGGGGAGGGTAATATGTAGACAAGCCTTACCCCTACCCGAAAGGGCATTACACATTATGTTACATTTTTCATAATATAACAGTCAGACATCACATCATCTTTTGGGGGGGGGGGGGGGGGGGAGGGAGGTTATGGCTCTTTATCCGTATTGCAGCTATCGAACCTTAAATATTTGTAGGAGTTAAGGGAATGCCATAGCTAACCTGTGTTTCCCAAAATTTAAATAATTTGCTGATTGATTTATTGCAAATAAGGTTGGTTTTAAACATCAGTATGTTTAATAATAATGGAAAATGCTAGGTTGCAATTGGCATTAGGGGCTAACAATATCTTTGATCAGTTGCTTCACTTTGCCTGGAATTGACTGTCGGTACTTTGCTTGCAGGTTTCATCGGTTGCCAGAATTTGACCAAGGGAAACGCAGTTGCCGCAGGCGCCTAGCAGGCCATAATGAGCGTCGGAGGAAACCTCCACCTGGATCTCTTTTGTCTAATCGCTATGGAAGTCTTTCTTCATCAATATTTGGTAAGGGTGCTCATTGCGTTAAAACTTCATGGAGCTTAAGCATTTCTTTGGCTCTGTTACTTCATGCTTACCATAGTTGTGTTAAACATCTGTGCACTTGCAGAAAACAATGGCAGATCTGGAAGTTTTCTGGTTGACTTCACTGCATATCCGAATCTCACTGGAGGTGCATGGCCAAATACTAGATCATCTGATCGAGGATGGGATAATCAATCCACTGCGTCAGGGAAGCTTCTCCAAAGTCATTGGCTGAACAGTTCTGAAAATCCGACATCCGACCTTGTTCTGCAAGGTTCAGTTGCTAGGGGTGCCAATTATTCTGGTCCTGGTATTATTCCTTCCGGAAACTGCTTCTCTGGAGTCTCAGATTCCAATGGTGCTCTCTCTCTTCTGTCAAATGAGCCATGGGGCTCGAGGAACCAATCCTCTAGCCTCGGGGTTAACGGCTTGGTCAACACTGATGGCGGACATACCGTTCACCCATCGGGTTCCCATGCTGCTCCTGTCAATCACTACTCAGGCCCTCTATGGGGATTTAAAGGAAATGAAGCTAGTAGCAGTTCACATGCAATACCTCCTGATCTCGGGCTGGGTCACATTTCTCAACATGCTGTCAATCAGTACTCTGGTGAGCCTGGGATGGCTCAGCACAGTGGAAGACAGTACATGGGACTGGAGCATTCAAAGGGTTATAATTCTTCTGTTCAGAATGTGCACTGGACACTTTGAGTGCCATCTCCTTCATATCTAACTATCATCGTCGTAGGAAGACTTTATTTCAATAAATGGCATCGTGTTTGTAAGGCTGGATGTTGATTAATGGCACTTTTTATGATGCTATCTTTGTCAGCTCTCCTAGACTCTATCAAAAATGACACTCTGGTTATTTTATGTATTGTGTGTACGGTTTGACTTCTTGTTGCTACCGTGTACTTTGCATTTCTTTCTAAAGCAGCTTAGTGTTTTCTTCATTGTCCCTTTCTTGATATACACATCGAGGAAGGGCAGTGTCCATCTTACTAGGAGCAGAGATATTCCCATCGAATGAGGTGGTAAGACAATATGTGGATAGTTCGAACTAGAACTGATTATGATGTTTAGGTGATGGTAGCCTTGGAGCAACGGTAAAGTTGTTTCTGCGCGACCAATAGGTCATAGGTTTGAGCCGTGGTAGCAGCCATTAATACTTGCGTTAAGGTAGGTTGTCTACCTTACACTCCTAGGCATCCGCCCCTTCTCTGAAAGCATGAATGGGATATGATTTGTGTCGGGCTGCGCTGTAGGCGCTAGTAGGTGAACTTGTTAAGGTACTTTCTTCTGATGTTATCAATTTTTCATTTTTTGTTTTGCTCAGAAGCTCTTCCATTGTCCAGATTTACATTCTTCACTATGGTATGCTCCCCCGTGCAAGCTCAGAGGCTTCTCGCCAGCAGCAGTTTCACCATACGGTATTAGTAGTGCCATGCTCCTTGCAGCCTGTGTTGGCTTGTTGTCCCTTGTTGCTGCATTTTTCAGAAATATGGATTAAAGGAACTTTGAGATTAAATATAATATGTTCTTTCTCATTTCTCATGAGCTACTTTTTTCTACAAAACAAGAGATTAAAGTCAGCTTCCACCTTTTCTCCTAAGTAGTTGACGGCGTTACACCATTGGGATACCTCAAATTAAGCCTGAGCCTCATTTGACAGATTGTTAACACATCAAGAAGGCCAAGTTCATTACTAATAAAAAAAGTCAATACTTCACTTGGTTTACATTGACTAATCATTATATTTATACTATGCGCAGTTCGTCCGGATCCATCCTAAACCAAAGAGCTAAAATAATCGAGGTGCACAATGATACATTGTTCAAACTTGAGTCGGTCAAATCCAATTGGAATATGAGCAATAATACTCTCTTCATATTTTTGTACACTCCTTAATTTTTGTAAAAGCTCCATCCTGGCACTAGTCCACGATCACCCCAGCTGATGCGGAGACTGCTGCTGAACAGACAAGATAGTGTGTGGTGTACCACAAAAAAAAATTCATGGGAAGCTTATACGACCTTTAGAGCAATCAAATATGACAGTGCTAACATTACAAGGCAATCAACAAATGAAGAATAGCTACAACTTCAATCAACAGCTATGTATTACATGAACACTCATCTTGATATCCAGCTGCCATCCATAGCGTGCTATAAAGGTCCTGGCTCAACAAATGCAATTCCATGCAATGGGAGATGCACCGATGTTGTCTGAGGATTCTGCTTTCTATCTCTTGAGAATCCACATTCGCCTGAAAGAAATCAGTCATGTGCGAAAACAATTGTCATTCTGAGCTCTTGTTTGTCGAGATGCATGATTAGGGCAATCGATGTTGCTCCTATCATCCCTGGAATTTCCATATGTTTAGGAGGGTTTTAAATTTCTTTCAAGGTGTTGCTGCTGAGGCCAATTGGGAGATGGCATTTAGTGGTCCTCCTCAGCTACTCCGGGGCAGTTAGACAGCAGCGCCTCGGTTGACTCATACTGCAAAAAGAAAAAGAATATTAGCAATAAGATATATGACGAGGGCCTTTATCTTCATGGAAAAATGTGTGCGCTATTCCCTGTTTACTGTCCACTCCCCTTACATGATACCTCTAACTAGACACTGGAAATCCGAGAAAGTCTAACACATCACCTCTCAAATTTAATTGATATATAATGGTGACATTTCAACACATTCTCTCTCTCTCATCTCTAATAGATAGACAAAATATTATCCAAGGAGATGGAGAATTAGTAATTAAAGAAGCCAAGATTGAGTTTTGAATTTAGTTGATTAGAGCCATTCTTTTCAAGGAAAAATGTGCGGGCCATAGCCTGTTTCCTTTTCACTCCCCTTTACGTGATACCACTGAGTAGAACATTGGAAATTCCAGAGTCTGCAACACACACTCTCTAATCTCTAACAGATAGACAAGGATGTATCCATTAGATGGATAATTAGTCGTTATAGTAGCCAAACATTTATTTACCTCTCCTTTGGTTTAATTTGCTAAACTCATTAATTTCACCACCTAATGTTCTCAACAAATCCTGAACCCTTACCCCAAAATCAAAGGGCTGTCTGTCATCTTCTGGACTGCACTAGCTCGAACATCTTGGTGTCAAGACATATTATGGCTGGAGACATAAAGAGCTAAGAAGTTCGTGACAACACAATTCTTATCTTCAATATCAATCTCACCACACCAGTTCAAGACTAAAATTTGGGTTTTGGACCATAATTAAATATGGGAAAATAAATCGCTATTATTTATCTAAGATATTCATCAACTAACCTGACATCCACAAAAAAGACAGTAATGATATTCATCTCTCAGATTCATCAATGTATTGAGCAAATCCTGCATTGACAAAAGTGCAGCAGTAACCAAAATTAGTACCAGGTTAAACGAGAACACAATCATTTCAAGCAGCGAGCTAAACAAGAAAGTAACCTTCATTAAGAATGGCAATGCAAACATACCATACTCAAAGAAAGCCAACAAAAGAACCATTAGGAAGAATCATATGCACTTATTGGGATGTCAAAAAATAAAATAAGAAAATCAAGAGTAGGCAGTTTTATATTTGCTTCCAGAAAAGAGTATCCACTCAAGACAAACGTGGATCATAAGTATTTCATAAACATCAAAACAAATGACTTACAGGAAAGATTTGACATCTATAAGCCATAAGTATTACATACGATATATAAGAAGTCAGCCACCAGGAAACTACGCATCTGGTATTGCTAATCGCTAACCGTCCTAGAATCGTTTTGCAAAGCAAACCTAAGCCAACTGAGTTTTTGCATAAAATGGGTTAAAAGCAAAAGGGAATTGGATGCTAGTTTCCAACTTAGCATTTTGCTTAAATCTTAATTGCTTATTTAAGAAATCATACGAAAAATGATATAGAATATAATACCTCTTCAGTGATCAGTTCTTCCTCTACCTCTTCCTTTTCTTCATCCTCCTCTTCCTTTTTCTCCTCTACTACCTCCCTATTCTCTAACTGAGCCAGTACTGCCTCAGCCTTGTGAAAATTGCTGATGACCCTCTTTTCCTTCCATTGCTCCTTCAGGTGAGATCCAAAAGTTTCCATTAGCTCGGCTTCTCTCCTTCTATCCCTGTCGGCCTTTTCCATTTCCCTCCTCATCTTCTCTACCTTATCATCTTCCTTCCCAATCCCGGCACGGCCCCTTCTGATTTCCAGCCCCACAGGTTCAGACATACCCGAGCCTTCTTTGCCTAATGCTGATCCAGGAGTATATCCCATTTGTTTCAACATCTTGAATCCAATGTTGGTCTCAGGAATTGCTGACTCTAAGTTAACTAGAGTTTTCTGGTCTTCTTCAGTCTGCTTCTTCTCTCTCTTGCGCTTTTTGCGTTCTTGCCAGTTTAACACCTTATGTTTCTTGTTTGAAGAGTTTGAAACTACAGGCTTATTTGATCTTGATGCCTGGAAACCAAAAGAGACACGGATTAGTGTCAGAGGCAACAACATACCATATCATCTATTTGACACCATTGTCATAATTTTATAATTTGTCCCACTGAATTTAGACTCAATTTTGCACTGAAAGTCTAAGAAAAGAAAAAAAATCTAAACAAACAATTTAACAGTCGTTCCAAAATTATGATAAAAAGTCACCCGAGCCATAGCTAGCTTATGACATTGAGAAAAGCTTTGATAAGCTAAACTGGACCTAGCTTATAACAGTCCTCCAACAGATATAATTTGGTGAGAAGTGGATAAAATGGATAAAATTCAGCAAAATTAAGTAAAATATTCAGTTTTGGCCGATAGGGGTCCTGTGGATTTTCTCTCCTCAAAAGGCTCTTAGACAGGGAGACCTTTATCTCCCTTCCTTTTTCATTTTAGCTATAGAGGGACTTAGCAAAATACTACAAAAAGGCGAGGCAATTGAAGTGGATAGAAGGCTTCAAGGTGGCTCACAATGCTAGCGACTCAATATCAGTCTCACACTTATTGTATGCAAATGATACGCTCTGAAGGACAGATAGGCACCAGGTGCTAAAACTCAATCTCACACTGCTGCTCGTTGAAGACATTGTGGGAAATATGCTGGCAAGTACATTCTATCCAGTCAAAATGTCTCCAATTTGGAAGAACTAGCTGAAACACTGTGCTACAACATTGGGGCATTTCCTACAACCTACCTGGGATTGTCGTTTGGTGTAAAACTGAGATCAGCTGAGATCCGGAATGGAGTTACTGAAAGGTTTGAAAGAAGATTGACAACCTGGCAAATGCAATACTTATCAATGGGAGACGGGTTAACAGCAATCAACAATGTTTTTGACGGGATACCTACATATTTTATGTCTTTATTCCCATTTCAGGCAAGGTTCTGAATATCTTGATAAAATCAAGACAGTTTTAAGAATGCAACAGCCAGAGCCACAAGTTTCTCCTGGTTAAATGGAATTTACTCAGTCAACCTAAACTTCAAGGTGGTTTAGGCATAATTTTTTTTTTAGAAATGCACAAGAATCACAACAAATGCATAGTATTGAAATGGCTATGGAGGTACAGCTCAGAGAAACCTGGACTTTGGAAGGATGTAATCAGAGCAAAATAAGGGGAGCTAAATCACTTGTACACAAATCACCACATGGAGTAGGCCTTTGGAGAAGTATTTGCAAATTTTGGAGAGAATTCAATCAACGTACAAGTTTCAGATGGAGCTTTCATTAGCTTCTGGAAGGACAACTGGTTAGAAAACATCATCCTAAAGGAGGAATTCCCCAACCTATTTTGATTTCTGCTATCCCAAATTCAACAATAGCTCAGAGCAGAGAAGGACTCGCCGTTCAGAAAGATGTACAAGGTTGGGAACTTAATGATCTATTCAACTGCTTAAATGGCCCAGGAAGCTACAAAGTTGCCCACAAAAGTGATCTGTTTCAGTTGGACAGCCCTCAAAGAACCATGTCTGACACAAGATAACCTCACGAGAAGGGATTTTCAGCTTGTTAACAGATGCTACATGTGTCAGCTCAACTCAGAAACATCAACCACCTACTTCTCCCTTGTACTGTAACAGAAAACCTATGGATCATGTTTCACTTGACTATTATTATTTTTTACTTTAGCTCACTCATGCCATTCAGTGTTAAGGATGCATATGAAAGCTGGAGCAGGGAGGGCATGGAAATTTGATAAAACCTTTTTTTGTGAAGTAAGGTGTTGCATTAAAGGCATAAAGAAGATGCAGAAAAAGCACAAACTGAAAAGTCTTGGCTAACTCCTGAGAAAAAATGAAACCTATATAACTGGGTTATCAAAAAATACTCAGGAATATCAGGAGAATGGTCCCTGGTAGTATTTTTTTGGCGTATCTGGACAGAAAGGAATTGTAGATGGTATCTCAACTCCAAATCATTTCTTGAAGACTAGGTGTTCTAAGAATCAGTTTAGCTGGTGTAAACTCTCTTCTGTAAATAGCATGGACCATTTTTTGGATTTTGTAAGTTCTCTAGTCCTAGTCTAGTTCTCATATATTGGAATTAGCAGAATCACTTCTGTCACTTTTAGCCATTGCTAACCTACAAAAACAAGGTAGTAAACATTTCTAAACAAGGTTATACATTGTTATATTACATATGCAAGTAAACGTTTCTACACAGATGTTAGAAATATAGAGACTCCAACCACACAAAGTGCTGATTGGTGTGTAAATATTGGAAATATAGAGACTACATGGCTTAGAAGAAAAGGTAGCTAAGGTTTTATTGCAGCACATCAGAAAATTATACTTACTTGTTCTTTGCCAGCCTAGAACCTAGATTACTGAATATTGAAAAAAGTAAAAATTAACAAGCAATTTTGAGTATTAAACTATCAAATAACTATAGTGCCATGATATTTCGGGAGATCTAGTCAACAAAAGAAAACTCTAGGGTTTCTAGGTGTGAGGGGAACTGACCGGTTTAGAGAAGGGATTAGGAGGAAGCGAAGAAGCTTCTGGAGGAATGAATTGAGAAAGGTCTCCCATGTAATCTTCCTCCTCTTCTTCCGCCATTGTTGCTACCTGCTGCAAGCTTCGGTGGGAACTAGCGCAAAGAATAACGCGCTACGTTTTGATTGAGGATCTATGGGTACTACACTGGGGTTCTTGTGCAGAAGATTGGATCCTGCTAAAAGGAAAATTGCTGAAATGGTCCTCAAAGTTTGTATTTGTTTTATTATAGCCCTTTATGTTACTTCATTTGTTATTTGGAAAAGGTCCAAAAATATCCTTAAACTATTCGAAATAGCTCAAAAATATCTTTCATTTATTTTTTGTATCAAAATATTCCTGCCATCTATGTTTTGACCCAAAAATACCCTTAAACTATTGGTTTTGTCATTGAAGCTGACATGACAGTCCAACTGGGTTAGAATTACTTACATGATCGTCCACCTAAGCAATCCATATGTGAAAATTACTTTTTCAGAACTTCTTTTCAGAAATTTATAAAATACAAAATCAATATTTGTTCTAAAAAGGTAAAAAATTTTGAAAAAAAAAATTATTTAGGAATTTTTAATTAAAATGCAAAATCAACACTTATTCCGAAAAAAGGTAAAAAAATTACAAAAAAATTATTTTTGATTGGGGTTTATGATTTGATTAAAAAAACTCAATTGTTCTCTTTTTGTAAATTTATGATTATAGATATCGAGAATTCATACAACCGACCCCAACTTGTTTAGGATTAAGAAACCAACGTCTTTGTTGTTGTACCAATAAAGTTTTAATTTTTTTCTTGTAAACGTTGTGTGTTAATCTTTTTTAAGCTAAAGGGGGTTAAAATTATACCGGAATAATATTTCAAGACATAACTACGTTATTACTGAATTCAAAAGCATTCAAAGACATAACTTCGAAAATCAAAAAAAGAGAACAATGGAGTTTTTTTAATCAAATCATAAACCCCAATCAAGAAGAATTTTTTCGTAAATTTTTTACTTTTTTGGAATATGTGTTGATTTTATATTTTAATTAAAAATTTCTGAAATAAATATTTTTTCAAATTTTTTTAATTTTTTCAGAATAAATGTGATTTTTTATTTTATTAAAAAAATTTGAAAATAAAATTTTAGAAAAAATAATTTTCACATATGGATTACTTAGTGGACGACCATGTAAGTAATTCTAACCAAGTTGGACTGCCATGTCAGTTTTAATGTTAAAACTAACGGTTGAGGGTCATTTTTGGGCCAAAACATAGACGGCGGAGATATTTTCCGTACCAAAACAAACGGAGGATAATTTTTGAGTTATTTCGAATAGTTCAAGGATATTTTTGGACCTTTTCCGTTAGTTATACTAGTTATGATTGGCCCGGGATGTGTCCGGACCCAACGACCATAGGCAAAGATACAAAATTTAGGGATCTTTATGCAAATAGTCAATCATATTTACTGCTTACTTTTTCTAACCATATACATATATTATACATAATCTTACATATATAATACTTGAATTATATACCTTCATCGGCTATTTCTAGTTTAAGTGGTTAGAAGAACGGATATTTGGGTTAATTCATCAAAATTTTACGTGGCGTTCAGTTTTGCTTCACCCGTTGAATTTATGCTCACTTTTTATAAAAAGATTAATTGATACTCAATTTTTAGATAATTTCATATGCATACACTTTTCTCTTTTTCTTTGCTGCTATTTTATTCTTCTGTGTGCTTAGAGTTTCTTCTTCTTCTTAGTTGCAAAATGAGTTATTTAAATTTGTTGTCTTTTCAATATTTTAATGGTTGAGATTTATTTTTATAATATTTGAAAGTTATGTTTCAAATATGAACTTATTTGGAGTAGATTCGAGTATTGAATTATTGAAAATCGAAAAACAAATTTATATTTTAGAACTTAAAATTCGAAATTTGAAGTTGTATTTGATAGATTGAATTATCGAAGATTCGAATTTTTGAAGTTGTATTTGAAAGATAAAAAACTTCATATCTGATTTCTGAAATTGCATTAAAGAGGTTGGACTGATTCTAATTCGAGCGAATACACTTTACAAAATTTTGTGATGCGGGTATTACTTCAATGGTGATCCGAAAAGTAAGCATATATAAAAATGTCTCTAGCCAAACTTCTCTATGTAAAACTGAATTAAACATCTATTATACATATATTAACTAAATATATTATTGGATGTGTGTCTATTTAAATTAATTCTTTTAAATGTCTTAGATACTCGTTAAATTCAAGCAAAGCTAGAAGAATTTGCTTCTTTCTTTTTTCTTAGACAAAAGCTAAACTTTCTTAAGATTTTAATTAACTCAAAATTTCGTCGTTGACCAGATATTACAAAAATAGTTGTAATTTGCATAGAATTTAAACTTGTAAACCTATTGGATTTTACATTTTTTAATAAATGAATAAGCAAATTGTTGTCAGATCGAGATATTGGACAAGCGTAAGTTAATATATTTAAATCCAATAAATTTTCCTTCCAATCTATTTGTAAAAATTTTATGCAACTTGAAGGTATTTTGCAAAAGCCCATTCCACAATTTTTTGTTTAAAAGAAGCATTAATCATATGATTCACATATATATAGTCCGTGCAACAGTATAGAGAAGATTACATTTTATGAATATATCGGTAATACAGAGGTGAGAAACATTGAAACCATTTAAGTTGGCAAATACAGAGGTGAGAAATAATTTAGGTGGGGCTTGACTTGGGGTCCACGTGGGGAGTACAAAGTGAGACATCAAAAGCTATTGTGTGTAGACTGTAGTGATGGATGATGACATAATTATAGGGCAATTTAGTCAGGACGTTTACAAATTTAAACATGGCCTATAGTAAGATTCTATTTTGACCAAACATTATGTTCCATTTTAACTAAAATGACGATTTTATCCTTTGAATCTCAAGCAGGCATGTTGACCTGCTGCCTGCTTATATTAGTTATAAAATAATATATTAATTAGTATATTAAATTTTAAGTCAGGACCGGCTATGCAGGAATTAAAATACAAATCAAACAATGAATGACTAAATAAAGTAATATCAAATTTGATACCATAATTATGTCATCTTATACCTAAAACAACATCCAACTTGATACTTAAAAAGTGATTATAGAAATGCATTGTTAAAGAAATGTAATTGTGTTCTCCCATAAATACTTGAATATTGCTATTTGTTACTACATGTTAATTAGAGTCACAAGATTGTATGGCTTAAAATCTGTCCTAGAATATTTAAAATAAGATAGCACTAAAGAAAGAATTCTCGAGCTGACGTTAGTCGAGGTAAGAGCTTAAGAGACGATGAGAGTTGTGGTCGAAATGTAGATAATGGTCGAGGTCGAGCTGTTGATGAAGCTCTAACAGCTAGTTTTCATAGTAGGATATTAAAGGGAATATTCTAGTGGATATTATCTACACTTGTACTATTAGGATTTACTAGAAATATGTCTCATATAAATAGAAAAAGGAGATAATAATATGGGACAGACGATATTCATTTGTAAAAACAGACTTTGACAAAAGATTTTCTCTCTCGTACTAAGATACAAACACTACCTTTTTATCAAGATTCTTGTCTATATTATTCTATATTTTTCCATCAAATCATAGAATAACTCAAAATTTCAAGGATTTATTTGCCACTCATCATTGTCAGGAGGAACAACCATTTAGTTCATCCTTTATTGGGTGAATCACTTCTCCTATTTACTTAAATATCATTTATTGTTATTCATTGCTATTAAATACTACCTTATTGTGCATGTTTTTTGGAATAGTTATTGCACATTGTTATCATTTATATTCCAAATCTATTTAACATTATCACGCATTTGGAAGTCACATATAGAAATATTATTAACTACATTTAACCCATAATCACATAAATTTAATTATTTGAACCAAGAGTTATATTTTTTTGTCAAACAATTTGACACTGTCTGTGGGAATTTCTTAGTTAAGCTTTTAGTTTCTTCTAGATCTACAACTAGCACGAGCCACTAATGTAAAAAAAAGATAAGCAAAAACAAAATCTCCTTTCTTTGTGTGCACAAATGCCAACATGGCAGGCAACCGAGAAGAAATAACAATAATAATCCAGTATAATCCCACAAGTAGGGTCGGGACAGGTAGCGTGTGCACATATATTACCCCTATCCTAGAGTAGAGAGGCTGTTTCTAATAAATCCTCGGCATCCTTCCCTCCAAGAACTCCCTACCTTGGTCTTGGGGTGACTGGAACTCATAACCTCTTGGTTGGAAGTAGAGGGTGCTTACCATCGGAGCAACCGAGAAGAAAGGATGAGAATAATAAATGACCTCCCGACCAACCTCATGAACGTCATTAAAAAAACTGTAAAACGGCAGACGAAGGCGCGATGCACAGTGCCTCCCCTAGGCGATATGGGTCCCCGCCCTCTCATTGCAGCATTACAAAATCTATTCATAAGGAAGCCTCCACATCTGTGGGAGAAGAGACGTCCCCGATTGTAAAAGAACTCCTCGAAATGTGGCTAACTGACACGCTAACCAGCATCCTCAACAAGCTCGCCCGGACACGTCTACAGAAAATGCAAGGACTTGCACTATATAACCAACAGACGAGCAATGCAACCAAATCCCTTCTTCTCCAACAACATGTATTACTCACAATGTTATTAATAGTGCATGTGACAATGCCCTTACAGCCATTTTGAAAGGGATGGAGGAAATGGAGAATGAGAATAAGACACTCTGAGATCAAATGAAAGAACACCAAGAAAGGATCGATAAAATATCAGACGCCCCCAATCTGTTGCCCAAGAGGGATGCCGGTCGGTTCGTCGAACAACCGTACAATGATGATGCAGCCCCGCATGTTATACCGAAAACCTTTAAAATGTCAGCCCCGAAGATCATGTGACTCATTATATCACTGCTATAAGAGGCAACGACCTCGCTAAGGAACATGTATCTTCAATTTTGCTGAAAAGGTTCCGCGAAACCCTCACTAGAGGAGAATTAACCTGGTATTTACAGCTACAACATGCTTTATTGAAACCATTAAAGAAATGGCCGACAAGTTCGTAACGGCCCATGCCGGAGCCAAAAAGGCCGTGTCAAGAGTGAACGACATATTTATTGTCAAATAATCTCTGGGGGGGGGGGGGATTAAGGGACTTCCTCACCCGGTTCAATCGAGTAAGGATGACTTTGACAAACGTATCCGAAGGGATGGAGGTCGCAACCTTTCAAAATAGGATGAGTAGGGATGGTTCAAGAGCAACGAGGAAACTATTAAGTCGGTTGATGAAGTACGCCCCCCAACCACTTGGGACGAAATCCACAATGCTTATTGTGCTGAAGTCCCTGGAGATGAGAACGACCTCAATGGCCCAACCCACAGACTAACCTCAGTACAAGCTAAATCAATAAAGGATCGAAGAGATAGTGCCAGAAGAGATCAATCAATTTCGCGACCTAACAGGAAAAAGAACTAACCATATATTAGAACGTTCGCGGCCCCCTCTCCCCGCTATGAAAAAGGACTATCCAGACCAAGGAGATGAACTCATTAGAATGATAGAGGTATGCCCCCTATTATCTGCTCACAATTTTTGTGTGTCACCTACAGAGATAGTCTACGCCCTGGAGAAGCTCGGACAAAAAATAAAGTGGCCGCCAAAGATGAGATCAGACCCTAATACCAGAAAATCTGATGCCTTCTTTGAGTTCCACCAGGAACGAGGGCACACAGAAGACTGCATCGCCCTAAGGCAGGAAGTCGCGAATATGCTACGACAATGACATCTTAAATAGCAGCTAAGCTACAAAGGAAGAACCAATTTTGCTAGAGGACACGAATAGCAGGGACACCCAAACCACCCTCACTAGCCTGTACCATCAACATGATCATCGGAGATGATGCCTCTATTAACAATGTGAAGTTCACCCCTACCCAAAACCTCAAGCGATCCATCACCCGCGAATGGTGCGATGAACTCGAAGAAAGTATCATTTCGACAAGTCAGATGCTGATGGTTTGGTCTTTCCTCACTATGACGCCTTCGTCATTACTCTGCAAAATTTAGATATTGGTGATAAATGTATTATGATAGATGATGAAAGCAGCACGTGCATTATTCATCCTCGAGTACTTACCAAAATGAAACTCGAGGATAAGTTAGTGTCGCGTTGCATCACGCTAACTGGTTTTAACAATGCAGTTAAATAGGCATCCGGGGAATTACTCTCCTCGCTTAGCCAGCGGCGTAACTCTGGAAATAATATTCCATATCATGGACCAAGACACAATGTACAACGCTATAGTGGGACGACCGTGGATACACCCCATAAAGGCTATCCCCTCCAACGTATACAAAGTAATCAAAGTCCTAACTCAATGGAGAATATTTAGCATACAAATAAAGCAACATACATCCTAGAAATGCTATCGTATTGCTTTAGACAACACGTCCTCCCAATAAAGAAAGGACAAAGAAAAAAGAGTCATAACAATGACCCTATGGTCGAGGTCGGGGCATGACAAGATCGGGAAAGGCATTAAAGACGCCGACATAGTAGAAGACGCATGGTCAACCATAGAAGACCTCAACCCTATTCAATTAGACCCTAATGACCATAACAAGAAGTCTTATATTGGTTGTAAACTTCAGGACCCAGGTAAATTCAGTCAATTCATAAAAGCTAATGGGGATTTGTTTGCTTTTAGCCATGCAGATATGCCAAGCATCCCAAAGGAGATCTCCACACACAAATTAAACATCGACCCCTTCCACACTCTAGTGAGGCAGGTCAAGCATAAATTCAACTCCAAAATTAATGACGTAGTTATCACGACCCAAATCGATGGACCGTGATGGGTACCCGGTACCTTACTTAATCGAGTACCAACGTAATGTATTTTTTATATTATTATATCATAGGTAAATGAACCAGAGTAAAGCATGAGGGAATACAAAATTATACATATGAAGTACGGCCTATAAGACCAAAATACCACTCGTGTACTGAACATGGGCCAACAAGGCCATTCAATCTTTTACGTACATAAAATCTGTCTACAAGCCTCTAAGAATTCATAATTTCCATAAAGATCATAACATAATCTCACCATACCAAGCAATACACGTCTACATCATACTAACCAATCAAGAAACTCCGAAGCAAATGAAGTGCACCAACATCTTCCGTTGAGCTGATAGCCTACTTATAGGGCTCTTGACCTTTCTATCGGGACCTGCGGATATGAAATGCAATGTCCCTAGGAAAAAAGAGACGTCAGTACGAATAATGTACTGAATATATAAAGCACATAAATAATTACATAATAGACAAGGAAGAAACATAAAGTAAATGAGTCGACTTGGAAGTCTGAATAACTTTGTAAATCATGAAATAATTATCGTGTCATGTATATACGTATAAATGTCATGTCGTGCATAGGTACATGTATTCATAATATCATCAAGCCTCTAAGGGCATTCCATCATATCATTTCGGCCACTGTGGGCAAAATCATCAATCTATACCAGTTGATCAGGTGGTGGTGCTTATATCGCCATAACTTTTCCCATATCCCATGTACAATATATATATATATATATATACATACATACATACATACATACATACATACATACATATATACGCATATATAATGGCATCTAATCACGGGTAAATGTATACGAATGCAATGCGTGAAAGGTACGTTAATAAAACCTTTCGTAATATCATAAGACCATTTTGCCTTTGAGTAATATCATAAATTAAACTCTTTTCAACTTTCGTATTTTTTTTGAGACCCATGAACAGATAATAGAATATTATAAAACATGAAAAATTCAAGAACATAAATATCTCTAATACTTCTATGAATACAGTCATTTATGAAATTTGTGCATTTGCTTATTTCGTTTGTGTAGTATAAATCATGCCAAAAAAAGAAGGGATAACTTTAACATACGTGGAATAGGAAAAGATCTGTATAATATTGTTTCTAGGAGCTCGAATTGTCATTGTTCTAACGTTTTAATGGTTGAAAGCTTTGAAATAGCTAATGTTCTTTGGATTGTAATATGCTAATGCCCTTTGGAATTGTAAAAGTCCTAAGGTTCTGATTGATGAAGGTTTTTGAAATAGCTAAGGAAAACTAATGTCTTCAAGACATAAACAAGAAGGCTAACGTTTTTGGGTTTTTGCAAACTTTAATGTCTTTGAATTGTGTAATAATTCACAAGACATGTAGTGTCCTTTCCTTTGTTATTTAATTGCTACCTATTAAAGAAATGACTCAATGTGGCTAGCTGCCATTTAGAGAGGGATGAAATTTATTAAACTTTATTCACTTATTAGTTAATTAGGTAATGTTTTGTTACCCGATAATTAATCAATTATTTATATAATTAAAAATTATTTCTACTATTTTAAATATTACTCGCTTTTCACATATCTTACTATCATGGCCATGTGGTACCTTGTATGGTACTGGTCCATAAATACCAGGTATTTTAGCTTAAGTCTTATTTTATCCCAAAATGCTAAATTTCAACGAAATTTATTTTTTTCAACTTGCTTTTCCTCTCACCTTCACGAATTTACTCATAATGTATAATCCTTATAGTCTCCAAATAATCTTTTCCTTGTACTGATGTCAATTACCTTACGACAAATTCAACGTATAGTACTACATGGTGCAACATCGTCGTAACTTAATATTGCAAAGCATAACATCACCGTATTGTAATACTGCAACGCGTAACATCATTGTAATATAATACTGCAATGCGTAACATCATCATAATATAATACTGCAAGGCGAAATATATTACTGCAAGACATAACATCATCATAATATTATAGGGTGTAACATCATTCTCCGGTTTGGAACATTTGTCCTCGAATGTTGACTGATGTTCTTATCATTTTCATAACTTATAGCTCTTGTGAATACCTTAATACTCTCCTTACCATTTAAGCAGTTTCTCTATGAATAAATCTAAAGTCTAGGGTATTCCCCCCTTTAGTCTTCTTTCTCATATCATGACTTGTGGTCGAATCTTTCTAATCTCTCAACTGCTGCTATCTCCTGTCATATGGCATGTATGACCCTGGCATTGTAAATGTGCTTATGCGATTCATCTTTCCTTTTTTCCTTTTAGATTTCGATCAATCTCTATGCCTTACTTTATAAATATATACAAGGCTTAATAGGATGCCTCTCTGAGCATCTAACGGTGTACTGAAGTTCTTTGCTCGATATTTTGTAGAACTTGTGAATATGGCCATATCTTATTTTATAGATATGGTTATCTATTTGTATGACTTTACTGCACCTACATGGGTCATACTATACCATAATTTTTACTTCAGTTTATCGTTACTGAGGTATGCTTACCAAACTTTGAGTTATTTTTGTTGCCTATCCTTTAGGCATAAATCTTAGTCCTTTAATGCTCTTTCATTACCGTTCGTCTTAAGAAATATGGCGTAATACCATGTCATACTTTGTAACTTGTATCTTTCCATTATTGATTCACCTCAATGTTGATCTACAAACATCTGCTTGAAGACTTGAAACTTCTTACGTAATACATTACTGCTAGGGCTTACGTCGCATTGATGAATATTTGAAGTGATTTCCATAATCGTATTTCATAGTGTCTCAATATGGTTCACCTTATGGGGATATCCTAATCTAGTGCCATCAGCGAAATATTTTCTCCTTCTTATTTTTTTTCAAATCATCATTCAAATGAAGGCCCAAACATCATCCTTTATCTATCACAATTATGCCCTCATTTTATTACCAGGTGAGCATTTCATTCTTTCTAAGTGCTATTAATCTTAGACTCCTTTGAGTTCATTCAAGCTATACAGAACTTTCAATAACTTAGAGAAACATTATCGCTCTTGTTTTTATGGACTTAATCCCAAGGACTTATGCATTATTGTCACCTTTTCACTTGCCTTCCTTATCCTTACTCAAGTTTTCTTAAAACTTTATCGATCTACCATACTTTAGTTTGTGACCTATCATATCCATTTATACTACTTGCAATTTTCCTTCAACTTGCTTGCAACATAGATTTTCTTATGTTATTTTTCAATGTCAAGCGAGACATCACATTGTCTCTAATCCTTCTATGCTCTTTTAACTAGACTTCTCAGTACTTAGAAGCCATAGGCTGGAAACATGCCGCTGACGATGACACTATCATTACCAGTTATTAGATCCCCATGCGTCTAGCGTCTATCTAAAGTATGGACTATTCACAACTTATGCATTTGAGTATCTCGTACGTTGTTCACCTTTAATTTACTCACTTAAAATCTCACATCATATCTTCTATCTATTTCATAACCTCCCTTCTACATAGGTATGATTTGCACCACCACTTGAAGCTCTATTATAACACTACAATCCGGCATGAGCTTCATACTGACTTCATATGACGTTGTTACTTTTTTTAACTGGATTTATCATAGAGCTGTTATAGACTATGGTTGTTGTACTATCTCTCCCGTACCTCTGATTTTAATAGAGATCATGCAATGTTCTCGATCACGATATTTCTATTTTTCTGGGTCCAATAATCAAACTGCTGATTTACTTAGGTGGTTTAACTCTTTAGTTTCCTTCTTCTGATCGGCCTTTACATCGGCTTAAGCTATCTTTCGATATGTGGTTCCTGGTATTATTTATTCTGTTTAGCCTTTTATGGGCGCTGAGGAATATGCATAATACAATCCTTTAATACTTTAATCTTTCATTTATGACCCGGGCTCAATTATTTCTTTTAACGTATACCAGATTCTTCTACGACTATATATGCTGCATGTATAAAACTTTGAACTCTTAAGTGTGTTCATGACATAACCAACTCTGGATCATTGATCGAATAATTTCTTTCATTCCATTTTAGCTTTCTCTCAACATAAGGTAGCACTTTTCATGGTCCTTCTGCCCCTTGTTGCGCCCATACTTAGCTCATCTTAGTTTCTACACCTGCTAGAGTTTTCGTACAACTCATATGATCTCGAATATTACTTTTAATTTTACTTCCTGTTCATTAACCACAGCAGGTGCCACTTTCATTCGGAGTGATTACAATGTTGTTGTGATATTGTTGTTACACGACCATTTCCTCTTTAACTCATTGTGCTTAAGTTAAACCCTTCTTCTTTATTTCCTCAGCTAGTCTTTCGTTGTAGTACTTAGAGAGAACCCTTTACCCTCATAAAGTTGTGAGCTTATTATGGGTTCTTTTGATGCCCTTCCTTGCCGATAATTATCCGTAGTTGCTTACCTCCATGCACTTGTGCTTGTAGGGTTCCTTCTAACTGACATTTTGACTGCCTTTCCTGTGGCACTTTCTTTTATCCCTATAAAACCCACACGGTACCTTTAACTACCCTGACTCATATTTGAATATATCTCAAGTATTATAATGATACTACGAGGCTAAATTCTCCATGTTGAGGTTTACTACATTTGTCTTGCAGGATCTGCTAATTTGTCTGTAACTTCTTATCTAGTCACGATTAGGCTCTTCCTAAATCAACTACTAGTTACTCATTGGCCCATTCTCATATCCATATTCTGCGTAATCTTTCTTGGGTTATTTCCTTGTCTTAACTTACCTCACATGTTGGCTCCTTATCTATCAATAATATCCCGGGCAAGAAACCTTACTTCCCCTTTTTTGACTTCGTGCTTATATAGTGTCTTGGAATTATAACATATCCGTAACATTTGGATAAGTGAAATCTTATCCGTTTCTCATTTTTATCGCATCCTTCCTTTATCACTCCATATTCCCCCTTTAAGAGAGTACTAAGACTTAGAGCTATGACAACCTGCCTATAAATGTTTTTTCTTCTCATCTTTGGTGTCCTTTCACATCATCGATGACCCCTCATTTACGGTAATCCTTTGTAACAAGGATAACAAAATTCCTCACTAGCAATGGTGGTGTTTAGTGTAACTGGCACATACACTTGCGTAAGCTTAACTTTGCTAGTATTGATTGCTTTAGGGAAGCGTCTTCTTGAATGACCATTCGTTGAATTTCTCATGAATCTTCTTTTGTTGTCCATTCTAATTTCGCTGGAAAATAATCTAATATTCTCATGATGCTGACTGTTATCAAATCTCTCAGTCCCTAATTCATGTTTAGTTTATCTTGTTCACCAACCTATGCTGATTTCTATTATTTTGGAGTTTAATTCTCTTTTCTGGTAATCACGTTAGAGTCATGAACTTATTCCTTGAGATGAGGATATGACTTTATGGCATATACTCTTTTGTTGTCATAATGCTTGTCACTTCTCGTCTCTTCATTCTCTTGACTAGGCTCTGTGATACTGGCATTTCTTCTTCTTTCCCTACCGTCATTATCCATGTATCACACCTTATTCATAATGCTTCCTTATCTCCCTTCTCATTACTCTTCTAATATTTTTGCATATCCCTTTTCTTGTGAAAATTTTAACACGACATTCTTTAGCTTTTAGCTTTCCTTTCCTTATTCATCGGCTCTTCGGGTTGCTCAACATCCTCGCTCTACTAGGGACGAGAGTCTTTCTAAGGTAATATTTATCCCTTCCTGGCTTTCAGTGCCTATCATCTAAATTTTTTGTTTTTTGATCATGGTAGTATTCACATCTTATTTTAATATTCTAGAGTGCACCATCTGAGTGTCTCACACGAAGATCTATTAGCACATTTGCAATATCCTTCGGCAATGTCAACTGATATAAGCAATCCATTCACCAATTTAGGTTACCCTAACCCTATCAAGATCTTGATATATGATAAGTTGATATTTTACCAACTTATCTCCTCTTAGTATTTAAACTTTTGCATACTTTTTTTGTAGGAAACTAGGATATTTTCTGAGGTTTATTGGCAATTTTCATGTGTCATGTGATATGGAGAAGAAATGGAAGAAATCAAGTGAAAATGTTCCAAAATTATGAAAATTGGTCGATTCCTGATACTCTTTGCGATTGCAAGGATTGAAATGCGATCGCAGAAGGCTGGAAAAACAATAATCGCGATCGCAAGGATTGCGACGCGATTACAAGAGGCTAGAAAAACAATTATCATGATCGCAAAGTTGTTGATGTGATCACATAGAAGGAATTTGTCAAAGACCTGGGAATATTTTACGTGACAAGAAATGTGGGTCTACGATCGCAGAGGTTCTGAAGATGACTCTACATGATCGGGATGCATTAAATCTGGGCAGAAATGGAATTTCACATTTTTAATACCGAAGCCATTTAATACTCGACTAGGATCATTTGTAAGGGATATTTGGAAGATCTTTCGCTTATTTCCAGTTCTTTGGGCTAGAGAGAATAGGTGTTGGAAGGTAGGGCTTTGCACACACTTTTTAGTCTTGAAGATTTGAAGCTTGTGGTTAAAATTTTTTATCCATTTATGTTTAATTCTTCATTTTCTTGCTTTGTATTGTATATCTAAGTGTGTATAAATAAAGAATAGATATACAATACAAAGCAAGGAAATGAAGAATTAAAGAAATGGGTAAGAAAATCTTCCACAAGCTTCAAATCTTCAAGGCCAAAGTGTGTGCGCAAAATCCTAGCTCCCAAAACTTGTTCTCTCTAGCCCTAAGAACTGAAAATAAGCAAAGATATGCCAAAGATCCCTTAAAAATGAGCCTAGTCGGCATTAAATTGTTTGGGGATCAAAAACATAAAATTCCATTTCTGCCCAAATTTCGCCCAGATTTAATGCATCGCGATCACGTAAAGTTGATTGCAATCACATAGAGTCATCTTCAGAACATCTGTGTTTGCAGACCCACATGTGCGGTCGCATAAAGAATTCCCATGATTGTGACCAATTCCTTCTATGTGATCGCCTCAATAGCTTTGCGATCACGATAATTGTTTTTCCATCCTTCTGCAATTGCGTTGCAATCCGTGCGATCGCGAATAGTATCAGGTATCGGTCAATTTTCATCATTTTGGCACATTTTGACTTGATTTCTTTCATTTCTTCTCCAAATTACATGACACCTGGAAATTGCCAATATACCTCAGAAAATGTCCTAGTTTCCTACCAAAATTATGCAAAAGTTTAAATATTAAGAGGAGATAAGTTGGTAAAATATTAACTTATCAAACCCCCAAACTTAAAATATTGCTTGTCCTCAAGCAATTTAAAAACTAAGAACATCCCTCGATCAAATCATCATTTAAGGTAAACCGAATATCATTCCAAGTCAAAAAGGGCCACTTTAAGCACAATCTAGTGGCTTCGATTGGTACCAACAATTGATCTAAGGCATATTAATCACCAACTTTTCACACATTTTATTTCCAATGAAGTGCTCAAACACTATATTAATCAAAGTAGCATCCAAGTCATGACACGAAAGATTCAAAATTTGCCTCTCTATCACATTTGTTTTCCCTTGCTCATTCCTCCCAATTGAAAATAGGATTAAATTCACAACTAGAGTCTCATGATCCATCATACTTTAAGAGAGAATCCCAAACTTACAATTTTCAATTCAAGACATCAATGGGGTGACAAAAGGGAAGAATCAACTCTCTCTCTCTATCTCTCTCAAAGATATTCAAATGCACACAAGTAGTACCATAGGCTTGTCCTTCATGTATTTCTCCACTAATATAAACATAATGGTTCAAAATCAATTAGAACTTAAAGGATTGTAGTTTAGGCTCTTTGTTAAGGTAAGACACAATTTGGTAAGAGTGACTCAAAACCTCCTTAAGCACTATACCTTTTCAACAATAAAAGCGCACTTCCTTCAAGATTTTTTTCACCCTTTCTTCTCTCTTTTTTATATCACCTAGTCTTCCATTTATTCACACTTTCTCTTTTTTATAACACTTTTCACTTTTCCTATAGGCCTCCATATCACAATTTTTTCAACCTCCACCCCCAAACTTAGGATTTAGCTATATTCATACTTTAAATTCCTTAGGGAGGTATGGTTTCACAAGAACATCAATAAGATGATAGCTTGTAACATGATTCTCAAAGAAAAAGTAAAAAGTCTCAAAAGGGATGACTAGGGGAAATATTCACGGGTAGAAAATTTAGGCACAATAATGGCACAAGAAAGGCCTAATATCATTTTTAAACTAAGTTAATCTAGGATTTCGCCTTGAAGCACATTCCAGGCAAGTTCTAGAGTACAAATGATACAAAAGAATTTCGTAATTAAAGCTCACCACACATGACACATGAAAACAAGTGAAATGCAAATCCAAAATCCAATTGGAATCAATGAATGTCAAGGAAGTCACATGTAACCTAAGAAGCTATTTAGTGAATCAAAGAGCCAAAATTAGAATCTAAAAGTCATAACAAGGAACCTTACTTTAATCATTCAATTTCATCATTCAATCAAAAAGTCACAAAATTAGAATCAATTTTTTTGAATCAAAAATTTCATATGCCAAATTTTAAATTATATTGGTACTAAACAAGTCACACTTTGACTTATGGGCACAAGATTACACCCCAAAAACTAATTTATTCACAACTAGCTACTAAACTAAATACTAAAAAAATTATATTTACTTTATAAAAAAAACTAATGACTCATCCCTTAAGAAAGGTGTCACGCTATCCATCATAGGAAAAAGTCACCCGGTTTAACACAAATAAATTCCTGGGAGAAGAACCTCGGTAGGAATAAAAACCAAGGAATTACCTTAATACTACTTCAAAAAAATTAGACCAAACATTTAAACACAAATATAAAAAAAAACAAGAAACACAGAAACTAACAAGTAATTACTAATAAACGAACAAAGTTACCGATCTACACAAGTTCATAGCCAACCAAAAACAGAAACTTCATGTTCCAAACAACATCAACTACATATTCCACAGATAATCATCATATAGGATCCACCCCCAACCGAAAGTATTGCATTGTCCCCAGTGCAATTATACAAGACAAGCCAAAATGAAAGAGGTGCTCCCTGAATGGCATCACTTATCATTGGAGGTACTGGGAGCTGCAAGCTCAAAGTCATCATCTTCAGTCTCGTCCGGTCCATAGAACTTCCGCAAAGTGTTCAAGATCTTTGTAAGGAAGTTGCTTTTCTTCTTTTCATTTTCCCTTTGCTTCCGCTGCCTCTTTTGAATCTTCCCCAGCTTGGATTGATGGCCTGTTTCTCCTTAGCAAGATCGGATAGGGTTGGAACCTTTCTTGGGCCAACTGGACCTGCAGAGGTGTTCTCTCTGGATGGTGCAGAAGGAAGACCAACTACAAGATGGCGTACCTGTGTACCCATGCCATGAACCTCCCTAGAGATATATCTGAGAGTAAGAGGTCCCTGCTCAAGTGGTGTGATTGCTGTGGAGGTCCCACTGGCCTCTGTAGGAGTGTTAGGTATCTCAGTGATGTTGTTTATGAACTGGCCAAAGGTGGGAGACACTACATCAATCTTCCTTTTCTTATGTGCAACTCCTGTTCCCTTTCTCAATAGTGGGTGGATGAGCTTCTCTGGGTTCTTTTCCTTTTCTGTAGTCTTGGTCACCACCCCTGCATCATAGCATAATTGGGTGATTAGAGATGGGAAGAATAATCTCTTGGTCCGTTCTGCTGCCACCTCTGCTATCTCATCGGCAATGAGTTGTCCTACATTCACTGATATACCTCCCATGATAGCACAGATCACTCTTGCCTTCTCTAGTGTCACCTCTGTCTCATTTTTTGATGGCATGATGCAAGAACAAGTAATGGAGAGCCAAGTCTTGGCCTCCACAACGAATTTTGAAGACTCGATCCTGGTGTGATTCTTTTTCCAGTTTGGCGCCTGTCCACCATGCAAATGAGTGATAAACCACTAGGCACCCATCTCCTAAGCTTTATCCCTGTACATTTGATTGTTAGCATAGTTGAGATTGTAGTGTGCATTGATCAGCTCTGGACTAAAACAGACGTATTTGCTTCTGACAGTAGCCACCAATTCCTTATTGAAGTCTGTCTCTAGAGCATTTGCATAAAATTCTGTAATGACCTAATAGTTGGTTGGCTTGGGCTCTTCTGCAAAGCAAACCCATCCACTTATGATTAATCTCTCATGGAACTCGGGCCATCAATTTTGAAGGTTGTTCAGGAGGATGCCCCTTTCCCTAATCATGATTTTAGATAGTTTCTTGTCATAGCATTGAGAGCATCTTAAGGATGAGAATGTGCCATCATCAAAATATTCCTCTGCGACAGCATGTTTTGCATATTGTTTCACATTTTCACTTGTTGCCGGATTCATTTTAGAGTTCAAAGTACCTACAAAGAGTGTATACATGTCAAACAACCATATGGGTACTTACATCATTGCATTTAGAGGTAATTAGGCCAAAGAAACAAATTAAAAAGCTATTGGAACAGAACTGGTGAAGCTATTGGTTTGCTGACTGCGAGCTAATGAATCGCGATCGCAAAAAGGGGCTCGCGATCGCGAAGAAGGAAAACAGTGAAGTCCTGCGATCGCAGATCAATCCATGCGATTGTGAAGAAGAAAGTTGGCCTTCAGCTGAGCTTATGCTACGCGATCAGAAACAGTTATATGCAACCGCAATGTGGTTTTTAGGCCTTCAGCAGGAATAGACCTACGCAGTCGCCAAAATGGCTATCACGATCGCGGTCTTGTTCCTGGCCCAATACCAGTTCACTTAGGCACTTCATCGAATAGGTTGTATGCTTCATTTTACTCAGCCATTTTAGACCACCATATCATGAATTTTTACCCCAAAATTTCATAGATCTTCACTCTAACTCTCAACCAAACTCACCAACAAGCAAGCACACAAAATGAACCCAACAATGACCTTTTACACTGTAAACAAACTTCAAGCCCTAAAATTAGAAAATAGGGCTGCCCAGCCTCTAGTTCACCATAATAATTGAAATTAAAACTGAGCATTGAGATGGGAATTGACATACCTGGAGGATAGTGGTCAAGCGTTAATACCATCAGCGGTTTTGAACACAGAAATTTACCATTGATTGCGATCGCGTGGAAAACACAGCGTTTCCGTAGTATAGATCTGCCAAAGGGCTGCGATCGCGTAAGCAGTAGTGCGATCACGTAGAGTAAGATTTTTCTTATTCTATGTGAATGCGTTCCTGTTCCTGCGATCGTGATTCTTTACAATTTATTGCAGTTTTGTGCAGTTACTGGTTTGTGGCTGCTCGATCATCCCGACATGCTCAAATCAACTCTAAAAAATCTAAATTAGTCAAAAATAATATTCTAAGCTATTCTAAAAAAGAAAATTTCAAAAATAATAAAAACTTTTGAAAAATGATGGGTTTCCTCCCACCAAACGCCACAATTAATGTCATGGCACGACACAAATAACTTTACCACTTCTCTCGCCACTTGGATGATATGAACTGGGAACCTAGCTTGTGACCACAAGTGTTGGGGGTGGTAAGTTGATGATCAAACCAAGCGTTAAATTCTTCATTTTTCACTTCTTGACTTTTATGTTGGGAATGTCATTTAGCCTTCTTGTTCCCTCAAATTGTAAGATGTATGGTTGTTTCTTTTCCTCCTTGCAATCCCTCATCGACTCGTGTAATTCAATTCCCATATCACCATACAATTCCAATGTTGAAAAATGCCCGGAATGTGACTTCAAACCTCCAACTTGCAATTTTTCACGAATTTTGACATCCTCTTCTTCCCCGGACTAGAGTCAATCTCAACCATATTTTTATTTACACCGGTTGACTCTAACTCCATATTTTTCTTGGCATCATTAACACTCATGGAGTCGGTTGGCGGATGTTCAATTCTCGATTCCTCAAAGTAAAGCTCACTTTTTTCCTCAGAACTTGACTCTTCTTGGTTTCCTTCCACACTCTCAAGTTGGTGGGCATAGTGAGCCTCAACCAATATTTTTATTTGCTCTTCCAAAGTGTGGATATGTTCATCATTGTAAACCAAGCCTTGTTTTAAGTCCTCGAGTGCAAAGTTGTGCTTCTCCTCATTTTCAAGAATGGTCTCTAACATGAGCATCATTTTCTCATTTTGAGCATTTGAGAGATCTTCTTGGTTTTGATCAAGTGCCATGGAAGGATTTTTGACTTCCACATCTAAGGAAATTTTTTGGCTCTCATTAACTTCCAAGGCTTTTTGGACCTCTAGAACTTCAAGCATTTCTCCTATTTGTGAGTACAACCTTGCAAGTGCCAAGTCATTTTGGAGACTATTCTCCGAAAGCTCCTCCAAGGAACTTTGCTCTTTGTTTCCTCCTTCAATTAGGTACTCCAAAATGAGCTTGAACTCTCCATTTTGGCCATGCTAAACTTCTTCCATTTCCATATCCATATCATTTTCATCAAAAACAATAGAATCATCATAGTGGGGGCTTGGGGAAGGGAAGGGCCAATAAGCACAATCATCCCAATAACCATTTTGAAACCACACTTATCACAAATAGGCTCTCTGCCCTTTCGGGTAGGGGCAAGGCTCGTCTACATACTACCCTCCCCAAACCCCACTTTGTGGGACTATACTGGGTAGTTGTTGTTGTTTGTACTTATCACAAATACTCCACTGATGAATTTTAGATTGTGTGCACAATCCACCCCCAGGAGAATTTAAATAATTTTGCCACGAGTACGGTCCTCCACAATAAGGACAAGGATTATCAAAGTATGAAAAACTACCATCTGACCGATTATCATTAAATGATGCCATTTCTCAAAATAAGAAAATAAACAAGGAACAAACAAGAAAAAATAGACCAAGGTAAGAAAAAATAATTACACAAATATTCACAGATTTGGACCAAAGTACTTATGCTTATTTCTCAAACAACCTAAATTACGCTAAATTGTTCCCCGAAAATGGCGCCAATTTTGATGACATCCAAATCCACTATTAAAAAGTAAATGGACACGATCGCATACAATATAATTTACCCAACTATGAGTCGGGATCGAATCCCACAGAGAACAATGTGTAGGCAATTAGGAATGTAAGAAAATTATTGCTTGGCGAGCAATGCCAAACAATAAGAATTTGGTTTAAAAAGTGTTTATACCTAAGTGAGGAAATGTAAACTAACCTAGAAAGTAAGTAAAATGATCAATGGCTACAAATATAGATGCATCGGGAATTACACTCAAGTAAAGATCCAATGTATTTCACGATTTTACAAATAAGCGAGTTTATGTTAATTAGCCATGGGCAATAATTCTTAATTAGCTTCTTCTGAAGACTAACAAGACTTCCTAATTGAATTATCTCTAAAACTCCCGGATATGGTTACAAGTAGTTCAATCCTATCCCTAGGTAAAATCTATAAAATAAGGGTTAACGCCTCAAGTTCTTGTTAATTAATCTTTTCCAACCCCAAATTATCGTTTTCAAAATTTATTAAGAATTAATGGACGAGTCCTAGAGTTAGATGATCCCTTTGGAAACATTAAAGAACAAGAATAATTAAAGAAATAATAACTCACTTCATAAAAGGATAAAAATCATTCAATACATTCGCACGACAAGGTATTTAATCCACACTTTGAACATGAATATTTTCATAAACAAGATTCAACCGTTGAATAAAATACTACACACTTAGATATACAATACAAAGCAAGAAAATAAAGAATTAAACATAAATGTGTAAGAAAATCTTAACCACAAGCTTCAAATCTTCAAGGCCAAAGTGTGTGTGCAAAGCCGTAGCTTCCAAAACTTGTTCTCTCTAGCAATTAGAACTAAAAATAAGTCAAAGATCTGCCAAAGACCCATCACAAATGAGCCTAGTCGGGTATTAAATGGTTTGGGATAAAAAACATGAAATTCCATTTCTACCCAGATTTCACCCAAATTTAATGCATCGTGATCGCGTAAAGTTGGTTATGATTGCATAAATTCATCTTCAGAACCTCTGTGATCGCAGACCCACATTTGCTATCGCGTAAAGCATTCCTAGGGTTGTGACCAATTCCTTCTATGTGATCATGTCAACAACTTTGTAATTGCAATAATTGTTTTTACAGCCTTCTGCGATCGCGATAATTGTTTTTCCAGCCTTCTGCGATCGCATAGCAATCCTTGTGATCGCGATTATTGTTTTTCCAGCCTTATTTAATCACGTTGTGATCCTTGCGATAGCAAAGAGTATCAGTCATCCGTCATTTTTCATCATTTTGGCACATTTTGACTTGATTTCTTCCATTTCTTCTCGAAATTACATGACACCTGAAAATTGCCAATAAACCTCATAAAATGTCCTAGTTTCCTACAAAAATTATGCAAAAATTTAAATATTAAAAGGACATAAGTTGGTAAAATATCAACTTATGAATATCCCGTCCTTCTCTTCACTATACCTGTTAGCCCCCACTGGTCATAACTAAAACGGGTGTGACCAATTGTACATACCTCTTGTTACTGTTGAATATAACTTAAAAAGATTATATTCTTTTGCCTGAATTGTAAACACTGTTAACCTTCTTTAACTGGGAACCTCATACCCTTCTTTATCTTTTTTGTTTTGTTTGTTGAAACCTGTATTTATCTTCTTAATCTCTAATTGTATTTTACTATAAGTGTGGAGCCACTTGCCTTAAGACTTCTTATTAGGAAGCTTACACCTTTCAGTATACCCATGATATGCTAAAGAACTTACAATTACTTATAATAGACACCATAAAAATTCCTCCAACTCAGCTCTTCCACAGCTATCTCTCTTTCCAACCTTCTTTCCGGATGTAAGTATCGTCTTATTACGAATAAGATAGAATTTTGAGATTTAAATTCATATAAGTGAGCTCTACCACACGATCTAGAGGAAGAAGAAAGAGTGACAATCCTAAATGCCATGTAGCCTCCTGCTTATAAATGTGGTACATGACACACCCATAAACAAGACTCTATTAGACACAGCTTGTAGAACCCCTAGGACAGAATTGTTCTGATACCACTTTTGTTACGATCCAAATCGATGGACCGTGAGGGATACCCAGTACCTTATTCAACCGAGTATCAACGTAACATATTTTTTTATATTATTCTATCATAGGTAAATGAACCGGAGTAAAGAATGAGAGAATACAAACTTATACATATGAAGTACGGCCTATAAGACCAAAATAGTCACTCGTGTATTGAACATCGGCCGATAAGGCCATATAATCTTTTACGTACATGACATCTATCTACAAGCCTCTAAGAATACATAATTTTCATAAAGGTCGAAATGAAGCCCCGCCATACCAAATAATACAGATCTAAATCATACTAACCAATCAAGCAAATGTGAAACAAATAGCGCGTACCATCTTCCACTAAGCTGATATCCTACTTGGAGGTCTCTCAACATGTCCATCGGCATCTGGAGGCATGAAATGCAGCATCCCTAAGCAAAAAGAGATGTCAATACGGATAATATACTGAGTATGTAAGGCACATAGATAAGTACTTAACTGACATGGAAGAAACATAGAGTAAATGAATCAACCTGTAAGTCTCGACAACTCTGTAAATCATGAATTACTTATAGTGTCATGCATATGCGTATGAATGTCATGTCGTGCGTAGGTACATGTATTCATAATATCATCAAGCCTTTGAGGGCATCCCATCATATCATTTCGGTTATCGTGGGAAAATCCTCAACGTATAGCATCTGATCAGGTGGTGTTGCATATATAATGTATATAATGCCATAAACTTTTCCATATCCTATATCATATATATACATACATATATACACGTGTATAATGCCATTTGGTCATGAGTCAATGTACATGAATGCAATGCATGAAAAGTACATTAATAAAACCATTCGGAATGTCATAAGACCATTTTTCCTTTGAGTAATATCATAAAGTAAACTCTTTTCAACTTTCGTATTTTTTCTAATACCCATGAACATATGATAGAATATTATGACATATGACAATTCAAGAACATAGATATCTCAAATACTTCAATGAATAGAGTCATTTATGAAATTTTTATATTTTCTCTTTTTGTTTGTGTCATATAAATCATGCCAAAAGAAAGAAAGAATAGCCTTAACATATCTGGAGTAGAGAAAATCCGGATAATATTTTTTTGTAGGAGCTCAAATTGTCAATGTATTAACGTTTTAATTGTTGAAAGCTTTGAAGTAGCTAATGTTATTTCGATTGTAAAATGCTAATGCCCTATAGAATTGTAAAAGTCCTAAGGTTCTGATTGATGAAAGTTTTTGAAATAGCTAAAAAAAACTAATGCCTTCAAGACATGAAAAAGAAGGCTAACGTTTTTGGGTTTTTGCCAAACTTTAATGCCTTTGAATTGTGTAATAATTCAGAAGACATGCCGTACCCTTTACTTTTACTTTGTTATTTAATTGCCACCTATCAAAGAAATGACTTACAATGTGGCTAGCTGCCACGTTAGAGGGTGGAGGGTGGAATTTATTAAACTTTATCCACTTATTAGTTAATTAGGTAATGTCCTATTACCCGATAATTAATCTATTACTCATATATAAAGAATTATGTCCACTTACTTAAAATATTATTCACTTCACATACCTTACTATCATAGCCATGTGATACCTTATATGGATGGTACTAGTCCATAAATACCGAGTATTTTAGGTTGGGCCACATTTTACCCCAAAATGCCAAATTTCAACGAAATTAACTTTCTTCAACTTGCTTCCCCTCTCACCTTCATAAATTTACAAATCACTTATAATCATTATAATCTCCAAAAAATCTTTTCCTTGGACTGATGTTAATTACCTTACAACAAATTCAACGTACAAAACTACAGGGTGCAACATTATTGTAACTTAATATTGCGAAGCATAACATCACTATAGTGTAATACTGCAAGGCGTAACATCATCACAATATAATAGTGCAAGACATAACATCATCGTAATGTAATACTACAACGTTTAATATAGCCATAATATAATACCGCAGGACATAACATCGTCGTAATATTGCGGGGTGTAACGATAGTGCACGAGAAAGTGAAAAACTGTTAGAAAATGGAAAGTGGCGGATGTGCGTAAAATTCACAGACTTGAATAAAGCATGCCCAATATTCGTTCTTGCTACCTCACATCGACCAACTCATTGATGAAATGGCCAGAAATGAGATGCTAAGTTTCTTGGATGCTTACTCAGGCTATAATCAGATCTTCATGGAAGAGGAAGATCAGGAAAAAACTACGTTCATTACCCACCAAGAAATGTACTGCTACAAGTTCATACCCTTCGGACTAAAGAACGCATTAGCGACCTATCAAGATTGCTGATGAGGATGTTCAAGGATCTGTTCGTTAAGATAATGGCAGCATATATAGATGACATGCTGGTCAAGTCGAAAAGGAGAGAAGACCACATTGATCATTTGAAAGAAACTTTCGACATACTCAAATTGTACATAATGAAATTGAACCCGGAGAAGTGTGTATTCGGCTTAGCCTCAGGAAAATTTCTAGGTTTCCTCATATCAAAGTAAGAGATCGATGTCAACCCTAGCCAAATTAAGCCATTGAGGGGATATCCAAGCTCCTGACCACCAAAAAATAGGTCAAAAGGTTGACTGGCCACATCGCTACCCTATCAAGGTCCATCTCGCGGTCGCCAGATAAGTTCCATAAATTTTAAGAAATATACAACAACAACAACGAGCCAATGAAATCCCACTAGTAGGGTCTGGGGAGGGTAGTGTGTATGCCGACCTTACCCCTACCCCGAAGGAGTAGAGGGGCTGTTTCCGAGAGACCCTCGGCTCAAGAAGATAAAAAGACAATATGAGACAATATCAATAATACCATAGAAATAATATGAAAAATATGAATAACATTAAATCAAGAAGAAATATACAAAGCAAAAGCGAAATAGTATCAATACCAAACTAGTCTCACAAAGTTATGACATAAGGCAAGACTCAAAGTCTCAACTACCTCCTAACCTACAACCCTAATACTCGACCTCTACATATTCCTATCATGTACCCAAGAAATATAACGGCCTATATTGGACTTCAGAGTGCGTCTAGGATCTGATGGAACTAAAGGCATACTTGTTGTCACCACCCTTGCTTTCAAAACTAGAGTCGGATGAGCATCTTTTCATTTATCTAGAAGTATCCGAGGTAGCTGTGAGTGTAGTAGTAATTCGAGAAAATAAAGATATGAAATATCCCATTTATTACATTAGTTAAACACTAGTCGATGCCGAGACAAGGTACCCGTACCTCGAGAAACTAGTTTGGGCCTTAGTCGTAGCTTTACGGAGGCTTAGTCCGTATATATATATATATATATATATATATATATATATATATATATATATATATATATATATATATATATATATATATATATATATATATATATATATATATAGTAGGTAAATAAGGCAAGGCAAATTGACGTTGCAAAAATAACATAAGGAAGTAATCAAATAGATAAGAAATTCGGGAATTACACCATAAATAACTCTAATTGAATTTCAAATAAGGCAAGTAGTAGGTTTAACATTCAACTAGTGTTAGAACCCTAAAATCAAGTAATCAGTTTTACAAATAAGGCAACACAGGTAATCGGAGACCAATCAAAGGGTCAATCAACCCATAAATAGACAAGAGATGTCTATTAAGAAACTCAGGAATAAGGAAAAAAACCAAAGATTTGTTAATTAGTTTAGTAAACAAATGAAACCCTAGATAATTAGGCTAGTCATTCAATTATTCAAAAAATAATGAATAAGAGGTTGAAATCAAACTCTGAATAGTCAAACAATTGGACCAGAAGCATAACCATGCGAGAAAGATCAAATGAAACATAAAAACTTCAAAAAACCTTTTGCAAAAAACGGAAGTGGAAACCCCAGATAATTTGAAAGATACTTAGGGTTGATTAGTAGCAGGAAGATTTGGAGAACTTTAAAGAAATAACCATGGAAACAGAAAGCACTTCAAACATACATAGATTCGAACAATAGAAATCTATGAAATCAAAAACCTAAAGTAGCATACTGTTAAAAATTGGTTAACAGTAGAAAAGTAAAAGAACCTTAGCGAAAAACCATGGAAAATTAAAAACACTTCAAATATTCAGAGGATCGAACAATAGATAATGAATAAATCGAACCTAAGATAACATGGTGCCATAAATTGACTAATAGTGAAGAAACAAGAAACGCTTTAAAGAAACATCGATGACGAACTCATAAACTTTCCAGATCTATAAAGATCTGGATGGATTTGTGTTTGAAATGAGGGTTTCGAAGAAAGTTTGAAAGGGTAAGGAGAATCATGTCCCAAACAAGAGATTTGGACCATAAAAGCATCGAAATAGTAACACTCACAACCATAGAAGGACTCTCAGAGAGTATTAGACCAGATTTGCTCAGATCTCTTTTAGATCTTTTCGGGAAATCATAAGAACAAGCAACCACGAGACGTAAAAGATCGGTAGGAGCCTCAAACGGCCATGAAAATCCATGGGTCGAGTGAGAATTGCAGGGAATAGGATTAGTTCTGGGTAGCGATGACTAGGGTTAGGTTAAGGTCTCAGAGAGACAGAGAGGATTGGGGATTATAGGGTGGCCGTTTGAGAATAATGGCTAGGGTTTAGGGGGTCGCTTGGTTAAAATGGTAAGAAGTGATGGTGGACGTTGTTCTCTATGATCAATGGCCAGGAGTTAGATGGTTTGGGGGTTGGGTAGGATTTAATTGGGCTAGGGTTTGTTGGTTTGGGCCTGGTCTTAGTGGGTTAGGGATTTGGGTTGTTTAATTTAGACGACGTCTGAAAATAACAGGGTTATTTGTTAACTACCTATTTAATTGCTAAAATGATTTTTAAAAAATAGTTAATAAATTATAAAAAATGACTTTCATGCCTAGAAATTTTTTAAAATAATTACTTAATATTTTAAAATATAAAGGCTATTCTCTGGTAAAAAAATATTATAATGCATGCATGGGCTATAATTACAAATTAATTACAATTATAACCCAAAAAATACAAATATGACTATTTGTGAAATAATTAAAACTTAATACAAATGTAAATGATAAATTAAGTCACAAAATTATTAACTACTATTTGTGATACAATTAGTGATTATTTATATAAATAAAAATATTGGGATAAATTAATTAAAATCTTTTTAGAATGCAAAAATTATAAAAAATACTAATTTATGCCACTACATAGTTTTGAAAATATAATAAGAAAAAACTGGGCATCAACAACTGCTCCTATTTGTCCAGGAAGGATGAAAGAGTTTTTGAGTAAAGAAATGATGGCTAATTTTGACCGAATATGATGTTTTTAGAAAAATAGAGGCCGAACTCTAGTCTTCGAGCTGCCTACATATCCCTAGTTTTGTAGAACTCAGGCCATGTGCAGTTCGGATCCAATGATGAGCAGAAGACGATGGGATTTGTGGAAAGCAGTATTGAATGAAATTAGGATTACAAATATGACGTGTGACAGATTTATCGCAGGATAGATGTTTGAATGATTGCAGAGCGAAGGTGGTAGTTGATAGGGGGTTGATATTGTTTGAAACAATAGTAAGGAGCGAATGGTAATCAGAGGAGTATAAGCGATAATCGGAGCGAGGATTGCTACTATTTGAAGAATGGTCACCTTCTGGATTACCTGCAAAACTTAAAACACACAATCCATGCAAGTGTATAGCTTACTGCAAGAATATATACATGATGCAAATCTTTTGTACCATGGAAGATTGTTTTTGGACTTTTGAGGATGCGTTCCTTAGACCATGACGTCCTAGGCCATGAATTGCGTAGTAAGGGATACATAGGCCATCAAATGATGTTCTCGGGCTATGCCAATGATGCCTCCAAACCATGAAGCCTTTGAATAATGCTATGTAAGTTTTGAGAGATCCTCAGTCCATGGCATGGTGTGTTCAGGCTATGAGAATGATGCCTTTGGACTATGACATCTTTGGACAAATTGGCTATCATTTAGCCCATGAAGTGCATAGGTATGATATTAAAATTGGTAGCATATAGGTAAGATTACATGTTTGTGAAGTTAAAAGCCTACTGGGTAGGTCGTGATTTTTTGATTCCCTTGCGAGGGATTTCCTCTGCCTCATTTACTTACTGCTTTATTAAGTACTCTCAGTAGAAACTTGTAGTGGACCTGGTACTCTACGACTTGGTGGACCCATACAAAAATAATTGTATCAGAGTAGGTTCCTCCTATCAGGTTAACATTTAGAAAGGATCCTCATGATGGCTCCACTAAACTTTGAAGAAGGCGAATCTATATACCACCCACCCAAGATTGATGGAAAACACTATTGGTGGTGGAAAGCTAGAATGCATGATTTCATCATAGCTGAGGATTGCGAGCTTTAGGATGCTATCTAAATGAACCGTTTGTTCCAATTAAAGTACAAAATGAAAATTAATTTTCAATAAAAATGACATGCAGAGTATACACTGAAGCAGACAAGAAAGCGGTAGAAAAAAATTCTCGTGCCAAGAAAATTCTGGTATATGGTTTGGGACCTAAAGAGTATGACAGAATCTCTACATACGACACTGCCAAGGAAATATGGGAGGCCTTGCAAATAGCTTATAAGGGAACTAAACAAGAACAACTACATAAATCTAATGCTGATGGTAGTTCCACGATGGCAGCTGAAGGCGAAGGGTTCAAACATGACTCAACGCTTGCCTTGATGGCTTAATTAGAAAATGATGAAGAAAATGGAAACAAATAGGTAAACTTCAGGGATGTTTAGGAAAATCTAGTATCCTATTCTCCAAAAAAACTCATGTGTTTAGCTGATGTTTTTTAATTACCGCCCTTTGTAGTCTTGTGGAGGATAGGGATCCTTGTTCTTAGAACTAGAAGAATCTGAACACATTAGAAAAGAACTAGTGGCACTAAGTACTGATCAAAAGAAAATCATTAAAATTCTTAAAAAGGAAAACACTAATCTCCTAGCAGAAACTGCTGAACTAAGGGAACAAATAGTAAAGCCCTTGACTGAGTCAAAACCTGAAAGATCTGAAAAAGGAAAGGAGATATTTAGTGGGGAAAATTTTAGGCTTGATAATGAGGTGAAGGCCTTGAGATGTAGGATGAGTGCTGAAATTGAGAAAAACGAGCTTCTCCAAGCCAATGTAGAAAAGGCAATGAATGATTTTGAAAATTCTCTAAAGTGAACCTAGTGCGTAGAAGCTACCACAGCCTTGTTCACTAATGTCAGTGAATAAGGGCGGGGAGCAGGGTTCCCAAGGAAGAAAGATCCTTACAACCCTCACAGTAAGAGCATCACTGCATCTGATAACTAGCCTTATACCCAATGTGGGAACTTTGGACACTTCTTGGACGGTGTCCTGGCCAAGAATCAGTCAGTTTCAAAGATAAAGTGACTGCTAAACCTGTGACCACAAAAGAGGGACCAGGTTCTACTCACAGAAAATGCACATTAACTACATGGACTAAGAGAGCAATTCATCCTCTTGGTTACTACAAGGGACCCAAATGTAAGGCCCCGAAAAATTTTGCTAAATAAATTAGGATTTCGTGGTGCCATGTAGGCTAATTATAATATTTTATGTGCTATTAACATAATGGGCATCAATTTGTTATGGTAAATAAGTTTATAAGTCATATAATAAGTAATGTGGGGTCTAATGGGAGGTATAAGTCTAAGTCATGTTAGAAAATTTCATAATAGGCTAAAATTCTAAAAGAGTTCGCACAAGTCTCTATTTTGAACAAGCATATCTAAAAATGTATATGATTTTATGTAATGAAAAACCTATCATTGAAAGTATTTGATTATAGTTTCCAACTCTTCAAACCATTCGTCATTTGGACATTCCTACACAAAGTTATGATCAAATTACCAAAGGCTAGAAAAATGCGATCATGTATCACTTCTGCGATCGCAAAACCATTATGCGGTCCGCACGATCTGTGATCGCATATCTAGTCACAAATTGGACTAGTGTAGCCCAATGTTAAGGCACCAGGTTTTACGACATGTCTGCTGCCAGCATACTTATTTTGCGGGCCATTATGCGACCGCAAACCCAAATTCTGAGGGTTGATCTTCCTATTTTTATAACCCGACCCCGTTTTAATATATAGTCTTTAGGGCATCATTTGGGGTCATTATCTACTGATTTTAGAGAAAGTTAAGAGGATATATATATATATATATATATATATATATATATATATATATATATATATATATATAGAGAGAGAGAGAGAGAGAGAGAGAGAGAGAGAGAGAGAGAAGGAGCCTAGTTTCATAATCACCCATCTCTTGCTCAAGTGTTCAAGAATCAAAGAACCCAATCACATGTTCTTTATCTAAGAGTTAAGGTTCTGTACATTAGACTTTAATTTTGAGTTTGAGGCTTAAGATGGGTTATTAATGTATGATTCTTGGGTGTAATAGAATTATGTATACATACATATACAAATTAGGTTTGTGGGAAGATGATTGAACATAAATAAGTAAAGATTGGGTTGGGGAATGAAGGAAACCTTGTAAAAGAGATTTGAAATCAAGATTCTCAAATAGTATTTGATAAAATGTTCAAATGAGCTGAACCATCAACACCTTCCTAATTTGTGTTCAATTTTGCTAAGCCTCAAAGAAAATTGGGATTGCTAGAATATTCAGAACGTTGTAATAACTTAAGGAAAGCTTAAACAAGGTATGTATGGCAAAAACCCCATCTTTTAGAAACTGAGCATCATCGGTGTTTGTGTGAATATGGTAAGGTTAAAGTTGAATTATTTCCTTGATTGTTATTTACATGAATTAGTGTTGTAACCTTATATGCGTGAAAGATGTGTCTCAACATGATCACCGTGCTATCTTGACAACTTGAAAGGGGCAAAAGATATGAATTATGTATTGAAATGCTTAGACCTTAAATTTAGATTGATGTTGCATTGTTGTTCCATTTACGTAAAGTCTTATCTGTGTTTACCATTTAAATTGATCTTGTGTGCACCTACTGTCCTAAATGGCAAAGCTAATATTGAAATTGGGAACGATATAAAACGCATCCTACTGCCAAGAATGATTTGATACGTTGTGGCCCCAAGTGCCTATGAAATGATATATGTGAAACAAATTGATTAATAAGAAGGGAACAATGCCATGGTAAGGCGGCCTAGCCGATCGGGCCGAGATCGGACTCCGCTCAAGATAGCGGTGGTATTGTGAATGAGTTTTTGAAAAAGAGAAAATTAGATTGTGATTGAAGTATATGTCTCAAATAAGGTGACCTAGCCGATCGGGTCGATATCGGACTCCGCTCAAGAAAGCGGTTGTGAACAATGATGAATAGTGTGAAATGCCCCAAAACTAAAGGCTACGGAAACATGATGTGAAAATTGTATGATTCTTTATTATTGATAATGTTGTGATAGTATAAAGCTTTTGGGTTATACTTGTGATTTGCTTATCTTTGTATGAAAGTTCTTTCTAACTGGATGGTGTTTAGTTATACATACTAGTGCTATTCGATGGCACTAGCGCCCCTTTTTCCGGGGGCGCTGCATCTTTAAATGGATGCAGGTGTTTCTATTGCAGGCAGTGTTGGTCGCAGCTAGTGCCGCAACTTCCTTTTGGTTGAGTTGGTGAGCCCCACTTCATTTCAGGGTCTTGTTTCATCTGTTCATCATATACTTTGTATTTGACGTATAGCTGGAGCCTTGTTATCAGCATTTCCATATTTCATTACTCTTCAGTTTTGTTTTGAGGATCCGTAGATAGGTTGTCGGTAGTGTCGGGTATTGGAATTAAAGTAGAAATATTGATGTTTTGCAAGGTTATAAAACTTGTAATATTTTGATAATTATGTTTTAAGCTGCTAATGGAACTAAAATGGAAGTTGTTAATGAAATACTTACTAAGTATGATTAATGGAGTCCATCTCCTATTTATCTATGAACGAGTTTGGGTAGAGTGAAATCTAACCGGCTTTCTCAGTCAGGTTTACCCGGTTGAGAGCCGGTCGTGCTCCTCGATTTTTGGTGTGTGACTAACTTGGTATCAAAGCCTAAGGTTTTAAAGTGTCCTAGGATGTCTTAGAGCCGTGTCTAGTATAGTTCTTCTTATTGGTGTGTTGTCAACCATATCTATAAGTTAGAGGCTATTCGGCAATTTAGAAATTTTACCCTTCTTTGATACTCCAGATCGTGTAGTAGAGCTCAAGATAGGGAGCTAATTTCCATTTTATGTCTTAATCTCAAGATGAGTAATTCATGATTATGGAAGTAATAAGGAGGGAATAACCCCACAATTGAATCTAAGGGAGATTGCCTAAGCGTTTATTAGAAGAATGTATCGAGTCATGGAGGGATTGGTAGAACATATTGCTAAGGGGAGTAACCTTGTTCCTATTAATGTCTTTGCACAACCAGATCATGTAGTATAGCAGTATGTTACCAACATACGAGTAAAGGGGCATCGATTAAGTTATTGCCATATCAACCTAAAGTCACCAAATAAGTCACTACTTAGCACAGCTAATGTACTCTTGTTGTATATGTCATTCATATTGAAGAGTACTCATAAACATGGTCTTAATAAGACGTGAGTCACAAAGACTTGTGTGTACCTACTTCTTGAAGGAGCTGTATTATTCGTGAACAAGTTCTCTTGTTTACATCCTCTTGTGGAATTAAGTTCTATAGATACGTCCTTGAATGGGGTTATAACTCTAGGATTAATACTTCCCACTTTCTTTCCTAAAATTCTCAACAAGGTACTATACTCGATGAATTTCTTACAGAATATTTTATTTAAATGGACAACATCTGACAACTTGTGCCTATTCATGCACTGTCGAAAAGTTTACCTATATGGTGTCAAGTTCCATGTAAGGCACCCCGATTTTACGATCCTTCTTGAGTCACTCTTTTACTCACTTGTGTATATGGCTTATTTGGTTTGAGCAATCACTATACTCTCTTATGAGTATCATCATGAAAGCTTCTCAATGTCTAGGACATAAGAGCATAACTTAACATCTATCACATGAGTGCATGTCAATCGAAATGGTCACTGTGTGCATAATGTCTCACTGAAAATTGAGATCCTCACATCCCCGTCATAGGAAGATCTTGTGTCGCCATCTTAGTATAACTTTCATGTCCACTTAGGACATCTCACAGTAAGTATCTCACTTTTTTCCTAGTATTGTGGTTGCCTGTGACGTGGTCGTGTATTGCATTTGGGAGTTAATATAGCAAAAGCATGTCTAGCTCATAACAAATGTTTATTTGCTCTTTACACCTCCACAATATGTGGTAATTCTGTTCCTTAGTTAGTGAATTCATTGTACTAGTTTCCCAACACTTGTTCGATAACCATGAGAGGGCATATCCTTCTATGTGTCATTATAACACTTCCTTTATCATAAGAAACCTTACTAGGCTCTCCATCAAGACCAAGCGCACCTTTGGGTGTTATCATAGCACAATGCCTGTTTCTCCTTTTCTGTGTCTTTTTTTTAGAATTTGGGTATTTCTCAAATCAAAATCCATGAGAACTCGTTATGAATATTTCCAAACCTTCCATGATTATTTTATACTATCTCATTAGGTTCTCAACTCACTTTAATATCATCAAGGGTTGATAGCATGCAGCAATTGCTGAGATTGAATGATCTCCTTTCGATAATGGATTATCTACACATGTGCTGTCCAACAATCTGCTTATCAGTCTAACTCTTGCCTTTTGGTTTTGGGTTGACCAATGATCAATACACCTAGTAACATATTCGTATGCCAAAGCTTCTCTCTCAGTCAAGTCTTATAGCCTCTTCCATTTTGGCAGGTAATAGTTGGTTGTATAGAAGTGCGCTATAGTGCTTCCTTGTGAAGTAGAGTTGCAAACCATAATTGGATTTTTAAATTATGGAGTTATACATCACGTGACTGCATACAGAGATCTTCTTTCAGAAATTTAACTTCTCGTAATCCCTTTATATTACCACCCTTCCTAGTGGTTACAATGTAAAGATTACTTCCATAGGATCTCACTTTCCTTTTATTTACCTGCTCTGCTTGTCCCTGTGACTAGATAACCTAGGTTACAGTTCCGCGATAAATGCATTAAGACGTTTCATTCTTTCAAACTTATCCATGTGGGCACTTTGAGGCCTTGCTTTAAACCAACTCGTAATGGTTTTAAGTCCTTTCTTGCTATTGTTGAAGATTTTCTAGGACTACGAGGGCTTGTCTCATGGGTTTCAAAAGTAATGACTTTCCTTAAAGTCCAAGCTTAAATTTTCATGATTTCAAACTAAAGTGTGTCCCCATTTTCAAAAGTCTTCAATGGGTCGGATTAGATGGGTTATGCGGCCTTATGCTCACTCGGATTCTAGGATTATTGACAACGTCACTGTCATGTGTGGGAATTTTCTACCCTAGGAATTCCACCTCCTTAAGAAGAATATGAGTTTTAATTGTCTTTTTTCCCGGAGCATTATGTCACCCTTTGGAACTCCTCTAACCAATACATGATTTGACCCCTATGGTAGGATGTCCTAGCTCTGTGGTTTCACTCGTAAAGGATAAGGTTAAATGCCTTCAGATTGTTGCACATAACATGAGCATAATTATTTGGAAGACAAGTGGTCGTGTCTTTACTTCTCTCATATATGATCATTTATTAGGAAGGGTTAAGCTGTTTGAAACATGATAATCTCATAAGTGTTTAACTTCTTTTCATCCTCATGGGCTTATGTTAATTAACGTTAGGAGTGTAATTCAACTTCATGTACTTTGAACCCATATCGCATTCAAGGTGCTATAGTAATCTCATTCTTGATAAATAGATTTTCCCTACATTCCAGGAGACGACTGGGTCACTTACCTGAATATTCCTCCTTAATAGTTCCTGTTGCCAATGTATGAGTTACCACTATGCCGTATTTGTCTAATAATTGATGTCGTCACAGTGATTAATCATGTCAGTATTGCTAATAGTAATCTTAGTGTCTGTTAGCATATAACCTCGTGAAATACTCTATTCAGTGCATTAATGAGTTCTTGAATAATTCCAGCCAGATCTCGAGCTCTGTTGCTCCTCATTGAATTAAATCTATTGGGTATTGAAGGTTCAAACATGTCAAAGAGGGAGCATCCCAGTGTGATCACATATATTCGATAAATAATCTTTATGGTCAGTTCAGGATAACACATCTTGGTGTAATCGTTGAAGGTCATCAAAGGTTTAGCGTGTGTGTTCGCGTAGAGATTTAGATTTTAGGAGAGAGGACATGTTGTTCCCAATATTTTCACCCTGAAGATGTTACTTGAATTGACAATGAAGGTGAAATAAGTGCAGGGCCGCGCTAAGAGTATGATGTTTCCCCATTATTGTTCTCCATGCATTCAGTGTTATATGTCTATGTCTAAGAAGGCGGTCAAAAATCCCTTGTGCATCATTTCGGTGGAAATTATTGAAGGTGAAGTTAATGGATAGTTAGCTTATGTGAGGTGTCTAGTCATCATGCTTGTTAGATAAGTTTGGAGGTTGGGGTTGTTTCCTTGAATGTGTTATGGAAAGGTTTGTAAGCATAAGAGGCCACATTAAAAGTTGAGAGTGTTGTGGAATAAGGTATTTTCTCTTGATGGTATAGCAGTTGGTTTTGATTTGAAAAGTACCTTCTAGGTGTTATGATTTGAAAATGTGCAGACCGTGTCAGGTATCATCGTGTTAATGTAGTACTTGTACTGCTGAGGTTCATGTTAGTAGTATATACATTATGGTGCTTTGTCGAGTTGTGAATGTGATTTTAGGATGGTTTTGGTGGTTCCCTGGCAGGTGGATAGTCTTAGTTACAAAGGAGACTCTGCCGAAATTTCTATAAAATTTGGAAGTTAGTCGAACTTTAGGGACTTGAGATGGGTTAGAAAAGAGATATTTCAGGTTAGGTGTAGGGTCAGGCTCTACCTCTCATTGAAGGACAAATGAGCCTAAACAGGGGAGAATGTAAGGCCCCGGAAAGTTTCGCAAAGTAAATTAGGATTTCGTGGTACCATGTAGGCTAATTATAATGTTTTATGTGCTATTAACATGATGAGCATCAATTGTATTTGGTAAATAAGTGTATAAGTCTTATAATAAATAATGTGAGGTCTAATGGGATGCTTAAGTCTAAGTCATGTTAGAAAATTTCATAATAGGCTAAAATTTCGAAAGAGTTCCCACAAGTCCCTATTTTGACAGAGCATATATTAATATGTATAAGGTTTTATGTGATGAACAACATATCATATGAAAGTTCTTCGAGTCTAGTTTCCAACGCTTCAAACCGTTTGTCATTTGGAAATTCCTACACAAAGTTATTATCAAATTACCAAAGGATAGACAAATGCGATCCTGTGTCAGTTCTGCGAGCAATACCATGATGTGGTCTGCATAATCGATCTGCCATTGCAAATCTGGTTGCAAATTGGACCAGTGTAGCCTCGTTTTGGGCACCGGATTTTTTGAAGTATCCTTCAAGAGAGAAGTAGCCTAGCTTCATAATCACCCATCTCTGGCTCAAGTCTTCAAGAATCAAAGAACCCAATCACATGTTCTTTATCTAAGAGATAAGGTTCTGTACATTAGAATTTAATTTCGAGTATGGAGCTTAAGAAGGGACTAAGGTATGATTCTTGGGTGTAATAGCATTATGTATACATGCATGTACAAATTAGATTTGTGGGAATATTGTTGAACATAGATAAGTAAAAAATTGGGTTGGGGAATGAAGGAAACCTTGTAAAAGAGATTTGAAATCAAGATGCTCAACTAGTATTTGATAAAATGCTCAAATGAGCTGAAACCATGAATACCTTCCTAATTTATTTTCAATTTTATTATGTCTCAAAGTATATTGGATTGCTAGAATTTCCGAAACGTTGTAGTTACTTAAGGAAAGCTTAACAAAGTATGTATGGCTAAAATCCCGTATTTTAGAAATTGAGCATCATCGGTGTTTGAGTGAATGTGGTAAAGTTAAAGTTGAATTGTTGCCTTGATTGTTATTTTACATGAATGTGTGTTGTGACCTCCTTATTTTGATAGAGCATATATTAATATGTATAAGGTTTTATGTGATGAACAACATATCATATGAAAGTTCTTCGAGTCTAGTTTCCAACGCTTCAAACCGTTTGTCATTTGGAAATTCCTACACAAAGTTATTATCAAATTACCAAAGGATAGACAAATGCGATCCTGTGTCAGTCTGCGAGCAATACCATGATGTGGTCTGCATAATCGATCTGCCATTGCAAATCTGGTTGCAAATTGGACCAGTGTAGCCCCGTTTTGGGCACCGGATTTTTTGAAGTATCCTTCAAGAGAGAAGTAGCCTAGCTTCATAATCACCCATCTCTGGCTCAAGTCTTCAAGAATCAAAGAACCCAATCACATGTTCTTTATCTAAGAGATAAGGTTCTGTACATTAGAATTTAATTTCGAGTATGGAGCTTAAGAAGGGACTAAGGTATGATTCTTGGGTGTAATAGCATTATGTATACATGCATGTACAAATTAGATTTGTGGGAATATTGTTGAACATAGATAAGTAAAAAATTGGGTTGGGGAATGAAGGAAACCTTGTAAAAGAGATTTGAAATCAAGATGCTCAACTAGTATTTGATTAAATGCTCAAATGAGCTGAAACCATGAATACCTTCCAAATTTATTTTCAATTTTATTATGTCTCAAAGTATATTGGATTGCTAGAATTTCAGAAACGTTGTAGTTACTTAAGGAAAGCTTAAACAAGTATGTATGGCTAAAATCCCGTATTTTAGAAATTGAGCATCATCGGTGTTTGAGTGAATGTGGTAAAGTTAAAGTTGAATTGTTGCCTTGATTGTTATTTTACATGAATGTGTGTTGTGACCTTATATGCGTGAAAAATGTGTCTCAATATGATTAACGTGTTATCTTGATAACTTGAAAGGGGCAAAAGATATGAATTATGTATTGAAATTCTTAGACCTTAAATTTAGATTGAAGTTGCATTTTTGTGCCGTCTACGTGAAGTCATGTATGTGCTTACAATTTAAATTTCTCTTGTGTGCACCTACTATCCTAGATGGCAAAGCTAATATTGAAATTGGGGATGATGTAGAATACGGCCTAGTGCCAAGAATGATGTGATAAGTTGTGGTCCCAAGTGCCTATGAAATGATATATGTGAAACAAATTGATTATTGAGAAGGGAATAATGTCGTGGTAAGGCGGCCTAGCCGACCGGGCCAAGATCAGACTCTGCTCAAGATAACGGTGGTATTGTGAATGAATTCTGGAAAAAGGGAAAATGAGATTATGATTGAAGTATATGTCTCAAATGAGCAACCTAGCTGATCAGGTCGAGATCGGACTCCGCTCAAGAAAGCAGTGGTATTGTGAACAATGATGAATAGTGTGAAATGCCCCAAAACTAAAGGCTATGGAAACATTATGTGAAAATTGTATGATTCTTTATTATTGATAATATTGTGATAGTTTAAAGCTTTTGGGTTATACTTGTGATTTCCTTATCTTTGTATGACAGGTCTTCTAACTAGATGGTGTTTAGTTATACATACTAGTGCTATTCGATGGCACTAATACCCCTTTTGCCGGGGGTTCTACGTCTTTAAATAGATGTAGGTATTTCTATAAAAGACAGTGTTGGTCACAGCTAGTACCGCATCATCCTTTTAGCTCACTTGGTGAGCCTCACTTCGTTTCTGGGTCCTATTTCATCCATTCATCATGTACATTGTATTTGAGGTATAACCAGAGCCTTGTTATTGGTATTTCCATATTAAATTACTCTTTAGTTGTGTTTAAAGGCTCCATAGATAGGTCTAGGGTGGTGTTGGTATTGGAACTAAAGTAGAAATATTTATGTATGGCAGGATTTATAAAACCTATAATATTTTGATAATTATGTTTTAAGCTACTAATGGAAATGAAATGGAAGTTGTTAATGTAATACTTACTAAGCATGATTAATGGAGTCCATCTCCTATTTATCCATGAACTAGTTTGGGTAGAGTGAAACCTAACAGGTTTGCTCAGTCGGGTTTACCCAGTTGACCATCGTTCGTGCTCCTTGGTTTTTGGGGCGTGACGAAAAACTTGTTTGGGTTCCTAAAACTAACTCCTAAATTCTTGTACAGGGGACAATAAAGTAAAATAGACAACAATGGTTCATGGATAGTGGGTGTTCAAAACCCATGACTGGGAACACCACAGAATTTCTTTCACTAAAAGCCCTGCAGGGAGGGAGTGTATCCTTTGGTAATGGCAAAGAGGGATACATTATTTGAGTTGGAAAGGTTGGGAAGTCAGTTACTCACTCTATTGAAAATGTGTACAAGTCAATAAAACTTAAGTACAGTCTTCTAAGTGATTCTCAAATTTGCAATAAAGGAAACAAGATGGAGTTCTTCTCCAAAATATGTACAGTCACTGACCTTGTGACTGGTGAAATAGTTCCGGTGGCCAAAAGATACAAGAACATCTATGTTTCTGACTTTGAATCATTACAAAGTGGTGATTTGAGTTTTCTGAAGGCGGTTGATGATGATGCGAAACTATGGCAAGAAGACTAGGCCATGCAAGCTTTTCCCTTCTGAATAAACTAATTCAGAAGGACCTGGTCCATGGTCTGCCTATGTCATAATTCAAAACTAAAACGGCTTGTGATGCTTGTGCCAGAGGAAAACATGTAAAGTCCTCCTTTAAGTCAAAAAGAGAAGTGAGCACCTTAAAATCCCTTCAGCTCCTGCATATGGATCTGTGTGGACCTATGAGGGTGCAAGGTAGAGGAGGAAAAAGATACATTCTCGTGATCATGGATGACTATTCGAGATTCACATGGACTTTGTTTCCCAGAACAAAAGATGAAACTGTTGAAGTATTTGTGGCCTTTGTAAAGAAAATTCAGGTAAAGATAGTCTAGAGTTGTATGCATTAGATCAAATCATGGGAGAGAATTTGACAATGTCAAATTTGATAGATTCTGCAATGAAAACGACATCACTCACAACTTCTCAGCTCCTAGAATTCCACAACAAAATGGAGTAGTAGAAATAAAGAACAGAACTCTAGAAGAAATTGCAAGAACAATGCTAATTAACAGCGGACTAGCAAAGGGCTTTTGGGCTAAAGCTTTCAGTACTGCCTTCTACTTAGTGACAGGTGCATGATCAAATCAATTCTAAAAAAGACACCTTATGAAATGCTAAATGGAAGAAAACCCAAGATGACCTACCTAAGAACATTTGGATGCAAATTTATGTTCTCAACAATGGAAAAGATTAGCTTGGTAAGTTTTTTCAAAATTTATAACAAGCGGACTCAATGAGTTGAAGAAATTGTCCATGTTATCTTTGATGAATCGCATCCATCATTTGAGAAGAGTGTTGAGGAAAATCAAGACAGAGCACCCTTGCTTGTCCCTGGTGAAGTCATCAACATGAGTAATGGGAAAACATACTTGATGAGTCAAGTGAAGGAGGTAACGGAAGATAATGCGGCTTCATCATCAACAAAACCAAACACTTCAATTACAATCACCGAAGCTGAAGAAAGAGTGGTTGATGAAGTTCAAGGAACTCCACTGGCATCTGAAAGAAAGATAGAGGAGAATAAGCTAAACATACAGTCTTCCTCTCAGAATGAAACCCAGACATCTAATTAGAGACATCAAATTTCTCACCCCATAGATAAAATAATCACTCCTCTATATTTTGATTTAAAACTAGATCAAAAGCTAGAAATTCACTTGCTTTCTCAGCCTTTCTCTCCCAGATAGAATCCAAGAACATCAAAGAAGCCTTAAAAGATGTAGATTGGATTACAACTAAGCAAGATGAGATGCATCTTTTAAAATAAATAATGTTTAGATCCTGGTACCCAGAACCCAAGATATAACCATTATAGAAACCAGGTGGGTGTTAAAAAACAAGCTCGATGAACATGGAATTACACAAGGAATAAGGCCAGATTGATAGTTCAAGGTTACAATCATGAGGAAGGAATTGACTATGATGAAACCTTTGCTCCAGGGTCTCGCATGGATGCCATCAAAATTTTGATCGCCTTTGCTTCATATGGAGTTCACTTTGTTCCAAATAGATGTCAAAAGTGCAATCTTGAATGGACTACTTAAGGAAGAAGTTATTGTGAAACAACCCCTTGGGTGAATTTCATGAGCACCCTGAATATACGTTCAAATTGGACAAAGATTTGTATAGGCTACATCAATCTCCTCGAGTGTGGTATGAAATGTTGTCAAAATTTCTCTTAGAAAACGTCTTTAAGAGAGGGAAAATTGACAACACTATTTTCCTAAAGAAACAAGGAAGGAACTTGCTCATTGTTCAGGTCTATGTTGATGATATAATTTTTTGAGCAACGACTGACTCTCTGTGTGAGGAATTCGCAAAACTTATGGGAAGTGAATTTAAAATGAGCATGATGGGTGAATTAAACTTCTTCCTGGTCTTCAAGTGAAACAATCTCCAAAGGGCACTTCCATTTGTCAGCAAAAATACATCAAGGCACTCTTGAAGAGACTTGATATGGAAGCATCAAAAGTAGTAGACACTCCCATTGCAACTTCCGCCCGACTAGATATGGATGATTCTTGACCGTGTGTGAATCAAAAAATGCATAGAGGCATCATTGGGTCGCTTCTTTATCTCAGAGCCAGTCGTCCTAACATTGTTTTCAACGTGGGATTTCGTGCGAGGTTTCAATAAAATCCCAAGGAATCTCACTTGAAGACTGCCAAAAGAATACTAAGATATCTCAAAGGCACGCAGGACCTGGTGCTATACTATCCATCACGTGACAATTTTAATCTAGTTGGATATGCTAATGCAGACTATGTAGGTTATCTTGTGGATAGAAAAAGTACTTCTGGGATGGCTAACTTCTTGGGATCATGTCTTATCTTTTCGGGTACAAGGAATCAAAATTCAGTGGCTCTTTCAACCGCTGAGGCTGAATATGCAGCTACAACATCCTATTGTGCTCAACTTCTATGGATTAAGCAGTAACTGGAGGATTTTGGGCTTATCATTGAGAGTGTTCCCCTCCTATGTGACAATACCAATGCACTTAACATTGCAAAGAATCCAGTTCAATATAAAAGGACCAAACATATTGATGCGAGGCATCATTTTCTGAGAGACAATGTTGAGAATGGAGTGATATGCATGAAGTTCTATAGTACAGAAGATCAAATTGAAGATATTTTCACCAAGACACTAAGTAAGGAATAGTTGGAAAGAAATAGAGTAAAGCTGGGATTGTTGAGGCCAAACTAAGGACCAGATTCCTTTTTGGTTTTGGCTTGGTTATTAAGAAATAATAGGCTAAAGTGTTTTCTGGCCATGTCTAGGTCGCTTTAATACCATTGTAGGTAAACACGCATGATAAGAATAAAAGCAATAGATGCAATACATGACTGATAAAAGAGCATTTTTAAAAAAAAGGGGGGGGGGGGGGGAGGCCTGAAGACAAAAATGTGTCTCAAGAATAGGTTCTTGTATAAAAGGTTAGTAGTTCTGTGCATCCCTTAATTCACGTCTTAAAAGATACAAAATACAACTGCCATCTCATCAACTTTTCAGATCAGGCTATCACGTCACTTCAATTCAAACATTCCATCCCCCTCTGGAACATCACAATTTTCCATACCCAATTTCTATTTCAGAATGCCTATTCTTCTCCCCTCATAATTATCCTCTTTGTTTAAAAAACCCCTCTTTTCTTCACTTCTCTAGCATAAGCCCTATTCTAACCTCACTCAAATAGGAAAAGGATAATCACACCACTTCTCTCAAATGGCCGAGAAAAATTCAGATCCTTCTGTATCACCTGTAACCCCATCTTATCCGTCTGTGGGACATCTCGGCGTCTCTGAGTCAGTGTCACCCTCTGCCACCCTATCACTATAGTCCTCCCTTCCCTACTTTCCCAACCTCCTTACAACTTAGAAATTACTATACCACTCTCCCCTTCGCCTGTTTTCCACAACAGTCAAACCTCTAATGGCGACTAAGGTCTAATCACTGAGAACCTCCGCCATTGTTATAGTCAACCCCATGGTCATGGAAACACCGGTTATTGAAGATAAGATAGTGTTCATTGTATCTACTAAAGGGATATTGCATGAGGTCATTTCCCAAAAGCACGTATCACAGAGTGTAAGGGAAGAAGGGACCCCTATGGGAGATGCAACAACATATGATACCGGGGGTTCACATGGAGAACCTGATCCCTCTCAAGAGAACCTAGGACAGGAGTATCTTCCCTAGTACAGTAGTGTGTCTACCTATGATGCAGTGCCTTTGGAAATTCAAGGCCTAGAGATGCACTCTAGTGATGAAGAACACATTGACAATATGGCCCTTGACACATTCATCAGTAAGCGTAGGACTGATTTAAATCTTGAGTCTGAACCCAAGCGCTCCACTACAAGGCTTCAACTCAAGGTGGTCTACAACTCTACACTTTAAAAGAGTAAGAAAAGCAGTAAGAAGAAGAAAAGAAAGCTGGTGAAAAATGGTGTACCTCTAGGGGATGAAGCTATCCTTGTTGTTGAGGTGGAGGATGGAACTCCTGAGGAACCAGGTTCCCTTGTAAGGCGGTCATCAAATAGGGCAGTGTCTGTTTCTCTAGAGAAAGAGTCTACTTCCTAGTCCAAAATGGAGAATGCAGTGAGTGATGAGGATGTTCTTGTCAGGTACGAAGGGAAAAGTAAGGTCAGTGGAGAAAAGAATAGGAAATTCAAGTATGAAATGGTTGAAGAACCTAGTTCTAGAAAGAAAGCACGAAGCAAGGTAGGACTAGTTTTGAGCGATTGAGGCACTAGATAGTTCTGCTGGGGCGTACATCTGACCCCACAATCTCAAAAATGGCCAGGATGCGTCAAATCCTTGAAATGGTGGAGTTTTAATGGTGGACGCATCTTTTCTACTGGATGCTCCCAAAGTGTATAAGGAGGAGGTCTAGAGTTTCTTTGCTAGTTTGTTTCCATTAGATACCGACCGTGTTTGTGCCTTAGTCAATGGCATGGATATTGTATTTTATGTGAAAGTTCTTGGGGAAATTTTGCAAGTTCCTACAGTTGGAGTAAGGAGTGTTCGAGATGATTGCCATTACAACTTCCGCAATGTAGTGGTGAAAGATAATTCCAATCACAAAGGGGAGTAGATTCATAAGAAAGCACTCCTTCGTGTCTATCAGCTGTTGGTTAAGCTGGTTAACAAAGTCCTATTGTCACGAGTAGAACGCCCGATCTGTCACTTCCAAATCTAATTTATTCCTAATGGAGCAATTGGACGGTTTTCACCATGTGAGTTTACCTGCCATAATGATTGAGCATATGTAAAAAGGGGCTGATTTCAAGGATGGCAATCACGGACTTCCCTATGGATTCTTTCTTACACAAGTATTCAAACACTTTGAGGTTCCACTAGGAACAAGTAAGGTAGGGACCCGTAAGAAGACATTCACACAGAGAACCCTGGAAGAGTGTGAGTGCATTGAGAAATATGGGGGGTGTAGGAAAGCACTTCAACTGTGTCTCAGCTCACCAATTCGCAAAACAACACAGTTGAGAAGATACATAAATTGAAGACCAGGAATGCCATCCTGGAAGGCCAGCATATCTTTTTCGGGGCGTCCGAAGATTCGATCATTTTTGTATGATTTCTCTTGCACTGCCCTTTCCAATGGGTTTAGAAGATAAAAATCCTTTATTGATTAGCCCATAAACTGACCTAGCTAAATCCATGAACTCCATTGTATTATTCCTTCTGACTAAGCATATGAACCATGAATTGTCCTAATAAGACAATTCAATCAATCCTTTGTTTTGAAAGAACTCTTCAAGGGCCAAGCGATCCCTTTCCTTCATACTTCATATAAATAATTCTAAAACCCCAGAGTATATCTTTCCACGGATCGAAGGAAAAAAGACAGTTCGATCGAATCTTTTTTTTATAGCAAGCTCGAATGGTTCCCTTTCCAAATGATGAATTGATCCATTTGACCTAAGAAAATACCGACCTTAGGGTAAGGTTGACAACCTGAAGGCTGAACTGCTCAACGAGCAAAAGTCAGGAAATGCCCGAATAGACCTTGTTCTCCAAACACTTGCTGCAGCTTCCAAGCCTTTTCCTCCTAGTGCCCCTAAGTTCCTTTCAGTGACGAGTGTTCTGGATATAAATTTTCCTTTGATGATGGTTGATGGTCGGTAGTTGTTTTTGTTTTTTTGTGTATTTGGGATGTACTGTTACTGCTCCCGTATTTCAAGTCCAATGTTTTCTCTTCCTTTTCTCAAAGGAAGAGGCATATCAAAATTATTAATATAACTCCTCTCTTATTTAGTCTAGTACTTCATCTTTGCCTTATATTTTTCTTATGATCGTGTGCACATATGTGGCATGGGTTAGTTTGGCAGGACTTCTTTGCCCTTTTGTTCTTCTTAATGATACCAAAAGGGGGAAAGGACACATGGGCATCATATTTGTGAACTTGTTCTTAATTTTGAACTCGTAACTTACGGCATTGTCTTGGAGGAACTCGTTAACATGCTCTGCAACACCTTTAGTCTGAATTATAAATGTTTAAGTTTGTCATCATAAAAAGGGGGAAACTGATAGATCTTAAATTCTCCTGCCTTATGTTTTGATGATCTAACAAACTTTCTAATAAGAACCAATTAGGGAACCTGACCTACTTTGGATTGATGCGAACTCCAACGGACTCCAGTAAAAGTTGAATTGCTACAGATACAGTAGCTAGGAAGCAAACAAGGACATGATGCTCTTTTGGTTCTTATATAGAAGCATAAAGTCATTTGGAAACATCTAGAATTGAAGTGACTGGCAGCACTATTTTTTCCACACTGCAGCATACTGTCAATCCACTCATTCTCTAGCCAAACAAAGTACTCACATAATTTCAAGTGATGTGATCAAGATGTACCAAAGGGGATTTTATAAAAAACATCACAAAAAGATTTCAGTTTCATTCATTCAAGCCTTCGGCAAAAAACAGAAAAGATCATTCTCTCAAGCTTGAAGAACAAGGTTGAATGATACTACAGACCAGTTCCTAAACGATTGATTATTGCTATCCTAGTAGAGTTGTAACCTTGTTGTTGCACTTATAATATCTCCTAAATCACTTACTTAGAAGTTTACGATTAGTAATTCTTTTGTAAATCCCCGGACTCGTTGAGTTTAGGTTGTGGCTAGATTTAGTCATAAAGAAAAGTCTTTGTAACCGTAGGGTTATAAAGTGGCTTGTGGGGACAGCACCACAGGTTACAAAACTCCTTTGTAACTAGGATAGTCACAAAGTGTATTGTGGTAAGGTACCACAAGTTAGTTTGAAGTCTTTGAAATTGAGAGTATAGTAAAGTGGCTTGTAATAAGTAAGATACAAGTTTGTGAAGTTAAAAGCCTACAGGGAAGGTCGTGGTTTTTTGATCCGCTTGTGAGAGATTTTTCCACGTAAAAATCCTCTACCTCATTTACTTATGGCTTTATTAAGTACTCTCAGCAGAAACTTATAGTGGACCTGGTACTCTTTGATTCGGTGGACCCGTACAAACTAACACAAGACAAAGCTTAGCCTTGTACCAAGTTAAGGGCAGATCTTATCCCGAAAGAAAAGATAGTTCAGAGTTTAGAGGGGAGCAACAACTGTGTAGAGAGGGGAAATGCTTAGTCCTTTGAGAAGGCGGTGCTTAGCCTACAGATAGGGAGGCATATCTTAGCCTTATGAAGATGTGAGACATGTCTTAGTCTAATGCAAATAGAAGGCAATGCTTAGCCTTATACAAATAAGGAGTCATGGCTTAGCCTCATGCAAGGTATGAGACAAGTCTTAGTCTGATACAAATCTAAGGTAGTGCTTAGCCTTATGCAAGGTTTGTGACAAGGCTTAGTCTCATCCAAAGAGAAGGCAATACTTAGCCTTGTGCAGATAGGGAGGCATGGCTTAGCCTCACGCAAGATGTGAGACAAGGCTTAGTCACTTACAAATAAAAGGCAGTGCTTAGCCTTATGCAAGTAGGGAGGCAAGGCTTATCCTCATGCAATGTGTGAGATATGGCTTAGTCTCATGCAAATAGAAGGTAGTGCTTTGCCTTATGCAAGATTTGAGACAAGGCTTAGTCTCATTTGAAGAGAAGGCAGTGCTTAGCCTTATGCAGATACGGAGGTAGGGATTAGCCTTATGAAAGGAGAAGGAAATGCTTAGCCTTATGAAGATAGGGAGGCAATGCTTAGCCTTATGTGGGGTTTGAGATAAAGTTTAGTCCCATTTCAATAGAAGGCAGTGCTTAGCACTATGCAAGGAGGTAGGTCTTAGCCTCATACAAGGTCGGAGACAAGGATTAGTCTCATGCAAAGAGAAGGTAGTTCTTGGCCTTATGCAAGTGGGGAGGCAGGGCTTAGCTTTATGCAAGGTTGGAGACAAGGATTAGTCTCATACAAAGAGAAGGCGGTGCTTAGCCTTATGCAAGTGGGGAGGCAGGGCTTAGCCTCATGCAAGTAGAAGGCAATGCCTAATCTTATGCAATGAACGAATAGCAAACAAGAGGAGGGGATGTCTTAGCTAGATAGAGGCTCATGTCTGATGGACCAATCAATAGAGATTTGATGCGTATATGTTTGTGAATGTTCCTATTTTGTCTATATGTTCCAACACCAAGAGAAAAATTGTGAATTCTACGAGGGAGGTTGGTTCGCATCCTTGTATGCTGGCTTTGCTTTTTATCCTTTCTGGAGGACTAGTTTGAGTTTTCCTTTTTAACGCCTGGCAGTTATGGAAGAAGAGTTTTTGAAAATATGCATTTATTGATAATATAGTGTAGTTTTAGAAATCATAATGAAAAGTTGAGTAATTTTAGATGAACTGATGTCTATGACACATTTTAAAGACATTGTAACTTCTTTGTGTTAGAATTTCGATGGTACCCCTCAGAATTCTGCCTTTGTTTGGTAAATTACTCTGCGGCCGCTTGCGTGTGACAAAGCTTGCTGATCCTTCTCCAGAATTTTAAGAATCATTCTCAAAATTTTACTCCAATCTCTGAACCAATTTATGACTGTTTGGCATGTGATGTCCTCCTTAAAATTCTGCCCTTTTGGGGGAAATGAAAATTTTATTAAGAGATGATCGAACCCACAGAGTTGCCTACATATCCCCTCTTAAACGGAAATTGGGTCGAGCATAGTTCAATTATGAATGTGAATAATCTATGCATAGTATCTCTTGACTACTTCCGAATTGATTGGTTTTGGCCAAACTTCTTTGTCCATTTCTGCAAGTATGATTTTTCCTACTGTTAGTACTAGGTGAACCATGTAAGGACCCTGCTAGTTGAGAGAGAGTTTCCCTTTGGCTTCATCTTGGTATGGGAAGATCTTCTTCAGCACTAACTGTCCTAGTGCAAACTGTCGCGACTTGACCCTTTTGTTGAAAGCTCTGGACATTCTATTCTGATAAAGTTGACCGTGACATACTGTATTCATTCTTTTTCCATCTATAAGGGCTAGTTGCTCATAACAGGCCGTTATCCATTCTATATCAGTGAGTTTGGCCTCATGTATGATTCTCAAAAAGGGAATATTCTACCTCAATGATGATAATAACTTTGGTACCATAGACCAACAGATAGGGAGTTTTCCCTATTGATGTGTGAACCATAGTGCGGTATTCCTATAAGGCAAAGGGTAACTTCTCATGCCATTTGTTTTTGATTTTCTACCATCTTTCTTAGTATCTTCTTGATTTTTTTGTTTGCAGCTTCCACTACTCCATTCATTTGAGGTCTGTATGATGTGGAGTTCTTAACTTGATTTTGAATGTTTCACACATGGTTTTCATCAGATCACTGTTGAGATTGGTGGAATTATCAATGATAATGGACTCAGGAACTCCGAGTCGGCAAATAATATGATCCTTGACAAAGTCTGCGATGTCTTTCGTGGTTATTGCTTTGTAGGATGCAGCCTCTACCCATTTTGTGAACTAGTCAATAGCCACTAGAATAAAATTGTGCCCGTTTTAAATAGTAGGCTCGATCGGACCGATGAAATCAATTCCCCAACTGGAGAATGGCCAAGGTGAGATTCTTGCATTGAGTTTATTTGGCGACACTTTTATCATATCGGCATGTACTTGACATTGGTAGCATTTTCGAACATGCTAGACGTAATATGTCTCCATGGTCATCCAAAAATAACTGGCCCTAAGTATCTTCTTGGACAAGACAAAACCATTCATACGCGGAACGCAGATCCCAACATGTAGCTCCTCAAGTAGCTTAGAAGCTTCTTTTACGTCGACACACCTTAGTAATCCAAATGAAGGGTTCTTTTGTACAAGTTTTCTCCGCTGTGGGAGAAGTGAATGGACAACCTCCGAAGTATGCATTTCTGAGTATGGTTCGCATGCTCCAGGTATCCTCCTTTTGCCAAGTACTCTTTGATGTCGTGGAACCAAGGTTTTCCATCTATACTGTTAGAAACACGTTCTCAATGCAATATACTAAACGTGTACTCTTTTGTAGGTTTTGATGAATGACAAACGAAGCAAAAATTGATATATGACGGAATTCAAGTACAAGCGCACAATGGTTGCGAATAAGATTGAAGTTCAAGATATAGCTTTTAATTGTTATTGAGTTGTTCTAAATTGTAATCTCGATCCTATAACTTGACTCATAGTATGGCCTCTCTCATAAAACTATTTTCCAAAATCATGCACATTTAATTCTGTGTCAAAAAGATTTTAAATCATGCATATTTACATTAGACAAAATGTTTTCTAAACATGCCTCAAAAATCTGGGCTAAAATAATCGATTATGTACTTATGATAATCGATTGTTTCTGAGCCAAGACTGCATGACAATCGATTATGAATTAATGGTAATCGATTGTGAGTAAGACAGTGAACATCAGGTTTTTCCAAATCTGCATGATAATCGATTGTGAACAAATGATAATCGAGTGTTGTTGAGGTAAAGTTTTTCAATACTCAAAATAAACGATTATGGACTAATGGTGATCGATTGTGTTGAGTTGATGTCTTCCAGTGATTTTAAATTTAATTAAGTAATCGATTATGTCTTTAGATAATCGATTATCACTGAGACAGTAAGTTTTATGATTTTCAGAAAATAACAAGTAATCGATTGTTGCAAAGGATAATCGATTGTTGAAGCTGGCCGTTGTCAAATGATTTTCAAATACCATGAAGTAATCGATTATAGATTTTATATAATCGATGTTTTGCTTAAAATCTGGAAATGATTTTTAGAACGTTGCTGAAGTAATCGATTATAGATTTTATATAATCGATGTTTTGCTTAAAATCTGGAAATGATTTTTAGAACGTTGCTGAAGTAATCGATTATAGATTTTATATAATCGATGTTTTGCTTAAAATCCGGAAATGATTTTTAGAACGTTGCTAAAGTAATCGATTATGAACTTAGTGTAATCGATTATCTGATTTTGAATATTGCCAGTAATCGATTATAGATTATGTATAATCGATTGTGAAGCGTTAAATCTGGGATTGATTTTTAAACTGACTGGCAGATAATCGATTGTTTGGTCTTAATAATCGATTATCACTGAGTAATTTCAGCAACTCTTAATTGGCAATTAGACAACGGTTGAACCAACTTTTTCAACTATAAATACAGCTTCATTTCAGTGTTTTAAGAACAACAACATACACAAACTGATCATTACATTGCTATAAGCTTTCATTCAATTGTTCTTCATTTTCTACTCATTTCATAAAGCTTTTGAGAGCCATATTATTGCTTAAAGTTGTTGTGATCTTGAACATATTCTTTTACTCATATCTACTCAATAAGGAGTACTTTAGTTAAGTGAGTGTCCAAGTATTTGATATACTTGTAAGAGAATTGCGATTCTCTTGTTTCAAGGAACTTGCGTTTCCTTGGGTGAAGTCTTTGAGATTGCGATCTCCGAGCAACTGTTTGAGGCTTGTGTCCTCAAGTGTGTAACGGTTTGTTGAGCATCCTTAAGCTTAACAAGATAGTGAAAAATCTCGAGAGAGTCTCTCGGGGACTGGACTAACCACGTTGGTGGCCAACCAGTATACATCTTTGTGTAAGTTTATTTTTCTGCATTTATTTTACTTCCTGCAAAGTTTAAATTCCGCAAGAAAACGCTAAATTCTATTAATACGCTATTCACCCCCCCTCTAGCGTAAAGCGTAGTTTCTAACATATACCTCCTCTACATGAGCATAGTAAGCCGATTGATTATGAATTCTCATCGGGACGGGATCAATGAAATTCTTTTATGGATGTTGTATCATTGATGACAAAGTGGCCAGTGCGTCAGCAAACTCATTTTGAATTCTAAGTACATGGTTTGAATTCTATCTTTGTGAATCTCTTCATCAATTCATATACATGATACAAGTATAGTAGTATCTTGGTGTTCTTCGTATCCCACTCTCCTCGAACTTGATGTATCAGAAGATCCGAATCTCCAATCACCAGCATTTCTTGTATATTCATGTCGATGGCCAGATTGAGTCCCATGATGCAAGCCTCATATTCTGCCATGTTGTTAGTGCATGAAAATCTAAGCTTTGCAGGTACAGTGAAGTGTTGACTTGTTTTTTATACCAAAATCTCTCCAACGCCCATTTCTTGAAATTTTCAGCTCCATCAAAGAACATCCTCCAACCGTCGTATGCTTCAGTAATGTCCTATCCTATGAATGACACTTCTTCATCAGGAAAATACATTTTCAAGGGTTCGTATTCTCTTTAGGATTTTCAGCAATATGGTCGGCCAATGCTTGTCCTTTGACTGCATTATGAGTTACATTGACGATGTCAAACTCACTTAACAATATCTGTCACTTGGCTTATTTTCCTATTGGCATGGGCTTCTAAAAGATGCACTTTAGAGGGTCCATACGAATATGAGGTATGTGGTATATGCATAGAAGTAATGCCTTGATTTCTGAGCTATCAAAGTCAATACATTGCAAGTACGCTCCAACAGAGAATGTCGTGCTTCATAAGGTGTGAACTTCTAACTCAAGTAGTATATGGCTTGATTTCTCCACATCTCGTCATGTTGTCCCAAAACACATCCGAATGCTCCATCTAATACAGATAGAAAAAGTTGCAAAGGTCGTCCAGGTTCTGGCAGGACCAGGACTGGTGGTATGGACATGTACTCTTTGATTTTATTGGAAGACTTTTGACAATCTTCAGTCCAACTTGTTTCGACATCTTTCCTCAACATATTGAAGATGGGTTCACATATAACTATGGACTGTGCTATGAAGCGACTGATATAGTTGAGAAATCCTAGGAAGCTCATCACGTCCTCCTTGCTCCTTGGTGGCAGTAACTCTTGAATAGACTTAACTCAATTCCCTGATGGCTGACAATGAATCCTAATAACTTTCTTGCGGGAACCCAGAATGCACATTTTGCAGGGTTTAATTTTAAGTCATACCTTCTTAACCTTCAATAGAACTTTCTCAAGTTTGTTATGTGATTTGCAGCCCTCTTAGATTTGATAATGACATTGTTAACATACACCTCTATTTCTTTGTGTATCATATCATGGAAGATAGTTGTCATGGCTCTCATGTAAGTGGCCCCAATATTCTTTAGACCAAATGACATCATCTTGTAGCAGTACACCCCCCATAGTGTAACAAAAACTATTTTCTCTACGTCTTCTTCATCCATCTAGATCAGGTGATAACCCGCAAAGCAATCTACAAAGGATTGGAGCTCATACTTGGCGCAGTTGTCGATCAAGATGTGTATATTTGGCAGTGGGAAGTCGTCCTTGAGATTTGCTATGTTTAAGTTTCAATAGTCAACACATACTCTAACTTTCCTATCTTTCTTCGAAACTAATACAATGTTGGCTAACCAGGTTGGATACTCAACTACCCTGACGACTTTGGATTTGATCTTCTTAGTAACATCCTCCTTGATTTTCAAGCTTATTCTGGTTTGAACTTTTTGAGTTTTTGCTTCACCGGAAGACATATTGGATTGGTAGGCAACTTGTGAGCCACTATGGATGTGCTCAAACCGGTCATGTCATCATATGACCATGCAAAGATATCCTTATACTCCTTTAAGAAACAAATGTACTCCTCTTTTTCTGTTGGTGATAAGTGAATGCTTATGCGAGTCTCCTTGATGGTTTTGACGTCTCCAAAATTTACTGCTTTGACTTCGTCTAGGTTACACTTAGGCTTATTCTCAAAGTTCTCAACCTCTCTGACAACTTTCTCAGGTATTTGATCCTCTTCTTTTGAGTCACTATCCTTATACTGTGTTGTCTCATTACATGTCACAGCCACCGATTCATCAAGAAAGGAAATAATAATAATGTAGAAAGAAATGTGAACGATAATAATGAATAATAAATAGCAATGCATTGATTAAATTCGAAATATCCAAAACAAATACGACTCGATGAATCGAGCAATTATTTTAAAACAAAATTACTGAAACATCTGAAATGCCTAGCATGGCTATAGAAGAAAATTAGGCTAAATGCCAAGCTACCCAGGGACTTGGCGGGTCCGGGATGGTATGGCGGTCCAATTCCTAAAAGCGGCTCCATTTTTCACAGTCTGAATGGCATGGCCTTCTTCCTCCTCCTCTCCTCAAATATTGCACTGCGATCCATATCCTTGTCCTCTAGGAACAAAATCCTCAGCCTAACTAACACTTCTTCCTCTGTCGTTCCCCATATCGTATCAGCGGGGTGAAAAGTTTGACCCAGTTGTGGCACTGGTTGCTCGAGAAAGTAATAAGGTCCACGCCACGGAGGCAACCAATCATCATATTCTTTCCAATATATTGGTGTCCGAGCCCGAAGGTAGTACCATGACATTTAAGCTATATAGGTTTAGTAATGGCGTAGAGATTCTTCCCAAGCCCTTCTCGGGTCCATACCTAGACCATGCTAATATGCTTTCTATTTTGTTACTCCACCATTTGTCTTTCTCAATGGCATTGACATGTTCGATGTGGTGATAAGTTTCCCCTCCTAGCCTTCTTCTATTCTCGATAATTGAGATGGTTTGACTGGTATAAATGGGTTTACTCCCATTTCCGTGAATGATCACCTCCTGATGGTTCCATTTGAACTTCACGGCCTAATGTAGTGTGGAAGCCACAACCCCAGTGGCATGTATCCAAGGTCTTCCCAATAGAAAATTGTATGTAGCTGATATGTCAATCACTTGGAATTCAACATCGAACCAAGTTGGCCCCATCTACAGGCAGAGGTTAATATCCCCAATCATGGCCCTTTGAGACCCATCAAAGGCTTTTACGTTCATACGTCCTGCCTGTATTTCATGGTAACTTTTCCCAATCTTTTCAGAGTATCTAATGATAAATGTTGAGTCTTGAACCTCCATCAATCAGGACTCTGGCAATAAATTTATCTTCAAATTATATCATGATATGCAATGATCGGTTATGATTCAACCCCTCAGGCTGTAATTCATCCTCATGGAAGGTGATCTTATGACTTTCCAGCACCTGCCCTACCATGTTGGACATTTCTCCGCAGGTGATATTGTTGGGTATGTAAGCTTCTTTTAACACCTTTATTAAAGATTATTGTACGCCTTTGAATTTTGCAATAGTGATAGGATGGATATCTAAGTGGAAGTTTTTTTCAGATGATCAATGATGGAATATTCCCTAGGCTGTTCTTTCCTCCAAAGATCAACGGAACCTGTTTCAATGACATGTTGCTTGGTAGTGGCCTCCTTGCTTGATTTCCCAAGTGTTTAGGTGTGTATACCCTTTCGGTTATGGTCATTCCTTGCGTAGCACCAGATTCTTCCATCTTTTCCTTTCCCTTTCCCGTAGCTTTGGCAATGTAATCCAAGGGTATTGCTTTAGAATCGAAAGGAGGTGTGGTTGATAATATCACTGTGAAAGATGTAGCCACATCAACCTCAAATGGAATAGGTGTGTCTGCAGGTGGAGCTACCTCTATCTCAAATCGAACTGATGTGGATACCCCAACCTCGACTGGTGGCTACGTCTGTACTACAATAGGAATGAGTGTGACTGCAGGTTTAAAGTCATCGCCCTCTCGAATATGCCCGATTGACCCCTCAAGAACCCATTTTTCATTCATCTCTAGCACATGTATCCCACCGCCCCTACGATATAGGAGAGGATTGTTGCAGACTTTGGGTGCAACTTTTTTTTGCCTATATGACCTTGTTGTCAATTAATGTCTGGATTTAATCTTTCATTGTTCGGCACTCGTCAATGGTGTGCCCCTTTATACCGAAATGTTATGTACAGGTTTTGTTTGGGTTGACCCATTAAGATGAGTTCTTTATTGCCATAATGGGAATATGAGTGACACAGCCAGCAACATCTAGCCTTTTGTACAGTTGGTTGGTAGGTTTAGTAATACGGTGTATTTTCTGGGTGGTTTGCGATCAAAGTTAGTTCGAGGTCTTGGGTAGTTTTGGCGAGTCGGAGGTGAGTGAATATGAGATGGTTGGGAATTATAGGTGTGATATGCAGTGGCTGGTTAGGAATATCTAGGACGTGAGGGTTGATATGTGTGTGGAGGTGTTTGGTATGTGGGTGGATACGTTTGGTATATGGGTGGAGGTGTTTGGTATGTGAGTGGAGATGTTTGGTATGTGAGTGGTGATTTTGGGCCTTGAGCCCCATTACTGCCCCTACTTCTTTCTTCCATGATATGCCGCTTGATTGTAATGCTTTTTTCGTGGCCTGTAATGCCTCAAAGTTTTTTACCATCCCACTTTTGATACCTTTTTTGATCCTTTCATCAAGTTTGATAATATTATATAACTTATGATTTTCAATAGCCATCAACCATTCATAGTAGTGTGGATCATGTGCTCTGACTAAGAACTTGTTCATATGTTCCTTATCCAAAGATGGACTAACTTTAGCCGCTTCTAACCTCCAACGAGTAGCATACTCACGGAAAATCTCGATGGGCTTCTTCTTGAGGTTCTGAATTTAAAAAATATCTGGTGAATTTTCTTTGTTGAGCCTGAATCGGTCCATTAAATCAGACGCTATACTCATCCAGTTGGACCATTTCTTAGGATCCTGGCTAATGTACGAGGACAAGGCATCTCCCATAAGACTCCTCATAAAAAGCTTCATCCAGATCTTTTCATCCTTTCTGATCCCGACAAGCTTATTACAATAGGTCCTTAGATGAACCCTGGGATCACCTATACCGTCAAACATCTCAAACTTGGAAGGTTTTTAACCCTGTAGCAGTTCTATATCCGGGTGTATGCATAGGTCTTTATATTTCAAACCTTCTATCCATTTGCCTCCTTCGACACCCTAAACTCGACTTGCAATTTCTTAAGTTCTTCAGCCATGTTCTTGATGAGCAGGTCCTTTTCAGTGGATTCTGGTGTATAGAAGATTGGTTGAGTAGAGTGGTGGTTTCCACATATATAGGGTTGTTTTGGTGAGTGCTAGGGACTTGGGTGTAGTGGTGGTCGTTGGTTGAGTTTTGAGGATTGGGAATGGGTTGCGATATGTTCTGAGGAGTGTGATAGGTAGTGGCTTATAGGTACTGGATTGGTTGATGATTGTTTTGTGGTTTGGTTGGTATCAATAAGGGATTGGGATTTTAAGGTGGAGTTGCATATTAATACGGTACGGGAGGGTTTTGTGCTGATTTTGTGTATTTTGGGGATGTGTTGTGTTTTTGGTGTTTAACTGGTTGATATCGGGGACATTTAAGGTGAGGGATAGGTTTGCTAAGTTGCAGCCTTGCTCAAGTTCTCCCTATAGCTCCATTATCTTTTGTTCCAACGTAAAACCAAATCATTCGGTGCCTGAGTGCTCTGACCATCTGAAGTTTTTGTATTCTCCGTATTTTAATTTCGAATACCACTTAAGACATCCGTTTTAGTTTTCCCTATGCTCTTTGTATTACTTGGAGGAGGAGGAGGTGGAAGGCCTCTATATCTGGTGTGATATGCTGATAATGCCAATATGTGCGAACTAACCTTAGGGGATGGAAATAATAAGGGATAAAGAAAAATAAAAGGTAAACAAGTCAATAAAGGTTCTGAAATGTTTGCAGTATTTAAACACATATTGTAGAAATATAAAATCGTGTCCTAATTTGGGAGCGTTTCTATGCCAAGTGACATATAGATTTGGAGAAATTCAGGGCCAATAATTGTTTCATTTCATTAGTGTTAAAAAATGGACGACCCAAAACGACATTAAATAAGATAATGTTACTAATGAAACTTCGCTTTATTACATTTAAAAAAACAAGTAAACCTAATCTACTTGGTCCCAGAAATACCCTCTCCAGATCAGATGCTATTGTCAATCAATTCCCCCAGTTCTCACAGGTTCAGCAGTAAGAATGCCCTTGCCAAATGCCTTGCATCTTTTCCTTTAGCGTACTGGAAATCGATGACTCTCTTTCTCATTTTCCCTTCTGATTCCATCAAACTATACTCCAGATATTCCAACCTTACACTAGATATAACAGCCCCCCCTCCACTTATTTATCATTTCCATATCGTCCATATACTGCTCCATATGCTTAGCATCAGACTCATGAATTCTTTTGTGCAGCTTGTTATACTTCACCTCTGCTTCGGCAAATTCGTCTATGACCCTATTCCCTGGACGAACCCATGGCTCAAAGATTCCTGATATGTTATCATCCAACCATAAAGGGTAGAAATATGAGTGACCCGCATGATATCAATCTGGCTCGATGGTATACTTTTCCACGAAAATCTTCAAAGTCCACATATGTTGTGCTTCATTCTTATATGGGATGGCTTCACCCTAAAAATCAGCTATGAAGTGACTCATTTTAGCGACTCGTGGTATGACCTGTCTCCTACCTTCCTGTCTCAAAACCTAAGGGGAGCATAAGGGTATATGCCCCTTAATCCCATCAAGAACAAGTGTGGAACACCCCTATATCTGATGATGAACTCGTCGGTGTGGAACCACTCAAACATCCACTGAACCTAGTCCTCAGTTAACTTGTTGAAAAGCTGCACCCATCCCACAACATCCTTAGGTTGAGAAAATATGTCAGAAATATAAGTCATTATCTTAGGGTGATTTAAAGATATGTGATCATTCCACAACCTTCGCAGAAACTCTTGGCGGCATTGACCCCTTTGAAGATGATCTAACAACGAAACCTGTAATAGCAAATTGCAACCCTCAAAGAAGCTGAACCCCTTCAGACAGTGTTCCAAGGCCCAGTACATATCTACAATGATAATAGGGACAATGGTATATGTTTGCCCCTCGATCTCATCCATCTAAGTTTTGGCCACCATGGCCAGCCTGGTATGGATTTTATCCCTTTAGATCGAGAATACCAGCATGCCCAAGGAACACACAATTAACACGAAGACCCTATGATGGACCCAGCCCAATGAGGTGATTGAGAACTCATCATCAAAATACAGTAAAAGCTATTGTGACCGTATCGTTCATAGAGGAAGTCGAAAGGTATGTAGGAGTTTTCAGGCACTCTAAGTCATCATTTTTCTTCAGCTCCATCATCTTAAGGAATCCTCTAGTGGTGCGATTTTCAGGCGCTAATAAATCAGGGCTATCCCAAGGCAACCCAGCAAATCCCCCCATCTCTTCCAAAAGAGGGGTCATTTCTATGTCCCCAAAGCGAAACATAGCCCTTTACTTGTACTAAAATATGGTGGCAGCCTCGATCAATATTTTGTTTAGCTGAAGATCCAATCGAGAAGGAAAATTAACTAAGACTCGTTTTACAAGATTTTGGTCACTTGAAGAAAGATCCCTCCACCAATCTACGAAAAGTGAAGGTATTCTACCGACCATGCCGAATCTGGGGACCTCGTGCCTCATTTTCTACAAAAACTTTATTATTAAGCCATTTCCCCTTTTGGATACGTCTATTTATAACAATGATTAGCCTATTTGGAACTTATTTCACCAACTTAGTACACACAATCATGATTGCATCCATTGGGATCATGAAAAACCTGATGGACTTTAGGGTGAGTCTTGTCTTAAGGGGTTATTATGTGGACAACATATAAACCCGGCTAGGTTTGACCATGATGCATGTATAATTAATCAGAATAAGTTTGCTATAGAGTTCTATACTGGGACCCTCAATCGGACAACTTGAGGGGTAAAAGAATGAAACCATCAAATGCACCGTTGATAACCTAGTTCTACCGCAAATACGCCTTTCCGAATTTAAAGGGTGATATATAGAAAGAGCGCAAACACTTATAAATTGTTGCTATAGGATTGATTATGCACGAGCGGAATATGATGTTGAGAATTTGTGCAACAACAAAATAGCATGTTGTCAAGTATTTGCACGTTTAAATGATAAATGCGGTATTCAAATAATTGAAAGACAGTCAAGACAAAGAAAACAAAGAGACAAGTCAGTTTCAGAAAATAAAAGAAATCCTAAATTCTTGACAATAAGCAGTTATATCTAAAAAGGGGAGGGTGAACAGGATAAAGCATGCTTATGACTAATTCACTAAACAAGTTTGTTACGGTTAGAGCCTAAAATATCCCCAGCAGAGTTTCCATGTTGTCGCGCCCCCTTTTTAAGGTAGAGAGAGAGAGAGAGAGAGAGTGTGTGTGTGTGTGTGTGTATATATATATATATATATATATATATATATATATATATATATATATATATATATAAGTCGAATAGTGTAGTTAAATAAGGCAAGGCAAATTGATTTTGCAAAAATAAGGTAAGGAAGTAATCAAATAATCAATTAAGCTTGATTGGGGATAGGAAATTAGGGAATTATACCATAAATAACTCTAATTGAATTTTAAGTAAGGCAAGAAGTAGGTTTAAAATTCAATTAGGTTAGAACCCTTACATCAAGCAATCAGTTTCAATAATAAGGCAACATGGGAAATCAAAGACCGATCAAAGGGTCAATCAACCCATAGATAGACAAGAGATGTCAATTAAGAAACTCAGGATTAAGGAAAACAATCAGAGATCAGTAAATTAGTTTAGTAAACAAAAGAAAATATAGATAATTAGGCTAACCATTAAATTATTCAAACAATAACGGACAAGAGGTTGAAATCAATTACTGAACAGTCAAACAATAGACTAGAAACATAACCATGCGAGAAATATCAAACGAAACATAAAAACTTCAGAAAACCTTTTCCAAAAAACGGAAGTGGAAACCCCAGATAATTATAAAGATACTTACGGTTGATTAGTAGAAGGAATATTAGGATAATTTTAAAGAAATATCCATGGAAACAGTAAGTACTTCAAACATACATAGATTCGAAAAATGGAAATCAGAGAAATCAAAAACCTAAAGTAGCATAGTGCTAAAAATCAATTAACAATAGAAAAGCAAAATAGCCTTAAATAACAACCATGGGAAATTGAAAACACTTCAAATATGTAGAGGGTTGAACAAAAGATAATAAAGAAATCAAACCTAAGATAATATGGTGACAGAAATCGACTAATAGTGAAGAAACAAGAAACTCTTTAAATAAAAATCGATGACGAACTTAGAAACTTTCCAGATCTATGAAGATCTGGATTAATTTATGTTTGAAATGAGGGTTTTGGAGAAAGAAAGAAAGAAAGGATAAAGAGAATCCAGTCTCAAACAAGAGATTTGGACAGTAAAAGTATTGAAATAGTAACGATCACAACCATAGGCAGACTATCAGAGAGTCTTGAACCAGATCAGGCTAGATCTCTTTGAAATCTTTCTCTGAAACCATAAGAACGAGCAACCAGGAGGCATAGAAGATCGGTAGGAGCCTCAAACGGCCATGGAAATCCATGGGTTGAGTGAGGATAAGAGGGAATATGATTAGTTTTGGGTGGCGGCGGCTAGGGTTATGTTTAAGTTTCAGAGAGACGGAGAGGATTAGGGGTTCTAGGGCAGTCGTTTGTGAATAATGGCCAGGGTTTAGAGGGGTCGTTTGGTTAAAATGGTAATAAGTGATGGTGGCCATTTATCTCTATGATCAACAACCAGGATTTAAAGGGTTTTGGGGCCAGGAAGGATTTAATTGGGCTAGGGGTAGTTGGTTTGGGCTTGGTCTTAGTGGGTTAGAGATTTAGGTTGTTTAATTTAGACTAGGTCCGAAAATTTAAAAGGGTCATTTGTTAAATATCCATTTAATTTCTAAAATAATTTTTAATATATAGTTAATAAATTATTAAAAATTCCTTTCATGCCTAGAAATGTTTTAAATTAATTACTTTCTATTTTAAAAATGTAAAAGTCTATGTTCTAGTAAAATAATATAATAATGCATACATGGGCAATAATTGCAAAGTAATTGCAATTATAACCCTAAAGTATAAATATGGCTATTTATGAAATAATTAAAACTTAGTACAAATGCAAATGATAAAATTAAGCCACAAAATTATTATAACACTATTTCTGATGCAATTAGTGATTGTTTATATAAATAAAAATGCTGGAATAAATTAATTGAAATCATTTAAAAATTTGGAAATTGTAAAAAATACTAATTAATGTTAATGCATAGTTTTGAAAATATTATAGGGAAAAATTGGGTATCAAGAATAACTATTCCCTTAAGAAGCATTTATATAAACCCGAGCTATCAAGAAGGCTGGCCAAATAGGCCTTCAAGCTCAGTGATCACGATATCACGTACTAGCCGTGTACGGCAATAAAGTCACAAGTGCTTGATGACTTCGTCACCGACTTCAACACAAAAATAATGCCTGAAGTTGAACGGGAAGCCCTCCAAACTTTCCCCCAAACACAGGTCCTACATACCGACGATGCATCCAACGGTTTGGGGTTCGGACTGGGACTCGTACTTGAAGTCCCAATAGGTGAAGTTTTTGCTAGCCCATAAGGTACCAAGACATGACTCATAATGAGGCCGAGTATGAGGCCATCATTGGAGGTTTGAGACTAGCGCTTAAGTATGGGGCAAAACGCTTAAATCTACGCTGTGATTCTCAGCTCGTAGTCAACCAAGTCACAAGGACTTTCCAAATCAAGGAACAAAAATTGCAAAAATACCAGACCGAAATCTGCAAGCTGCTGCCGAGTTCGACGAATGTCAGATCGACCAAATTCTACAAGCATAGAACGTCGAGAAAGATGGGCTCACTTACTAGCCTCAGCCACCAAAGCATCACGGTGGAAAACAAAAATTTGGCTCAACTCCTCAATTCATCACTAGACCAAGTTGAGGTAAGAATCTCTAACTTAACTTGGGAGACGCAAAATCGTATAATCGCACACTTGTAGAATGACACACTCTCAGGCGATAAAAAAGAAGCCAGGAAAATAAGAATGCAAGTAGCTAGATACAGTATCCTCCACAACACCTGTACAAAAGAACCTACGGCGTCACTTTAGCGAAGTGACTGGGCCCGAACCAGACTCGGAATATTCTTCAAGAGATCCACGAAGGCCATTACGGGGCTTATTCCGGCAACAGAGCACTAGTCAGATGCCTAATACAAGTGGGATATTATTAGCCCACCATGAAAAAGGAGGTCGCAAACTTTGTGAAAAGATGCAAGCAATGCCAAAAGTACGCTCCGGTGATTCACCAACCGGGAAAACATCTTCGCTCGGTCACCTCATCTTGGTCGTTCATAAAATGGGAATGGACATTGTAGTACCCCTCCTGGTAGGGTGAGGTAACGTGCGATTCTTTTTAGTTTTAACAGACTATTTCTCTAAGTGGGTGAAAGCAGGAGCAGTTGCCCAAATATGGGAACATGAAGTAATCACTTTTATATGGAGAAATATTATATGCCGGTTCAGCCTTCCCAACGAAATCAGCTGCGACAACAGAGCCCAATTCACGAGAAATAAAATCTCTGAATTTTTACGTAAATGGCATATCAAAAGAATACTCTCAACCCCATACACCCCCGCGGGCAACAGGCAAGCAGAGTCCTCTAACAAATCGATACTAAACATCATGAAAAAGAAGCTTGAGGAAGACAAAGGATTGTGGCCGGAAGTACTATTAGAAGTATTGTGGTCACCAAACAACTTCAAAAATAAGTATATGAGGGACACCCTACTCTTTGGTCTGTGGGATTGAGGCGGTAATACATGCGGAGGTTGGAGAGCCTAGTCTAAGGTACTCCCACGAGATCGGCACAAACAACAATGAGGGCAGAAGGCAGGAACTCGGCGAATTCGACGAACAAAGAGATATGGCCTATATAAGAATTATCACCCAAAAACAGCAAGCAAAATGCTATTATAACAAGAAAGCAAAAGTTAGGGCTACTCAAAGTCGGGGATTACGTGCTGAAAGCTAAAATCCAGGCGAGCAAAGATCCCTAGAAAGGCAAGATGGGAACAAATTAGGATGGTCCATACAAAATTACAACAAAAGCAAATAAATGATCATTTCAACTAGAAACAATGGAAGGAAAGCTACTACCAAACAACTAGAATATCAACCACCTCAAATACTTCAACTTCTAAGAAAAAAAGTGTACCCCAAATCGTACTCTTTACCTCTCTTAAGTTTTGTCCCAGCTGAATTATCTTGAGGAGGTGTTTAACGAGGCAACAGAGGGAACACTCCAAGTTGAAGTACGTGAAGGCAAGGCCCTGGTTACTATTTTCATTGCACAACCTCTCACTACTATCCAGATCGACCAATGAAGGGACTAGATAGACCGGGATTGGACAGGAACGCCAGCCAACACCAAAAATCTATAAATTTCTTCAAGTATGTAACAAATGCAAAAATGTCAAGGCAATAAATTTTACCCTTATCAGTGCATTTCCCTCAAATTTAGGTTGTGTCCGACACCTACCTCCCTCTTCCATAATTAAATTTAGGTATTCGACCTCGCTCGTACTAACACCTACCGGCCCTCAGCCATAATCAAATTCATGTTATGATTCGACCTCGCTCGAACTAATACCTACCGGTCCTCGGCCATAATTAAATTTAGGTTATGTTTGATCTCGCTCGAACTAACACCTGTCAGCCCTCGGCTATAACTAAACTGGGGTTATGAATGACCCTGCTCGAACTAGCACTTATCGACACTTGTTTACAATTTAATTCAGTTTATGTTTGAACTTGATCAAACTAACACTACCGGCCCTCGTTCACAGCTAAGTTAAGATATGTTCGACCTCTCTCGAACAAGAAACATAAGTAAATATATGCAAGTATAAAAAATAAATAGAAAAGGAAACATATGTAGAAAACAATGTTGGCATACCATTACATACTTAAACATTTATTACAAAATCTTGTGAAAATGCCGACAAAAATACACAAGCTTACAAAAAAATAAAAATAAAAGAAGAAGAGAAAATATACTAGTTGCCGCCATCAGGAGCTTCTCCACCTCCATCACCCTGATCGTTGATGCCTGGGCCATCTCGATCCATTTCTTCATTACCACCTTCGCCCCCAGGGTATGCAACATCATACCATGCGTTTTCTTCAAGCTGCTCCACGTCCCCATCTCCATCATCATCACCAGCCTCAGGCATAGCGAGATCATATTCACAAGCAACTTGAACCTTGCGGGCCTTAACGGGGACATTATCAAGGGTGACCGCAAAAATGGACCTTGCCTTATACAAAATCTCAAAACACATCCAACAGAGCACCAAAATGCATCCATTCCTCGTACAGGTCCTGAGGAACATTTGGTAAATATAAAGTATTAGAGAAAGACGGTTGCATAAGCAGTTGAGCCATTTCACCCTCTAAAGCGGCCACCCGGTCATGGAGGAGGGAGTTGTCTTTCTCTAGCTCTCTGGTCCTCTCCTCCAGTCTATCCACTTTCACCTTAGATGTAGATTGATCAATCTCCCGCTTGGACTGGAGATTCCTATTTGGAAAATCTAACATCTTCGATTTTCTAACTGAAAGACTCCGCTTTCTCAAGAACGCTCTACTTCTTAGCGGCTTCGCTATAAAGGACCTCCATCTGTAGGCGACATTCCTCTAATTTCCTGCACAGCTCAACCACCTGGGCCTGAAGGTCACTACACTGGGACTCTACGGCCTTGCTGACCTCGAGCTCCTCCTCCCTACTCCTCAGCGTCCCCTTAAGGACGTTACACTTCTAGATAACTCTCACCAACTCATCATCCTTATCCTTCAGCTCATCATGAAGGGCCTGCATATTTCCGACCATATCAAACTACCTGCGAAACTCCCGTTACTTGTCGCAGTACTCAAAATATTTATTTTTTAGCTTTAAAAATATTTCCCTATGCGTATTCTCTCTTCCGGCACTTTCAATCTCCAAAATCATATTCAGCAAACAAATAAAAGTAAGGCAAACATGAAAACGCCCCTGCCAATAAATGGCAAAAAATGATAAAACACTAAGCACTCACCCGACGAGAGAGGTCAACCATGATCCTAAATAAGGTGACGTTTTCTAGTTCTTTGAGGATCTTACCCTCAATTTTGAAGCAAAGAGGGCTGGGGGCATGGACCAAATTCCATGTTCTTCAGCAATTCGCAATCCATAGGGATCGCAATGATCATTGTAGACCCATTTAACCTCATCTCAAGCTGGGTAAAACCCTTCTCCATAATTTTCTGGTCGGTTGTGTAAATGTCAGACCCCGAGTCATCATCTTCAACGGTAAACTTTTTTACCCCACTCATCGATCGTCAAAGAAGCATCAATGGTCGGCTGAGATGTCGATGCCTCCTCTCGCCTGGAAGTCTCGAAGGCATTATTGGGTGATCTCTCCACTTGAGAAACCACTGAAGGCATATACCCACTTCAGATGCCTCCAACCTCTGGGATCCTGAACTCGGATCAATGTCGTCCCCAATAACTATGGTCACCATCTCGCGCAAGGAGAAAACATTTTCCATTGAATCGACGGCCCGGGTAACCCCCGCCACCAACATCTACCGACCTTTTCTTGCGAGGCACTAAGTCCCCCTCACTTAGGAAATGCTTTTCTTTATCTATAAGATGAATTAACGGAGAGGTTCAGGTCTTCGAGGACTTCACGGCCGAAGAAATAATGGAACTAGGCACAATAATGGGAGGGGTCAAGGTGCGAATAGAAGCAGCCTCCATCGTAGGTGGGAAAAATCCGAAGGCATAGCCACTTTTCTTTTCCAGAACGAACATGTGGGAGCTCTCACCCACCTTGAAGGCCCCCTGACTAATCCTAAAAATGCACAGGAAAAGGGGAAAATCAGCAAGGTAAAGAGATAGAAGGGAGCAAAGACTCCAACAAAAGGAGTAACTTATCAGTCGAGGGGGGAGCCATCCCAAACCTCTTGAATAAACCTTGACCTCATGAATCCCTACGATATGAGAGAGGAGTCGACCGACCCATCCAGAAATGTCCTAAAAAAAAAGGAGGAGGCCAGTTCTTGGTTGCGTAAAAAAAGTGGCCAGAATCCACAACTAAGAAAAATAAACCAAGGACCTACACGGAAGGGGGTAAGGTGCTTACGGGTGCAATTCCATGCTTCATGGAAGTCGTCGATGTTGGACACCAAGTCCTTAGTTCTGACGAAGAAATAGTTGAGAAAATACTAAAAGTTAACTTTGTCGTCCATCTTCACCACCAAGCACTTGCCTCCTTGGTAGCAAACATTCAGCATCATCCAACTATAAAAACTGGGGATGAATAAGTGCATCAGGTGTCGAAGTGTGATCTCGACCCCGGGTAAGTCCCGCTAACTCGGTAAGCATCCTTATATCTTGTAGACATAAAGTTCAAGCAGAGTCTGGAAATGTTGTAGTAATGACAAAATTCCTCTACCACGGGGAGGAGAGGAAGAGTGTAGCAGATGTGAAAGGGATAGGCGTAGAATGCACAATGCCCAAGATGATGGTACTGCACCGCATCCCACCCGCCAGGGATCAACTCGATGTGATCAAGAAGATCGTATTTCTTCTTAAGCTCTAACAAATTAGCCTCATTCATTGCTGAATTAAAGGTCCCGTGTTCGTCTTCAGGCAATTTTGAGAAATCAGACATGTCATTGAGGTTATGGGAAACTATCTCTTCCACCGCCGGGAAGCTTTCATCCTCAACAATAGTGGGGACGTTCTCCGCATAAGTAGTAAAATGAACCGCTAGAGGGACTAGATCACTTCTCTCGCTGGACTTAGAAGGTACATTAGACGTATTTCCAATAAAAGAGATGAAGGCATCAAACAATGAAGGATTAAAAACAGTAAGAATAGCTAGAACAAAAGGAAAGGATGAGCAATAATGGCAAAAGAAAGAAGAGGATATAGGGTTTCGGTGCAGGAAGACTGTAAAGTTTGGGATTACACCCTCATATCCCTAATTATAGGAATTCGGGCATCATAACCAAGAAATTAGCTCATCATTACGTGGCATCGGAATTGAAGCGGCAGGACCAATTAGGAGCCCCACGCAAAATGAAGTGATGCATCAGGAATACATATCATGATGACGTATGAGGTCGTGACGTATCCTTTATTCATGGACAACACAACTCTAATGCTGCTCACGAAGGGCCATGTTGCCGGCTCGCCGCAATCATCGCGGCCCGATCAGTTCGTCCAATCATTTCAACCGCAATGAACAAAATCCACTCAACAAGTCCGCCTGAGGCCGACCTCAATAAACGGAGGAAATAATTGTATGGGTCAAAATTTGCCCTAGAATATTTAAGATAAGATAGCACTAAAGAAAATAATTCTCGAGTCGTCATTAGTTAAGGTGGACCAGGAAGTAGCAAGATTCATAGCCAAAGATCCGACGAAAGCTGTGGTCGAAATGTCGATAATGGTCGAGGTCGAGAACCGTTGTTGATGCTGTAATGTCTAATTTTCGAAATAGGATATTAAAGGGAATATTCTAGTGGATACGGACTTGTGCTATTGAGGTTTATTAGAAAAATGTCTCATATAAATAGAAAAAGATACCATGATATGGGACATGTGATATTTATTTGTAAGAACAAACTTTTACAAAAGATTCTCTCTCTCTCTCTCTCTCTCTCTCTCTCTCTCTCTCTCTCTCTCTCTCTCTCTCTCTCTCTCTCGTACTAAGATAAAAACACCACATTTTTACCAAGATCTTGTATATATTATTCCATACTTTTCCATCAGATCCGAGAATAACTCGAACATTCACATTTATCTGTCACTCATTATTGTCAGGAGGCACAATCATCTAGTTTATTCTTTATTAGGTGAATCCTTCTCCTATTTACTTAAATTCCATTTATTTTTATTCATTGCTATTAAATGCTATCTTATTGCTCATGCTTTTTGGAATAGTTATTGCACAATGTTATCATATTTCTACCAGATCTATTTAACGCTTATCACACTTTCGGAAATCACATCCAGAAATATTATCAACTAAGTTTAACCTGTGGTCACATAAATTTAATTATTTGAACCAAGAGTTATATTTTTTGGTCAAACAAAGATGGTTTAAAATTAATGCACGAATTATCTTAAATCCTATCGAGTGAAAGCATAGTAGTATATCCGACATTGATAGTATCATAAATTTTACTTCTTTAGTAATGTCTTCTCCAAAAAGGGAAGGAAAAAGAGGAGAGATGGGTAGGAAGGACGATGAAAGAGCATGAGAAATAGATAAAAGTTTTTTTGGGGTTTCTTACTCGATATCTGGTATTTGTATTGGAGTCCGACTATATTCAAATTCGTACCGCGTAAGGCCCATTTAAGGAGGAAACACTCCCTAACAAATTTGATAAAAGTTACATATATCAAGAAAGAAATTTTAACATTATCAATGTGGTTAAATTGGTAATAATTTTTTACTTACCCTCTCTTTTAAGTTATCAATATACGCTTATTATAGACGATTTTAAGTATTTTAGGCAAGTGATGCAAAGACATTCCATATATCAAGCTTGACATAATCATATTTATCGAAAAAGCTGAACTGAATCTTGTTTTTCAAGAAATTATACTGTATATAAAAGTAAAAAGTTCTTTCTATATGTATAAACATAAATAATTGAATCACCGTATCATAAGAGAGAATGTTTTTGAATCCTTTGATGAATTTTTGTGCTTACTATCAAGTTACTCAAATATTAATCACAAGTCCGACTTGATAGTATCATAAATTTTATTCCTTTAGCAATGTCTTCTCCAAAAGTGAAGGAGAAAAAAGGATAATGGGTGGGAAAGACGATGAAAGAGCATGAGAAATGGATAATTTTTTTTTTGGTTTTCCATCCGAGATCTGGTATTCGTATTGGAGCCCAATTATATCCAAATTCATACCGCATAAGGCCCATTTAAGGAGGAAACACTCCCTAACCGAATTTGATAAAAGTTACATATATCAAGAAAGAAATTTTAACATTATCAATATGGTTAAATTGGTAATAATGTTTTACTTACCCTCTCTTTTAAGTTATCAACATACGCTTATAATAGACGATTTTAAGTATTTTAGGCAAGTAATATAAAGACATTTTATACTATCAAGCTTGACCTAATCATATTTATTGAAGAAAGTTCAACTAAATTCTCTTTGCCAAAAAATTATGCTATATACAAAAATAAAAAGTTTCTATGTGTATAAATATAAATTGTTGAATCATATTGACATAAGAGAGAATATTTTTAAATGCTTTTGATGAATTTTTATCTCTGCCTACTATCAAGTTACTCAAATATGGATCACAAGTTATGTATTATAATAACGTGAATTGATAACCAAGAAAATAAAGGAAATAATGTGACACGATCTGTCAAAAGTTAAAACTACATTCAAAAAAAAAAATTTACATCATCGCTTTATAGTTGAGTTATCGTTTATTGCCTTCTCTCTACTTTCTCACTCTAGTTGAGATGAACAGTAGCAGCGCAACAGTTCTTCGGCCATAACTCCATATTCCGGCAGTGAAAATTCACAAGATTAGTGTCAAAAGAAGCACCTATTCTTTGAGCACAATTTCCAGTTGTTTTTGTTCTCAAACACATCCACAACTTCTCCAAATCTAAAAGTTGGTGCGTCTTTTGTTGTAGCTAAACAGAAACAGGGCAGATTTCATCTTTTTTCTGTTTTCTTTCATCTGGATGGATTTTTGAAGAACCATGGATGACAAACCAACACTAACGTATGCTGCTCAAGTGGCCCAAAAAAAGGCAGCTGCTACTTCGAGTCAAAAGCTGCTGAAGCCTTTTGAAATTATTCATGGAGTTCCAACACTCAAGTTTTCAATGGAGGAACAGATGGAATATGCAAAAGATGAATGTCTACATCAAGCTATTGTAGTGAAGCTTTCTTCGAATGCACCGGATTTAATCACATTAAGAAATGTACTGCCAAAACTTTTCGGAATCAAAGGACCAGTTTTGATCGGTCAACTCGCACATCGACAATTGCTTGTCAGGGTGGATCAACATGATGATTTTGTTAAGTCACTTGTGAGGTCAGTTAACTACTTCAAATATAATGTTCAGGAGCATCAAATCCGAATATTTCCATGGTCCCTTGATTTTAATGTAAATGAGGAAACGACTAAAGCAGTGGTATGGATTTCACTGCCTAATTTGCCAACGGAGCTGTTTGCAATGAAGGCGTTGTTGTCAATAGCTTCAGTTGTGGGCAAACCTATAACCATAGACAAAGCTACCCAAAAAAAGTCGCGTCCTAGTACAGCAAGAGTGAAGGTCATCCTCGACTTAATGGATAAGTTGCCAGACAAATTGAGGCTGCAATTTCTGGACAAACAAACGAGCAAAGTGGTTGAAGTCTTTCAAGATTTCGTCTATGATAACCTACCATTGTATTGTAATCGTTGTAAACACCAAGGGCATGATGAAAACTCATGTCAACGATTGAATGCAAATAGTGTTTCGACCAGGCTAGATGAACCACATGTTATTGTACAAAAAGAAGAGGAACTACTGTATAATGATGGTAAAATATCTGAGAAGTTTCAAGGGGATTTGATGCAAATGCTTAATAAAAAAAGGGTTTGTCATTTTCGATTGAGATAGCAGGGGTACAAAGTATAACTGTTGCTAAAGGGACTAACACTCTCCCGGTTGAAGCAGTCAGCAAGGTTTTAGAAGAGGTTCAAAATGAGCAGACTCTTGGTTTGAGTCCTACAGGTGTAGCTGGGCAAAGTAGCTCACTTCAATGTACTTTGGAGGCTACTATTGATCGAGTTAACAAAAAAAAACATCAGCTTCCCATTTGAAAAGGGAAACTGTTATACTTTTTTAAAAGGAAATTGTTTGAATAATCCTTTGTATGTTCAGGGTGCATCTGGAATAGGCGTGGATATAGCAGAAAATAATGGTGGAAATCGTCATGTTGATGGTTCACGATCAGATGTAGCTAATGCCCAAACTACAGCAGGTGATAGACATATGGGTGTGGCTCTTAATGCTACAGCACACAAGGTTGAGAATATGGCAAACACAGCTGGATTTGTGCAATCCAATTCAAAGAAAAATCGTGCAATTGTTACAAATAATGTTGTGGATGTTAGTGTTTCAGATGCACCAAAATGATGCAGTTCTAGTTGAGCCTTTATAGGAGGTGTTGAAGTTGGATAAAGGGCCCACTAAGCTTTCTAGAGATGTACCTGTCTCTACCATTTTTGCAAGAATGTATTTGGCTAGTGCTGGAGCATTGCATACTACTGCAATTAGAAACAATTCTAGTGCACAGGCTGAGAATGAATTTGAGGCTGATTTACCTGGAGAAAAAGAAAAGCAGTCTCCTAATAATGCTTTTAACGCATCTGTAGCAAACTTAAAGGAGAATGTTGATCGAACTGGAGAAGTTAGTGAATCTAAGCCTAAGTCTGTTGATAAAGGACGGGATCAAAATAAAAAGGGAGGGGATTGGAACCTGGTAACAACTAGAAAATCCTCTGCACAGAAGCAGTCATCATCAAAACAACAGAACAAAAATGGTCGACGAATTGAATTGAATGTTGGTTCCAACTCTAATGCCTTCGATGCTCTTGCTAATGCTAGGGAACATGCAGTTGATGCAACAGTTTCAGAGGATAAGGAGAAGTTTAATCAGCTGGTAACAATGCACAACAAAGATTGGGATGGGCTAGGCAATCCCGAATTGGCTGAAAATTTGCGTGTTCGACAAAGCAACTCAATGAACAATTTGGGGACTGAACTAACGAACAACCAAGCTCATATTTCCAATCTACCAACACTGTACTATTCAAACCCTCAAGTTGAACAAATCATTAAAAACACTCAAAAAGAAATGATGCAGCCCACTTTGACTAAATAACCATTGATCACCTTAAATACTTCTGTATTCGATGTGCTATCAAATTCAGTTAAGTCATATGGTGAGTTTGAAGGATAATCTGGACAACAAATTGTCTCAACTAGGAATAACAACGAGTTGATCCAAACAAAGGTTACGGAGATGGTCATTAATTTGAAACTGTGGAAAGACCAACGAGAGTATGATGATGAAGAGGAATGGGGCAATGGATTTCCTGGTTATTCTTCTGAAGAATGTGTCCAAGATGATGATCAGGATAGTGCATGACAGGACCTTGATGCTTCAGTTAAGCCATCTCGTGGTACTCATACGAGCAATTTGAATTGTCATATACCTGCTTTCATTTCTAGGAATTCACCAGCTTTTGCTAAGTGAAATGCAACAACTGGAAGATTACCTCAAGCGTAGCAGCTTCTTCTCCAGGTGTTCTTAACAATTATCCAACAAGAAGGTTAAATCAAGCTGCTGCAACAGGACATACACAGATTGATATGCAGATCAAGGGAATTCTGGGCAGCAGCAAATGGTAACCTCGTCTACAGTTGCAACAACAGCTACAACTCCAGTAGCTAGTCCAAAAGGTGATCGAGAAGTCATGGCAGCAGATGGAACGCTGGTGCAATCAGAAGATGTCAAACATGGCACTCCAGTTCAAGCAAAGGGACAACAACAGCTCGTGACAACCATTCCACTAATATCAGTAGAGGAGAGGAAATTATTGGATGCAGTGGTAAGTTCCAATCCAGTTATTCCTATGAATCATATTGTTGGCAGCACAGGACACATGAGCAGAAACAAAAATAAAATACAACTCACAGAACGAAAACAAAGCGATGCAATAGTGGATAAGTCACAGGAAGGAAATGCATTGGTGTTACAAGATTTTCCTCAAGAAATTCCAAATCCTATAAGTTTAGGCAGAGATGTTTATGAAGAAGATGACGAAAATATTACTCTAAATAAACTCCGGGCAGCGGCAGCGAGAAAGGCGATTTATCACCAATGCATAGCGGAAAAAATAGGAAATCTACAACAAGAGATACAAGTTGGGATGGTAGGCAACAAAGTGGCGAAAAAAAAAAGCAACACAAGAGATTGCCCTTAGATTACCACCAATGAGAAACGCAAAGCAAAAGGGAAGTGTTCCTACAACCTCCACAAGGTCAAATAAATCAAAAAAGAAATGATAAAGTTTGAAGAATATTTGAAGAAAGCGGAAGAAGAAGAACAATAGCTACGAATTGAAGAATGCACAAGTTTCAACAAATACGGCGAAGACTCTTTGTTACATTGTATTATTTTAACATTTTTTAAGTATTATCATATGTAATATCATTAAAGAGTATGCTATAAACTCTGTGATGATCACTGAACATTTAGTCTTAGCAAGTTCTTTCTTTTTGCATGCTTGCTAGTGAGGTTATTTTATGCCTCGATAGGATTAGTACAATAAGGGTAGCCCCGTTGCGTTATATGGGTAACAATACCGGTGCTATTGTACCACTTATTTGTACTTTTTCTATTTGTTGTATTTTCTTTGTCTTTTCTGTTATTAATATAAAAATAAACCCTAGGCACTTGCCTGGTGAATTCAAAAAAAAAAAATTGAAAGGAATTTAATTTCCGGGCGGGTTATAAGAATAAAAGCCGTGGAAACAGAAAAAAGAAAAAGAAAAAAAGAAAACCATTCCCGCGCTCCTTTGAGGCGGCACAGCTTCTATTATAATTTATAACTAACTAACTGACCGTTCAACTCTACTGGACTCGAAGCAACGTCGTTACTCAACAGAGAGCCCTTTCTCCATTTTGTTTCTCAAAAAAATCTTCGTCTGGGTATGCCTATCTCTATTCCAGTTCCTTACCCATTATATGTTTCTTTTATGCTTGCTTCAAACAAATTAAAGTCTGATTTTCTGGCTTTTTTATGGGTTTTTGGTTTTGTAATCTGGATTTCCTGTCAAGCACGAATGTTTCTGATTTTTTATTAATGTATGAGTAGTCTTCCCTATCACTTGGACTACTGCTACTTCTTGAATCTTGAGTATCTTTTTTTTTGTTTCTTGTGCTTGATGATTGCATTTCCTGTGATTTGAAGTTAAGAGGAGATCTCTGTGTATTTTGTTGTGCACAATGGCTAAGCAAAGAAATCTGGGATTGGCTACCGCTGCAATGTTGCTTTTTAGGGTTCTATTCTTTCAAGCTTTTGCCCACACTGATGACCTCCAAGGTATTTTTACTCATTCAAATAACTACATTATTTTAGGTTTTCCTAATTTTGATACATTTCGCGGAAACTTTTTTATCATATGTAGTTCTTAATTTGGTGGTTGAAAATGTAGGGTTATTTCTTGGTTTTGGCAGTTTTAGAAGTGAATTAAGTTGGGATTAGGAAATTTTATCTGATTGTAGAATTTTCATTTTTGCAGTTCAAGCACTGAGAGATTTGTACGGAGCTCTAAACAGCCCTACTGAACTTAAGAATTGGAAATTAGAGGGAGGTGATCCTTGTGAAGAATCATGGACTGGAGTTTCTTGCTATCAATCATCAGTAATTGAAATGTACTTTACTGAAAATAATTGATTACTCTATCTTTTGTCGCTAAATCAAATTAAGCCAATTGAATTGCCTGTTTCTGTGTTTCCTGCAGTAAACTTCAAGGGTTAAGTCTTACTGGTAATATTGGAGATCAACTTGTTAATCTACAACATTTGAAACACCTGTAAGTTATTTCATTTGGTGTTATTTTATATACGAAAACATAAAAAGTATTGAGATTATAATTCATAGTTTCTGTTTATGTAGAGATCTTAGCTCTAATCATTTTCATGGCGAGATACCAAATAGCTTGCCACATAATCTCACAGACTTGTAAGATGAATATCCTTGTCAATTATTTTTCCTATTCAAAGCATGAAATTAGCTATACACGGTCGTCATCTCACGCACAATGCTTCTTGTTTTGGTTGATATAGAAATTTGGCGTGCAATAACTTTACTCAAAGCATTCCCGCTTCTGTGAGTTCAATGAAACATCTCAGGCACCTGTAAGAAGCTTCTTCTTTCTATCAGTATTTTGGTTATTTGATTCTCAGAATCCTAACTAGTGTTCTTTTGTTGCAGAAATATAAGCCAGAACCTACTATCTGGACCATTGGCAGATGTCTTTGGTGCCTCTGACAATCTTATAATGATGTATGATATACATGTCTTGTTCTTGATTTCTTATTATGAAGCAAACTGTGATCTTCAAAATCTATTATCTGCCTTCTGTAATAGAATGAGACACAGCTTCAAGCCTTTATTGCCATATTTAATGTATAGTGAGATCTCTGCTCTAGATTGAAATTAGTGCGGCATGTCTCGAATTCAATGTTTATACTTATCTGTCATTTATCAATAGATGTCTCTCTCTATATGATACTTCTGACTTTAGAAAGTGATCGACTGAAATATGAGTTAAATAAACAACAACAATAACAACCCTGTATAATCCCACTTAGTTGGGTCTGGGGAGGGTAGTATGTACGCAGACCTTACCCCTACCCTTGGGTAGAGAGGCTGTTTCCAAATAGACCCCCGGCATCCTTCCCTCCAAGAACTTCCCACCTTGCTCTTGGGGAGACTCGAACTCACAACCCCTCGGTTGGAAGTGGGGGTTGCTTACCATCAGAGCAACCCCTCTTGTCTAGATCTCCATTGAATGCTTGCATATTATGTATCCAAAATCAGGAGGTACTTTCTATAAACAAATAGATGAGATAAACAAAGTTGCATAAGACAATTCTGTGTAAGGTTAACGTAGTGAAGAAATTGACAACAACAACAACAACAACAACTACCCAGTATACTCCCACCAGGTGGGGTCTGGGGAAAGTAATATGTAGACAGCCTTATCCCTACCCAAAAGGGCAGAGAGGCTGCTTCCAAGCGACCCTCGGCGCATAGGACAGAATGAAGAGCTGCATTGGAAAACAAAGATAAAGTTAGGAACCAAGACAAGACAAAACACAATAACAAATCAAAGCATAAGTAATCCTGCAGAAATTGACCTTGGCAAGAAAATTTTACTACAGAAATTTGTTTCAACAGGGATCTGTCACACAACAAGTTCAGTGGAGATTTACCTGCTTCATTTCGAGCTCTGAAGAACCTTACAAAATTGTAAGTTTTTTCACATCAGAAAGCATTTCTACTAGTTGCAAATTCCATTAGTAACAATGAGGTACTTTTGGCAGGTATCTTCAGAGCAATGAATTCACTGGATCAGTAATTTTTCTGGCTGACCTTCATCTACATGACCTGTGAGTTATCAGTTTTGATGAGTATATCTATTGAAGTTTAAATTCTCAGACACTCAAATTGCTCAATTGTGTCTATTCCAGGAACATTGAAGATAATCATTTTAGTGGTGTTATTCCTGGGAGCTTTCAAAATATAAACAACTTATGGTAAACTATCTGGATTCAAAGTCTACTTGTTGGTATAATTTACCCTACTTGACGTTTGGCTTTGTGTCTTTCCCTAATAATCAGGATTGGGGGTAATCGGTTTCACAGTGGAGGAGCAGACTATCTTCCCTGGAAGTTTCCTACTGATGTTATGCCCAATATTTCTAGTCCGCCAACAACAGAATCAAGTGCCATTGAGAAATATCCTTCTCATGAAACAGGAGACAACAGAAAGAAAACACCAGGTTCTGGAGGAATCATTATTATGGTTGTTGGAGCTGTACTGACTGTATTTGGTGCATCAGTCTATATCACTTTTCGGATTCGTCGATCCCAAAAACAGACACTCGACAGCATAAGAGGCAGCATAAGTTCATTACAGTCTCTTCCAATCACTGCACCCCAAGGTCAGATATAATTCTTCAGAAACCATTTTAGTTTACAGCTCAGATGCCTTGTACCATTTTATGAAATTATACTATCATGAATTACAATCTTGAAAATGCTTAATGCATACGCCAATAATAATGCACTCATTTTCCTGTGAAAATGAACCACATTTCTTATAGATATTTTCTCTGTTTGTGCTTTTCATTTTACCAGTCACTACTGGTCCTTTAGCTGCTCAATACGATAGCCCAGATTCCTCCAGCAGTGATTCTCCTCTACTGATTTCCTCATGGAAATTGCCACCTGCACCGACCATGACTCTGAAAATGTCAAAAAGAAGAAGTTTCTCAAAGAACTGCAAAATCCCAATATGTGCCAAACACTATACAGTGGCAGAGTTGCAGTTGGCCACAAGTAATTTCAGTCCCAGTAATCTGCTTGGTGAAGGAACCCTTGGTTCTGTTTATAGAGCAGATTTCCCTGATGGACAGGTATATCCTAGCAGCGCCTTCCCACACTTAACCAAGAGAATTTTTTACAAAGTTTTCTTACTCTTGTTACTTCTTGGTTGCGCAAGATTCTGGCTGTCAAGAACATTAAAACTGTAGCACTCTCCATAACTGAGGAAGAACAATTTATGGATGTGATTCGAACTGCATCCCGTTTGAGGCACCCTAATATCATTGCACTTATTGGCTATTGTGTGGGGCATGGCAACCACCTCCTTGTGTATGAGTACATAAGGAATGTGACACTTGATGATGCCTTGCACAATGTTCTGTGCATGCCTCTGACTTGGAGCCTCCGACTCCGCATTGCCATTGGCGTTGCTAGGGCATTGAAGTAAGTAAACAATACTAGCTTTCATTGTCATTGTAATTGTGACTGCAAATACTGCAAGGTGGATGAGGATAAATGTTTAAGTACTCTCCTGTTGTTCACGGCTTTAATCATTCCACTTGCATTTTCAGTTACTTGCATACGATCTGTGTCCCTCCCATCACCCATAGCAATCTAAAGGCTGCCAACATCTTGCTTGATGAAGATCTTAACCCTCGTATTTGTGATTGTGGACTAGCTGTCCTAAGACCACTGGCCAGCAACAGTGTTAAAATCAAGGTACCATCTTTACACTTATAACCTTTCTTCACTACTAGTATTATTATTGATGATTAGCAAAGAACTGCTCAGAGAAATGCTGAGTAAACTAGAATGACAGCACAAATTTTTCAACATACTCACTAGAAAATACTTTCATTGTTACTGGTGCAAGATAGGCTTCTGAGATGGCTATTGAAGATAGTGGCTATGTTGCGCCTGAGCATGTCAAACGTGGAAGTGGCAACCCAAAGGCTGACATCTATTCCTTTGGTGTGCTGCTTCTTGAACTTTTAACTGGAAGGCGCCCTTTTGACAGGTTTCTATATGCCAACTTTCTCTCAACTTTATCAAAAACCATTATTTGGTCGCTGATATTTTTTTCTTTTCCTGTTATGAATGCAGTTCAAAACCAAAAGGAGAGCAGTCACTGGTGGAATGGGCTTCTTCCAAGCTTCATGACAGTGAGTCTTTGTTGGACATGGTTGATCCAACCATAAAGAGAACAATTTCCTGCAGGGCGCTCTCATCTTATGCTGACATCATTTCCCAATGCATTCAGGTTTGTACAGTAGACCATGCACACTACACCTGAGTGATCTTCATTAGACGACACTCTAATGAGACTGATAATTTCTAAAAGCTTTTCAGATAAAGGTTTCAGCTGACACTTGAGTGATCTTCATTAGAAGACACTCTAATAAGACTGATAATTTCTAAAAGCTTTTCAGATAAAGGTTTCAGCTGACAACTATCCTTAACTTTTGTGTCTTGTTGCTGAAAAATATGAGCAGCCAGAGAAAGAATTCCGTCCTCAAATGGCTGAAATTGTGCAGTCACTAGTGTCAGTGTTACAGAAGTCTGGAGCAGAAAAAGCAAAGTCTGGAAAAGATAAAGCCACAGCAGAAGGCAATGAGATTGTTGACCCCTTTGAGCGATCCTTTCGTTCAACCAACAGCCGCTTCTTTGCCTCACCAACTGCAAGCTACTACTCCATCTGATGATCCTCTGCAATGTGCTGAATACCACTTTGTATAGCTCTTTTCATGCTAAGGACTTCTTCACAATTCTTTTATGTTGACGTGATTTTGTAGGTCCAGCCAATACAATATTTTGTGTGTGTATAGTTCTATTTTAGGCCTCGCTCAATGCCAATACAATTGTAGCATCAGCATGGATGATTGTTAAAGTTGCAATGCTTGTATAGCCTCTATAGAGTTTAATGCATACATTGATATTTCGAGAGAGTACATCCCGCTTATCCTGCTTTTACCAGATTCTAGGATTGTTGCCAGATTTATTTTCACCAAAAGAAAAGCAAAGAGGTATAAAGTCTTCCTATCGTTAAGCTAACTCGTTATTTATCTCTCCTGTGGGGTCACATAGCATTTCAAAAGACCAACATTTTACATCAGATTCAACTTTCGCAGACAATAAAGTCAAATGTATTAATCTCTCCTATGATGTTGACAGGCCGTCCATCAAACATGGATGAAAGTGTACTCTCACAAAGTTTCTTCAGTTCCCTGGTCCTCGCAATAGCTGCTTCCTGCATAAGAAAAAACCCAAATTTCAAGAAAAAAACTACGAATGCAAGAGAGAAAGAGCAGGCAGGGGACTTCTGCTATGCTTTACTCACCATATTTTTATTTCCTTTCGGAGATATGAATAGATATTATCGAGGTTATTTCTGAAGGCACTGATAGTGGTGCTCTTTATCTTTTTGGGGGGAGGGATAACTATTCGAAAAAATGTATCGCAAAGCCAACATGCATATCTAATATAAACTTACAGCATTGTGAAGTTCAGAAGGTCTGTAAGAATTACTGTGCTTGACAACAAAAGCACAGGAAAAGTTGAAGTCTAACAGACACTGTATGTACACAAGGTTCCATAATTTACTTGGCCCCTTGTCAGGGATCGGAAACATTTGAAAATCCGAGAAAGCATGTTATGAAATTATGAGAATGTTTTCTACTTTTTGGCATACTTCTTGTATACGGGCATTTTTATGCACACAGTTTTAATAAATTACTACTTTATCCAAAATAATGAAATTATGAGAACATAAATAATACTTTAAAGTCAAAGTAGCTAATCTTACTTTAAACTCAAAGTAGCTACACATTTTTGCAATTAATGCAAATCACATTACACAAAACTGGAAGGGAAATAAAATAAGAAACTCACTTGTTTTGGCCAAGATGAAGACATTGAATTTTGAAGTTCCATACGCCTAGCAGACAAGTCCTTTAATCCGTCCTTTAACTTGGCTTCCTGACGCTTTTTCTCCTCCAAAGTATTGACCAACCGATCCAAAAATCTGGAATTAGGATTAATACAGCAGTCAGCATGCAATTTTAAGACAAATAGTTAAGTCTGCAGTCCATAAACTTCATAGAATAATGATATAGTATTACTGTCCGGCAACCATCTCTCATCATGATGACAACAGAAGTGAGCTATTACTCCATCAAAAGTTGAATGCCATAAACTTCAAGCGTGAATATCTTACTACACTTGTAAAGTTTATGCATACTTTGCAGTTTAAAACAAAAGATATATTCGTGACATGCAGATTCAAGAACTCTGCATGTCATAAAGATCTGAAAAAGGAAGAAAATATACTATTTAACTTGCAACAGAAAACAAATTTCTTGGAATCCATAACCAATCAGTACCTTTTGGAGTTGAGGATCATGATCATGTCCCTTGTTTTCCTATTTGTAAGCAATGAAATGGCTGAGGAAACGTCAGACAGCATAGCCTGAATTATATCAGAAGAGTACTGCTGCAGAACAAGAGTAGCAACTGCTTGGACTTGATGCTGTAAAGACGTAGTTTCTTCGTTCCTTAGCTCAATCAACCGTTGATTCAAGAATGCTTTCACCTGATGGCCAAGCATCAAACAATAGATGTCAGAAACCGTCAAACCCACCAGGCAAAACGACTCAACGAAGACATTGAAAGTCCAAATTGACGACAACCTAATCAAGCGGCCTCAATAATAGAGCCTATTTCCAGCACAAAAGTTGATAAACTAGTGCCAAACAAAGAAAAAATGTCTAAAGATACTAATCAAACAAAAGAGGATAACACCATTCGTACAGACCTCAAATAAGTCATCAAGTATCTTATTCCTGTACTCTGTCTCTAGTAGAGGACTCCTCTCTGCAGTTAAATTGTTTTGAAGAGAAAATAGTTCCACAGCATTATTTTGTGAACTGTCTTCTTCAATCACATCAACTCGAGGATTGTCAACACTTATATCCCAAGATATTTCTGATGCAGAGACCTCAGGAGCTGAGAATCCTTCTTCATTTGCTGCCTGATGAGATTCTACACTGTCATTACGAGGAGATGGCAAAATATCACTTGAATTAACAATCTCATAGGGACCCAAACCATTTCCATTTTCTTCTGTTTCTTCAACAGTGCCAATGTCCCAATCAATTGGAGAGCTATCTAAAGTAATATCCCAGTCAATCCCATCAGTTGCAATATCAGTTTCTACAGTCATATGACCAAAGTCATTACATCCTCCTTGAGCTTTCATAACCTCCAATACTTCAGAGCTTATGGAAACATCAGTCGAAGGGGGCCTTTCACGAACACTCCTCAGATTTAGTAACACAACCGCAGCAGTTTTCTGCAACCAGAGCAAACAACTTAAGGAATTCATGCTACACCAAACACTGATGCTACACTAACAACAGAAACAGGGAAAGAAAGTCACAAAGTTCGTCACCTACATCCTTTTCTGTATGAGCATCTTTGACAAAATCTGAGTAAAACTCAGTAGCCCATGAGACAGAATCACCATTAAGTACTTCCAAGATTCTGCTAAATGTGGTTGGAAGAGATTTAGTGGCAGTTTCTAAAAGTTCTGGCCTCACATTTATTCCCTGAATAGAAGAGAAAAGTATATTATAAATGGAAAGAAAAATGAATAAAGGCTAATCCAATGGTAACATAGTCAAGCAAGCTAAAACCTGCAGGCCCAGCTCCTGACAAGCCTCTGCATATTTAGATGCCGAAACAGCTGCATTTCTTTTTATATCAGTTTCTTTGCACTCCAGTTCAGCTAGTTGCTGCTGTGTCTTCTGAATCTGCTTCTTATGATAGGGGCTACAAAATAATCATAGAGCTCTTAGACATCTTGATAGAAAATTACTAGTCAAATCATAGCTTAATTTGTTTTGCTAGTAGTGTGATAAAGTTAGTAAATTCACATCTCATAGTTAACATTTTGGACCATAGTCTGAGCAGCTTCACCAAGGAAAATGTATTCCTTCTCATAGGCACACACTATTGCTTCCTAAACACCCTGACAAGAGTCAAAACAAGATCATGTTATATTGGAAACAAACACACATATACATATCGTGAGAGATAGATAAAGAGAGAGAGAGATATAGAGAGAGAGAGAGTAGGTCTTACAGCATCACCTGAAAGCCGACCAAAAATATTACGGCTTTCTGGAGTTGACTTCAGCAGAATCTCATATATTTTTTTGGCTTCCAAATAACCGATCCCTGAAAATTAATGTTCAATCAATATACTTTCCTGCAAAGCAAAAGTGGAGTGTATAAAATATCTTCATCGGAACCACAGAGAATTGATGCAACCAAAATCCTCAATAGTATGCTAGCAGCTGAAATTTTCATCAGTTTTTGTTGTTGGTTTTTTCTTTTCCTCTGAAAAGTGAAATTTCCATCAAATTATACCAATTTTCTTTTAAATTATACTAGATTGTAGTTACACCTTGTTTGATGGTTGTAACCTACTGTTTTGTATTGTATTGTTACTTTGTATACAATGTCTTTGATTATTACTTAAATTTTATCGTATTATCTGAGGACGAAAAGTGTCAATTTACGTAATGACCGATATGGTATGCTCGCACCGTTACCTTGTTTTTCCTCTCATCTTGCCCTTCCTTATTATTAAATAATTCTTTTTTATCCTTTAATCCACCCTTTTTTTATAATAATTCTGACTCGCACCCTACGTTCTTTTTGTAATATCGCAAGTTTTTTCTTTATATTTGTTGGTGGGTAATATCATGAAACAACGACAACAATACAATTTACCAAACGTTGTATTCATTAAATCAATATAGTACAATATAACACAATAAGATACAATAAATTACGAAACAATTAACAAACATCTAAACTAGCCGTTAGGCCCATGAAAGGAGCATAAAAGGTCAGAAAGTGAATGGCAAACATCAAATATCATCCTCTACCTAGTTTTAACAACAAAAAAGAATATAAGAAAAGATTATCAGTTCTTAACTAGACAAGAGGGGTTGCTCTAATGGTAAGCAACCCCCACTTCCAACCGAGAGGTTGTGAGTTCGAGTCTCCCCAAGAGCAAGGTGGGAAGTTCTTGGAGGGAAGGATGCCGGGGGTCTATTTGGAAACAGCCTCTCTACCCAAGAGTAGTGGTAAGATCTGCGTACACACTACCCTCCCCAGACCCCCACTAAGTGGGATTATACTGGGTTGTTGTTGTTGTTGTATTATCAGTTCTTAACTAACAGAAAGATGTATGCCTCTCCAAAACTGTAAGTAACATTTTATCAGTTCCTCTTTTTTTTTTTTTTGTTTTAGTTTTCATAGTTATTAGCATTTTCGAAGGAGGTCCTTGAAACAACGGTAAAGTCATCTCCGTGTGACCTATAGATGACAGGATCGAGCCGCGGAAGCAACCACTGATGCTTGGATTAGGGTAGGTTGTTTACATCACATCCTTAGGGGTGCGGCCCTTTCCAGGATCCTGCGTGAACGCGGGATGCTTAGTACACCGGAATGTCCTTTAATTGTTAGCACTTTTTACAGTTCTTAACAAAATAATTAGCAAATACACTTTCACTTCCAGTTTTATTTTCAGTTTCTCAAAGAACTAACATAGCCTGCTTCTTCTTCTTCTTCTTCAAAAACAAAAGAAAAGGAGCTAACATAGCCTGTTCTTTTTAATGTTATACAAAAGGTCAAACAAAAAAATTCTTGGTTTTAACCTCTAATTCTAAAATGGTTCAGCCAGTTTACAACTTAGTATGGCAGTACACTGATAACACAAAATCAACACTAACTGATACTCCCTCCGTCCCAATTTATGTTAGGCTGTTTGGAGTTTATGAAAGAAAGAAAAACTGCTGAAACTTGTAGTCTAGAACAAATTAGAGACATTTCTTTTTGGGACAGATTAAAAAGGAAAAATTATCACATAAATTGGAGGGAGATTACTATTTCGAGGTACCGGCAAGGCAGTAACTAGGTCACGAGCTGAGCACACTTGATTATTATCAAATTCTAGGGCTTAAAAGCATAATTTCTTACAAGCCTGAATTGTTACAGCATAAAATTCATGGGAAAAAGAAGAATTTTTACAGCTAAAATAAACAGAAAGAAACCACAAAAGAAAAAGAAGTGAAAAAACCTTCTACATCAAGAGTGTGAAAGTAAGGATCAATGTCTTTAGGCAGCGAAGCAAAAGACGACGTAACCTTAGCTCTCACGGCCGCAAGTCGCTTCCGCCAATCCGCCGGAATTCTCTTCCGATCAGCCAACCACTCTTCAATCCGATAAGCAAATTCATCAAAAAAATGATTGGCAGAAGAAAAATAAATAAGCAATTTAGAATTTTGTCGAATTTTATTTATTTGTTAGTTAAATTTTTTACCTCCGAGGCGAGCAAATGCTATGTCGATTGGTAGATTACGAATATCGTCTTGGTTCTGCATTTCGCCGGAAAATATTCACTGCTTGAATTTTTGCCGGAGTTTCACAGTGGTAGCACAGAAATGGGTCTCTATATGCTAACGTGCGCCATGGAGTACATAGAGTTGTCAACTCTAAGCTGCAGTGAAGGTAATGGGTTGGGTGGTAATCATGGGCCTAAACAAAGCCCAACAGAAAAGGTCATTTTGGGGCTTGCAGTTTTGTGCGTTGACTGCAATAGCCCGTTTGGCCAAGCTCAACTTATTTTGAGAAGTAAAAAGTATTTTTGGTGAAAAGGAGTTTGTATTTGGCTAAGTAAGACACTTCTGAGCAGCAATTAGTGTTTGGTCAAACTTTTAAAAATTGATTGTAAGTGTATTTTTATCAAAAGTGCTTCTCAAAAAAGTGCTTTTGGAGAGAAGCTATTTTTTTCTGCATCTGCTTCTCCTCAAAAGCATTTTTTTTCTTCCAGAAGCTTGGCCAAACACCTTAGTTTTTGGCTAAAAGTGCTTTTGATAAAAAAAAAAGCACTTTTGGCCAAAATTAAGCTTAGCCAAACAGGCTATAAGACTTTCATGGGGCAACCTATTTAGATGTTCTCAATTAACCTAGAGCTAGTTTCTAAATTATTTATTTATTATTATGGTAGTCAAGGTAGGCAAATGTCACGCCCCAAACCTTAAGAGACGTAGCAGGCACCTGGTGTTATACTCGGCTCGAGCGTACCACTAGTTAACTGTGAATTCTGGAGGGGTAACCCTTAACTTAGGCCGATGAGGCCATACTCAGAATCATCTAAAAATAATGTCTCTCTCATATGAGGGTAAACATACCTAAAAGTTGTATATAAATGTGCAGGCTGACAAAGCGGCCATGAAAATCTACTAATATAAAAAAATATACAAGACTCGTTTACAAGTCCCTAAAGATAAATGAACTGTACCATGGTTGGGACATGGCCTTGACCTACCCATCAAACCAATATATATATAATGGACTCCAAATTCTATACCCAATAATTTCGAGGAAGTAGAGCTTAAAAACCAAGCTGATGTTTGAGTCTGTCTGCTGGGAGAGTTTGTTCAACTGTTAATTAGGACCCACATGCATGAAATATAGCGTCTCCGGCAAATGGGACATCAGTACGAAAGAATATACCGAGTATGTAAGGAAACAAAATAATTGAAAGCTGAAATTGAACTGATAATATAATAACTGAAAGTAACTGAAAATCAAAGATAATATGAAGATATGCTTACCTGCTGATACTGATTTAACTCTGTCAATATAGTAAGTAAAAAGATGTCCAGCCTTATAAGGCTCAGTTTGTGTAAATGATTTGCCATAGTTGGCTTGCTCATAGGTGATCGGCCATACTATGCTCTGTGTCTCGACCATTCTAGACTCGCTCATAGGCTCTAGGCCACAATAGACTCGGCATATAGCTTACTATCTGATTAGAGGTTTTCCAATAGGGGTATGTCCATCGATTATAGCTCGATAGTGGTGAAAATACTGTGATACTGATTATATATAGACTCTCTGCTCTCTTAGCTGAAAGAAGACAAAATTAAACTGAATATAAAGTCCCAATAAGGGAAAATACTGTAGCTTATGAGACTAGAATAATGTACATAAATTCAAGAATAAGAACTTTTCTTTATGCCTCGTTATCAAAAGCGTGTAGTTACTGAATTATGTCAAAATGAAGGAAAGGTTTAGCCTTAATATATCTTAACTCCATTTAGTCCTTAATACATCCAAGAAATTCTTCAAAAAACTCGACTCAATCTACCATAGTATAAGGAGATTCAAAATTAGTGTTGAGTAAAAGCTAAGTCCGCAACTTAAATTAGTAGCTCATTTACGTAAATTTGGGCAGCATCTCCCATGTAACAAGGCCCTCTTCCAATACCATATACCAACAATAAAAAAAAAATAATAACAACACATGTTTCAACGTTATCTCCATCATAATATGCCACAAAAGAAGCACACGCCCTAATCACTCCATACATAAAATGATAACCAAAGTAGTGTCAAACAACTTAAAAATGTAATGACAAATGAACAGTCAACCACCCTATATTATGTGGTGTTTCTCCACACCATTTCTCTTCCAAAAATCCTTGATAATAGTAGCAAAATAGGCAACCCAAAAGCAACACAAAAATATGCCACAAAACAGTCCCACAAGTTCAGCAACTCAAAATTAATTTTTCAGTTTACTAAAACACGTTTCGATTTGTCTTTACTTTCAAATTGAGCAACACAACCAACAATACATAATTAAGCCTCTTATCCAATAAACCATCCACGAATTCAACTTAAAAATAAGTTCACGACCAGCCAACAGTACTGCAACAACAAACAACATACCATTCTTTTGAAACTCGCTAAATCTAGTCTTTATGATCGAGTTATGACTCGTACAAGCATAGATAATGGAAGAAGAAGCATAAAATTACCTTGGACTGAGTAGAACCCACAAAATCTAGTCCTTATTCATCAATAATTAATCCCACAACATAGCTACAAGAAGGAGAAAGAGAAATCAGCAGGCTGTTTGAGGTTTTCGGCACTAGAATCACATTAAAACACCCAAAATATCCTAGGGTTTGTGTGGAATTTTTGGGGAGGAGTTATAGGATTTCACTATGGTTTTCATGGGATGAAATATGAGTAAAATAAATGAGTTAATTATGCTTTAGAATTTCCCTCTTGGCCGACTTAATTAAGGCCTCTCCTTTTGGCAAGCATCTACTTGTCACCTACCAGTCTGTACAGTCTCGCAAAAATACAAATATCTCTCTACTACAATATTGGACCAATGAACAGTTTAATATGTTGGAAACTAGAATTATAGATCTTTAATTAGCCGGTAGATTATCCCGTAATTCTAAGTACATTGGGACAAATGCTCAGCTATATTTGACCTAATTTTCAGCATATTTATGAATATAACTTATGATAAACTTTTTAAACTTTTGTTCCACAACTCGCTTGAGTTAAAATCATAACACACAACTATAATACTACTAAAATAACTCATAACATAATCTCTTTATAAGATTAAGCATCCTAGTCTTACCCCAAAAGTACATGTTGTAATATTCTAGCTTGTCGATTTTCGATGAAACTTATTTTCTTCAATTTATTTAGCTTCTATGCCTTCAAAGCCTCTTGGTACTTTGTATTCATGATCTTAAATATTTATAACCTTCATGTTAATATGATTAACTAATATTATATACTCTTAAAGATGATCTCATTTTTGAGCTTATATCAATTAAATTACAAATACTTTTTCGTATGAAGATATGAGGTGTAACAATAAATTTCAGACAAAATTGTTTTTCTTTCTTTCTATTTCACCACCAATATTGAACCAATATCCAAAAATACATATTCAAAGTAAAAATACGCACACCATTTGAAAACCTAAAATTCTATAAATAATTGGCTTCATAAAGTTACAACAATTATATGCTCCTTGATTTTATGTATTTTGGCTGTAATCAATTCGTTCAAAATGGTGATAAGTTAATATTTGTAAGAAACTACTTAAATTCTTTGGACTTAAATTGGAGAATTTAGAAGAGGTACGAGCGGAGAAAGTTAAAGTATATTATCTGAAAACAAGAGTAGAGACAGAGTTTTCACTACGGGCTTGGTGAGCTCATTAGCTTTATGTTAACTGAATTATTAACCACACTTGAATTTAGATTTATGCTTCGAGAATTCAACAACCGTACAGAAGATCTATAGAGGATACTCGAGTGTTCCAGCCCAGAAATGGAGGAGAAAAAGATTGGAAAAAAGAAGAATTAGAATTAGGAAATTTAAATACTTTTCTTATTGATTTGTAATGAACTTAGAACAATTATTTATACTACTTGATTGGGGATGAAATTTATGTAAGATATATGGACTTATATCTACATACATATGAACAATATATGGATAAATTATATGTTATGTGCTATCTTTTGGTTTGGCCTAATTTTGTGATCTTATGGACATTATGTTAAGGGGGCCAATGTGTTGTCATATAAAGTGTAGGACTAATGTGTAGATACCCAAAAGGGTAACCTTAGTTAATGATGGGCTAACTAAGGTTACATATATGTAACCATGGTTACATGCGTGTGACTCTTGAGTTATGTAACTCTTGTAACTCTTGTGACTCTTGGGTTATGTAACTCTTGTGTTATAAAGTGGGGGTTATGGTTCCCACATTAGGCAAGGCAAGACTCTTCTTCCTCCCATTGAATCAAGAGCCAAAATACTCCATTGTTGTCTTGCAAATAGTGTGGAAAACCATATACCAATTTATCATTGTCACAACATTATTATTGTGAATAATTCACATATTGTTTAAGGTTTGTTTCTTGCATACTTGTGGATACATATACAACTTCAAGACATTCTTGAAGGAAGGCTAAGGAGCAAACTTCATAGAGACATAAGGACAATCATCAAAAGGAGGTTCAACAATTTCCACATATGGATTCAGATTAGCTTCCGCTCATGTAGTTTAATTCCGGATTATTCAATATGAAGGTTTTTATATTTAGTTGGAATCATAATCCTAACAATTGGTATCAGAGCCACCTTCATTTTTGGATAATTTGGAAGTTCATATGGTTCATGTTATGTTAGGATTCATGTTTAAGTTTAATTAGAATTTTGTTTATGAAATTCTACCATGAAATAGCATGATCTTATGAATGTTATGTTTTGATGCAATTTGATGTTTTAATATCATGTTAAAACATTGTATATAGCATGATTTTAGTTGGTAAACAACATGTTTTCTTGTTTAAGATACTTGTTGAAAATCATGTTTTAATTCTGAAAGTTGTGTAAAAACAGTAAGGTTCACTGGTCTAAGATAATCGATTATTCCTGGACAGATAATCGATTATCTTAGTCCAGTAGAGATTGAAACGTTTTTATATATACCAGAATAATCGATTATCTGGTTGTAGATAATCGATTATTCTGATCCAGTGACATAAATTTTTCTTAAAAAACAAAATAATCGATTATCTGGTTTTAGATAATCGATTATTTTGGTCCAGTAGCTAATTTTTTTTTTATGTCGAAAATAATCGATTATCTAAATGCAGATAATCGATTATTTTTGTCCAGTAAGGTCAAAACCGTTTCAAATCTCTTAAGTTTCAGTCTTTTAATTGACTTATTATTGTTCAATTAAAATATTTAAGTGTTTATTATTAATGTATTATACATTAATATTTAAGTTATGAATATTGATTGTTTAAAGTCCATTTTTTTTTTGGAATTGTCCTATCAAGTATACAACAATTAATATTCAAAGTGTTACATATCAAAAACATGTAACATATTAAGTTGAGATTCATAATAAGGCTTAAGGAACTAAAGTTTTTTTTTTTTGCATCTAATATTTTAAATTAGTCAATTGAAGCATTATGTTGCCAAAGTAACCTCTATTGTGTAGATTGATTAATCTTGAAATATAAGATGATTGTGGATGTTAGTCTTCCATGCGTTTAACAACCGGCCCAAAGGAAGGTTGTTATTTGGCAGGCATTCGAACATGCTTGTGGTGGTAAATATGAGACAATTATTTGGTTTTCCATGTGAATATTAAATCGGCCCAAAGGAAGGTTTAATATTTGACAGGAGTTTATTGTCTATGTTTGATCACTACACCAAGAGTACCACTTACAAGTTGTTTTTCTGTCCAAAGACTAAAATCAATTTTGTGCTAGGTATCTTGTAATGGGAAATGCCTAATTTTGAATCTATAAAGTTAAAGTTCAAGTATTTGTAAGCATGTATTCAGTAATCCTTTTGTCTATTTTCAGTAAATTCTTCTGCTTCTACGATCTCTGCCAACATCAATAGCATCCCTGTGCTTAACGGCACAAACTTTAAGGAATGGAAAGAGAACGTCATGATCGTTCTCGGTTGCATGGATCTTGACCTTGCTCTTCGGACCGAGCAACCTACTCCTCTTAAGGATACATCCTCTCCTGATGAAAGGAGGGTGATGGAGAAGTGGGAACGCTCGAATCGCATGAGTCTAATGATAATGAAACGTGCAATTCCAGAATCATTCAGGAGCACTATGAATGATGAACCTAATGCCAAAGTTTTCCTTGGAAACCTTGAACAGCGTTTTATTCAAAACGAAAAGGCGGAAACAAGTACACTATTGAGTAAACTTGTTTCCATTAGGTATAAGGGCAAGGGAAACATTAGGGAGTACATTATGGAAATGTCTCATCTTGCTTCGAAACTAAAGTCACTCAAGCTGGATTTACCTGAGGAACTGCTTGTGTACTTTGTTTTGATATCTCTTCCTGCACACTTTAATCAGTTTAAGGTCAGTTACAACTGCCTGAAGGAGAAATGGACTCTTAATGAGCTCATTTCACATTGTGTGCAAGAAGAGGAAAGGATAAAGCTAGATAAGACAGAAAGTGCTCATTTGGCATCCTCTTCTAAGGAAACTAAGAAGAGGAAGGGTAAGGAAGTTGCGGTTGCAAAGCCCAAGATTAAGCAACATAAGGAACCTAAGGTTGAAATCACTGAATTAGGTTGCTTTTTCTGTAAGGGGACTAATCACTGAATTAGGTTGCATACAAGTTTAAGTGGTACTAAAAGGAAATTAACTAATGAGAATTCTATTTCACTCTGGCATAAACGTTTGGGTCACATATCCATTCAAAGAATTCAGAAACTCGTGTCAGATGGAATTCTTGATTCTCTTGATTCCTCAAATTCGGAAAATTGTATTGAGTGTATCAAGGGAAAACAAACAAACAAGACTAGATTGGGTGCTAAGAGAGCTTCGGACGTCTTAGAATTGACACATAGGGATATTTGTGGGCCATTTCCTACTCCTTGTCGGAATGGTCAACAATACTTTATCACATTCATAGACGATTACTCTCGTTATGGGTACCTATATCTTATTCACGAAAAGTCCCAATCTATAGACGTGTTCAAATCATTTAAGGCTAAATTTGAAAATCAACTAAGCGAACCAATTAAATCCGTTAGATCTGACCGTGGTGGTGAATACTATGGTCGATATGATGGTTCCGGTGAACAACGTCCAGGGCCTTGTGCTAAATTCCTAGATGAGTGTGGGATCGTCCCTCAATATACTATGCCAGGCAGTCCTACGATGAATGGTGTAGCTGAGAGACGAAATAGGACCCTTAAGGATATGGTAAGAAGTATGATTTCTCGTACTTCTTTGCCAGACTCACTCTGGGGTGAAGCATTAAAAACTGCAACTTATATTCTAAATAGAGTTCCAACTAAAGCTACAATCAAAACCCTTTATGAACTTTGGACTGGGCATAACCCCAATATTCGGCATTTTCACATTTGGGGTTGTCCAGCTGAGGCAAGGCCTTATAGGCCGAATGAAAAGAAACTGGACGCTAAGACGGTTAGTAGCTATTTTGTTGGATACTCTGAAAAATCCAGGGGTTTTAAGTTTTATGATCCCACTTCTAGAACTATTTTTGAGAAGGGTAATGCTAGGTTCTTTGAGGATATTGAGTTTGGGGTGGGGAGATAAAGTTGTTAGAGATTTTGTCTTTGAGGAAGAACATGTGTCTTTCCCTCAAGTTGTTGATCTTGGTCTTCCTGACTCGGATCACACAACTCCAGTTCAAGACAATCTCGAAAATCTCCCCCATCAGGAACCTGATATAACTAATGAAAATCAAACTCAACAACCTCAAGTAACTGAAATGCCATTAAGGAGATCCACTAGAGAGAGGAGAAATGCAATTTCGGATGATTATGTAGTATTTCTCCAAGAACAAGAAAGTGATATTGGACTTGAGGAAGATGATCCAATCAACTTCCGTCAAGTCATTAAGTGTTCTAACTCTCAAAAGTGGATTGATGCCATGAATGATGAGATGAAGTCTATGAGCGATAATGACGTTTGGGAGCTTGTTACATTGACCGAAGGTACGAAACCTATTGGTTGTAAATGGATTTTTAAAACCAAAAGGGATTCAGGGGGCAATGTTATTAAGTACAAAGCTCGTCTTGTCGCAAAAGGCTACACTCAGAAGGAAGGCATTGATTATAAAGAGACTTTCTCTCCAGTTTCATCGAAAGACTCTTTCAGGACTATAATGGCATTAGTAGCACATTTTGATCTTGAGCTTCATCAAATGGATGTTAAGACAGCTTTTCTCAATGGTGACATTGAGGAAACAATTTATATGGTGCAACCTGAAAACTTTGTTTCGGATGAATCAGAGAAGAAGGTTTGCAAATTAAAGAAATCCATCTATGGGCTCAAGCAAGCTTCTCGTCAATGGTATTATAAGTTTCATGCAGTCGTTACATCTTTTGGTTTTGAACCGAATATTGCTGATGACTGTATATACCATAAGTTCAGTGGGAGTAAGTATATTTTTCTGGTTTTATATGTCGATGACATACTGCTTGCCTGTAACGATATAGCATTATTACTTGAAACTAAGAAATTTCTTTCAAAGAAATTTGAAATGAAAGATCTTGGTGAAGCTTCTTTTGTATTAGGAATTCAGATTCTACGAGATCGCTCCAAAGGCGTTCTCGGTCTGTCACAAAAGGGCTATATCGATAAGGTTCTGAAAAGATTTGGCATGCAGGATTGTAAACCAGGCAACACCCCTGTTGCTAAGGGAGACAAGTTTAGTCTCAAACAGTGCCCAAACAATACTTATGAAATTTCGGAAATGCAGAAGACACCTTATGCTTCGGCGGTAGGTAGTTTGATGTATGCTCAGGTATGTACACGACCTGATATAGCATACATTGTTGGGATGTTAGGCAGATATCTAAGCAATTCGGGAATGGACCATTGGAAGGCAGCCAAACGGGTCATGAGGTACTTACAAAGAAGAAAGGATTACATGCTTACATACCGGAAATCGGACCAGCTTGAGATCATTGGGTATACCGATTCCGACTTTGCTGGATGTCAGGATAGTTCGAAGTCTACTTCAGGCTATATTTACATGCTTGCGGGTGGTGCTATCTCTTGGAGAAGCATTAAGCAAACTCTTACAGCCACTTCCACCATGGAAGCGGAGTTTATGGCATGTTATGAAGCATCCAATGAGGCATTATGGCTGCGGAATTTTGTTGGTGGATTGCGAATTGTTGATAGCATCAAAAAGCCGCTTAGGCTATTATGCGATAACGGATCGGCAGTCCTTTATGCTAATAACAACATTAGTTTGACGAAAGCAAAACATATGGACGTCAAATTTCGGGTTGTTAAAGAAAGAGTACAAAATGGACAATTGTGCATTGAGTACATTAGTACAAACTCCATGCTTGCGGATCCGCTAACTAAGGGATTGACACCAAAAGTATTTCATGAGCATATTGCTTGTATGGGTGTCAAATCAGAGAAGGATTATGTATTTTAGTGGGAGTTTTGTATTGTACATTTATGTATTGTTCATTATATTCAGAAATTCAGTAATTCAGTTATATCTGCAGATATTCAGTTTTAAAGTTTTTGTACTCTTACAGTTTATGATTGATCTCAATAACGAGAACCAGTTGGAAATAGACATTCTATTGACCACACTTTATGTTATTTCCATGCTACATACCTACACTTGATCCATGTCATTGGTTATATTGATATACGTGATCTATGATTGGTTCTAGTTACGAATGAGTAACGACGAGCACTTATTTCCTATGTTGGTATGACTGATGGACCGGATTGTTCATGACAATTTTATTGTGATAGCAATTTTGCGCACCTAAGGTCATTTTGTAACATATAATGCTAAGGTTTGTACATATGTTTGTGTATCTCGTCCAAGTGGGAGATTGTAAGATATATGGACTTATATCTACATACATATGAACAATATATGGATAAATTATATGTTATGTGCTATCTTTTGGTTTGGCCTAATTTTGTGGTCTTATGGACATTATGCTAAGGGGGCCAATGTGTTGTCATATAAAGTGTAGGACTAATGTGTAGATACCCAAAAGGGTAACCTTAGTTAATGATGGGCTAACTAAGGTTACATATATGTAACCATGGTTACATGCTTGTGACTCTTGAGTTATTTAACTCTTGTAACTCTTGTGACTCTTGGGTTATGTAACTCTTGTGTTATAAAGTGGGGGTTATGGTTCCCACATTAGTGCAAGGCAAGACTCTTCTTCCTCCCATTGAATCAAGAGCCAAAATACTCCATTGTTGTCTTGCAAATAGTGTGGAAAACCATATACCTATTTGATCATTGTCACAACATTATTATTGTGAATAATTCACATATTGTTTAAGGTTTGTTTCTTGCATACTTGTGGATACATATACAACTTCAAGACATTCTTGAAGGAAGGCTAAGGAGCAAACTTCATAGAGACATAAGGACAATCATCAAAAGGAGGTTCAACAATTTCCACATATGGATTCAGGTTAGCTTCCGCTCATGTAATTTAATTCCGAATTATTCAATATGAAGGTTGTTATATTTAGTTGGAATCATAATCCTAACAATTTACAGCTCAGTTAGTTGAATCCAACTAACTTAACATTGTGCTAATGGTTTTTTGAACTAACTCTAATGGCCTCTGCTGATGTGGCTTTAGTAGCTTCTTCAGCTTATAATGTGTATCAATACTCCTATCTACAAAAGATCCTTGACCTCAAGGATCAAAATGAGGAAACCTTATCATAAGAACATTGAAGTACTCCCATATAGCATGATCTGCTGATAATCCAATCCATTTAGCTAGTATTTGGCCAACAACATTATTTTCCTTTTTTCAGTATGCGCCTTTGCAAATAGCTTCAGGATTAGGACAATGTGGGTTAGCAATATCAATAATAGAAGGGTAGCCAATCTGATCAGGGACCGCAAGGCACTTCTTTAAGAGTGATACATGGACTGTGGGATGAATCTTCACTGATGATGGAAATAATAATGTATAGGCAACATATCTAATTCGATTGAGTATATGAAATGGACCATAATATTTGACAGCTAATTTGTGGAATGGTTGAGAAGGCAAGGTAGACTATTTATAGGGTTATATTTTAAGGTATACCCAGTCTCCTACTGAAAATCTCATGTCAGTCCGCCTTTTATTTCATCCTCAATTGAGCCCTATGCAAGTGATGTTTAAGTAGTTGCAACTTCAACTCCATTTGCAATAAAGTGTTGTCGACCTCTGCTAAAGCAGACTCGCCAGGTAGATATGGCAAATATAATAGGGGAGTTGATGATGAAGGCTATTGGGTGGCCCTACTGCATCAAGACAACACCAATATGATATCCACTAGCATCAGTCTATACTACAAATGACTTGGCGGGGTCAGGTATGGTCAGTTCATGAGCAAGTGACAACTTCAGCTTCTTAAAGGCTTTAGTAGCTTTGGGTGACCATTTGAAGCTATCTATATGTAGAAGGTCAGTTAATGGCTTGCACATTATCCCAAATCCTTGAATAAATCTTCTGTAATACACATCTAATCCCAAGAATCCTCTTAGTTTCTTAATAGTTAGTGGTATAGGCCAATTATTCACATTTTCTATCTTCTATGGATCATTGGACACACCTTCTTCTGTGATGAAATGGCCTAGGTACTCTATCCTTTTGACCCCAAAGAAACACAGGTTTCTTTTAGCATACAATTGGTGTTTCTGCATTTCTTGAAAGACATCCTTTAAAGGCTATAAATGATCTTCTATGAATCTGCTATACATCACAATATCATCAAAAAACACCAATATATACTTCCTGAGGAAAGCATTGAACATAAAATTCATCAAGCCTTGGTATGTGGCAGGAGCATTTGACAATCCAAAGGGCATGACTAGATATGCATAGTGGCCTGAGTGTGTACTAAAAGACAATCTTAGATATGTATTCAGTAGCCATTCTTATCTGATGATAACCCGATCTTAGATCAATTTTACAGAAGACCTTATATCCCTCTAGTTCATCTAGTAAGTCCTCCACAATAGATATATGGAGTTTGTTCTTCACATTGGCCTTATTCAAATTCTTATAGTCAACACATAGTCTCCAAGTCACATCTTTCTTCCTTACTAATACCACAAGTGTAGCAAAAGGGCTACTACTAAGTTGAATGATTCTTTGATCCAGCATTTGTTTCACTAAAGTTTCATTCACATCCTTTTTAATTGATGGATATCCATAGGGTATCTTATTGATTGGTTCAGTACCATTTTGTAAAATGATTCTGTGGTCAAATACACCTCTAGATGGGGGCAGTTGAGTAGGTTTATCAAAGAATGTTTTGAACTCATGTAGTAAAGCCAGCAACTAGGATCAAGTTCTGTCATTTCTTTAGCTTCAAGAGAATACCATTGTACTTCATTACCCATGGTTGGTACTAACTAAATCATGCAAAGTTGTGAGTGATTACCTGTGGTTTTAGCAAACTTCTCAGCTCCAGGACTCAATATCTGTCTATCAGCTCCTCTCAAAACATGCATCTTCCTTTTGTAGATGAAATCCATAGTCAACTTTCTAAAATTCATTTTAATATCCCCCAGTGTTAGTAGCCATTGTACCTCCAGTACTACTCCACAATACCCCAGTGGTAGAATCAGGAACTCAGCTGTAAATTCTGCACCCTGTAATAGCCAAGAAATCTTGCAAACCTTATCCACCTTCATCACACCATTAGTTGCAACCACCGGTTGAAGTGAAATCTATGTAATGGGGCATCCTAGTTGCTCTACTACTGCTGGATCAATGAAGTTATGAGAACTTCCGGTATCAACCAAGATATGCAATGGTTTCTTAGAGTGATAACCAGTTACCTTCAAAGTCCTATACCTCAATGACCTATTGAGTGCATGGATGGAAATTTCCATTTGTTCTGTTATCTGTTGTGAGTCATGGATATGCATTGTCAGTTCATCTTGTGTTTCCTCCAACTATGGTTGCTCCACTTCTTCTTGCTCCTCAAGTTCCAGCAAATACAACTGCTTAGAATCCTTATATTTATGTCCAACAGTATACTTTTCATCATACAAGAAGCACAAACCTTTTGCTCTCTTCTCATTCATTTCCTTTGGACTCTACCTCCTCCTATGAACCTTTCTAGTGCTAGGATTAGGATGGGTTATTCTTTCATAACCCCTCAACTCCATGTACTTCTTTGGTGGACTAGTATAAGTGGACGAGCCAGCAGTTTGTCTGATAGTTGACAGAAATACCTCCTGCATCCTAGCAGCTTTGCACACTTGTGATAGAGTTGTAGGGTTGCTAATTTTGACTGCAATGTTATCTCAGATTTGAGCCCCCCAATGAAGCAACCAATAGGATTCTCAGGTGATAAGGTCACCCTAGTCAAAATTCTTTCAAATACAGCTTGATACTCTTTTTCGCTCCCCAATTGCTTGATATTCTTGATTTCCTCCATAGGATCATAAAATAAGTACCAAATCTTTCGACCAAGGCCATCACATATTCATTCCAAGTAGTATATTGAATATATTGCTCGTATTTCATGAAAGACAGGTGCCATTGGATTGCCTCTTGATGTTTTAAGCGTCAATGCCACATAAGAGGGTGGGTGATTTGTGTGGTACCCAATATTTGCTCTAGAAGAACTTGGTTCTTCTAGGTGTTCTAAATACTACTATTTGCGGAATAATAAGAACATAAAATAAAGAAAAACTCTTTGTAAACCTAACGATTAACTCTAATCCCGTTGTGGCACACAACCTCAACTGCTGAGACAACTTCAAGTTAATTCTAATTTGAAAAATCTAAGTACGTAATAAAATGCTTCTATGAAAGGTGAAAGGTACAACTTTAAACTACCTACTATAATTGAACTAGAATAAAAGCAAGACACAATTGAACTGATTCTTCTATCTCGTTCAAGTAGCTTCAGGAGTGCACACTCAAATCTCACATAAATTGCTTACAAAATCGCATTGCTCTTTTGCTCTCAATTTAGTTTAACTTCTACGTATGAATGATACCAGTAAAAGAGAACAATCACTGTGATTTAATAGGTTAGGAATCAGAATTTTATTGAGACTCAATTTCTGTTCTTCTGTCACAGAACAGTTCCTAATGATATCGAACTCTAACACTATCTTTATCCTAGATTGTCTTCTCTTCATAAGGAGACATTTTCTCCTTATCTAGTGTGCAACCTTTTAGATCAGGTCATGACATATTGCTGCTTGATCAGTATGACTTATCTCCTTCACGTGCACATCACATGTATACGTTGATCATGACTGTACTTCATATGATGGACCTGATCCATGACTAAGTTCATTTGTCATTCTTAAAAACTTCACATGTTCTTGGGCCAATTGTCATTCTTCAAAACTTCATTTATTCTTGGGCCAACAAATTTTTCTTTTTTGATAATGACAAACTCTATGTTTTACTGATTTGGAACCTGTAAGAACTAAGCTTTACCATCGACACTGAACTTAGAAAATTCACTTATCATCAAGCACCAGGTTAATTAAGTTATAAACATCACTTATTTCGAAATGTGTAAAGAACAATATCTCTGCCCTTTTTTGGCATCATCGAAAAGTTGCATACACAATGTAAATCCTAGATTTTAATAAATACTCATGGCCACTAGGGCAATTGCAAGTGCAATCATCAGTAATCAACAAACATATTTATACTATCAAGGTCATAATAATCATTAATCAAGAGAAAATAGCAGTTGTCATTGATAGAGATATGTTGCCACCAAAAATACACAAAAAGAAAGAAAAACATTCAAACCACAAAAAAATAGAAAGATAGAGAAATTCCTAATCTGGGTCACTAGGGGTACTAAACAAGTGTAGGAGACAGGATCTAGGAATCTTAAGGCTTGAAGGAACTAGAGGGTTGGGATTGAGTTTGGAAAAAATGCAACATGTTCTGAAGAATTCCATCATTCTTCTCATATTCTTTGGCAAGATCAGATTTGAGACTATCCCTCTCAGCCTCTACTTCAACCACATGTGCCTTGACCCTTTCTATTTCAGCATCCTTAGCTGCATATTCCTAAACCAGACTCCTAACCTTGCTATTGATGGGTGTCCTCTAAAATTGAACTAGGTTCATTTGGGATGGCATTGACCGGATAGTCACAAGCAAGTGGAGTATTGATTCCAAAGTGTTCCTTGCTTGAGGCCATTTCCAATTTATTCAAAGTCACATTCAGTCTGTCCAGAACTGTGGTTAGAATAAAGCCATATGGAGTAGCATGAGCCTTGGAGCCATTTATGACCCTATCTAACAACTTGATAATGAAAGCCTTCCAGTTGATTTGCTTTCCTCTCTCCAGGCACTCTATAATAACCAAATCCATATAGTTAGCAATGTGATTTATTTCCTATCTGGGCAATAAACATTTGTTGACAAATTCAAGCGCAACCTTGTGCTCAGGCCCCATCTCACTTTTTTGCACATCCCTAGCTTCGTTCACTTCTTCTGAATCACAAAACCTCTTGGTGATTTCAAGGGCAGTAGGGAAGGAGTCCAGGCATGGCCACTTTTGCCTTGTATAGTCATCAACCCTTTAGAGGGTATGTCCAGAATCTCTCCCGGTTTTTCTGCATCAAACTACACTTGGACTCCTTTCACCAGGCTACTAACAACTCCATCATTAATAGCAGCATTGACCATAAATTCAATCAGCTCATTTCTGACTAGCTTGTCATCCATCTGAAGGATCATGTCCTTCCACCCATGAGCTGCTAAAGCATCCACCAATCTAATCATTCCTGGTTGCACCAGGTCTTTCAACAGTCTACCCTTCAAAATTTTCCTTCTGCCAAACATGGTAAACTTGTCTTGTTCCTTCTTAGAATTATATTCTTCTTCTTCTTCTTCTTCTTCTTCTTTTTCTTCTTCTTCTTCTTCTTCTTCTTCTTTTTCTTCTTCTTCTTCTTCTTCTTCTTCTTCTCCACTCCAGTCTTCATCATCAGAAATTCTTGATTGTTTATTTTTCACAGCAGATCTTGTCCTCTTGGCTAGTGAAGGTTCAACATCCACAGGCATAGAGGAAGACTTTTTGGAGGAAGTCTTGGGCTTTTTACGCTTGGGTGTAGGAATCTCCACTGTAGTACCCCTTTCTTAATGGATTAGTTCCATCTCCTCTTCCTCAACAGCCTCTAAGGATTCTGCAATCTTTCCCTTTCCCTTATTCATTTTCTTTTCCTTACTTTCTTCTAAGGCTTTTTGTAGATCAACTTCACTCTATTTTACCCTTCTTCTTATGGCTCTACCCTTAGGCATTGAAGAGGCAGTAGGTGTTGGGGGATGAAACTTTTCTTTTCTTGGAAGGCCCGAGAACATTTGGGGCTTTTGTTGTGGAAGTTCTACATTTCTTTGGTTCATAGCTTGCCCAAACCTTTTTCAGTAGATCAGCCAGGGCCTTTTCAGTAGATGCAACAGGTTCATCTTTTTGTTTGCTTAGATGAATCAACTCCTCAATAGCTTCCCCAAAATCACTTCCCCCTAACTTTAGACCACTCTCTTCTACCCTTTCACGTTCAACACCACATATAACATGCACTACTTGTTTTCCAATTCCCCCCTCTTCACCACATACACCCTCTCTCTCATTTTCTTTTTCTAAATTCTTTTTACCTCCACTCCTACGTATTTCAGGTAACTCAACATCCCTAATGGGTCCAACCATAACAAACCTAGACTCTAAGTTTTCAATCACAGATGAACTTACCTCAGTAGGAGATTCTTGAGTCTTTTTAGAGTCAGAAGGCCCATGTCATTCCCCCTCAGTCGCTGATTGATAGGATTCAGACTTAGAGTTGGAGTCAGTATTTGGAGCTTGGCTTTTCTTCATTTGGCTTGCTTTCAACCGTTCATTTAAAGTCTTTCTCAAAGCCCCAGATGCTACAGTCTTTCAAGCAAGCATTTTCTGCCTTCGTAGTCTAGGTTTTGGAGATACACTAAGGGAGTAGATGAGGATGAATTTTAGCGAGTTGGTGCTGGAAGAGATCTAGGGTTGTTTTGAGGGTTAGACATGATCGTTGATTTTATGAGAGAATTTGGGAATTTTGGAAAAGAGGGGAAGTGAAAGTGAAGACGAGTTTTTGACGGTTTGGAGCTATGATGGATGCTGTAGAATTGATTTGTATTTAAAGTGAATTACACATTTAATAAATAACGTCAGCCTTTTGCTGTGTTCAAATATGAGTCTAATCAACCTGAACTCCCATATTTTGAATAATTTATTTGGCTTCCCTAGATATTGGGCAAAAATTACGAGTTAGAGTTCTAGATAGACAGAACTGGTTCAATGCTAACGAATAGAATTTTTCTAGGAATTTTACAAGTATAGGACTTCTGCTCATGATTGAATTATTAATCTTTCTAATTGTGCAGAGTATAGAAAACATACCTGAGCTTTCATATGAACCCATACTGATGAACCAGGTTCTTCATTTAGAACTCTCTTGAACATGTCTCAAATGCCATAATAGAGAAAATTTTGTAAGAGATTAGTGATCCATATAAACACATGTCACAAGAGTATACTAATTAATGTATTAAGCTGAGTAACAATTAATATACATATTTATAAAAGCTTAAGATTCCTAGCCAATTTTTTTTCATTTTAAAATTTTTTTCGTTGTCCATTCTGAATTGCATCTATTACGTGATCTTAATCATCCCTAATTCAATTTATTCCTCTCAAAGTTTTCTCTACTTAGTGCTTTAGTGAATATGTCAGCAATTTGTTTTATCAGTAGCACAAAGTTCTATGGAGATCAACCTTTTCTCATAGTTATATTTCAAGAAATGGTGTCTAATATATATGTGCTTATTCCTCTTATGATGAACAGGGTTCTTTGTCATACTTATAGCAACGGTATTATCACAGAATATAGGAATGCAACCAACTTCAATGCAAAAATCTACCAGCTACTATTTTATCCATAGTAATTGAGCACAACAAGATACAACGGCAACATAATCAGCCTTAGCAGTGGATAAGGTCACTTAATTTTGCTTTTTAGTGGTCCATGACACAAGATATGAAACTAGAAAGTGAGCCATACCCGAGGTACTTTTCCTATCCACAAGGAAACCTGCATAATCAGCATCAGCATATCCTACTAGATTGAAATTACTACCTTTAGGATACCAAAGATACAGATCAGTGGTGCTTTTCAAATATCTTTGTAACCTCTTGACAACAGTTAAGTGAGACTCTTTTGGATTATCCTGAAGAGGAGCACAAAGCTCTACACTGAAAATAATATCAGGTCCGTTGACAGTAAGATACAAGAGTGAACTAATAATACACCTATACAACTTTTGATCAACTAATGAACTAGGTTAATCAATGTCTAATTTAGTGGAAATTACAATGGGTGTGTCTACTTCTTTTGATTCTTCCATTTTAAACTTTTTGATTAGCACTTTTGCATACTTCTGATGATGGATCATGGTTCTATTAGGACTTTGTTTGATTTGTAAGCCTAATAAGAAGTTAAGCTCACCCATCATACTTATTTCAAACTCACTCCCCATTAGTTTTGCAAAATCCTTACTTAGCTTATCAATGGTGGCCCCAAATATTATTTCATCAACATATATTTGTACCACAAGGAGATCCTTACCTTTTTCCCTTAAGAATAAGGTACTATCAATTTTACCTATTTTGTATCCATGTTCAAGTAGAAATTTGGACAGTCATTCATACCATGATCTTGGAGCCTACTTGAGTCTATAAAGAGCCTTGTGTAATTTGTACACATGCTTAGGATATTCGTTGTTATCAAACCCTGGAGGTTGTTTCACAAATACTTCTTCTTTCAGGTAGCCATTCAAGAAGGCACTTTTGACATCCATCTGATGAAGAGTGAAATCCATGTGTGATGCAAAGGCTATGAGAAGTCTTATTGCCTCTAGTATTGCAACTGGAGCAAAAGTCTCTTCATAATTTATACCCTCATCTTGGCTGTAACCTTGGACCACCAATCTTTCCTTGTTTATTGTAACTCTTCCATTTTCATCAAGTTTGTTTCTGAAGACCCATTTTGTGCCAATAACTGATCTGTCCTAAGGTCTTGGAATTAGATTCAAACTTGACTTCTTTCGAACTAATTTAGTTCATCTTGCATTGCATTCACCCAATCTGCATCATGCCAAGCCTCAACGACATTTTTAGGTTCAATAAGAGATAAAAAGGCATCGAAAGCACACAAATTCTTTAATTGTGATCTAGTTTTGACTCCAGATGTTGGATCAATGATAATATTCTCAATAGGATGACAAACTTTGATACTTGTGAGGTTTCACAACACCTGGTTTCTACTAGATGTTTCTCCCATGTTTTGTTGCTGAGGAACAGGGTCATGAACAGGTTCTTTTAGGAGATTTATTTCAATTCCTCTTTGATTAGTTCCCCTGTCACAGGGTGCTCTCAATGGAAGAACCTGTTCCATCACATGTTCCTTCTTTTGGTGCCACTTTAACTTGTGCCGAGGCTTCAGTCAAATCCTTTACCAATCCAATGGCTTTATCTTCATGTTTCTGTCTCTCAGAAAGAATGTTAGTTTCATCAAACACTACATACAAACTTTATTCTACACACAAAGTTCTTTTATTCAACACTTTATATGCTTTACTATGTGAAGAATATCCCAAGAATACTCCTTCATCGTCTCTGGGATCAAAATTACCTAGGGAGTCTTTTCCATTATTGTGCACGAAGCACTTGTATCCAAATGCCCTAAGATGGGATATATTTGGTTTTCTCCTTTTAAGTAACTCATAGAGAGTCTTATCTACAAGAGGTCTAGTCATGCATCTATTGATAATGTAACATGCAATATTTACAGTCTCTGCCCAGAAGCTGTAGGGAAGTTCACTAGAAAGAAGTATAGTTCTAGCCATGTCTTCAAGAGTCCTATTATTTCTTTCACATACTCCATTTTGTTGAGGATTCCTTTGATCTATACGATTTTCATCACAGAATTCAGCAAACTTAGCATCTTCAAATTTAGTTCCATGATCAAACCTAATGGATGCAAGTTGATTTCCTAATTGCTTTTGAGTTTTTCTAACAAAAGTAGTAAACATGTCAAATGCTTCATCTTTAGATGTTAGAAATAGTACACAGGTAAATCTAGGATAATCATCAACAAGTACCATTACATATTTTTTTCCACCTCTGCTCATGGTTCTCATTGGACCATATATATCCATATGGACCAGTTCTAACAACTTGGTTGTGCTTACCGTTTTCTTGCTTTTGAAGGATGATCTTACATGCTTTCCTCTTGCACAAGCCTCACAAACTTTATCTTCCTTGAACTTGATGTTAGGTAACCCTATCACCAAGTCCTTAGAGACTAATTTGTTTAGCTGATTCAGACAGGCATGACCAAGTCTTTTGTGCTACAGGAGGGGATCATTATCCAACACACTCAAGCATATGACTTCATTTTCTAAAAGAGTAGACAAATCTACTATGTAAATGTTGTTAACTCTTTTTCCCTACAAAACAATCATGTTAGTGGTAAGGTTATTCATAAAGCATTAAGTAGAGGTGAATGCTACAAGTTACCTCTGTCACACAGTTGTGACACACTGATCAGGTTGTATTTCAAGCAATCTATCAAGTAGACATTCTCAATGGAGTGAGGGTCTGTCTTACCTACCTTTCCAGCCTAATAATCTCACCTTTCTTCCCATTTCCAAAGGAAACATTACATCCCTTTTGTTAGATAATACGCTTAACGCTAGAGAGGGGGGGGGGGGTGAATAGCGTTATAATAAAAAGTAACGTAAACTTGCGGAATTTAAAAATTGCAGGAAATAAACAAGTGCGATAGGTAAATAAATAAGAATGAACGCACCGATATATTCTGGTTCACCACAACCCGTGGCTAGTCCAGTCCTCGAGAGACTCTCTCGAGATTTCCACTAACTTTGTCAAGCTTACGGGTGCTTAACAGACCGTTACAGTTGCTCAAGGATACCCCACCTTAAGACTTCACTTGCTCGAGGATACCTCACCCCAAGACCTCACTGTTAAGTTTACGGATGCTTAACAAACCTTTACAACCTGAGGACACAAGCCTCAACAACCTTTGCTCGGAGATACACCACTCCAAGACTTCATCCAAGGAAACACAAGTTCCTTCTTACAACACAAGGGACTAACACTTCCCTTCAAGTGTATAAAACACTTAACACTCACTTAACAAGACTCTCTTAAAAGAGTGGATATGAGTAAACAAATACGCTCAAGAACACCACAATAAATTCAAGACCTTGGCTTTCAAATATGATAAAAATAATCAACAAAATGATATTGGAAATGTATGAAAGCTTATGAATGTTTTGGTCAGAAGTTGTGTGTTTAATGAGTGATTTTGAGGTGTATTTATAGCTCCAAAATCACTCCTAGCCGTTGCTATGATCATAAATACAGATTCTGAAAATCTGTTAGATAGTCGACTATCCGATATGGTTATTCGACTATCTTGGCAACGGTCACAAGGATAGTCGACTATCCAATATCAGATATTCGACTATCTGACCTTGCGGAAATGGTCCGTTTTTAAAACAACTAACTTATTGAAAATAAGTTATAAAATGTTTTTCAAAGCTTTGTTTGAAGATATAAATATCTTAAACATGAAAAACAATTGTAATGACCATTCCGAACCAATAAAAACATTTAAAATCATTTTGTTTTAAATGTACTGAAAATATTTATTATATAACATTTAAAACCAATAAAAATATTTTTATCACAAATAAAAATATTTATGATATGCATATATTGTAAAACCATTTGTGATATGCATATATTGTAAAATCATTTATGATATGCATATATTGTAAAATCATTTATGATATGCATATGTTGTAAAATCATTTTATGATATGCATTGTAAAATCATTTTATGAGAGAAGCCAAGACTCAAACTTAAAGTCGGATCAAGATCACAATAAAGACAATATAAATAAGACTCAACAAAAGGTCTTCATTTATTTTCATTGCTTCATATCTTCTCTTGATCTAGCCTTGAACTTCTTGGACTCCAATTCTTGTCCGCTTAAAATAATGTCGCATATCCTTTTCTTCCTCTATGCGCATTGTAAATTTGCATATCAATTCTTTATCTTCCTTTGTATCCTTTTGCATATCTACAAAATGAATAGCACTTTAGTTAAAATATAAATTCAAGTGTATTCAATAATAACTCACATTTATTTGGCATATATTATTTTCCATTAAATTGGTTTGTCAATTATCAAAACATATAAGTATGAACATATACATATGTTCCAACAATTTCCCCCTTTTTGATAATGGCAAACCTTCATGGGAATATGCATATACCCTTTATAAAAGACTATGCCAAATATAAGACAAGTTATTATTGAGTTCCCCCTCAATTTATGCAATTAATATTTAAAACAAATAAATATGCATATAAATAAATAAGTATGCATATACCCTTATCTTTCCCAATGCATGGAAAATAAATATACCCTTAATCTTCCCAAAAGCATGATTAAAGATAAATATGCATATACCCTTAATCTTCCCCCTTTTGACATTAACAAAAAGATAATTTCATTAATGAAGAAGGAAAATTACAATAAGAGTAATTGAAAATATTTTACAATGAATGAAAGTATATTGCAAATAATGAAACTACAAATAATGAAGATACAAGTCAAGAACTTTCATCGTCGCCGAAATCACCGTCATCGCTAGAAGTACTTGCGGAGTAGACGCGAGAATACGAATAATTGACATGGTCAAAATATCCGTGGATTTTGTCACTAAGCCTACACACATTTCTTTCCGTGCGAGACACATTACTATCGATTCGATTAATTGAAGTCGATAAAGAGGCAAGTTGATCCAAGATGGCTTGAGACACATCCGGTTGGGCAAGAGGACGACGAGCTTGAATTTGAGGAGGAGGATTTGGAATTTGATCATGTGGTTGGTCATGGCCATGAAAAGAGGTCTCTTGAATTTCCCAATGTTTGGTGCGAGTTTTCTTGATACCAACATTGGTGTTGACTTGAGATGCTTCAAGAAGATGCATTATAAGTAATGCATAAGGAAGGGGTTTGTCACTTCCTATTGAGTCAAACATATGTGTAAGAACAAATTTACACCAATTTATGTGTGCTTTGGAAATAATAGCATGCATGATTTTTGCATCTTCACGGCCAATTGTCGTGTGATTGCTTTTTCTCGGTTTAAGAACCCGAGTGACAACATAGAGAATCAAACGAAACTCCGGAAAAAATCCTTTAATAGGAGCTCTCTTTTGCTCATGAGATAATTCAAATTGTCCAATTCCAATAAGGTTGAAGAGGACATTTTCATCATAGAGTATTCCTTCGACACCGGTATATTGGTCGATGTCTTGGTCATCGCGAGGAAGATTTGTGATAGCTTGATTTCTTCACTTAGAAGAATATGAATACCATTTACTTTGGTAGAAAGAACTCCATCTTCATCTTTCTTAAGATTCGAATAAAAGGCTTGAATCAAAAGAGGATGAATAAAATCATAATTCAAATTAACAAAGTCAAGGATTGAACTTTGTAGGAGTATATTGGAATGATTAGAATCCGCTAGATATCTTGCGGTTGTGAATCGAGGTAGAAGAATATCTCGATTTTCAAAGTTTCTAATAAATCGTTGAAGCTCATTTTCTTGTTCAAACCAAAGAACGGATCCATCATCATAACAATGTAGAGATGGAGGAGGATTTGAAGAAGAAGGGATATTCTTTCCGGCACGAGAGCGTTTAGAGCTTCTATTTGCCATTGAAATTTGTAGGCAAGAAGAACTTTTGGAAGAAGTTTGGAATAGAATTTTTGAAGAGAATTTCTTGAACAAGAATGATTTTGGTGTGAAACAAAGAGTGCACACTAATCCTATTTATAGAGTTCAAGAAAACATAGCATTGAATGACAAGAATCAGATTTTTGGACTGATTGGAACGGCTATAAAACGGTCAGATTTTTGAAATTTGACTGAGGATAGTCGAATAACTTATTGGATAGTCGACTATCTGGGAACGATATTCGAATATCTTCTGGGATAGTCGAATATCTGGAAACAGATATACTCGAATAACTTGTGGTTAGTCGAATATCTGGAGAAATAGCTTGATTTTCTGGATAATCAAGTTATTCGAATAACATCTAGTTAGTCGATTAACTTCGACGACTTTGAAAAAATCGTTTAAGCAGAAAATATTGAAAAAACAATTTTCATTTTATGGAATTCGTTTATTAAAAAAATAAACTATATTTTTGGTAAAAATGTATATCATAATTTTATGAACGTAATTTTATCAAATCAAATATGCTATTTCTAAATTCACAAGTCAAGTAAGAAAGATAATATTGACTTGAATTGAAACTTTATCTTGGTTCCCCCTGAAATTAGGGCGATACTTGCAAAAGAAAATACGCGTCTTCCACGCTCAAGTCAGTAATATTCAAAATATAAATGCAACCAAAAAAAATGTATGCATTTAGATCAACGTTTAACCGCATTAGGACGTGACTCCTTTGAACATGATTTATATCTAGCACTTCAATAAACACTAAATATTATATCAATTCTGCTAGCAATAAGGTAAAGTGAGGAACGATCATACCTTTGTAATTCTTGGTATTGCTCTCCTTACCTTTCACATTTCTGTCAAGACGGTCATATGAATTCATTGAAGTGGCCATTGCTTTGGTGTTGCTTATTTCAAAGCGATTTAGCAACTCATTGCAATATTGAGCATGACAAATGAAAGTTCCCTATTTCATTTGTTTTACTTGCAACCTCAAGTTGAAATTGAGCTCGTCCATCATGATATTTCAAAAATTTGCTAGTCATGAGTTTTAAAACTCCTTGCATACAAATTTATTAGTTGCTCCACGCATAAGATCACCAATAAGAATACAAGAAATATCATCAATGAAATTCATGCAATCTATTTTCCTTAAAAAAAATTCCCTTTCAAATAAGGCAAACTAGAATGTGAAGACATTCCCCCTTACTTGAAGCATATCACCTAAACACTTCTTCTTTTTGGCATTTAGCAAGAAGAGAGTATATTAAGGAAAAAACTATGAGGAGTATGCAGTATGAGGATTGATAGAAACTTATTAAGGCATACCGACAAAACATAGGTCTACCCATTGTTATGAAACAATGATAAAGCCATTTATTGGAACACATAACAAATGTATCAAATGTTATTTTATTAACAGTGATACTAATTGTTGTTCTTAGTAAAACATATTCCCAAAAAAATGTTAACTGTTAACAGATCAACAGTTTTATTAAAACTATAAATCAATAATATACCAACCATTTTTCAGAGAAAAAAAATTATATTCATCAAGAGTCTATTTTTAACAGAAATGCTTTTATCAACTATCAAAAACATGAATCATTTATTTCAGGAATATATCAATTATTTTTCAAACTGAAATTAGCATTCATCAAAAACATGAGTTGATAAAAGTAATTGATATCCAAAAATAATTATCAAAACATGGATCAATCATTTAATACTAGATACCAATTGTTGTTTAACAACAAATTTTCAACATATGAATCAACAAAGATAATTGATACATGTCAACTATCACGGTTAAGCATGTCAATAATTTCAACAATATAAGAACCAAATTGACAACAAATATGTTAATATCGGTTGCTTGCACATATCAATAATTCGGTCTTTATCGAAAAAGGATAACTAACCGACATTCCCCCTTGATGCAATGAGGTTCCGTGCTTGGTGCATCTACTACAATATTGTAGTCTTCAAGCACACCTGCAAAAGTACCTAAAAATAGGTTTTTGGTATCCAAACACTTTTGGGTCCTTGGGGGTTAGGATAATAATAATCATAATCAATACATAAATCTCTATGTTTAGCAAAACAAACGGGTGCTATGTGTCCTACCCGGTTGCAGTAGTGACATACAACAGTCGGGTTGTGCATATGCCTAGGTTGTGCCAAATACGTTCTAGGTAATCTAAAAACATCATTCCTGGGGGCATTGAAATTTCGAGAGTTATTTCTAGGCGGTCTAGAATAATTATTTCTAGATTCATTTGCACAATTCCTAGAATCGTTTCTAGGTGGTCTAAAGTTATTAACTCTAGACTTATTAAACAACCTAGTATCGTTTCTAGGTGGTCTAGTCTCATTTCTAGAATTATTTCTAGGTTGCCTAAAATTATTATTTCTAGGCTCATTTGTATGATTCTTATTCTTTTTACGCCTTTTATTTTTCTTAGGCTTTTTCTTCTTAATCTCTTCAATAGTTTTAGGAGCATCTACACTATGTTTTTCTAGTGTGTTCCTAAGTTCAATGTTTTCTAGTTTCAAAGAATCACAAGATAAACAAATAGAACTTTTATCAATTGAAGAAGATTCATTCATTGCTTTAATCTTATTTCTAAGATCAAAAATGTCATTTTTCAAGAAATCATTTTCTTTTTCTAAAACATCAATTTTATTTTTGAGAACACCATTTTCATTAGTTAATTTTTCAAAATCTATTTCTTTCAAAGAAGAGGATTTTCCAAAATCTTTTTCTTGTGAAGAAAGTGTTTTCTGAAAATCTGTTTCTTGCAAAGAAAGTGTTTTCTGCAAAGAAAATGTTTTCTTCAAATCTTTTATCATTTTGGAGGCATTAACAAATTCACCATACAGTTCATTATAGGCACTTTGTAATTCTTCAAAAGAGTGAGAGTTAGAAGTACTTACCTCTTCTCCTTCGTCGGCCATGAGGCATTTGGCAGTTGGTTCATCACATGAACTGTCTGCTTCTTGAGGCGCATTTTCATAAGTATCCTCAAGCTTATCCCACATCTCTTTAGCCGTTTTGTATTGAGAAACTTTTTGATAGTCCTCCTGATTCAAAGCGCTATACAACATATTTATCGCCTTGGTATTGTATTTACTTACCATGGCTTCCCCAACTTTAGTCGTCATTTGCTCACCATGCTCGATAATTTGCCATAGAAGAAAGTTGCTTGATTTGATGAAGATTCTCATTCGATCTCTCCATTATGTGTAATTGCTTCCATCAAATATTGGAGGCAAGAAGGTATAGTGACCTTCACCTATTCCTGCAAAAGCATTACTAGTAGAAGCCATAGAAGGATTCTCTCAAACTGTTAAGTCTTTCAGAGAGTTAGGCTCTGATACCAATTGTTAGATAATACGCTTAACGCTAGAGGGGGGTGAATAGCGTTATAATAAAAAGTAACGTAAACTTGCGGAATTTAAAAATTGCAGGAAATAAACAAGTGCGATAAGTAAATAAATAAGAATGAACGCACCGATATATTCTGGTTCACCACAACCCGTGGCTAGTCCAGTCCTCGAGAGACTCTCTCGAGATTTCCACTAACTTTGTCAAGCTTACGGGTGCTTAACAGACCGTTACAGTTGCTCAAGGATACCCCACCTTAAGACTTCACTTGCTCGAGGATACCTCACCCCAAGACTTCACTATTAAGCTTACGGATGCTTAACAAACCTTTACAACCTGAGGACACAAGCCTCAACAACCTTTGCTCGGAGATACACCACTCCAAGACTTCAACCAAGGAAACACAAGTTCCTTCTTACAACACAAGGGACTAACACTTCCCTTCAAGTGTATAAAACACTTAACACTCACTTAACAAGACTCTCTTAATAGAGTGGATATGAGTAAACAAATACGCTCAAGAACACAACAATAAATTCAAGACCTTGGCTTTCAAAATATGATAAAAATAATCAATAGATGATATTGGAAATGTATGAAAGCTTATGAATGTTTTGGTCAGAAGTTGTGTGTTTAATGAGTGATTTTGAGGTGTATTTATAGCTCCAAAATCACTCCTAGCCGTTGCTATGATCATAAATACAGATTCTGAAAATCTGTTAGATAGTCGACTATCCGATATGGTTATTCGACTATCTTGGCAACGGTCACAAGGATAGTCGACTATCCAATATCAGATATTCGACTATCTGACCTTGCGGAAATGGTCCGTTTTTAAAACAACTAACTTATTGAAAATAAGTTATAAAATATTTTTCAAAGCTTTGTTTGAAGATATAAATATCTTAAACATGAAAAACAATTGTAATGACCATTCCGAACCAATAAAAACATTTAAAATCATTTTGTTTTAAATGTACTGAAAATATTTATTATATAACATTTAAAACCAATAAAAATATTTTTATCACAAATAAAAATATTTATGATATGCATATATTGTAAAACCATTTGTGATATGCATATATTGTAAAATCATTTATGATATGCATATATTGTAAAATCATTTATGATATGCATATGTTGTAAAATCATTTTATGATATGCATTGTAAAATCATTTTATGAGAGAAGCCAAGACTCAAACTTAAAGTCGGATCAAGATCACAATAAAGACAATATAAATAAGACTCAACAAAAGGTCTTCATTTATTTTCATTGCTTCATATCTTCTCTTGATCTAGCCTTGAACTTCTTGGACTCCAATTCTTGTCCGCTTAAAATAATGTCGCATATCCTTTTCTTCCTTTATGCGCATTGTAAATTTGCATATCAATTCTTTATCTTCCTTTGTATCCTTTTGCATATCTACAAAATGAATAGCACTTTAGTTAAAATATAAATTCAAGTGTATTCAATAATAACTCACATTTATTTGGCATATATTATTTTCCATTAAATTGGTTTGTCAATTATCAAAACATATAAGTATGAACATATACATATGTTCCAACACCTTTAAGTCCTCAAGTGAAAGGAACTGGTTCTTGCTTCCAGTCATATGTTTTGAGCAGCCACTATTCATGTACCATATTTGGCTACTTCCCTTCACTTGGACTTGCAAAAAAAAATCAAAGGTTAGTCTTAAGAACCCAAACTAGTTTGGGTCCCTTTCTATGGGCAAAGGGATAAATGAAATTCCTTCTGGCCCACCAAGGCAGCCTATATTTTTTTCTTGAACAAAAGCTTTGTTCTTTTGATTGGCCTTTTCTTTTGCATTAAATTCATTTTTACAATGACCAGTTTTTCCACAGTGTGTGTAGATTTTGTTCTCAGGAAGAGCGAGGTACTTGCTTTTAGGATCCCACTTAGGTGCTTGAGTCCTATAGCCAAGTCCTCTTTTGTTGCTACTGTGATGTTCTTGTAGCAAGGAAAGTGCATCAGAAGCCTTGTTCCATTTGCAAGTTCTGTCTAGTTCATGTTTTACCTTCCCTAGATCTTTTTTTAATACTCTTATCTTCCCATCCTTCCTGTACAACTCATCCTTCATTTTTCCTAAGTTTTCTTATAAGGTGAGATGTGTGTATCAGCTTTCTTCTTTCCTATTCCTAGTTTTAGTTTTAAGTTCTTGGACCTAAGTTCTAGGACACTAGTGTCAAGTTCAAGAACCTGGTTCTTCAACTCATTATTTTCACTTTCTCTCTCATTAGCCCTAGACTTTATATTTTTCTACTTGCCTTTTAGGATCACACATTCCCTAGAGAGATTTTCCTTCCCATTGTTAATTATCTCAGACTCATCAATGAAGTCTTCCAGTAACTCAGACAACCTTTCTTTAGACATGAATTTAATCTTGTCTTTGAGATGAAGAATACTTACCTCTTGTTCATCATCTGATTCTCCGATGGCCATAAGTGCTTGTTCATCTCCAACTTCATCTTCTGATTCCTCATCTGATGTTTCTCCCCAGGAAGCAACCATAGCCTTTGTTGATCCTTTGTTTATTCTTGGTTGAACCTGTTCCTTCTTCCCATTCCTTCTTTCAACCCTTTCCTTCTTCCACTCAGTTTCCCATCGAGGACTATTCTTGATCATGTGATCAGTCTTACCACATTTGTACCAACCCTCATTGGTCTGTTTTCTCAAGAGCCCTAGGTTTTTTGAAGGTTGTACCTCTTGATGAAACCTTTCCTCTTACCAGGTACTTTTTGTAATCTCTTGTAATCATAGTCATTTCATCATCCTCCAGATCTGAACCTTCAGCAATTCTGAGAGCCAGATTTCTTTCTTTCTCGGTAAAATTCTCATATTGAGAATATAGCAGTGTTCCTCTGGACCTCTTCACTTGAGGTGTTCCTTCATGAGCCTCTTGCAAAGTGTCCTATATTTCCTTAGCAGTGGTACATCTTTGAATTCTACTGTACTCATCTGGACTCAGTCCACATACCAGCCATTTCTTGGCCTTGTCATTCTTCTCCCATTTCTTCAGGTCTTCAGTAATGTAGTCAGCTCTTGTCTTTGGCACATCCACTCCTTCAACATTCTTCTTTATAGTTGCTAGAGGACCAACATTGACTATGTCCCAGAGTTCATAGTCTTCTCCAATGATATGATCCTCCATCCCGTTCTTCCACCAAGAATAGCATTGACTATTGAAAAGTGGAGGCCTAGCAGTGGATTGCCCTTCCCAGTTCCCAGGTGGTGCACTCATTTTGATATTTTTCTAAGGTGTTAGCCTCTTCAAGGATAACCCTCTCTGATACCAATTGATATTTTAAGTGTCAATGCCACACAAGAGGGGAGATGCTTTATGTGGTACCCATTTTTGCTCTAGAAGAACCTGGTTCTTCTAGGTGTTCTAACTACTACTATTTGCAGAATAATAAGCACATAAAATAAAGAACACATAGATTTTTACGTAAAAAATACCTGGCTCAAAAGGTGAAAAAACCACGAGCTACTACTTATTAGGATTTCCCCAAAATTCCACTAAAGTCACTGAGCCAAAACAACATTTACAAAAACTCTTTATAAACCTATGGATTAACTTTAACACCATTGTGGCACACAACCTCAACTGCTGCGACAACTTTAAGTTAATTCTAATTTGAAAACTCTAAGTACCTAATACAAATGCTTGCATGAAAGCTGAAAGGTACAACTTTAAACCACCTATTACAATTGAACTAGAATAAAAGAAAGACATAATAAAACTGATTTGTCTATCTCGTTCAAGTAGCTTCAGGAATGCACACTCAAATCTCACATAAATTGCTTGCAAAATTGCCTTGCTCTTTTGCTCTCAATTTAGTTTAACTTCTGCTTATGTGCAATACCTGTAAAAGAGAACAATCACTATGATTTAATAGGTTAGGAATCAGAATTTGATTGAGACTCAATTTCTGTTCTTCTATCGCAGAAGAGTTCCTAATGATATCAAACTCTAACACTATCTTTATCCCGGATTCTCTTCATATAAAGAGACTTTCTCTCCTTATCTTAGTATGCAACCATTTTGATCAGATTAGGAGATATTGCTGTTTGATCAGTATGACTTATCTCTTTCACGTACACCTCATATTTATAGGTTGATCATGACTGAGTTCATTTATCATTCTTCAAAACTGTACCTATTCTTTGGTCAATACCTCTCTTCTAACTGTAAAGCAGCAACTCCAATCCTCTAATCAATGGGTACTCTTTCCATTGAAAAGAATTATTCAATTTTGAACATCCAAGATTTTAGGTCCTCGTCTGCAAATCACAAGAACTCTATTCTTGACCATCGAGTAGGATTTGAATTGTAATTGTGAGTGTAATCATGAATCCTTTCACCTTGTGATCTTTCTCTTGATTGTCTTCCTCCAGATGGTCCCTCGTCATTCTATGATGGAGTTTTTTCCCTTTTTTTCTTCAAAAAGTTGTAACTTGTGCCCTCAGCTCGTGTATTGTTTGATCTAATCCTTTCAGATGAGATACTTCCTTAGCAAGAGTTCATTTACAGTGTCACCATTATACCTAGTTCCTTTTGCCGTGAGTGCCGATAATTCGAAAGCTTTGATACCATTGGTAACTGAATTATTAACTACACTTGAATTAAGGAATATACTTCGAGAATTCAACAACTGCACAGGAGATCTATAGAGGATACTTGAGTGTTCCAACCCAGAAATGGAGGAGAAGAGGATTGGAAGAAGAAGAATTAGAAATAGAAAATTGTAATACTTTCTTATTGATTTGTAATGAACTCAGTACAATTATTTATACTACTTGATCGGGAATGGAATTTACTGCTTGGTTTGTTGAATCCAGCTAACCAACTCTGACTAACTTGACACCATGCTAACTATTTTTGGAACTAACTCTAACGGCCTCTGATGACGTGGCTTCAATGGCTTCTTCAGCTTATAATATATGTATAATTTTGGTTTAAATTTTGTATTTATCTTAAGAAATTTAATTTATATGAAAAATTATTAATTTAGAACTCAATTACTCAAAAGGACTAAAAGTCTAAACTCACACACATTAAATCATGAATTCACATTTAAAATCACCATTGTTGCAAGCTTGGAGAATGTATCTTGGATTTTGAATCTAAAAAGTAAGTGTAAATCAAGTGGATGTTGTTGGAAAAACATGAAAGTATTAGCAAGATGAAGGTTTGTTTAAACTTAAGAAAAACTACTCTCATTTCGAACATATGCGTCTAAGCTTAACTTTAGACGCATTTGTCGGAAGTTTAACCTTGGCAAGACAAGCTATGAGCAAGTATGTCTGGAGTTTGGTCCTGGCAAGCCAAATTTCACATGCGTATGTTAGAATTGTGCTTGTACAAGGAATACGTCAAACTTTAGGCAGTATTTGTAACTTCATATGCAAATTGTTGTCACTTCAATCGCTTATGTCAGAAGTTATTTCCTAGTATGCTTAAGCTTATAAATATTTATATTAGACTTTGACTTAAATGGAGGTTCCAAAATTTGCTATATGTGAACTTGCACCGTTAAGACATGTTTGAACAAGAATAAGAAACAATTTTGCTGAGAAATAAAATAACTTTGTATGAATTAACGTAAACTTCAGAACAACCACAACATAAGGCAACATTGGCTAAATGGAGGACGGAAACACTACGGTGACACAAGATCCTAATCAATACATGCAAAATCCGGTGATTGTGGGTAGAGATACATATGCAGAGGGTGAGGAAGATGATATTCTAAACCAATGTCGGGCAGAGGCAGCAAGAAACAGTAATTTATCACCTATATATAGTGAAAAAAGTAAGAAGTCTCGTACAAGGGATAAAAGTTGGGACGGCAGGGTGAATGAAGATGTAAATATAAGGCGACTTCCAATGAGAGTTTCTAAACAAAAACATGCCACCGTAACTACATCTACAAAGTCCAACCGTTCAAAGAAAAAAGCATGAAATTTGAAAATATTTTGAAAAGGGAGGATGATGAATACAAGAGTCTACAAATTGAAGATTTCACCACATTAGAGAAGAGAGAGCATTATTGTTATTTCTACATATTTTTATTATACCATCACATTAGCATAGTTCTATGTAATATCATCACAGAGCATGTTATAAACTCTGTGATGATTATAGAATATTTAGTTCGAGCTAGTTCTTTCTTTTTACATGCATGTTAGTAAGTGAGGCTTTTTATTTGCCTCAATAGGATTAGTAAGGTAAGGTTTAGCCCAGTTTATGCTGCTCTAGCCCTATGCCTTTAGAAAAATATCCAAATGGCTATGAGATTATATGCCCTCATGAGACTTTGCTGGCAGCTACACCATGATTCCTTTACATGAGGCTGCCATAAACCCAATGTGAGGCGCAGATGAGTGATTATATAGCCAACGCATAGAGACAACACTACTGGTGCTATTGTCTCCGTTATTTATGCTCTTCCTATATGGTTTTTTTCCCTTTTAAGTATTAATAAAACTAGCCCTAGGCACCTGCCTAGTGGATTGATTAAAAAAAAGATTGATTGGAGTCGTGACTTATTTAGTAAGTAGTATTTATTTAAATAGTGTACAATTGGGTCATGTGGCTTTTAATTTTCCAGCTAAGAAATTTATTTATTCTTTATTTCTGATTAAAAATGGATGAGTATATTATTATGAGAGACTTAAGGAATGATATAAAGTATGGTCTAACTATTAATGAAGAATCACATCAATGATAAAAATTACTAGGTGTTATGAAATAGAAGATTCTTACACTTCTATTTAAGGTGAATGTCTTTAATGTACTTAATTAGAGAGATTTTAGAGTCCTATTATTGGTAGCAAGATCTTCCTCCTCCCTATAAATAGAGGTGCTCTCTACCATTGTAATTCACCCCTCTCAACTCAATAAGAAGAACTCTCTCTACTCTTCTCTCTATTGCTATTGTTCTTGCATAATTGTTATTGTCTTTTGCTTTAGTTTATAACACGTTATCAGCACGAGACTCTACCGTCTCAAGTATCATTCTCGAAAATCCAAGGTATTTCCCTCTTCCTAATTTAATTTTCGATTGTCTTAACTTTTACTTGTGTAGGGTTTTTCTTCAAAGAAAGAATGAAGAAAGAAAAAGAAAAAAAAAAGGAGGAGGCAGAAAGAAACGAAAAGTTGAAAAGAAAAAGGAAAGAAAGAAAGGAAAGAAAGAAAGGAAAGGAAGAAAGGAAGAAAATATTGAAAATATATTTGGTATACCTTAAAGGTAAGTAATTTACTTTTTCTTTTCAAATTCTTGGAATTCTATAAATTTTATATACAAAGTTTGATTATAACTCTAATGGAGTTTGTGAGAAATTATAACCACACGAAGTGGTAAAATCTCTATGTCCTGCCATGATTAAATTCATGTATGATTGTGGACGTGACAAAGAATTCCGTCCAATTGAATTTGCTCCATTCCCTTTAGAGAATGTGGTAGCAGCTTGTGTAAAGCACATGATTTTGATCCATTCCCTGAAGTGAATGTGATAATTGTAATAGAGCCCGTAAGTATGAACACGCTCTTGATGTAATTGTGTCATATGAAAAGAAAGTTCGTTGCCCTCGAAATTTCGGGCAAGAACTATGGTGTTGGATGATGAAATCCACTTTGATGCTATGGGTCTCGAAGACGCCATTAAAAACAGAAATAGTGCATCCACCCAAAACTATGCTAAGGCCTTGATTTTCTTGCGCCATTACCTTAAGGAAGGTTTGAAACTGTATGAAGGCCTTGATTTTCTTGCGCCATCACCTTGATGAAAGTTTGAAGATTGAATATCTCAACATCAAGGATTCACCCATCTTGTGGAAAGGCTTAAAGAAGATGACAACCTGAAGTTGGTCACTCTGCCACAAGCACGATACGATAAGAATCCAAAAGCAAATAGTTTATAAACTATATATTATCGTTGCGGTGAAAACGGGCACTGGTCTAAGTCTTGCCGTATACCAAGACACTTGGTTGACCTTTATCAAGCATCTCGAAAGAGAAAAGGCCCTGAAACAAATTTTGTCTATGACGACAATGAGGATATCACCCACCTGGATGTGGCAGACTTCTTTGAGCAACCCGATGGAAAGATAGACCACCTAATCGGTGACGGAACCGTGATGAAAGAAGATGGAGCTGTTTGATTTATTTGTATTAGTTAATGAATAAACTAATAGTCATTAGTATTAGCTCGTATTAGCTAGTTCATGATATGATATTTGTATTAGTTCTCAATATGCTCAAATATCAATAAAACTTTTATTTTCCAGTGGGGGTAATCGACTAGCCTGAAAAACTAGTCGATTATCAACTATTTTCGCATTAAAGTTGAAAAACAATTGATCAACAATCGATTGTCGTTGACTAACAATCGATTGTCTTGAAACAGTGAGGTCTGGAAATTTTCAAAAATAGCCAACAATCGATTGTCTTTGTCTAACAATCGATTGTCTTGAAACAGTGAGGTCTGGAATTTTTCAAAAATCACCCACAATCGATTGTCTATATCTAACAATCGATTGTCGTTAGGCAGTGTAATCTGGAATTTTTCAAAAATCATCCACAATCGATTGTCTATGTAAAACAATCGATTGTCTATGTTCCAACAATCGATTGTGTGGGTTTAATAATCGATTGTCTTATGAAAAACGCTGAAATTTTCAAAACTGCAAAGTAATTGATTATGGACAACATATCTGATTTTGTTAGTCAACTGTTAGTAGCAGATCTTGAAAATATTATGTGACACAAAAGAATTGAACTTGTTTATTCTTATGTTCATGTATTCCTTTTGTATGTCATACCATGGGAAGTAAACTGATTGAAAGGCTCCGGAAGAGCAAATGCAACTCTGCCCAAAGGCATGACGTTTATCTTAGAGAATGCAATATTCTCCTCCAAGTCTAAGAAGAAACTTGTTGAGTTTTAAAGATGTACGCCGGAATGGCTACAATATTGAGACAATGGATGAAGATAATCTTGAATATCTCGTCCTCACTTTAAAGAATGTCTCCGGCCAAAAGAGGGTTATTGAGAAATTCCCGTCTTTATCTTGTGGCCTGTATTGGACAAGAATTAGTGCAATTGAGGCACATTCAACAGTAAATCTAAAGAATACTGAGTCCAATACATTTGTACTTTGGCATGATCGACTGGGTCACCCAGGATCAACCATGATGAGACGGATTATAGAAAGCTCATATGGGCATCCGTTAAAGAATTTCAAAATTCTCTCAGGTAATGAATATCCTTGCACTTCGTGTTATCAAGGCAAGCTGATTATCAGACCATCCCCAACAAAGGTTGGGACTGAGTCACCCCAGTTTCTGGAACGTATACAAGGGGACATTTGTGGACCTATTCACCCACCTAGTGGGTAGTTTAGGTATTTCATGGTCTTGATAGACGCATCCTGTAGATGGTCTAATGTGTGCTTGTTGCCATCACGCAACCTTGCGTTTGCAAAGTTAATGGATAATAGATGAGAATAATCTTGAATTCTTCATGAAAACGGGGCTGCCCATTTCGGTTTGGGTACACGCCATTTTGCATGCAACAATACTAGTTTGTCGGCTGCCCACTTCGGTTTGGGGTCACGCCATTTTGCATGAAGCAATACTAGTTCGTCGGCTGCCCACTTCGGTTTGGGGTCACGCCATGTTGCATGCAGCAATGCTAGTTCATCTCTGACTGACGAATTGACACAAATATTCCCCATTGCAATTGGTTTTGGGTCATGAACCCAATATATCCCATTTAAGAAGCTTTGGATGCGCAGTATATGTGCCTGTAGCACCGCCATCCCGCACCAAAATGGGTTTGCAAAGGAGGTTAGGAATATATGTTGAGTTTGACGCGTCCTCCATTATTCGCTACCTCGAAACATTGACAGGAGATTTGTTCACTGCACTATTTGCAGACTGTCAATTGGATGAGACACTTTTCCCAAAATTAGGGGGAGAAGTTGGTGAAACCAAACGGGAAATTTTGTGGAAAAATGCATCATTATCTCATCTTGATCCACATACCTCTATTTGAAAGAAAGAGGTACAAAAGATTATCCATTTGCAAAGAATAGCAAATCAAATGCCTGAAGCATTTATAGATTTGAAAAGGATAACAAAATCACATATCCTCGAAGTGAATGTGATTCACAAATACATATTCAATGTTGGAAGAATATGAACATGAAATTGGTATTGAATATACCACACTCACTCCTAGAAGGAGGCTTGAGATGATACCACCCTCACCCCTAGAAGGAGGTTTGAGATGATATATGGCGTGAATGATCGTTGGTCGCATACCTATTGTACGCCAAAGTATTTTGGAAATATGACCATTAAAGGACAACGATAATGCAAGAAACATATCTTGCATATAAGTTTGACATGACCATAATGGTATAACTTTCTCTTTAAGAAAGATATTCACCACACGGATGTTGATGAACCTGTGGTAGTACAAAGTTAATTGAGAGCTCTCGAAGAGCCAATTATTACTATGTTGGAGAAACACAATTGAGTATTGTGCTGTAGTAAGTCTCAAAGAAACTTATCCAGTTTCCAAAAGTACACGCGAAGGCGATTGATGATATTGAGACTATAAATAAAGGAAGGCTTTGATTCTCCTATTACTACAACTTGTAGCGGGGTAATTTGTATATGAAAAGCTACCTGCTTTGTTCTCCAGTTTGTACTACACAAAAGAAAGAATGCCACAATAAAGTGGATATCTATTGGTATAAAAACCCATGTCATAATAAACTCGAAGTTTATTGATAAGTGCACATGTCATGGTGTAAATTTGAAGTTTACCAATATTGATAATTTAGTCAGTTGACATTCGTGTTAGCCATCTCATTGGAAGTATGATGTGCAAATTCACATAGGTGAATATTAAAGAACTAGAAAGTTCTTTACGAATACTCTTGTATCACTTGTTCTCATTAATGAACTGACCAACTAAAGAGTTCGGGTTGAAGCCCCTAAATTCTGGAAATATCAAAGGTGAATATGGGCCCATTCACGTGCCATGTATACCACATATGATGCATCTATGGAATGGTTACATGCGCAATTGTTATTGACCCGCAGCCTGGCCATGCTTGCGGGGTAAATCGCTCAGTAATCTAACTTCGAGCATAGTTTCCAGATTCTCTACTCAAGACAGTTCATCTTGATAAGTTGGTTTATATCAAAGTTGGTTTAGCAAGATAATTATTGAGTGCTTCCACTTAATAGTTAAACTGTTTCTTATGAGAACAAAGTTATATATATCAGTTTGATATACGTTGTATACGAGAGTATATTATATTCTCCCCTCACAAGTGGTTCAGGGTCAGGAACCAAATAATTTCATCTTATTATTAATGTGCCGTGTATATTGACATGATAATGCACAAAGATGATTTCCCAAAGTTGAGGAAACAAGTTAGCTTTACTAACATGAGGGGGAGACATGATAAACACTTGAGAAAAGGTTACATGGGATGAATTATCATTTGTATATGTATATCCCCGAAAATCATGATATGAACCTGAAGTTCATAAAAGGGATAATTCAATTGCAACATATTGCAAAGCATGCTATACGCATTTGCTGACCCAAAGAAAGAAAGTAACTAAATGGAAGAGATACAATTCAAGAAGAATTGATTCCATATGAAAGACATGTAGCTTTGAACCTATAGTTCATATGCTTGAAAGTATAAAGTCAAAGGTATGTATAATCAGTTTTCGATATCTTATTTGTTTAGCATGACATGAAACTTTGATATGCAGCTAAAGTCTATTATGTGACTTACATGACTTAACTTGAAAGATTTAAGTTGCTTGAAGCATATGCAATCCTTGGTCCTGAAGTACCACATCCTAAGTACAATTTGTGTACATATGAATCTTGCTATAACTATAAGCATGATGGCATTGAGAATACATCTATGAAGATATTGAAGAGTCATTCCACGACATCATATGAAGATGTTCATACCTATCAAGAATGATGATTTCAAGGTGCGGAATATTTATTCAAGTCAATATGGTTGATTTATTCATCAAGCATCTACCAAAGATCGTTTTGAAGATGATGCACAAGATTGGAATGCAAATGCTCAAGGATATAAATCGATGTACTCATTAGGGGGAGTCAATGCGCGTTGCACTCTTTTTCCCTTACAAGGTTTTGTCCCACTGGGTTTTCCTTGCGAGGTTTTTAACGAGGCAACCAATAGGCGCATATTCAAACATGTGTACTCTTTCCTTACTTTAATTTTTCCCATTGGGTTTTGTTTTAAGGTTTTAACGAGGCACATCATTGAATAGACATTCAAGGGGGAGTGTTATGAAATAGAAGATTCTTACACTTCTATTTAAGGTGAATGTCTTTAATGTACTTAATTAGAGAGATTTTAGAGTCCTATTATTGGTAGCAAGATCTTCCTCCTCCCTATAAATAGAGGTGCTCTCTACCATTGTAATTCACCCCTCTCAACTCAATAAGAAGAACTCTCTCTACTCTTCTCTCTATTGCTATTGTTCTTGCATAATTGTTATTGTCTTTTGCTTTAGTTTATAACACTAGGTAATTTCTCGTATTTGTTTACTTATAGGCTTAGTGATCTCGTATATGTACTGATAAAAAATAGTAGGCAAAACTGTTAATTTATATTTAACACTATATTTTATAATAATATACTTACTCCGTACACTTTTATTTATCTACTATATTAAAATTAAAGTTTTACTTTTATGTATCCACTATACTAAATCAAAAGAAAGATAATTTTTTTTTTCTGTTTACCCTAGTCATTAGCAAATCATTTCCAAGACTTTTGAAAATATTATCATTATTATATGTGAAATAATAAAATACATACTCCTTTCATTCACTTTTAATTGTCTACTTTTGACTTTACATTCTCTTTAAGAAAAAATTAATAAAGTATGTATTTTACAACTTTATACGTAATAATTATAATATTCTAAAAAATTTTGGCAAATTATTTGGGGAATGAGTAGTTAATAATAAGGGTAAAACAAAAAAGATCGTCTTTCTCTTAATTTTCTAAAATGGACAAATAAAAGTAAAAATATATTTTTAGTATAGTGGACAAGTAAAAATAAACGAAGAGTGTGATTCATTTATTTATTCTTAAAATAATGCAAGATTAAAAGTGAACGAAGAGAGTACTACTTAAAGCACTTGCCTCAATTTCAAGTTATTATGGTGTTTGGTAGCCTCAAAGCATCTGCCAGAGGACGTTTACGGTTATGGCTGGAGGATATTAATGTTGTTTTGTGCCATATTCTATGTTGCTTGGACTTAAACGTTGAATCTTGCGGTTAGTACTTAGTATAACTTAGAGTGTTTTTGGTATGAAAGAAAAATGAATGGAAGAATTTGGGTATTATGGACGACCAATTTATCAGTCAACATTGTTCAAGTCCATGAAAAATTCATTCATTGCAAAGTGAGTGATTTAGTGACTGGATACCAGATTATGTTAACAGCAGTATATGCTTGGAACAAGCTACATGACAGAGCAAGTCTATGGTATGATTTGCAACTTTTAGGGGGACAGGTTCAAATTTCCTAGCTCATAAGTGGTGATTTCAACAATGTTCTAACCACTGATAATAGGTTAGGACAACCAATCACCATGAATGAGGTGGAGATTCAAGGATTGCATTGACTCTATGCAACTGACCCATTGAAGACAAAGGATTGTTTCTATACTTGGTGCAATAAGCAGCATGCAAAGGACATGGTATACAGTAAGATAGACCGGGCATTTGGAAACTTTGAATGGATCAAGGATTATGGATATGTGGAAGCTGACTGCCTAGTATTTGGGGTGTCAGATCATTCACCTATAATGGTCCAAATATGGAACAGGAAGAATATATATCCCAAGCTATTCAAATTATACCTAGTAACAATGGAGCAAAAGGAGTTCCAACCTATGGTGAAGACAATATGGAAGCAGAAGTTGGGAAATGACCCTATGGACAACATTTCGCAGAAGTTACAAAAACTGAAATCTAAAGCAAAAGGATTCAATAAGGAGATGACAAGCTATGAGAAAAGATTGAATCAAATAAGAGAGCAGCTAGAACATACTCAGATCAACTTGAAACTTACTCCCTTTAATCAGGAGTTGATTGAGAAGGAGAAGCATACCTTGCAGGAGCTGGAAAAATGAAATATCATAGAAGAAAGAATTCTTAAACAGAAGGAAAGAGTGAATTGGATTGACTATGGGGACTCAAACTCCAAATATTTTTATGCACAGCGGAAGACCGGAGCAAGTAAAAACTCTATTATTGTTGTATATAATGATGTGGGAGCTAGAGTCACAGAACCTCAAGTGTAGAAAAAGAATTTATTACCTTTTTTAAGAAGCTTATGGGAACTGACACTGGGATAAAACCATGCCCTAATACGAAGTTCATCAAAGAAGGAGTGTGTTTGTCATTGGAACAACAACATAAGCTAATAAAATAAGTGACATGTGAAGAGATTGATAAAGCAATAAAAGACATGCCAAATGATAAAAACCCCTAGAGTTGATGGATTTCCAGTAGAGTTCTTTAAAAAGTATTGGGAAGAAGTGAGACAGGATGTATATGATGCTGTAATGTTCTTTTTTCAAACAAGTAAGATGAAGCAAGCATGGAATTGTACAGCCATAACTTTAATATCAAAGGTTTCTGCTCCTACAACCGTCAAAGATTACAGGCATATTGCTTGCTGTACTACTGTCTACAAAGTCATTGCCAAGATTCTAATTAAAATGATCAAAAAGGTAATTGACGGTATCATTGGGAAAGCACAGTCTGCATTCATAGAAGGAAGGAGTATAGTAGACCATATATTGTTTAGCCATGAACTATTCCATTGTTATAACAGGAAAGGCTTATCTCCAAGATGTGTACTTAAGGTTGATTTAAGGAAGGAATATGATTCATTGGACTGGTAGTTTCTTAGATGTATAATCAGAGATCTTGGCTTCCCTCAGAAATTCATAGTATGGATAATGGACTATGTGACAAGAGTGTCCTATTCTCTAGTGATAAATGGAGGATCGACTAGACCTTTTCCAGCTAAGAGAGGTATAAGACAAGGAGATCCAATGTCTCCTTACCTCTTTGTGATTGCAATGGAGTATCTGCAAAGGGAAATCAACCAACTAACTATGCAGAAGGAGTTCAAATTTCATCCAAAGTGCAAGAAGCTGGGAGCGACAGACATTTGTTTTGCTAAGAATTTGTTAATGTTGCAAGGGTGACATACAATTAGTTACTATAATGTAGGAGACCTTTAAGAGGTTTTCAAATGCATCAGGATTGCAGGCAAGTGCAGAAAAGAGTTTTATTTATATTGCTGGAATAGCACAACATATGAAGGAACAACTGATTGAATATAATGGATATGAAAGAGTAGTATACCTTTTAAATATCTGGGAGTTCCACTGTCAGCAAGAAAACTGAACATTCATCAATGTTTTCTTAATTGAGAAGATTACAGAGAGAGTTAGCTGTTGCTCAGCTAGGATGCTTTCATACTCAAGAAGAGTCCAACTCATAAAATCAGTCTTATTTGGAATACAAACGTATTGGGCTCAAATCTTCTTGTTGCCAAAGAAAATGATGAAGATGATAGAGACTGTATGTAGGACCTTCTTGTGGACTGTCTCAACAGAATACTCCAGGAAAGCGCTGATAGCTTGGGATAGAATATGTCAACCTAAAGCTATTGGTGGTTTGAATGTGATTAATATGAAGATATGGAACAAAGCAACCTTATTACAACACCTCTGGGCATTGGCAAAGAAAAATGATACTTTGTTGAGTAAATGGGCTCTAATTTACTACATAAGAAAAACAGACCTATTAAGGAGGTAAATATACCTAAAAATGCAAATTGTGTGGTAAGGAAGATCATAGAGGCAAAGAAAGAAATACAGAAGTTGAGGTTAGTTCAGAACAGTCTCATTAATACACTGGATAGTTTTGTGAAGCAAGCAAAATTTTAAATACGCAAAGCATATGTCCAGCTACAGCCTCAATTCCCTAAAGTAGATTGGAAGAGTATTCATTTACATACACAGATCCATCCTAGTTTCAAGTTCCATCTATGGCTGACTATCCATCAAAGGATATCAACTGTGGATAGACTTGCCAAGTTTGGAATTCAAGTCCAGCCAGACTGTGTTTTCTACGAACAACATGTAGAAATATTTGAGCATCTATACTTTGGTTGTCCAAGTACAAGAAACTATGGGAAAGAGATTTGATTTAGACTGGCAATGCACGACAGATAGGAAGCTAGCTGTATGAATTGCAATGGATATACAATATGGCAAAGAGGAAGGATTGCAGGGGAGAAATGATTACAATAATATTTGCAATGGTGATTTACTGCAGTTGGCGTGAAAGGAACTCGATGAGATTTAACAAAGGAAGATACAACATAAATGATCTGTGTAAAGAGATTGCAATACATATACACATACAAGGCAGAGAAGAAGATCAAATAGCGAGCAGAATTGGAAAATTTGAAAAATACTCCTTAGTATAGTATTATGTTATTAAGACCTATAATGTATAGTTTTTTTTTGTATTAGTGATTTTGGAGATTAATGGTCAGCATTAATCTGGGAATGTAAATCCAGTTTTTTGATGAAATAAAAGCAAATTTCCGAAAAATGAGTAGTTTTATTATTTGTTTTTCTTTGTTTGATTAGTGAATGAAAAACGTTTTTCAATAAATACTTTCGAGTATTTGGTTAGAGAGTATAAAATATTTTAAGGAGAAGAATTTTACACAAAGGCTAGGTTCCTTGAATCTCTTCAATCTTATCACTTTATTGGTGCTATAGGTTCTCCCGATTCTGTTGGACCACAACATTATCCTACATCTTTCACTTCAACCCAACATAAAGATACATGCCCACTGGCCTATAATGAAGGCAACCTGGAAGACCCTCTTAGTTAGTCATATTTATACTTGTAACATTGTTTTAGCAATAGTCATTATTTACACACATAGCTTTCTTTACCCTCCCTCCCCCCCTCTCTCTCTCTCTCTCTCTCTCTCTCTCTCTCTCTCTCTATATATATATATATATATATATATAGGGGCTGATTTGTTAATGATAAGAGACCTCATTTTATCTCCTTTAATAAAATTTACCCTTTTCTATCTCTCTCAGAACTAGGATTCTGATTTGTTCTATCCATAAAGTACTTTGATTCTTTGATTGTAACATGGCATCAGAGCTTGAAAATGGATAGATCAGATTGTTAGCTACCGTTCGATGTTACCCTTAGAGGCTGGTTCTAATGTTTTGTGCAATTTGTTATGGTGGCTGGAGGCGATTTTCTTCGGTGGTTTTCGGTGAAGTTCTCTTCCGTTTTCTACACAAGATTTTTGCTTCTTCAAGTTGCCAAAGAAGACCGATATTCTCTTTCAATTCTGTATTTCACTACGGTGTGCCCTAATTTTCTATAAACCCTAGTTTCAACATGATAAACACAGGCTTTTCCACCTCTTGCGAGTGGTTCTAATGCAAGTACTGTCGAGCATTCTCATCCACTATACCTTTATCCAACTGATAATCCTGGAACTGTTATTGTTGCTGATAATTTCAATGGAATGTGTTATGCGTAGTTGGCATCGGGGAATTTTTTTTAGGTTATCATGTAAAAATAAGTTAGGAATAATAAATGCAACAATTAGAAAACCTAATTCTACTTTACCACTGTTTGAGACTTGGTGCCGATGCAATGATATGGTGATCGCATGGATTTTGAATAGTTTTGAAGCTGAAATTTGAGAGAGTGTAATGTATACCGAGTCAGTTGCTAATCTATGGAGAGATATAGGAAAACATTATGGTCCACCTAATGGATCCAATGTCTATCAAATGCGCAAATCTCTATATTCAATTTCTCAAGAAAAATCAAAGATTAGTGCCTATTTATCTAGAATCAAGAAATTATGGGACGAACTGGCCTACTCCATCACCTATCCTAATTGTGTGTGTGTGGGTGTAAAGAAGCATTTCAGAAATTGGAGGAGGATAAAAAGTTGCATCAGTTTTTAATGGGGTTGAATGATACTTAGATCATCATTAGGAGGAATATTCTAGTAATGAAGCCTCTTCCAGACATTGACACTGCATATTCTATGCTGCTCAATGATGAAAGTCAGTGTGAGGCTCAATATTTAGCACCTTCGTTTTCTCTTTAGTGTGCCTCCTTCTCAACAAATGTTCAGAAATCATATCCTGGACCTGCTACTAATGTAATGCAGAGGCCCTACCAACAGAATGTTATTTTTGAATCCAAAAGGCCGAATCTGGTATGCATGTATTGTAGAAAACATGTCCACACCATAGAAAAATGCTAAGAACTGCATGGCTACCCAAATGATGGTCCTCCTAACAATTTTCTACCAAACAAATTCAAGAAGACAGAAGTTTATGCTCATGTATTAGATTCTCAGAGTGCAGTTTCTTGATACTCCTATCCCTGATAATCTTTCTGAGCAGTCCACCAATAACCATTGTTTTACAAATGAGCAATATGAATATCTTTTGAACATGTTCCACCAAACCAAGATCTCACCACAAGACACTACCATTTTCGGATCTACTAATTTTGCAGGGTGGTGCACTGTCTTAATTTTAGCAATTGATGTACTTTTTCTTGCAATGTGTCTAGATTAGGAGGTTATCCTTGGATAGTAGATTCTGGTGCAACAAATCATATGGCACCTAACAAATCTCTATTAATCAACTTGAAATCTCTAGTAATTCCTTACTTAGTCATCCTGCCAAATAATTATAGGGTTAAGGTGACTTGTTTAGGAACCTTACCTCTGTCTAGTTATATAATTCTCCATAATGTCTTGTTTGGGCTTTCATTTCAATATAATCTTTATTTCCTTGCATCAACTTCTTTTACAACTGACTTATAAAGCTCTTTTTTCATCCTATGGTTGTGTTTTACAAGGCCCTTCTCTGAAAAGGCTTCTGATTCTTGGTAAAATCTCCAATGGGATCTACCTCTTCCAGGATGATTCTTTCCTGACTTGCATTTTTTCTACTTCAGTTGGTGATATTTTATCTACTGTATCTACTAATTTTGTTGCTTGTCCATCTGATTATATTTTCATAAACACTGCAAATACCATAGCAGCTAATAAAATTGTTTCTCCTCGTGTACATCCTATTCCTATTGCTTTTGATTTCGACATGTTTTGGCATCTCAGACATGGTCATATTCCTTTTGATAAAATAAAATCAATTTCCCATATTAAATACAAGTTATCCAAGAAACAGTCTTTTATTTGTATTATTTTTCATATGGCTAGGCAGCAAAGGCTTTCTTTCCCTGATAGTTCTATTAAAACCACCAGTCCTTTTCAACTTGTTCATGTAGATTTATGGAGCCCTTATCATACTCAAACTTACAATGGTTTCAGATATTTTCTTACTATTATAGATGATTTTTTAAGGGCCACTTAGACTCATTTACTTTCTACGAACTCAAAGGTCTTCACCCTTTTGAAATCTTTCATCCTTTTTGTTCAAATCAATTCAATTTTTCTATTAAGACACTTACGTCAGGCAATGCATTTGAGTTGAGGTCTAGTGCTGAAGCTATTTCATTTTTCTCTTCCTAGGGTATTGTAAATCAGACTTCTTGTCCACACACTCCACAACAAAATAGAGTTGTGGAAAGGAAGCAAAAACATCTATTAGAAATAACTAGATCTCTATTGTTTCAAGCTAAGTTGCCTCTCAAGTACTGGGGGGACTGTCTTCTCACTGCTACTTACCTTATTATCAGGTTTCCATCACCCTAACTCAATCATAAAACACCTTATGAATTGTTGTACGATTAGCCTCCCTCTTATTCTCACCTTAAATGTTTTGGATGTTTATGTTTTGCTGCTGTTCCTAAGCCTCATAGGGACAATTTTCAATCAAGGACTATTACTTGTATTTTTCTTTGGCATATAATTTGCTCAACTTGACCAAGCACAATATATTTTTTCTAGAGATGTTATTTTCCAGAAGCCTGTCTTTCTTTGTACAACTTTTTCTCCCCTACTTTCTTCCCTTCCTCCACCTCTACTTCTGCTGATTATCCTATTTCTCCTACTGTCTCTACTTCTTCTCATGTTTCTCCTACTATCTTTACTTCTTCTACTTCCTCTTCTGGTTATCCTTCCGTTTCTCTAAAGAGGTCCTCCAGACCACATAACCCTCCATCACACCTAAAAGATTATGTTTGTACAAATGTGTCTGTTTCTAAGAACTCCAATTCTACTTCGAATGCTTGCTTGATTAAACCACAATTTTACCATCACTTGTGTCTAACCCTGCTTGGAAAGCTGTTATGTTGGTTGAATTTCAGGCTTTAGAGGCCAATAATACTTGGACAATAGTACATTTACCTTCTAGTAAAAGGCTATTTCTTCTAAATGGGTTTATAAAGTTAAACAAAAGGTATATGGTAGTATAGAAATATACAAAGCTAGACTTGTCATTGGGAGGATACTCAACAAGAGGGAATTAATTTTACTGAAATATTTTCTCCTATTGTCAAACTTACCATTTTTAGGTGTTTGGTTAGTATTGTTGTTAACAAGCATTAGACTATTTTCCAACTGGATGTGAGTAATTCCTTTTTACATGGTAATTTAGAATGACAAGGTGTATATGAAGATACTTCTTGGCCTACAGGTTACTTCCCCTGATTCTTCTGTTCCTCTAGTGTGTAAGCTGAACAATCTTTGTATGGGCTTAGAAAAGCTTCAAGGCAGTGCTCTCGGTACATTCCTAGTAAAAATAATTATTCCTTGTTCACTAAGCTAGTTGATTGCTCCATCACTGTTATAGTTGTTTATGTGGATGACATTTTGTTAACGAGTGATTATCATGCTGAATTTTTGCCTTGAAACAATTTTTGGATGGTTAATTACGGATCAAAGACTTGAGGGAAGCCTAGTATTTCTTAGGTTTACAGATTATTAACCATCCTAATGGTCTGATAGTCACTCAACAGAAGTTTCTTATGAATTTGCTTTGTCAATTTCATTGCCTCAATGTTTGTTATGTTGTTTCACCTTTGGACATATATTCTAAATTGGATGTTGATTCTGAAGACTTTCTTACAGACCCTTCTTTGTATAGAAAGTTAGTTGGCAAGTTGACTTTTCTTCAACATACTCGGCCTGGCATTTCTTACAGTATTGGACATCTTAGTCAGTCCATATCCCAACCCAGAGTTTTCCATTTTGAAGCTGGGTTACATGTGTTGAAATATTTAGTGGAAGTTGGGTTTGCTATTCAATAGCTCTTTTGAATTAAATGGCTACTATGACTCTAACTGGGCCAGTTGTTCTTTCTCCCAGAAGTTTGTTAATGGTTTTGTGTTACTATTAGGTGGGTGTCCTATTTCCTGGAGGTCTAAGAAGCAGGCTACTATTTCATTCTCTTCGGCAGAGACTGAGTACAAAGCTTTGAGGTATTTGGTTGCTGAAATTGTTTGGATGGTCAGGTTGCTGGGTGAAGTTGGCATTTCTTCACTCACCCCTATTCCAATATTCTGTGAAAATCGTTATGCTATCCATATTGCTTGCAATCTTGTATTTCATGAGCGTACTAAACACATCGAGATTGACTATCATTTTGTGTGTGAAAAGCTTCAGTCTAGTCTCGTTGCTCTAAATGTTATTTCTACTACTCCCAGTTGATATCTTTACTAAAGCTTTGTCGGGTATTCATCATTGCTCTTTCCTCTCCAAGCTGGCTTGGTTCCTTATTCCAGCTTGCGCGGGGGGGTGTGTTAGACCACAATATTATCCTACATTTTCCACTTCAGCCCAACTTAAGGATACAGGCCCACTAGCCCATAATGAAGGCAACCCGAGACACTCTCTTAGTTAGTCATATTTATACTTGTAGCATTATTTTAGCAATAGCCATTCTTTACACACACACACACACATATATATATATATATATATATATATATATATATATATATATATATATATATATATATATATATATAGGCTGACTTATAAATGATCAGAGAACTTAATTTATCTCATTTATTAAATTTTCCCCTTTTCTATCTCTCTCAGAATTAGGGTTCTAATTTGTTTTCTCCATAAATTACTTCGATTGTTTGAGTGCAATAGATTCTAAGCGTGAGATTGTTGTTTTCTCTGCTCACGTCGCCCATGAAACTAGACATAAGTTGTCTTACTAATTGCTTGCTCTTTTTTTGTTTCCTTTTTTGGACTTTCCCTTTCTTGGTTTCTCTTGAACCCTTTTGATATATATCTTTTCTGTTTCAATTTATATGATTTTATTTGACTTAATTGCAATTTTAGAATAAGGCTTCAAATTTTATGGTTTTAAACGTGCCACAATGTTTTTGTGCCTATAAATTTTTTGAAGCTTGTAGTCTTAACTATATGATAATATGTATAACTATATAAAATTTATCATTAAAAGTAAAATAAAAAGCTTCCATTTATCAAATAAAAATAGGGATAGTTATTTTGAATTAGACCAAAAAGAAGAATAAGGTCTAAATATAACTGAAAAAGTATCTTGTTAAAAAAAATCAAATTTGGTATATATGAAAATATGAAATGTGCTATTTATTGTTTACATGTACCAAATTCAAATTTGTTAAGATGAAAGAATATTTTTTCTATATTATAAAAGAAAGTACTCATTTTGTTGAAATGACAGAAATTATTTTTTTCACACATGAAAAAAAAGTACTAATTTGAAAAAAATACTTTTCTTATTCCCGAAAAAGAAAATACTTAGTTTGTTGTTTTATATCATAAAAAGAAAGTACTCATTTTTAAAAAAAGATATTTTTTCTATTTACAAAAAGAAAATACTTAGTTTGTTGAAATAAAAAAATATACTTTTTCTACATCATGAAAAGAAAGTACTCGTTTTGTTGAAATAAAAGAAAATATCTTTTTACATCATGAAAAGAAAGTACTCATTTTGTTGAAATAAAAGAAAATATTTTTTTACATCATAAAAAGAGTACTCGTTTTGTTGAAATGATAAAAATACTTTTACTACATCATGAAAAGAATATACTCAATTTGTTGAAATAAAAAAGTACTATATCTATAACATGAAAAAAAATACTCTTAATAATAGGGTGGGTGATGGGCAAGGTTGGGGTGGGTGGGGTGTGATACAAGGAAGGGGTTTAGCTAGGGTTGGTTCGCATAGAGAATAAGGTAAAGAAGGATGAAAAAAATTTTGGAAAATATTTTTCCTGCTTTTGACAGGGAAAATATTTTCCTCCAATTGAAGGAAATGAGTGTACGAGAAAAATATTTTCCAAATTATTTAAGCCAGCCAAACATGAAAAAGTTGAAAAAAAATCCTATTAGTCAATTTTCAAGGGATATATCAGAGATAAACTAGTCTTGTAAACAACAGTAGTTGAATGGGATGTCAATTTTATTGCTACATATGTTCCAGCGGCTGGCATGACTTGGGTATTGATTCAGAACCTAATAATTCTGGTATAAATCCTATGTTTATTTTAAAAAATTAATAAATTTGTATAAATGAATCATTCAAGTTGTAGTTCCCAAATTCACCCCCCCCCCCCCCCCCCCCGCTTCATCGAAACCGACTTCATTCCTTGGAGTGTTGTTATCATTCTTTCAGCCTTTTGATTTGCCGGAACACTGGGAGGAATCAGAGCCCTTCCATTTGCATTATTCGAAGCACCCGATAATGCTTGTTTTAATTTCATCATCACCCGATCTTGCCTAGAGAGGTGATCTATAATTGCTCTTTGATGTTCTCACATGAGTGTGACCGTCTCAACAACGTGTACATGAGCCAGATTTGTTTCATCCTCTTCGTCCGGATCTCGCTGATTGAGTCATGACGCTGGGATGCCTCTTTCCATTCATCGTGTGCTCCAACAGTGTAAGCGATGTTGACGTTATTAGTTGCCATAGCAGATTTTTATTAAGGAAAAAGTGAAAACTTGTTAGTAACAAACGAACGGATCAAAGCAATTATATAGTTGTCTATGTCTCATGATGGGTTTCAAATTACTTACTCGTAAATGGTTCAATTAAATTTATAGCATGGTCTATAGACAAGTGAATCGATTTGATCCAAAAACGATAAATAAATAAGAATATAAATAATATTAACGACTGAAATTAAAGGAGATGACAAGCCTCACTCGGAAATTAGCCTTTTCGAGGACAATAGTAAAAATAGTTATTAAACTTGTTCAAATTAAGCATAACAAAATAGTAAATTATAACTTTTGTGTGCAGAATATTTTATGTCCTTACAATGGTTGTTAACCATCATATTAATAGCCATATTTAGGGAGACAATATCCTAAAATCAAGCTCCTCTTGAATGAGAATAAAATCATCATTGATGGATACATAACAGCTAACTTTAAATGCTAATTGAGGTTCGTCCAAAAATGCATATATTTACTCATAGTTGCCGCAAATTCTAATAATTTTAGTCACCTTTTGAGTATTAATTATATTAATTTATACTTAATATTATATTTTAACTGTATAAAAATAAAATGATATGAAGATGAAGGGATTTGGAGCAAACTTAAATAAAACGCAAAAGAAAAAGAAAAAAATTAAAAGAATAAGAAAAGGGACACCCTACGGGTTTTATCCCCAAGTGGAAGACAAGAAAAAGATTTACAATTCATATAACAAAAACGACGGCAAAAACATTCTTCCTCCAGCGCCAGGTCCAGCCCGAGGCGTTGGTCTGGATGCTGCGGCTACAGAATTTTCCTATTGGGACAAGGTTATTTCGGTTTATATAGTCCCAACTCATGTAAAAGGAATCCTAAATTTAATTTGGAGGATATCTAATATATTTTGAAGGATAACTCACGTGGAGGAGCACATGATACGCTTGGAGGAAACTTCTGACTAGTTTTTTTTCTCTTATTTTAATTTCATAGTTTATTAGTTCTAGAGTTGTAGGGTGCTATATGAACGTTGTAGTTTGTAGCTTGAATTGTTCTTATTATTTTATTATATTAGCTTATTGTTCAATCTTGCACTTAATTATTTAATTTTTTGATCACCAATTGAATTTATCTACAAATCTAGGATTGAACTCAGGAGAGAGAATTTTAGATTGCAAATAAGATTGAATAGCGTAAGATCTTGAACTCGAAAGCCGGGAACGGATTTGCGGTTGGTATAAGAATATACTTAATCGCCTTGCTGGGTTATTATACAGGAATTATTAATGCGTTCTTGTTAATTCTAATTCCATAGGAAAATAGGCGTTAGGCTAACTTGAATAGACGAGTAGTACTTCGGGAAAAGGCTATGAATAATATTAACCATGTCAATCAATAAACTAGATAGATTAATTAGACAATTTAAGTAAAAAAAACTCAAGGGAATTGTTAGCTAACCCATAGCTCTAGAATATCGCCTCTCATTGAATTCGTGTGAAATTTCTCCAGCTTGTTTGTTAATCTCATAATTTGTTATTCTAGATTAATTTTAGTTAAATATACATACGTTAGGATTCGCTTGAATAGATTAATTATTTGGTTTAATTTAGTTGATAGTTAATCACAAGTCCCTGTGGGTACGATATCTGAACTTACAATCCAATATTACTTATCGATCACGTATACCTGCATGTGCTTTGGGAGCAACACAAATATTCTCTGTTACGGTTTCCCAATAAGTGTTACCCGACGACAATATGGAAAATCTTTCCCATATGTTGTTTTGTCTTCGGGACTTGTTCGGCACTGATCGCTCATTGTATGCAATCGATGACAACTTTTGCTGACTCATATCCCACTTGTCTTCAATACCACATGTCATACCATCATTCGCCTAATTGTCATAAACTAGTTTTACCCCATACATATGCAAGAGCTAAATATATATATATAGGGACCTCAAGATCCCAACAATCTTTGGTAGCCCGTTCTTCTATCTTCCTTCCAACTTATTACCAACTTGCACAAAACCTTTTTGTTTTTCTCTTTTTCTTTTTCTCCTTTGGTAGATCACATTTATCTATATTCTCATGCTATAAAATTCAAATTAAAATATTAGAAGAAAAACAAAAACTAAAAAAAATAGCTCTTAGTTGTTAAATAAGAAAAAGCAGTTTGCCGTTTACCAATAAGATATTTGTCAAATAAGAAATGTACAAAAGCTCGATGACTACCGGTATTTCAATATCAAGTAGTTTTCTCCACACAAATGAGCACACCCTACTTTCCTTAAAAAACCAAATTCCCTCAACATACTAGAGACACAAAAAAAAAAGACAGTTGTATAGGTGTTAGCTTGAAGGAACCTGTTAAATCAATAATTACAGAGCGAGAACAATATTAGCTTACCTGTTAACGTAGCGGAAGAATTGTTAAACTCACCACCGAAATAATTTCCCCAAACCTAACTTTATATCACTAGGAAACAAAGTCAATCTTCCACCAATTAGATGTCCTTACTTGTGTGTGTTTTTCGTTGAAAGAATAAGAGAGTTAGAGAAAATTCTTGTGTCAGAGAAAATTCTTGCGGTACACTGTTCTATATTGTTTCCTCAGATAAATAGGCAGAGAAAATAGCGGTTGGGGAAGAAACCCACCACTCACCCACTTTTTGTTCCATGGCAGTTTAGTGGAGTGTTTGTGCTCTACTGATAACTTCCCTTTAACCTCTCTCCCTTATCTCTCCTAACTGGGTCGGGTCAGCCCACATGGAGCGACCCATGACCCATAATCCAACATCTCCCACTTCGTTCATAGTGGTCTAGACCGATGCCTTTGACACACTTTTATAATGGCAAATAGTTGGTGCGACCTGCGAGCACAAAGAGCTATAAAATTCCAAAACCAATTAAAGGTTGTATTAAAGATCTATGTACAAATTCAATCACATATGAAAAGGATTCACTACTAGCATGAGGATATAATTACTCGCAAATACCCCATACATCATTCGCTATTGCGGTAGCTACTTATTCGATCCCTCATCCTCGAAAGAGGCAAACTCGAGTTCATCTTTAACTTTGTGTCCACAATTGCACCCAATACCCTCATAGTAAGTGTAGTGGTCGACCTATGAATACAAGTTAAATTACTAATTTTCAGTCGTCTTTCCTTTCTACTCGAATCTTTCCATTCCAAATCAACTTCTTTCCTAGACATGCACTGCATTGCCAAATCAATCATGGCTATTAGTGGCATGCTAAATTAGCAATACTGCTTGGCACTTCAAGAGACAGTAAAAGGTCAAAGGGTATTTCAATAAAAGTTACTCTAACTTCTTTGGGATCTTACACAATGAAGAAGCAAGGATTCATTCTTCCATTATCCCATTGGTCAATAGCACACATGGTATGAAACACATGTCATGATGTTCTCACCCTATATTGGCGCGTGTGTCTTATTATTTTAATCATCCAACACCGTACAGATCTTGTTCTAGACACCTCCAAGTGCGAGTTTCTCACTTCAATAATCCTCAAAGCATTTTCTCTGAGAAACTTGCATCTGGTTTACAAAAAAAGTCACAATCGAATAATGAAATTCGTAAATTGTCAAGACGAACTCTTCAAGTAAATATCCCTAAATTATCCATGGTTCTATAAGGTCTCATCTCTTCACGATTCTTAACACAAGAGCTGATTTCTTGTGTGTGAGAGCCAATCTCGCGACTTGTTCGACACACTTTATCATCAAAACATTCATCACATGCATACGAGATATAGCAAAATTCAATAGTCAAATATTGATGAGCATAATATAATACTAAAGTCCTTTTACAATACATAAATATGTTCATATCCTTCGCAAACCTAGAGCCATAATATGTTTCCCAAACAGGTCTCTAGATATCGCCTCTGTAAAAGAATCAGCTAGCATGCTTTGCGTAGGAATTTACTATAAATTTATCTTTCTGCTTGCTACCATGTCTCTTACAAAGTTATACTATGTGTTTGGTCTTGCTGTGATACTTAGGATCTTTTGTATATGCAGTAGCCGCTTGACTATCACAATATAAGTCATGGGACCTTGAGAGTTCTTTGTAATATTCAAATGCTCAAAGAATCTCATCAACCAAAAAACTTCTTGTACTGCAGACGCACAAGCCACGAACTCAACTTCCATAGTTGAAAGGCTTGTGCAGGTTTGTTTATTACTTTTCCATTATATAGCACCACTATTAAGTAAGAAGGCATAACCGGATGTTGATTTTTTATCATTCCGATCACCAGCCCAATCAGCATCTATATATCCTCTAAAGTATAAATCATTTTCACTATTACATAGTGAATAATCTGCAGTTCCCTTCAGGTATCTGAAAATTCTCTTCACAACTTTCCAGTGATCTCTTCCAGGATTGGATTGATACCTACAAACCAGACCTACGTCATAACAAATGTCTGGGCGAGTGCACATCATAGCGTACATCAGGCTCCCGACAGTACTTGAATATGGAACTCGAGACATGTCTTCCTTTTCATTTTCAGTCTTGGGACACATTTCAAGGCTTAAAGTTTCACCTCTCGCTATAGGAGTATCCATAGATTTTCAAATATTCATGCGAAAATGCTCCAAGATTTTCTTTATATAAGTTTCTTGAGATAGACACAATAACTTTTTGGAACGATCTCTTTGGATCTTAACTCCAAGGATATAGTCTGCCTTGCCCATATCTTTCATGTCAAAAGACTTTGAAAACCATGACTTGACAATTTTCAAATACTCCAAATTATTTTCGGCCAATAAAATATCGTCCACATAAAGAGAAAGAATTACAAACATCCCATTGGGCTTCTTCACATAAATGCAATGATCTTCATTGATCATGGAGAAATCATATGAGATCACCTCCTTGTGAAATCTCAAATACCATTGCCTGGAAGATTGCTTCAGACCATAAATAGATCTTTTCAATTTACATACCTTCTTTTCTTGGCCTTTAACGATGAAGCCTACAGGTTTTTCCATGTAGATCTCTTCGTTCAGTTCTCCATTGAGAAAAGCTGTCTTCACGTCCATTTGATGTAATTCCAAATCTACGTGCAACAATGGCCAAGAGTAATCAAATTGAGGTAATCTTCACAACTGGTGAAAATGTTTTCTCATAATCTATTCCGGCTTCTTGAGTAAAGCCTTTTGCCACCAATCGCGCCTTATATCTTTCTATTGACCCATCCGCTTTGTCTTTAAATTTGAGAACCCATTTGTTCCCAATGGCTCTATGCCCAGGGGGAAGGTCAACCAGATCCTACACTTTGTTGGTTTTCATGGACTCTAATTCTTCTTTCATTACTTTCATCCACTCATCTTTTCCAGGGCTTGATAAAGATTCAGTCACAGACTTTGGCTCGTCCATTTTTGTCGGAGATACCAAAAAAATATAATCCTCAATTTTATAAGTACGTTTGGATATATTTTTCTTGGCACTCTTTCGTAGTTGAAATTCAGATTTGTCAGAAGCATTTTGGGATTGAGAGTTCCCACTCCCTCTCGGATCAAGAATAATATCTTGATCAATTTGATTATCAACTATGTCAGAAGACACTTGTTGACTATCTGAGTTCAATATTTCGTAAAGAGGCTCACTATTCTTTACCTTGACCTTTTTTGGAAAATCATTTTAAAAAATGTGACATCTCGTGATTCAATCTCACTAACACTTCCATTCTCTAATTCACCAATGAACACATATCCTTTGGAGTGTTCTGAATATCTTATAAAGATACATTTCTTGTCTTTTAGACCTAATTTACCAAACTTGCTAAAAGAATCTTTTACATATGCAGCACAACCCCAAGATTGTAAGTCCTTTAAGTTTGGTTTATGGCCATTCCATAGCTCATAAGGAGTGGAAGAAACTGATTTAGAAGGCACTTTGTTCAATATGTAAGTTGCAGTCAATAACGCATCTCCCCAAAAGGATATAGGTAAATTTGCCTGCGCCATCACAGACCTTATCATGTCCAGTAGTGTTTTATTCCTCCTTTCTGCTGCACCATTTTGTTGAGGTGTGTACGAAATAGTTAGCTGTCTTGGTGATTCCCTTTTCATTGCACATTTCTTCAAATTCGTTTGATTGATATTCACGCCCTTTATCATTTCTTAGGGTCTTAATCCTTTTGTCTAATTGATTCTCAACTTCATTCAAATATTTCTTAAAACATTCAAGTGCTTCAGATTTATGAGAAATCAAATAGACATAACCAAAGCGCGTGAAATCATCAATAAACGTAATGAAATATAAAGCACCAGACCCAGCCCTCACATTCATTGGACCATAGATATCAGAATGAATTAATTGCAATGGAAAATCAGCTCTCTTAGCCTTTCCAAATGGTTTACGTGTAATCTTTTCGGCAAGGCAATTTTCACAAGTTGGCATTTCAATTTTAGAGATAGAACCCAAATGTCCTTCCTTAGCCAATCTATTCATTCGATCCTGCCCTATATGACATAATCTTGCATGCCATGTGGTAACATCAACTTCATTGTTATTAGAATATTATGACATAACACAACGGTCAACATAATAGTTATACGTAGAGGAATTACAATCTAACACAATAAAACCATCATAAAGATGTCCAAAACCATAAAAAATATTGTCTTGAGTAACCCTACGACCACTGCGACTAAAGTTCAAATTGAAATCTAAATCTAGAAGAACAAACATAGAGACTAAGTTTCGTTGATTCTCTAGAACATAAAGGACATCATGCAACATCAAAGATCGGCCACCACGCACGTCCATTCTGCAGGTACCTATCCCTTTGACTTCAAGCTTTGCATTATTTCCCATAAATACATGCTTTGATCCAGGTGAATTTCGACGAAACTCTATGAATGCTTTTCTATCATGGCTCACACGGTCGGTGTCCCCTGAGTCTTCAATCCACATAGGATAAGATTCAGTTAGTAAAACAACACTAGAAACATATATACAGCACTAAGAGATGCATTTTTAAATGCTACCTTTTTCGGCTTAGTGCACTCACGAACAAAATGCCCTGAGACTTGGCAATTGTAGCATTTCATCTTACCTTTGTCTTTCTTCTTATAGAACCTTTTTCCTTTCTTGAAATGTGTCTTGTTTCTTTTCTTGGAGGATCCTTCTGCGATCTCCTTACCCATTCCGTCATTTTTCTAGTTTCTCTTGTGCTTGTAGCTTGAGATCTTTGTACCACTTGATTCTGCCACAAAGACATTAGGTACAACTTTAGCAGCACCAAGCTGCTCGTCTTCAAGCTCCACATGACGGGCGACATCAGCAAAAGTTTTGATAATATCATTATGGGTCAACTTAACATTCAGATGCTCCAAGTTATTGGGAAGAGACCGAATCACTGACTGAACCTGCTGCTCGTCAGAGAGAACATGGCCAGGACCTTTGAGTTGAGCACTCATATTCGACATCACTCTTAGATGTTGTTTGACACTGTGATCATGACGCTTTTTATAAGTGTCAAATTTGATAGACAGCTGTCTAAGGCGGGTTACAGTAGTACCCCCATATGTTTCTCTCAAATGCGCCCACATGGAATTAGTAGTAGGGAATTGCTCACATTCATGAACGAAATCATCCACAACTGTGCTTACAATAATTCCACGAGCAGTGACACCTTTCTTTTTTCAAGAATTGTAAGCCTCAAGATCTCTCCTATGTTGGCATTGTTACCCTCCTCTGGGCATGGTAAATGTCTTCAAGAGCATCTTGCTCTTCCAGCACATGCTACATCTTACGGCTCCAAATATTATAATTTTCACCCTTCAACTTGTCACCCTTGTTTAAGTTAACAATGATAGTTTTTCATGCCATAGTATATTAAATGAAACAATAATGCAAGTGTATTTATTACTCATCATCCTTGCATGTGATATACACACTTAGACAAATCAATTAAATAAAATATTAATTTTACACTTAGTCTAGAATCAAAAGGTTACTACGTTTTCATTCATCATTTACAACTAAATGTTCAACTAATATTTTATAAAATCATTTCTCATAATGTGTATCTTGTCAAGATTTTTAATATCATGTCATACTTGTTTTAATTGCCACACATTAAAAAATAAATAAATAAAATTACATGTAATCTTGCAAACAAATAACAAAGTTTCATTAATTAAACAAATTACAAGTAGTTGTAGAGACGGTTCTCCCACTCAACTTCAAATTTAAGAACATAAACCCAAAAAGGTTCACTTGGCCAAACTTCATGATAAACTTCAGTTAAAATACTACCTAAAGGTTCTCCAAGTGAATCTACTAAAATTACTAAGGCTTCCCAATCAGATAGTTCAATTTCGTCAATAGCATCAATTAGTGCATCTCGGGTAAACTGATAATTCCAATATGTTCAGCTAGTGAAGCCCTAAGCTCTCTAAATTTCTTTTCCCTTTCCCTTTGTATAGTGCTTCGATCCCTTAGCTGATTTCGTCTCACCCTTAGGACAATCCTGATGACTTTAGGCTCCGAGTCTGAATCATTATAGAAATAAGTCCTGTGACGACGTACCCTTCTACGTTGTCCCCTTCCTTGTCTTCAAGAACTTCTATTTGCAGTAATTCGAACTTGTCACTTTTCAACCATATCTGAAATGGGACCAAGGAAGCAATCAGAATGACTACAACCGTTTAATATGAGAACATATATCACAATTACTTATAGAAGGATATCAATTGAGGGATTAAGACTAAGCTTATTTAAAAAAATTGTCTTGAGACTAATTTAGATAACACATAAATTCATAGTCTTAACAAAGTACTTTGACAGATCTGTCTAAATATGTCGCATGAATCTGAATAAAGTCCCATACTATTTTACTTAGTCAAGGAAGCACTACATCAAATTTTGTTAACAATAAATAAGCAATTAAATTTATATATAATGTTGCAATACCATAATCATTCACGTTGGGAAGTACTAGAGAAACAATCTCTTTTGGACTAACCATTCACGAGCAGTTATTATTATTATTATTATTATTTATTTTTTTATTTATTATTATTATTATTTAAACCAAGTGCTGAAAGATAAATTTATACATATGAATTTATCACACTTTAAAGATATTGTCTGAAATTTACATTTCAAGGATCAATTAATCCAAACATAAGAATTGCGCTGTAAAGTCCCATTATGGACCCCAAATTCCATCTCTTATTATATCCATAAAAAGAATAAAAGATTCTTTCTAATTAATAGAGGCACTTGTCTTTTTCAGAAAGAAAAAAATAAATTGATGATTCAATTATTATAATATTATGTCCCACTCATTGACTAGCAGTAAGAAATTATCAATTTATAGTCAAAGAAAAATTTTCTTTCATTCTCATTAGTATAAAAATGAGAAGCTAAATCTTTCAGAAACCTTGCATCTTTCAAATACTTGATAATCATATTCTTATATTGTCATACAGTTAATATTAAGTCGTGATATGCTACTATGGACAAATTTTATGGTTGGTGTTAACAAAAAAATTAATTCATGGCAGTGGCAAAAGAATTTTCACAAATTCTTATTAGGAAACATTATTGGGGTTTGGACAATTTTTCATACAAATTACAAAATTAACACTGATTTAAAATTCAATTGTGTATTCATCTTAATAGAACACACTTTAGAGGCCCTGATACCAATGTTAAATCAATAATTACGGAGCGAGAACAACATTAGCGTACCTGCTAACGCAGCGGAAGAATTGTTGAACTCACAACTGAAACAATTGTCCCAAACCAAACTTTGAATCACTAGGAAACAAAGTTAATCTTCCACCAATTAGATGCCCTTACTTGTATGTGTTTTTCGTTGGAATAAGAAGAGAGTTAGAGAAATTCTTGTGTCAAAGAAAATTCTTGCGGTACATTGTTCTATATTGTTTCCTCATATAAATAGGCAGAAAAAATAGCGATTGAGGAAGAAACCCAGTACTCACCCCCTTTAATCTCTCTCCCTTGTTTCCCCTAATCGGATCAAGTCAGTCTACATGGAGCGACCCACGACCCATAATCCAACAGAACCAGTGCAAGAATCTGTTTCGCTTGATCAGGGAAGAAAGTTATGAATAGTAATGCACCTAAAATATCAGACATTCAACACAAAATTAATTAAATTAAATGAACAAATGGAAAAAACGGAATGCCAACTGACTACAGTCTACAAGAAGTTATTACTTTATTTTTCAAGTTACCATATCAATCTTACTCAGAAGAGTTAACGATATTTAAAGGTAAATTTACCAGATGGTGTATCTAACGTGTGCACTGTGAGTGCATAAAATTTAAACTCTTAAGAAAAACCATCAAAGGTATACCCTTATAGAACTTACAAATAAGTAAAATTTAATCTTGTTTGTGAGATAAAAGACACTTACCTCAGTTTCTTCATCAGATTCTCCAATGGCCATAAGTGCTTGTTCATCATCATCATCATTATCATCTGAGCTTTCATAAGAGTTTTCTCCCCAAACAGCGACCAAAGCCTTGGTTTATCCTTTATAGTTTCTTTTCTTGGGTTGAACTAGTTCCTCGTTCAGCTCTTTTCTTTTTCCATTTAATTTTCATAAAGAACAGTTTTTGATGTGGTGATTAGTCTTTCCACATATATAGAAACCACCATTGGTTTGTTTTCAAGAGATTTTGCCTTGTTGTAGCTTCCACTTCTTGAAGAACCCTTTCCTCTTCTCAGGTACTTCGTGAAGTCTTTAGTGATCATAGCCATTTCATCATCTTCCAGATTAGAACCTTCAATGATTCCAAGTACCAAGCTCATTTTACTTCTTATGTACATTCATCTTTATGGTTTGTATCCTTAGTTCATAGGCAATGAGATTTCCAATCAATTCATCTAATGGGAGATTGGCAATATTCTTTGATTCCTGGATGGCAGTGATATTGTTCTCCCAAGTAATAGGCAAGACCCTAGTGAGTATTTTCTCGTCCCTTTCTTCTTTGGGAATAATCATTCCAAGAGATTTTAGCTCATTTGTCAGTATAATGTACCTTTTGTAAATCTCGTGAATGGTTTCTCCATCCTTCCTAGTAAAGTTCTCATACTGAGAGTACAGTAGAGTTCCTCCAGATCTCTTCATCTGAGTTGCTCCTTCATGGGCCACTTTTATTGTGTCCCAAATCTTATAAGTAGTGGAACAACCTTGGATTCTATTGTACTCATTGGACCAAGTCTACAAACAAGCCATTTCTTAGCTTTAAAATTCTTCTCTCACTTCTCAAGTCCTCAGCAGTGCAATCCACTCTTGTCTTTGGCACATCTACTCCTTCAGCATTTTTCTTCAGGGTAGCCAGTGAACCGTTAATGATAATATTCTATAGCTCATATTCTTCTCCTTGAATGTGATCTCTCATTCTGTTCTTCCACCAAGAGTAGTACTGGCCATTAAAGAATGGAGGCCTCACAGTGGATTCTGCTTCCCAATTTGCAGGTGGTACACTCATCTTTATCTTCTCCTAAGGTGTCAGCCACTTCAAGGATAAACTGCTATGATACCAATTGATGTTTTATACTTCAATGCCACACAGGGGGAGAGGGGAAGATTTGTGTGGAGTCCAATTTTTTGCATGCACAAATTATAGAAGGACTTGGTTCTTCTATGTATTTCTTATACTACTATTGTGGAAAAATAAATGCAGAAAATAAAAAACATAAGTATTTTTAAATGAAAAAAACTTGGCCTAAAAGGTAAAAAAAAATACGATCTACTACCCAGTAAAATTTTTCCCAACACTTCACTAAATCACTGAGTCAAAAATAACATTAAAAAGATTATTTGTAAATCTAAGGATTACCTCTAACCCTTGTGGCAACCAAAAACTTGGAACTACTACAATGTAACTAGAATAAAAGAAAGACACTTGGAACTAGTTCTTCTATCTGATTTATGTAGCTTCAGGTTCGCACTCTTGAATCACACAGGAATTGCTTGCAATATGCCTTGCTACTTTTTACTCTCATCTCTCGTTTAACTTCAGCGTTTGTGAGTACCTATAAAAAAAGACATCCTGAAATATATAAAGCTGGTAGAATAGGAAATAACTAGAAGTCTAATGCTTTACTCTTTCTTGGTGGTAGAGTTCTAGTTATCTTCAACTTCTAACTCCTTCCTTATCTAGGATAGAGTTCTCTTCGAGTAAGGAGTCCGTCTTCTTATCATTTATGCAACTTTTTCGTTCAAGAAATATCACATATAAACACTTAAGCTTATCTCCTTTACGTGCATGCTTTGTGCTCGAATCTGCTTGTATTTGTATACACTATATATAAACCTGATTATGTTTGAGTTTCTTTGTCAATCATCAAAATAAAATTCACTTAGGCCAACACATCTACTGGAAGACGTTTACAATTATGGATGGAGGATATTAATACCGTCACATGCCATCTTGGGCTTAGAACGTTGAATCTTACTGTAAGTACAACTTAATCAGTTTGTTCATTTTGTTCTCTTAGTCAACTTTCAAGGAAGGCAGTTTAGAATCCATAAACTTAAAATTCTAGATTCGTTTCTTCTTTTGATATAGGAAAAAATAAATATAAAAGGTAACCTAAATAGTCACCCACCCAACTAGTCAAACTAAAAATAGCTCGCAGATGTATAATTCTGTATAATAAGTATATAACTTATGTATATCGACTAGAAATAGCAAACAATAAATTTAACTGGCTATTTGTGTAAATATACCAAAGAATCTTTATAGCCCGTTCGTCCATCTTCCTTCCACCTTAATACCAACTTGTACAGAACCTTTTTTTGTTTCTTTTTTTTTCTTCTTCTTTTTCTTCTTTTTTCCGTTGGTAGATTAATTTTATCTATATTCTCAGGCTAGAAATGTTATTAATATTAGAGGAAAAACAAAAAGAAATAGTAGCTCTTAGCTGTTCATAAAGAAAAAGCAATTTGCCATTTACCAATTAAGTATTTGTCAAATGAGAAATGTACAAAAGCTTGATGCCTACTGGTATTTCAATATCAAATAGTTTTCACTACACAAATGAACTCACTCTACTTTTCTTGAAAATCCAAATTCCCTCAACATACTAGAGACCCAAAAAAATAAAAAGAAAGTTGGAGTTCTTTAAGTGTTAGCTTGAAGGAACCAATGCAAGAATCTGTTCTGCTTGATCAGGGAAGAAAGTTATGAATAGCAATGCACCTGAAATATCAGACATTCAACGACAAAAGATTAATTTAATGAACAAATAGAAAAAGTTGGAATGCCAACTCATTATGCTCACGGAGATAATCAAGAGAAGAATTAAGTTATATACGTTGACAATATAAATGATTTTTCCAATTTCAAAGCAATCTAACTGACTATAACTTTACAAGTTACCATATCGATCAACGGTATTTAAAGGATTTTACCGGATGGTGTAAAAGATGAATGCACTCTGAGTGCACAAAAGTTAAACTCTTACGAGAATGCATACGAGATATATCCATATAGAACTTACAGATAAGCACAGTTCCTAGGACAGCTGAAATTTTGCCCTGTATGGTAACCAAACCGGCTTTGCCAGCATCTTGCAGTTCTTTGGAACCAACAGAATCAAATGTTCCTAAAAACAAGAAGTTATATTCGGTTTTCAGCTAATCCAGAAAGACAAGATTCAAGTTGAAATGTTAAAATCGAGTTTTAGTGTTTTACCAGGTTTTACGGTTTGAAGACCTGATGTTATGCATGCGATGTTGTCATAACCTGCTTCGTCTAATCTCTGGGCTGCAGCTGCAGACCTTAAAGCATTTCAAGAAACACAACGATAAGCCACAAGTTATTTGGAAAAGGTCAGTTTAATTATCATCCATCAATAGTGTGAAGATGCATAGATGTGCATAGACCAGGCAACTCTTTTAGAACTCAGATGGCACATAACAAGAATCTGTCCGAATTTCAAGGATACTTGTAAGAAACATAATGATCGATTTCTCATTTTGGCTATTCACTAAGGATCTCAATATTAAAATATTTACCTTCGCTAGATCCATGTCTCCATGAAAAGGTAAGATTATATAATGCCCCTACTAAGCATTCAGATCTTAAGTTCGGATCATTTCTCGATATGCTCCTGTCATCCTTATGCAGGAGCTGCAATCTTGTCTATACATATTATTCCAATTTTGTTGGATGTTCCCACAGGGACTCAGATCTTAAGTTAACCAAGTGTAAGAGCATGAATCTTTAGCGTCAAGAAAATTCACCACTTAATTTCACTAATCATTCTTGCCTCTTAGGAAATCAAGAATCGATTGTACTCAGTAGACGCACTCGTACGCACTCATACACAAAATCAAGAACACTAAATTTGCTTGTACAACAGTGCTTACTATTCGCAGTGTTATCAAATCCTGTAGAGCAGTGTTTACTATTCTATTTACATGCCTTTTGAGCGAGGATCCAATTGGAGGTCAAGCTAAGCATTTCATTTTCATGATTCTACATTTGGAATGGTTTCAATCCACACGGAAGTTATATTTACTTGGAATATTAGCCCTAAATTGATCTAAATTCAACTAGAAAATAATTTAACTTACCTAAGACCCTCTTGACAGACAAGTAGCAGCTTGCTTTCGGGAGAAAATTGGCTTTTAACAGATTGCACAAACTCAGGATTGGGCTTAGTAAACGGCAATCCATAAAATAAACCAGAAAAATTGTTGTGCAGCTGTCTCTTGATTATAGTCCCTGCAGAAAATAGAAGGTACTAATCAAATTCTGGACAGAACGCCCAATGCAACTGGACGTCTGGGGTGTGAATATATAACATCGGATAAACCAAAAATATGAATGGCTCCGACTCCAATAACATGAAAATGGATATTGAGCAAAATTCGGTCTTAAAAGTTTTATTGTGAGGTGAGAATTATTCAAGAGCATATACGAAGACAATAGTCTGTTATCTACGTGGGACATTGTAACAAAAAACAACTAAGATAAAGCAGATATGATATACCTAAGTCATTATCTGTGTTCTCAATAAAGAGCGGTACGTGATAACAGTTTTTGATATGAGCTCTCTCGAATTGAGTTTTGTCGCGCACATCTAGAACTGTATATCCCTCAACAGCTACAAGTTTCTTCGCCTCATCAGCATTCACAAACTCAACTTCTGCTTTAATTTCGAAAGCTCTCCTCCTAAGAGGTTTCCCTGTCACTATCCCTCCTCGATACTTGACAACCAACAAAGATGATCCCAAGTTGCTGAAATACACATCACTTAGTTGAGCTCCTAAAATTTTCATTACGCATAATGAAGACGGCGCAAAGTGACATCTATAATTACATCATACCATGCTATCAGATGTCTATAAACTACAACAGAAACAAAGTAGAAAAAGATGTTCACCTCTGTAGGTAGACATAATACAGCATTCACTTAAAATTCTAAATGTAATACAAAACTAGAAGGATCAAATTGATAGATACTCCACCTAAAATAACATGCATTTTGAGCAAGTGTTTTGTATAAATCACATAAATATGTTCTTGCATTCAACTAATCAAGAAACTGTGACAATTGAACCAACAACAACAACTACCCAGTATACTCCCACCAGGTGGGGTCTGGGGAGGGTAATATGTAGACAAGCCTTACCCCTACCCGAAAGGGCAGAGAGGCTGTTTCCAATCGACCCCCGGCTCATAGGATAAAAGGAAAAACAGCAGTAAAACAAAAACAAAGACAAAAACACAAACAATAGAGCATTAGAAACAGTGACAATTGAACCATTAAGATAAAATGTAGGGCTATGTTGCTCGGACTCTTCGAAAATATTGTTGGGTGTATGTCGGATCCTCCAAAAATGAGTGTGACATCATTTTGGAGAGTCCGCGCAACAAAGATGTAGGCCTTTAGACATAAGAATTTTAATTTTTGAAAAAAGTGGTGTTTGGAGTTAAGTTAAAAAATGGCATTTGAAATTTGAAATTATGTTTGGCCACGCATTTCATTTGAAAATATATTGCAGTTTTGTTAGCGGAGAAAAGAAAATTCTAAAAATTTTGAAAAAGTAATGTTCGAAATTTCAAAAAAAACTTGCAAAAATTTTATGGACGAACACATTTTCTAAAAGAAATTTGAAAAAAGGGAAAAAAAAATTATGGAGAAACGGGGCCTAAACTTACATAGTTTCAACTCATGTAAGCAAATAAAATCTTCTACAGTTCCTCACTAGGATAGGCTTCGTGCACCCAAACAAAAAACAAGAGGGAGTAATTGAAATATAAGAAAAACAGAAACTGTCTGAAATCAAATGCAAGAAACTCAATTATTCATTTTCCGTAATTTATTTTTAGGTACCTAAAAAAAAGCTTTTACTAAGTAGGAGGAAGAGAAGCATACCTCCGGGAAGAGAGTAATGAAGGAGAATAGCAACTAATCCCTGCCATCTCCACAGGGTTTCCAGTGTGTTGTATAATAAATTTATTTTGTTTTCTCCTCTCAATTGGACTTCTAGCAGAGACTGTTGATAGTTTCTTGGCTACAAGCCAGGCGTGGACCCAAGAAATTTAATAGAGTGAATGGGTTTCCGCCACGTGGAAACAAGAAAATGAACTGGATTAGATTTCTCGTATACCCATTTTTTTCAGAAATTGCACCACCAACAACAACAACAAGGGTCTGAGGAGCGTAATATGTAGATAGACCTTGCCCCTACCCAAAAGGGCAGAGAGGCTGTTTCCAATCGACAATCGGCTCAGTGAAGGAAAGAGAAAAACAAAAACAAAAACAAAAGAGCATTAGTAACTCCAGCAGAAATAGCGTAAATAATTAGCTAAACATAAGAACCATAAATAAAATAGCATGCAAATATATCAGACAGTAACTACCAAAATAACTGTCATAAGGGAGACACAATCCAATGCACAAATCATCTATGGATAGCCCTGCCAAGCCTCACCCAACCGCGGGTGAGGAGTACGAAAAACTCTAGGGGCCCCTATCCTACAACCCTGATACTAGACCTACAGACTTTCCTATCAAGGGATATGTCCTCGGAAACCCGCATTCTAGCCATGTCGTGCCTAATCACCTCTCCCCAATACCTCTTAGGTCTCCCTCTGCCTCGCCATACGCCGACCATCGCCAGCCGCTCACAACTTCTTACCGGGGCATCAGGACTTCTCCTCCGCACATGCCCGAACCACCTCTCCCCAACTACCCAGAAATTGCACCAACATGGTGTAATAACTGGATTAGGGGTGTAAATTGGCCCGGTTCAGGCCCGTGACCGGATCGGGACCGCGGTCCTGGCGGTCCTGCTGGGCCGGTCCTAGCGGTCCGGTCTTACCCGGTCCAAAAAACCCGTGACGGGCCGGTCATGTTCGTCGAACCGTCAGGCCCGGGATCGCCTGGCAGGCTTGGGTCGGTCCTGGCGGGCCCAACAGCTATTTTTTTTTACAAAATTTTTTTTTTTTTTGAAAATTCAGTAACGGCTCTTTGCAAAAAGTAGCAGTTTAGAACTTTGTAAAATAGCCATTTATAATTACGCTTTCTCCCATTTCTCAAATATAAATACCCCCTCATTCTTTCATTTTTATTCATCAATATCTATCAATCTCTCTCAAACTTTCTTTCAATCTTTCTACTACAAGTGCTTAATTTATTGTTGAAAATTCGTGAAAAATTGTGAAGTTGTTGAATTGAAGTTTTCAAGTGTTCAACGATTTTCAATTTTCAAAAAGTTGTTCGGTAATCCGGTAAACTCGTTTCAACTCTTACGTGTTAATAATATAGTTTTGTGTTGTTTAGTTTGCATAATTCTAATTAGTATGGCATTTTCTTTGAAAAAAATATCCGGTAAAGGAAAAGCTAAAATCGGTGAAAGTAGTGGCCATAATACTACCTTTCCCCCGGCTCCCCGACCTACAAAACATAAGCAAGTTGAAAGTAGTCGCCAACCTAGACGTCCTAATCCGCCTCCCGTAATGCTTGATAGTGATCACCCTTATTTTCAATTTACCGATAGTGAATTTCTACATGATGTTAAAGTAGGTGATAGATTAGATGATGAAATTATGAATGTTCTTTATCCTAATGAACCTATCTTAGAGGAAAATGAGGATGATAATGATGATGATGAAACCCAAGCACCAGATTTAGATGATACACCTACTAATCATGTTCATAACTCAAGTAATGCACTGGTACACCCATATGTAGAAACTCCAACTTTTAGTAGACAACCTGCTAAACGTCAAGAAACATCATTAGTTTGGCATTTTTACTCAAGTAAGAGAACACAATAAGGCTAAGTGTAAAACTTGTGGAAAATTACTTGTTCATAAATATACTGGAGACGGTAGCGGCACAAGTAGTTTGGTTAGACACATAAAATTACACCCTAGAGATAGGGCTAGATTTTTTCAAATGCAAGCGCAGCAAGAGGGGACAAGTGTGGATTCTCAAGTTAACCCTAGTACAGGTTCAAATCTAGTTCAACTAGGAATTAACACTGTCACCGAAGGTATTTTATATTACGATCCAAATAGGGATCGTGAAGAATTAGCAAAAATGATTACTGTTATGTGCTTGCCTTATACTTTTGCTTCAATCCTAATTGGGTTCATTATATTAGAAGAGTTATTAATCCTACTTATAAAGGTTGACCTCGCACAACAGTTAAGGCCGATATTTATAAATTCAAGCATGAATATGAACAATATTTGCGCTATTTATTTACTCATATACCTAATCGTATTTCTATTATAACTGATATTGGTAGAAGTAATAATGACTGTGATTATCTAACTGTTACAAGTCATTGGATAGATGAGGACTGGACAATGAAAAAACGCATAATTGCATATAGAATAATTAATTCACGTCACAAGGGTAGGTTTCAGTCAAGCAAGACTTCAAATCGGTGATCATAGAGCGGCGATGAGGGAGAGATTGAAAAAATCTGTGCTATTTAGAGACTGGATCCGCGCGGAAAGAAGAAACTTTGGCATTGCAGAATCACAACCGGCGATAGATGAAGCATATGAAGAAATGATAGCAGAACTTTCTGAGGAATCGGCTTCGCCCGGAAGTGGTGATGAACAAGCTTCATTTCCACCACCACCAACACAACATCCTCCCAACCTTGACGGATTTATGAGATTTGTTAGAGATACAATGTAAATTATGATATAACTTGTACATTGGCACATCTTGTTTTAGTTTTTTTTCCTTTTAATAGTGGTATTAGTACCTTGTTGTGCTCATTCCATTTGGGGAAGGAAGACTAAGAAAGATATGCCATTTTGGTCAATATAAATGCTCTTTATCATATCTTTGAATATCTTTTTTCTCAATATTTCTTTGTCTTTACTTCGATATCAATCCTTGAATATATATATATATATATATATATATATATATATATATATATATATATATATATATATAACATACAATATATACTACAATAAAATATATACGAGACTATATATACATATAGTACAACATAAACTACAAGAAAATATATAAGTAATAACATATATACATAAGATACAATATATATAATAGAATATATATACATTATACATAAGAGATATAATATATATATATATATATATATATATATATATATATATACACAATATATACTAATTAGTACAACACAATATACTAATTAGTACTACACAATATATACATTATATACAATATATACTAATTATTACAACACAATATATACATAATATTTATATCCATATATACATAATATACAATATATACTAATCACTACAACACACTATATACATAATATACAATATATACTAATTACTACAACACATTATATACATAATATATATCCATATATACATAATATAATATATATACTAATTACTACAACACAATATATATATATATATATATATATATATATATATATATATATATATATATATATATATACAATATATACTAATTACTACAACACAATATATACTGTACTAATAACTTAGTACATCATATAAAATATATTCTACACTATACTAATGACTACTATACAAGATATTGCCTTGAAAAAAAATACCCGCCAGGCCCAGGATCGTAGTGGGCTTAGGCCCGTGACGGGCCGGTCTCTACCGTGAGGACCACCAGGCTCGGGACTGCCAGGCCCGTCACACGAAGCTCGGGACCGCCAGGCCCAGCCCGTCAAGCCCGTTTAGGCCCGGGCCACTTTACACCCTTAAACTGGACCATGGCTAATAAAAGGCACTTTAGTTAATATGAACTTCTTTCATTTAAGAGACACTTTTCTATAGATGATAATATTCCAATAATTTAAATTTGGGGATTTCTTTTATAGATACAAAATTAGGACAATATTTCCCCGCTTTAATTAGGTTTCTTATTTATAAAAAAGTAGCTACAGTTTTTTTTAAAAAAATACACAAAATTCGGTCAAAACATACAACCTTTATACAATTTATATATTTTTATGTTGTACATAATTTGATCAAACACATAGAACTTGCATACAATTATGTTAGTTGTATGTATTTTTGTCACGACCGAAAACTAATCCGTCGTGATGGCGTATATCATAGTACTTGGCAAGTCGATAGCTCAAACAATTCTAACACTTTATACTTTGAAAGATACTAAACCAGTTTAATTAAAGGAAAACCTTTAAAACGTGATAGGAAATCATAACTCAATACATAATCTCTCCCAAAATCGAGGTGCAAGTACATGAGCATCTACATAAAACACAATCTGGTACACTTTATAGATAGTAACACTGGAAAATAAACTGAAAAATAAGGGAGGAGAGTCAAGGCATACGGACGCCAATCAGCTACCTTGATGATCTCCGAAGGTCTGGTCTCTACAAATCAGCAACCGCCGTGACCGAAAGCACCCGAATCTGCACATGAGGTGCAGGGTGTAGCGTGAGTACAACAAACTCAATAGTAAGAAATGTAACCTCTGGACTGAAAGTAGAGACGAGTTCAACATGGACAGTTAAATATAGAAACGACAGTACAGAAATGTAAGCATATTTTCAAGCTCAACAAATAAAAACTCAATACAAGTAAAATTGATCTGCTCGGAATGATATGAGGGATATGATTTCTCTATATCTACATGCCACTGTACATGTTGTATGTGTTACATTACAATGAAATCCTCATTTACTCACTCTCAGGGTACTCAATCACTCAGTACTGTACGGGACAGGTCTAGCCCAAGGGAGATCCATCCTCAATGTAAACAGTGACTGCAGTCAGTCACTCAGTACTTTATAGGTCCAATCCAGCCCAGGGAACTCCGTCCCAAATATAAATGTATGGGGTAACTCCATGCTCAGAGAACTCCGTCCCAAATTTGAAAATATAGGGCAACTCCATGCTTAGGGAATTTCACCCCAATATAATATCCATTGCGCTTACTGTGGGGGTGCAGACTCTGGAGGGGCTTCTTTATCCCAAACGCTATAATAAGCCAGATTCAGTAATAAATAAATAAAAATAGGTTGCATCATGCAGCCTGATCCCTTAATTATCACTCACAATCATACCATCGACCTCACTCAATCATTAATCTCTCCGGTCTTTCGGACCCACAATGTCATAAAATTTAGCATGTCATGATGATATGTTGTATCAATGGGGGGAAATAGAGACAGAGATATAATATGCAAATGATATATGTGACTGAGTTCACAAATGTAAATTTAAAAAAGAATTCAACAGTAATACGACCTCCATCGGTCCCAAAAATATCGCCACATGGCCTAAGCATGATTTTAACATAAGTCTCAGCTTAATTTCTCTAACACGTGGCGGAGATGTGAGTGTTGGCATGATTATTTGATTATGCAACTCCACAGAAATAATTAAGTTACAATTTCTATAGTGCATGCTCACACTCCTCTCACCTAGCATGTGCATCACCTCCATACCAATCAAATAATATGAAATTCAGCATTTATATCCTCAGAACCAAGTTTAGAAGTGTTACTTATCTCTAGCTGTGCAAATCCCTACTCCAACGAGCCCTTGCCTCGCGAAACGGTCTCCGAATGCCCCGAATCTAGCCACAAAAAGTTCCATACAATCAACACGAGATAAGGAAATCAATTCCATAAGAAAATACTAAGTTATGTATCCCTTTATATCGGAAAAAGTTAGGATTTAAGGTAGAATAGTCTTCAAAAAATTCTCAATAGACTTTTGGACTTGAAAATCGTAGATTGGGCTTGTCTTGTAGTGACCCACCTTAATGGACTTGATCCATAAAATTTACATATCTACAAATGTACCACACTTTAAGGGTTGTTGGGGTAAAGACTTAGACGAGACTTGAAGTACTTAGAAAATATTTTAGTGCATTCGTTTTCTTCTTCACATGGACTTCTTTTCTAACGGGGAAACTATCTTTCTTCGATTATCCACCGAACTTGTATTTTAGAAATAGTTTCAATCTAAAAAGCAATTTCATCCACATAGCACTAGATGGAAGGCAGAAGCGGACCTATGTATAGTGAGGGGTCACCGGACCCCCTTTCTTGACAAAAAATGTAGATCTTCAACCAATTAGATTTAAATAAAAAAGATTTAATCTTAGCTAACAATAGTATCCCAACAATAATGATATCGGCTTTATGACAAATAACTTGTATATTTGTCCAGATGGCAATGAATGTAATCAATACTAATAGTGTTCAATGATCCAAAAAGATAGAATATGAAATTAAATTGTAATAAATAACAATAAATGACATTTAAGCAAATAGAAATGTGTGAGTCACCCGAAAAAGGACGAGATCTATGGATATTCTCTATGACAATGATGAATGATTGATGATACTTTGACCACTTAGGTTATTCTTGGATCCAGTGGAAACGCTAGACAAGAATCTTAGTTAAAACGTTATTTTTGTATGCTTGTAGAAGGACCAGATTCTCTCTTACAAAGACAATGTATTTTTTTATAAATAAATATCTCATATGCCCTATCGTCGTGTCTCTTTCTATTTATAAGAAAATATTCCTAAAAACCTTAATAGTACATGCGCAGAGAATAAATACTAGATTATTCTCTTTTATGTCTTATCTTAAAACAAGCCGTTATAACTCTGTCTGAGATGCTCAACCTCGACTTTGAACTACGATGACTTCACGACAATGATCTTTGTTGACTATTCGACGTCACCCTTAATCGCTTCGAGGGTGCTTCGACTTGGGGTGGATTTTTATGGAGACCTCACTAATAGAACATGGCGGCCGATGAAGGCTATCATGGAGCTGACGTAGCTTGCCTATATCAAAGATATTTTTTGGCCGATACAATTAGTCCCTCTGCTTATCGAGGTCATCCTCGCGGACGGGGTCGATGAATGGGTAGTGTTATTTGTGGTCAATCTTACCGATCTAGCTATATAGGTCGTGATCGTTGCAAAGATCAGGCAACATAGCTTTCTAAGGGCCGCATATTTTGAATAGTTTTAATTTCCCGGGAAGTCTGTTGGAGCCATCTAGTCCAAGAGAAAGAGTAACGTCATGACGTCATATGTCATGATGACATCGTCTCCTAATACGTCGCATCGATTCACGTGTAATCCTTAATTGATTCCGCGGTTTTGATATTTGTGCTAATCATGGCTTGTTGTTTCGATTCTGGTTCCCCCAAGTCTTATAAATAGGGGTGGTTTGTTAATTTTGAAACTTTTCTGAACCCCTTTTACTTTATAAGCAGAGCTGCTGCTTCTTCTTCTTCTTTGCAAAACCCTTTTATCTCTCTGTTGTTTTCTTTTCTCCCCTATCTTTTTCCATAACAATGTGAACCTCCCATTAGATATCCATATGGAAGATCATTCTATCTTTTTAGATGATGTTTATTCTGACCAGGGGAAAGAGGACGAAGCTACCACTGAGGAGGAAACTGTTCCTACAGTGGAGGAGATCGTACCTCGATAACCCGATGCTTAACCCGATTTCCATAAGAGGCTGGAAGTGGTGACAGAGTGGTTTAAATCTATGATGACGTTTGAGCGATTAACCAAATTCAAGGCTGGGCGAGCTCACCTGGCGACGTGGATCTGGTCCCAGCAGGTAACAAAGTGTGGGTCCATCGTCCCGACCTATGTTCCCTTTAGGCATATTCGTTCATTATCGTCTATTCATTTCCTTTGCCATTGTTGATAGAAGAGTTATGCTGCTGCAACTTATTCATGTCACAACTCGCCCCTTATATCTTTAAGGTGGTCATGATGTTGATAAAATTCACTGAATTGGCCTACGTTGACATAATAGTGTGCCATCTGATCCATCTCTTAGCCTCTCATTTCTACCATGTTATGTTGCTAAAACTTCAACACTGCGGGGGAAAATATTTGGTGGTTAGGATGGATGCCAAAGCTAGTCGGCATTTTTTGCTTGATTATTTCTTTGTCAGGATAGAGTTTGTGTGTCCACCCCCGCAGGCTTCCCTGAGTCTTGGAACCCTTCTCGTAAGTGCTTGTATCTGTTTATATATCTTTTTTGTTCTCAATGTTTTCCTTATTGTGGGTTGGTTAATCTGCTTTTCCTTTTCTGCAGCTACTGCTCGACCTCTCTAGATGGTGACCCATATTATCGATTGGGTTAAATAGATTCTTCCTCATACGGCGGGGATACGTGATTATTCGAGTTTCTCTCAGTGATTCAGGCCATCACTTCCCTCGGCAGATAACATATTCCCTATTGTTGATGCCGTGATTTCTTCACTGATGTCTGTTGCCTTTGCTAATTTCTTCCTTTCTCATTTTCTTTTGCTTTGGTAAGGGGGTTATCGAGGAGGTCTATAGCTCCTATGCCCTTGTTCCGGAAGAGGAAGGCCTCTACGCCTCAGTCTCTACCCCTGCCTCGGCTACGACCGCTCCTACCTTCATTCTAATTCCACTCATCGCCATTTCCACCTCCACGACCATTGAGACTTCTGCCATCCTCTATATTCACTCGTTGATGAGGACGATGAGCATTTTCCCAATGACGCGGATCTTCAACCTCGAAAGATGAGGTCTGTGGATGTGGGTGACGGAGTTACTCTGGCCGCTAACTTGGCCAAATGGGACTTTTCATTGCGTGAGACATCGCCGATTTTTTGAGTAATGATGTGGAACCAAGTCTCAAGGCTTCGAGGTCAATGGAAGTTGATGTAGGCTGAATTTAAAAGAGGGGGATTTAAATTGTAGTCTTTTTAAATTTCTAGTCGACTTCTTCTAAGTCCTAGTCAACTAATACGAAGATAGCATGCACAATATTGTTAGTAATTAAATTCAATCAAATGTTAATCTTAACAAACAATAATAAAATATGAAAGCAGTAAGGTAAATAACACTAGGAGTTTTATACCGGTTCGGAACCAATACATATTCTACTCCAGCCTCCTTAGGTTGCAAGGATGTTATATCTTGATCTCTTTGTAATATGAGTTGAGTATAGCTTGTGTAATTTTCAATATTAACCACCAATGTTTACAGGGTTGGTTTTCACTCGCTCACCAACAACAAATAAATGTTGGTTTTAACACGCTCACCAACAACGTAAAAAGTTTGTTTTTACTTGCTCACCAACGACTCTTTGGTTTTCACTTGCTCACCAAAGAAATAAATAATGGCACAACCTTTAAGGACACACTACCTCTCCAATATTTTTTCGTCTCTCTTCACTCTTTTGTGTACACAGTAAATCTATTAAAAGTGAATTATAATGTTTGTTAAGAGTAGAATAAAGAATATGTAGTTGGATAGACAATTATATAGAAGGCTGCTTACTTAGGAATGTCTTCGACTCTTCTTTAAATTGTTGTTATTCTTGCTTCCAATGGTTCTGACTGTTGATCAATATTTGATGTCAATCTTCCTTGATTTCACTCCCTGATTTCTTGCATAATTGGCGTGCATGGTTATTCTCTTGTTGATGTATTCATTGCTCATTCTTGTGCATGACCCTAGGAATTTAGATTGCCTTCACAATTATTGCTATCCGTAGAGAGAGTTTAACTAATTGTGGAACCATGTCCTGATTTGTACTATTTGTTTATCCTAGGATTTTTCCTTCATCTTGTCCTTCTTGAGTCTGGTGTATTCATGTGCAGGAGCTTCCTCATCTCCATGGTTGATTTTCTACAATATCTTTTCCTTGTACAAATCCTTGATTTATGCCATCCAGTTGTATATCACAGTCATATTCGTTCTTGAGCCTCCTTTATTTCTTTTCCTTTTTGAGCACCAAAGATATATTCTTCAATATCTCATATACTGATAACTCTTGTTTACTTCTTTGACTATAGAAAATAGTATCTTTCCATTCATCACTGGCTTCTTTGATTTTTTTTCCTTAACTAGATACATCGTGTAATTACCAATATACTATTTACCAATCTCCTGTCCAATATTTCTCTCATAAGGTAGTGGATCTTCAATATAAAAGATCTCAAGATATCTTTTAACTCCTATTATATGAGAACTATTCCTTTCTTAATCTTGGAAAAATAATCTTTTTCCATAATATAGATTGTACTATATTCATAATATATTTTCTTTCCATAGAAAATATATTCTTCATATTATATTGAAAATACTCTTTTCTTAATCTTGAAAAATATCTCTTTCCATAATATAGATTGTACTATATCCATGATATATTTTCTTTCCAAAAAAATATATTCTTCCTTAATCTTGTAGTATCTTTTCCATGTAATATATTCCTTCCACAAAATAATAGATCTTCTCCGGAGTTCTAGCAACCTTCCTTTCAAGATATTTAAGAACTTTCCTTCCATCATTTTTGTAGAGTCTGTTGGAATAAATCCGACTATAACACCTTAGCCTTCATATCGAATTATTTGGAACTAAAACATAAGCGGAAGGGTACCTGAATCCATTGGTGGAAGCTCCTTAATCCGGCTTGAAGATCACCTTGATCCGGCTTGGAGATTGTCCGGGTTTGGCTTTCCACTTGATGTGCAAGACAAAGGATTTGCTCTCTAATTTCAATGGGAAGAAGAAGAGAATTAGTCTTGCATCAAATGGGAACCATAACCCCCTATTTATAAGCATGTAACCATAGTTACATGTATGTAACCTTAGTTAGCCCATCATTAACTAAGGTTACTCTATATGGGTATCTACACATAAATTAGTCTTACACTTTATATGACAATGTATTGGCCTCCTTAATAATAATGTCCATAAGACCACTAATTTAGGCCAAACCAAAAGATAGCACATAACATATAATTAATCCATATATTGTCCATATGTATATAGTACAAGCCCAAATGTCTAACAATCTCCCACTTGGACGATATACTCATGCATATGTACAAACCTTAGTATTATATGTTACATTATAACTTTATGAGCTCAGTATTGCTATCAAAATAAAATTGTCATGATCAATCCGGTCCATCAATCATATCAACATAGGATCTAAGAGATCTTAGTTATTCTTGCTTCACTAGACCCAACATTGATCACGTATATCAATATAACCAACGACATGGATCAAGTGTAGGTGTGTAGCATGGAAATAACACAAAGTGTGGTCTGAAATAGAATGTCTATTTCCAACTGGTTCACTTTATTGAGATCAATCATAAACCATAAGAGTACATAAAACTTTAAGACTGAATATCTGCAGATAAAACCTTAAAGACTGAATTACTGAATGTACTGGAAAATACATAATTGTATAACACAAACTCCCACTAAAACTCATAATCCTCAACTGATTTGACACCCATGCGAGTAAGGCTGTATCCGGTTCCGGTTCTGGGTCTATTTGGGTAAACGGTTCCGGTTCTGGCGGTTCCTGGTTCTGGCGGTTCCCGGTTCTGGCGGTTCCGGTTCTGGCGGTTCCGGAACCGCGGGTCTGGCGGTTCCCGGCGGTTCCGACCTTTTTTTTTTTAAATTAAATATCTTGTATAATAGTGATTAGTATATTGTAGAATATATTTTTATATGGTGTACTATGTTGTTACTATAGCATATATTGTGTTTGGAAATTAGTATATATTCAAAATAAGTAGTGTATATTTTGTATATAAGTAGTATATGTTGTAGTAATTATATATTATATGTTATATAAATATTTTATATTCAAGGACTGATATAGAAGTAAAGACAAAGAAATATTGAGACAAATATATTCAAGTATATGATAAAAAGCATATTTATTGACCAAAATGGCATATCTTTCTTAGTCTTCCTTCCCCCAATGGAATGAGCACAACATGGTACTAATACCACCATTAAAAGGAAAAAAAACTAAAAGAAGACATGCCAACATACAAGTTACATCATAATTTATGTATTATTTCTAACAAATCTCATAAAACCTTCAAGGTTTGGAGGTGGTTGTGTTGGCGGTGGTGGAAATGAAGCTTGTTCATCACCACTTCCGGGTGAAGATGATTCTTGAGCAAGTTCTGCTAGCATTTCTTCATAGCACTCATCTATTTCGGGTTGAGATTCAGCTAGCCCAAAGTTTCTTCTTTCAGAGCGGATCCAATCTCGCAAGAGCACTGATTTTTCCAAGCTGTCCCGCATCGACGCTCTATGATCTCCTATTTGTAGTCTGGCTTGACTAAATACGCTCTTCGATGCAACAGTTGACGCTTGAATGGACAGAACATCCCGAGCCATCCTTGCAAGAACGGGAAAATGCTTTTCCCTTGTCTTCCACCAATCCAAAAGGTCGAAAGATCCGTCTGGATTATCATTCTCTAGCCCTTGCGAAAAATAAACTTGAAGTTCGTTTAGATGGGAAATATCATCTAAATTCTCACCTTGAGTACCCCTGAACTCCGTCCACGATTTAAGAGCTGTTAAGCCAGCAACTCTTTTAGACGATTGTGACGTGGACGAAGTAGGAGTTGGAATATTAGGCCTAGCATGCTCTAAGGTCTGTTTATAAGCATTATAAACAGTTTGAGCATTCATTGTAATTGATGCTTTCGCATCAGATAGTGTAGCCATTTCTTCTGGTGAAAGATCTAAACATTGATAAATACTAGTATACCAAAAGTTAGGACCTCCTGCTTTCGTAGTAGGGTTTAACAAAGCAGCCACACCAAAAATAGGAGGGATTGGAAAAAAATATTTTTTAAATTTCTTTTTCATTTCAAATATTGCATTTTCATAAATTTCCCCTCCCTCGTTAAAATCAGCAAATAAATTAGCAAGTGCGGCAATATATACTAAGCAGTTTTAAATTGTAGGATAATATTGGCCAGATAAAGCAGTTGTAGCCACACTAAAATGTTCTAAAAAATCTAATAGAATCTTAACGTTATTCCAATCTTGATTAGTTAGCATATCATTATCTTCATCCTCACATTCCCTAGAATTATAAGTAGCGGTTATTGGGTTTCTATATTCGTACGCCACTACTAAGCTTTCATACATGTAGTTCCACCTAGTCGGACAAGGTTTAGGAACCTTTCTTTCTCTAAGGCCACTTTCGTCACATTTTTTATAATATTCTCTAAGTCTACTTCTACGGTTTGAATAAAAAAGCCAATTAAGAGCGAATTTAACTTTTTCAATTTCTATGTTTAAAATTCTCATACCATCTCCAACAATTAAATGATAAATATGGCATATACATCTAACATGGAAAATATTTGTAAAAGCAGGATTAAGTTTTCTAGTTAAAATACCTATTGCAGTTGTGTTGCGACTAGCGTTATCCATGGAAATTGACATTATTCTATCACTAAAACAAAAATATCTACAAACATCATAAACAGTGTAGCAATAAACTTACCTGTGTGCCGTGAATTAATTATTCTATATGCTATAATGCGTTTTTGCATGGTCCAGTCTTCGTCTATCCAATGACTGGTCACGGTTAGATAATCACAATCATTTCCACTTCTACCAATATCAGTTGTAATAGACATACGATTACTTATATGAGTAAATAAATAGCGCAAGTACTGTTCATATTCATGCTTATATTTATAAATGTCGGCCTTAACTGTGGCGCGAGGCCAACCTTTATATGTAGGATTAAATACTCGTCTAATATATTGAATCCAAGCAGGATTAGAAGCAAAAGAATAAGGTAAACACATAACAGTAATCATTTTAGCTAATTCTTCACGATCCTTATTAGGATCGTAGTACAATATACCTCCGGTGACAGTGTTTATTCCTGGTTGAACCATGTTAGAACCAGTACTTTGGTTAATTGTAGTATCAGGACTTGACTTTCCCTCTTGTTCCGCTTTCATTTGAAAATATCTAGCCTTATCGCTAGGATGTATATATATATGTTTAACTAAACTACCTGTTCCGCTACGATCACCGGTATACCTATGAACAAGTTCTTTACCACAAGTTTTGCATTTAGCCCTATCTTTATCTCTTAGTTGAATAAAAAAATGCCAAACTAATGAAGTTTCTGTACGTTTCCGAGGTTGTCTACTAAAAGTGGGAGTTTGTACAGGTGGGTGTTCTGGGTCATTAAGAGCAGGACTAGTAGGTGTATCATCTAAATCTACCGGAGGTTGGGTTTCGTCATCATCATCACCCTCATTTCCCTCTGATATTGGTGCGTTAGGATAAAGCAAATTCATAATATCATCATCTATTCTATCACCGACTGCTATATCATGTAGAAAATTAATATCTCTAAATTGAAAACACGGGTGATCACTATCAAGTATTCCTAAGTTTTCATTAGTATTTCTAGGTTGGCTACTAGTTTGAACTTGTTTATCTTTTCTAGGTCTGGGAGCCGGGGGAGGGGTAGGATTTTGGCTACTACTTTCACCGGATTTAGATGTACCTTTTCCGAACATTTTTTTCAATGAAAATGCCATACTAATTATAATTAAGGAAAATATCAACACACAATAAATATTCTTAGCACGTAAGAGTTGAAACGAGTTTACCGGATTGACGAACAACTTCTTGAAAATTGACAATCGTTGTAATTGAACACTTGAAAACTTCAATTCAACAACTTCACAATGTTTCACGAATTTGCAACAAAAATAAGCACTTGCACAGAAAGATTGAAAGAGAGCTTGAGAGAGATTGAGAGAGATTGAGTAAGATTGATGAATTGGTGAATTAAAATGAAAGAATGAGGGGGTATTTATAGTTGAGAAATGGGAAATTGTGTAATTATATAAAGTTTGGGGTTAAATTAAATTTGAGGGGTCAAATGGCTAAATTTTAAAACTGCCAAACCGCTATTTCTGCAATACCAACGTTCTGATTTTCACAATTTAAAAAAAAATTTGTTTTTTTTTAAATATGGCCGTTGGGAACCGGATAGAACGGAACCGGACCGGTTCCGGCGGTTCTAGACGGTTCCAAACGGTTCCGCCAACGGTCCGAATTTAAAAAAAAAAAAAATTTAATATCGGAACCGTTTGGAACCGTTTGGAACCGTTTAGAACCGCCTGAACCGGTCCGGTTTCGGTTCCGGTTCTGGCGGTTCCGGTTCCACAGTTCTAAAGGGTGGAACCGGCCCGGAACCGCGGAACCGGAACCGTATAACCGGAACCGTTTAGAACCGCGGAACCGCCAGAACCGCGGTTCCGGTCACGGTTCCGGTTCGGAACCGTTACATGGTACAGCCTTACATGCGAGCAATATGCTCATGAAATATATTGGGTGGCAATCCCTTAATAAGCGGATCCGCAATCATGGAGTTTGTACTGATGTGCTCTATGCACAATTGTCCATTTTGTACTCTTTCTTTAACAACCCGAAACTTGACGTCCATATGCTTTGCCTTCGTCAAACTACTGTTATTGTTAGCATAAAGGACTGCTGATCTGTTGTCGCATAATAGCCTGAGTGGCTTTTTAATACTGTCTACTATGCGCAGTCCACTAACAAAATTTCGCAGCCATAATCCCTCATTGGATGCCTCATAACATGCCATGAATTACGCTTCCATGGTGGAAGTGGCCGTAAGAGTTTGCTTGATGCTTCTCCAAGAGATAGCACCGCCAGGAAGCATTTAGATATAGCCTGATGTAGACTTCAGACTATCCTGACATCCAGCAAAATCGGAGTCGGTGTACCCAATGATCTCAAGCTGGTCCAATATGAGACATTTCTAAAATGTACTCCCTTATGTTTCCTTTACCTTTATACCTCATGGAAACAAGTTTACTAAAAAGAGTACTAGTTTCCGCCTTTTCGTTTTGTGCAAAACGTTTTTCAAAGTCCTCAAGGAAAACTTTGGCATTATTTTCTTCAGTCATAGTGCCCCAAAAAGATTCTGGAATTGCACGTTTCATGATCATAAGACTCATGCGATTTGATCGTTCTCACTTCTCCATCTCCTTTTTGTCATCAGAAGAAGATGTATCCTCAAAAGAAGCAGGTTTCTCAATCCGAAGTGCAAGGTCTAGATCCATGCAACCGAGAACTATCATAATGTTTGAATTTTAACTTTAGTATACAGATTCAAAATAGGCAAATCCCATTACAAGATACCTAGCACAACATTGATTTTAGTCTTTGAACAGAAAATCAACTTGTAATTGGTACTCTTGGTATAGTAATCAAATATTGATAATAAACTCCTGTCAAATATCAAGCCTTCCTTTGGGCCGACTTAATATTCACATGGAAAACTTAATAATTGTCACATATTTATTACCACAAGCATGCTCGAATTCCTGCCAAATAACAACCTTTCTTTGGGCCGGTGTTAAACGCATGGAATACTAACATACATAGTCATCTTATATATTAAAATCAATCAATATTCACAAAAGAGGTTACTTTGGTAACATAATGTTTCAGTTGATTAATTCAAAATATGAGATGCAAAATTAATTAGCTCTTTAAGCCATATATTGAATCTCAACCGAAAATTACATGTTTATAATGTAAAATCTGAATATTAAAATCTGAATATTAATGGACAAAACATTAATGTACAATTAATATCTGAAAACTTAAAACGTTTCTTTGATAATGAAAAACGTTTCTTTAATAATTGTACATTATGTCTTCATTAATATGTTAATTATAAAAAACGTTTCAATAAATAATGCAAGACTAATTATGTCTCCATTAATGATAAAACGTTTCTTGAATAATGGAAAAACGTTTCTGTAATTAATGGAAAACCGTTTCTTTAATAATGCAAGATTAACGTTTTAATATTAATCTTGCATTATGACTCCATTAATATCTTAATTAAATAAAAAAACGTTTCAATAATAATGAAAAATGTTTCTATTAATTAATTTTGCATTATGGTTTCATTAATGTCACCAGAAAAACGTTTTTAATAAAAAAAATGTTATCTTTATTAAAAAAACGTTTCTGTCTTAATTGCCAGATAATCAAACGTTTCTGCAAATTTATTCCAGGACCTTTTGCGGCGACGAACGCTGCCACTAAACCCATAGAAGTCGCCGCTAAATGTATTAGTGGCGACTATGTATTGAAACTGGAGTGGCCGTCACTGAAGGTTATTTGTGGCAACATTTGAGATCGCCACTCAACGATAATAAACTTAATGGGGCTTTCAACAAAAGGCTTAATCAAGGAATCATGTTCAACAATCGAAATTAGGCAATTTATTTCAACATTTCAATTCATATGGTGATAACATTGTATCAAAATACTAAAGTTTATCATCAACAAATCATTCATGAAAGCATGCTATATCAAGGTACTAGAATTTCAAAATCAAAATTCTATCTTAATTTAATCATAAAGCTTTACAATATTGAATTCATGAACTTCCAAATGACCCAATACGAAGGAGGCTCTGATACCAATTGTTGGAATAAATCCGACTATAACACTTTAGCCTTCATATCGAATTATTTGGAACTAAAACATAAGCGGAAACCTACCTGAATCCATTGGTGGAAGCTCCTTAATCCGGCTTGAAGATCACCTTGATCCGGCTTGGAGATTGTCCGGGTTTGGCTTTCCACTTGATGTGCAAGACAAAGGATTTGCTCTCTAATTTCAATGGGAAGAAGAAGAGAATTAGTTTTGCATCAAATGGGAACCATAACCCCCTATTTATAAGCATGTAACCATAGTTACATGTATGTAACCTTAGTTAGCCCATCATTAACTAAGGTTACTCTATATGGGTATCTACACATAAATTAGTCTTACACTTTATATGACAATGTATTGGCCTCCTTAATAATAATGTCCATAAGACCACTAATTTAGGCCAAACCAAAAGATAGCACATAACATATAATTAATCCATATATTGTCCATATGTATGTAGTACAAGTCCAAATGTCTAACAGAGTCTTCATATGATATTGTAGTAAACTATTCAATATTGAAAATATGACTTTCAAATATTATCCCTTCCATGACACTTGCAGATTAAATCTCCGAGAATAATCTTCCTTGATAAATACATCATATGATATACTTTTTCCCATATTTTGGATCTTTACCAGTATTTTCTTTCTTGAATAAACATGTGCAAGAATAAGATTACCACAGGTAAATGTTATTTGATTAATAATTATGTTGGTTTGTTATCATCAAAATCAATACATGACACCTTGAACCTAACATAGGTGTGCCTCTTTATTCCGAGGGGATGGAGACCGAAGAGGCGGCTGCTGGCGACCTTGACCTTTTGCGACAAGAGGAGGCTTCAACCTTTCGGACAGTTACAGATACTAATTTTCCTGCCAATAATATGGAAAAAAATATTGTTGAGGAAGGCGACGAGTCAGGTTCCTATGTTGGCGTGGACGACCTGATAATGATTGAAGAGGGACTTACCCAACTTGAGTTGAGGTTAGAGGGGGGTTTGAGGACTACCACGATCCCTATGGATCATAACTTGTTGGTGGACATGAAGGGGTAGTCCTTGAAAAGAATGGAACTTGGGCCTAACTCAACCCCAAAAGCTAGCTTATGAGGTGAGGATTGCCCAAGCCATATAAGGAGACCAAGGACCTCAAATCCCTCCGATGTGGGACAACTCAACACCCCCCTCACGCCCAGATCTCTGGAGCGTGGACAACATAAATGGGGGCCCAACATCGGTAACAATAATTGGGATGTGCCTGGCTCTGATACCATGAAAAGAAAGGACCTTGGGCCTAACTCAACCCCAAAATCTAGTTTATGAGGTGATGATTGCCCAAGCGATATAAGGAGACCAAGGACCTCAAATCCGTCTGATATGAGACAACTCAATAGTCCCTGCCCTCGATCCTCTCTGTTCCGATGTTGAGGGTGAGACCCTTAAGGAGATAAATGATGATGATGTGTGGAGGAACATCGATGGCGTCGTTTGTTATACGAACTTTTTCCCAATTTTTTTAGAGCATTCTATGAGTTCTAACCTTCTATTTTTTGTTTTGCAGACGATGATTTAGAAGTGAGAGTGCCCGGTGAGAGAAAAGACACAAAGAAAAATTCGCGAAACTAGAAAATAAATACATTGAGTATCGCAACAAGTATCGGGATCTTTGCATTCGGTTTACGAGGGTAGTGATATGCGGGCCCTGAGTGAAGATTTGAAGAAGAGGAACGAAGAGTTGGTGAAGGTTATAGAGAAGTGCAGCATCCTCAGGGGGACTAAGAATATCCCAAGAGTTTATGGTATTTTCAGGATGCCTCTTCAAAAGATTATGTATCCCTTTATATATATGTGAGTTAGGTTGTAATTAAGAATTTTCTTATTGAACCCCATTATCCATTCTCCTTGTGCATTATAAATAGTCTGCCAATTCCTCTATGAGGATTATCATTTTGGAAAGCACCATCAATATTAAGATTAAAAGAATTTTGGCACAAAAGATGTCATTTAACAAGGACTGCAGTGTTGTTTGATGTGTTTTGCCTATGGGAGAAGCAGTAAACTTGTATTCCAAAACTCGCATAAAAACAAAGTCTAACGAAAGATTATTATTCAAGTTATGGAATTTGTTATTATTGGGACCGTGTGTATCCTCACCCCAACCCCGTATTAGTATGATATTGTCCGCTTTGGGCCAAGCCCTCACAGATTTGTTTTTGGGCATCTCCCAAAAGGCCTCATACTGATGGGGTTGGGTAACCATATATATTGGTTTCTTTTTCTCTTTTCTTCCGGTGTGGGATCTTTGTTTGCATCCCAACAAACCTCCCCTCAAACAAACGACCACACAATCCCGTGACCTCCCCTCCAGCGCATATCCATTTTCGATCTGCCACCCATCTTGCATCGCCGCAACTACCGCGGGACCGCCGCCTGACCATCTGTTTCTGTCGGGAAGACTTTCGACACAGGGCATTTCCGCAGACATCTTACCCCGCTAGCCCGGAGATCACCACTGGTCCAGTTTGGCATACCGTCGAGAACTCCGCACGCATCGGTCTGCTACTCCGCCCTCCGAACCTGGGCTCTGATACCACTTATTGGGACCGCATGTATCCTCACCCCAACCCCGCATTAGTATGATATGTCCGCTTTGGGCCAAACCCTCACGGATTTGTTTTTGCATCTCCCAAAAGGCCACATACAAATGGGGTTGGGTAACCATATATATATATTGGTTTCTTTTTCTCTTTTCTTCCGGTGTGGGATCTTTGTTTGCATCCCAACAGTTATTATTCCTATCCGTCTAGAGGCTCCAAATTGCAAACAAAAGAAATTCTTTCATAGATTAGGATGCTACAGCTGATAATTAATATTTTTTATAATAATTAGCAAGTGGTTAGTGGAAGAGTTAAAAGATGAAGGATGATGCCAATGTTATTCTGAAAGTTAGAGGCTATAGGGTATTGTAGGAAAATATGGCTATTGGATTTCTCATAATGTTTGTAGATTTGACAAGTAACTTTTACGTAAATGTCAATCCTACTGGGAAGATGATCGTGAAGGCATTGCCGGAGGAAGAAGTGCTTAATTATTGAAATTGTGCTTAGGCCCCAAATCCACTAACTTGCATTGCGAATTCGATGAAAGTGTAGATTGAGCTTGTGGGAAAATTACCATTGGCATTTGGGGACCAATAGAGGCTGTTGCGACTGTTATGATAATTTGCACAATTGACTATATGGATTTATTGGAGAGTGGCACTAGGAAGGTCAAAGGATAAGTAAGATAAGGTACTTTCACCTATATGGGTCAAGATCCATCTTTAGTCGGGATGGTATTAATAAAACATTCGCAAAATGCCATGTGTTGAAGTAATCTAATTATCAGTAAAGGCCGCGGTCGAAGAGTCATCAAGACTGAAGTCGAGGAGTTGTCATCGAAGCCGAGGTCGAGCGCCCTTAATAGAGATAAGGGTGCAAAGTGGCCCGGGCCTGAACCGGACCGGACCTGCGGGCATGGCGGTCCAGGCGGGCCGGTTCTGGTGGTCCGGGGCCTCGTGTTACATGTAGGCCCGTGACGGGCCTGGGCCGGTCCTGGAGGGCCTGGCAGGCCTAAACGGGCCCAACGGCTATTTTTCAAAATTTTAAAGAAAAATTGTAATGGCCATATTTAAAATATACCGTTTGGGCTGAAAATATGGCCGTTTAGAAGTTTATAAAATGGTCATTTGGCCCCCAAACTTTAGTTTAACCCCAAACTTTATATAATTACACTTTTTCTCATTTCTCAACTATAAATACCCCTTCATTCTTTCATTTTTATTCTCCAATTCATCAATATCTCTCAATCTCTCTCAATCTTTCTACTACAATTGCTTAATTTATTGTTGAAAATTCGTGAAAAATTGTGAAGTTGTTGAATTAAAGTTTTCAAGTGTTCAACGATTCTCAATTTTCAAGAAGTTGTTCGGCAATCCGGTAAACTCGTTTCAACTCTTACGTTTTAATAATATATTTTTGTGTGGTTTAGTTTGCATAATTATAATTAATATGGCATTTTCTTTGAAAAAAATGTTCGGTAAAGGAAAAGCGGTGAAAGTAGTGGCCATAATACTACCCTTCCCCCGGCTCCCCGACCAAAAGATAAGCAAGTTGAAAGTAGTCGCCAACCTAGACGTCCTCCTCCTCCTACCGTAATGCTTGATAGTGATCACCCTTGTTTTCAATTTACCGACAGTGAATTTCTACATAATGTTGCAGTAGGTGATAGATTAGATGATGAAATTATGAATGCTCTTTATCCTAATGAACCTATCTTAGAGGAAAATGAGGATGATGATGATGAAACTCAAGCACCAGATTTAGATGATACACATACTAGTCCTGTTCATAACTCAAGTAATGCACCGGCCGACCCACCTGTAGAAACTCCAACTTTTAATAGACAACCTGCTAAACATCAAGAAACATCATTAGTTTGGAATTTTTTTACTCAAGTAAGAGAACTAAATAAGGCTAAGTGTAAAACTTGTGGGAAATTAACGGTTCATAAATTTACTGGAGACTGTAGCGGTACAGGTAGTTTGACTAGGCACATAAAAACACATCCTACAAATAGGGCTAAATTTTTTCAAATGCAAGCGCAGCAAGAGGGGACAAGTGTAGATTCTGCGGTTAACCCTAGTACAGGTTCAAATCTAGTTCAATATTGCCACCGGAGGTATTTTATATTACGATCCAAATAGAGATCGTGAAGAATTAGCAAAGATGATTATTGTTATGTGCTTACCTTATACTTTTGCTTCTAATCCTAATTGGGTTCATTATATTAAAAGAGTTTTTAATTCTACTTATAAAGACTGGCCTCGCGCAACAGTTAAGGCCGATATTTATAAATTCAAACATGAATATGAACATTATTTGCGCTATTTATTTACTCATATACCTAATCGGATTTCTATTACTACTGATATTGGTAGAATTGCTAATGATTATGATTATCTAACTGTTACAAGTTATTGGATAGATGAGGTCTGGACAATACAATAATGTATAATTGCGTATAGAATAATTAATTCACGTCACATAGGTAAGTTTATAGCTAACACTGTTTCAGATATTTGTAGATATTTTTGCTTTAGCGATAAAATAATGACAATTTCTATGGATAATGCTTCTAGTGACACTAGTGTTATAGGCATGCTTACAAAACACTAAATCCTGCATTTACTAATATTTTCCATGTTAGATGTATTTGTCATATTTCTCATTTAATTGTCGGTGATGGTATGCGAATTTTAAACATAGAAATTGAAAAGGTTATAATGGCTCTTAATTGGATTTTTTATTCAAACCATAGAACTAGACTTAGAGAGTATTTTAAAAAATATGATGAATATGGCCTTAGAGAAAGAAAGGTTCCTAAACCTTGCCCGACTAGATGGAATTGTATGTACGAAAGTTTAGTAGTTGCATATGAATATAGAAACCCAATTAATGCAACGTTTAATTCTCTGGTAGGTGGTGAGGATGATGATGAAATGCTTACTACCCAAGATTGGACGAATGTTAAAATTTTTTAGATTTATTAGAACATTTTCAAGTTGCTACAAATGCATTTTCTGGGCAATATTATCCTACTATTGCAAACTGTTTAGTTTATATTGCCGCAGTAGCTGATTTATTTGTTGAATTTGGTGAGGGTGGGGATATTTATGAACTTGCTATAAATGAAATGAAACAAAAATTTTAAAAATATTTTTTCCCTATCCCTCCTATTTTTAGTGTTGATGCAATGTTAATGAAATTGGGAGGTCCTCATTTTTGGTATTCAAATATTTATAAGTCGTTAGATATTTCAAACGAGGAAGTTGCTACACTTGCAGATGCAAAAGCATCAATTAAAATTAATGCTCAAACAGTTTATAATGCATATCAACTTGCCTTAGAGCATGCTAGGCCAAATATTCCAACCCCTACATCGTCTAGCTCACAATCTTCTAAAATAGATGCGGGCTTAACAGCTCTTACATCTTGGACGGAGTTCGGGGGTTCTCAAGGTGATAATTATGATGAAACTTCACATCTAAATGAGCTTCAATTTTACTTGTCTCAAGGACTTGAAAAGGAGAATCCAGACGACTCTTTTGATCTTTTGGAATGGTGGAAGTCAAGGGAAAAATATTTTCCGGTTCTTGCAAGGATGGCTCGGGATATTTTATCAATTCAAGCTTCAACTGTTGCATCGGAGAGCGCATTCAGTCAAGCAAGACTGAAAATAGGTGATCATAGAGCGGCGATTAGGGAGCTTGGAAAAATTTGTCCTTTTTAGAGATTGGATCCGCGCGGAAAGAAGAAACTTTAGAATTGCAGAATCACAACCGGCGATAGATGAAGCTTATGAAGAAATGATAGCGGAACTTTCGGAGGATTCGGCTTCGCCAGGAAGTGGTGATGGCAAGCTTCGTTTCCACCACCACCAACACAACTTCCTCCCAACGTTGACGGATTTACGAGATTTGTGAGAGATACAATGTAGATTATGATGTAACATGTACTTTGGCACATCTTCTTTTAGTTTTTTTTCTTTTAATGGTGGTATTAGTACGTTGTTGTGCTCATTCCATTGGGGAAAGGAAGACTAAGAAAGATATGCCATTTTGGGTAATAAAAATTAAAGGACATACCGTTGAATATCTTTTTCTCAATATTTCTTTGTCTTTACTTCGAATTATTTATAAGCTACAATATATATATATATATATATATATATATATATATATATATATATATATATATATATATATATATATATATATATATACATATAATATACAATATATACTACAAGAAAATATATAAGTAGTAACATATATACATAAGATACAACATATATATATATATATAAGAGAATAAATATACATTATACATAAGAGATAAAATATATATACTACAACAAAATATATAACTATATAAGTTATAATATATATACATAAGATACAATATATATACACATATCATACAAGAAAATATATAAGGATATACATAATATAAAATATATACTAATTAATACAATACAATATACAATAATATATATATATTATATACTATACTAATAACTAGTATACTATATAAATATATTCTATACTAGTATATTATATACTATACTAATAACTACTATACAAGATATTGCCTTAAAAAAATACAAAAAAAGCCCACCAGGCCCGCCAGGCCCACCAAGCCCGGCCCGCTAAGCACAGGACCACATGGGCTTAGGCCCGTCACGGGCTGGTCTCACCCATTGAGCCCACGAAGACCGGGATCGCCAGAGCCCGAGACCCGAAGCCCGGCCCATGAAGCCCGTTTAGGCCCGGGCCACTTTGCACCCTAAAATAGAGCTATAACGACTAGTTCCAAGATAGGACATAAAAGAGAATGTTCTAGTGAATATTCTCTGTACTTGTGCTATTAAAGTTTTCAGGAACATGTCCCCTATAAAAAGTAAGAGACAGAATGATAAGGAACATGTGATATTCATTTATCAAAATGCACTTTGACTTTTAAGAGAGAATCAGATTTCATTGCAAGCATACAAACATCACATTTTTACTAAGATTCTTGTTTACACTTTTCCACCAGATACGAGAATAACTCGAATATTCAAAGGATTGTCTATCACTCATCATTATTAGAAAAAACATTCACTATTTCCATAATTTAATAGGTGAATAATTCATTCTATTTACTTAAATTTCATTTATTACTATTCTTTAATGTTTAATGCTACATTGTTGCCTTTGATTTCTTGAGTATTAATTGTATGTTGCCGCTGCTATCAAAATATACCTACATAGCATTTATTGCGCTTTTGATAAATCCATGTTATGGGACAAGTGATATTCATTTGTAAAAATACACTTTAACTTTAGAGAGAGAAACACATTTTGTTTTAAGCATACAAACATCACCAGATCCGAGAATAACTCGGATATTCAAAGAATTGTCTATCACTCATCATTTTCAGTAAGATGATTCATTATTTCTATCCTTTCTGGGGTGACTTGTTCATTCTATTTATTTAAATGACATTTACTGCTATTCATAAATATTTACTGCTACATTATTGCTTTTGATTTCTTGAATATTGATTGTATATTTCCGTTGCAATCAAAATATACCTACGTAGCATTTATTCCTCTACATCTACTATTAACGAAAGTCACTAACATCTAAAACTTGAGATCTCTTTTCTTTATGCATACAAAACCTAAATGACAGGTAAACAGGGAAAAAGAACAAAAATAAAAAGTGACTTCACAACTAACCTCATGAATGTTATCAACGAAAGCTGCAAAATAGTAAGCAAAGACGTGACACCCAACGTGCCCCCTAGGCGAGATAGGTCATCTCCCCCACGTTGTAGTATAGCAAAATCCAGCAGGAAAGAGGCCTCTACGTCTGTAGAAGAAGGGACAACCCCAGCGGTGAAAAAACTCCTTGAAGCATGGCTGACCAACACGCTATCAAGCATTTTTAATTAACTTTCTCCAAGTATGACAGTAGAAACTGCAAGAACTGCTTGATACAAAAAATAGACGAGCAGTGCAGCCGACCAAACCCTTCAACTACATGTATAACTCATAATATTACTAACAGAGCAGGTGACAGTGCCTTTGCTTTCATTCTAAAGAAGCTGGAATAAATGGAGAATAATAACAAAGCACTCTAAGACCAGAAGAAAGAACACCAAGAAATAGCTTACAAGATAATAGCACTCCTAAGTTGCTGCTAAAAAGGGACGCCGACAGGTTCATAAAGCAGTCATACATCGATGATGCAACCCTACATGCCATATCAAAGACCTTCAAAATACCGCTCTACCTCAATATATATGATAGAATGACCAATCCTGAGGATCATGTGACCCACTACGTCACCACCTTGAAAGGAAATGATGTCCCATGGAACAAATGTCCTCTATTTTGCTAAAGATTTTTAGCAAAACCCTTATGAGAAGGGCATTAACATGGTATTCACAACTACCATACCACTCAATCGAAACTTTCAAGAAAATGGCCGATAAGTTGGTAACTGTGCATGATGGAGCCAAGAACGTCGAAGCAACATATCCCCATTAAACAGTCCTTGGGAGAAGGATTAAGGGACTTTCTCGCCCGGTTGGATAGAGTAAGGATGATTCTTCCGAGTGTACCCGAAGGGATGGAGACTACAGCTTTCTAAAATGGGTTGAGTAGAGATAGTTCAAGAGCAACTATAAAACCGGTGAGTCGATTGATGAAGTATCCTCCAACCACTTGGGACGAAGTCCATAATGCTTACTCCAGCAGACGAGTACAACCTCAATGGACCAACTTACTGGCTAATCTCAGTACAAGACAAATCCTGAAAAGAACAAAGAGACAATAGTAGAAGAAATTACCCGGTTTCGTAAAGGAACAAAACTAGCCATACACTAGGTGGCCGATGTGCCTCCCTTCCCCCCTCCCCTGCTATGGAAAAAGTCTAGACTAGCCAAGGACAAGATCTCACCGGAACAAAAGAGGTATACCCCCATTATCTGCTCATAATTTTTGTATGTCACCTATAGAAATAGTCTATGCTTTTGAGAAACTCGGAACAAAGGTGAAATGGCTGTCGACGATGAGATCAGACCCGAACACCAAAATATCCGATGCCCTCCATGAGTTCCACTAGGAACGCGGGCATAAAGAAGAAGATTGCATCGTCCTCAGACAAGAAGTCATAAACATGTTGCGACAAGGGCACCTCAAAGAGTTATTAAGAAATAAGGGGAGAACCAACTTCGCGAGAGGACGTGAACATTAAGGCCCGCCAAAGCCACCATCGCCAGCTCATACTATCAATATGATCATTGGTGGTGGCGATGATGCCTCTATTAACGGTGTGAAGTTCACCATCACTCATAAGCTCAAGTGGTCTATCACCCAGGAATGATACGACATACTCGAAGAAAGTATCATCTTTGACAAGTCGGATGGTGACATTTTGACTTTTCCTCATAATTATGCTCTCGGTATTACTTTATGCATTTAAGTTCTTACGTAATCTTTTATTTAGCTGTTTAGTTTAACTTAATTAGGTCTTTTTGATAACTCGGTTTAACTCAGCATTAATTAGTCCTTTAGTTTAGGTTTTTGTTTTGTGAAGTAGTTTAATTGCTTTCTTATTGTCTGTCATAAATTGCCCAATCTAGTTTAATCTATTTTTGTCGTTTGGGCTCTGAATCCATTTCAGAATTCATTCTAAGGTATTCGAATTGATTTTTTGAGCCTAGGAATGGTTTAACCATCGGGTAATTTGACCCATGACTCATTTGATTTCTTGGATGTAATTAACATGGGTTTAAGAGGTAGTTTGGGAAAATTAGCTTAGAGAATCTTTGGAAACTGATTGAGGAAGCTTCTAGGAAGATGGGGTGGGGACTAAATTGAAGTTCTAAAATTTAAACTAATGGTACCTAAGCTAAAATGAAAATATCGAAAGGTTCTAAGTGCAAAATTGATTTCTTTTAGGCAGTCCTAATAGCTTTCCTATAAAGGCACCTTTACTTTACATTCAAGTCATAGTTTAGAGATAAAAAATCCTGCAAAACTAAAATGGATTAAAGGCTTGAAAAACTATGAATTAACATTTAGATTCTTTATATTTCTCTGTGAAAAACAGCTCAAATCATGCCTAGTCTAGTTTTCCTGATCATTTTTATTAGCTAGATTTCTTGAAGCATTTCAAATCCCTGCACCTGGCTGAAAAACGGTCTGAATTTGGGGGTTTAAGAGCTTGGTTTGAAGCTGTTTGGTTTTCTGGGTTACTGTTCCATTGAATCTGGTTGTTGATTTGCTGCTGTTGTTTTACTAAATCCTCATGTCTCCTTGTTTCCTCTTGTTTCCCATGTATCATTCCTTTCTTTGACATGTGAAATGGGAGAACCATAATTATGTGGTTGAGTTGCAAGTTGTGTGAATGTAATGGCTCACATTACTAAAAATCAACTCAGATTTTTCATAATTAGTCTTCTAGTTATATTTGATCCTTTCTGTTTAATTCTAAGCCTGATTTATAATTTTGGATGCACTATGGTTTTAGCCCTTGAATTCGAATTAGATGGTGTATGAATGGACGGTTAAAGACATGGCAAGGAAGGATCCAGTTTATTTGCTTTGTTTTTGTTAAAATTTTCGTTTGATTTCTGCTGAAATTTGGTTCTGCTGTAGCATTGATTTACATTTGAGTTTGTTAAATTGTCGAATAGTGATCTGTGAATTCATGCTGACTTATTTGTATGATGCTTGGAAAATATACTCAATTTAGAGGTTAAAGTTCATATTACTAGTGGTTTACTGGGTTAATTCTATAGGATCTTCATCTGTTAATCACACATATGGAACAAGGTTTTAAGTAGCTTGGAATTGTCTGTTAAAACTAGTATAAAACTGAGTCAGGCATGATTACCAAATGATTGCTTAATTTTGAGTTGTTTTATTCAGAATGTTTATCTATGCATTCCATGTTGGAACAATTAAAATTTGGAAGCTAATTGGTAATTTATTCGTATATTTAGTCTCAGTTGTTAAACATATAGTTGAGTTTGGGCAATTGTTAAAAGGGGTGTTATGGTTTAAGGGTGCTTCGTTTTTCAACTTGAATGCTTGTTTCTTTTTTGCCAATGAAGAGACTCGATCTCGAGTCTTATCTTTGTGATTATGGTGTCCTCAGAGTTGAGCTCCCTTTTTGGTCATAGTTTAAATCCTTGTGAAACTAGAAATCTAGCGGCTTTGCAGATTTGATAAGCTATTGGGCTTTACTTCTGGCCCAAGCTTTGAAATGGACTAGATTTTGTTTCTTGGTAGTCCGTTCCCCTAAATGAAATAAGTTCGGGTTCTAGTTTAGATTGATTTAAATTCCCTTAAATAATTCTTAATTAATTAGTTAGGCCTTTTAAAATGGTAGATTGGAAGTGTGCCATATTAAATAAACTATAGTTTGTGGCCCACCAAACTTGGTTTGAACTTCCCCTTTAGAACTGGAATTAAGGTGTGCCGTGCCAAAAAAAATCTAAAAATGCATGGCCCTCATTTAATTAATATTTTTATCCTTAGAAATCGAGGCACTCCATTTAACAAATTTTCCATGGCCCTCGCAAAGTTGAAAAATACGTTGCTTTAGGCGCGTAATTTAAAATTACCTTCCGAATATTGGGTGTGAATTTCACGTGACCAAATCCAAATCATAACAACGTTAAATAAAATGTGTCCCAGACTGCGGGTGCATTTCATGTGGCGCGGTACAAAGACGTATTTTAGATGACGTTGAAATCTTCCTTAAAATAATTAAAATCGGTATTAAAGTTAAAAAGCACATAGGTTCAAAAGTGTTCTAAAATTAGCTAATTAGGCTAATAATTACAGTTGAGTGACCGTGCTAGAATTATGAAACCCGAAAATGCCTAACACCTTCTCCCGGTTAACAGAATTCCTTTCTAGGATTTTTGTGTTCGCAGACTGTAAAACAGTGTCAATATTTCCTCTATTCGGGATTTGAACCGGTGACTTGGGGAACAATAAAATCATCCCAAGTGGCCACCCTGAATCATTAGATAAATAAATCATGTTTCGATTGTCACATTAAGTTGGAAAATACTCCCTTATACGCCCTTCCAGGGGTGTAGGAAAAAGGAGGTGTGACACTAGGCATCCAAAAAGAAGTCGCCATACACAAATTAAATGTCCACCCATTCTACCCCCAGTGATACATGTTAGGCACAAATTCAATTCCACTATCAGTGAGGCAGTTCGTGAAGAAGTGGAAAAACTATCAAAAAAACGGCTCCATCAGGGAATAGAAGTACCCTAAGCGCACCACCAACATATTGATGGTAAAAAGAAAGGGGAATTGTAGATACACATGGATTTTATGGATTTGAATAAGGCATATCCGAGGGACTCGTTCCCATTACCCCACATCCATCAACTCATCAACGCAATAACCGTACACGAGATATTGAGTTTCTTGGATTCTTATTTAGGCTATAACCAAATTCTTATGGAAGAAGAAGACCAAGAGAAAATGATGTTCATCACCTACCAAGGAACGTACTTCTATAGGATCATGCCGTTTGGGCTAAAGAATGCGGGAGCTACATATCAAAGATTGTTAACAAAGATGTTCAAAGACCAGCTCGGTAAGACCATTAATGTATACATAAATAACATGTTGGTTAAGTTCAAAAAGGCATAAAATCACATCGAGCATTTGAATGAAACTTTCGACATACTAAGAGGTTATAAAATAAAGCTTAACCGGGAAAAAAATTTCATTTGGTGTAACCTCGGGAAAATTCTTGGGTTTTTTGGTATCACAACGAGGGATCGTGGCCAACCCAAAACAAATCAGAGCTATCAAGGGGAAACTAGGACTCTTAACCACCAAAACGCAAGCCAAAAGCTGATTGATCAAACCACCATCCAATCGAGATTCATATCGTGGTCATCAGATATGTGTCATAAAATTTTTTAGAGTCCTCAGAAAGGAAAACGACCTTGAATGGACTCCCAAGTACATTTAGGCTATGTGAGAACTGAAGGAATACCTGTCATCACCATCCTTTTTTTCAAAACCTAAACTTGGAAAGAAACTACTCGCCTATCTAGCCATTTTTGAGGTAGCAGTAAGCGCAGTCTTGATCCGCCAAAATAAAGGTACACAATATCCTATTTATTACATTAGCAAAACATTCGTCGATGCTGAGATGAGGTACCCACACCTTGAAAAATTGGCTCTGGGCTTGGTCATAGCTTCACGAAAGCTTAGACCTTATTTCCAATGCCATCCCATCTCGGTCGTCACCCTTCCCCCTGAGGAGCATTTTGCATAAACCCGAGATGTCGGGGAAGCGGGCTAAATGGGCCATCTAGCTGAGCGAGCCGATATCACATATCAGCCGTGCACAGTGATAAAGTCGCAAGTGCTTGCCAATTTTGTCGCCTACTTTAGTGTAAAAATAATGCCTAAAGTCAAAAGGGAAGTCTTCCAAGCTTCCCTCCAAACACAAGACCTCATCCATAAACACTGATGGCTCATCCAATGCATCAGAATCTGGATTAGGACTCGTACTCAAGGTCCCTAGAGGCGAAGTAATTATCCAATCCATAAGGTGCCCGTATATGACTAACAATGAGGCCGAGTATGAGGACATAGTTACAAGATTGAGGATAGCACTCAAGAATGGGGCGAAACGGTTGAAACTCCCTTGTAATTTGTAGCTTGTAGTCAATCAAGCCATAGAGACTTTCCAAATCAAGGAAAAAAGGTTGTAACAATTCCAGGCCAACATCTTCAAGCATTGCTTGAGCTCAACGAATTCCAACTCGATCAGATCTCATGGGTGCAGAATGCCGAAATAGATGACCTTACTAAATCGGCCGCAGCTATTGAAAGTATCACGACAGGAGATCAAAGTGTAGTCCATCTCCTCAACTCATCACTAGACCAAATCGAGGTAAAAATCATAAACTTATATTGGGACTGGCACAGTCATATCATCACATATTTGTAAGACGAAAAACTCCTAGGCAATAAAAAAAGAAGCCAAGAAACTAAGAATACAAGCGGCCAAATATAGTTTTCTTCATAAATACATATACAAGAGAACTTACTGTGGCCTTCTAGCAAAATGTTTGGGCTCGAACCGAACCTAGCGCATCCTCAAAGAAGTCCATGAATGCCATTATGATACTCACTCTGCCAATCAAGCACTGGTCAGATGACTTATATGGCCAGGATACTATCTGGCCCACTATGGAAAGGATGCCGCAAACTTCATAAGGAAATGAGAACAATGGAAAAATTATGCCCTAATGATTCACAAAGCAAGCGAACACATCCACTCAGTAACCTCTCTTTGTCATTCATCAAATTGGGGTTGGACATTATGGCCCCCTCCCAGTAGGGCGAGGTAATATACGATTACTTTTTGTTTTGACTGACTATTTCTCTAAATGGGCAGAAGAAGGAGCATTCTCCCAAATAGGGGAACATGATTTAATCAACTATATATGGAGAAACCCCATATGTCGATTCGGCCCACCCAAGGAAATTAGTTGTGACAACAGAACCTAGTTAACAGGAAAGAAAACTGCCGAGTTCTTTGAGAAATGGCATATCAAGAGGATACTCTCAACCCATTTTATACGGGCAAAATCGGAAAGCCCGATTCCATGGTCATTATTTCTTTCCCATAGCTTTGTCTCGAAAGGCCTCGAAGGCCCGAGGGCACATTTCGAGGTTTCTACCTTGAAGGGTTCTTTATACCCGACCTCGGGGCAGCACAAGTCGACGGTTCTCATGGGTAAACGGGAATTTCCCTAGGCACGTGGATCAAGCTGACAACATCTAACAACATCAATCTATACTAGACTGCTAAGTAGCTTTACCGGCTACATTTCTTTGTAAAAAATGTATTTGTACTATGTTGAGATTCCCTCTCATATATAGAGGGGACCTTTGTGATTTTGTAGGAAAAACAAGAATACTACAAACAATATTGAATATGAGAACATTCTCTACTCTCTAAACTTAAATACATTCTCCTTTTGTTCTATTACTTACTTTCATTTATTGCTTATATTTATTGTATTCTATTAATTGCTCTCATTTATTGCTCATTACTGAACATAAAGAGCCTTCATCAAATCTTTCAAAATGGTTAGTCCTTTACCGGCTGTCCATAACTTAGTGTCAGGATCAAACCCGAGGCCCCGTATACTATGTTTGAGGCCCCGATTCTCAGCGACTCAGTTTGCTTAAACATACCATTTTGACTGTTTATCTTATTTTCTAGTCTCACACTTAGCATCTATTTCCTAATAACTAGCATAATAATAGATTACATATTTTTAGAACCACAAAATCAAATCTAATTGCAATTACCATTTTCAAGGTAAATAGTTTGGCGCCCACCGTGGGGATAAAAATAATAGTGATTTTTTTCTTGTTGGTTTACTACATAATGCAAGTTATCTTTCACACTTATTCTTGTCCAAGAATCTTTGATTTCAGGTCAAAATGTCTAACCAAGTAAACACATGTGAAAAAAGCAGTCGTGAGGACCATGGAGAGAATGGTGTAGCTGTTCCAGGTACTGGCGTACCACCACAAAACCCAGAGAGTACGCCAAAGTCGATCCCCGGGAGTACGGTCTCATACAATGCCTAACAAGTTGACATCAGTACACATATTAACGGGAATACACACCAAGAAAGTCAAAAAAAACTTGGGAAAATCCCACTTGAGAAGAAATAAAGGTAGATAGGAGAAACATAGCGAAAAAACCTCAGCACATTGTTCATATGATCATTGGGGTGGGGGGAAAATCCCGAAGGACAAACAGGTGAAAGTGTATGCTGCAACGGAAGGGTCAATTTGGGGGCGCATGTCCGAAGACATCCTTGCATTTAGCGGTGAAGATTTCAAGACCTCGACTCAACCACATAAGGATGCATTGGTAATTTCTTTTCTCTTGAATAACATTAAATTAAATGTGTACTCATAGATCCAATTAGCACGACCAACGTAATCAGGTCGAAGGTGGCATAGTAACTTGGACTACTCGATCATATTATACCTACCTCCCGTGTCCTAAACCGCATTAACATGGCCGGCAAAGCTACGAAGGGGGAGATCACCCTTCCAGTAAATGTGTCTGAGGTAGTTCAGGATGCCAAATTCCATGTTATTGATGGTGATATGAGGTACAACCCATTGCTTGATAGGCCACAGATACACAACATGAGGGCAGTACCGTCAACTATGTATGAAATTATGAATTTTCCAATGAAGGACGATAAAAAAACAATATATGGAAAATAGCATACAACAAAAGGAATGTTCGCAGTCCACAGGGAAATGTCGGATTCTATACACTCTATATCGGAAGTGCCAGGAGGCAAACATACCCTCGAGTATGATCAAGAAGATGTCCTCACTCCTTGAACCTTCGTTGCCCCTAAGAATTGAACGCAACAACGTTGACTATTGAATAACCAGAGCAAGCTGTTTTGATCGAACATCTCCCAGATCGGAAGGTATAGCTGGAAACTATACTAACCTCTGAACTCAGGAAAAAACTCATTTAATTTCTTATAACTAACATCGATTTCTTCGCTTTGTCCCACTTAGATATGACAGGGATCCCACCATAAATAAGGTTACCCATCGACTAAGTGTCGACCCTAGATCCAAACTGGTGAAGCAAAAAAGAAGACCCCGGTCTGAAGTAAAACACGCATTCATCAAGGACGAGGTAACAAAACTCCTCAAAATAAGGACTATCATCGAGTTAAAGTATCCTGAATGGATAGCCAATGTGGTGGTAGTTCCCGAAAAGGTAAATAAGTTAAGAATGTGTGTAGATAACAAAGACTTAAATAAAGTGTTCCCCATGGATTGATTTCCATTACCTAATATTTATCTTTCGATCGATGCCATCGCCGGACATAAGACCCTCACTTTTCTTGATGCCTAATCGGGATATAATCAAATTCAGATGAACTGTAGGAATAGGTAAAAGATTTCGTTCAACACGAAGTACGGTACATACTGTTACAATGTAACGCCCTTCGGGCTAAAAAATGCGGGAGCCACGTACCAGCACCTAATTAATAAAATGTTCGAACATCAAATAGGCAAATCCATGGAGGTTTTTTATGACAGGCTAGTTAAGTCCCTAGCGTAGAGGACCATTTGACTCATTTGTATGAGACATTCAACATCGCCAGAATCTACAACATGAAACTGAATTCAAGAAATGTGCCTTCGAGATGGGTTCGGGCAAATTCCTAGGCTTCATGGTGTCAAACAGGGGAATCGAGATCAACCCCGACAAATCAAGGTCATTGAAGATATAACGATGGTAAACAATGTGAAGGCCATGCAATGGTTGACAGGGCGGATAGCAGCCTTGGCTTGATTTGTATCGAGGTCATCAGATAGGAGTCATCATTTCTTCTTCTTACTCAAAAAGAAAAACAACTTCGAATGGACTCCTAAATACCAACGCACCTTGGAGGAGTTGGAGTGATATCTGACTAGCCCTCCTTTACGCCACACACCAAAGGAGGATGAAACATTGTATCTATACATGGCTGTATCGAGATAGCAATAAGTGGTATGCTAGTTCGAGAAGAGCAAGGTATGTAATTCCCTGTTTATTATAAAAGTCAGACACTGGGAGATGGCGCAACCAGGTATCTACACCTAGAAAAACTAGCTCTTTCATTAATAAACGCATCTCAAAAATTGAAATCTTTTTCAATGCCGTCATATTTGTGTTTTAACAACATATCCTCTTCGAAACATATTGCATAAGCCCAAATTATCAGGCCGATTGGACAAATAGGCCATCGAACTTAGGGGATATGATATCAAGTAGCCACCCCGAATGGCTATCAATTCCCAAATTCTGGCAGACTCCATGGCCGATTTTTTCCCTCCCTTATTCCAGAGGTAGAGAAATAACTCTTATTAAAAACAGGCAAATTATCCAGAGTGTGGTCCCTATCCACTAACGGAACCTCAAATGAAAGAGGATCCGGGCTCGGTATAGTTCTGAAGTTGCCTACGGGCGGCATAATCGGGTAATCTACAAAAACTACAAGGTTGACTAACAACAAAGCTGAATATGGGGCTACGATTGCAGGTCTAGAATTGGCAAAAAGACTTGGAGCTGAAGTCATTGAAGCAAGATGTGATTCCCTCCTAGTAGTAAATTAGCTAAATGGGAGCTTCGAGGTTCGAGAATACAGGATGGAAAGATACTTAGACAAATTTCAAATCACATTGCACCACTTCAAAGAATGGACTTTGGTCCACATACCTCAAGCGCAGAATAGCAACGTTGATGCCCTTACAAACCTGAGATCATTTGTCGAAGAAGATGATATACTCCCCGGAGCTGTTGTTTAGCTATTCAAATCAGCGATAGGAAAAGGCCATGCCGAGATCAACTCCGTTAGTATAACATAGGATTGGAGAAATAAATATATCGATTCTTTGGAAAGTGGGAAACTACCTGCAGATTTGAAAGAATTGAGTGCCCTACGAACCAAAGCAACCTGATTCTCGCACGATGAAAACAGAACTTTATGCATAAGAACCTCTGATGGGCCCTTAGCTGTATGTCTGGGGCCGGGAGACACAGATTATGCGCTCTGATAAATTCATGAGGGAACCTGCAAAAATCACTCAGGTGTCGATTCCTTAGTCTTAAAGGTGATCAGAGCAGGCTATTGTTGGGACAACATGGAAAAGGACACCAAAGAATTCGTCTGTAAATGTGATAAATGCCAGAGATTTTCCCCCAATGATTCACCAACGCAGGGAATAACTACATTTGGTCTTATCGTTATGGCCGTTTATAAAGTGGGGGTTAGACATCGTCATACCTCTGCCAACGGCACCAGGTAAAGCTAGATTTATTTTATTTATGGCTGACTACTTCTCAAAATGGGTGGAAGCGCAGGCCTTCGAAAAGATAAGAGAAAAAGAAGTCATTAACTTCATCTGGGACCACATCATGTGCCGATTTAGGATTCCTTCCGAGATAACATGTGATAACGGGAAGTAGTTCATCGAAAGCAAGGTAACACAATTCCTCGAGGATCACAAAATAAAAAGAATCCTATCGTCACCTTACCACCCGTGTGCAAATGGTCAAGCCGAATCTAAAAACAAGATTGTCAGCATGTAATTTTTTTCCTACACGAATTACTCCTATAAATTCAAACAAAATAAGTTTTGTTATTTGTTTGAAATTTTGTGAATTTTGTGGCATTTTTCATTAATTGTTTATATTTTACTTGTGCATTTTAATTAGTGAAAAATAAAAAAAACATGTTGCATGTGCATTTAGGATTTAATTTCGCATTTTAAGAATTATTCAGTATTTTATTCATTTTATAAAAAAGAAAAATCAAAAAAATATAGCTTAATTTTCTATTTTAATTTTTAGGTGATTTTGCTTTTAATTTCATTTTAATTAGTTGTAACAATAATTATAGAGGATGATTAGAATTTAAATTTAGGATTTATAATTTATTTAGGATTTTTAGTAATTTTAGAAAATGAAAAAAAAATCTGGAAAAGTCAAAACAAAAGAAGTTTTAAAAAATAAATTGGGCCATTTTTTATTTAAAGCAGCCCAACACACAAAAGACCCACCCAAAACCGGCCCAAAACCCTCCCTATACCCGATCAGTCTCCACACCCCAAAAACAACGTTGCTTAGGCTATTTTTGATCCTGGTCGTCGATGTGTTTTAATCTAACGGTAAAAAAGCTGGGGTATAATGATATAAAATATGTCCAAACGACCCCCCCGCTCCCCAAATACCTCGTCTCTATCCTATATCACAGAAACCCTAACACCACCGCCCTTCGCCGTGAACCGCCCGCCAGAAATCGCCTTCGCCGGCGGTGGAACCCCAATTGCCGCTAACTGGTCCCACAATAACACCCTAAAGCCACCAGACCTCCCTTGTATCAAATCCATCGATCTCTCCCTTCGAATGCAGCCAGAACCCGTCGAATTTCAAAATTAGGGTTCAGGTTTAGAAGCCAAATCGGAGGTTATGCATGCAAGTTCAATCCTTTGTATTTCTTGAGTGTACAAAGCCCGTTTCGCCTCAGAATGGCGTTACTCACCAAGAATAGGCAAGTTACACCATATTTTCTTTTTCTTTCTTCGGTGTTGTTCGTCTCTCTGCCTCGCCTTTTCTTTCTCTTCTTGCTCTAGCGTATTCTGAGTGAAATTAGTGTCAATTGTAGTTTTCTTTTGGAGACAGTATGTTCCGTATGTGCTTGCATAGTTTGTTCCCATTTTACTTTATTTCCTGCTCCTATTTCCAAATTTTGGCCAAATGTCCTTTGTTATCTTCTTGGTTTTGTGTTAATTTTTCCTGATAATAGTTTAGGATAGATTGTTAATTAATTGGTTAATCAGTATTGTCATAAATGTCGTTTGTTTTAATGGGTTGTGGTTGCTTGGGAATCCAATGTGTTCCTATTGTTATCTTAAGTTCTCAAGACTGGTAGGGTTGGACCTGGGCATAAGAAGAGGATTCAGCCCAGGTGTTGCCGGAATTAACTTGGTTAGGGCCTTTGGGGGTCCAACCATACCCATTTTTTGGTTAGTAGTACAATAAAACTTTCAGAGGTTGGGAGGGTAATTTAGGAAGTCTATAGGGCAAATCATTTAGTAACTGATATGGAAGCTTCTGAGTAAGTCAATAATCTAGGGTCGCCTAAGCTAAAATGAAATTCAAAAGGGGACAAAAGGTAAAAACCCAAAATTTGAGAGCTTCCCTATTGGCTTGCCTATAAAGTCACCATTCCTTGCATTAGAAGGCAAATTTTAAGGGACCCTAGAGCTGTAAATCCAAAAAGGCTGCTTAGTTTACTATTATATAGAAATCTAGAAGCATAAAGTTCTGAAAAAATCAAAAAAGGGAAATAATACTAGTTTTTTTTAGAAATCACTGTTTCATTGAGTGGTTTTTTTTTGGCTTTCTGAAGTTTTTAGTTATTGAAACACCTTCTAATTCATCTGGGGTATAAGTGGACTAAACTTGGGTTTTAAGAGTTTGGTTTCAAAAATTGGTTTCGATTATTGTTCGATTGAAGTTGGTTTTGGATTTCTACATCTCATTTTTCTATTTAGAACTAAATCTGGGTTCAATTCTACTGTTGCTCACTGCTGATCCATCATCTTTTTCGTTGCTTTTTTTCATTTCCAGGTATATTTTGATCTTCATGGAATTCACTTAAGCAAGTAATTTGAAGCATGATTTGGGAAAGGAATGAATATAGAGCTGTTGTTGGACTTCACTTGTTCTACTTTTATTTTCTTCTATTCATTTTATAGTTTGAAGTTTAAATTCATGCACTCTCCAAAATATGTTGTGGTTAGTCGGATCATGTTGGTTGTGTAGTAATCTCCCTCTTATGTGGATGTTAGATGCTACCGTAGTGTTAGATATAGGCTTGTGTGTTTTGTTTTATTCCATTTTGAGCTCAGTTTTATACTATTAAGTCTAGTTTTGTTATAGCTTGTGAGCTAACCTTTAGCCTACTATGGTTGAATGTAGGTTATAGCTGTGAATCTCATATGTTGAATGTAAGCCTGTGGAAGTTATGGTATTAGATGATTTAGTTGATCATGCATGTGTTGATCTGTTTCAATCAAATTTGGAGTTAAATGTATGTTTTGTAGGACTCATTCTTGATCCAATTTTTTAAAGTAATTTAGAATTATCAGCATGCATATACAGTTAATGAAGAGGACTTGCGAATTTTATGTATTTTTCACATGTATATAAATCAAGCAATTATGAAATAGGTCTAAATGCCCTAGCAGTTAAATTTGGGTCCAATCGATGATTGCACAAGTCTGTTCTATTGATTATAAATCAGTGTTTAAACAAAATTGGACATTGATATCAAGGCAAAGTGCAAGATATTTCCCTTGGGTTAAGTTAAGCACGTTTCTTTGGTTTGCTCCCACTGGACCAAGTCCCTTTGTCTGCAGCCCATGTCGATAATGTTTGGGCTCTTTTTGGACCTAAATGGCGGAATCGTGTTAGAACAAAGAAAGGCTCACTGCCTCGAGCAGTCTTTGGGCGCCGGAGAATAAATAACGTGTTGAACTCTAAGTAGAGTAGTCATAATTCTCTTCAGCCCTATCTTGATTAGTATAGTAAATTGTAGGCGAGCTATAATTAGATAACTTATGGTAAATGTGTGGCCTTCTTTAACTATTTTCTTTAAAAAAACCTTAGAATCCGAGGTGCACCACTTAGTGAATTTTTGTGGCTCTCGCAAATTTAAACATACGAAATTACTTTAGGCGCGATAGTTAAATAATCTATCTTCCTAACTACGGGTGCGCATTTATGTGACCCAAATCCAAATCCTAACAATGTTGAAATATGTCGAAACTACGGGTGCATTTCTGTGACGTGGTTCGAGATGTGTTTTAAATGACGTTGTAATATTCTTTAAAAAGTTAAAGAAAAGCAGTTTTAAAAGTCAAACATTACACAGGCACAAAAATGCATTAAAATCAGATAATCAAGCCAAATATAACAGTTGAGCGACCGTGCTAGAACCACGGCACTCGGGAATGCCTAACACCTTCTCCTGAGTTAACAGAATTCCTTACCCAGATTTCTGGTTCGCAGACTGTTAAACAGAGTCAAACCTTCCTCTATTCGGGATTTAAACCTCTGACTTGGGACACCATAAATTATCCCAAGTGGCGACTCTGAAATTTCTTAAATAAATAAATCCCTTTTCGATTGTCCTTTAATTTGAAAAACTCACATATCTATGCCCTTCACGGGGTGTAGTAGAAAAAGGAGGTGTGACAAAGACCATCATTCAAAACTTAAAAAAGAAGATACAAAGTGCTAAGGGAAAATGGAGTGAGAAATTACCTGAAATGATATGGCCATATCGAACAACTCCAAAATCAAGCACAGGAGAAACGATCTTTCACTCTAGTATATGGCACTAAGGCTTTGATACCGGTTGAGGTCGGGGTGCCAAGCTCCAGATTTCGACACACCATTGAAAGCTCAAACAACGAGGCCATGACTATGGCCCTCAAACTATTGGATGAAAAATGAGAAGCTTCCCTGGTCCGAATGGCCGCCCAAAAACAAAGGATCGAAAGGCACTATAACAGAAGAACAAATCTTTGATATTTCGGAGTTGGTAACTTAGTTGTGAGGAAAGTTACCCTCAACACTCGAAACCCTAATGAAGGGAAGCTGGGCCAAAACTGGGAAGGACTGTACCATTTCCTCGGAGTAATCAGCAAAGGGCCCTACAAGCTCAGTACCATGGAAGGCGAATAGCTTCTGAGAAATTGGAACATATCAATGCACAAACGTTACTACTACTAAGGTGTCTAATGGAAGACATCAAAACATCCCTCAACTCGAAGACCTTAAGGTTTCAAACCATATGTTGCTCTCTTTTTCTTCGATCGGGTTTAATCCCAAGAAGGGTTTTACTGGCAAGGTTTTTAACTAGGCAACACCTATGTGCTATCTAAGGAAAATTTCACACGTATTCAAGGCTTCTCTCAAATCAACCTCGAACATTGGGGGCATCCCCTAGAAGATCACCTTCTCGAGGAAGCCAAGACGAGCCAAAAGGGTCTCGGTAGGAAAATGATGTATTGGGACAAACGGTCAAATGAACCACGTCCTCATAGATTAATTGAGCCCTTGACAACAAAAATATGTATACTTGTGTCAAGTGATCAAAGAATATTCTATCCTCTATCAAAACGCTTTATGCTTCAAAGAAGTATGATACTTTTATGAAAAATGGCTATAAAGCCAGAAATTTCCCAAACACTCAAGGACTGACACCGATAACTTGAGGCCGCATGACCTTCGGGCCGGAAAACATTGAACTCGTAAGCCATTAATGAGGTAATACCAAGTTTACAAAGAATGGCTCTAGATCCAAATAACTTTTGACATGTGAGGGACTATCGTCGGCTATCATCCCATCAAACTATCAGAAACTCAAAACCGTAAGACCCCAAGCGAGTAGCCTCGAGTCCGAAAGCCCTCCATGCGGCAATATTAGAAAATGTAAGACCTCCACAAGGCATTATCAACAATATAATACCTCTACAAGGCAACACCAAAACTGTAAGACCTCAAGTAAGGCATGAACCATACATGTACCAAGTAACTCATCTGTAATACCTCAATCATGGCATGAACCATACTTCAACCAAGTAACTCATTTATAAGACCATACAAAAAGGCATCATCCCGATCTTAAAGCTAAAGCTATATATCAAACTTATAAGACTTCTAAAAAGGCGCACCCTCGATATAGATGCCGAAAACTAATTCACTCGAGGACTAAAAGGCTCCGGCAAAACATAATGACTACGATCACAAAGTTAACACGACTCGGGGATGACCAACCGTCTCTACAAAATCCAAAGCTTTCAAGTACTTTGAAAAGAACTCAAAAAGAATTGGTTAATCATGCTACCCTCGGCATAAGCAAAATAGCTTCGATCATATCAGCTCCAAACAATGGGCTTCGAAACAATTTAGCTATCAAGCGAACCCTCCCAATGTGCTCATTTATTGCTATATAATGTCTCATAATTAAGGCTCTTATCGAGCCATCGAAGAGTCGGGCGATCACAAAAACTTTAAAAAGCCTTTAACATGGGAAAATAAAGCCCATATTAGAGGTCATACCAACCCAATGCGTAAGAGCCACTTCCACCGGCCCATATTAGGGGTCGTACCAATCGAATGCATAAGAGCCTATAGGTCTGCTTGAAATTCAAAACTTAAGGGTTAATGAGCTCGAGTCAAAATCTGACTCAGGGACCGAGCCCAAAATAGTTAACTAAAAATACCTAATGGCAAATACGCAAGAGCCACTGTCGTTAGCCTAAATAAGAGGTCGTACCGACCCACTGCGTAAGAGACATTACCACCAGCCCATATTAGAGGTCGTACCGACCCAATACGTAAAAGCCTAAGGACCGACTAGAAATCCAAAAGCTAGAGGTCAATGAGCTCAAGTTGAAATCCGACTCGAAAATCGAGCCCCAAATAGTTAATGAAAAAATTCCTAAAGGAAAATACATAAAAGCCACTATTCCCAACCTATACTAAAAGGTTGTACCGACTCAATGCGTAAAAGCCACTGCCGCCAGCCTATACTAAGATGTCATACCGACTCAATGCGTAAGAATCACCGACGCCAACTTAAATTAAAAAGTCGTACCGACCCAACGTATAAGAGCCATTGTTGCCATCCTAAAAGATCCTCGGGGCCAATAGAAGTCACACCAACCCAAAATATCTCAAGTTGGGAACTCGACTCGAGGACTGGGCCCCGAATGGTCAACCATTGACCATAACGAATCGTTCAGCAATAGTAAAAAGCCAGGAGTCTAACCTGAGGTCCAAAGATCTTGGACCAATTGTCAAAAAACAGTGTAGATTATTCCTAAAAGGTAGAGGAGAAACAAGAAGTAATGAAAAATGAAAGGCTAAGGCTCTCTCTCTTTCTCTCTCTCTCTCTCTCTCTCTCTCTCTCTCTCTCTCTCTCTCTCTCTCTCTCTATATATATATATATATATATATATATATATATATATATATATATATATATATATATATATATATATATATATATATATATATATATATATATATATATATATGTTGATATTGTTCACAAGGGTAAATTTATAAGGCCTATAAACCCCTTACCAGGAGAGATCAAATAAAACTCTAATCTACCATTGGGTCTATGCCTACGACGCCCCCCTCGGAGGATATGTCACAACGATTCCGGCCACGGTCCCAGGGTCTTCAACAACCTCTTTTCCTGTGGGGATTCCACATTCATTCTTACCATCTCTTGAGCCATTGCTTGACACACCTTCAGAAGCAAGCAGCGCAACAGCTTTCTTCTCTAGGGTCTTCACCCTCTCGAGCTCAGAAGACAGATTAATGCCTCCAGTATTTATATCCTCGAGAGTCCCCCTCCAAGATTCTAGCTGAGCATGTTCCATGGCTCGAGTCAATTTCAGTTCAGCTCCTCGGGCACACTCCTGGATTGAGCATCTATTACAACAACATCCTCTTTTTGCAAATATATGAGCGTCTCGGCTTTGGCTTAGATCTCGGTTAGCGCAGCAACTAACTCAGTGTGAAGACCTCTACACTTATTGCTTTCTACCCTAGCCTCATGAAGTAGATGCCCGGATGAGGCAATCGTTCCCTAGAGGGTATCCCACTCGGAAGCTATCTCACTCATGTATCATTTTAGTTCGAGAATGTTGGAGTGTCTGGCTCAGAGTTTCTCCTTCATTAGGGCATCTTTCTTCTCAAACTACATAAATTAGATCAAAGGTGTCAAAACGTTGAGATTCTGTAAACATTCAGGCAAAAGCAAACAGAAACTACGTAACCTGCTCAGCGAGATGAGTCTTCTCATGCTCATAGCGAGTCACCTCAGCTTGAAATCGGGCGAAGGTCTGATTATAAAAAACCTTGGCCTGGAACCACGAAAGAGACAAGTTAGAAAGATGAAGATTAGGGTGACAAACAGAATTTACAAAAATTACCTACTCGCAGAGCCTGTCCATCTCACTAAAAATAAGTAAGGCATGGAGATCAGGGATTTTCTCGGGCACAACTAAAGGCCTTTTGAATGCATCTTTATCTTCGAAAGGCACCCCCACATTAGAAGGTTCTTTATTTTTGGCATCCTGCATTTTTTTATGAGGTATTCTGATCCCAGAGGAGAATTGCTCTCGTCAATAACACCGACGGGATTAGTCGTGGTCGTTTCTTTTCTTTGAAGAGCTTCAGAATCGGTTTTCTCCAGATCACCTACATAATGCTCCTCAGTGCGAAAAATAGGGGACATTACCAAATACATACCCAAAGGCCTCTTCATCCCGAGTTTGGACACGACATCACAATATTCTGACTTGGAAGCCACTATCACTACGATATTAGAGGCAATCAGGTTTTCCCCTCCCTCACATGCTATCAAGGAATCGTATTTCTCCTCACCTTCAGCTTGGGGACTTCGTGCTACTCTTGGAGTTAAGGCTGCTGAATCAGCCTTAGGTTCTTCCACTTTGGCCTTCTTGGATTTGAAGCCCCAATCGACGATTGCCTTCATCTTTTCTTCTCTTCGACGGTTCTCGGGGTATCGGCTTCACCAATTTTTGCTTCATTCATCAGGGGAACCCCCTACCCCCATACCTGCACAAATGCAAAATATAAACACAGGGAATAAGGATGTTATCAACATAAATTCTGTTAAGAGATACAATTACAGCCGAAGTAAAGGCTCACCATGGTCCTTGGCTTCCCATCGATCCTGGAATAGATCGCACCATACGCACTCAACAAATGGGAAAATCGAACCTAGCTGGTTGACCGAACCCCAGAGGTCCTTAACCGCATTAGGATACATGGCGACAGCTGCATCAGCAGAAGAAGTCAGTTCATAGGAAGATGTACCCAAAGAGAAGCAAAAGTATATTCAATTAGCGTATCTACTTATGTTTCATGTTCCACTTTTCGGGGAACGACATCCTCTCCGCTGGAATTAGGTCTGGAGTCCTAACTCAGACAAAACGGCTCATCCACCCTCCATCTCTAACCTCGTCGGTACAAGAAAAATTGGGCTCAAAAGGCCCGATAGTGGGGCTTTATCAGGCCCTTACAAATGAGTCGGGGCTATACATTCTAATTAGGTGGTCGAGAGTGAAAGACATCTCCTTAATCATGTTTGCATAATATCTGGTCATGTAAATAATGTGCCAAAATGAAGGGAGTCTAGCCAAGGGTTACTCGATATAGTTCGCAGAAGTCGAGGATCACGGTGTCTATTGGAGGCGATGATGGGTCTGTCGAGCCAAGGGTAAATGGATAAGTATATATGTTAAGCAAGCCTGCCTTGTATGTTGTTAGGTCCTCCTCCCGAGAAGGAATTTCCACAAGCATCGCGTCCCTCCAGCGCCAATCGAACTTCACCCTTTCGACATCTACTATTTAACTGACATATTAGGACACGGGTTCGCGTGCCCCAACTTCAAAGAAGGTTTTTCGGTCTTAAAATTGAAGGTCATTTATAAAGACCCTGGAATGCATTCCCCCACGCGAGGGGGAATTGTTGCTATACCCTTAGACGAGCGCGAGGAAGAAGGAACATCTTTCTGAGAAAAGAGGTGTAAGTTTTTGCTACTCTTGTTAAAAGGTTTCAGATGAGAAATGAAAATTGCATTTTAGAAAATAACACAAGGGAAAGGTAAGAAGTACTCTTTTGAGTGGTTAGTGGTATAGTGGAAAATAAGGAGCGAAAGAAGTACTTATAGAGGTCTAACAAAAACATTTGAGCAGGCCAAAGGACAGCCAACCGTTGTAATTAATTCAAAGGTTTTTAAGGGTCGTGTGGGCGCGACCTTTAGGCACCTCATTTATTTCATGTCAATCGCTCGATAGGGTGTGACTACCGTCATAATGGAAGTATCGAAGGAGTAGGAATTCGAGATTATTTCTCATTCTTTTATTCTAAGAAACTCGGGGACTATATGTATATATGCAAAATTAGAAAGCCCGATTCCACGGTCATTATGTCTTTCCATAGCTTTGCCTCGAATGGCTTCAAAGGGTAGGGGCACAATTCGAGGTTTCGACCCCGAAGGGTTCTTTATACCCGACCTTGAGGCAGCATAAGTTGATGGTTATCATGGATAAATAGGAAGTTCCCTAGGCACGTGGTCCAAACTGACGATATCTAATAACATCAGTCTGTACCAGACTGCTAAGTAATTGTACCAACTACATTTCTTTGTAATAAATGTATTTGTGCTATGTTGGAATTCCCTCTCATATATAAAGGGAACCTTGTCATTTTGTAGGAAAAATAAGAATACTACACACAATATTGAATACAAGAACATTCTCTACTATCTAAACTTAAACACATTCTCCTTTTTTTCTATTACTTACTTCCATTCATTTCTTGTATTTATTGTGTTCTATTAATTGTTCTTCATTTATTGCTCATTACTAATCATAAAGCCTTTATCAAAGCTCTCAAAATTGTTAGTCCTTTACCAGCTATCCATAACTTAGTGGCGGGCTCGACCGTAAGGCCCCGTATAACCAGGCTCGAGGCCCCGATTCTCAGCCACTCGGTTTTCTTATACATAAAGTTTTCGAGTTTTTATCTTATTTTCTAGTCTCACACTTAGCATCTATTACGTAACAACTAGCATAAAAATAGATTACGTATTTTTAGAACCAAAAAATTAAATCTAATTGTAATTACCATTTTCAAGGTAAACACCCATATTACCCAGTGGGTAATCGGTAAGCAGAATCCTGTAATAAATCCATGCTAAACATTATGATGAAAAAGCTCGAAGACACCAATGAATTGTGGCTGAAAATACTACCTGAAGTATTATGGGTCTAGCGAACAACTCTGAAGATGAGCATAAGAGAAACATCGTACTATTTGGTCTATCGGACCAAGGAAGTAATATCGGTCGAGGTCATAGAACCCAGCCTAAGGTACTACCACGAAAGCGGCACAAGAGATGATGAGAGCATAAGGAAGGAACTCAATGAAATCGATGAACAAATAGATATGGAGTACATAAGAATGGTTGCATAAAAAAATAAAGAACATGATTACAACAAGAAAGCGAAGGTCCGCCCGCTTAAATTTGGGGATTACGTACTGAAAGACAAAACTCAAGCGAGCAAAAACCCCTAGAAAGGCAAGCCGGGAACACATTGGGATGGTCCGTACAAAACCACAGTCAAAGCAAACAAGGTTTATTCCAACTAGAGACAATGGAAGGAAGCAGCTACCAAATAACTGGAACATAAAACACCGCCTTCTCGAGCTCATTTTGCTTCTCGGCAATCTTACTATTGAGGTCCTCCAGCTGAATTTGACATTCTTCTAACCACCGCCGTGACTCGACCACTTGAGCTTCAAGTTCACTATATTGGGCCTCCACACCTCTTGCTAACCTCAAGCTCCTCTTCCCTACTCTTCAACGTCCCTTCAAGGATGCTAAATTTTTTATAGCCTTCAACACCTTAACATCTTTCTCTTTCAACTCGTCCTTAAGGGCGCGCATATCAGCACCTTCGCGAAATTGCATATGGAGACCTCGATACTTGCCACGATACTCAAAATACTTATCTTTTAACTTCAGAAATATTTATTTACACCTATTCTCCCTCCGGGCATTCTCAAACTCCAAAATCATCATCTACATAAAAAGAAAAGAGAAAAAAAAAGTCCGATCCAAAGACGCCTAAAAATGCAAAAAAAAAATAAAGAGAGAAAAATGGTTGAAGCACAAACACTCACCCTACGAGCAAGGCCTGCAATTCTTCTCAACAAAGCAACATCATTTATTTCTTTAAGGGCCTTACCCTCCATCTCGGAACAAAGAGGTTGAGGGTAGGGATTACCTCCTTGTTGTTCTTCAATAGGCCACGATCCTTGGGGATTGTGATAGTCCTCGTATACCCGCTCCAACCTTATCTCAAGCTGGGTAAGCCCCTCTTCCATCATCCTTAGGTTGTTCGCATCAATGTCGGAACCAATTCGTTCCCCCTTCAGTGATGCTCTTGCACTTCTTATTGGCCAACAAGGAGGTATCAGTAAGGGTTGGCATTCGGTATTTCAGTTTAGTATTTAAGAATTCGATTCGGTATTTAGATATTCGATTTATCAATTGTGTATACCAAATACCGTACAAAATTATTTTGGCACGGTTTGATATTTATTATTTTAGTTCGGTACGGTTCAATTTGATGCTTTCATTCATAATAATGAAATGCTGCCAACCATTAGCTCAAAACTTTGGGAGTGTATTAAAGACATGCATATGTCCTATCACTGATCTGAATATGAGTGTTGCTATGAGTGTTCAAAACTTTGGGTAACATGATCAGAATGTCTTTAAAGACATGCCTATAATTTGTAACTATTAAGTATTTGAATGAGTGAACCTAAACAAAAACAACCAATGACAAAATTGAAAATCATTAAGTCATTAACAACATTTTCATAGAAGCAATAAAAATCATTTTATTCATCTTTTCACGCTCACCCCAATATTTCTTGAACTTTTCTTCCATTCACTTAGCCAATTTTCTCAAAAACTCATTCTCAATAACTAAACATATTTTCAAATGACAATAAAGTTCAGATAAATCCTCAAAATGAGAATTACAAGCAACATAACGTGAACCTAAAACTTTTTTAGTTAGCTCGTAAAATCTTGCAAGAAGCTCTATCAAATTCCTCATATTCACCCAATAATCAGATTCAAGAGGACTTGCACTACTACCATCTTTACAAAGTTGACAATATTGATAAGCAGAAAATTCATCATCAAAAAGGTGAAACTTGTCAAAGGCCTTTTTAAAGTTGTGTTGTATCCAACATCAAATAGGTGGAATTCCACCTAGTAGGAACATCTAAACACAATATTTTGGTACATTCTACCTTTATATGTGCACAACATTGTTTAAACTGTAAGGTCCCTGCAGGCGAAGATATCACATACCTCACAATATTTCTAACACATGTCACAGAAGCATCAAGTTCTTTCAAACTATCTTGCACAATCAGATTTAGTTTATGAGCCATGTATATCACATGAAGATGTTTACCACTCATCATATTAGTTTTCCACATATCTAACTGTTTAGACAATTTTTTGACTGTGACATCATTTGAAGAAGCATTGTCCACGGCAAGAGTGAAAATTTTGTCTAATTTCTATTCAAGCAAACAATCCCTAATAGATTTAGCCATCTCTTCACCCTTATGACTAGTGATAGGGAAAAAATATAGTATTCTTTTATGCAACTTCCAATCCCTATCAATAAAGTGGGCTGTCAAACACGTATAATTTATTCTTTGTAATTAAGTCTATGTGTATGTTGTGAGGCAAATTTTTGGTTGTGCTTCTCTAAAAGACCTTAGATTTTTCTTCAATTCACCGTAAACTTCATAACAATCCCTTGTTATTGTTCTACGAGAAGGAATACGAAATAGTGGTTAAGTTTTTTCTCATAAACTTCATAAAGCCTTCATTTTCTACAAAGCTGAATGGTAGTCCATCAATAACTATCATCTCAATTAAGGCCATCCTAACCACTTCTTGATCAAATTTCCAAAATGATCCTCCATCGTTTTGTTAAGATTGAAAATTTATCTTTGTTTGACTATTATCTTTATCAATGTTAAGTGAGTTTTCTTTGCATCTAAGCAAATGATTCTTCAATCTTGTTGCTCCATTCCTAGAAGAATTAGCAGCATAAGCTTGCTTGCAATACCTACACTTTGCTTTACCAACCTCATTTACCTCAAATTTATCAAAATGGATTCAAATGTCAGACTTAGGTTGCATGACTTTCCTTTTCATAGAATCTTGAGTCTCAATGGTGTTGGTGTTGCTATCTGCTGTAATAGGTAAACTTTCACTTGAATCAGCATCACTTACTCTACTTTTGTCTGCCATCTATACAAAATTAAAACAAATATAAACACAAATTAAGAACTTTCTATTATTTTTCCAAGCAACTCATCAATTGGCACTAACACTGAAGTTTTTAATAATTGGAAGACCAGTGTCCCTCCAATACCAGCTACAAAAGCAGAAATGTACAAACAAAAAAAACTAATCAGAATTCCAAAGAGGAAGTAGCCGTTGACCAAAAGTGAGAAGATTCACTCATTTCTGAGATTTGAAGTTCATTGATAGGACATGATATTTGAGATATTTTTCCAGAAGTCCTCACAAGTACAAAATTTTTTTGATCTGGCTCTTTTGTTATGCCATCACAACTAGGCATACAGGGAATAAGGAACCATACATTCCTAAAATATTTTCAATCATTGTGGTTAACTTGCAGCATATAAGGTTCAGATCATATCATTCAAGAAGCATATAAGGTTCAAATCATATTCAAGAAATCATGAAGGCCTAAGGAAAAAATAATCATATACAGTTATATACCTTTTTCAACTAGAGTACATTTTTCTCACTAACTTAATCAGGTACCCAGCTTCTTCTCGTTATCCTACACTTCATCTTCCGAATAAGAATTCACTTAAATCAACTCAGCCTCAAAATCTTTTATATTCACGGTAGTTGTCCCCTACTAGTCACGGGCACTAGATCCATTGTCATTTTAAAAATCAAAATATATGGTTATTCATTCAACCAAAAGTTATACGCCTAATCTTAGCTATATTCCTAATTGGATACACCTCTTTTCGTGTTAAATTTCCAGAACAAATTAGTGCAAAAAAATGCCCAGGCCCCATTTTTATTTTTTAGCTACTGTTACTGCATATATTCGCATAGCATCTGAGAAAATGGACATTAGTTCTATCTAAACTTCAAAACTTAGATCATAAAATGAGAGTTCCTTGAGACAAATTAGAAAAATAAAGATTGAAGAATGAAAAATTGATAAGTTATGAACCAGACCTGTTGAAGTCTTGATTTCAAGAGTTGACAGTGGACGTCGGAAAGCTGATCAGGCGATCTCATAGGCGAGTGGCGACAGCGGACGCCGGATAGCTTATCTCTGAGTTTTTGAGCAAGGAGTCATTCATTCTTACTTAGGTTTCTCAGCCGTTCACGCATTCTTACTTCTTAGTTGTTAGGTTTCTCAGAATGTTAGGACTTAGGGTAAGACAAGTCAAAGATTTTTGGGTTATTGGGTCGAGCTCCAAAACTTAAAATTTTGGCTTTTGGGTTAGCACTTGGGCTGGGCGTTGAGCAGTCCACTACTCCTAGTCTTCTACATGATTTTTAAATTTCGATACTCCAGTATACCGAAATGTCAAGATCCTAATACCGATGACAGAACCGTTATACCAAAATATCGAAAAATTAGTACCAAATTGAACCGAATTACCGAAAAAATCGAAACCAAAATATCGATTTAATTCGATCCGGTTTGGAATTTGGTTTTTTGAATTTTATGCCCACCCCTAAGTAGGGGTGTTCATCGGGCGGATTGGGCGGCTTTTACTCTTAACAGTTTGGCTTAACGGTTATCGGCTTTTAAATGTATTAATCCGTTAGCCACCCGATAAGATATCGGGCGGATTGGTATCGGGTTAGCTCTTATAGGGCGGTTAATGGGCGGTTTATCGGCCTAACATACATGTTCACTAAATATCTCTTATTCTCCTCGTCTTAGAAATAATGAATTGCCATAAAAAATAAAATTTAAGAGGCAATATGATGTAGCTAATGAAACAATTACCATCAGCATGTAGATTATAAAATAGATAAATTCACTACTAGTTCAGTATCGAGAAAAATAAAACAGAACTTATCTTCTGTTAGAGGCCACACTACATGTGTACTCATAAGCTTCGGATATAACCAAAAAAATCTGTCGCGCAAATTTCCATTCAGCTCCCACAATGAACTTTTAAAAACTGAAGTGCTCTGGTAAATTCTACTCTCTACACTCCTCTTCTATAAATAACTATCGTTCTCCATTTTCCACAAGCAATCATCCAAAATGCACAAATTTATTTCATGGGGTGTCGTTCCTCTAGTCATAACCAACCTTTCAATTCTTCTTTTTCCATGACACACATAGAACCATATATGTATTAGACAACTCAATCCTATCACTAAATTATATATATATATATATATATATATATATATATATATATATATATATATATATATATATATATATATATATATATATATATATATATATTATATTCTTAACGGGTTAACGGATTAGCCGTTAAGAAAATTGAATAATCCATCCCCAAACCGATAAGACGTTAATAAAAAAAATTCAATCCGTTCCCCATCCATTAAGCCGTTAAGCCGTTACCAATAAGCCGTTAAGCTTCGGTTTGGATCGGTTTTCGGTTTCGGATCGGTTTTGAACACCCCTACCCCTAAGTATCAATAGTCGTTTGAGAAGTCGATGCCTCCTCTCGCCGTGAAGTGGCAAGAACATCAGCAACCGTCCCTTCAGCTTCTACCACTACCGAAGGAAGATACATATCCATATCATCCCCCCCCCCCCAAACTTTGAAACCTCTGGACTCGTCTCAATATCGTCTCCCACACAAATGGTCAATGTCTCACCCAGCGGAAAAATCCTTTTCTGTCGTATCAATGGCCTGTATGACTCCGTCACCAACTTCACGGACCTCCTCTTTCGAGGCAGGATATATCCATCACTAGGCAGAGGTCATCGTCCTCATCGATTAAGAGAATATAGAGGAAAATCTGAAATATCCACGGTCAAAGCAGGAACAAATTCGGACACGACGACAGAGGTTAATGGACCAAAAATAGGATCGATCGCGGTCGAAACAAGGGCATAAGTTGAGGGCTTAATAGCTTTCCTCTTCACGAATGAGGGCGTGGGAGCTCTCAACTTCCTCGTAGACCCCCAGGCCGAGGCTATAGAAAAACATGAAAAGGGAAATCAACAAAGGAAAACAAACAAAGAAATCAACATGTTGACGGTAAAAAAGGAATTACCTGTCGAAGGGAGAGCATGCCCAAATTTATTGAAAAAACTTGCTCATTCACGAATCTCTATGATGTGAAAGAGGATACACTTAACCCAATCAGATATAGGATCGACCAAAGGAGGAAGCGAGGTCTTGGATACAAAGAAAAAGAAAGCAAGAGGCCAAAATAATGGCCAAACACGTAGGAGAAATTAGGTACCTACGAGTAGATAAACCATGTACTTATAGGTATAGTACCAAGCCTTAGGAAAAACATTGACATTGGTCACCACATCCTTGGTTCTAACAAAAAAGAAATTGAACCAGAATAGAGAGTTTACCTTATCATCCATCTTCACCACCAAGCATTTTACCCCTCAGTGGCGAAGATTGAAGATCGCCCCCTATAAAAGCTAGGGACGAATAAGTGTATTAAGTGTCGAAGTGTCAACTCGACCCTGGCTAGCTCGGCAAACATAGTAAGCATATTTATAATGTTATAGACGTACGACGCAAGATGAGTTGGGAAAATATCGTAGTAATGACAGAACTATCCTCGACCAGAGAAAGGAGAGGAAAAGAATAGCCAACTTGGAAAGGATAAGCATGGAGGGCACAATACCCGGGACAGTGAATCTACACTGCAACATCTTCAGCAGGGATTAGCTCGTTATGATTGGGAAGGCCAAATTTAGCCTTGAGTTTTGTTAATTCCTTGACTGTCATTGCTGAGCAAAAATATCCTGGTATGGTCTCAAGGGCTTTGGTAAAGTCGAATCTGGAATCAGGGTTGCGTGGCACTATTTCCTCCACCAACACAAAAGTTTCATCCTCATTGGTGGTAGAAACGCTCTCCCATGAGAATGGAACACCATGCCAAGGGAGCAACACGACTCTCCTCTCCGGCCTCAGAAGGTACGATAGATATGACTCAACGTAAAGAAGGGGAATAACAAGCAAGAGGGAATGAGGAACGATGTAAGTCGCAGAAATAGATAGTAGAAAGGACTCTGCAGAGAAGATGAATGAGAAGCTATTTCTTAAAGAGAAGGAAGGGTCTGGAAAAAGTTTCAAAATCAACAAACATTCCCCTATGTATAAGGCTTGAGAGGCACCACAATCCAAACGGCGGGTCATAATTAGCGCAGAAGTTGAAATGACATTACCAATAAAGGGTCACACCTAAATCGATAATATGTGTCGAGAAACTGTGTCAATATGACACGTGATTTCATGACATCACTTCTTCTCCTGGACCAGATAGCTCCATCAAACTCTCGGGTAATTAAAAAAATTCAAAATATGCAGACCTCATAAGGCCACGTAGTCCCATCTCCACGACCACAACATCAGAAAACTCTATAGAATTTCATCATGAACGACATTGTCCTCTCACCAACCTCGTCCGCCGGAATGACCACAATAAGCGGCCGAACTAACTGTATGGGTTAAAGTCCATCTTTAATTAAGATAATATTAGTAAAACATTCCTAAGATGCCATGTGTTAAAGTAATCAAATTATCAGCGAAGGCCACGGTCTAAGAGTTAGTAAGACTGAAGTCGAGGGGTTGTCATTAAGGCCGAGGTCGAGCACCCTTGACTGAGCTATAATGGCTAGTTTCAAGATACGACATAAAAGAGAATATTCTAGTGAATATTCTCTACACTTGTACTTTTAGGATTTTTAAGAACATATTCCATATAAAAAGAAAAAGACACAATGATAGAGGACGTGTGATATTCATTTGTAGAGAGAGAATCGGATTTCATTGCAAGCTTACAAACATCACCTTTTTACTAAGATTCTTGTCTATTCTTTTTCACCAGATCCGAGAATAACTCGATCATTTAAAGGATTGTCTATCACTCATAATTGTCAAAAAGAATATTCATTATTTCTATCCTTTCTTGGGTGACTCATTCATTTTATTTACTTAAATATCATTTATTGCTATTCATAAATATTTAATGCTACATTATTGCCTTTGATTTCTTGAATAATGATTGTATGTTGTCGTTGCTATCAAAATATACCTACAAAGCATTTAATGCACTTATTATAACTCCATCTTTAGGATATTATTGTTAGCTAAAATTAACTCTCATATATATAAATTTAATTAGTTGAATTACGATCTATATTTTTGGGTCAAACATTACCATTTTTCAAATATCCCTAACCTTGAGAAAATTATCCTTTTGGTGCAGGGGCCTTGTATTATGGATCTTAGAGTGGGTGAGTTTGGGATCCATTTAGAGTGTCGTAGATCAATAATGGTATCATCACCAATTAATTGTATACTATTGAATTAATTATTATATACAAAATGATATACAATATATCATTTTGGTATACAAAAAAAATTGTCTTCTTCACTAGTACTCAGTTTTAACCTAAAATTCAAAATTCAATCCAAAATCTCCACCAAATTAATTTAAAATATAGCCACAACCTCCAATCAATATTTCAAACACTTTAGTCAGAATCAGGTCAAAACAACTATTAACTCAACAAACCCATTTATGAGTTTCAAGTTTCAAATTTCAAATTTCAAGGTCTTTCGATGATGGACCTGATTTTTCTTATAATACATCTCCATTACTTTGTGAGCATGTAATTTTTGCCCTACACGAATTACTCCTATAAATTCAAATAAAATCTCTTCTTTTATTTGTTTGCAATTTTGTGGATTTTTGTGGCATTTTCCATTAGTTGTTTGCATATTGTTTGTGCACTTTAATTAGTGAAAAATCCAAAAATATATTGCATATGCATTAAGACGTTGATTTGATATTTTTCAAGCATTAATTAGAAATTAGTCATTATATGAAAAGGAAAAAATCAAAAATAGCTTAATTTGCTCTTTTAATTTTAATTTTAATTTTTAGGTGATTTTACTTTTAATTTCATTTTAATTATTTATGAAAATAATTATGTAGAGGATTATTAGCATTTTATAGTTAAATTTAGGATTTATAATTAATTTAGGATTTTTAGTAATTTTTAAAAATGAAAAATGATGAAAAACGAAAAAGAAATCTTAAAATTAAAAAAACAAAAAGAAGAATAAAACAATTGGGCTATTTGAATTAAAACCTAGCCCAAACCAAACCCACAAAAATCGGCCCAGCCCAACCCTTAACGCGGTCTAGCCCCCTTTTACCCAAAACGACGCCATTTTGGTTAATTTAATCTCAGCCGTCGAGGATTCAAAATCCAACAGCTGAGAACTAATGGTTCATAAGTATATAAGTGTCCAAATAGGACTCCACCCCTCAAAACCCCCTACCCCCTCCCCCCTTCCCCGTCTCTAACCCCTATTCATCAGAGAACATAACACCGCCACCATCCACCGTGCACCGCCGGCCGAAAACCGTCTCTGCCAGCGGCGGAGCTCCAAATCACACCAAATTAACACCACTTGACCGTCTTCCCATCCTCTTTCCAAATCCATGCCCTGCTTCCCTCATCTCACCTCATCTCCTCGAATATTAGTTTGAAATACCGGCTCCTCCGTCGTGTATGGCGGTGGCGCCGCCAATTCAACCCCAAACCAATACCACACAACCACCATGACCTCCTCATATTTAATGTATCGATGGTTTCCCTCGAATTTGTCCATAGCTCCTCGAATTTTAAATCCGAGTTCCAACCCTAAAAGTTTAAAACTAATTTCGAGTTTAATCAGTGAGTTTCTGTTCATCTTTATGTTCATTTTTTTTAGTTCACCTTTTGTCCTTCTTCTTTTCTCCTCCTTTTCTTTGGTTGAAAACTTGACCAATCTTCTGAGTTCAAATTGTTTTCTAGTCGCTTGTTCCCTTTGTTTCTTTTCCTTTGTGAAAGCTTGTTCTCTGACTTTCTTAGCTCGTTATTTGTTATTAGCCTGATTAAAATTCAGATTTCATCTCTCATTTAGTCACCTAGTTAATTTATTTAAATAAATTAGTCAATTTCATGCTTACTTGGGTTTAATAATCGTCTAATTAGTGTAGGTTTTGTTTTGAAATCATTTGTTTTTTCTCTTTTTTAACTGATTTGATTTGGCTCATTTTGTTGTTTGGGCTCTGAAGCCACATCAGACCTCACCCCAAGGCGTTGATTCAGGTCATTAGGTCAAAATTGAGCATGCATTTGGTTTAACTGTTGGGTCAATTTGACCCATGACCCATATATGTCTGGTTTTAGGGTAAATAACATAGTTTCAGGGGTAATTTGGGTAGTCCAAGTAGGGGGATCTTTTTGATAACATTAATGGAAACTTCTAGCAGGGGATGCCTTGTTAATTTTGATGTAAAACTTAGTCCACAAGTCAAAAACTAAAGGACTAAAATGAAAACTAAAATATCAGGGTGCCCTAGTTTGCTTGCCTATAAAGGCAGCTCTTCTTACCTTAGAAGAGGGGGATTTTGAGCAGTAAAATTCTGGAAAGAGACTCTAAGAGGGACTAAAAGATCATAAAAAGAATAGAAAAAATACATAAACAAATACAGCTAAAATTTTACTGTTCCATTGAATATTTATTTTTGAGGTTTGCATTTCTGAAATGATTCCCGAATAATCAGAGGTTAAAATTGATTTGAACTTGTTGGTTTTAAAGTGTTTGGTTCAAGCTTTGGCTACATTTGGTTATTAGGTATCATTTGATTCTTCTGCTGGTTGAAATTGGTTGTAAAACTGTTTTTTCCTTGGTTATCCTGGGTTATTTCTGCTGCTGATCTCTGTTGATCTTTACCTCTTGCTGCTGCTCACTTCTAACCCCTGTTTCTCTTAACCTTCAGGTACATACTCTTGATCTTTTAAATCATGTAAGACATGGTTCATGGAGTGTTTGTTTTGAAAAGAAATGAAGAGGGTGTTATTAGATGTTATGGCTTTTGTTTTTCTTTCTTTCAGTGTGTCTTAGGCTCATGTTAATACTATATCAAGGCTTTTATGTAGTATGGGTTGATTTGCTTTTGTTCAACTCCTGGATCCTGTTAGCTTAGAATAACAACTGCTCTTTCTAATTTTGATTGTCTGAACCAATGGTAGTAGTGAATATCCTTCAAGTTATATTGCCTTGATAAGTCATGGATGTTAGATAAAGCTATTTTGTGTAACTTTAATATAGTAGTTGATGTTAATTATAATGTTGAAGTTGTTAACATTAAATATAATGTTATGTTGCTGAAGTCAGTATGCAATAGTTGAAGTTATTTTTTTTAATCTATATTGAAAATTAAGGTAGCTTGAACACATCGGAATAATTCAACGTTTAGTTATATTTTCAGTTATGATGTCATTGAAATGGTTAAGTGCGATATTGGGGCTTCGAATAGCAAGCTATGTATTTTTAGCCTTAATTGGGCTTATGTTTGAGCCCAATGACACTTTCTTGTCAATATAGAAATATCGTATACCATTTGGGCCAAAGACCGGCCTGGGCCCGAAGTTCTGAAGAAAATGTACAACAAAATTGGTAGTCTAGTTCAATTCCCTTTTACAAATATAGTCAAGGTGTGTCAACGCCAAATGAAATTGAATAATTCCATTGTGTAATCAAATTCGAACCCTTAGAAAACGTGGTGCACCACTTACTGAATTTTCGTGGCCCTCTCAAATTAAAACTTACGAAATTGTTTTAGGCATGCTAGTTAAATAATTTACTTTTCTAAATTCGGGTGCGCATTTATGTGACCCAAATTCAAATCCCAACGATGTCGAAATATGTTACGAATTACGGGTGTATTTATGTGACGTGGTTCAAGATACGTTTTAACAACTTTGCAATCCTCTTAAAATAAAATAAAAGCGGTTTAAAAGATTAATTTACACGTAGGTACAAAAATGCATTAAAAGCATATAATTAATCCAAGTACAACAGTTGAGCGACATGCTGGAACCACGGAACTAGGGAATGCCTAACACCTTCTCCCGTGTTAACAGAATATCTTACCCGGATTTATGGCTCGCAGACTGTATAATAGAATCAAATTTTTCTCGATTCGGGATTTAAACCGGTGACTTGGGACACCATTAATTATCCCAAGTGGCGACTCTGAAATCTCTTAAATAAATAAATCATATTTCGATTGTTCTTTAATTAGAAAAAACTCCATTTCTACTTCCTTCGCCGAAGTGTAGTGTTAAAAGGAGGTGTGACGCACTTCAATATTAAAAACTACAATCTACACATCAAAGGATAATACCCATTACATTCCAACAATAAATTACTTTAACGCGCACATGAAAATTCAAATCTAAACTTTTGAAGTCATATACATGGAGTTTTTAATTTATTTTGTTATATTTAAAATTGTATCCACTGTTTTGAACTAATACACATACATGTTTTGGATTGGAAAAGGAAAACTGAGGGGGGAGGGGGGAAGAAGAGATAATGACTTAAGATTGAAGGAGTGATTTTATGGTGAGCCTTGCGCAACTGACATTAATTGTGTGTAGTATCTTTTTATCTTATAAATTTGTTGACTTTTGTTTTACACATTTAGGTTCACAAAATTTTAGGACAACAAAATTATGAGACAAAAAAAAAGTTTCATATAACTAATATCAATTGTGTGAAGTACAAAATTAAAAATTTCAGTTTGAAGAATTAGATATGGTGAAGGCATTGTTGGGGACATGAATGAGGGTGGGTGAGCCGAGTAATTGCTTAGGATAAAATGTGTACAGATTGAAACAAAGTTTATGTCGGGTAAACACGGGTAAAATATAGGAAGTTTTATAGCTTTACTCACAAAAAAACTAAACTAATTATCCTAACCTACAGATTAGTTTTTTTATCCATCAAACTAATTACTTTTCATACCCATAGCAGCTTTTGTGGGTAATATTATTAGTTAAAGGAGATTGAAAAATCGTAATTGTGCTACACTTTATAAAGTTTAATAGAAAGTCATAACATGCTATCGTTAAATTGTGCCCATAATTTATCTTGACAAATTACATAAGGAGGAGGTAAGCGAGAACCTGCAAAAGCTTACAAGAGGTGAAATCGTAGGCTGCCCATAAAAGTTAAGTATCGAGAAGAGAGAAATAATTATGATTTTTATCATCTACTTCTAATATAATAAATAACATCTCCATAGAATTTTATCTAACACCTATTTTAAGGATAAAAAATATTTAAAAAATGAGAACTTTGTTACAATATTTAAAAAGGATCCAATTAAAAATTTTAGTAAATTAAAAAATGACATAATTATAACATCAGATTATATATTATAATAATATTATGTAGTGAATTATACATTATATACCAAAATAGAATAGAATATATGAAAATCATATTTTATGTTCGTCATTCAACATTATACTATTACATTAAAATAGTATACTATTATTATATATTGTATACTTTTACAGTATATTACACATTATTACAATACACCGTTATAGTATATTATATATTATATTAGTTTATGATTGCATTATAGCTATACGCTCATACATTATATAATATATTGTTAGGTAAATATATTCTTCTTCGCTTATTACATTATATCATTACAATATATTGTATACTATAATAGTATATTGTTGCAATATATCTATATACTCCTACAACATATTGTATACCGAAGCAGTATACTATTAGGTTACTATGTTCTTCAATTTTCGACTGAAATATCCGATCTCAATCGCTTCAAATCAATTTCAAATGTGATCAACTTCCAGAAGGTACTATAAGCGATATTTAATAATACTCACTTTGAATCAAACAAGAACTACAACACCAACAACAAGAACAACCCAGTAAAATTCCACTAGTGAGGTCTGGGGAGGGTAGTGTGTACGCAGACCTTACTCCTACCCCGAAGGAGTAGAAAGGCTATTTTCGAAAGACCCTCGGCTCAAGAAGACAAACAAGAACAACAACAACAACAACATAGTGAAATCCCACTAGTGGGGTCTGGGGAGGGTAGTGTAATTTTAAAAATAAAAATTGAGCTTCAAGCCAACAATGGTGGATATTCAAACACACATAAAACTTCAGATTTGGAAGCTTACTCGAAGGTACTATAAGCAATATTTTATAACACTCACATCGAATCAAATAATAAATTTTTAAAATAAAATTTCAAATTCAGAAGTTTCAAACACAACAATGGTGGGTCTTCATACACATACAAATATCATAAGGAAAGGAGGTAAAGCAATAGTTTGAGTTGACCCTCTTAATAAAGATCGATCTGACAGAGAAAAGGTAGATTCATTCAAGACCACTACTAGGTAAGCTTGGAAAAATGAAGCCAAATGTTTTTAATATTATGTACTTCAAATGAGAAGGCAAATGGTTAATGGGTGGGTCGGGTAAATAGTTTGGGCTGCATAGGTAGGAAATGTAAATAGTTTAAGCTTGGATAATGGTGAATAGGTTGGGCTTAATGAGTATAAAGTGAAATGTTTCCTTAAAATATTGGGAATTACCAGCTATATCCATTTATAAGTAGCTCATTATAAAAATTGGCCAATTGATAAAATATTACTAATACTAGCCTAATTAGCCAATTAGCTATTTATAGCAAAAAATATCAAATTTTTGCTTTGTTTTGAGTGTGTGTCATTAGAATAGATTGGGCACAACTTAAGGAGCTTGAATATCAGTTTTGGGATGATTTGGTAAAGTTTTGAGGTGGTTTGAATTGAAAATTCGAAGTGAAAGCTGAACATGAAAAAAAATGATGTGTATCACACTGTGTATCAATTGTATATCACATGTATATCCATGTATATTTGTGTGTGAGATACATGCCTGATACATGTTTGATACATGTGTCACAGAGGACTTTTTTGAACTCGGTTTGATTACAAATTTTGATACAAAACCAGTCCAAATCACCTCCAATCTTCCTGAAATTTTGTATATTGACTTATCTATATATTTTCAATGAATTTCATCTATTGAAAAAATTCCCTTTTTGTTTAGATTTTTGGAATATTGTATAGATTTTTGTATTTCATCACCTTATTTACTACCTCGTCTATGAAATTTCCTTTCTATCTTGTATCTAATGTTGCTAATCACGCTTAAAAATATGGAAGGTGATTTTTGCATGTGATTCTTTGATAGAAAGAACCATATTATTTAGTTTTTCCATTTTTCTTGGCCAGTTTTGTTAAATCTATGACTAATGGCTAGAAGTTGGTAAGTTAAGATTTATTTGGGACATTTGTGTAAGTTTCCCTAAAATATTTGAGCTAAGTAGGTATTTAGTGTCGTTTCCTCTAATTTAATCAATTTAAACAACGAGATGTAGTAGGCTTTTAAAATATCGAAACTACTCAACACCTGACATTATATTCCTAGAGCAATAACAATTCAACAAGTAAGAAAAAACATCTAAATAGAAGAGTCAGACTCATTTTTCCACTGTTAAAACCTTGAAGTTTCATGTCTAATTTTGATCTTTGAAGTCTTGTGCTTATTTAATTTGATTTTCTAACGGAGTTTGGAAACTTATGTAAACGTATGGTTGAAACAAAATGCACTAGAAAACAATGGATTGAATATACCGAGCCAACCACCACAGATTTGATATTGAAGCGTAGTAAGTTTATTGATTGACCGTTGACGAGACACTTAGTAATAAACTTGTATTAACAGAAATGCTTACCCGCTCACTAGTTTAACTTTGATGAGGAATCTTGTCAAAAAGGTAAATAGTTAACCACACCAGTGTCTCAACAAATCTGGCAATTTAACCCTAGAAGCCAAAAAATTAAAGTGAAAATACATCACCTAATCATCCTTAAGTGGAAAGTGCGCGTGTGAAAAACACTTGTCTTGGTGTGGTATAAACACCTGTTCTATGTTAAAATCATATATTTCAATCTTCTCTTTTCCAATGAACTGACTTGTTTATCTCATCCATTAATTTTTTCCATGTTAAAATCATATATTTCAATTGTCTTTTCCAATAAACTGAATTGTTCATCTCATCCAAATGCATCCTGTATAAGCAAGTCCAAGCATATCACTGGCAGAAACCAAAAGTAAATGTTGTTGGGAGTTGGGCGCTTGGGGGGCAGGAGCAAAGAAATCCAGGTTATCAGAAATGCATTTAGAATACAAAATTGATTCTTTTCAGGGTCAATGTGACCAGTTCTACAAAATACTGGCCTCTCTTTAGCACCTCTTATTTGTATACAGGAACCCAACAAGCCAAAGCAAGCAAATGCTAAAACAGAGTGCTATATTTCAGAACCTACAAAGTCAGGAGAAATGGAGAACCTAACGTAAAAAATACAAGCTACCATATTAGTACAGGAGAATACATTCTGCTTTAATGAAATGCAGTACAAAAAGCCATTCTAACTTAAATCTGCACAACGGTACAAAAGTTTGAACTTGTTCATAGCTGCACAGGCAATAGCATTAAAACTCATCAGCTGCCTCAAGCACCAAAAGAAATGGCAAAAGAGGAACTTGCTGTGACGAAACCGAAATCTACAGGGAAAGTCGTGTTTCTGCTACTGTCTTTGCAAACTGCTGCATTACCTCTGTAGAAGTCTAATCATTTTGAAGACAGTACAATTGCCGTATATTTCCTGAAGCTGACAAATTAAGGGAGAATGGGTGAGAGAGAAGGAGCAAACTAGTTTCCATTACACAGGAAAATTTAAACCATCACAATTACCATATAACCAGTCTTTAAAGCACTGATGGAGAGCTGTTGTTAATTCCTTTTTCCGGCTCTCTTCAAGCTCAGCTTCCCGCAAGTTCTGCTTAATCTCCTCCAAGTTTTTTTGCTGAAACATCAAGTATGAATGACGATTAAGCAAAAGGTGACAACTCAGATAAACCATTAGAACATGGAATGGACTGTACTACTGAAGGCATAAGAACAACAAATGGCAACGGGGTAAACAAATGTTATACAAAATAATTACAAAAAATAAGTAAAAGTTTTTCAACTTACCCTTTTCTGCTGCGATTCCATGTAAGCATCAGGTAAAGGGAATGGATTGTTTTTTGTTGACCCAGATTGTTCACCTTCAAACCAGTTTGGAATCTGTGGACATGGAGATGTATTCTTATTAGCATGCAATCATAATCATAAAGCAACAGATTTTCAACAAACATTCCTTTGACAGAATTCAGATTTCAGTTTCGGAAACTAGCAAGGATACAGGACGATTGGAACTGGAAGCGTTACTATGTAAATTGAAAAATAAAACTCAAATATTAACTCGTCATCCAGATTGTTTAAACATACCAAAAAGTTAGTGAACTGATCGGGGTCTATGCGACTGGCGGACTCAGTCTGAACATCAGAAACACCTGCAGGATGTGAAAGCGAATCATGTGGATCAACAACGCCAAGAGCGATAGGTTCATCCCATTTGTTGATGGCTGGATCAATACCAACTACATTCAGGTGCTCCTCCAGTTGGGAGTAAAAAGTATTGTATGGAGCCACCTGATAAAACCATGAAACATGAACGGCACTCAGAATCTAAAATTCCGTGGAACTGTTAACTCTGAAGCTAGGAGCATACTGTCACAATAAATAGAATGGAGATGCATATAATGAGAAAACACAGAACACTCTACTGTCAACTCTTACATCTGATAATAAAAATAGAAAGAAATGCATTAACCAAGCCCCAGTCAGCTTAGGAAAATAATTTTTTATGACATTGGTGTCTGAATCAGCTTGCATGCACCTCGACTATTCCCCATACCTGTTACCTCCCACCAGCACAGTTACCAGATAAATCTGCCAACTAAGGCTTTAGACAGATGAGAACAAATCATCTATAGCTTGTTTGGATGGTAGTTATCCATCACTTCATAATTTATAGTTGTGAGCGGCTGGCGATTGTCGGCGTTCCGCGAGGCAGAGGGAGGCCTAAGAAGTATTGGGGAGAGGTGATTATGCATGACATAGCTAGAATGTGGGTTTCCGAGGACATGACCCTTGATAGGAAAGTCTCGAGGTCTAGTATCAAGGGTTGTAGGATAGAGGCTCCTAGAGTTTTTCGTACTCCTCACCCGGGGTTGGGAGAGGCTTGGCAGGGCTATCCATAGATGATTTGTGTTTTGGCTTGTGTCTCCCTTATTGTAGTTATTTATGGTAGTTACTGTATGATATTATTGCATGCTATTTTATTTGTGTTTCTTATGTTTAGATAATTCTTTACGATATTTCTGCTGGAGTTACTAATGCTCTTTTGTTTTTGTTTTTGTTTTTGTTTTTCCTTTCCTTCACTGAGCCGAGGGTCGATTGGAAACAGCCTCTCTGCCCTTTCGGGTAGGGGTAAGGCTCGTCTACCATATTACCCTCCCCAGACCCTACTTTGTGGGACTATACTGGGTAGTTGTTGTTGTTGTTGTTGTTATAATGTATTGTATTATTTTGTGGATACAAATTCAAATAGATTGTATCTTTTCTAGTGGTTAAGTAACATTTCTATTGTTTGATTTCATTGTATGGTATTGTATAATAAGTGATAATTTACTAACAAACCTTTGTTGTAAAATATACTAGTAGTTGTTTTCGCTGGTAATACCGCTAAATTAATCATACAAAATATTGGTGTTACTGACAATATGCTTATGATTGAGAGTTGCAAGGAACTAGACGTCTGATTGCAATTCATGTCTAATAGCCACACACTTCCTTCTTGGCTACTGTTTTTAAACATATACTACTAAAGCAAACAACGACAAACAAAAATTATGACAAATAATGATTGCACCAATTTTATTTTATTTTTTTTATTTAAAAAGAGAGAAATCATGAACCAGTACATAATAATTGCATACGAAGTAAGAAAGAGAAATACTTGTGGTTACTAATTGGCTATAAGAGTAGCAAATGAACCTGAAATATGTGGTAGAGATGTCTGATTGCAGAAGTAAGAAAGGGAAATACTTGTGGTTTCTAAATGGATATAAGAGTAGCAAATGACCATAAAATATGTGGTAGAGATGTCTAAAGTAGATGAGAATGAAGAACTTATAATATGATAAAGATAAAATAGGGTATAGGGTGGAGTTAAATAGAAAAACAGGGTAAATGGCAAAATAGGTCAAGTAATGAGAGCATAACGGGAAAGAGAAATAAGTTAACGATCCCGACAGACCAAATCAGTCTTCACACAAAATGGGCTTTTTTGCTAGCATTTTCTGCTTCCCTGGGATATGGATCTCGGACTTCGTGGTTCTCCTCCTACTTCATTGACCATTAGGCCACATCCTTAAGTGCAACCAACTTAGTCGCAAAATGTGGATCTTTAAGCAAAAGAGCCACCAAGTCAAAGAATTCTTAGCAGCAATGTGCCCAGTAAAAACAACTGCTGCGAGATAAAACCTATTAAGATGCACCATCTATTTAGTAGACAACTTAGTGGATGGGTATAAAAGGTATGGAAGATAATGTCACAGGTCATTGCAGCATCAATCACCTTTTTTGGGGGGGGGTTATGGTAAACCCTAACACCCATCCCACCCCACCCCCACCCCAAATCCATCCCCAAAGCCCCCAACCCAGAAGCCAAACAGTGGCATTTTCCACTTCACTCCGTTGGTGACTCAAAGTTCACTTATCGTGGTTGGAGTTAGACTATCCATCATTTGTCTTTTGCAAATATCACTTCTTAGATTCCTTATTGTTAGCAACTTGTTCATGGTTTAAGCGGGACGTTGGTGGACCTGGTAATATAAAGTAAAGTACACCTCGAATCCCTAAAGTTAAAATTTCACCTCTGGCTATCCATATATACTTCATGCCAAAGTTTAGTACCTCAATTTTCTAAATTGAAAAGACAACCAACTCCACTAGGTACACATTCTGCTCCATCATTTAATGAAATCGCAAAACTTAAATTTATCTCCACTATTTCAAGAAAATTACCACAAACCAAATAGGCTTCCAAACCTCTCAGTTGCGCTAAACTGACAGCCACATTTCCAATTGTGCTTGCCCCATGTTGTCTGACACGTGACAGAAACAGTTTCTGATCAGGTGCTTATATTTTGCAGTTTGCACTCAGATAGGACCCTCAGATTACCTAAACAAAGAGCTGAATGGTTCGTAAGGTATCTGCCATGGTGTCTATTTGAAACTCCTTTTTCTTGCAGGGATCCAGATATGAAAAACAGACCCAAGACCAAGAGCTACTGGTATTTTAGTCATTTTCCACTTGTCATAAAAAATAAGAACAAATGCTAGTGTAAGATCAATGATAGCAAAAGCAAATGGACTCTTGGGATACATTCTGAGTTTGCAATGAAGTTCAATGCCACCGAGTGAGTGGCATATAAGCATTAAAAATAAAATGAGAGAATTGGTGGTCCATGGAATAAGATGAAATTTATTCAGCAGCAGTATAGAAGTTTAAGATTCACCTGCAATTTATGGTTATCACCCACAACAAGTGGTGTTTGATTTACTCCCAGGAAAAATACACATTCACGACAGTTGACGATACAGATACGTTTAGCCGCTGCTATCACGTGCACACGTTCACAGTGCTCAACTCTTACAGCCTGTAAAAGACGTTACAAAGGGAAATGCTCATATTTCATCTAGAGAATCGGACACATAATGGTGAACTATATGCAGTCGTAAATCAATTAACTCATAATACAAGCGGAAACTATGGTTTATGTGGTATTTGTTACACCTTGACCCAAAAATTAAACACCTCAGGTAACTGTTTAGATTTCAAAATCACAGCTAATTTGAAAGATGCATAGACTTCTAAGTGGCAGCAGAAAGCAACAAAGTAGAAAACATCAGTTTGATAAAGCATGAATTTCTTTCTTTTTCATCTTATTGCATGTATGTCTAGCTGACTTTTCCGTGCCTAGCATGTTCGTGAGAAGAGAACAAGAATGCAAATCTAAAATCTCTGGGTGCCAGGTAATAACAAACTCTCACAAAGTTTAAAATTCACAATTGCTTTTCACATTGATAATCTGAATACCAACTTAAGAAAGAACATGAAAATCTTCCTGAACCCTCAGGGAAACTACCTTGCCAACAGCTCCCAGGAAAATGGTTGCATCAGAACATCCGTATACTGTAGCATATTGCAGAGGTGCTAAAATGTAAATGACTGATTCATGGCAATTGACAACCTGAGCATAAAAAAGAAAAATGAAATGGAGAAAGTTTCAATATCAAGATCCATGTAAAAGTCCCTCTTTTTAAACTAATTTAGATGACTGCAAAAAGCATACAAGAGAAGTTGATAGAATGCTGCAGAATTATTTTTTATTGGATTACAAACCCCCAACTTGTTTGGGACTGAAAAATACTCCCGCGGTTTCAAAAAGATTAGCAATATTTCCTTATTAGTCCGTTTCAGAAAGATTGGCACATTTTTATATTTCCTTAATGGGAAGCTTTTATAGCCGCACAAATGCTATGGCTTGTCTAAGACCACAAGTTTCAAAAGTGTTATAGCCACACAAATATTATGGCATACTTAAGACCACAAGTTTCAAAAGTCTTCCTCTCTATTAAATTTTGTGCCAAGCCAAACTAAGACAAATAAATTAAAACAGAAGGAGTAATTGTTGTCGTCATTGGATTACAAGCCCGAAGCATTACCTAAAGATCATATGACATTCATTTTAACCAAGGCAAAAAGAAAGGCTAAAGATTTTACCAATGCAAAGTCATTTCATGTTTTAATCCACAACATTAGCCCACAACTGTAACAGCCTCACAAGGTTTTGGGAGTTGAAACTAAGTTGGGATTTACCAAAAACATTAATGTCTGAGCCGGTTTCGAGCCGTGTAAACAACCTCTTGCCTAAATGCAGGGTAAGGCTGCGTATGATAGACCTTTGTGGTCCGGCCCTTCCCGGACCCCGTACATAGCGGGGGCTTAATGCACCCGGCTGCCCTTTTATTAATGTCTGAGCGAATAGCTAAAGAAGCACATACAAGCTGATCAACAATTTGCATCCTAAAGACATGGCTTTCTCTTTTTTATGAGATTGGCTTTCAATTGACCAATCAATCATGACTCAATTCCAAACTAATTGCGGTTGGCTATAGGAGCCCTCTTACACCTATTTTCTTATTCGGTTCCATTTCATTCTTAAGGGGTTCTCTAAACTAGAGGTTTTCTAAACCACATTTATATACTGAGTTCTAAGAAACTAAAAAGCTCTTGGCAAGCACTAGACCTAATACAAGTGAAACGACAACTGAGATTTAATGCAAGTTGGTATTGCCAATATGGATCCTTTGCTTCCACAGTAAGTTCTTAACTAAGTCACATTAATCCCAAGAGATAGCATGTCTTTCATAACAATTTTTGTCGACGTAATTTTAGATCCACCTCATCTCTTTTTAGCACCTTCACTCATAATTGTGTCGCGCACAAATGAAACTAATGCATATGGATGTCTGTAAGCCTTGGCTAAACTATCTCACGTGACCATTCTTTTGCCATCTATCTCTATTATTTGCATCCTCTATCAGATGCAGTCATTTTTAATCTTGTAAGTTCGGTTTCATGCCGGGTCGTTCCACTACAGAAGCTATCCACCTTGTCAGGAGGTTGGTGGAGCAGTTCAGGGATAAGAAGGACCTGCACATGGTGCTTATCGACTTGGAGAAGGCGTATGACAAGGTCCCATGGGAGGTGCTTGGAGGCGAAGAGCGTGCCGGAAGCCTACATCAGAGTAATCAAGGACATATATGATGGAGCTAAGACTAGGGTTAGGACGGTGGGTGGCGACTCAGACCATTTTCCAGTGGTTATGGGGCTCCATCAAGGATCGGCGCTTAGCCCTCTCTTGTTTGCCTTGGTGATAGATGCTCTAACCCGACATATTCAAGGGGATGTGCCTTGGTGTATGCTATTTGTTGATGACATAGTCTTGATAGACGAGACGAAGGTCGGTGTTACTGAGAGGTTAGAGGTATGGAGACAAGACTCTCGAGTCTAAGGGTTTCAAAATAAGCAGATCTAAGACAGAATACCTGGAGTGCAAGTTTAGCGCCAAGCCGAACGAAGTAGGCAGGGACGTGATGATTGGATCTCAGGTCATCACCAAGAGGGACAGTCTCAGATATCTTAAGTTGGTGATTCAGGGGGACGGAGAGATTGACGGGGACGTCACTCATCGTATAGGAGCGGGGTGGTCAAAGTGGAGGCTTGCATCAGGAGTCCTGTGTGACAAGAAAGTTTCACAGAAACTCAAGGGGAAATTTAATAGAGTTGTGGTTAGACCTGCCATGTTGTATGGGGCGGAGTGCTGGCCAGTGAAGAACTGTCATGTTTAGAGAATGAAGGTTGCGGAGATGAGGATGCTCAGTTGGATGTGCGGGCTCACCAGGTTAGATAAGATTAAGAATGAAGTTATTCGAGAGAAGGTGGGGGTGGCCCCGGTGGATGAGAAGATGCGAGAAGCGAGGCTGAGGTGGTTCGGGCATGTGTGGAGGAGAAGTCATGATGCTCCGGTGAGGAGTTGTGAGCGGCTGGCGATGGTCGGCGTACGGCGAGGCAGAGGGAGGCCTAAGAGGTATTGGGAAGAGGTGATTAGGCATGACATGGCTAGAATGCGGGTTTCCGAGGACATGGCCCTTGATAGGAAAGTCTGAAAGTCTAGTATCAGGGTTGTAGGATAGGGGCTCCTAGAGTTTTTCGTACTCCTCACCCGGGGTTGGGTGAGGCTTTGTAGGGCTATCCATAGATGATTTGTGTATTGGATTGTGTCTCCCTTATGGTAGTTATTTATAGTAGTTACTGTCTGATACTATTGCATGTTATTTTATTTATGGTTCTTATGTTTAGATAATTATTTACGATATTTCTGTTGGAGTTACTAATGCTGTTTTGTTTTTGTTTTTGTTTTCCTTTCTTCACTGAGCCGAGGGTCGATTGGAAATAGTCTCTCTGCCCTTTCGGGTAGGGGTAAGGCCTGTCTACATATTACCCTCCCCAGACCCCACTTTGTGGGAATTTACTGGGTAGTTGTTGTTGTTGTTGTTTGAATCATGTACAACTTGTCTACTACGATTATCTTTTTGATATGTTGGGCCCTCAAAAGCCCAAGTTCCCCAAAATCCCAACATTCACCCTCACTATATTATTGGTCTCAAAATCGCTCAATGAAACTTACTTTGTTACTTTGATAGGCATCTTTCAATCACGTATTACTTCCCTGAGTTCCATCACACTCATCTATTTCAACTATTGTGTTCTGATAGACTGATCTAAAATAAAACATCTTTCTCTGTCATGCCTTTTTCCCTTGAATGACTGACCTAAATATGTGAATTGTTTGCATTTAAGCATTACAATAGCATCAAATATCACTTTACCTTCACGTGAAGGGAAAACTTGTGGTACATATATATTCTATCTTACTACAACATATCTTAAAACCCCAATTCTTAAAAGTGCTTCTACATAATACCATTTTTTTGATTGATTTCTTCTCTTGTTTCCTTAATTGAAACAGAATATTAACGCAACAAAAAAAAACATGCACCAAGGAACCTTATCTTATATACCCCTGTGGTCTGATCCTTCCCCGGACCCCGAACCTTATCTTAAGTGCACCGGACTGTCCAAGGAACCTTATCTTATATACCTACAGTTAAATCATTTAAAACCAGGGCAAGTTGGTTCACTCATCCACAACAAAGGTATACAAATCCACGAAGGTATACAAGCCAGACTCCTGGTATAAATCCACGAAAGTCCCTCTATATCTCTCTTCGCCGTTTTCACACTAGTGATCGCTCCATCATACATATCCTTCCTGACATATATATAATTGATATGAGTTCCTTTCATCTCAATCATCAACCTAAGGGCTTTTCTTTGCTTTCTATTATAAGGTTTATTTAGCGCAACTACTATCATTGAGATCCTCTTCCTCTTTCATCAACTTTCCTATCAGAAATACAACATATGTTGTAGATCTACGATGCATAACTCTAAATTGATCCTCCACTAATCTCTAAATTTATGATCATCAATCTTCAATAACATTCCATCATGATTCATTTTTTTTTTATTTGCACCGGGTGTCCGAGTCTCTTCGAGCCCCGACTAATCTCAGGGATGCACAGGCCCTCGGCAAGAAATTTCCCGCAAGTGCACAACGGTTAATTCAGGTTTTACCCAGTCCGATGACCCTCAGAAATTGTTTGCACCCAGTGGATTTCGAACTTGAGACCTTAAAAGGAAGCGAACCCCAAGGCTCAAGTCAATTGCCATCGGGTTGCCCTAGGATTCATTCCATCATGATTCATATGTTAATATCACAGATAGTTTTCACAATTTGAATGTCTCACAATTCTAAATGAAAGGATACCCCACTATTTTGACTACTTCTACTCCTTAATATAACATTAAAATAGTTGGTTTAATCTTAACTATGCATAGTACTGCAATCTCTCCAAGCACTTCAAATTACTAGGATCACAGGTTTTTAAACCATTTTGAATATAACTAAGGTTTCATCACAAATGTACGAAGATCTACAAAGCTATCATTGTGATTTCTGTTGAGCAATTGATTGCTATAGCATCTTCATTTTCTCTTTAATCTCACTGGCTATTGTAAAATCTTGTCGACAGTCATCGTTAACATACTGAACTTGGTCCAAAGTCTTTATCCTCTCCTGTTGTATCAACTTATGCATTTCTTTCTCCCTTTTCGCATCAACTTTTGTATAAACCATCTAAAGCTGCACCTCTCCTTTGCTAATCGCATACCTCAATTTCTTTCTTAACTTGATAACTCTTTAAAGACTTATCTATCTTCTGTTGTAGGTAACTTCCTGTATAACTCTTTTTTTTTCTTTAACAACTATTTGACTACTTCATTCCACCACCACAATTCTTGAGGTCAAGGACCTTACCCCCCACCCCCCCCCCCCCCTTTTTTTTTGACAAGTAAAGGAAAACAATGAAGGCCCTAGCCTTTAAACTCATTTATACTTCCGATTGCTACTTTTCTTCAAGTAACTATCCATTTCCTTCTATTGCATATTAACAGCAATTTCTAAGCTCCATGCTCCCTCTTTTCTTACTTGTCCTAACATGTTATTCGCGTTGTAGCTTTTAGTGTCAATACTGAATTCTCAGTTTTATGCAATTTTTCTACTTTTCCAATCCACTCTTTTGCTTCACATCCAAGATCACTCCTTAGTATCATCTTGTACTCCGTGCACGCCGCTCTGTTGCATCTATTGGCTTTCACTTAATACACTAGTAAAGCCCTATACCAACAACTTATCCAATACTTCTTCCTATCATTTTCCACATAATCTGAGAGTGCATTTCTCTTCTAGCCTCGAATGATCTATCGCCAAACTGACAAGGGACTTGTATCTTGACACACTAGCCCCTAGGACATATGAGCAATGATGCTTTAAAATTGTCAAAAATTAAATCAAACAACCGCCAGAATTCCAGATATATGTTGAAGCTATTGCTGATCAGTTAGACACGAAACCAAGAAACCAAAAGAAGTAACATACCAAAGAGGCCCCAAAATAAGTTGCCAACAGAAAACTACTTCAATGAATTAACTATTAAGCAAGCAGATCCTCAGATACATGATGCCATTAAGAGCAAGTCTCCTTGATGTTAAGTGTTAACTTAGAATATTTAGCCCTTTTTTGGGACAAGTGCACAATTAATATTAATAGCTTCAGATATTAAATTAATATAACAAACATATAAAGACAGTTCTACATTAGAATCCTTACAGATAATTCTAGTTTTCCAACTTCATGATAGCATTGATCATGAGAACAAACATCAGAACATAAAGACAAGTGCGCACATACACAGATTACAGCACATTACTGGGAATTAAAATTCTTCAATAAAAATGGTGTTCTGGAGCATCTGTGCAGCATCTTATTATCTGTGTGATGTGTCTGAAGTTTGTGTTCTTTAAAGTTCCAGCCCAATTGTCTGGTGTTCTTTTAAAAATACGGAATGTTAGCCAAACTGCACTGCAACTAAGCTCCACATTACTGTGTTTCCAATTCAAGGAGGAGGATTATACTGGAAGGATATCCATTGATGAAAGGTAATGCACAGAGGAACAGGATGAATTGTGGACCTTCTATCAGAAACTCTACCAGGAAGAGAGCAATTGGATATCAACACAAGAATGGGTCTAATTCAGTATGATTATGAGAATAGTGCAAAAAGCTGATTGCAATAGAATCTTTACTATTCCGACTGCAATAAAACCAACTCCAACTATTTTATGCCTGACATTTGTAGAAGAAAGTAGCTCCATTTTGACGATTATATCTTGATATAACTTCACAAATGGGTAACACAGAATCCTGTCTCTTCTAGATCAGAAAGCACCAACAAATTATAAATATTTCAGGCACACTTGTTATGATTCAATTTAAAACCAAGGATATGCATTAAAATGGTGGCAAAAGAAGCACATTCAGAATAAGCTTCCTTCAATCAGACCACTGGGGTAATTTTATTTTAAAGATTCTAGAGACCAGATCGAAATATTAAAGACTAAGGAAAGATTCCCGTGCTACCGACAAAATACTTGTCTCACAGAAGCAGTATCAATTTATATTGAATCAAGCAACTTATATCTTTGACAGCAACAATGAAATAAATTCAGTTTTTTTTATTGGTAAAATTACATTTTAGCATAAGACAATTAAGATAAGGTCAGTTAAAATTTACCTTCACAGAAGAGCCTTTAAGATCATTCGGATGACGTACATATGATGTTTTCGAGATTCCCTCAATGAAATTTGGGCCTCTAGGACTCAATGAACTCTTTACTGAACTTGCAGAGACATCAGCCATTGGCACATCCTGGTCGATGGCACTGGTTGGTCCATTTTCCTTCGCAGAAGCCCTCTCAGTAATCCGTTCCAGAGCAGACGCTATATTTTGTAGCAGCCAATCATGTACTTGAGCTGCAGGAACAGGAACATCTGGCATGTCTGGATCTGAATTGGCAAAAAATGGGGCATTCTGACTCAATGGGATTCTCTCAGATCCCTTTTCACCAAAATAGAATAGAAAACCAAGATGCTCAAATTTCTCTGCGGACAGAACCTAAAGGCATTACACTAATAGGTCAGCTTTACAGCATATCTTTACCCAGTATTCTATGACATAAAGGTAAGAGAAATGGCTGCAAACAGGCATAAATTTAGGCAACAGGTTCAGCATTAGATGTTTCAGTTTCTAATCTTCCTGGCATCAGTTGTCACTGAATTGTTTCACAAAATGCAATTACTAGGGGAATTTTGTTTTTCTTAGATCCTACAATATCGTGGAAATCAGCATAACAGAAGGCATCATAACTAACCCAAGTTGATTAGAGAGGGCTCCAATCGTCACCCACCAAGAATTCTATCACGAGGCATAAAAGCTGGAAAAGAAGGCCTGATAGGTAACATCATTTGCACTCAGTTCCAGACTGACAAAAAGTGCAGTTGGCTAGCATATGTGCAGTTAGAATCCATTTAATGTCAATTATACTTACACAACCTGTGAAATTTGATGCACAGGGATTAAGTGCATTGGAGATTGCCAGATTCTAGAGAAAATACTCCACTATGTACCTCACGGGACTCTCCCATTCATATACCTTCTTCCAGATAGTTAAAGGAGACTCTCCTTTTACTCATCAAAGAAAAACGACAGACTCTGCCAACAGCCCCCAATAAATAACATTTTGTTACTTGAAGTATCATTTCCATCAAATGACAATTTGGAGATGGTATATTCACACATGCTCTCTCAGGGTTCTACATCAGAGGCTAAACAAATTTCAACTGCGTGAGCAAGTAACTATAATCTCCCTTCTTTTTTATCTTCGACAAGTCGATCAATCATCGTCACTTATCTCAATTAGCTTGTTTGATCGATAACCTAAGATCAGGCATGACTCCTTAGTGATATAGAGGGCGTTCTAAAATTCATGTAGTACTGCTGCTTAATGCCTAGATTGTTCTTGAGACTAGCATCACTAAAATGTAAAATGACATGTTCATGTTCCCAGAGAAGACGTGAGCTTGAACATATACGGAAAGAAAAAAATGTTGGGGATGATGATTATGAAATTCAGTGATATCTACAACTATCCAACAAGGCTAGGGTTCAGTATCATCAGCTATGACGAGGCTAACTGTGCTAATCTCATGTAAAATCCTCAAATCACATAAGTATTAGGCCCGAATATATAAAGAGGAGTAGGATATCTAATACATGGTGATGGACCTCTACAGTTTGATGATTCCCAGGAATGATATGTTCTAGGCTATTGGTAAATTTTTTGATTGGTTAATAAGTTTAGTCACTTGATGGGGAAATCATACATACAAGGCAGTGTACCCACATATATAAACTTACAAGGACGTGTTTTTTTGTACAAAAAGCGTCCAGTCACCATGACTAGCCATGATATTGGTAAATAGAATTTGGAAACAGAAAATATTAATTGAAAACAAAACCCACTTTGATACTGGTAAATATAATTTGAAAACCGAAACATATTCACAATAAAAACTATCTTACTTTCTAGAAACAATCTCATGCATCCCTCCCATGTAAATCCATTTGTCTCCACTGTAAACTGTACTTGACGCCAAAAGAAAAACTTCTAAACAATGGAACTCTATGGTCAACCTGAGCCTAGACATATATAATACAGCATATAAACCTAGGCTAGAGAATGTAGAAACAATATTAGACTACCAGAAGGGGCTACATGATATTAAATTCTATATACAGGATAAAGAGAGTACTAACTATTTATTGAAGTATTAAACAAAGAACTACTCACATGATTTGATTTTATGTGACACTCTTTCCTCTTTAGCATGTTCCAAAAAGATTGACACCTTTTTCTAATGAACCTATTTACTTCTGGTATTCTCATTTTACTCTTAATAACATACTCTTATATAATAAAATACTCTTATAGGAATGATATAGCATCTTTCGGATCACAAGAAGGTAAGGGTACTTTGAGCATCTTATACACATTTAGCTTATCTGTCAAAAGCTTCCTTCTTTTCTTAAATTCATTATCCAGCCAAATTGTCATATAACATTCACATAAGCAAACTAGAAATAATCATACTATTTAGTGAACAAGTTGAAGCGGGCATTGGACTTGTCCTGGCCCACACTTGCTTGAACTTTATTCTCACACTTGGCTAAGTTCACACTCACCTAAGGCTGAATCCCGATCTTAATTGACAGACTTGTCGAGCTTCGAGCCCAACCAACCCAATTGACAATCCAAACCTTCCAAGATACCTCATAGGAAAGAAAAGTAAACTTTACATGATAAAAATATATCTGTTGACTCTGTCACATGAACGCAAATATAATTACATCTTATTCATCGATTGGATGCATAGTTAATGTCTTACTGTGTGAGCATGACTTGTAAAGACCAGGACAAAAGTAATTCAACAAATCAAACCTGAACCTGCTAACCAAGTCGTCTAAGAGAGGTAAAGCAAAAACCTTAACCTGTTAACCAAGTGGGTCTAAGAAAGGCAAAGCAATTGAAAGGAAGCTGTACTACATCGATACAAGTGGCAAGCGTGTAGATGCAGGGGGAAAACAACGCCCGAAGTTATATATCATTCACTAGTATTGCTAGGCATACAAACCTCCCCACCTGCACCTCAGTTTCTTTCTAGTCGTAGCAGTTAACCACAAGAAATTATATTCCTACCAATTCTTTTGTATTCCCATTGTTTCTCCGTCAAACATTCACACCCCAGCTTGCAAGACAACTTAAAACCGCATAGAATCCATGGCCATACTGCATCAACTCCCTTAGAATTCTTTATTTTTATTTTTAGCATCGCATGTTGAAATCATAGGATATAAGCTAAACCATGTATGTTGAATAACAAGAGGGGTGTAACAAACATGAAGTATGAAATTCACAAACCAGTGTTTCGTCACCCTCTCCTTCTACTGCCTCTGACAAAAGAAACAGAATGTTTCCCAGGTGCTTTTGTAAATAGGATAACTGATGAGCCTCTTCATCAGATTGTGATGGCATATTTCGTCGACTATTGCTACGTACAAGCTGCAATGATAGAAACAAATCTTCTGGTTATTATTTCACAACAGAGCAACAGGTGTACTGTGTTTCATGGTACATGCCACACTATTTAAATGAATAGCACAAATAAAGAAAACAGACTCGTTAAGATCAAGAAGGGGAGTCATTTAACATAGTCAGAAAAACGAGCCCCGGGAAGCATCCTTCATCAAGAGCCAAGAATCAAAAGAAAGCAAACTTGCACAACCATACGCCTATCTACAATTTTATGAAATTCCATGCATAGGACCAAGGAGGATCCATGGTGTTAGCTATGGGTTCGGTCAAACCCAAAAGCTTTGGCCTAGATCCGAAATATGTGTTAAGAAATCCACTAAATATGTACAAATATTTAATTATGAACTCCATTATTAGCACTAAGGTCTATCCTAGAATCCCGAACCCATAAAGTTCAAATCGTAGATCTTCCTCTGCATAGGGCCACAACATCCACCACTACTCTTTCCGCCTACAACTTAGTATAAACTAGTGTTTTCAAACTTTTCTACTAGATAATATTATTCTACTTAGTATAAAGTTTTGACACCAAGTACAAAACTTTATTAGTTCTCAAGTTCTTTTCAACATGGTAACAGTTCATCTTACAACTTCTTCATATTATCTAAATCCTATTGCAAAAACCATAACTACAACTAAAAGCTTCCATTAAATAACCAAAAATGCAAAGAAAACTCACTAAACAAATCAAATCAATGATAATAGAAGAGCTTAAGTTATATATACCACAATGCAAGGAATTTTTACACCATCACCAGACAAATCAAATCAATGGCAATTAAAATAGTTTTTTTTTATGAAGTACTAAGATTCATTAATGGCATCAAGAAGATGCAAGATGATAAGTACAAAAGATGGGTGTTAGCTCCAGAATAGGCTAACTATAGTTCCAGGCCCCGGGGAGCTAACAAAATCCAAAAAAAGCTTCCGGGGAATTTACAGGGGAGACTTTGCACCAACTAACGAGTAATATAAAACATTTAGCCTTAAGTGCATGATTTGAACTTGAGTGCATGATAATTAGAAGAGTTTTAAGTTATATACACCACAATGTAAGGAACTTTTACACCATCAAGCCACCTTTTACCTATTTTACCAGGTAATTAGTCTTGTTTTCAGGAGTATAAATCCCCCATTTAAGAAGGCTTACCCTTTGATGACATGATAATGTAAACAATTCTTTATGTTTATATAACTTAAACTCTAATTTAGAAACTATACATCACAAAAATGCCGAGTTTGGAACAATATCCTCACCTGCAACGGCGACAATGCGGACAAGAACCCGTCGAAAGCCGAAGTAGAAGGCCAAACATCAGCTACAGCAGCTGAATCCTTATGTCCTTTAGGAAGCAACCTTTTGTAACTCTGAATATACAAGAATACAACCAAATCAAACACATTAACACCAACAGAGCCGACCTCGGAGGGCTTAGCGGTAACGAGAGGGTCCGAATCGGAGTGAAGAACACATGCAATGGTTTCGAGGACGAGGCGAGCGTGTTCGGGCGAGATCTGAAGGGACTCAGCAATGGATTCCGTGTTAACTCGTTGGTGCATAGCAGTTGACTCGGAGGACGAAAGGGAGGATAATAACTTGTCCTTAATTGGACCTAGGGTTTGTGTTCCGTCGGTGAAGATTAGCTTCGGGATCGGTAGTAGGCCGTGTTCAAATGGCTCCCTGCGTGGGTGAATGTATATTGGGGCGGTGGATGGTGTCGTCGCCGGTGACGGTGTTTCATCGGATTCCGCCATTAGTGTTATTAGTGGAGATGAAAAAGGTGAGAAAAAGCACTGGAAGAGTGGAAATGGCAGTGATCAGTGCCAATTTATTTTATTCAATCAATCTCTTACTAGAAAAAACAAAAAAGAAAAAAATGGCAGTGATTAATATCTCAGCGAGAGAAAAGCAAGGCTGAAAGCCCACATAGTGTTGATTTGTAAAAACTTACCTGCACTGGTCAAAATAATTAATCACTAGCAAAACAAAAATGCATATTGTTAGAAGATGTAAATGCAAAATATATATTTTATATTTATTAACTTGGTATAGACCCTCGAATAAGTTTTTGGGGATACGGATATTCAAAAAGGTGCAAAGGTGTATCTCTGGAAAAAGTCGAATATATTTAAGAAAAGAAAGCGAACTAATTATCTAAAACCAAACAATCATATCTTCTAATGTATAATCAATTAAGTGATGAGTCATATCAAATAAAAGTTCTTTTAAGTCTAATTCTCAAAACTTCAAACAATTTGTCATTTCGACATTTTTCCAAAATATTATATGTTTTTGTGACAAGTATTTGCATGTTAGACTTGGCACACAATCTGAAAATTGGGTCAATATCATGACGGGTTGCTCGGCATGACGGAGTATGCGGGCTTGCTTGACAAAAGCACCTTGGACGAACGCAAGGCGCATTTTACTTAGACGTGCGGGTTGGCATAGCAATGACAAGGCAAAGCCATGTCAAGCAGGGGCAAAGACATGGCAAAGCAAAGGCAAAACAGTGCAGGACAAGCAATGGCAATTGATGTGGACGGATTTGTTCAAGTTAGGGGCAGCTTGACATTGGCGGGCAGCTGTGGCAATAAATGTGTGCGGCAACGTGAGCGGGCGGCAGGCAGTGGCAATGTCATTGGCGCGGAGCAGTGTCAAGGGCGAGGCTGGGCGCAATGCCAGCCTTGGACACAAGGCAGCTGGTAGAATTCGGCACATGGAAGCAGTTGGCAGTTACAACCACTTCCAAGACATGCTGATCATGGCCTAAGACATGATGCCCACGTTTTTATACATGTCCTAAAGTGTTTTTCCATCAGTTGGGGCTTGTCAACTGATTGTAACCTATAAATAGGTGCCTTGGTTTGTCTAAAGACGGGCAGAACTTAGAGTTAAAGGCATTGTGTAGCCAAAATTCGTCTAAGTCATTTCCTAGGGTGGAAAAATCATTTTTGGCAGGGAATTGGGGAATTTTTTGTCTTTTGGCCATAGGGTTGGCTTTTGTGTACTTGTATTCACATTATTAATACAAGTTGGGAAGAAATTTTTGTATATTATGTGCCTTTATTTACATATTCCGCTGCCTATTTTCATTCTATGTTTCAAACGTCCCTAAAATCATACTAAGTGTTGGAAAGGCTGAAGCCAAGGCTTGGGGTTGACTGAAGCACAAAGGTGAACCTCGGCAGGAGTTCGAGTGACATAAATCACCCCTGTGACAATTGATTTTTTTACTGAAGAATAGTATAGAAGTATTATGTTCTAGGAAAAACACCAGCGTGTCATGCAATATGTGGAACGCCTGAGTTAGATGAACGAATAAGTTTATGAAAATCCTCTTGACACTGGGTGTCATAGGACGTAAGGCACCATGTGCCAAGTTAACATGTGCAACACTAAAATGCATATCTTCGAAGAGACAAATTCACTTATTTCTATAGCATTTTGAAGAAGATTTTGAGAGCAAGAACGATTTAAGGCTTCATCAACCCACCTAAGGCAAGATTCCTACTATGGATTCAAATTAGAAACTTTTAGATTAGCATTGTTTAACACTTAACAATTTTAAAATCCTAAGTTTTCAACATTAATTTAAAGGGCCTTTTAGGAACACAAGACATATGGTTTTGAGAACAACTCTCAAAGAACTTCTTTAATTTTAACCATTTAATATAAATTTTAGAGAAAAATGAATACATGCGTACATGAATAGAGGTTCTTGGCAGTTGATTTGGGTAAGTTGAGTTTACTAGACGACCCGGCCAGTCATCTCATGAGTTACCGCTTCGTTTTCTCTATAATTACTTCTTTATGGTTTGTAATCCGTGTTTTTATGTAGTCGAGTTGATTGGTTTGAGTTCGAAGTGAATTTGGTAAAAAATGAGACACTTAGTCTCTTTTAAGAAGGTTTAAGTTGGAAAAGTCAACTGTAAGTTGAATTATGAGTTAGAGGGATCGGATGTAAATTCTGATGGTTCGCTAGCTTTGGGAGGTGATCTGCGGCTTAGGAGTATGATCGGAAGTGGTTTTGGAGGTCCGGTGTAGAATTAGGCTTGAATTGGCGAAGTTAGTATTTTAGCGATTTTCGGTTGGTAGGTGAAAATTTGATCCGGGGTTCGAAATAGAATTTTGAGTGTTGGTGTAGCTTTGTTATGTAATTTGGGATATGTATGAAAAATTTCAGGTCATTCGGAGGTAATTTGATTGGGGTTTTTTAATCAAAAGCGAGTTTCGGAAGTTTTTGAAAAACTTAGGCTTGAATTCGATGTGAATTGATAGTTTTGGTGTTGTGTTTGAGGTGTATTGATGATTGGAACAAGTTTGAATTATATTTTAGGATGTGTTGTACTTTTGATTAAGGTCCCGGGGGCCTTGGGGTGATTTCGGATGGCTAACGGGAAGTTTCGAGACTTAAGGAATTGCAAAAAATTGCAGCAGCAATTGCAGACAAAATTGGTCTTTGCGATCGCATGAGTTGAGCCGCGATCGCATAGAAAGATTTCGAGGTGATCAAACTATTTTCTTTCGTGATGCCAGTAAGGGCTCGCATTCGCATAAGTCTGGAAGCTGGCGCTTCGCATTCGCACGGGGATGTACGCATTCGCGTATAAGGATTTGGGGGTCCAGTAATGTTGTCCTCCGCGATCACATATGTGGGGCCGCGTTCGCATTGATTTGAGGAATAGAGCATCGCGTTCGCATAGAGTAATTTGGGGTCTTGGAAAATTTGGCCTTTGCGATCTCGAGCCTTGGGCCACAATCGCATAGAATAAAGTTCAGAAATTGGGCAGAAGGATATAAACATTTCATCCGCGAGTCTTAGCTATTTTCCACCATTATTGGATATTTTAAGAGCTCTTTGGGAGAAATTGAATAGGGATTCAAGGAGGATTGATTGGAGGTAAGTTTTATGAACCAAAACGCAATTATGTTGTGAAATTAACCTAAAAATCATGGAAATTTAGCTAAAAATGGACGAACTAGGGATTGGGATTTTGAGATTTTAAGTTGGGATTTGATGGGTCATTTGAGGTCAGATTTGAGAACTTTTGAATGTATAAACTCGTGGCGAAATAAGGAACCCATTGATGTGAAAATATTTTAGTTTCGAGAAGTGGGTCCAGGTCTCGGGTTTTGCTAATTTCGAGATTTTCGATTGTTTTTGCTTGGGTTTTGTTTCCTTAGCATATTGTGACGTATTCGTTCTGATTTTGGTCAGATTTGACGCGCGAGGAGGCCGATTTGCGAGGCAAAGGCATAGCGAGCTAGAGCTTTGGCCGGTTTGAGGTGAGTAATGATTGTAAATGATGTCCTGAGGGTTTAAAACCCGGATTTGCGCAACATAGTGCTATGTTGAGGTCAGACACATGTTATATGATGAGCGTGGGGTCTATTACTACTGGGGATTATGACTTGGTTCGTCCGACTGATGATTTTATTGCGTTTTGACTGAGACTTATTTGTTATCATTGTGATTTGGGCTAATTTCCATGTTTGGGGCCTTGTGCCGACTTGTAGAACCCTTAGGGGCATTTGACTGATCCTCCTTACTTTACTTGTTAAAAATCATATTCTCAGTCATGATTCTATTTGTTAAACAATGTGAACCGGTTTTGTCAATGTTAATCCTAAATGACAGAAATATGTGGGTTGAGACCCCTACCTTTTATTATTGTGCCAAAGAGGCTGTGAGTATAATGACTGAGAGGGGTTGAGAACCCAACAGTGAGGATGTTATGTTAGATAATACGCTTAACGCTAGAGGGGGGATGAATAGCGTTATAATAAAAATTAGCGTAAACTTGCGGAATTTAAAAATTGCAGGAAGTAAATAAGTGCGATAAATAATAAAGTACGCACCGATGTATTCTGGTTCACCACAACACGTGGCTAGTCCAGTCCCCGAGAGACTCTCTCGAGATTTTTCACTAACTTGTCAAGCTTACGGGTGCTCAACAAACCTTTACAACTTGAGGACACAAGCCTCAACACCTTTGCTCGGAGATACAACACTCCAAGACTTCAACCAAGGAAACACAAGTTCCTTACAACAAGAGAATCACAATTCTCTTACAAGTGTACAAAACACTAAACACTCAAACAAATCCTTAATGAGTAGGTATGAGTAAAAGAAGTAAGCTCAAGATCACAACAACTATGGACAAGACTTTGGCTCTCAAAAGCTTTATGAAATGAATATAAAATGATAAAAAATAGTATGCAAGCTTATAGCAATAGAATGATCAGTTGTTGTGTGTTGTTGTGTTTAAAACACTAAAATAAAGGTGTATTTATAGTTGAAAAACTTGGCATACCGTTGTCTAATTGTCAATTAAGAGTTGCTGATTTTACTGAGTGACAATCGATTGTCAAGAAGCCACAATCGATTGTTTGCCAATCGTTCCAGAAATCAATCCCAGATTTTACGCTTAACAATCGATTGTCCAAGATCAACAATCGATTATTGGTAACGTTCAAAAAATCATTTTCAGATTTTACGTAAAACAATCGATTATACCAAATCAATAATCGATTATTCAGCAACGTTCAAAAAATCCTTTCCAGATTTTAATTTCAACAATGTATTGTACAAAATCAACAATCGATTATTCAGCAACGTTCAAAAAATCTTTTCCAGATTTTAATTTCAACAATCGATTGTACAAAATCAACAATCGATTACTTGACGGTATTTGAAAATTTTTACGACAACGGTCAGCTTCACAATCGATTGTGCAATGTTAACAATCGATTATTTATCAGACTTTGAAAATCATTTTAGACACTGCCTCTTGCCAATCGATTGTTTTATACTCACAATCGATTATCTAATAATTTTGAAAAAGTCTGGAAGACACTGCCTCAACACAATCGATTGTCATATGTTCACAATCGATTATTTTGTGACTTTGAAAAATCTGATGGACACTGTCTCTTCACAATCGATTGTCATTAACTTCACAATCGATTATTTTGAGCGTTGAAAAACTTTGATGTACACTGCCTCATCACAATCGATTGTCATAGGGTTCACAATCGATTGTCATGCAGGTTTGAAACATGATGCTCACTGCCTTAACACAATCGATTGTCATTAGTTCACAATCGATTGTCATGCAGTCTTGGCTTAACATAATCGATTATCATAAGTGCATAATCGATTATCTTAGTCCAGATCTTAGAGGCATGTTTAAAAATCATTTTGACTAAAGTAAATATGCATGATTTAAAATCATTTAGCATTAAATTAGATATGCATGATTTTGGAAAAAATAGTTTTACGAGGGAAGCCATATCATGAGTCAAGTTGTAGAATCAAGAACACAATTAAGAATGGCTCATTTAAACTATAAAACTTTCTCTTGTGCCTGAATCTCGTTATGCATCAATTATGCGCTTGTACTTGAACTTCGTCATATATCAATTTGCGCTTCGTTTGTCATTCATCAAAACCTACACATAAGAACACACGTTTTAGTATAAAGCCTTGAGAACGTGTTTCCAACAATTTTCCCCTTTTTGATAATGGCAAACTTTAAGCGGGTTATGCAAATTAAACAATTTATAATGACGATTCAAGACAAGTATATATATGCATAAACAAGTATGCAATTTGTTCCCCCTCAATATAAGCTTATAAATATTGAGAGTGCATACCCGTTATCTTCCCCCTTTTGCCATTAGCAAAAATATTATAAGAAGATGCCAAAGATGTAAATAAAACTTGTTTATTTATTGGAAAGAGAAAACAATTACATAAGGAGGGGACAATAAAACATATCACAATAGAACCAAAAACAAAGAAATCAGTCATCATCATTTCCCGCCTCATCATCCGGCACTGCTTTGAAGGGAACAAGACCTGCATATGGATAATGAACATGGTCAAAATATCCATGGATCTCATGAATCAATTGACCAACAGAGGTGGTCAAGGAAGCAATTTGGTCGGAAATGGATTGGAGAGTGGGCTCTTGAGGCGGACGAGTTCGACGAGTTGAAGGAGGAGCAGGCGCTGCATGATCACCGTCATGATGAAAGGAGGATTTTGAAATTTCCCACTTCTTGGTACTCTTTTTGAGAGGACCGTTGGAAGTGACGAATCCGGAGGCTTCAAGAAAATTCATGATGAGGAGAGCATAAGGAAGAGGCCTATCATCTCCGATAGCGTCACGCATGTGAATCTTGACGAACCGACACCAATTGATGTTAGCTCCGGTTATTATGGCATGCATGAGCTTGGTGTCCTCTTGGGAAATAATGGTATGGTTATGCTTACGAGGCTTGAGGACTCGGGTGATGAATTAGAAAATCAACCGATAATTGGGATCCATTCCCGTAATTGTAGGACGATGGGAAGAAAGATTTGGATCATAAGAAGTAAGTCCGGTTTGATGTAGGAGGACTGTTTCATTAAAAAGGGCTCCGGCCTCTCCGATGTACCGAAAAATGTCTTCACCATTATGAGGAAGACGGGCAATGGTTTGAAGGTTTTCATCGGAAAGAAGAATTTGGACACCATTTATATTTGTCACAAGCTCACCGTCATCATCCTCATGAAGGTTGGAGTAAAATGCTTGAATCAATGTAGTATTGATGTAAGGATGGGTAAGAAGTAGGAAGTCAAGAAGTTGACAATTTTTGAGCATATTTGCAGCAGGGCCATAAGATTCAAGATACTTGTTGGTTGAAAAGCGGGGAGGAAGAATGTCGCGCTTTTCAAATTTTGTTAAAAATCGAGTAAGCTCGATGTCAGAATTAAAATATAGAACGGAACCATCTTGATAAGGATAGTTTGGAGCAGCAGAGGAGGATGCACCATGCCTAGCAGAACGGGAACGTTTGGAGTGACGGCCCGACATTTTCACTGAGTATTGCTGGAATTTGCAAGAGACTTGAAAGAATTTTGATAGTTTGAGAGCTAAAGTTGATGCTTGAATGAATAAAATGAAGACGTATGATGCCTATTTATAATGGGAAGAATGGCATTTCATTTATGATGAAAATCTGCAGAAATTTATGAGCCAAAACAGTCAGAAACGGTAAAAATAAATTGCACTGACCGTTAGACAATCGATTATTGAATGAAATAATCGATTGTTATGAAGATTTGGCTGAATCTCAGAACTGACACAAATCGATTGCAGGACCAAACGGTAACAAATTTTTGAATTACTGACATGGAATAATCGATTGTCAAATTATGGTAATCGATTGTTGTGACACAGTGTGCACGGTGATTTTCTGACTCGGAAAATAATCGATTATATATATGGAACAATCGATTGTTGTAGAAAAGCAGTACTGAATGGCTGAGACGGTAATCGATTAAACAGCTAAAAAATCGATTGTTAAACAAAACTTCATAATAAGCATAAACTATAAATAATCGATTAGTGATACTTGCTAATCGATTTTCTGCACAGTAAAATAATCGATTATTTGCTGTAACAATCGATTGTTCTATGCCATTTCTTTATAGTTCCCCCTACCTTTAGGGCGATACCTGCAAAATAGAATTAGACGTCTCCGACGCTCAAGTCAGTAATTTGTAAAGAAATAGTAACTTAAACTAGTGTGGCCAAGTGAGAGCGTGATATCTTAAGAAGTGTATCCTAGGGTGTTCTTAAGAGTGTTTCGGGTACTTACCTTTTCTCCGACGTCGCCAATTACCTGTTCGAGAGGGTGATCTTGATTGTCCTCCACTCGTTTGGCGTTTTTGTTTCATTCTCCAATTGTGGCGCTTCCTCCGTTGGTTGTTTCAACATTTCGTCTTTATTTTCCTTAGGCGTTTCCTCTTGTATTTTGTCTTTCAAGCTGTTTAAAATACCTGCAAGATCAAAACGGGAATCCTTTCTCGCCAAGCGAGCATTATTTTCGGCAAATACAACATGAGGGGATTCCTCCACAGTTTCGGTTCTTTAATTAAAAACCCTATATGCTTTGCTACGTGAGGAATAACCAATGAAAATTCCCTCATCGGACTTAGCATCAAATTTTCCCAATTGATCTTTGCCATTGTTATGAATAAAACATTTACAACCAAATACTCTAAGATGGGAGATATTTGGTTTCCTTCCCTTGTAGAGTTCATAAGGGGTCTTCATAAGTATTGGCCTTATGACTACTCTATTTAAGATGTAGCATGCGGTACTCACGGCATCCGCCCAAAAATGTTTGGGAATCTTAGCCTCTTCGAGCATGGTTCTAGCCATCTCTTCGAGACACCTATTTTTCCTTTCCACCACCCCATTTGTTGTGATGTACGTGGAGCGGAAAAGGTATGCTCGATACCGAGTTCGTCACAGAAGTCCGCAAAGAGATTGTGATCAAACTCTCCCCCATGATCACTTCTAATTGAAGTGACGGTTGTTTCCTTTTCGTTTTGAACACGCTTAAGAAAATATTTAAAATTCTGAAAAGCATCACTTTTATTGGCAAGAAATAAAGTCCAAGTAAATCTAGAATAATCATCAACAATCACAAAAGCATAACGATTTCTTCCTAGACTTTCAATGCGAGATGGTCCAAATAAATCCATGTGAAGCAATTGCAATGGTCTAGTAGTTGAAACAATGTTTTTCGATTTGAAAGATGCTTTTGTTTGCTTCCCTTTTTGACAAGAATCACAAATAGAGTCGTTTTCAAATTTCAAATTTGGAAGACCAACAACTAAATTTTGTGAAATCAATTTGTTCAAAAGATGCATGTTTATATGTGCTACTCTACGATGCCATAGCCAAGTATCATCCTCTTTGCTCATAAGGCAATCCACATATTCGGGTGAGGAATTAGCAAGATCAACCATATAAATATTATCCACTCTAAAACCACGAAGGATAATTTTGAAATCACTACGTCTAAATACTAAGCATTCATCCGAATCAAATAAGGCAAGATTTCCCTTGTCACATAGTTGACTTATGCTCAAGAGATTATGCTTTAAACCTTTAACAAGTAATATATGCTTAATAGAAGAATTTTCATCCTTACCGACCGATCCGATGCCGATAATCTTTCCTTTATTGTTGTCACCAAAAATAACACTTCCTCCTTCTTTGTGTTCTAGTTGAAGGAATTTGGATTCGTCTCCCGTCATGTGCTTGGAGCATCCACTATCAAGGTACCATAGTACACTTGATCCCTTCAAACACACCTACAAAATAAATTAATGCGTTTTAGGTACCCATGCCATTTTGGGTCCTTGAGGATTAGGCATATCATAATGATGCGATTGAGTGATATGTCTATGTCGTGTAAAACATGCAGGAGCAATATGACCAATGCGTCTACAATAATGACAAGTCACATTGGGGTTATGCATCCTTCTAGGTTCATAGTAACTTGATGGACGAAAATGATTTACTCTATTTTCATTATGCCTATTGCTCATTTCATGAGAACCATTTCTCCTACTATTAGTTCTAAAATGAGCAGCATTTCTAGAGTAATGGTCATGTCTAGATGTTCAAAAAGGTTCAAAACTCCTTCTAGTGTTTGGCCTAGAATATGCATCATTTCTAGGGTAGTCATTTCTAGGTGGTAAGTCATTTCTAGGTCTTCTAAAATGTTCAACATTTGGTCTAGCATGCATATTTATTCTAGGATTGCTATTTCTAGGATAAGCATTTGTTTTATTAATCCTAGGTTGAGCCTTAGGTGGTTGGGGTTTGGCTTCAACCTTTTCTTTCGGCTCATTCTTAAAACCTATGCCATGCTTGGTTGATTTCAAGTTAACAAGGACCTTATTCAAATTTTTGTGGGAAGAATTAAACTTATCTAAGGTATCTTTAAGTCTATCTACCTCATTTTTGAGATGCATGCAAGAAGAACAATTTTTAATAGAACTTTCGGGCTTGTCGGCGCTTCTTTTTCCGAAAAACTTGTTTTCCTCTTTCAGCTTCTCATTTTCTAAAACCAGTTTTTCTAAATCCTTTTCTTTCAAAGAAAGCTGTTTTTGAAGATCTTTTTCTTTTAGAGAAGCATTTTCTTTTATGCTCTTGACAGTTTTTGAAGCCTTAATAAATTCAGTATATATCTCATCAAAAGCAGTTCGCATTTCCTCAAGAGTAAAGAAGTTTTTATAAGAGATTTGACATACCTCATCTTGCTTGTCTTCTTGCGCCATGAGACAAAGGTTTGCGGCTTCGTCTTCTTCTTCTTCTTCGCTTGACTCATCTCCGGAGTCTCCTCCCCAAGAAATGTATGCACGTTGCTTCTTAAAATGTTTCTTCTCCTTTTTGATGTTTGGGCAATTTGATTTGATGTGCCCGGTTTCACCGCATTCATAGCACTTTATTTGTTCGCCTTGCTTTTTGCCCTTTCGTTCATACTCCTTTCACATGAACTTTTGAAATCTTTTGATAACGAGTCCAAACTCGTTGTCTCCGTCCTCACCAACTTGAGGTTGGCTTGTGCTTACCTTAAGCGCTATTCTTTGCCTCCTTTGATCATCAACAAGAGGGTTAAGTATAGTAGACTCATAAGTCTTAAGGTTACCTCTTAATGCGTCGATGGTGACATTTGAGACGCCAATGGATTCTTGGATTGCGTCGGCCTTTGATCGCCATGCCAGAGTGAGACTTCTAAGAATTTTTCGAACAAGTTCTCTATCCGTGAATGTCTTCTTGAGAGCATGTAGATCATTTACGATTATTGAAAATCGTTCAAACATTTCATCCACCTTTTCACCTTCCTTCATGTGAAATAATTCATAAGCATGGGTTAGGAAATCAATTTTGGCTTCCCTTACCTGGTCCGTACCTTCGTACGTAATTTCCAGGTTGTCCCACATTTCCTTCGCCGTTGTGCAACACGATATTTTCCTGTAATCGTCAGCATTTATAGCACAATATAATAAATTAATTGCTTTAGCATTATTTTGCACCTTTCGTATATCATCCGCGTCATATTCTTCTTCGGACTTGGGAACCCATTCGGTTTCAACCTTTTTGGTTGGAATTTGATTTCCCTTCGTTATCACCTTCCAGAGATGAAAGTTGTTTGCTTGAACGAAGATTTTCATCCTCTCCTTCCAGTACGTGTAGTTTGTACCATTGAATAGAGGTGGTCGTGTGGAGCATTGTCCTTCATCAATTCCTGCAAAAGAGTCACGAGTAGAAGCCATGGATGGTTCTCTCAAACTGTTAAGTCTTCAGAGAGTTGGGCTCTGATACCAATTGTTAGATAATACGCTTAACGCTAGAGGGGGGTGAATAGCGTTATAATAAAAATTAGCGTAAACTTGCGAAATTTAAAAATTGCAGGAAGTAAATAAGTGCGATAAATAATAAAGTACGCACCGATGTATTCTGGTTCACCACAACACGTGGCTAGTCCAGTCCCCGAGAGACTCTCTCGAGATTTTTCACTAACTTGTCAAGCTTACGGGTGCTCAACAAACCTTTACAACTTGAGGACACAAGCCTCAACACCTTTGCTCGGAGATACAACACTCCAAGACTTCAACCAAGGAAACACAAGTTCCTTACAACAAGAGAATCACAATTCTCTTACAAGTGTACAAAACACTAAACACTCAAACAAAACACTCCTTAATGAGTAGGTATGAATAAAAGAAGTAAGCTCAAGATCACAACAACTATGGACAAGACTTTGGCTCTCAAAAGCTTTATGAAATGAATATAAAATGATAAACAATAGTATGCAAGCTTATAGCAATAGAATGATCAGTTGTTGTGTGTTGTTGTGTTTAAAATACTAAAATGAAGCTGTATTTATAGTTGAAAAACTTGGCATTACCGTTGTCTAATTGTCAATTAAGAGTTGCTGATTTTACTGAGTGACAATCGATTGTCAAGAAGCCACAATCGATTGTTTGCCAATCGTTCCAGAAATCAATCCCAGATTTTATGCTTAACAATCGATTGTCCAAGATCAACAATCGATTATTGGTAACGTTCAAAAAATCATTTCCAGATCTTACGTAAAACAATCGATTATACCAAATCAATAATCGATTATTCAGCAACGTTCAAAAAATCCTTTCCAGATTTTAATTTCAACAATCGATTGTACAAAATCAACAATCGATTATTCAGCAACGTTCAAAAAATCTTTTCCAGATTTTAATTTCAACAATCGATTGTACAAAATCAACAATCGATTACCTGACGGTATTTGAAAACTTTACGACAACGGTCAGCTTCACAATCGATTGTGCAATGTTAACAATCGATTATTTATCAGACTTTGAAAATCATTTTAGAAACTGCCTCTTGCCAATCGATTATTTTATACTCACAATCGATTATTTAATAATTTTGAAAAAGTCTGGAAGACACTGCCTCAACACAATCGATTGTCATATGTTCACAATCAATTATTTTGTGACTTTGAAAAATCTGATGGACACTGTCTCTTCACGATCGATTGTCATTAACTTCACAATCGATTATTTTGAGCGTGGAAAAACTTTGATGTACACTGCCTCATCACAATCGATTGTCATAGGGTTCACAATCGATTGTCATGCAGGTTTGAAAAACCTGATGCTCACTGCCTTAACACAATGGATTGTCATTAGTTCACAATCGATTGTCATGCAGTCTTGGCTTAACATAAGCGATTATCATAAGTGCATAATTGATTATCTTAGTCCAGATCTTAGAGGCATATTTAAAAATAATTTTGACTAAAGTAAATATGCATGATTTAAAATCATTTAGCATTAAATTAAATATGCATGATTTTGGAAAAAATAGTTTTACGAGAGAAGCCATATCATGAGTCAAGTTGTAGAATCAAGAACACAATTAAGAACGACTCATTTAAACTATAAAACTTTGTCTTGTGCCTGAATCTCGTTATGCATCAATTATGCGCTTGTACTTGAACTTCGTCATATATCAATTTGTGCTTCGTTTGTCATTCATCAATACCTACACATAAGAACACACGTTTTAGTATAAAGCCTTGAGAACGTGTTTCCAACATGTTATATATTTATATAGATCGGATTGCACGCCGCAATAAATACTTATATGGATCGGGTTGCACGCTGCAACAAATGCTTATATGGATCGGGTTGCACGCCGCAACAATATAGCGTTTGGGCTGTAGGAGCCCTCCATAGTCTGCACACCCTCAGTGAGCGCAATCGACTATTTATATGGATTGGGATGTGCGCCACAACAATGTACGGATCGGGCTCCACGCCGCAATGGTTATTTTGATTTTGGTTACTGTGAGAGATATATGGTTACTATGTTCAAGGAATGGATTTATACTTGTTAAATACCTGATAATCTACCTGTTTTACCTGATCTAAAGAGATTTCACTTGGCTTCTTCACTATTTTGCTGCTTTAAGTTGATTTACTGCTTTGATATGGTACTGCTTAGTGCTTTTACGTGTTTTCATATTGTCAGCCATTATTTATGATTATTACTCACTGGGTCAGAGTACTCACATTATTCCCTGTACTTTCTGTGCAGATCCAGGTGTTCCCAATGCATATTTAGAGCTTTTCTTGATGTTCAGCATTTACCGAAGTCTTTGAGGTAGCTGCATAGCATTCACATACCCGATTTCTCCTTCTATCTTTTACTTTTCAGCATTCTTAGACTATCTCTGTACTAGGCCTTTTAAATCTTGTAATAGAGGCTCTTGACTTGTGACACCGGATCGGTGGGCTATGTAGTGATGTTATTATGACTTCCGCACATTTATCCTACTGCTTTCGGATTCTTGTCAACGCTAAATTGGTACTTTAATCATATTAACTGGTAATGAGCTTGTCACGCACAAAAACCGAGGGGCGCGACCGGCCGCCCGACAAGGTAGCCCCAATCAAGTGGACCTGGGTGCCTTTCCTATCCACGTGTTAGCCCGTAATTTCATTGCTCACTAATCAAGGAAATTAGCCCTTTACAATTAAAACACCATTTTACAAAAGATATATGGTTACTTAAAGAGGTTCACAACTTACATCCCCCAACATACAAAATACATATTTACATATGTTTGCAACCTCCGTCTACTATCCACGGAGCCTCTAAGGATACAAAAGGATGATATAATACTTGCCGGTAACAAGGCTCCGGCTATACCTTACACTAAAAACCAAGACAAGACTCCGAAATAATAAATGGCATGAACCACGCAGGGCCCCCAGAGGAAAGTGGCTCATAATGCAGCTGACGGAAGGTGAAGGGAACTACGGCCGGTGGACTGGAGTACCTACTACGGATCCACCTACAATCGTAAAACGAATGTAGCGCCCCGACAAAAGGGACGTCGGTACATTTGAATTGTACTGGTATGTATGAACAAACTTTGCCTTAAGTAAACTTGAATCATACACAAGTAGCAAGTAATAATGGAATCAACAATCAAGTACACATGAAAGGAAACAATCAAGCTCAACAAGGTTACAAGCTCTCTATTTCACCTTCAACATTTTCACATTAATGATTTCACAACTTTTTCATATTTTCATTTTAGTAGTGATTTCGATCACTTTCCAGCCTTATTACCTCGGCCACCCTTATCACCATAACCCATACCTTATTACTTCGTGTTGCGACCTGCAACCCGATTCCACCAAAACAATCACAATTCACAAACAACACAACAACAACAACAACAACAACAATTCACAAGGAACAACAACACCAATTCTCAAGGACAACCACAACAATTCACAAAAGATTTCCACAATCATCAATACCTCTTCCATCGTATTTAACAGTTCATATGCAATTTAGGTCACTACAATAATTGCCCACAACAAGCCAAACATGTTATTACCTCAGTTGTTTCGATTGCATCAATTATAATTTCTTTCCATCATTTGTTTCTTAACTTTTACCACATCACACATTTACAACCATACATTTGGTTCATTGCCAATTACTTACACCATTATATCGGAGACTTAACAACAAACACTCAAATCATGCCAATCACAAGAATTTCACAAATAATCCACGTAGATATCACATACCAAATATTGGTACACCAAACAAGGTGATTTTACAAAGGTCAAAGTTAGCCATAAATACCTGTAGCCGAATTCCCTTTCAACTTCTAATTTCAATTCACAAAACAGTCTAGCAACGTCGTTGTAGTGCAAAAGTTAACACGTACATCTTAGGACTGAAGTTAACTACATCCCAAACTTATTTATGTTATCAACTCTTCTTTTACAATCATTTACTCCTACCCAATTCCTTTTACAAGATTTTAGTTTTTCAAAAAGACTGCATGTATAGTTTCAACCATTATTTTCGAAAACCATGCATGAGATTCCCCCTAGGTTACCCCTGAAAATCATTGAAAAGGGGTTAAGGATTTTACCTGCAAGAATGGGGGTAAAGACAATTACTTTGAAATTCCCCGGCCCGGATAGTTCTAAAGAATCAAATTGATGGAGATGACTTTCTCTCTCAAGAATTTCCTCTCCCCTCTCTCTAATTTGATAAAAAATTATGTTAAAAATGAGGGGTTGGGTATTTTATTGGAAAGGAGTCGGGTTTAAAATTTAGAAAAAATCGGAGCCCGGGTCAGATTTGCGGTCACGCTTTGCGATCGCATAGTGGGAATGCGGTCCGCATAATGGACCGCAAAAGTGCTTCAAAACTCTGGACATTCTATTTGGGTTTGCGACGAAAATGCGGTCCGCATACCCGATTTGCGGTCGCATAATGCACCACATTTTTTCCCTTAAATTTGTCTGACACACTGATTCAGTTTGCGGCAAAATGCAGTTCGCATATCATTTATGCGGTTGCATAACACACCGTATTTTGACCTTAATTTTTACCAAACCATTGAACCAGTCTGCGGCAAAAATGCGGTATGCGGCAGAAATGCGGTCTGCATACTTGGTTTGCGACCGCATCTGGACCGCATAATAGCATTTTCTTATAACTTTTATTCTTTGATTTTTAAATGCTAAACCAGTACAAGGGGTTCGAACCACATCCCTAACACATATTCGGCACTTGACCCTATGGGCTACTAGTTTTGAAGACAAGTTTTCACGGGGCCTTACAGAGCTATAAAGAAAGGGGTTGTGATTGATAGTTGGTCAAGCTTGCCTACTAATATATTGGGCGCATCAAAGCTGGGGTCGGGGTCGTAACAAGTTGGTATCAGAGCCTAGGTTACATAGGTCTCGCGAGTCATGAGCCAATTTAGTAGAGTCTTGCAGATTGGCATGGAGACGTCTGTTTTTATCCTCGAGAGGCTACAGAACCTTTAGGAAAAACATCATATTCTTGAAATTCTTGTCGTGCGACATTGTTGATTTGAGAACTAAATTTCTATTAATCTATTCTCTCGCAGATGGCGAGGACTCGTACTACCGGATGAGGTGGACGACCACCAGTGCCACCAATTAAGGCCACCATAGGCCGTGGACGCGGTCGTGGACGTGGCAGAGGCAGAGTAGCGAGGGCAGCACCTGTTGATCCACCAGCTGCCTCGGCTCCGGATCAGGCTCCAACAGCAGTACCAGTTCAGGCACCAGCTTTGCCCATACCGTTTGGATGGTCCCAATCGACCGTAAGAGGATCAGGAAATTTGTGGATGGCCTTAACTACCATCTCCGCATCTTGATGACTAGAGAGAGAGTATTGGGTGCTACATATATTGAGGTGGCTGATATCGCTCGTGAGATTGAGATGGTTCGATGTTAGGATAAAGAGGAGAGAGAGGTCAAGAGACCTCAAGGCTCTGGCAGTTTTAGTGGTGCTCCCTCGATGGGCCAGTTCCAGCAGGGTAGAGGTCGTTCTTTCAGGCCTGCTCAATCGGACCGTCCAGAGTATCGTAGGGCATTTTTAGGCTGCGGTTATCATGGATCTCACAGGGCCAGTCTTCACTCAGCACCCTCGCAGCTCATAGTTCACCTCGTGCCGCATCAGTACAAGGTTTCTGTCGTGGCAAGTCCTTCTACTGGTCATTCTGGTGCTAGAGGGCACCCTTCAGTCCCATCTGCAGTACCGGGGAGCTGTTATGAGTGCGAAGAGCTTGGGCATATGAGGGGGCAATGTCCTCGACTTCGTGATGGTTAGTCTCAACAGAGGGGTCAGCCCTCGACGTATGCTCCAGCTACTTCACCATTCACCCAACCAGCTAGGGATGGGGGTCGGATAAGCAGGGGTCACCCTAGAGGGGGAGGTCGATCAAGCGGTGGCCAGGCTCATTTTTATGCTATTCCAGGCAGAACAGATGTTATTGCTTCGGATGTTGTCATTACAGGTATTATCTTAGTCTGCAACAGAGATGCCTCTGTATTATTTGACCTGGTTCCACCTATTCTTATGTGTCCTCATATTTTGCTCGCCATTTGGGTACAGCCCGAAAGTCTCTTGCTTTACCTGTTCATGTATCTACCCCGGTGGGCGATACCATTATTGTAGACCATGTGTACAAGTCACGTGTTGTGACTGTCGGGGGTCTGGAGACTCGAGTTGATCTATTTCTATTGAGTATGATGGACTTTGATGTGATTTTGTGCATGGATTGGTTATCTCTATGTCGTGCTATTCTAGATTGTTATGTTAAGACATTCACTTTGTCTATGCTGGGTGTATCGTAGACTTGCTTGTCCTTAGGGACAGGGTTCATCGTGATGATGCTAGATATGTGACCGTTGGTGATGATCGAGTATTGGGGATGCAGAGCCATATTTGCGTGCCCGATATGGATGGGCTTCGGGAGTTGACTCTAGAAGAGGCCCATAGCTCGCGGTATTCTATTCATCCATGGACCACAAAGATGTACCAGTATATTAGAAAACATTATTAGTAGTGGAGGATGAAGAAGCATATTGTGGGATTTGTAGCTCGGTGTCTCAATTGTCAGCAGGTGAAACCTGAGCATCAGAGGCCATGCGGCTTGCTTCAGCAGATGGTTATTCCCGAGTGGAAATGGGAGAGGATTATTATGGACTTTTTTACTAGACTCCCTCGGACTTTGAGGAAGTTCGATGATATTTGGGTGATTGTGGATCGGCTGACCAAGTCCGCGCACTTCATTCTTATTTGTACTACTTATTCTTCAGAGCGACTGGCAGAGATATATATTTGGGAGATAGTCCGGTTGCATGGTTTCCCAATTTCCATCATTTTAGATCGGGGCACTCAGTTCACTTTACAGTTTTGGAAGTCTGTTCAGTGAGAGTTGGGTACCCAGGTGCAGTTGAGCATATCTTTTCACCCTCAGACGGACGGACAATCCGAGCGCACCATTTAGATATTGGAGGATATGCTACGCGCCTGTGTTATTAATTTTAGAGGGTCATGGGATCAGTTTTCGTCGCTTGTAGAGTTTGGCTACAACAGCAGCTACCAGTCAAGTATTCAAATGGCTCCATATGAGGCTTTGTACGGGAGGCAGTGTAGATCCTCGGTTGGTTGGTTCAATCCCGGTGAGGCTAGGCTATTAGGGACAGATTTGGTTCAGGATGCTTTAGAAAAAAGTGAAGGTAATTCAAGAGAGACTCCATACAACGCAGTCGAGGCAGAAGAGTTATGCAGGCATGAAGGTTCCCGATATATCCTACATCATCGGTGAGAAGGCCCTATTGAAGGTTTCGCCCATGAAAGGTGTTACGAGACTCGGAAAGAAAGAGAAGTTGAATCCGTGATTCATTGGCCTTTTGAGGTACTTCGGAGGATCGGGGAAGTGGCTTATTCACTTGCCCTGCCACCTAGCTTGTCGAGTATGCATCCAGTTTTCCATGTTTCTATGCTCTGGAAGTACATTGGAGACTCGTCCCATGTTTTGGATTTTAGTACGGTTCGGTTGGAGTTTGATTTGACTTATGATGTAGAGCCAACAGCCATATTGGAGCGTTAGGTTCACAAGTTGAGGTCAAAGGATGTAACGTCAATGAAAGTGTGGTGGAGAGGTTGGCCTATGGAAGAGGCTACCTGGGAGACCGAGCGAGAGATGAAGAGCAGATATCCTCACTTGTTTGAGGCTTCAAGTATGTTTCTTGACTCATTTGAGGACGAACATTTGTTTAAGTTGGGGAGGATGTGACGACTCGGCCAGTCATCTCATGAGTTACCGCTTCGTTTCCCCCATTTCTGCTTCTTTATGCTTTGTCATTCGTGTTTTTATGTGGTCGAGTTGACTGGTTTGAGTTCGGAGTGAATTTGGTAAGAAATGAGATACAGTCTCTTTTATGAAGGTTTAAATTGAAAAAAGTCAACCGTATGTTGACTTATGAGTTAGACGGCTCGGGTGTGAATTCTAATGGTTCAATTAGCTTCGAGAGGTGATTTGTGGCTTAGGAGTGTGATCGGAAGTGATTTTGGAGGTCCGGTGTAGAATTAGGCTTGAATTGGCGAAGTTAGTATTTTGACGATTTTCGGTTGGTAGGTGAAAATTTTATCCGAGAGTTACTGTAGCTTTTTATGTAATTTGGGATGTATGTGCAAAACTTCAGGTCATTCGGAGGTGATTGGTTGAGTTTTTATCAGAAGCGTGTTTCAGAAAACTTAGGCTTGAATTCGATGTGAATTGATGGTTTTGGTGTTGTTGGAGGTGTCTTGATGATTGGAACAAGTTTGAATGATGTTTTAGGATGTGTTGGTGCTTTTGATTGAGGTCCTGGGGGCCTCGGGGTGATTATAGATGGCTAACCTAAAGTTCCGAGACTTAAGGAATTGCAGAAAAATTGCAGTAGCAGTTGCAGACAAAATTGGTCTTCGCGATCGTGTGAGTTGAGCTGCAATCGCATAGAAGGATTTCAAGGTGATCAGACTATTTCCCTCCACGATTGTGAGGAAGGTCTCACATTCGCATAAATCTGGAAGCTGGTGCTTTGCGTTCGCAGGTGGATGTACGCGTTCGCATATAAGGATTTGGGGGTCCAATAATGGCGTTCTTCGCGATCGCATATGTGGGGCCACATTTGCATTGGTTTGAGGAATACAGCATTGCATTCGCAGGACTTAAGTCGCGTTCGCATAAAGTAATTTGGGGTCTTGAAAAATTTGGCCTTCCCGATTGCGAGCCTTGGGCCGCGATCACATAGAAGAAAGTTCAGAAACTAGGCAGAAGGATATAAACATTTCATCCGCGAGTCTTAGCCATTTTCCCGCCATTGTTAGATATTTTGAGAGCTCTTTGGGAGAAATTGAAGAGGAATTCAAGGAGGATTGATTGGAGGTAAGTTTTATGAACCAAAAACGTGATTATATTGTGAAATTAACCTAGATATTCATGGAAATTTAGCTAAAAATTGAAGAACTAGGGCTTGAGATTTTGAGATTTTAAGTTGGGATTTGAGGGGCTATTTGAGGTCAGATTTGAGAAATTTTGATTTGTATAAACTCACAGCGAGATAAGAAACCCGTTGATGTGAAAATTTCTGAGTTTCAGAAGTGGGCTCGGGACTCGGGTTTATTCTAGTTTTGATATTTTTCTATTGTTTTTGCTTGGGTTGTGTTCCCTTAGCATATTGTGACGTATCCGTTATGGTTTTTGTTAGATTAGACATGTGAGGAGGCCGATTTGAGAGCAAGGGCATAACGAGCTAGAGCTTTGGTCAGCTTGAGGTGAGTAATGATTGTAAATGATGTCCCGAGGGTTGGAAACCCCGGATTTGCACAACGTTGTGATATGTTGAGGTGAGACACACGTTGTATGATATGGGTCAAGTACTACTAGGGATTGTGACTTGGTCCATCCCGACCGATGATTTCACCGTGGTTTGACTGAGACTTATTTGTTATCATGGTGATTTGGGCTAATTCCCATGTTTGGGGCCTTGTGCCGACTTGTAGAACCCTTAGTGGCATTTGACTGATTCTCCTTACTTTACTTGTTAAAAATCATATCCTTAGTCATATTTCTATTTGATTAAACAACATGAACTAGTTTTATCAATGTTAATCCTAACTCAGAGAAATATGTGGGTTGAGACCCATGCCTTTTATTATTGTGCCCAAGAGGCTATGAGTATAATGACTGAGAGGGGTTGAGAACCCAACAATGAGGATGTTATATGTTTATATGGATCGGGTTCCACGTCGAAGCAAATACTTATATGGATCGGGCTGCACGCCGCAACAAATGCTTATATAGATCGGGCTGTACGCTGCAACAATATCGCACTTGGGTGTAGGAGCAGCTCTGGAGTATGTACACCCCGAATGAGCACATTTGACTATTTATATGGATCGAGCTGTGCGCCACAACAATGTACGAATCGGGTAGCATGCCGAAGCGGTTATTTTGATGTCGGTTACTGTGAGAGATATATGGTTATTATGTTCGAGGAATGGATTTAACAAATGGATTTATACTTGTTAAATACCTGATAAGGTACCTGTTTTACCTGATCTAAAGAGATTTCACTTGACTTCTTCACTATTTTGCTACTTGAAGTTGATTTTCATATTGTCAACCATTATTTATGATTATTACTCACTTGGTCGAAGTACTCGCATTGCTCCTTGTACCTTGTGTGAAGATCCAGGTGTTTCGAGGCATATTGAGAGCTTTTCTTGCTATTGAGCATTTAACAGAGTCATTGAGGTAGCTGCATGGCGTTCGCAGACCCAATTTCTCCTTCTATCTTTTACTTTTCAGCATTCTTATATTATCTTTGTACTAGGCTGTTTAAATCTTGTAATAGAAGCTCTTGACTTGTGACACCAGATTGGTGAGCTATATACCGATGTTATTATGATTTTCGCACACTTAACCTACTGCTTTCAGATTTCTGTATACGCTAAATTGGTACTTTAATCATATTAACTGGTAATGAGCTATAAAGAAAGGGGTTATGATTTATAGTTGGTCAAGCTTGCCTAGCAATGTGTTGGGCGCTATCACGATTGGGGTCGGGGTCGTGACACAATTCCCATGTTCAAGACTTGATAAGAAAGAAACTGTAAAGAAAATCTCTCTCTCTCTCTCTCTCTCTATATATATATATATATATATATATATAGCAAAAGCATATAATTATGCCAAATGGCATTGTGAGCATGCGATTTTTGCCTCCCTGAAACCTTCCTATAAATTCCTAGATTAGAATTTTCTTGTATTATTTGCATTTTTAGGAGTTAAATATGTGATTTTTGTTTATTTGCATTTTTACGAATTAATCATGTGATTTGTGTTAATTTGCATTTTTTCTTATTAACTGTGTGATATTTTGTTTATTTGCATCTTTCTTTTATTATTTGAATTTTTGAGAATTTAGTCGCATTTGAGTGCATTTTAATTCATAAAAAATACAAAGTAGCATATTTACATTTAGGATACCACTTTTAACATTTTTAGGCTCAGTGATTAATTAATAGCATGTAATAACAAAATCAGTTCTTTTTGCATTTTTACTTTTGAAGTTGTATTTTTTTTAGTTTTTCTTCCTAGATTAGGATTTAGTTGATTTTAGAAATTAATTAGTTTAGTTGAAGTATTAAATCAAGTCCTTATTTTTATTTTGTATTAATTGAAAATTGAAAAAAATAAAGATAAAAGGAATTTGATAATAATAAAATAAAAAAACAAAAGAAAGAAAGAGAGATTTGAAATATGGTCTTGTTTTAAAAGACCAATTTGGGCCATTTTTGCAAGTTTGAACCTAGTCCGAAGCTGCCCTACCCAAGCCCAAACCCCATGCCTTTAAAGACTCATGAAACGACGTAGTATAGGAGTAATACTACGCCGTTTGAGGTTCAAAGCTGGCAAGTTAATCATGGCCACTCATCCATCATGATCCGACGGCCACAAATCCATTGTGGATTTAAAATAAAAGTGTCCAAAGTTGTGTAATAGCTTCAGAGACAATATATGTCTTTCTCGTACCGTTCCGCCGACAATCATCGAACCCCCGTAACACCACCGTCCGTCGCCGGCCAAAAATCACCATCGCCGCCGGCGTAACACCAATAGCTCCCAAATTTACACCCTAGAACTCCCACACCCTCCTCTTTCCAACCCCCTAAAGACCAGCCTTTAAATACAAACCCACCCCTTCGAATAAACGGATTTGTGGGCGCCGTCGCCGCCGTGTCCAGCGGCGCTCACCCTAACCAATCCCAATTTTACACCGTGGCACCATCTCCGTCTCCCCAACCCACATCCAACCATGTTTCCTCTCAAATCCTAGCCGGATGCGTCGAATTTTAAATCGAAGCCTGGACCGAAGCGGTGTTTCACTCCAAAGTCACATCATGCAACCTCCTTGATTCCTTCGCACCAGACCCATCATCAGTAGAATTCAAATCCCGCCGGAGATTCTCAAATTTCAAATCAAAAGTAGCTGAATCATAAGACATATTAGTGAGTTTTTTTTCTTTATTTTATTTTTTGGAACACTATATCTCTTTTTGATCTATGACCTTATTGGCAGCTGTTTTAGATGTTTTTTTAGGTTTTAATTGGTTTGTTTTTCTCTTTTTGTTCCCATGAATCTCTTCTGCTTTTATCTTTGGATCGATCTCTATGCCTTTTGTTCTGATTAACTGGTTTGATCGATTGTATATTCTTTAGGGTCTCCTGTTAATATGATTTAAATCTGTTGGTTAATTTGGTTTTGCGTTTTGAGCCAGTTCTTTTTCATATGATCTCGATAGTCTTTAATCAAGCATGTGTGAGCCACTATTTAGTTTTAATTTGTTAATTTAGTTCGTTCAAGATTGATTATTCTAGTTTTTATTAGTAATTGGTTTCTAAGTTTAGTATTTTGTCCTCAAGAAGCTAGTGGGTTAGTTTAGTTAACTTAGTTATAGTTGAATTAGGATTATTAAGTTAATAACAGGGTTGGGGGTTCGATTTAAGTTCAAATGGTAATTTCAGTAGGTTAAAAAGGGTAATATGGGCAATTTAGCATGAGAAATCTGTGGTTACAAGAATGAAAATCCCTAGAAGCTGCTAGAATAAGGGTCAAAACTAAAATTCAGATTTTTGTTAATTATAACTTGGATAGCAAGTTAAGAATCTAGAGACTAGTTGGGAAAATCTGAAAATAAAAGAGGAGTAAGGGGGTAAACAAGAATAAATGGGTCGCCCTAAAGCTTTAGGTATAAAAAGGGACTCCAATGCCTTGATGGATAAGGTTTTAGGCTGAAAAATCTTGAAAATTCCTAAATGAATTCGAGGAGCTCTAATAATTCTTGCAATTTAAAATTCCAAAAGTTTCAGATTTGAAGACAAACCTTTGAAATTTGGAAATTCAAACCCAAAAAAAAAATAAAATTCATTCAAGCAAATCTGAAGAGTTCTTGTTCCTTTAGACCTTATTTCATTCAAAAGTACAAAAAATAAAAAAAATGGTTGCATTGATTTTCCCTGGATCATTTTCAAATTCCAAAATTTAAGTTTACTCTCCAGCATATTTAGGATCCAAAACAGTTTGTATTTCACTGTTTCGGTTCAATATTTGAGATTTCAAAGCATTTGGAGTCGCCTGTGAATTATCTTACTTGTTCGAAGTTGGCTATTGGTTATTTGCTGATTGTGTCACTGGGTTCATTCCTGTTCATTTTTGGTGCTGTGTTGGGTTATAAATTGTTCTACTGCTGCTGTAATTTGCTGTTTGCCATATGCTGCTGTTAATCTCTCCCTTTCCTTCTTATTCGCAACCTCCAGGTACTTTTCTTTTTGACTCAAGTGATATGGAAAGATGAATCCACATGTATGAGCAATATTTGCATGAAGTGATAAAGAGCTGTCTATTTTTGCATGAAATCTTACAAGGGTTATTTAGTTTTGGCATTCAACCATGATACTCATTTAAATAATTCATGTTTGTATCAATTTGGACTGTAGAAACTATTCGTTGACTGTAGTTTCAACAATTTTAGTTTTTTTATTCTTATGTGGATTTGAGTTTTAGGATAGAGTAAATGGTGATTGGAAGTGAAGTTTGAAACATGAATTTATGTGTTTACATTTTTGTAAAATCAAGTAGCTCTTGGTATTAAGAATTTTTAAATTCGAACTTCAGATTCAGTAGGGACTCTTGCTATAATCTAACATATGTGTAGTTTAAGTTCCATTTGTGAAGATCCATTTTATGTTCTGATTGCTGTAATTCAGTTTTTGATCTCTTACATGTTTTGAAGAAACTCATTTAGCTTAAACATGATTATAACCAAAGGATTTGGAACCAATAGATCTATAGCCGTGCATCAATGGGTTTATTGTTAAAACAAGACCAATGACTGCTTGAGTATGTTAATGGATTAGAGTTGAACTGGTTTGGGCCCAGCCTCTGTTGACGTATGGTTTAGTCCTAATCCGGGACTGCCTTTTCGAGTGGGCTTGAACAAAGGCCCATGTTTTGGACAGCCTTTCATAAGCGTTGAGGCTGCCTGAGTAAAACCCTTGAACTCGAAGCCCGATTTTGACAATCTTCAGTAATGGTGTATTGACAATACTAATGAATTAGGACCCTTTTATAGAGACAATACTTCAGAGAATAATAGTTTTCTTTAGAATTGGCCTTTAAATAATAAATTGAGGCGCGCTATGCCAAAAAAAAAAACAATTGCATGGCCCTCGATTTAGTGTTAAATTTATACTTAGAACTCGAGACGAGCCGTTTAGCGAATTTTCACGGCCTCTCGCAAAGTTAATAACACGTAGTTGCTTTAGGCGCGTGTTTAATAATATTACTTTCCTAAATTTGAGTGCGCATTTATGTGACCCAAATCTAAATATCAACGGAATTAGAATGTGTAAAAAACCATGGGTGCATTTATGTAATGTGGTTCGATGCATGTTTTAACGACGTTGTAATTTTCTTTTAAAATGATAATAAAAGTGGATGAAGGTTAAATTTGCACATAGGTTCATAATTTTTTAAAATCAGATAATTTAAGCCAAATATAACAGTTGAGCGACCGTGCTAGAACCACGGAACCCGGGAATGCCTAACACCTTCTCCTGGATTAACAGAATTCCTTACTCGGATTTCTGGTTCGCGGACTTTAAAATAGAGTCATTCTTTCCTCGATTCGGGATGATAAACGGTGACTTGGGACACCTTATATCTCCCAAGTGGCGACTCTGAAATTCTCTTAAATAAATGAATCCCATTTTGATTGTCCCTTAATTTGAAAAACTCCCATATCTACGTCATTCGTCGGGTTGTAGTAGCCAAAAGGAGGTGTGGTAGATCTGGAGACTCTGCTGGGGACTTAAACCCAGAATCTCTGGTTCACTGTTCAAGAATTCGAGCTTAGAATAATTGTTGTATTTTGCTTTGTTTATTATTTGATTATACATGTTTATTTAATGTGCAAAATGATGCTTTTACCGCTTTGATATTATTAGAACTGTATATAAACTGTTACGAGACCCTTCTCTCTTTACCTTCGGGGATGTGCTCGCTGGTCGAGACTCCCTATTCTGTTAATAGCATACCTTAAAATAAGAAAGAGGCACGTACAAGTTACAAAGTCGGACGATCTTGCGGGTCCCCTGTACGTAGCCCCCTCCTCGACTCGAGTTGTCCGCTCGGGTACACAGGCTAGAACAAATACTCATGCTTAAACTTAGAATGACAAAACCTCATGTCGGATCCCTAGTAGGAACGCTTATTTGCATCACATGCATTTCACTTAGGGGGCTCAACACAGGGGTTGGGTCCGTCTAGGACAGGTAACCTGAAATGCAAAAACTATCCTGATGCATTATACGTGCTATTGGTGCATTTAGTCGTTTTGGATTTGCATGCTGACCGACTTATGGATAAGGAAAGAAGCCTAAGTACTTAATTTGTACTGAGATTAGTCATCTGTCTTGCTCAAATAGAACCGAAATGCTGCCGGATATTTGAAAGAAAAGGGAAAAGGAAAAAACAAAAGAAAGGGTTTTCAACAGAGTTTTGGTTTTGACAAATTGCTTTGCCCGAACTACGCCGGTTTGATTCTCACCGAATGTGGGATACGTAGGCAACCCCCATCGGGTCCAACCTCCCTTGTGAAAAATAGCCAAAATAATTTTCAAATTTTCATTTGATGTCTTAAATAAATCAGGTGACGCTGTTGTTATCAAAAATAGCCAAAGGTTCCCGAAAGGGACACCAAAAGGCTGGTTTTGCACAAATGGCCATCTTTGGGTCTTTATTGTATTTTTGGCCGACTAGCAGACACAACCTAGAAAGCTTCCTTCGGAAGTGCTAAAAGGCCGTATTTGAAAAACTGGGCTTTTGGTTTTAGAAAATGAATTTCAAAAGAAAATTCTTTTTGATTTTGAAGTCAAAAAGGAATAAAATTACAAGTCACTAATCCACCTTAATGAATGTGCGTGATGAGCTCAGTCCAAACCGGACCTTTTTCATTTATAAGCCGAATCCCTTTGGAGTTGCGGTTGTGGTGGAATGATTTAGGTAGGGAAGGGCAGGATGAGGTAAAGAATTATTTGGGGGGCCTCCCTGGGTTATTGGACATTGTGCCCCGAGGGGACATCATAAGAGCATTAGTTACGTGTTGGGATTCGGCACACAATGTGGTCCATTTGGACTTTGAACTTACCCCAACGTTGGAAGAAGTAGCGGGATACATTGGAAATGCGGAGCTTCCTTTGAGAAACAAGTATCTAGTCGCTCCAAGAGTGATAACGATGCATAAATTCTTAGATACCTTGAAAATAAGTAGAGTGGTACATGATCGAACTTGGCGGCATGGTTTTGCACTTTTTCATTCTTGTATACCAGATATGGTCACATAGGGGTGTTCAACAATCAGAAAATAAAATCTATAGCAAGGGAAACCGTGTCAAATGGGAAGAACACAGATGCTTCTCTTTTATGGTGGTTTTTCTGGGGCTTTTGGTATTTCCAAGAAAGGATGGGAACATTGATATAAAGATAGTAGGGGTTGTTAGCACTCTACGCACACATGCCAAGTGCACACTCGCGCCTATGATAGTAGCCGAGATCTTTCACGCTCTTACAGCTTGCTAGGCCGGAAATGATTTCTTTGAGGGGTGCAATCTATTATTGCAAATGTGGATGACTGAGCATCTATGCCACCATCCTCGATTCATGAGTTATGGGTCCACCAAGAAAACTTGCATAGAGGAGTTTCACATGAGAATTGAAAAGCTCAGCTTACCCGAAGGTGCAGCAAGATGGACTTCTTACCTCCAGTCCCTCACTGCTAGTCAAATAGAATGTACACTAGGATGGTTGACTATGGATGAGATCGTGTACATGCCGGAAACAGAACTTCATTTCCTCTTGATGGGTCTCAGGAGTATCCATCCTTATGCCCCGCATCGGGTCTTGAGACAACTAAGAAGATGTCAAATAGTGCAAAAAGATAAGGATCTGAGTAACCGGGTAATCGAGATTGGGCCCGATGGTCAATTCCCCGAAGCAATGGTCCGCAAGATTTGGAATGAATGCCAATACCTATCCACCAACACTTGTGTACAGGATTGGGCTAGAGGCAAAGTGTCGCCAGGGTACCTTGCCTGGTACATGAGAGAAATTGAGTTCGAGAGACCATCAAAAAGACCACATCTCCAAGAATTTGTTGAAACATCGCAGGAATAATGGGATTGGCTAGCCAAGAAAAATGAGTATAGAGCCATCATAGGAAGATTAGAAAAGAATGTCAAGGAACTTCAATTTGAAAATGGTTTGCAAGCCGCAACAGATGAGAGAGAAAAGAAAAGATTAACCAAAGAAAATGAGGCGCTGCGAGTCCAAATCCAGAAGATGAAAGCAGCCGCAGAAAATCCTCCCAGGAGCGCGAAGGATGAAAAACACATAGACAATTTGAGGCGAAAAGTGACCCAATATGGGTTTGATTTGAACAAGGTGGAAGGCGAGCTATCCAGGGTTCGGAAACAATTAGCTAAAAGCGCAAAGGAACGAGGCCGCATCACTGAAAAGCATGACGGTGAGGTTGCTGGGTTAAAATGGAGAGTCATCATGGTTGAGAGCAGAGTAGCCAAGCAAGTCGGGGACCACAAAACTGAGAGAGGACATTGTTATGCAATGATAACAAGGTTGGAGATGGATTTGAGGCAATTCCAGGAACTGAATCAGGTATCCGAGCGAACATTAGAGGTGAGGGCTGAAGAAATTGGGCGTTTGTTGCAAGAAAGGGGTGTTATTAGGGAAAGAGTACGAGCGATCGCAGACTACATCACCACAAGGTGCAACCATTGCGAGTATTTGACAAGATCCATGTTCTTTGCCACCGCAATGATTTTTTTCCGGCAAGTGATGGAAGACCTCCACCACCTCCAAGGGAGTCTAGCACGCAAGCCAGCGGCAAGGCTGAATGATGCCCCGCGAGGCCCAGGAGCACTTGAGGCATTACTATATTCATAAAGATTGCACTGCCTTTTGTCAAAATATTTCAAAGTCTATTAGTTTAACCAAGAGTCTGTAATTTTCTTTATGAATAGTTAGTAGTTGTTCGAGTCTGTAGTTCGTTTTATCAAGCTTGTTTATTCCTTGTTTAATCTGTCACCTTTCGAGTCCTTGTAATTGAAGTCTGTTGTTATATAAATGAAAACTTTGCCAAGTGTTTTATGCTACGTTTTTACTCGCAGGAACTATGCTCGGTCTGTTTCATGCAGGGACATGATACGTAGGCAATCTACATAGGATTCGACCATAATTGAATAAGATAAAAGAGAAAGTGAGGGAGATAAAAGAGAAAGTGAGAATAAGGTTAAAACAAATGGAAGCTTCGCAAATAAAAGCCGGGATGACGCAAGCAACCAATGCATGTACCGATTGTCATTCATGTGCATGCATACCCAATATGTGGCTGCTTATGTGTTAGAGCCTAACCACTAACGAGTTTTTGGTGTTGTATACCAATTTCAAATTAGATAGGTGATTAGTACTCGCGACATTCTGGCAACCCACTCCTACAACATGCGGTCAAAAACCAAGCAAGTCACGGCCAATCAGGAAACCGATGTCAGCATTATTGACCCCTCGAAGGAAGTAGAGGAATTGGACGCTAATGCTATGAAGGAGGAAATGTATAAACTTAAGCACCAAATGGCCGAGATGTACCATGCATGGGCAAGAGGACAGCCTCCCCCGACCTATCTTGCTAATCCAACCTTCATCCCGCCACTGGCCCAAGCACCTGACCAATCCCCTACTGACCCACCTCCAAGTTTTCCTATATATTTACAGTATCAGGGTACTACCTCTCAGCCACCAGCGCCACTATCTAAAGTCACTCCTCACCCTTCCCTGCCAATCGCGCATATCTTTGTGGCACCTCCGCCTTCTACACTGCATAGATCATCAAGTGAACCCCTACTTCAAGCTTATGACCCTCAATACTATCCACCAGAACCTGCTTACGAAACCCGGGAACCTTACTCATATGCTCCCCATCCTGAAATCCCAACGGGGGCTGAAAAATCAATCAAAAATCCTGAGAAGGAAGAGATGCTTAGAAAGGTCCGGAGTTTGGAAAAATCCTTCAGAGACATACGGGGATTAGGTGGCCAGGTGAGCGTGGAATTCAAGGATCTTTGTCTATTCTCGGACGTGCAGTTGCCTCCGGGTTTCAAAATGCCTAAATTTGACTTATATGTTGGTCACGGCGATCCAGTCATGCATCTGAGAGGGTTTTGCAGCAAAATGAGGGGAGCCGGGGGAAAAGATGAATTGCTAATGGCGTACTTTAGCCAGAGTTTAAGTGGGTCGGCACTGGAATGGTATACTCGACAGGATCCCAATCGGTGGTACACCTGGGATGACTTGGCACAAGCGTTTGCTTGCCACTTTCAATATAATCCCGAGATCGTCCCGGATCGTCTACCTCTGACAAAGCTGGAGAAGAAACATAACGAGAGTTTCAGGGAGTATGGTTTCCGGTGGAGGGAACAAGCAGCTAGAGTTGATCCTCCCATGAAGGAGAGTGAGATGGCCGACTATCTTTTACAGGCTTTGGAACCTACCTACTTTGGGCATTTGGTGTCAGCAGTGGGGAAATCTTTCAACGAAGTGGTCAAAATGGGAAATATGGTTGAGGAGGGCCTCAAATCCGATAAAATCATGAGCTACTCTGCAATTAAGGCAACTACTCAAGACATCCAGGGTGGAGCTGGGGGAACCTTCAGGAAAAAGAAGAAAGAGGAAGTAGAGACAGTAGAGGCGGGGACTTGATTCAGGCCTCGGGCACTATCTCATTACGCGCAGCCCCGTCCTCACCACCAAACATACCCACACACTCCATATGGCCCACAACAGCATTACTATCCACCACCAGAACCTCGGTTCTCAGTCCATCATGTGCAAGCATATATCCAACCTCCCGCTCACGCACAATGGCGTGTGCCACCCCCTCAAAACACTTACCCAACTTGATAAAATCATAACCCGCCTCCAAGAGCTTACCAACAACCCCTGAGGCCCGCTTTCCAAGCCAACCCAATGGAAATGAGAGGGTACAGAAAAAGAAGACTTTCACTCCGCTGGGAGAATCTTACACTAACTTATTCCACAGGCTGCGACAACTGGATATGTTGAGACCAATTGAAGCGAAACTGCCAAATCCTCCCCCAAAGAATTTTCATTATTCAGTCAGCTGTGAATACTGTTCTGGCACACATGGGTATGACACCGAAAAGTGTTGGCATTTCAAGAACGCTATCCAGGAACTTATTGTCTCCCACGGGATTGAGGTGCAGACTACAGAGGCGTCCAATATTAACCAAAACCCACTGCCGGCCCATCAGGAAACCAACATGATTGAAATTGTAGAAAGAAGGGGAGAGTCTAGAAGGCTTCACAAACGATAATGATGATCAAAGCCAGTGAGTGTAAGCCAACCCAGGTTGGAAGCACTGAGAAGCTGGTAATTGGGGCAAAAGAAGGCAGTAAAACTTTCATAGTTCAGGGGAGCTCAGCATGCGCGGTTACGCCAAAGCGGGAACAGGCAAATGTAACAGTACATGGAGCAGCTAGAGAACTTGTTGTAGTTGTGGAAGGTGTTCGCATCGAGCCAGTTCTTGTGAAACAAGTGAACCAGCCACCCATCATCAATAGCAAAGTCGTTCCTTGGAGATATGAATAGGCAATAGTGATGTACAAGGGGAAATAAGTGAGAGAGGAAGTGTGTGAGGCACGGGGTTTAACTAGTTCAGGAAGGTACTTTGCCCCAGAATAATTTAGGAAGGGTAGAATTGCTAAAGATAACCCAGAACCAGTAAAGAAGGCTGTGTCAAAAGAAGAGGCAGAAGAATTCTTGAAGAAAATTAAAATGCAGGACTACTCCATCATAGAGCAGTTCAGGAAGACACCGGCTCAGATTTCTTTGTTGTCCTTGCTAATCCACTTAGATGAACACCGACGGGCGTTGATGAAGATTTTGAATGAGGATCATTTCCCAGACAAGATAACGGTGAATCATTTGGAAAAGATTGCAAACAAGATATTCGAGGTAAACCGGGTCACATTCTCTAACGATGAGTTACCCGTGGAAGGTGCTGAGCACAACAGGGCTCTTTATCTGACTATGAAATTTGAAGACGATATGGTCACCCGAGTTTTGGTCGACAACCGGTCCAGTGCAAATATTTGCCCACTATCCACATTGAATAAGTTGAAGGTGGAAAATGAAAGAGTCCGCAAGAATAACATTTGTGTTCGAGGCTTCAATGGCACAGGCAAAGACACCGTAGGGATATAGCGCTGGAAGTAACTATGGGGCCTGTTGAGTTCACCATGGAATTCCAAGTACTGGATGTAGCAGTCTCCTATAACTTGTTGTTGGGTAGTCCTTGGATTCATGCAGCCAAAGAAGTGCCATCGATCCTATATCAGATGGTTAATTTGAATGGGACAAGCAAGAGATTGTGGTGCACGGTGAAGACAATCAATGTACTTCAGGAGACGCGATCGTGCCTTTCATTGAATCTGAGGACAACAAAGGGCTGTGGGTCTACCAGATGTTTGATACGATGTGAGTATAGAAAATCCCAGAAGGGGAGGTTGTTGCAACCCCAAAGATAGCAATCGCGTCCGTCATGGTGGCTTCAGAAATGTTGAAAAATGGTTTCAAGCCCGGCAAGGGGTTGGGGGCTTATCTGCAAGGCATTGTGCAACCAGTGTCCCTTCCCAAAAATCTAGACACTTTTGGTCTAGGGTTCAAGCCCACAGACGTAGACATAAGGCGAACCAGGAAGCTAAAACAGAAGGCTTGGTTTCTCTCAAAGCCCATCCCAAGGTTTTCCAAATCATTTGTCAAATCCAGTGATATCAATGGCCCAAACCAACGATTTCTGGCCCGCTGATCGACGGAGACAGAGATCTTGATAAAGGATTGGAAATACTGTTCAGTGAGGTAAATATGGTCGAGGCATGAGAAGGATCAAGCAAGGCGGACGTGTAGTTTGTGGGAGCACGCACAAAAATCAATAGCCGGGAAGCCACTCCTCTTCCCACTCGGAGGGAGTCGTGGTAGTCGGCTTTGATTTTCCTTTCAGTCTAGTTTGGATTAGCGTTAGAGAGTTTAATTCAGGTGTTATTTCCATCTGGTTGGATGTGTAAACTCTGTTATCTTTGATTCTAATGAAATGCAATTTCCCTTTCAGCAATGCTGATAGTTTCCATTTCTCTTTACTTTTCTTCCTTTTCTCTTTTGTACCGTTATTTTTATGCTGATTCCAGTGATCTGACATGCATAATGACTCCTCAACCTAGCCTTCAAAACAGGTCTAGTTTAGAAGCAATAATTTAGGAAATAGAACACGAAGATGAACCAGGGTATGATGAGGAAAGTGCATGGGATGAGATTAGTAAAGAGTTTACCCAGTTCGAAGAGAAACCCAAACCAAACCTAAATGATATAGAGTTGGTTAATTTAGGATGACCGGATAATATAAGAGAAACAAAAATAAGTGTCCATCTGGAGCCGAAACTTAGGGAAGAAATAATTGAAGTGTTGCTTGAGTACAAAGATGTCTTTGCATGGTCCTATGATGACATGCGTGGATTGAGCGCTGATTTGGTAGTCCACAAGTTACCTACTGACCCAGCTTGTCGCTTGTTAAGCAAAAGTTGAGGAAATTCAAAACTAATGTGAGTGTGAAAACTAAAGAGGAAGTGACCAAGCAATTTGAGGCAAAAGTCATCCGCGTCACATGATACCCCACTTGGTTAGCTAATGTTGTGCTTGTACCGAAAAAGAACGGCAAAACCATGGTGTGTGTCGATTACCGCGACCTCAACAAATCAAGTCCAAAAGACAACTTTCCCTTGCCGAACTGACAATTGTGCGAAGCATGAGATCGGGTCATTCATGGATTGTTACACAGGTTACCACCAGATTTAGATGGATGAAGAAGATGCGGAGAAAACGGTATTCATCACACCATGGGGACGTACTGTTATAGAGTCATGCCTTTTGGTTTGAAAAATGCTGGAGCAACATACATGAGGGCCATGACAACTATTTTTCACTTTATGATACATAAAGAAATTGAGGTTTATGTGGATGATGTGATAATCAAGTCCAGAAAGCAATCTGATCATGTCAAAGACCTAAGGAAAATCTTCCAAAGGCTTCGCATGTATGACCTCAAACTCAACCTGGCGAAATGTGCATTTGGGATCCCCTCGGTAAAGTTGTTAGGGTTCATAGTCAGCCGCCGAGGCATCGAACTAGACCCATCAAAAATCAAAGCCATACAGGAGCTGCCGCCGCCAAAGAACAAAACAAAAGTGATGAGTCTACTGGGAAGATTGAATTACATCAGTCGGTTCATTGCTCAGCTCACAACCATCTGTGAGCCCATCTTTAAGTTGTTGAAAAAGGATGCTGCGGTAAAATAGATGGGAGAGTGTCAGGAGGCTTTTGATAAGATAAAGGAATATTTATCGAACCCACCGGTATTGGTCCCGCTCGAACCAGGAAGGCCTTTGATCCTATATTTGACAGTCTTGGACAACTCATTTGGGTGCGTGTTGGGTCAGCATGATGTTACCGGGAGAAAAGAGCAGGCCATATACTACCTCAGCAAGAAATTCACAGCTTACGAGGTTAAGTATACTCATCTTGAAAGGACATTCTGTGCCTTGACTTGGGTAGCCCAAAAGTTGAAGCATTACTTTTCATCATATACCTCCTATCTCATCTCACGTCTGGACCCCTTGAAATATATTTTCTAGAAGCCCATGCCCACATGAAGGCTCGTGAAACGGAAAATCTTGATCACTGAGTTAGACATTATCTACGTGACTAGGACTGCTATGAAGGCACAAGCATTGGTAGACCAACGGAGAATCCTATAGATAAAGAATATGAGCCCTTGAACACATATTTCCCGAATGAGGAAGTGATGCACGTCAATGAAATGGAACAGGATGAGATGTCGGGATGGAGATTGTTTTTCGATGGGTCTGCCAACATGAAAGGCGTCGAGATAGGAGCGGTGCTCATTTCTGAAGAAGGGAATCATTACCCAGTCACAGCTCAACTCCGTTTCTGTTGCCCCAAAAACATGGCAGAATATGAGGCATGCATTTTGGGTTTGAGATTAACAGCAGACATGGGTGCCCAGGAAGTCTTGGTCTTGGGAGACTCGGACCTCCTGGCACACCAGATTCAAGGGGCGTGGGAAACAAGATATTTGAAACTCATACCATACCGATAATGCTTGCACGATCTCTATCAACGATTCGGGTCAATAGAGTTTAGGCACATTCCTAGAATTCACAATGAGGTAGCTGACGCCCTGACCACGTTGGCGTCAATGTTACATCACCCAAACAAGGCTTATGTTGACCCGATACATATCTGGGTCCGTGATCAACATGCTTATTGCAACATGGTGGAAGAAGAGCTTAACGGCGAGCCTTGGTTCCACGACATCATGGAATATATTAGGAGATGTGTGTACCCGGTACAAGCCACGAGTGACCAGAAGAGAACAATCCGTCGTTTGTCAAGTGGGTTTTTCTTCAGTGGAGGAATATTATACAAAAGAACGCCAGATCTTGGTTTGCTAAGACGCGTAGATGCTAAGCAGACGACGGCCATCATGAATGAGGTTCATGCTAGCGTCTGGGGGCCACACATGAGTAGATATGTTTTGGCAAAGAAAATTCTCCAGGCAGGATATTATTGGCTTGCCATGTAGCGCGATTGTATCAGCTTTGTGTGCAAATGCCACCAGTGTCAAGTACACAGAGACCTAATTCACTCTCATCCGTCTGAATTGCATACGATGTCAGCACCATGGCCTTTCATTGCTTGGGGCATGGATGTCATCAGGCTCATTGAGCCAGCAGCTTCTAACGGACACCGATTTATCCTGGTTGCTATTGACTATTTCACCAAATGGGTTGAAGCCAAAACCTTCAAGGCAGTGACCAAGAAAGTCGTGGTTGATTTTCTGCTCACAAACATCATTTGCCGGTTTGGGATCCCCAAGACGCTCATCACTGATAATGGGGCTAACCTCACCTAATGAGGGAAGTATGTCAACAGTTCAAGATCACACATCGAAATTCTACCCCGTACCGCCCCAAGGCAAACAGAGCGGTTGAGGCAGCCAATAAGAGCATAAAGAACATACTACGTAAAATGGTGGAAGGATCCAGGCAGTGGCATGAGAAGCTGCCCTTTGCATTGTTATGATATCGTACTACTATTGGTATATGGCACACAGGTGGTAATCTCGGCTGAAATTAAAATCCCCTCTCTTCGAATCATGGACGAAGCAGGAATCGACGACGAAGAATGGGTCAAAGCTCGTTTGGAACAATTGAGCCTGATTGACGAGAAAAGATTGGTGGCGGTCTGTCATGGCCAGTTGTATCAAAAAAGAATGGCCAGTGAATATAATAAAAAAGTCCGCCCCAGAAAGTTTGAAGTAGGTCAACTAGTACTAAAGCGCATCCACCCTCACCAAGCCGAGGCAAATGGCAATTACGCTCCAAACTGGCAAGGACCATTCATCCTCTCAAGAGTGTTGTCCAATGGGGTATTGTACTTGACAGATGTGGAAGAGAAATGTGTGGAAATGACTATCAATTCGGATGCTGTCAAAAGATATTATGTATGATTTTCTTTAGATCATTGTCTATACTCGGCATTTGTTTGTACTTGGCATATTTTGAAAATTGGAATGACGAAGGCATTTTATTCTGATATCTAAACACTTTATCCGTTGCTAACCCTTTTGAGCTTTAATTATTTTCTTTTATACCCCTCTTTCGGAATCGTAACAAAAGTCAGAAACCCAAGTATGAGAAGGTAGTGAAAGGAAAAGAACAGAAAGAATGAAAAGAATGAAAACAAAAGAAAAACAAGAAAAGAAAAGAGAAAAGAAAAAGAAAACAAAACAAAGAAAGAAAAACAGAATGAAAAGAGAAGAAAAACAACAGAAAAAGTAATGAATCGGTATGAACTATGTTTGACCTGATTCCTTTTAAAAAGGATACGTAGGCAGCCTCACGGTTCGGTCGCATCAAAATAAAAAACAAAAAGTCCCCAAGCAAGAAACTGGGGCAGAAAGTTGTAATTTTGAATGTATTTAAATCGTCTTGAGCCATTTGATACCCTTTCTTTCTAACCATATCCAAAATCCCACATTACGATCCAAAAAGAAGACCTTCCGATCAATCTTTAAATGATGTCGAGTTGAGCAAGTAGAAGGGATTCATGTTAAGGACAGCACTCTGAGCCAGACAAGAGAGATAATAAAATGAGAGTCTTATTGGTGAAAACTCTCACGTGCACCATAAGGCGACGAGAGTTTGAGAGAAATAAAATGAGAGAGTCTTATGGTTGAAAACCTTCACAGGCACCATGAGGCGAAGGTGAGGCAAAAGCAAAACTCAGAAAGGGGATATTGATGGATGAACACTGCAGGGAAGGCCGAACTAAGGTTGGTTGAAAGAATTGGTTTAGAGGGGTCACAACAACAAAAGCGCGACAACAGAAGATCGATCATCGAAACGGATTGGTCGACTAGGCCGAAGTGCGGCATGTCATGATCGCGAAAACCAGCGGTTCTTCTTCAGATAAGTCTTCTTTCTTGTCTTTTCAACAGTCAGCAAGTCTTGAATTCTTCACCCTAAATACTGTTCGGAGTCTTTGCATTTCATTTTTCTTTTGAGTCTAAAATCTTTTGTTTAAGCAAACGAAAGGAATTTCAAAGCCGATTATCAACTCCCAAAGGGACAAAGTGCACGACGCCCAAAGATGTAATAAAGATAGCAGGTGCGGGACAACAAAAGGAAAGATTCATAAAAACTGCAATTGATGAAAGAGATAAGAGTCGGCAAAGTGAAGGATTACTACACAGAGAAGGGCATGCCAAGTAACACCGCAAAGGTTCTGGGGTCCGCCAAGCATCATACATCGGTCGGGCTATCTCAGAAGGGACGCAAATTTGGCACAACACGAAGGTGGGAAAGGGGCACAAGGTCGCAAAGTTCAACCAAGCGTAATAAATCAGTCTCCAGGGAAAGACATAAAGAATTCCGGTGAAGGACTGAGAGTGCAACACAAGGTGGGGAGCGAAGTGAGGGCATAAAGGTCAAGAATGAGTCGAGCATCCCAAATGGACCAGGTAGCCTCAAGAAAGAGATAAGGAATTCTGGCGAGGATGAGAAATAAAACGAAGCCACGAGGAGTGAAGGATCAACCAAGCATAACATCCTAACTCAGCAATTGTCCGCGAGAGGTATAAGGCTTCTAGCAAAAGAGGCAAAAGCACAACACAAAGACGGAAATGGTCGTGAGAGCTGACCCAGCACGATATATATCAACCCATCAATCATAGGGAAGTGGTATAAAATAATTCCAGAGAAAGGTTGGAGGTGCAACACGAACTAGGGAGTGACATAAAGTCACAAAAGGCGAAGGCCAACCAAACACCATAGACAAACTATTTGATTTCAAGAAAGGACTGAGCAGTTAGGGCAACTTATTTCCAATATGGGCAAGGGAACACAACGGAACACGACAACGGGAGGCTGTCTTCAAAAAGAATGCCGCGAGCCAACCATCACTTTTCAAACTGACAAGTTTTCTTTGATTGACACAGGGGCAGAAATTTTCGGAAGAGCCCAAGGGAGGCCATCCACAGGAGAAGGCAGGCACACGACAGGTATGATCAAAATCTCAGAACCCACTTGGAAGTGGGATTTAGTTAAAATTCAAAAGGGACATAGTCCGTTATAAACACCCTCCCCAGCAAGGAGCACAATGGGACAAACTTTAACTAGTAAACCCCAACAAGAACAACTGAGGGTTAAAAAGGCATGAAAGTTGAGATGGAACACAGTTTAAAGCTCAAACAGGTGCGGGTAATATAGGCAGGCACCAACACCTCCCCAGTAAGAGTCGCAGAAACAACCAGGAATTAGAACTGGCATTTAAGTTGGAACCCTCAGGACCCTCCTAGAAAATGGGACTTATTTAAAAGTTAGGAGTAATCATGGATAACAAAGGGCATGTAATTACTTGCATGTTGAAGTAGTATTCACTTAAGAGTTGTTAGGACCATCCTGAAAAAATGGGACTTAGCTTAGGACACAAACACTCGGGTGGTATGGTCATACCCAATTACTTCCCCAACTAGAGTCAATAAGAGTCATCAGGACCCTCCTGAAAAATGGGACTTAGATTAGATATTTCCCCAACAAGAGTCAAATAGAGTTATCAGGACCCTCCTGAACAATGGGACATAGATTAGATACTTCCCCAACAAGAGTCAACAAGAGTTTTCAGACCCCCCTGGATAATGGGATGTAGCTCTAAATACTAACCCAACAGTCACATTTTGTCATATAATTAGGAGTTGTCCGGACCTGCTTGGACAATGGGAAGTAGTTTTAATCACCAGTCACCAGCAGATCCCCATCAGATATAACTCATAACAAGACATATTGGAAAATAATACCTTTTGACAGACATAACGTAGTCTTAAAGTTGTCATCAGTTAAGAATTGTTAGGGACCTCCAAGATAATGGGACTTCACTTAGGTTTAGACATATTTGATAAGGAGATTTGATTAACACTAACGGATCCGCCTAGCACCATGCTAGGGCGGGAAGAATTTTGTGTTTTGTTTGTTTTGTTATGATCAGGTACACATACATCAGTCTTAGCGAAGAGTTTTCAAAAGTCAAGTTTCGAAAATTAGGCGCCCACCTGTAGAACAAGGAAATACTTTTCAAATTTCAAGTTTTTGAAAATCAGGCGCCCACCTGTAAAACAAGGGAATACCTTTCAAAATTCAAATTTCGAAAATCAGGCGCCCACTTGTAGAACAAGGGAATATTTTTCAAAATTTTAAGTTTTGGCAATCAGGTGCCAACTTGTAGAACAAGGAAATATTTTTCAAGATTCAAGTTTTGAAAATCAGACGCCCCCTATAGAATAAGGGAACATTTTTCAAAGTTTTAAGTTCGAAAATCAAGCGCCCACCTGTAGAACAAGGGAATATTTTTTCAAATATTCGGGTTTTGGCAATCAGGTGCCCACCTGTAGAAAAGGAAATATTTTTCAAATTCCAAGTTTTAGCAATAAGGCGCCCACCTGGAGAACAAGGGAATATGTTTCAGATTTTCAAATTTTTGTAATAAGGCGTCCACCTGTGAAACAAGGGAATACTTTTAAAAATTCAGGTTTGATGATCAGGCGCCCACCTGTAGAACAAGGGAAAACTTTTCAAAGTTCATGTTTCAAAAATCAAGCCCCACCTGTAGAACAAGGGAATATTTTTTAAGATGCAAGTTTGGTAATTAGGTGCCCACCTATAGAACGAGGGAATATCTTTCAAAATTCAAGTATCGGTAATCCGGCGCCCACATATAGAACAAGGGACTATCTTTCAAATTTGCAAGTTTTGGTAATCAGGCACCGACCTGGAGAACAAGGGAGTATTTTTCAAAATTCAAGTATTGGTCATCAGGCGCCCACCTGTAGAACAAGGGAATGGTTTTCAAGTTGCGAAGTTTTGTAGTCAAGTACCCACCAGCAAAACAAGGGAATACACGTCAGCCCAATCAATTCGGCATCAAACATAGAAGAAGAAAAGGCAGGGAGTCAACAAGGTGACAATGAGCTCACAGGAAGGAACGCCAGACAACAAGGCCACAAGGAGTTCGCAGAAAGAAATACAAGGCAACAAAGCAACAAGGATCAAGATTGAAGACGTAGATAGGCATTTCTTTGTAATTCGAAGCTTATAGCTTAGTCTAGTTTTATTTTTTACTTTGCATAAGGTGTAATAAGGAGGTTAGCAGGAAGTAACAGCAGCATCGGCAGTGCAACCACAGCTTCTGGTAGTCCCAGCTACCAAACACTCCAGGACGACACTGACCTCATTCCTCTTTAGACGAGGATATGTAGTCAACCTTTGAAGCAGGGTTCGGTCAGACAGTTTTTAAAATGCTTCTCATGGAATGCAAAATAGGAAAAAATCTCTTAGTCGCTCACTTATCTTTGCCCTGAAACCCTACGTGCCTCCGAGCAAAGAGGAGCAGCTGTGAGCACGTGATTTTTGCCTCGCTTGAAACGTTCCTATAAATTCGTAGATTAGGATTTTCTTTTATTATTTGCATTTAGGGGTTAATTATGTGATTTGTGTTTATTTGTATTTTTTCTTATTAACTGTGTGATTTTGTGTTTATTTGTGTCTTTCTTTTATTATTTGAATTTTTGGGAATTTAATCGCATTTGAGTGCATTTTAATTCATAAAAATAATAAAGTAGCATCTTTACATTTAGGATACTAGTTTTAACATTTTTAGGCTCAGTGATTAATTAATAGCATTTAATAACAAAATCGGTTCTTTTTGCATTTTTACTTTTGAAGTTTCATTTTTTTAGTTTTTCTTCCTAGATTAGGATTTAATTGATTTTAGAAAATTAATTAGTTTAGTTGAAGTATTAAATCAAGTCGTTATTTTGATTTTGTATTATTTGAAAATTGAAAAAAATAAAGATAAGAGAAATTTGGTAATAATAAAAAATAAAACAAAATGAAAGAAAGAAAGAGAGATTTGAAATATGGTCTTGTTTTAAATGACCAATTTGGGCCATTTTTGCAAGTTTCAACCCAGTCCAAAGTTGCCCTACCCAATCCAAAACCCCATGCCTCTAAAGACTCATGAAACGACATAGTATATGAGCAATACTACGCCGTTTGAGGTTGAAAACTGGCAAGTTAATCATGGTCACTCATCCATCATGATCTGACGCCCATAAATCCATTGCGGATTTAAAATAAAAGTGTCCAAAGTTGTGTAATAGCTTCAGAGACAATATATGTCTTTCTCGTACAGTTCCACCGACAACCATCGAACCACCGTAACACTACCATCCGCCACCGGCCGAAAATCACCATCGCCGCCGGCGTAACACCAATAGCTCCCAAATTTACACCCTAGAACCCCCACACCCTCCTCTTTCTAACCCCCAAAAGACCAGCCTTTAAATATAAACCCACCCTTTCGAATAAACGGATTTGTGGGCGCCGTCACTGCCGTGTCCGGCGGCGCTCACCCAAATCAGTCCCAATTTTACACCGTGGCATCGTCTCCGTCTCCCCAACCCATATCCAACCCTGTTTCCTCTCAAATCCCAGCCGGGTGCGTCGAATTCAAAATCGAATCCTGGACCCAAACAATGTTTCATCCAAAGTCACATCATGCAACCTCCTCGTTTCCCTCGCACCAGGCCCATCGTCAGTAGCCTTCATATCTTGCCCGAGGTACTCAAATTTCAAATCAAAAGTAGACGAATCATAAGACAAATCAGTGAGTTTTCTTTTTTTTATTTTTTTTAACACTATATTTCTTTTTGATCTATGACCTTCTTGGCAGTTGTTTTAGATGTTTTTTAGGTTTAAATTGGTTTGTTTTTCTCTTTTTCCTCTCATGAATCTCTTCTGATTTTATCTTTGGATCTATATCTATGCCTTTTGTTCTGATTAATTGGTTTGATCGATTGTATATTCTTTAGGGTCTCCTGTTAATATAATTTAAATCTGTTGGTCAATTTGGTTTTGTGTTTTGAGCCAGTTCTTTTTCATGTGATCTCGATAGTCTTTAATCAAGCCTGTGTGATCCGCTATTTGATTTTGATTTGTTAATTTAGTTCGTTCAAGATAGATTGTTCTAGTTTTTATCAGTAATTGGTTTCTAAGTTAGTGTTTTGTCCTCAAGAAGTTATTGGGTTAGTTTAGATAACTTAGCTATAGCTGAATTAGGATTATTAAGTTAATAACAGGGTTGGGGGTTCAGTTTAACTCAAAATGGTAATTTCGGTAGGTTAAAAGGGTAATATGGACACTTTAGCATGAGAAAACTGTGGTAACTAGAATGGAAATCCCTGAAAGCTGCTAGACTAAGGTCAAAATTACAATTTAGATTTTTGTTAGTTATAACTTGGATAACAAGTTAAGAATCTAGGGACTAGTTGGGAAAATCTTAAAACAAAAGAGGACTAATGGGTTAAACAAGAATAAATGGGTTGCCCTAAAGCTTTAGATATAAAAAGGGAATCCAATGCCTTGTTAGACAAGGTTTTTAGGCTGAAAAATCTTGAAAATTCCTAAACGAATTCAAGGAGCTCTAAAAATTCTGGCAATTTGAAATTCCAAAAGTTTCAGATTTGAAAAATTCCCCAAAAAGCTTCCACAATCTCAAACCTCTGAAATTTTGAAATTCATACCCCAAAAAAAATCAAAAAACATTCATTCAAGAAAATATTAAGAGTTCTTCTTCCTTTAGAGCTTAGTTCATTCAAAATTACAAAAAACAAAAAAAGTGTTACATTGATTTTCCCTGGATCATTTTCAAATTCCAGCACTTAATTCAACTCTCCAGCTTATTTAAGATCCAAAACAGTTTGTATTTCACTGTTTTGGTTCAATATTTGAGATTTCAAAGCATTTGGAGTCGCATGTGAATTATCTGGCTTGTTCAAAGTTGGTTTTTGGTTATTTGCTGATTGTGTCGAATATTGGGTTCATTCCTGGTCATTTTTGGTGCTTTGTTGGGTTTTAAATTGTTCTACTGCTGCTGTAATTTGCTGTTTGCCATCTGCTGCTGTTAATCTCACCATTTCCTTCTTATTCGCAACCTCCAGGTACTTTTCTTTTTGATTCAAGTGATATGGAAAGCTGAATCCACATGTATGAGCAATATTTGCATCTAGTGATAAAGAGCTGTCTATTTTTGCATGAAATCTTACAAGAGCTATCTAGTTTTGGCATTCAACCATGATACTCATTTAAATAATTCATGTTTGTATCAATTTGGACTGTAGAAACTATTCGTTGACTGTAGTTTCAATAATTTTAGTTTTTTTTTGTGGATTTGAGGTTTAGGATAGCGTAAATGGTGATTGGAAGTGATGTTTGAAAAATGAATTTATGTGTTTACGTTGTTGTAAAATCAAGTAGCTCTTGGTATTAAGAATTTTTAAATTCGAACTTCAGATTCAGTAGGGACTCTTGCTATAATCTAATGGATGTGTAGTTTAAGTTCCGTTTGTGATGTTCCATTTTAAGTTCTAATTGCTGTAATTCAATTTTTGTTCTCTTTACATGTTTTGAAGAAACTCATTTAGCTTATACGTGATTATAACCAAAGGATTTGGAACCAATAGATCTATAGCCTTGCGTCGATGGGTTTATTGTTAAAAACAAGACCAATGACTGCTTGAGTATGTTAATAGATTAGCGTTGAACTGGTTTGGGCCCAGTCTCTGTTGACGTATGGTTTAGTCCTAATCCGGAACTACCTTTTCGAGTGGACTTGAATGAAGGCCCATGTTTTGGATAGCCTTTCATAAGCGTTGAGGCTGCCTGAGTAAAACCCTTGAACTCGAAGCCCAATTTTGACAATCTTCAGCAATGGTGTATTGACAATACTAATGAATTATGATTCTTTTATAGAGATAATACTTGATAGAATAATAGTTTTCTTTAGAATTGGCCTTTAAATAACAAATTGAGGCGTGCTATGCCGAAAAAAAAAACAATTGCATGGCCTCGATTTAGTCTTAAATTTATACTTAGGACTCGGGACGAGCCGTTTAGCGAATTTTCACGTCTCTCGCAAAGTTAATAACGCGTAGTTACATTAGGCGCGTGTTTAATAATATTACTTTCTTAAATTATGGTGCATATTTATGTGACCCAAATTCAAATCTCAACGGAGTTAGAATGTGTCAAAAATCACGGGTGCTTTTATGTGACGTGGTTCAAGGCATGTTTTAACGATGTTGCAATTTTCTTTTAAAATGATAATAAAAGTGGCTGAAGGTTAAATTTGCACATAGGTTCATGATTTTTTAAAATTAGATAAAGCCAAATATAACACTTGAGCGACCGTGCTAGAACCACGGAACCCGGGAATGCCTACACCTTCTCCCGGGTTAACAGAATTCCTTACTCAGATTTCTGGTTCACGGACTATAAAATAGAGTCATTCTTTCCTCGATTCGATATTCTAAATGGTGATTGGGACACCATAAATCTCCCAAGTGGCGACTCTGAAATTTTCTTAAATAAATGAATCCCGTTTCGATTGTCCCTTAATTTGAAAAACTCCCATATCTACGCCATTCGCCGAGTTGTAGTAGCTAAAAGGAGGTGTGACAGCTCTGGCGACTCTGCTGGGGACCCAAACCCAGATTCTATGGTTGTGGGTTCAAGAATTCGAGCTTAGAGTAACTGTTGTATTTGGCTTTGTTTATTATTTGATTATACATGTTTATTTAATGTACAAAATGATTCTTTTACCGCTTTGATATTATTTGAAATGTATATAAACTGTTACAAAACTCTTCTCTCTTTATCTTCAAGGATGTGCTCGCTGGTCGAGACTCCCTATTCTGTTAATGTCATACCTTAAAATAAGAAAGAGGCTTGGACAAGTTATAAAGCCGGACGATCTTGCGGGTCCCCGGTACGTAGCCCCCTCCTCGACTCGAGTTGTCCGCTCTGGTATACAGGCTAGAACAAATACTCAGGCTTAAACTTAGAATGACAAAACCTCATGGCGAATACCTATTAGGAACGCTTATTTGCATCACATGCATTTCACTTAGGGGGTTCAACACAGGGGTTGGGTCCGTCTAGGACAGGTAACCTGAAATACAAAAACTATCTTGATGCATATTACGTGCTACTTATGCATTGTTTTGGATTCGCATGCTGACCGACTTGTGGATAAGGAAAGAAGCTTAAGAACTTAATTGGTACTGAGATTAGTCATCTGACTTGCTCAAATAGCGCTGAAATGCTGCCGGATATTTGAAAGAAAAGGGAAATGGAAAAAACAAAAGAAAGGGTTTTCAACAAAGTTTTGGTTTTGACAAATTGCTTTTCCCGACCTACGCCTGTTTGATTCTCATCGAATGTGGGATACGCAGGCAACCCTCATTGGGTCCAACCTCCCTTGTGAAAAATAGCCAAAATAATTTTCAAATTTTCATTTTGTTGTCCAAAATAAATCGGGTGACGCTTGTTGAAACACGTTCTCAAGGCACTATACTAAAACGTGTGTTCATATTTGTAGGTTTTGATGAATGACAAACTATGCGCAATGGACATATGACGAGGTCCAAGCACAAGCGCGCAATTGATATATAACGAGATTCAAGCACAAGACCAAGATCAAGCAAAGATATAAAGTTATACATGAGTCGTTCTTTAATTGTGATCTTGATCCGATAACTTGACTCAAGACTTGGCTTCTCTCGTAAAAACATTTAAAGCAAAATGATTTTAAATCATGCATATTTACTTTAGTCAAAATGATTTTTAAACATGCCTCTAAAATCTGGACTAAGATAATCGATTATGTACTTATGATAATCGATTATGTTAAGTCAGCTGCATGACAATCGATTGTGAACTTATGACAATCGATTGTGTTAAGGCAGTGTGCATCAGATTTTTCAAATCTGTATGACAATCGATTGTGAACCTTATGAAAATCGATTGTGTTGAGGCAGTGTACATCAAAGTTTTTCAAAGCTACAAAATAATCGATTGTGAACTTATGACAATCGATTGTGTTGAGGCAGTGTCTATCACACATTTTCAAAGTCACTAAATAATCGATTGTGAACTTATGACAATCGATTGTGTTGAGGCAGTGTCTAATTGATTTTTCAAAGACTGATATATAATCGATTATTCTCATAGCATAATCGATTGTGTAATTGACCGTTGCCAAAATATTTTCAAACACCGTCAGGTAATCGATTATAGATTTCTAATAATCGATTGTTTTAAGTAAAATCTGAAAAAGATTTTTTGAACCTTGCCAAGTAATCGATTGTAGATTTCTGACAATCGATTGCTTTAAGTAAAATATGGAAATGATTTTTTGAACGTTGCCAAGTAATCGATTGTAGATTTCTGACAATCGATTTTTCTAAGTAAAATCTGGAAATGATTTTTTGAACGTTTCCAGTAATCGATTATTGATCTTAGATAATCGATTGTTAAGCGTAAAATCTGGGAATGATTTTTGGAACGATTGGCAAACAATCGATTGTGGCATTTTGACAATCGATTGTCACTGAGAAAATCAGCAATTCTTAATTGGCAATTAGGCAACGGTAATGCATGGTTTTGCAACTATAAATACAGCTTCAAATCAGTCTTCTAAACACAACAACTGATCATATTTTTGCTATAGCTTGCATACTCTATTGTTCATCACTTTCTATTCATTACATAAGTTTTGAGAGCCAAAATTCTTAACGAAAGTTGTTGCGTTCTTGAGCGTATCTGTTTACTCATATCTACTCTATTAAGAGAGTCTTGTTTAAGTGAGTGCTAAGAGTTTTATACACTTGAAGGGAAGTGTTAGTCCCTTGTATTGTAAGAAGGAACTTGTGTTTCCTTTGGTTGAAGTCTTGGAGTGTTGTATCTTCGAGCAAAGGTTGTTGAGGCTTATGTCCTCAGTTTGTAAAGGTTTGTTGAGCAGCCGTAAGCTTAACAGTGTTAGTGGAAATCTCGAGAGAGTCTCTCAGGGACTGGACTAGCCACGGGTTGTGGTGAACCAGGATACATCGGTGCGTTCGTTCTTATTTATTTACTTATCGCACTTATTTCTTTCCTGCAATTTTTAAATTCCGCAAGTTTACGCTAATTTTTATTATAACGCTATTCACCCCCCTCTAGCGTTAAGCGTATTTTCTAACAATTGGTATCAGAGCCCAACTCTTCGAAGACTTAACCGTTTTAGAGAAACAATCAATGGCTTCTACTCGTGATTCTTTTGCAGGAATAGGTGAAGGACAATGCTCCACTCGACCACCACTATTCGACGGTACAAACTATACGTACTGGAAGGAGAGGATGAGAATATTTGTTCAATCAAATAGTTTTCATCTTTGGAAGGTTATAATGAAGGGAGAACAAATTCCAACCAAAAAGGTTGAAAATAAAGATGTTCCAAAGTCCGAAGATGAATACGATGCGGATGATATCCGAAAGGTGCAAAACAACGCTAAAGCCATTAATTTATTATATTGTGCTGTAAATGCTGATGATTACAGGAAAATATCATGTTGCACAACGGCGAAGCAAATGTGGGACAAGCTGGAAATTACGTACGAAGGTACGGACCAGGTAAGGGAAGCTAAAATTGATTTCCTAACCCATGCATATGAATTGTTTCACATGAAGGAAGGCGAAAAGGTCGACGAGATGTTCGAACGATTTTCAAAAATCGTTAATGATTTACATGCTCTTAAGAAGACCTTCACGGATAAGGAACTTGTCCGAAAAATTCTCCGAAGTCTCACTCCGGCATGGAGATCCAAGGCCGATGCGATTCAAGAATCTATTGACGTTTCAAATGTCACCACCGACGGATTAAGAGGTAATCTTAAAACTTATGAATCTACTATACTTAACCCTCTTGTTGATGATCAAAGGAAACAAAAGATTGCTCTCAAGGCAAGCACAAGCCAACCTCAAAATGATAAGGATGGAGACAACGAGTTCGGACTCGTTATTAAGAGATTTCAAAAGTTCATGCGAAAAGAGTATGAACGAAAGGGCAAAAATCAAGGAGATCAAATAAAGTGCTATGAGTGCGGAGAAACCGGGCACATTAAATCAAATTGCCCAAATGCCAAAAAGGAGAAGAAACCCTTCAAGAAACAACGAGCATACATATCTTGGGGAGGCGACTCCGGAGACGAGTCGAGTGAGGAAGAAGAAGACGAAGCCGCAAATCTTTGTCTCATGGCTCACGAAAACAATCAAGAAGAGGTATGTCAAATTTCTTCCAAAAATTTCTATTCTCTTGAGGAAATGCAAAATGCTTTTGATGAGTTGTATAGTGAATTTATTAAAGCTTCCAAAACTGTTAAAAGCATAAAAGAAAATGCTTCTTTAAAAGAAAAAGATTTTGAAAAACAACTCTCTTCGAAAGAAAAGGATTTGGAAAAACTGATTTTGGAAAATGAGAAGTTGAAAGAAGAAAACAAAATTTTCGGCAAGAGAAGCGCCGACAAACCCGAGAGCTCTAGTAAAAATTGTACTTCTTGCATGCATCTCAAAAATGAAGTAGAAAGACTTAAGGGCACCCTAGATAAGTTTAATTCTTCGCATAAAAATTTGAATGAAGTCCTTGTTAATTTGAAGTCGACCAAGCATGGCATAGGTTTTAAAAATGAGCCTAAAGAAAAGGTTGAAGCCAACCCCCAACAACCTAAGGCTCAACCTAGGATTAATAAAACAAACGCTCATCCTAGATATAAAAACCCTAGAAATGGCTTTCAACAATCGCAACCTAGAAATAATCATTCTAGAAATAACGCATATTCTAGGCCAAACACTAGAAGGAACTTTGAACCTTTTAGAACACCTAGAAATGGCTTTCAACCTAGAAATAACTATTCTAGAAATGCTGCATATCCTAGAAAAAATAGTAGGAGAAATGATTTTCATGAATTGCGCAATAGTCATATTGTCAAGAATAGAGTAAATGAATTTCGTCCGTCCAATTATTATCAACCTAGACAAATGCATAATCCTAATGTTGTTTGTCATTATTGTAGACGAATTGGACATATTGCTCCTGCTTGTTTTACACGACATAGACATAACACTCAATCACATCACTATGATTTGCCTAACCCCCAAGGACCCAAAATGGCATGGGTACCTAAAACTCATTAATCTATTTTGTAGGTGTGTTTGAAGGGGTCAAGTGTACTTTGGTACCTTGATAGTGGATGCTCCAAGCACATGACTGGAGACGAATCCAAGTTCCTTCAACTAGAACACAAGGAAGGAGGAAGCGTTATTTTTGGTGATAACAACAAAGGAAAAATTATCGGCATTGGATCGGTCGGTAAGGATGACTCCTCTTCCATTAAGCATATATTGCTAGTTAAGGATCTAAAACATAATCTCTTGAGCATAAGTCAATTATGTGACAAGGGAAATCTTGTTTTATTTGATTCGGATGAATGCTTAGTTTTTCGCCGTAGCGATTTTAAAATGATTCTTCGTGGATTTAGAATGGATAATATCTATATGGTTGATCTCGAAAATTCTTCATCTGAATATGTAGATTGTCTTATGAGCAAAGAAGATGATACGTGGGTATGGCACCGTAGAGTAGCTCACATCAACATGCATCTTTTGAACAAATTGGTTTCACAAAATTTAGTTATTGGTCTTCCAAACTTGAAATTTGAAAGAGACTCTATTTGTGATTCTTGTCAAAAAGGGAAGCAAACAAAAGCATCTTTTAAATCGAAAAATATTGTTTCAACTACTAGACCTTTGCAATTACTTCACATGGACTTATTTGGACCATCTCGCATTAAAAATCTTGGTAGAAATCGTTATGCTTTTGTTATTGTTGATGATTATTCTAGATTTACATGGACTCTATTTCTTGCTCATAAAAGTGAAGCTTTTCATAATTTCAAATATTTTCTTAAACGTGTTCAAAACGAAAAGGACACAACCGTCACTTCAATAAGAAGTGATCATGGGGGAGAGTTTGATCACAATCTCTTTGCGGACTTTTGTGATGAACTCGGTATCGAGCACACCTTCTCCGCTCCACGAACACCACAACAAAATGGGGTGGTGGAAAGGAAAAATAGGTGTCTCGAAGAGATGGCTAGAACCATGCTCGATGAGGCTAAGATTCCCAAACATTTTTGGGCGGATGCCGTGAGTACCGCATGCTACGTTTTGAATAGAGTAGTCATAAGGCCAATACTCATGAAAACCCCTTATGAACTCTACAAGGGAAGGAAACCAAATATCTCCCATTTTAGAGAATTCGGTTGTAAATGCTTTATTCATAACAATGGAAAAGATCAATTGGGAAAATTTGATGCCAAATCCGATGAAGGAATTTTTATTGGTTATTCTTCACGTAGCAAAGCATATAGAGTATTCAATAATAGAACCGGAATTGTGGAGGAATCCCCTCATATTGTATTTTCCGAAAATAATGCTCGCTTGGCGAGAAAGGATTCTGGTTTTGATCTTGCAGGTATTTTAAACTCACTAAGTCCTCAAGACAAAGTACAAGAGGAAACTCCGAAGGAAACTCAAGATGCAATCTTGGATCAATTATCGGGGGAAGCGCCACAATTGGAAAAAGAAACGAAACTACCTAACGCATGGAGGACAATCAAAGACCATCCTCTCGAATAGGTAATTGGCAACATTGAACAACAGGTAAGTACCCGAAACTCTCTTAAGAACACCTTAGGACATACTGCTTTTGTTTCTCAAATTGAACCCACAACCATCTCCGAAGCAATTGGGATGAATTTTGGACATTGGCAATGCAAGAGGAGCTTAACCAATTCAAACGGAATGACGTTTGGGATTTGGTGCCAAGCCCAAAAATCATACCATAATTGGTACGAAATGGTTTTTTCGAAACAAATTAGATGAAATGGTGTAATCACTAGAAACAAAGCTAGGCTTGTAGCAAAAGGCTATAATCAAGAAGAGGGTATTGACTATGAAGAAACATATGCCCCCGTAGCAAGGTTAGAAGCTATTCGTTTATTGCTTGCTTTTGCCTCTTCTATGAATTTCAATTTATATCAAATGGATGTAAAAAGTTCCTTTTTAAATGGTTTTATTCAAGAAGAAGTTTATGTTGCTCAACCCCCGGGTTTTGAAGTTTTTAAATTTCCCGATCATGTTTTCAAACTCAAGAAAGCCCGTTATGGCCTTAAACAAGCTCCCCGAGCTTGGTATGAAAGATTGAGCAAATTTTTTTTGGAAAATGATTTCATTAGGGGGAAAGTTGACACCACTCTTTTTGTTAAGCATAAAAACAATGATATTTTATTAGTTCAAATCTATGTGGATGATGTTATCTTTGGTGCTACTAACAATGTTTTGTGCAAGGAATTTTCCGATTTAATGACAAGCGAATTTGAGATGTCTATGATAGGTAAGCTAACATTCTTTTTGGGGCTGCAAGTAAAGCAAATGAAAGAAGGAACTTTCATTTGTCAAGCTAAATATTGCAAAGAATTGCTGAAATGATTTGAAATGACCAACGCAAAAGCAATGGCCACTCCTATGAGCACATCCGATCATCTAGACAAAGATGAGAAAGGTAAGGAAGTCGACACCAAAAAGTATCGAGGTATGATTGGATCTCTCCTTTATCTCACTGCTAGTAGACCGGACAGCATGTTTAGCGTGTGCTTATGCGCTCGTTATGAATCGTGTCCGAAGGAGTCTCACTTAACTGCGGTGAAACGGATATTGAAGTATCTTGTTGGTACTGTAAATGTGGGTCTATGGTACCCCAAAGGTTCTTCATGCCAACTTGTTGGCTATTCCGATTCCGATTTTGCTGGATGCAAATTGGACCGCAAGAGCACTAGTGGCACTTGCCATTTGCTCGGTAGCTCTCTCGTTTCTTGGTTTAGCAAGAAACAAGTAGGTGTTGCGTTGTCTACAACCGAGGCTGAATACGTAGCCGCGGGGAGTTGTTGCGCTCAAATCCTTTGGATGAAACAACAACTCTTGGACTATGACCTAAGTCTTGATCATATCCCTCTTAGATGTGATAATACTAGTGCCATATGCTTGACGAGGAACCCCGTTCTTCATTCAAGAACAAAACACATTGAAATTAGGCATCATTTTATAAGAGATCACGTTCTCAAAGGGGATGTCGAAATTGAATTTGCTGAAACCAAAGATCAATTGGCCGACATCTTTACAAAACCCCTAGAGAAAGAGTCCTTCTTCCGAATTCGTAGTGAACTCGGGATTCTTGACTCCACGTTGATCTAAGTCATGCATTGCATTCTCCCTTTCACATGATTTCTAACTTGAGCGTCGGAGACGTCTAACGAATTTTTGCAGGTATCGCCCTAAAGGCAGGGGGAATTATAAAGATTGATGCAGAATAATCAATTATCCTAAGGATAACCGATTTCTGGTTAATACATAATCGATTATCAAGTATCAATAATCGATTATGTTGGTATTATTCGCTTTATTATGTCTTCTTATGCAACTTTTGCTTAATCAATAAACAAGTTACTCACCTTTTCCATTTTTGCTAATGTCAAAAGGGGGAAGAATAAGGGATATGCACTAAATTTTTATTGGCATAAATTGAGGGGGAATTCATATGTTGAGGGGGAACTAATTGCACATCTAGAGACTTGTTGCATATTGTTGCATATCTTTACTTGTCTTGAATCGTCATTATGAATTATCAAATATGCATATCCCGACTAAAGTTTTCCATTATCAAAAAGAGGGAAATTGTTGAAACACGTTCTCAAGGCACTATACTAAAACGTGTGTTCATATTTGTAGGTTTTGATGAATGACAAACTATGCGCAATGGACATATGACAAGGTCCAAGCACAAGCGCGCAATTGATATATAACGAGATTCAAGCACAAGACCAAGATCAAGCAAAGATATAAAGTTATACGTGAGTCGTTCTTTAATTGTGATCTTGATCCGATAACTTGACTCAAGACTTGGCTTCTCTCGTAAAAACATTTAAAGCAAAATAATTTTAAATCATGCATATTTACTTTAGTCAAAATGATTTTTAAATATGCCTCTAAAATCTGGACTAAGATAATCGATTATGTTAAGTCAGCTGCATGACAATCGATTGTGTTAAGGCAGTGTGCATCAGATTTTTCAAATCTGTATGACAATCGATTGTGAACCTTATTACAATCGATTGTGTTGAGGCAGTGTACATCAAAGTTTTTCAAAGTTACAAAATAATCGATTGTGAACTTATGACAATCGATTGTATTGAGGCAGTGTCTACAAAGTCACTAAATAATCGATTGTGAACTTATGACAATCGATTGTGTTGAGGCAGTGTCGAATTGATTTTTCAAAGACTGATATATAATCGATTGTTCTCATAGCATAATCGATTGTGTAATAGACCATTGCCAAAATATTTTCAAACACCGTCAGGTAATCGATTATAGATTTCTAATAATCGATTGTTTTAAGTAAAATCTGAAAAAGATTTTTTGAACGTTGCCAAGTAATCGATTGTAGATTTCTGACAATCGATTGTTTTAAGTAAAATATGGAAATGATTTTTTGAACGTTGCCAAGTAATCAATTGTAGATTTCTGATAATCGATTGTTCTAAGTAAAATCTGGAAATGATTTTTTGAACGTTGCCAGTAATCGATTATTGATCTTAGATAATCGATTGTTAAGCGTAAAATCTGGGAATGATTTTTGGAACGATTGGCAAACAATCGATTGTGGCATTTTGACAATCGATTGTCACTGAGTAAAATCAGTAATTCTTAGTTGGCAATTAGGCAACGGTAATGCATGGTTTTGCAACTATAAATACAGCTTCAAATCAGTCTTCTAAACACAACAACTGATCATATTATTGCTATAGCTTGCATACTCTATTGTTCATCACTTTCTATTCATTACATAAGATTTGAGAGCCAAAATTCTTGACGAATGTTGTTGCGTTCTTGAGCGTATCTGTTTACTCATATCTACTCTATTAAGAGAGTCTTGTTTAAGTGAGTGCTAAGTGTTTTATACACTTGAAGGGAAGTGTTAGTCCCTTGTATTGTAAGAAGGAACTTGTGTTTCCTTTGGTTGAAGTCTTGGAGTGTTGTATCTTCGAGCAAAGGTTGTTGAGGCTTGTGTCCTCAGTTTGTAAAGGTTTGTTGAGCACCCGTAAGCTTAACAGTGTTAGTGGAAATCTCGAGAGAGTCTCTCGGGGACTGGACTAGCCACGGGTTGTGGTGAACCAGGATACATCGGTGCGTTTGTTCTTATTTATTTACTTATCGCACTTATTTCTTTCCTGCAATTTTTAAATTCCGCAAGTTTACGCTAATTTTTATTAACGCTATTCACCCCCCCTCTAGCGTTAAGCGTATTTTCTAATAACGCTGTTATTGTCAAAATTAGCTAAAGGTTCCCGAAAGGGACACCAAAAGGCTGGTTTTGCACAAACGGCTGCCTTTGGGTCATTATTGTATTTTTGGCCGACTAGCGGACACAACTTTGAAAGCTTCCTCCGGAAGTGCTAAAAGGCCGTATTCGCAAAACTGGGCTTTTGGTTTTAGAAATGAATTTCAAAAGATAATTTTTTAAAATCAGATAATTTAAGCCAAATATAACAGTTGAGTGACCGTGCTAGAACCACGGAACCTGAGAATGCCTAACACCTTCTCCCGGGTTAACAGAATTTCTTACTCGAATTTCTGGTTCGCGGACTATAAAACAGAGTCATTCTTTCCTTGATTCGGGATTCTAAACGGTGACTTGGGAGACCATAAATCTCCCAAGTGGCGATTATGAAATTCTCTTAAATAAATGAATCTCGTTTCGATTGTCCCTTTATTCAAAAAACTCTCATATCTACGCCATTCACCGGGTTCTAGTAGCCAAAGGAGGTGTGACAGGCATAATCACAAATAAATAAGTATTATTTTTTTAGACACATCTCTAATAAAGTTGGAGTTTAAAATTATTTAAAACTAATAGGCCAAAAAGATTCAACCATGCGAATTCACAAAAAAAATTGATACTGCCTGCCATATTGGGCAGTTATTTTACTTAGGGCAATTATTTTATTTATTTATAAGACTTTGAAATTAAGAAAAGAATAAAATATTTCTCTTTTGAAAAGGCACAGAAAAATATATTCACAAAAATAAATAATTGCCACGTTTGACAGTTATTTTACTATTTATTTAACTTGGCAATTAAGAAATATAAAAACTTCCTGGAATTAGCTAATTTTTTTTTACAAAGAAGAGTCGTGAAAGTAACACACCACTCGTCATCTTCCCAAATGTGAGGTTCAACAACAACCTGTCTATATATATGAAAGGAGAAGCAAAAGCATATAATGATGCCAAATGGCATAAACACAAATAAATAAGTATTATTTTTTTGGACACATCTCCTATAAAGTTGGAATTTGAAATTATTTGAAAATGAAAATAGACAAAAAAGATTTAACTATAGGAATTTACCAAAAGAATTCGATACTGCCTGCCATATTGGGCAGTTATTTATTTAGGACAGTTATTTTATTTGTTTATAAGACTTAGAAATTAAGAAACGAATAAAATATTTCTCTTATGAAAAAGCACAGAAAGATATATTCACACAAATAGATACTTCCCATGTTTGTCAGTTATTTTATTTATTTATTTAGCTTGTCAATTAAGAAAATATAAAAACTTCCTAGAATAAGCTATTTTTTTACAAAAAATAGTCGTGAGGGTAACCCACGACTCATCATATTCCCAAACGTGGGGTTCAACAACAATCTATCTATAAATAAAAGGAGAAGCAAAAGCATATAATGAAGCCAAATGGCATAATTACAAATAAACAAGTGTTATTTTGTTGGACAGATCTACAATAAAGTTGGAGTATAAAATTATTTGAAACAAAAGATAGGCAAAAAAAATTCAACCATACGTATTCACAAAAAGAATTGATACTGCCTGCCATATTGGCCAGTTATTTTATTTATTTATAAGGCTTGGAAATTAAGAAATGAATAAAATATTTCTCTTTTGAAAAGGCACGGAAAAATATATTCACAAAAATGAATATTTCCCACGTTTGACAATTATTTTATTTACTTATTTAACTTAATAATTAAGAAAATATAAAAACTTCCTGAAATTAGTTGTTTTTTCACAAAGATAGTCGTGAGGGTAACCCACGACCCATCATCTTCTAAAATATGGGATTGAAGAACAATCTATCTATATATAAAAGGAGAAACAAAAATATATAATGATGCCAAATGGCATAACCACAAATAAACAAATGTTATTTTTTGGACAAATCTTCAATAACGTTGGAGTTTGAAATTATTTGAAACTAAAAATAGGCAAAAAAGATTCAATCATACGAATTCACAAAAAAAATTTATACTGCTTGTCATATTGGCAATTATTTTACTTAGGGCAATTATTTTATTTATTTATAAGGCTTGAAAATTAAGAAATGAATAAAATATTTCTCTTTTGAAATGACACAGAAAGATATATTCACAAAAATAGATATTTTCCACGTTTGACAATTATTTTATTTACTTATTTAACTTGGCAATTAAGAAAATATAATAAAAACTTTTTGAAATTAGCTGTTTTTTATAAAGAATAGTTGTGAAGGTAATCCACGATTCATCATTTTCCCAAACGTGGGGTTCAACAACTATCTATCTATATATAAAAGGAGAAGTAAAAGCATATAATGATGCCAAATGGCATAACCTCAAATAAATAAGTGTTATTTTTTTGGACACATCTCCAATAAAGTTGGAGTTTAAAATTATTTGAAACTAAAAATAGGCAAAAATGATTTAACCATACGAATTCACAAAAAGAGTTGATACTGCCTGCCATATTGGGCAGTTATTTTATTTAGGGCGATTATTTTATTTATTTCTAAGATTTGGAAATTAAGAAAAGAATAAAATATTTCCCTTTTGAAAAGACACAAAGATATATTCACAAAAGTAGATACTTCCTATGTTCGATAGTTATTTTGTTTACTTATTTAACTTGGCAATTAAGAAAATATAAAAACTTCATGGAATTAGCTAATTTCTTTTATAAAGACTAGTCGTGAAAGTAAAACACGACTCATCATCTTCCCAAACATGGCGTTCAAAAATAATTTTTCTGTATATAAAAGGAGAAGCAAAATCATATAATATTGTCAAATGACATAACTACAAATAAACAAGTGTTATTTGTTTGGACACATCTCCAATAAAGTTGGAGTTTAAAATTATTTGAAATTAAAAATAGGCAAAAAAGATTCAACCATACGAATTCACAAAAGAATTGATACTTCCAGCCATACTGGGCAGTTATTTTATTTAGGCAGTTATTTTATTTATTTATAAGACTTGAAAATTAAGAAAAGAATAAAATATTTCTCTTTCGAAAAGGCACAGAAAGATATATTCACAAAAATAGATACTTTCCACGTTTGACAGCTATTTTATTTACTTAATTAACATCGCAATTAAAAAATATAAAAACTTCCTGGAATTGGCTATTTTTCTTACGAAAAATAGTCATGAGGGTAACCCACGACTCATCATCTTCCCAAATGTGGGGTTCAACAATAATCTATCTATATATAAAAGGAGAAGCAAAACAATATAATGATACCAAATGGCATAATCACAAATAAACAAGTGTTATTTTTGGACACATCTTCAATAAAGTTGGAATTTAAAATTATTTGAAACTAAAAAGATGCAAAAGAGATTCAACCATACAAATTCACAAAAAGAATTTGGTAGTTATTTTATTTAGGACAGTTATTTTATTTATTTATAAGACTTGGAAATTAAAAAAAGAATAAAATATTTCTCCTTTGAAAAGGCACAGAAAGATAAATTCACAGAAATGGATACTTCCCACGTTTGACAGATATTTCATTTACTTATTTAACTTGACAATCAAGAAAATATAAAAGCTTTCTGGAATTAGCTATTTATTCTAACAAAGAATAACCGTGAGGTTAACCCTCGACTCATCATCTTCCCAAACATGGGGTTCAATAACAATTCTAAACTAACTCAAACAATCTAAGGATCACCGACAATTTATGTTGTTTCATATGTTAAATTCCTTTTTCAATCCCTATTTTCTCCGATCAGTAGTACAACAACTTTACAAACATAGCTACAATCAGATAAATTTCAAGCATCTATCTATATATAAAGGGGAAGCAAAAATATATAATGATGCCAAATGGCATAACCACAAGTAAAGTTATTTGAAACTAAAAATAGGCAAAAATAATTCAACCATACGAATTAACAAAAAGAATTGATACTGCTTGTTATATTTTCAATTATTTTGTTTAGGGCAGTTATTTTATTTATTTATAAGGCTTGAAAATTAAGAAATGAATAAAATATTTCTCTTTTGAAAAGATACGAAAAGATATATTCACAAAAATAGATATTTCCCACGTTTGACAATTATTCTATTTACTTATTTAACTTGGCAATTAAGAAAATATAAAAACTTTCTGAAATTATTATAAAGAATAGTTGTGAAGGTATTCATCGTCTTCCCAAACGTGGGGTTCAACAACTATCTACCTATATTCTATCTATATATAAAAGGAGAAGTAAAAGCATATAATGATGACAAATGGCATAACCTCAAATAAACATGTGTTATTTTTTTGGACACATCTCCAATAAAGATGGAGTTTAAAATTATTTGAAACTAAAAATAGGCAAAAAAAGATTTAACCATACGAATTCACAAAATGAGTTGATACTGCCTGCCACATTGGGTAGTTATTTTATTTGGGGCAGTTATTTTATTTATTTCTAAGATTTGGAAATTAAGAAAAGAATAAAATATTTCTCGTTTGAAAAGGCACATAAAAATATATTCACAAAAATAGATACTTCCCATGTTTGATAGTTATTTTATTTACTTATTTAACTTGGCAATTAAGAAAATATAAAAACTTCCTGGAATTAGCTAATTTTGTTTTACAAAGACTAGTCGTGAAAGTAACACACGACTCATCATCTTCCCAAACATGAGGTTCAACAATAATCTTTTTATATATAAAAGGAGAAGCAAAATCATATAATGATATCAAATGGCATAACTGCAAATAAATAAGTTTTATTTATTTGGAAACATCTCCAATAAAATTGGAGTATAAAATTATTTGAAATTAAAAATAGGCAAAAAGATTCAACCATACGAATTTACAAAAAGGATTGATACTGCCAGTCATATTGGGCAGTAATTTTATTTAGGCAGTCATTTTATTTATTTATAAGACTTGAAAATTAAGAAAAGAATAAAATATTTCTCTTTTGAAAAGGCACAGAAAGATATATTCACAAAAATAGATACTTTTCACGTTTGACAGTTATTTTATTTACTTAATAAACTTGGCAATTAAAAAATATAAAAACTTCCTCGAATTAGCTTCTTTATTTTTACAAAAAATTGTCGTAAGGGTAACCCACGACTCATCATCTTCCCAAACGTGGGGTTCAACAATAATCTATCTATATATATAAAAGGAGAAGCAAAAACATATAATGATACCAAATGACATAACCACAAATAAACAAGTGTTATTTTTTTGGACACATCTCCAATAAAATTGGAATTTAAAATTATTTGAAACTAAAACGAGGTAAAAAATATTCAACCATACGAATTCACAAAAAGAATTCGGCAGTTATTTTATTTAGGACAATTATTTTATTTATTTATAAGACATGGAAATTAAGAAAAGAATAAAATATTTCTCTTTTGAAAAGGCACAGAAAGATATATTCACACAAATAGATACTTCCCACGTTTGTCAGTTATTTTATTTATTTATTTAACGTAGCAATTAAGAAAATATAAAAACTTCCTGGAATTAGCTAATTTTGTTTTACAAAGACTAGTCGTGAAAGTAACACACGACTCATCATCTTCCCAAACATGTCATATAATGATATCAAATGGCATAACTGCAAATAAACAAGTTTTATTTATTTGGAAACATCTCCAATAAAGTTGGAGTATAAAAGTATTTGAAATTAAAAATAGGCAAAAAGATTCAACCATACGAATTTACAAAAAGAATTTGGCAGTTATTTTATTTAGGACATTTATTTTATTTATTAATAAGACTTGAAAATTTAAAAAAGAATAAAATATTCTCCTTTGAAAATGCACAGAAAGATATATTCACAGAAATGGATACTTCCCACGTTTGACAGATATATTATTTACTTATTTAACTTGGCAATCAAGAAAATATAAAAACTTTCTGGAATTAGCTGTTTTTTAACAAAGAATAATCGTGAGGTTAACCCACGACTCATCATCTTCCCAAACATGGGGTTCAATAACAATTCTAAACTAACTCAAACGATCGAACGATGACCCACAATTTATGTTGTTTCATATGTTAAATTCCTTTTCCAATCCCAATTTTCTCCGCTCAGTAGTACAACAACTGTACCAACATAGCTACAATCAGATAAATTTCAAGCATCTATCTATATATAAAGAGAGAAGCAAAAATATATAATGATGCCAAATGGCATAACCACAAATAAAATTATTTGAAACTAAAAAAAGCCAAAAATGATTCAACCATACGAATTAACAAAAAGAATTGATACTGCTTGTTATATTTTCAATTATTTTGTTTAGGGCAGTTATTTTATTTATTTATAAGGCTTGAAAATTAAGAAATGAATAAAATATTTCTCTTTTGAAAAGATACGAAAAGATATATTCACAAAAATAGATATTTCCCACGTTTGACAATTATTCTATTTACTTATTTAACTTGGCAATTAAGAAAATATATAAACTTTCTGAAATTATTATAAAGAATAGTTGTGAAGGTATTCATCATCTTCCCAAACGTGGGGTTCAACAACTATCTACCTATATTCTATCTATATATAAAAGGAGAAGTAAAAGCATATAATGATGACAAATGGCATAACCTCAAATAAACATGTGTTATTTTTTTGGACACATCTCCAATAAAGATGGAGTTAAAAATTTTTTGAAACTAAAAATAGGCAAAAAAGATTTAACCATACGAATTCACAAAAAGAGTTGATACTGCGTGCCACATTGGGCAGTTATTTTATTTGGGGCGGTTATTTTATTTATTTCTAAGATGTGGAAATTAAGAAAAGAATAAAATATTTCTCCTTTGAAAAGGCACATAAAGATATATTCACAAAAATAGATACTTCCCATGTTTGATAGTTATTTTATTTACTTATTTAACTTGGCAATTAAGAAAAGATAAAAACTTCCTGGAATTAGCTAATTTTGTTTTACAAAGACTAGTCGTGAAAGTAACACACGGCTCATCATCTTCCCAAACATGAGGTTAAACTATAATCTTTCTATATATAAAAGGAGAAACAAAATCATATAATGATATTAAATGGCATAACAGCAAATAAACAAGTGTTATTTGTTTAGACACATCTCCAATAAAGTTGGAGTTTAAAATTATTTGAAATTAAAAATAGGCAAAAAAGATTCGACCATACGAATTCACAATAAGGATTGATACTGCCAGTCATATTGGGCAGTTATTTTACTTAGCAGTCATTTTATTTATTTATAAGACTTGAAAATTAAGAAAAGAATAAAATATTTCTCTTTTGAAAAGGCACAGAAAGATATATTCACAAAAATAGATACTTTCCACGTTTGACAGTTATTTTATTTACTTAATTAACTTGGCAATTAAAAAATATAAAAACTTCGTGGAATTAGCTTTTTTTTTACAAAAAATAGTCGTAAGGGTAACCCACGACTTATCATCTTCCCAAACGTGGGGTTCAACAATAATCTATCTATATATAAAAGGAGAATCAAAAGCATATATTGATACAAAATGGCATAACCACAAATAAACAAGTGTTATTTATTTGGACACATCTCCAATAAAGTTGGAATTTAAAATTATTTGAAACTAAAACGAGGCAAAAAAGATTCAATCATACGAATTCACAAAAAGAATTCGGCAGTTATTTTATTTAGGACAGTTATTTTATTTATTTATAAGACATGGAAATTAAGAAAAGAATAAAATATTTCTCTTTTGAAAAGGCACAGAAAGATATATTCACAGAAATTGATACTTCACACGTTTGACAGTTATTTCATTTACTTATTTAACTTGACAATCAAGAAAATATAAAAACTTTCTGGAATTACCTGTTTTTTTAACAAAGAATAATGGTGAGGTCAACCCATGACTCATCATCTTCCCAAACATGGGGTTCAATAACAATTCTAAACTAACTCAAACAATCGAAGGATCACCTATTATTTATGTTGTTTCATATGTTAAATTCCTTTACCAATCCCTATTTTCTCCGCTCAGTAGTACAATAACTTTACAAACATAGCTACAATCAGATAAATTTCAAGCATCTTTCTATATATAAAAGGAGAAGCAAAAATATATAATGATTTCAAAAAAATTATATATATATATATATATATACACGCCAAATGGCATAACCACAAATAAATAAATGTTATTTTTTTGGACACATCTTCACTAAAGTTGTATTTTAAAATTATTTGAATCTAAAAATAGGCAAAAAAGAGTCAACCATACGAATTTTCAAAAAGAATTGATACTGCCTGTCATATTGGCAATTATTTTATTTAGGACAGTTATTTTATTTATTTATAAGGCTTGAAAATTAAGATATGAATAAAATATTTCTCTTTTGAAAAGACATGAAAAAATATATTCACAAAAATAGATATTTTCCACATTTGACAATTATTTTATTTACTTATTTAACTTGGCAATTAAGAAAATATAAAAACTTTCTGAAATTTTTATAAAGAATAGTTGTGAAGGTAACCCATGATTCATAATTTTTCCAAACTTGGGGTTCAACAACTATCTATCTATAAATAAATTGATAAACTCTCTCTCCTCCTTTTCTCTCGGCGCACGTTAGCATTGTTAGAAAATACGCTTAACGCTAGAGGGGGGGTGAATAGCGTTATAATAAAAATTAGCGTAAACTTGCAGAATTTAAAAATTGCAGGAAAGAAATAATGCGATAAGTAAATAAATAAGAACGAACGCACCGATGTATCCTGGTTCACCACAACCCGTGGCTAGTCCAGTCCCCGAGAGACTCTCTCGAGATTTTCACTAATATTGTTAAGCTTACGGGTGCTCAACAAACCTTTACAAACTGAGGACACAAGCCTCAACAACCTTTGCTCGAAGATACAACACTCCAAGACTTCAACCAAAGTAAACACAAGTTCCTTCTTACAATACAAGGGACTATTACTTCCCTTCAAGTGTATAAAACACTTAGCACTCACTTAAACAAGACTCTCTTAATAGAGTAGATATGAGTAAACAGATACGCTCAAGAACGCAACAACTTTCGTCAAGAATTTTGGCTCTCAAAACTTATGTAATGAATAGAAAGTGATGAACAATAGAGTATGCAAGCTATAGCAATAATATGATCAGTTGTTGTGTTTAGAAGACTGATTTGAAGCTGTATTTATAGTTGCAAAACCATGCATTACCGTTGCCTAATTGCCAATTAAGAATTGCTGATTTTACTCAGTGACAATCGATTGTCAAAATGCCACAATCGATTGTTTGCCAATCGTTCCAAAAATCATTCCCAGATTTTACGCTTAACAATCGATTATCTAAGATCAATAATTGATTACTGGCAACGTTCAAAAAATCATTTCCAGATTTTACTTAGAACAATCGATTATCAGAAATCTACAATCGATTACTTGGCAACGTTCAGAAAATATTTCCATATTTTACTTAAAACAATCGATTGTAAGAAATCTACACTCGATTACTTGGCAACGTTCAAAAAATCTTTTTCAGATTTTATTTAAAACAATCGATTATTAGAAATCTATAATCGATTACCTGACGGTTTTTGAAAATATTTTGGCAATGGTCAATTACACAATCGATTATGCTATGAGAACAATCGATTATATATCAGTCTTTGAAAAATCAATTAGACACTGCCTTAATGCACTCGATTGTCAAAGGTTCACAATCGATTATTTAGTGACTTTGAAAATGTCTGATAGACACTGCCTCAACACAATCGATTGTCATAAGTTCAAAATCGATTATTTTGTAGCTTTGAAAAACTTTGATGTACACTGCCTCAACACAATCGATTGTCATAAGTTCACAATCGATTATTTTGTAGTTTTGAAAAACTTTGATGTACACTGCCTCAACACAATCGATTGTCATAAGGTTCACAATCGATTGTCATGCAGATTTAAAAAATCGGATGCACACTGCCTTAACACAATCGATTGTTATAAGTTTACAATCGATTGTCATGCAGCTGACTTAACATAATCGATTATCATAAGTACATAATATATTATCTTAGTCCAGATTTTAGAGGCATGTTTAAAAATCATTTTGACTAAAGTAAATATGCATGATTTAAAATCATTTTGCTTTAAATTAAATATGCATGATTTGATAAAAATGTTTTTACGAGAGAAGCCAAGTCTTGAGTCAAGTTATCGGATCAAGATCACAATTAAAGAACGACTCATGTATGACTTTATATCTTTGCTTGATCTTGGTTTTGTGCTTGAATCTCATATATATCAATTGCGCGCTTGTGCTTGGACCTCGTCATATGTCCATTGCGCATAGTTTGTCATTCATCAAAACCTACAAATATGAACACACGTTTTAGTATAGTGCCTTGAGAACGTGTTTCAACAATTTCCCCCTTTTTGATAATGGCAAACTTTAGTCGGGATATGCATATTAGAGATTCATAATGACGATTCAAGACAAGTAAAGATATGCAACAAGTATATAGATATGCATTTTGTTCCCGCTCAACATATGAATTACCCCTCAATTTATGCCAATAAATATTAAGTGCATATCCCCTTATTCTTCCCCCTTTTGCCATTAGCAAAAAATGGAAAAAGTAAAAGACATAATAAAGCAAATAATATCAACAGAATCGATTATTGATACTAGATAATCGATTATATACTAAAGAGAAATCGATTATCCTTAGGAGAAATCAATTATTCTGCATCAATCTTTATAATTCCCCCCGCCTTTAGGGCGATACCTGCAAAAATTCGTTAGACGTCTCCGACGCTCAAGTTAGAAATCATGTGAAAAGGAGAATGCAATGCATGACTTAGATCAACGTGGAGTCAAGAATCCCGAGTTCACTACGAATTCGGAAGAAGGACTCTTTCTCTAAGGGTTTTGTAAAGATGTCGGCCAATTGATCTTTGGTTTCAACAAATTCAATTTCGACATCCCCTTTGAGAACGTGATCTCTTATAAAATGATACCTAATTTCAATGTGTTTTGTTCTTGAATGAAGAACGGGGTTCTTCGTCAAGCATATGGCACTAGTATTATCACATCTAAGAGGGATATGATCAAGACTTAGGCCATAATCCAAGAGTTGTTGTTTCATCCAAAGGATTTGAGCACAACAACTCCCCGCGGCTACGTATTCAGCCTTGGTTGTGGACAACGCAACACTTACTTGTTTCTTGCTAAACCAAGAAACTAGAGAGGTACCGAGCAAATGGCAAGTGCCACTAGTGCTCTTGCGGTCCAATTTGCATCCAGCAAATTCGGAATCGGAATAGCCAACAAGTTGGCATGAAGAACCTTTGGGGTACCATAGACCCACATTACAGTACCAACAAGATACTTCAATATCCGTTTCACCGAAGTTAGGTGAGACTCCTTCGGACACGATTGATAACGAGCGCATAAGCACACGCTAAACATGATGTCCGGTCTACTAGCAGTAAGATAAAGGAGAGATCCAATCATACCTTGATACTTTTTGGTGTCGACTTCCTTACCTTTCTCATCTTTGTCTAGATGATCGGATGTGCTCATGGAAGTGGCCATTTCTTTTGCGTTGGTCATTTCAAATCGTTTCAGCAATTCTTTGCAATATTTAGCTTGACAAATGAAAGTTCCTTCTTTCATTTGCTTTACTTGCAGCCCCAAAAAGAATGTTAGCTCACCCATCATAGACATCTCAAATTCGCTTGTCATTAAATCGGAAAATTCCTTGCACAAAACATTGTTAGTAGCACCAAAGATAATATCATCCACATAGATTTGAACTAATAAAATATCATTGTTTTAATGCTTAACGAAAAGAGTGGTGTCAACTTTCCCCCTAATGAAATCATTTTCCAAAAGAAATTTACTCAATCTTTCATACCAAGCTCGGGGAGCTTGTTTAAGACCATAAAGAGCCTTTTTAAGTTTGAAAACATGATTTGGAGATTTAAAAGCTTCAAAACCCGGGGGTTGTTCAACATAAACTTCTTTTTGAATAACACCATTTAGAAAAGCAATTTTTACATCCATTTGATACAAATTGAAATTCATAGAAGATGCAAAGGCAAGTAATAAACGAATAGCTTCTAACCTTGCTACGGGAGCATATGTTTCTTCATAGTCAATACCCTCTTCTTGATTGTAGCCTTTTGCTACAAGCCTAGCTTTGTTTCTAGTGATTAGACCATTTTCATCTAATTTGTTTCGAAAAACCCATTTCGTACCAATTATGGTATGATTTTCGGGTCTTGGCACCAAATCCCAAACGTCATTCCGTTTGAATTGGTTAAGCTCCTCTTGCATTGCCAAGGTCCAAAATTCATCCCCAATTGCTTTGGAGATGGTTGTGGGTTCAATTTGAGAAACAAAAGCAGTATGTCCTAAGGTGTTCTTAAGAGAGTTTCGGGTACTTACCTTTTCTCCAACGTCGCCAATTACCTGTTCGAGAGGGTGATCTTTGATTGTCCTCCATTTGTTAGGCATTTTCATTTCTTTCTCCAATTGTGGCGCTTCCTCCGATAATTGTTCCAAGATTTCATCTTGAATTTCCTTAGAAGTTTCCTCTTGTACTTTGTCTTGAGGACTTATTGAGTTTAAGATACCTGCAGGATCAAAACCAGAATCCTTTCTCGCCAAGCGAGCATTATTTTCGAAAAACACAATATGAGGGGATTCCTCCACAGTTTTGGTTCTGTTATTGAATACCCTATATGCTTTGCTACGTGAGGAATAACCAATAAAAATTCCTTCATCGTATTTGGCATCAAACTTTCCCAAATTGTCTTTTCCATTGTTATGAATAGAGCATTTACAACCGAATACTCTAAAATGGGAGATATTTGGTTTCCTTCCCTTATAGAGTTCATAAGGGGTTTTCATGAGTATTGGCCTTATGACTACTCTACTCAAAACGTAGCATGCGGTACTCACGACGTCCGCCCAAAAAAGTTTGGGAATCTTAGCCTCATCGAGCATGGTTCTAGCCATCTCTTCGAGACACCTATTTTTCCTTTCCACCACCCCATTTTGTTGTGGTGTTCGTGGAGCGGAGAAGGTGTGCTCGATACCGAGTTCGTCACAAAAGTCCGCAAAGAGATTGTGATCAAACTCTCCCCCATGATCACTTCTTATTGAAGTGACGGTTGTGTCCTTTTCGTTTTGAACACGTTTAAGAAAATATTTGAAATTATGAAAAGCTTCACTTTTATGAGCAAGAAATAAAGTCCATGTAAATCTAGAATAATCATCAACAATAACAAAAGCATAATGATTTCTACCAAGACTTTCAATGCGAGATGGTCCAAATAAGTCCATGTGAAGTAATTGCAAAGGTCTAGTAGTTGAAACAATATTTTTCGATTTAAAAGATGCTTTTGTTTGCTTCCTTTTTTGACAACCAATTTATTCAAAAGATGCATGTTGATGTGAGCTACTCTACAATGCCATAACCATGTATCATCCTCTTTTCTCATAAGACAATTCACATATTCAGGTGAAGAATTTGCAAGATCAGCCATATAGATGTTATCCATTCTAAAACCTCGAAGGATAATTTTAAAATCGCTACGGCGAAAAACTAAGCATTCATCCGAATCAAATAAAACAAGATTTCCCTTGTCACATAATTGACTTATGCTCAAGAGATTATGTTTTAGACCCTTAACTAGCAATATATGCTTAATGGAAGAGGAGTCATCCTTACCGACCGATCCAATGCCGATAATTTTTCCTTTGTTGTTATCACCAAAAATAACGCTTCCTCCTTCCTTGTGTTCTAGTTGAAGGAACTTGGATTCGTCTCCAGTCATGTGCTTGGAGCATCCACTATCAAGGTACCAAAGTACACTTGACCCCTTCAAATACACCTACAAAACAGATTAATGAGTTTTAGGTACCCATGCCATTTTGGGTCCTTGGAGGTTAGGCAAATCATAGTGATGTGATTGAGTGTTATGTCTATGTCGTGTAATACAAGCAGGAGCAATATGTCCAATTCGTCTACAATAATGACAAACAACATTAGGATTATGCATTCGTCTAGGTTGATAGTAATTGGACGGACGAAATTCATTTACTCTATTCTTGACAATATGACTATTGCGCAATTCATGAAAATCATTTCTCCTACTATTTGTTCTAGGATATACAGTATTTCTAGGATAGTTATTTCTAGGTTGAGAGCCATTTCTAGGTGTTCTACAAGGTTCAAAATGCCTTCTAGTGTTTGGCCTAGAGTATGCATTATTTCTAGAATGATTATTTCTAGGTTGCGATTGTTGAAAGCCATTTCTAGGTTTGTTATATCTAGGATGAGCGTTTGTATTATTAATCCTAGGTTGAGCCTTAGGTTGTTGGGGGTTGGCTTCAACCTTTTCTATGGCTCATTCTCAAAGCCTATGCCATGTTTGGTCGACTTCAAATTAACAAGAACTTCATTTAAATTTTTATGAGAAGAATTAAACTTATCTAGGGTGCCCTTAAGTCTTTCTACCTTATTTTTGAGATGCATGCAAAAAGTACAATTTTTACTAGAGCTCTCGGGTTTGTCGGCGCTTCTCTTGCCGAAAAATTTGTTTTCTTCTTTCAACTTCTCATTTTCCAAAATCAGTTTTTCCAAATCCTTTTCTTTCAAAGAGAGTTGTTTTTCAAAATCTTTTTCTTTTAAAGAAGCATTTTCTTTTATGCTTTTAACAGTTTTGGAAGCTTTAATAAATTCACTATACAACTGATCAAAAGCATTTTGCATTTCCTCAAGAGAATAGAAATTTTTGGAAGAAATTTGACATACCTCTTCTTGATTGTTTTCGTGAGCCATGAGACAAAGATTTGCGGCTTCGTCTTCTTCTTCCTCACTCGAATCGTCTCCGGAGTTGCCTCCCCAAGATATGTATGCTCGTTGTTTCTTGAAGGGTTTCTTCTCCTTTTTGGCATTTGGGCAATTTGATTTAATGTGCCCGGTTTCTCCGCACTCATAGCACTTTATTTGATCTCCTTGCTTTTTGCCCTTTCGTTCATACTCTTTTCGCATGAACTTCTGAAATCTGTTAATAACGAGTCCGAACTCGTTGTCTCCGTCCTCATCATTTTGAGGTTGGCTTGTGCTTGCCTTGAGAGCGATCTTTTGTTTCCTTTGATCATCAACAAGAGGGTTAAGTATAGTAGATTCATAAGTTTTAAGATTACCTCTTAATCCGTCGATGGTGACATTTGAAACGCCAATAGATTCTTGAATCGCATCGGCCTTGGATCGCCATGCCGGAGTGAGACTTCGTAGAATTTTTCGGACAAGTTCCTTATCCGTGAAGGTCTTCTTAAGAGCATGTAAATCATTAACGATTTTTGAAAACCGTTCGAACATCTCATCGACCTTTTCGCCTTCCTTCATGTGAAACAATTCATATGCATGGGTTAGGAAATCAATTTTAGCTTCCCTTACCTGGTCTGTACCTTCGTACGTAATTTCCAGCTTGTCCCACATTTACTTCGCCGTTGTGCAACATGATATTTTCCTGTAATCATCAGCATTTACAGCACAATATAATAAATTAATGGCTTTAGCGTTGTTTTGCACCTTTCGGATATCATCCGCATCGTATTCATCTTCGGACTTTGGAACATCTTTATTTTCAACCTTTTTGGTTGGAATTTGTACTCCCTTCATTATAACCTTCCAAAGATGAAAACTATTTGATTGAACAAATATTCTCATCCTCTCCTTCCAGTACGTATAGTTTGTACCGTCGAATAGTGGTGGTCGAGTGGAGCATTGTCCTTCACCTATTCCTGCAAAAGAATCACGAGTAGAAGCCATGGATTGTTTCTCTCAAACGGTTAAGTCTTCAGAGAGTTGGGCTCTGATACCAATTGTTAGAAAATACGCTTAACGCTAGAGGAGGGGGGGTGAATAGCGTTATAATAAAAATTAGCATAAACTTGCGGAATTTAAAAATTGCAGGAAAGAAATAAGTGCGATAAGTAAATAAATAAGAACGAACGCACTGATGTATCCTGGTTCACCACAACCCGTGGCTAGTCCAGTCCCCGAGAGACTCTCTCGAGATTTCCACTACACTGTTAAGCTTACGGGTGCTCAACAAACCTTTACAAACTGAGGACACAAGCCTCAACAACCTTTGCTCGAAGATACAACACTCCAAGACTTCAACCAAAGGAAACACAAGTTCCTTCTTACAATACAAGGAACTAACACTTCCCTTCAAGTGTATAAAACACTTAGCACTCACTTAAACAAGACTCTCTTAATAGAGTAGATATGAGTAAACAGATACGCTCAAGAACGCAACAACTTTCGTCAAGAATTTTGGCTCTCAAAACTTATGTAATGAATAGAAAGTGATGAACAATAGTCGTAAGGGTAACCCACGACTTATCATCTTCCCAAACGTGGGGTTCAACAATAATCTATCTATATATAAAAGGAGAATCAAAAGCATATATTGATACAAAATGGCATAACCACAAATAAACAAGTGTTATTTTTTTGGACACATCTCCAATAAAGTTGGAATTTAAAATTATTTGAAACTAAAACGAGGCAAAAAAGATTCAATCATACGAATTCACAAAAAGAATTCGACAGTTATTTTATTTAGGACAGTTATTTTATTTATTTATAAGACATGGAAATTAAGAAAAGAATAAAATATTTCTCTTTTGAAAAGGCACAGAAAGATATATCCACAGAAATTGATACTTCACACGTTTGACAGTTATTTCATTTACTTATTTATCTTGACAATCAAGAAAATATAAAAACTTTCTGGAATTAGCTGTTTTTTTAACAAAGAGTAATGGTGAGGTTAACCCACGACTCATCATCTTCCCAAACATGGGGTTCAATAACAATTCTAAACTAACTCAAACAATCGAAGTATCACCTACAATTTATGTTGTTTCATATGTTAAATTCCTTTACCAATCCCTATTTTCTCCGCTCAGTAGTACAACAACTTTACAAACATAGCTACAATCAGATAAATTTCAAGCATCTTTTTATATATAAAAGGAGAAGCAAAAATATATAATGATTTCAAAAAAATTATATATATATACATATATACACGCCAAATGGCATAACCACAAATAAATAAATGTTATTTTTTTGGACACATCTTCAATAAAGTTGTATTTTAAAATTATTTGAATCTAAAAATAGGCAAAAAAGAGTCAACCATACGAATTTTCAAAAAGAATTGATACTGCCTGTCATATTGGCAATTATTTTATTTAGGGCAGTTATTTTATTTATTTATAAGGCTTGAAAATTAAGAAATGAATAAAATATTTCTCTTTTGAAAAGACATGAAAAAATATATTCACAAAAATAGATATTTCCCACATTTGACAATTATTTTATTTACTTATTTAACTTGGCAATTAAGAAAATATAAAAACTTTCTGAAATTTTTATAAAGAATAGTTGTGAAGGTAACCCACGATTCATCATTTTTTCAAACTTGGGGTTCAACAACTATCTATCTATAAATAAATTGATAAACTCTCTCTCCTCCTTTCCTCTCGACGCACGTTAGCATTGTTAGAAAATACGCTTAACGCTAGAGGGGGGGGGGGGGAGTGAATAGCGTTATAATAAAAATTAGCGTAAACTTGCGGAATTTAAAAATTGCAGGAAAGAAATAAGTGCGATAAGTAAATAAATAAGAACGAACGCACCGATGTATCCTGGTTCACCACAACCCGTGGCTAGTCCAGTTCCCAAGAGACTCTCTCGAGATTTCCACTAACACTGTTAAGCTTACGGGTGCTCAACAAACCTTTACAAACTGAGGACACAAGCCTCAACAACCTTTGCTCGAAGATACAACACTCCAAGACTTCAACCAAAGGAAACACAAGTTCCTTCTTACAATACAAGGAACTAACACTTCCCTTCAAGTGTATAAAACACTTAGCCCTCACTTATACAAGACTCTCTTAATAGAGTAGATATGAGTAAACAGATACGCTCAAGAACGCAACAACTTTCGTCAAGAATTTTGGCTCTCAAAACTTATGTAATGAATAGAAAGTGATGAACAATAGAGTATGCAAGCTATAGCGATAATATGATCAGTTGTTGTGTTTAGAAGACTGATTTGAAGCTGTATTTATAGTTGTAAAACCATGCATTACCGTTGCCTAATTGCCAATTAAGAATTGCTGATTTTACTCATTTACAATCGATTGTCAAAATGCCACAATTGATTGTTTGCCAATCGTTCCAAAAATCATTCCCAGATTTTACGCTTAACAATCGATTATCTAAGATCAATAATCGATTACTGGCAACGTTCAAAAAATCATTTCCAGATTTTACTTAAAACAATCGATTGTCAGAAATCTACAATCGATTACTTGGCAACGTTCAAAAAATCTTTTTCAGATTTTATTTAAAACAATTGATTATTAGAAATCTATAATCGATTACCTGACGGTTTTTGAAAATATTTTGGCAACGGTCAATTACACAATTGATTATGCTATGAGAACAATCAATTATATATCAGTCTTTGAAAAATCAATTAGACACTACCTTAATGCACTCGATTGTCAAAGGTTCACAATCGATTATTTAGTGACTTTGAAAATGTCTGATAGATACTGCCTCAACACAATCGATTGTTATAAGTTCAGAATCGATTATTTTGTAGCTTTGAAAAACTTTGATGTACACTGCCTCAACACAATCGATTGTCATAAGTTCACAATCGATTATTTTGTAGCTTTGAAAAACTTTGATGTACACTGCCTCAACACAATCGATTGTCATAAGGTTCACAATCGATTGTCATGCAGATTTAAAAAATCTGATGCACACTGCCTTAACACAATCGATTGTCATAAGTTCACAATCGATTGTCATGCAGCTGACTTAACATAATCGATTATCATAAGTACATAATCGATTATCTTAGTCCAGATTTTAGAGGCATGTTTAAAAATCATTTTGACTAAAGTAAATATGCATGATTTAAAATCATTTTGCTTTAAATTAAATATGCATGATTTGATAAAAATGTTTTTACGAGAGAAGCCAAGTCTTGAGTCAAGTTATCGGATCAAGATCACAATTAAAGAACGACTCATGTATGACTTTATATCTTTGCTCGATCTTGGTCTTGTGCTTGAATCTCGTTATATATCAATTGCGCGCTTGTGCTTGGACCTTGTCATATGTCCATTGCGCATAGTTTGTCATTCATCAAAACCTACAAATATGAACACACGTTTTAGTATAGTGCCTTGAGAACGTGTTTCAACAAGCATAACGTACGCCGAGCTCGTAGAAATGGCGAAAGGCGGAAGTCGCGGCAGAGGTCGACCTCGGAAGATACCGATAGAAACCTTTGAAAAGCTGAACCAACTGATTTTGGAGAAGAAGGATACCAACGTTGTGCAGAATCCCTCTGTACAAAACCTAGGCGCCATGGAAGCAGATGAGCAAGCTGCAAATGTAGTGACAGTACAGCAAGATGCAATGGCAGGTACGGATGACACGAATAATCGTGAGGTTAACCCACGACTCATCATCTTCCCAAACATGGGGTTCAATAACAATTCTAAACTAACTCAAAAAATCGAAGGATCACCCACAATTTATGTTATTTCATATGTTAAATTCCTTTTCCAATCCCTATTTTCTTCGCTCAGTAGTACAACAACTTTGCAAACATAGCTACAATCAGATAAATTTCAAGCATCTATCTATATATAAAAGGAGAAGCAAATATATATAATGATGCCAAATGGCATAATCACAAATGAACAAATGTTATTTTTTTGGATACATCTTCAATAAAGTTGGAGCTTAAAATTATTTGAAATTAAAAATAGGCAAAAAAGATTCAACCATACGAATTCACAAAATGAATTGATATTGCCTGTCATATTGGCAATTATTTTATTTAGGGCAGTTATTTTATTTATTTATAAGGCTCGAAAAATTAAGAAATGAATAAAATATTACTAAATGCATTTGGGAATAATATCTCTTTCAGCAAGCTAAGTGAAATTGAAGGACTTAACTCTTACTTCCATTTTACATTGTCTGTTTCAATTTTCAATGGTTCCGTCTCAACTATGCTCAATTTCACCAATAACAGAAAGGATATAAATGGTTATCTCGAAATAAAGTTTATTACAGCTACAACTGAAGTCTTTTACTTCATGTAGAAGGAGAAAGACATGAAGTAGTTTTAGAATAAAATTAGTTAGGTTACTTAATAATTAGTTACTCTTTTTGAAATATCCATATATTTTAAATCAAACTATTATAAATAAAGGAGGGAAGAGATATAAATAAATAACTTCAATGTAAAGATATACTAAAGGATAAGCCTAATTTATTTTTAAGATGAGAAAGCTTTTGAACAATAATTCATATAGTCATGCTATATGCATAAGATCACGCAACTAAAAATATTATTATAAATAAAACTAAAGGTAAAAACATAAACAATAATTCTAAGAAATAAATAAAAAATATAAAGATATAATTTAAAAAATCCTATAGTCACGTTAGTAAATGTATATTTAGTAAGTACCGATTAATTTAATAAAGAATAAATAAGAAATAAATAAGTTATTTTATGACTATCTGATGCGTATCTTTTGATTTGTATAAATTTTGTTATATATTTTCATGCTCTATTAAATAAATAAAATAGCTTGTATTAATTATTACAATAATATAATATGCCAGATAATAATCTTATTAGTATTTTCGCGCATCGCACGAGTTCTGACACTAGTGTTAGTATATAAAAAAGTTGGTTGATAAGGTAGTGCATGATTGTTCGTACGTATAAATATTGTGACTATTTGTTTGAAAACCTTGGATTGATTAAGGGTGTTTGGTACGAAGGAAAATATTTTTCGAATTTATTTTCAATTTTTTTTATGTTTGATTGGTCTAAATATTTTGAAAAGTATTTTCCTCATCAATTCATTTTATTTCAATTAGAGGAAAATATTTTTCCTAGCCAGAGAAAGAGAAAATATTTCCAAAATTCCGTCTTAACCTTCCCCATCAACCTTCACACTTCACCCCACCCCAACTCCGCCCTATGCCTCACCTACTCGCCCCCACCCTAAATAAAAATATTATTAATAATACTTTCTTTCATATTATAGATAATTTTTTCTTTCATTTCAACTAATGAAGTATTTTTTCTCATTATATAAAAAGTATTATTTTTTCTTTTTAACAAATTTTTTTTATTTTCATTTCAATAAAAAAATATTTTCTTTTCATAATGTAAATAATTTTTTTTCCATTTAAGCAAAATGAGAATTTTCTTTTCATGACATCGAAAAAGTATTTTCTTTTATTTCAATAAAATGAGTACTATTTTTTCATGTTGTAGAAAGAGTACTTTCTTTTTTAATAAAAAAAAGAGTATTTTTGTTAAGCTATGGAGCACAAATTTTAACATTATTTTTGCGTAAAAAAATTAAAGCAACACATTAGTCTCTTTGAGTTGGTGTGAATTTTAGAGACTTGGAGGAAAGGGTGGAGAGAAGGGTGAGGAGAGTAGCTATCACGACTCAAAATCCATTAAGGGTCGTGATGACGCCAGATACCATTGTCAAGCAAGCCAACACCAAAAAATTAATTAAATTCTCATTTTTCGTATTTTTAAAATTATTTCTTTTCCTTACATTAAATAATAAATAATGAACTTCACCGAGTAAATAATAATATCTTTAACTAATAATCAATACTGAATAATCCAATATATATTCTAGAACCCGGTGTCATAAGTGTATGAACAATTTCTAGGAAATAAAATATAAAGCAATAACTGTCTGAAATACAAATTGGACACAAAAGAAAAATACAATACTCTGAAGGAGACTCTGCTGGCTGCGGGTCATCACAAGAGATGCAACTCACCTAAGTCTCCATACCAACCATGCTGCTGCGCCCAACGAGACCACTAGACATGCATGTTCCTGTATAACAAAAATGCATAACAAGTATAGTTGAGTACAAAAATAACGCGTACCCAATAAGTATCCAGTCTAATCTCGAAGAAGTAGTAATGGGAGTCGACTTCGACCCTTACTAATGGTCCAATAATATAATAAGTCGTGGGTTTATTAAAAACGACAGTAAACTCAAGGAAATCATGAAGCAAGTAAACAATCATTTTAATAATAAGAGATTTCTAAATTCATATTTCATCATTATCAATTTACCTCAAAACTCGGAGACAATATCATTATTTATAAACTCCAAGAAAAGCAATACAAGCATGCGCAAATTGTACCGAAGTTGTATGGGTCCGATCCAATAAATATTTAAATTGTGCACTGCTAGAGGGTTGCATGGCTCGAACCATAGATGTATCTATTTAATCTGTTGAGGCGTTCGGCCCATTCCCCAAAGATAAATACATACAAACAGTCAATCAAGAATTTATCAGGGAGCAATTATCCAAGGAAATGACAGTTTCTCTTTTAACAATCAAGAAAATAATGTTCAGCCCTTTTTGAAATTTATTTACCAAGTTCAATATGATTTAAGCATTTCAAGTTGACAATAAGGTTACAAATATTGCAAGTAAAGCATGATTTTGGGTCTTGACTACCCGAACTTAAGCATAATATTATCTATGCACGAACTCTCATCACCTCGTGTATTCGTAGCCCCCACAAATAAAATAACATGTTTAATTTTTTCACCTATATGAATAATTCCCTCTTACAAGATTAGAAAGGAGACTTACCTCGCTCCGAAGTTCCATAACCGGCTCCCAAGCCATTCAATCAACTCAAATCAATGCCCAAACGCTCCCAAAATTCGTCAATAAATGAGAAAATCTATAAATGCATGATTCAATTTACATAAATTTCTAACTCCGCTCGAAAAGTTGACAAAGGCTCCCTTGGGACCATGTGCCCGAATTCCAAAATTTTTTGAAGATAAAAATATATTTTATTCCCAATTCCATGTAAAATTTCATGGTCAAAATTCAAAAATACCAATTTTCTAGATTTTTCCTCAAACCCCAAATTCTCACTAATTTTCATGTTAAAATCTTTACAAAATCAATATATTTAACTCATAATATGTGGGATTACCTTACCTCCAAGTTTCTAGGTGGAAGCCCCATCAAGAAGCTCCAAAAATCATACAAAATGGAGAAATGAGCAAAAATGGAAAACCCCCATTATTTAATGCATTTTGCCGAACGACTTCCGCAGCTGCAGACTCTTCGCCACTTCTGCGCATCCGCTTCCGTTGTATTCCTTCACACCTGCGCCCATTGCAGCTTCTACGACCTTCATTTTCGCTTCTACGATTGCACAGATGCAATCAGGGCTCCGCACATGTGGTCCTATACCTAGGTAGCCCTACTCTGCTTCTGCGATTTCTCGGTCGCTTCTACGGCTCTCCACCTGTGGCCAAAAGCTCGCAGGTGCGGTTACACCAGATGCTACCAGCCTCAATTATTCTTCAAACTCCAAATTTTATTCGTTAATTACCCGGAATCCACCAGAGGCCCCGGGGAACCCGTCCAATTATACCAACCAATTCTAAAACATAATGCAGACTGCTAACAATGCCGGAATCATGAATTGTACCCCAATTCAAGTTTTATGAACTTTAGAACTTCAAATTTCAAAATTCGATGCCGAAACCTATCAAATAACGTCCGATTGACCTCAAATTTTGCACAAAAGTCATATTTGATGTTACAGACCTACTCCAACTGTCGGAATCAGAATCAGAATCTGACCCTGATATCAAAAGGTCGACTTCCGGTCAAACTTCTCAAAAACCTTCAGATCTAGTTTTGCCAAATGACTCCAAAAGTGATCTTGGACCTCCAAATTCACTTCCGGTCGCGCTCCCAATACCAGAATCACCATACGGCGCTGTTCCCATACTTGAAAATCCTAAATAGATATTGATAATACTGAAATACACTTCAACTCAAATTCATAAAATTCTTCCAAAATGCTAACTTCCACAATAGGCGACGAAGCGCTCCCCGACCATCCAAAACCCGATCCAGACATACGCCCAAGTTCAAAATCATCATGCGAACCTTTTGGAATCTTGAAATCTCGATTCTGAAAAGCCTTAGTCAATTCTTTTAACTTAAAGTTTCCGAAATGAGAATTTTCTTTCCAAATCAACTCCGAACTTCCCGAAATTCAGTTTCGACCATGTGTGCAAGTCATAATGCCTGAAGTGAAGCTATTCATGGCCTCAAACTGCTGAATGACGCGTTAGAGCTAAAACGACTGATCGAGTCGTCACAATATCTCTCACTTAAACATACGTTTTTCCTTGAACGTGCTGAGAATTGCGCTAGAGTAGTCTGAAATTATTGTTTAACACATCGTGCACCTATAGTGCTACCACAACTCATTTGAGCACATTAACTCGATCAAATATGAAGATATTATATTTATTCAAGAAAATAGGCTTAGAGCCCAATTCCAAATTCCAGACTTCTTTACCAGGCCAGCTTCCAATATACGAACATCGTATCAATCACCACACGATGCACCGATACATGATTGTATACCTTTGCTGAATTCACACTATGAACTACATAACTCATATGACCATAGTAACATCCTTTCATATCGATAGCCAAAACTACGAATCTCTATGCACCTCATGACATATAGAAGCACATGTTTAATTATTTCTCCTATGAGTATAATTTCCTCATACAAGGTTAGAAAGGCCATTCAATCAACTCAAATCAACGCCAACTCTCCCAAGACTAGTAAATAAATGAGAAAATCCATAAATATATGCTCTAATATGCACAACAATTCAATTTACATAAATTCCCAACTTCGCTCGAAAAGTTGACAAAGTCGCCCTCGGGCCCATATGCTTGGATTCTGAAATGTTTTGAAGATAAAGATTACCCATAAACTCAAATATATATATTTTAATCCCAATTCCATGTCAAATTTTGTGATCAAAATCCAAAAATACCAATTTTTTAGATTTTTCCTCAAACCCCAAATTTCCCCAATTTCAATGTTAAAATCGATACATAATCAATGTATTTAAATCATAATATATGGGAATAACTTACCTCCAATTTTCTAGGTGGAAGCCCTTCTCAAAAAGCTCAACAAATTGCCAAAAAATGGAGAAATGAGCAAAAATGCCCAAACACCGCTATTTAATACATTCTGCCCAGCGACTTCCGCACATGCGGACTCTTCGTCGCTTCTGTATGTCCACTTCTGCAGTGCTCCTTCACACCTGCGCCCATCACTAATTCCGTGCTTGTGCAGATGATTAAGGCTCCGCACCTGCGGTATTTCACCTGGGCAGCCCTGCTCCGCTTCTGTGACCCGCTTATGAGCTCGGCACCTGCGATCAGAATCTCGCAGGTGCGGTTACACCAAATGCCAGCAGCCTTAATTCTTCTTCAAACTCCAAATTTGATTCGTTAATCACCCGAAATCCACCCGAGGCCCCGGGGAACCCGTCCAATTATACCAACCAGTTCTAAAACATAATGTGGACCTTCTCAAGGCCTCAAATCACACCAAACAATGCCAGAATTATGAATCGTACCCTAATTCAAGCTTTATGAACTTTAGAACTTCAAACTTTAACATTCGATGCTGAAACATATCAACTAACGTCTTATTCACCTCAAATTTTGTACACAAGTCATATTCGGTATTATAGACCTACTCCAACTTTCGGAATTGGAATCTGATCCTGATATCAAAAAGTTCACTTTCGGTCAAACTTCTTAAAAACCTTCAAATTTCTACTTTATCCAAATGACTCCAAAATGATCTATGGACCTCCAATCCACTTCTGATCGCACTTACAATACTAGAATCACCATACAGAGCTATTTCTTAGACTCGGAAATCCCAGACTGATATTGATTACACTAAAATTTACTTCAACCCAAATTCATAAGAATTTTCCAAAATGCTATCTTTCGCAATAGGCGCCAAAACGCTCTCGGGCCATCCAATATCCGATCCGACATATGCTTAAGTATAAAATCATCATGCAAACCTGTGGGAACTTTCAAATCTCGATTTCGACGTTGTTTACTTAAAAATCAAACCTTAGTTAATTCTTTCAACTTAAAGCTTCTAAAATAAGAGTTTTCTTTCCAAATCAACTCCAAACTTCCCAAAATTCAATTTCGACCATGTATGCAAGTCATAATGCATGACGTGAAGCTACTTATGGTCTCAAACTATCGAACGAGCTAGAGCTCAAAACGACCGATCGGGTCGTTACCGTAGCATAAAAAATATTTTTCTAAAAAATATTTTTTACTCTCTAACCAAACACTAAAAAATATTTTTTGAAAATATTTTCATTCACCAACCAAACAAGAGAAAATAAGTGATGAAACTACTCATTCTCTAGGAAAATATTTTTCATGAAAAACAATTTCCTTCATACCAAACACACCCCAAATGTTATGAATTTATCACTAGTTCATAATACATTTTATCTTACAAATTTTCAATTGCCTTGCATAATATCTCAGCTAGCTCAAAATATCATAAGCAATTGAATCTCTTGTTTGATTTGATTTTGATATGTTATTGCTTGCATTCATTTAGATTCAACCCAGATCTAATATATAAGATCACATATAGTATTGGAGAAGTAGTCAATCTCCCCAAGTGTAAGTGTCATAATTAAAGTTGTATTGTGGTCCGGGCCCAGCCTGGGACCGCGAGCCCACATGTGCCTTGGGCTAAATGGGTTGGACCGTATGGTCCGATCCCAAGCGGTCCAAGGAGCCCATTATGGGTCGGTCCTGCTCTTGCATGGAGAGACCATGAGCCCAGGACCGGCTGGCGCGCCTGGGCCAGTTCAACCGGGGCTAATGGGCCCTGCTGTTCATACCCAATTTTTTTCTGTAGTTTTTAAATATATAAAATTCCTTCAAAATAACCTATATAGGAATATATAAGTATATTTCAAGGTTGCATGATTTTTTCTTAATTTTTTGAAGATTTTTAAATCAATTTACTACCATATTTTAACGAAATAATTATCACTAAAATTATCATTTTTGGTGATTTATTTATTGGATTATCATATTTATACTAAAATATAGCAAAGATATTTTTACACATTTTTACAAATTTATTTTAGTATTTTAAGGATAAAATTGCATAATTTCAATATTAGCCATTTTTAGGTTTAAATTCGTCTCATGCTAATAAAATGGGATTTTATATTTTAAAATTGATAATTATATATTATAAATCATTTTATTGCTTTCAATTAGTTTCAGAAATTTATTTACTATTTTAACTTATAGCCAGATTTGGCCTTCTAATTTAGCATGATTAAACCTAATACCCAACCCAAATTAAACCAACCCAAAGACCCAAGCCCAATCCCTAAATCTACCTGACCCAACTGGATTAAATTTTGACCGTTGATCAACGGTCCAGAGCCATTTTTACCAAATTAAACCAAACGATCCCCCCCAAAGCCCCTCTTATTCCTCACTCATCTCTATCTCTCCATCTCTGATTCTCTTTAGAACCTTCACCTTTTTCCTCTTCCCCGATGAGTTTCGCTCACCTTCTTCGGCCACCTCCTAGACTGAATCCATGGTGGTCTCACCACCTACCAACCTTATATGGTTCATACACGCTTAGTTGCTGAACTTTCATGGTCTGACCACGAAGAAGCTTCATCCATACCTTGACTGATTTAAGTTTTATGGTCATCTACGGCCTTGTTTTGGCAAGCCATGTCTTTTTGCAGCTTGGATTCGACTCCTCCTACATAAATCTATCCAAGCCTTTCTCACTATTTGGGTTCCTCTACAACTCTAACTTTTATGGTTCTTCTATTTTCTTTAGATCTGTTCTAGATCTGTGTTTTCCCTAAACTTTTAAACGATTTATTGCTATGTCTTTCAAAAGTTATGCTTTCAAAACCTTTATATTTTTCCGATCAAGGGTTTTCCTTTTTTGAGTTATTTAGATGTTTCTTCTACTGTGTTCTTTGTGTGTTTCTCCTACTATGTTTCTCCTACTGTGTTATTTGTGTGCTTCTTCTACTATGTTTCTTGTTAAGTTTCTCCTACCATGTTCTTATTAGTTTCCTCTTCTAGTTTTATGTTTTTCTCTACTGTGTTCTTTGTGTGTTTCTTCTACTATGTTTCTTGTTAAGTTTCTTCTACCATGTTCTTATTAGTTTCCTCTACTGGTTTTATATGTTTCTCTACTGTGTTCTTTATATGTTTCTCCTACCGTGTTCTTGTTAAGTTTCTTCTAATATGCTTCTTAATATGCTTCTCCAACTATTCTTATTAGTTTCTTCCATTAGGTTTCTTATCAGTTCTTCTACTATGTTTCTTTGAGTTCCTCTACTGTGTTTCACATGTTGTTATTTACTATGCTTCTCACGAGTTCCTGCTGCTGAAAGAGCATGTTAAAGGTCTTAGTTCTTTTTTGAGACCTATGAACCGATTTCGATTAGTCTATTTTTCCTTGATTACTTGTCCTCTCATCTCTGCACTCGATTGATGGTAAAACCCTAGAATTCGGGGGTTCATCCGAGTTTGAGAACATTAGATATGTGATATGCTTGTTCTTTATCTTTGAAATTGTCTGATTCCCGAAACCCTAACTATTTCGAGTTTGTGAATGTGTTTCATCTGTTGCTCAACTGAGTCTTGAAATCTTTGTTTCAACCTCTGTTTCTTTAAGCAATTCTGATTCTCCACTAAACTCTTCTAAGGTCTTTACACTGGACCTTTTGTATGCCATTTGATACTATCTCTCTTCTACATTGCTGACCTATGTGACTATCATAATCCTATAGTCAATTGCCTACTGATTTTGCAATGGCATGACATTTTCCTTTGCCCTAAATTCAGCTTAACATGTTTGTGTACTCTTTATATGTGCTGAACTTCCCTCTAATATGGCTTTCAATTTTGATTGATTTCAAACTTTCTTTGTATAGGTTCGATTGATTTCTTTCCTTGTTTGTTGATTTCCATGTGACTCGATTTAAGTTAAAAACTTTCCCTATCTTCTGTGACTTAGTTAATTCATGGATCAGTGATTACAAAATCTCTGATCCTTGATTTACTTTCTACTAATTGATTTTTTACCTTATTTATGTAACCGTGTGTTTCAAAGTTTTGCACTTAAGTAATTTTTATGTATTTACCCCTAATTGCCTACTTTGCATACAATGCTTGTTTGATCTATTTCCTTAAATAATTTCCTTTCTCATTACCGTTTAAATTCCTTAATTAAAGAAAGCCTTATACCGATTGATTTTAATTGATACCCAGATCCTTAATTGTTTTCTTACCTTATTTTCGCATGTTTTTGACACTATAAATACACGACTCTTTCATTAACAAACATCCATCACTGGTAGTCTTTCCAAACTTACACTTACACTCAAAAGTATTCTCTCTTGTTTGCTTATACTGTGGCCTGTTACAAGACATGTTGCTTGCTTTCTCTCTATTTGATTCTTTGAAACTGGTATGTCTTGATTTAAGTTTTAGCAACACAACAATGTGTTTATTTACTTCTTTTGTCTCCCTGTTTATTGCTTATGTATAGTTCAACACTCATTCTAGCATACTGATTTCTTTCTGCCTGTTCTACTATGAATCAAAAATCCCAACCCCCTATGTGTTTAAGCTATGGGTTTAGGCATGGCAATACCGCAAGTTATTGTCCATGAATCAAATTTGATCCCCTAGAATCCTAGCCTCTAATAACATGTGTTATGGTAGGCTTATAGGTATGCTAGCACTCTCTATTCCTGGGCATGCCTATAGTCTGCCCTTGCCTAAGAAATAGGCTCTTTACAATCTCCCTATTCCCCTGAACCCCTTTTGTGTGCTTATTTGTAGCTGTTTTCCTCTCCTTTTCCCTTTTAGTATTCTGATTTGCACTTGCACACTTTCTTAGCCTTTAAGTTTTGCCCCCCCTTTTGTGAGCCTTGCCTTAGGACCCTCTGAGTTCCCCTTGAACTTGGACACTTGAGGGATGACCTTTTCATTCTGCACTTGTCCCAATCTGATAATACATTTTGGTGTGAGAATTGCCCAGAGTTCCTTTGAGACTCTTATGGAACTTTGACATACTCAAATGGGAGAAAGGGTTTGGATCACGATCTCATGGAGTTGGTTTACCTCATATTTCAGACATGAAGTCTGAATCAGGTTCTCCTTGGTTGTACTTTCACGTATATTTTTGATGTATTTGTTTTACTTTATTTTGGGATATAATAATTTATAATAAACTCTTGGGGATAGTTAGTAAAAAGGGGCGGTAACAATGTATGCAAAAATGGTAGATACCATGCCTATAGGTATTTTAAATCTGCATGCATATAGCAATCATGCCTATTGGTGCTTCTGAATCCTGTATATCCATTTTTATCTGGAAGTCTCAATTATGCATATGCATATGAGAATATGTCTACAGGTCCTTCTGAATCCTGTATATCCATTTTCATCTAGATATCATGTTCATAGGCCTTAAAAAAATTTCTGCACTTAGATGTCATATTCATAGATCTTAAACAATCAATTGCACTTAGATATCATGTTCCTAGGTCTTAAACAATCATCTGCACTTAGATATCATGATCATAGGTCTTATACAATCAACTGCACTTAGATAGCATGTTCACAATTTCTAAACTTAGATATCATATCCATAGGTTTAAAACGAGTCTTCTGCATTTTATACCATGTTCAAAAATCAACTACATGTAGAAAGTATGACCATAGGAACTCCTAATCGAATCTGAGCCGTTTCATTCACATATGGAACTAAAATCATTAACAACGGGTACTGTTAGCTATAAAACCTGTAATCTTCGTTAAAAGTTGGCCTTTCTTTTTTACATTCTGACTACCCTTTAACCAGTATGTGTCCAGTTTACTTTAAAACTTCTTATTTCATTGCTTTCTGAATTCAATATATACCATGCCTATAGGATCCTTGTCCAAAACTTAGGCAAGCCTCAGGGTAAAGTTATAAATTAAATCAGTTTCGTTAATGACTAAAATTAGCGGGCGTGCCTGATTTGGGTTTCTTATTTGAATTATGTAATAAATCAGTCTGCCTCAATCTTTAAGCTCCTGCATGTTTAGTACTTAATCAGACCTTAACTAGCATGTGTAAGTCATGCTAATTATGTGTTTCTTTATTTAAAGGGGGTGTATATGAGCCTTTGCTTGTTATGTGTTTTCCCCCAACTTGCTATACATGTTTTGTATGTCGCCTTAGAATTTTTGCCTTTAAAATCACAAATAAGCCTAACATCCCTCCCCCTTAGGATTAGTAGTCCTAAATTCCTCCGAGGCTGATAAGATTAAGACCGGTAATAGCATACAATAAGTAAACTATGCCATTTCACACTTTAATACCTTAACGGGGTGGGAAGGGTAGATACGAATATGATGACCATGCGATAATGCCATGCGTAGCCCCTCATTGAGGAGTGATTACCGGGCATTGTGTGGTCTGGCCCATATTGTTAACAAACCTAGGATCCCCTTTCCCTTATTTCTTGTCTCTTTTAAAAGAATTTAAAACTCTTTCTTTTAATCAGCTTTCTTTTGTCACACCTCCTTTTGGCTGCTATAGGCCGGAGAATGGCGTATATAAGGGAGTTTTTCCAATTAAAGGACAATCGAAACGGGATTCAATTTTTAAGAGAATTTGAGAGTCGCCACTTGGGAGACTTATAGAGTCCCAAGTCACCGTTTAGAATCCCGAATCGAGGAAAGAATGACTATGTTTAACAGTATACGAACCAGAAATCCGAGTTAGGAATTCTATTAACCTGGGAGAAGGTGTTAGGCATTCCCGAGTTCCGTGGTTCTAGCACGGTCGCTCAACTGTTATATTTGGCTTAAATTATCTGATTTTAGAACATGTTTTAACTTATGTGCTTTTAACATCAAACCGCTTTTATTATTATTTTTAGAGAAAATTGCGACGTCGTTAAAACATGCCTCGAACCACGTCATATAGATGCACCCGTAGATTTTGACGCATTTCAACTTCGTTGAGATTTGGACTTGGGTCACATAAATGTGCACCCGAATTTGGGAAAGGTAGATTATTAAACTAACGCGCCTAAAGAAATTGTACGTTGCAACTTTGCGAGAGCCATGGAATTTACTAAATGGCATGCCTCGGAATCTAAAGATCAATTCATGATTAAATAAAGCGAGGGCCACACAATTATCATTTTTATTTGGCATGGAGCACCTCAATTCTAAGGGTTAAAATTAATGAAGAGGGGTCTTGAGTTAACTTGGTTCTTACCCAGTAGGCCCGATATTTGGCCCATGCTATACCAATACATCTGAAATCCAATTGGGCGACCCAAACTACCTATTCATTTGAAAATTATTATCATCTATGGTCCAAACTGGGCATACAGTCCAACCAGTCACTAATCCACTATAACTAATGTAGAGTTAGAACAATGGCGAGATAGCAACATTGAATCTTACTTTTGATACAAGTCAAACAATTCTAATAAATGCCAAATGAACCAGTGGAGAACAATATTAAAACTATCACAAACCTTGCCAATCAACACATTAGGAACACCAAATTTATCAGATAAAACATAGCAATCCAAATGAATCTGCAGAAATTATTGAAGACAGCTACACTAGCTGTTCATGTCAGAAAATATACTAACAGAAGAGAAATGACCCTTGTTTGCTACATATGCTCCAACATTCACAATGAAAGGGGATTTTCCAAATCATAATCATGATACTACCAACAACAACAACTCTGAATGAGATTTATATTTGGAGACACAGTTCGATCCATTTTGATTGATAACCCATTCATGAATTTAAGCTGGGAGAATGAAGGAAGATAGTACGACGGGGGCTTTATTAACAGAAGGAGAGTTGCACTGTATGTGTTATATGGCAGAAGGATGGAAAGGGCTGATAATTGATGAATAAATCACCAGCTACATCAACAGGCAATCAAGTAATGCCATGAGACAACTTCATTAATACTAAAGAGGAAGCAACTCAGAGAATAAAATTAGCTGACAGCTTTACAAACACCAAACTTAACAGCAGCGTCACGAAGTTAAGATGCCGATAGATCGAATAGCTAATGATTCAAATGATTTCCAGCACAAAAAAACAAACTACACATACACAGGTAGAACCAGCTCGAGGAAGCATGCTTAAATTATCGTCAACAAAGTAGATTAGGCCAGCTTCAAGTCCAAATTATTAAGGAATGATCATCACCTAGTGAGAAACACTGGTATTTGGTCAAATCAGCAGCCTATCTCGACTGAAAACCAAAATTAACAAAGAGAAAATAGGAGATGAGGTGGTGACAGTTAGAATAGGGGGTTATAAGATGGTGTTCAATTGTCAGCATTTCAAAGATGACTTAGACACTCATTCAGGAATCAAACAACATCGATGAATGCTCGTCAAAGCTTATTTTTCGAACAGATGCAACAGGAAACAGCCTTGACACTATATAAAGATACAACCTACCCAATTTGCAACATCAACAAGGGATCAAATTCGAAGCAGGTATGAGCTGAAGGATGATACTAAAACAATCTTCGAAGTCAGCACAAACACGAATACGATGTTGAAACCAAAGAAATTTTACTCCTCGTTTAAAACCGACTCACTACACATGAATTCATGGAAAACATTGAAAGCATAACAACAAATGAAGTCGAGGGTAACCATACAAACCCCGTCCATTATCACAACTGAATTCATTTTAACAATCCGTCCAGGGCCATCCAGGACTCACTTCATAATAGAAATAATAGAAGGAGCAGAGGTAAACCTGAAAAAAATGTGAAGGAATCCCAACACTTGAAATCGATGCAATGAAACAACAGCCACAAATCGATGCCTCGATCAACAATGAATTTCAATAACTTTGAGGATGGAATTCATGTATTTCGAAGAGGTTGGTCAGTGAACCAAGCAACAATAGAGTCACATGACTTCAAACATTTCTGTATATGTATTTTAGAATTAACACTACGAATGAAAAAAAAATAAATGTGAAGAACACTAAGCTCTAGAATTTTACTCCTCTTGAATCTGCCTTCAGATCTCTCCTCTAAAAAAAAAACCTCTATCTTAAAATCGGATTCCGTCCTTTATAGAGACAAACCCTTGATGAAAATGGGGCTTGGATTGAACGAAGTCAATCCAACGACTCATCCTCATCCAACGATTCGTCTCTAGGATCTTCCAATCGCGTGCTAAATATCTGACTTGAGGAGTGAAGGGAGGGAGCATTTTTAGTGCCAGAAATAATAAGAAATGGTGACATGAGAGAAGGAGGGACGCATGAATTAGGGATTTGGGCTTCACCTCGCTCGAATTTGAACGAAATTTGGGGCTAGATTCGCGTGTTCTTCATAGAAGAAGAACAGTCGCGTTAATTTTAGGGGTTCTGTGAGTTTTGGGTTATGTTGGAGTGGGTATAGAGACAGGGTCGGGACAGGTCTGGTCATTGAGTGTGGGTCTGGCGGATTTTAGAAGTAGAAAAGGGATTTGGGCTCATTTAATTGTGTATATGGCCCAATTAGGTCCTTTTTATTTTGTTCCATGTTTTCTCTCCTCTTTTTTTATTTTTTTAAAATTACTTTAAAACCTAAAAATTTCTGATTAACCTAAAAAAGCCTAGTTAGTCATACAACAATTATTATCACATAATAAAAAAAGGATTAAGAGAAAGAATTATCTGAAATCGACCTTATGTGCAAATTAAGCCTTTTTTGAATCTCCTTTCACAATTGCTAATTAATTTCTTAAAAATGCAAAATTACTCCTAAGTGCACATGCCTCATGTATTTTTGTATTTTCGTTACTTTTTTTTAAAGAAATGCACAAAATGCAAACCATTGACAGAATATGCCACGAAAAAGTCAAAATTGCAAATAAACAAAAGAAATTATTTTGTTTTGAATTTATGGGAGTAATTCGTATAGGGTAAAATCACATGCTCACAACTGCTCCTCTTTGCGCGGAAACATGAAGAGCTTCCGTGCAAAGATAAGTGAGCAAACAAGAGCGATTTTTGCACGTTTAAACCTTCCGTGAGAAGCATTTTTGAAAAATTTGACCGCACCCTGCTTCAGAGGTTGCCTACATATCCTTGGCTGAAGAGGAATCAGGTCACTGTAGTTTAAGAGTGTTTGGTAGCTGCGACTACCGAGGCTGTGATTTTACTGTTGTTGCTGCTGCTACTGGTGCTAGACCCCCTTATTACACCATTGTGAAAAATAAAGAAGCTAGACTAAGCTATGAACTATGGATTATAAGAAAACCTATCTATATCTTCCGACTTGCTCTGAATCCTTGTTGCCTTGTTGTCTCACATTTCTTGCTGTGGAACTTCTTGTTGCTTTATTACCCGGTGTTTCCTCCTATGGAACTTCTTGTTGCCTTGTTGTTTGGCATTTCTCTTCCTCTATGTTTGATGTCCAATTTTTGGTCTTAAGATGTACTCCATTGAAAGCATTCCCTCATTCTACAGGTGGGCGCCTGGTTTCCTGAACTCGCAATTTTAAATATCTTCCCTTGTTCTGCAGGTGGGCACCCGATCATCAAAACTTGACTTCCGAGAATATTCCCTTGTTCTCCAAGTGGGTGCCTGATTGCTGAACTCGAATTGTGTTCCCTTGTTCTACAGGTAGGCGCCTGATTATCAAAAACTTGAAATTTGAAAATATTCCCTTGTTCTACAGGTGGGCGCCTGGTTGTCAAAAACTTTGAAATTTAAAAAATATTCCCTTATTCAACAGGTGTGCGCTTGGTCTAAAACTTAAAATTTTGAAAAATATTCCCTTGTTCTACAGGTGGGCGCCTGATTACAAAATTTGAAATATTGAAAAATATTCCCTTGTTCTACAGGTGAGCACCTGATCACCACAACTTAGAAATTTGAAAAATATTCCCTTGTTATACAGGTGGGCGCCTGATTGCAAAACTTACAATTTTGAAAAATATTCCCCTGTTCTGCAGGTGGGCGCCTGGTTACTAAAACTTAAAATTTTAAAAAATATTTCCTTGTTCTACAGGTGGGCGCCTGATTGCAAAACTTACAATTTGAAAAATATTCCCTTGTTCTATAGCTGGGCGCCTGATTGCAAAACTTACAATTTTGAAAAATATTCCCTTGTTCTACAGGTGGGCGCCTGGTTACTAAAACTTAAAATTTTGAAAAATATTCCCTTGTTCTACATGTTGACGCCTGATTTCTAAAACTTGAAATTTTGAAAAATATTCCCTTATTCTACAGGTGGGCGCCTGATTGCAAAACTTACAATTTTGAAAAATATTCCATTGTTCTACAGGTGAGCGCCTGATTGCAAAACTTATAATTTTGAAAAATATTCCCTTGTTCTACAGGTGGACGCCTGATTACTGAAACTTGAAATTTTGAAAAAATATTCCCTTGTTCTGCATGTGGGTGCCTGATTACAATAAAACGAATAAAACACAAGAAATTCTTCCTGCCCTAGTTTGATGCTGGGTGGATCCATGAGTGTTAATCAAATCCCTTTACCAAATATCTCTAAACCTAAGCTAAGTCCCATTATACAGGAGGGTCCTGACAATTCTTTACTGATGACAACTTTAGGACTATGTTATGTTTTTGAAAAGGTATTATTTTCCACCATGTTTTGCTATGGTGACTGGTGATTAAAACTACTTCCATTATCCAGGCGGGTCCTGGAAACTCTAAATTTTAGGAGAAAATGCGACTGCTGGGGGTTAGTATCTAGAGCTACGTTCCATTATCAGGGGGTCCAGACAACTCTTGCTGGGGAAGTATCTAATCTAAGTCCCATTTTTCAGGAGGGTCCTGATGACTCTTGCTGACTCAGCTAGGGACATTTGAAATTTCCCTCTAAATCCCATTTTTTAGGAGAGTCTTGATGACTCTTCTTGGTTCTTATTGACTCTAGCTGGGGGGAATATTTGCTCTAAGTCCCATTTTTCAGGAGGGTCCTGATGACTTTATCAACTCTTGTTGACTCCGGCTGGGGAGATTTTGGCTCTAAGTCCCATTTTTAGGAGGGTCCTGATGAGTCTTATTTACTCTGGTTGAGGAAGTATTTGGGTTTGACCATGCCACCTAACTGTTTGTGTTCTAAGCTAAGTCCCTTTTTTCAGGAGGGTCCTGATGACTCTTAACTGAATCCTCCTTCGACATACAAGTCATTTTATGCCCTTTGTTATCTATGATTACTCCTATCCTTAAAATAAGTCCCATTTTCTAGGAGAGTCCTGAGGGTTCCAACTTAAATGCCAATTCTAATTCCTGGTTGTTTCTGCGACTCTTACTGGGGAAGGTGTTGGTTCTGGCCCATGTTACCCACACCTGTTTGAGTTTTAAACTGTATTCCATCTCGACTTCCATGCCTCTTTTAACCCTCGGTTGTTTCTATTGGGTTTTCCTAGTGTGTCCCCTTGTGCTCTTTGCTGGGGAGGGTGTTTATGATAGACTATGTCTCTTTTGAGTTTTAACTGAGTCCCATCTCCAGGCGGGCACTTAGATTTCGATCATACCTGTTGTGTGTCTACCATCTCCTATGGATGGCCTCTCTTAGGCTCTTCCCAAATTTTCTGCCCCTGTGTCAATCAAAGAAAACTTGTTAGTTTGAAAAGTGGTGGTTGGCTCGCAGCATTCTTGTTGGAAGCGGCCTCCTCGTTGTCATGTTCCGTTGTGTTCAAATTTCCATGCTGATGATGAGTTGTCTGAGTTGGTTGGCTGATCCCTCGAACCTTTACAGTTTTACTTTGCTCCCGAAAATTGTACTACATTTCTAGCCCTTTTGCCAGAACCCTTGCATCTTTCTCGAGATTGCCATGTCAATGTATTATGCTTGGCTGACCCTCTAACCCCTGTGCATTCACTCTGCTCTTCATCTTTGTGTTGCATTTCCGACCCTCTTCCCGAATTCTCTTTTGCCTCTTCCCGACAATTGACGAGTTGATATATCACGCTGGGTCAACTGTCATGGCCATTTCCACCTTGTGTTGCACTTTTGCCTCTTTTGCTAGAAGCTTTATACCCTTCTCTAACGATTGTTGAGTTAGAGTGTAATGCTTTAAGCCTTGTGGCTTTGTTTTGTTTCTCATCCTGGTGTTATATTTTGAACCCCTCCCAGAATCCTTATTCCTTTCCAGAGACTACCCGGCCCATTTGGGATGCCTGACTGACTCTTGACCTTTATGCCCTCACTTTTGCTTCTTACCCTATGTTGTACTCTCGATCATTCACCGGAATTCCTTATGTCTTTACCTGATGACTGACGTGTTACGCTTTCTCAAACCCTGCAACTTTCCCGTTTACGTGTTGTGCTAAATTTACGTTCCATCCAAATCTTTGTGGTTTCATTTGCATACCTTTTTCTGTATGGTATTCCTTCACTTTGCCGATTCTTGTCTCTTCCATCAATTACAATATTTATGAATCCTTCCCTTTGCTGTTCCCCACTTGTTATCTTTGTTACGCCTCTGGGTGTCATGTGCTTTGTCCTTTTGGGAGTTGACAATTGGCTTCGAAATTCCCCCTTCTTGCTTAAACAAAAACTCTATAGATATGATAAAAAAGATGAAATACAAAGACCCCAAAAGGTATTTAGGGTAAAGAATTCCAGACTCGGTGACTATTGAAAAGAAAAGAAAGAAGACTTATCTACAGAGGAACAACTGGTTTTCATGATCATGACATGCACTTCGGCTCGGTCGACCTAATCTGTTTCGATGGCCGACCTTCTGTTTCCGTGTTTTTGTTGTCGTGACCCTTCTAACCCACTTCTTTCGACCAAACCATAGCTCAACCTGCTCTACGGTGTTCATCCATCAATAGCCCCTTTCTGAGTTTTGCTTTTGCCTTACCTTCGCCTCACGGTGTCTGTGAAGGTTTTCACTGATAAGACTCTCTCAGTTTATTTTCTCTCAAACTCTCGTCGCCTTATGGTGCCCGTGAGGGTTTTCACCGATAGGACTCTCTCATTTTATTATCTCTCTTGTCTGGCTCAGAGTGTTGTTCCTGACATGAATACCCTCTACCTGCTCGGCTCGGCATTTTTGAAGACTAAACGGAAGGTCTTTATTTTCTGTAACATAGGCTTTTGGATAGGGTCAGAAAGAAAGGGTACGAAAGGCTCAAACTAACTCAAATGGGTTCAATTACAACTTTCGGAATCACATTCTTATAACAAACACAACTTTTGCCCCAGTTTCTTGCTTGGGGAAGTTTGGATTTTTATTTTGATGAGACCGAACCGTGAGGCTGACTACGTATCCTTTTAAAAGGAATCAGGTCAAACGTAGTTCATGACGATTCCTTGTTATTGTTTTTATTTTTCTTCTCCCTTTTTCTTTCTGTTTTCTTTTCTCTTCTTTTTTCCCTTCTTTTCTTGTTTTTTTGTTTTGTTTCGTTTTCTTTCCTTTCTTTCTTTTCCTTTTCTCATTCCTCTTTTCTCTTTTCTTTCCTTGTTTTTTTTTGCTTCTCCGTTGTTTTCATTCTTTCCTTTCTTTTCCTTTCACTGCCTTCTCACACTTGCGTTTCTGACTTTTGTTACGGATTCCGAAAGAGGGGCATGAAAGAAAATAAGTAAAGCTCAAAAGGGGTTAGCAAAAGATAAAGTGTTTAGGTAGTAGAACAAAATTCCTTCGTCATTTCAATCTTCCAAATGTTCCGAGTACAAACAGATGTCAAGTATAAACAATGTTCTAAAGAAAATCATACATAATATCTTTTGACAGCATCCGCGTTGATAGCCATTTCCGCACATTTCCCTTCCACGTCCGTCAGATACAATGCTCCATTGGACAACACTCTTGATACGATGAATGGCCCTTGCCAGTTTGGAGCGAACTTGCCTTTCGCCTCGGCCTGGTGATGATGGATGCGCTTTAGTACCAGTTGACCTACTTCAAACTTCCAAGGTCGCACCTTTTTGTTAGATGCCCTGGCCATTCTTTGTTGATACAACTGTCCATGACAGAATGCCGCCAATCTTTTCTCGTCAATCAAGCTCAATTGTTCCAAACGAGCTTTGGCCCATTCTTCGTCATCGATTTCTACTTCAGCCACGATCCGAAGAGAGGGGATTTGAATCTCAGCCGAATTACCGCCTCTGTGCCGTATACCAATAAGTATGGAGTAGCCCCCACTGAAGTGCGGACAGTTTTGCGATAACCCAATAGTGCAAATGGCAGCTTCTCATGCCATTGCCCGGATCCTTTTACCATTTTTCGAAGTATCTTCTTTATGTTCTTATTGGCGGCGTCAACCGCTCCATTCGCTTTGGGGAGGTATGGGGTAGAGTTTCGATGTGCGATCTTGAACTGCTGACATACTTCTTCATTAGGTGACTGTTGAGATTTTCCCCATTATCACTGATGAGCATCTTGGGGATCCCGAACCGACAAATAATGTTTGTATGCACAAAATCGACCACAGCCTTCTTGGTCACTGCCTTGAAAGTTTTGGCCTTAACCCATTTGGTGAAATTGTCAATAGCAACCACGATAAATTTGTGTCCATTAGAAGCTACTGGCTCGATGGGTCCGATGACATCCATGCCCCAAGCGACGAAAGGGCAAGGTGCTGACATCATGTGCAGTTTAGACGGAGAAGAGTGAATTAGGTCTCAGTGTACTTGACACTGGTGGCATTTGCGCACAAAGCTGATTCAATCCCTTTCCATGGTAAGCCAATAATACCCTGCCCGTATAATTTTCTTTGCCAGAACATATCCGCTCATGTGCGGCCTGCACACGCCAGCATGCACCTCATTCATGATGACTGTCGCCTGCCGAGAATCTACGCATCTTAACAAACCCAGATCTGGCGTTCTCTTGTATAATACCCTTCTACTGAGGAAGAACCCACTTGACAAATGATGGATTGTTCTCTTCTAGTCACTCATGGCTTGAGTCGGGTACACACCTTTCCTGATATATTCCTCGATGTCATGAAACCAAGGCTCGCCGTCGAGCTCTTCTTCAATCATGTTGCAATAAACATGTTGATCATGGACCCGGATGTGTATTGGGTCAACATAACCCTTGTCTGGGTGATGTAACATTGACGCCAAAGTAGCCAGGGCATCGGCAACCTCATTGTGAATTCTGGGAATGTGCCTGAACTCTACTGACCGGAATCGTTGACACAAATTATGCAAGCTTTGCCGGTAAGGTATGAATTTTAAATCTTGTCTCCCATTCGCCTTGGATCTGGTGTACTTAAAGGTCCGAGTCCCCCAAGACCAAGACTTCCTGGACACCCATGTCCGCTGCTAATCTCAAACCCAAAATGCATGCCTCATACTCATCCATGTTGTTAGTGCAATAGAAACAGAGTTGATCTGTGATCAGGTAATGATGCCCTTATTCATAAATGAGTATTGCTCCTATCCGGACGCCTTTCATATTGGCAGGACCCATTGAAGAACAATTTCCATCCCAACTTCTCATCCCGTTCCATTTCATTGACGTGCATCACTTTCTCGTCCAGAAAATATGTGTTCAAGGGTTCATATTTTTCATCTATGGGATTCTCTGCTAAATGGTGTGCCAATTCCTGTGCCTTCATAGCAGTCCTAGTTATGTAGATGATGTCGAATTCAGTGAGCAAGATTTTCCACTTTGCGAGCCTCCCTGTGGGCATGGGCTTCTGGAAAATGTATTTTAGTGGGTACAGTCGTGAGATGGGGTAAGTAGTGTATGATGACAAATAATGCTTCAACTTCTGGGCTACCCATGTCAAGGTGCAGCATGTCCTTTCAAGATGAGTGTACTTAACCTCATAGGTCGTAAAATTCTTGATGAGATAGTATATGGCTTGCTTTTTTCTCCCAGTAACATCGTGCTGACCCAACACGCACCAAATAAATTGTCCAGGACTGTCAAATATAAAATCAGGGGCCTTCATGGTTCTTGCAAGACCGGTACTGGTGGGTTGGATAAATATATCTTTTATCTTATCAAAAGCTTCCTAGCACTCTCCTGTCCATTTCACCGCAACATCCTTCTTCAAAAGCTTAAAGATGGTCTTACAGATGGTTGTGAGCTGGGCAATGAATCGACTAATGTAATTTAGCCTTCCCAGTAAACTCATTACTTCTGTTTTGTTTCAGGGTGGCGGCAACTCCTGTATAGCTTTTATTTTTGATGGGTCTATCTTGATGCCACGGTGGCTGACTATGAACCCTAACAACTATCCCGAGGGGAACCCAAACGCACATTTTGCCGAGTTGAGTTTGAGGTCATACCTGTGGATCCTCTGGAAGAATTTCCTCAGGTCTTTGGCATGATCATACTGCTTCTTAGACTTGACTATTACATCATCCACATAGACCTCAATTTCCTTATGTATCATATCATGGAATATGGATGTCATAGCCCTCATATATGTGAATCTGACATTTTTTATTCCAAAAGGCATGACTCTATGACAGTACGTCCCCCACGGTGTGATGAATGCCATTTTATCCACATCTTCCTTGTCCATTAAAATATGGTGGTACCCGGTGTAAGAATCTACAAATGACGCGATGTCATGCTTTTTGCAATTGTCAATCAATATGTGGATGTTCGGCAAGGGAAAGTTGTCCTTTGGACTTACTTTGTTGAGGTCACGATAATCGACGCACACCCTAGTTTTTCCGTCCTTTTTCGGCACAGGCATAACATTAGCTAACCGGGTGGGATATCGTGTGACGCGAATGACTTTTTCCTCAAACTGCTTGGTTACCTCTTCTTTAATTTTTACGCTCACATTAGTTTTTGAATTTCCTCATCTTTTGCTTAACAGGCGGGCAAGCCGGGTCAGTAGGTAATTTGTGGACCACCAAATCTGTGCTCAATCTGGGCATGTCATCGTAGGACCATGCAAAGACATCTTTGTACTCTAGCAATACTTCGATTATCTCTTCCCTAAGTTGTGGCTCCAGATGGACACTTATTTTTGTTTCTCTGATATTATCCAGGCTTCCTAGATTGATTGCCTCTGTATCATTTAGGTTTGGTTTGGGTTTCTCTTCAAATTGGGTCATCTCTTTACTAATCTCATCCCATGCCCCTTCCTTATCGTACCCTGGTTCATCCTCGTGTTCTATTTCCTGAATTATTATTTCTGGACTAGGTTTGCTGCAAAGATTGCGCCGAGGAGTCCTTATGCATGTCAGATCACAGGAACCAGCATAAAAATAACTGAAAAGAGAAATGGAATAAAAGTAAAGAGAAAATGGAAACTATCAGCATTGATGAAAGGGAAATTGAATTTCATTAGAATTAAAGATAATAGAGTTTGCACATCTAAATGGACAGAAATAAAAACTGAATGACGCTAGTACAAACTAGACTAAAAGGAAAATCAAAGACGACTACCATGACTCCCTCCGAGTGGGAAGACGAGTGGCTTCCCAGTTATTGATTTTGTGCGTGCTCCCACAAACTGCACATCTACCCTGCTCGATCCTTCTCCCACATCGACCATATTCACCTTATTGAACAACCTTTCTAACCCCTTATTAAGATCTCCGTCCACGTCGATAAGCGGGCCAAAAATCTTGGGTATGGGGCCATTACTAGGTTTGACAAATGATTTGGACAAACTTGGGATAGGCTTCAGGAGAACCCAGGCTTTCTGTCTCAGCTTCCTGGCTTGCTTTATGTCTGCGGCTGTGGGTTTGAACTCAAACCAAAAATGTCTAGATTCTTCGGAAGGGACACTGGTTGCGCAATGCCTTGTAGAGAAGCTCACAACCCTTTGCCAGGTATAAAGCCATTTCTCAACATTTCTGAAGTTACCATGATGAATGCGGTTGTTATCCTTGGGGATACAACAATCTCACATTCTGGGATCTTCTGAACTGACACCGTATCAAACAACTGGTAAACCCATGGCCCTGCGTTGTTCTCAGATTCAATGAAAGGCACGATCGTGTCACTTGGGGTACACCGATTGTCTTCTCCATGCATGACAATCTCTTGCCTGTCCCATTCAGATTGGCTGCATGAATCCCGGGTCTGCCCAATAACAGATTATAGGAAACTGATACATCCAGCACTTAGAATCCATAATGAACTCAACGGGCCCTATAATTACTTCCAGCACTATATCCCCTACGGTGTCTTTACCTCCGCCGTCGAAACCTCGAACAAAGATGTTTTTCTTGCGGACACCTTTCATTTTCTATCTTCAGCTTGGTCAATGTGGATAGTGGACAAATGTTTGCACTGGACCCGTTGTCGACCAAAACTCGGGTGACCACGACATTTTCACACTTCACAGAGAATTGTGCTTCGTACCATCCATAGGCAATTCATCATCAGAGAATGTGACCCGATTTACCTAGAATATCTTGTTTGCAATCTTTTACAAGTGGTTCACCATTATCTTACTTGGGACATGAGCTTCATTCAAAATCTTCATCAACTCCCGGCGGTTCTCATCTGAGTGGATTAGTAAGGATAACAAAGAGATCTGGGTTGGTGTTTTCCTCAATTGTTCTATGATGGAGTAATCCTGCATTTTCATATTCTTCAAGAATTCTTCTGCCTCTTCTTCTGATACAGCTTTCTTCACTGGTTTCGGGTTATCTTTAGAGATTCTACCCTTTCTCAACTCTTCTGGGGCAAAGTACCCTTCCTGATCGAGTTAAGCCTCGTGCCTCACATACTTCCTCTCTAACTTTTTCCCCTTTGTACATCACTATTGCTTGTTCATATCTCCAAGGAACAACTCTGTTGTTGATGATTGGTGGCTGGATTACTGGCTTCACAATAACTGGCTCCGTGCGGACCCCTTCCACAACCGCACATGCTGAGCTCCCCTAAACTACGACAGTCTTATTGCCTTCTTTTGGCCCGGTTACCAGCTTCTCACTACTCGCGATCTTGGTTGGCTCACTAGCTTTAATCATCATTACCGTTTGTGAAGGTCTTCTGAACTTTCCCCTTCTCTCCTCAATTTCAATCATGTTGGTTTCCTGGTGGGTTGGCAGTGGGTTCTGGTTAATATTGGGCACCTCTGGAATCTGCACTTTGATTATGTGGGAGTCAATCAGTTCTTGGATGGCGTTCTTTAAATGAATACATTTTTTGGTGTCATGCCCTGGTGCACCAGAACATTATTCACAGCTGACTGAATAGTCTAAATTCTTTGGGGGAGGATTTGGCAGCTTCGCCTCAATTGGTCTCAACATATCCAGTTGTCACAGCCTGTGGAACAAGCTAGTGTAAGATTCTCCCAACGAAGTGAAAGTTTTCTTTTTCTTTACCTTCTCATTCCTTAGGTCCAGATTGCCTCGAAAGGCGGGCCTCGAGGGTTGCTGGTAAGATCTTGGAGGCGGGTAATGATTTTGTGGAGGAGGGGGTGGCGCACGCCATTGTGCATGAGCTGGAGGTTGGGTGTATGCTAGTATGTGATGGATAGCGAAGCGAGGTTCTGGTGGTGGATAGTAATGTTGCGGTGGGCCATATGGAGTATGTGGGTATGTCTGGTGGTGAAGACGGGGCTGGCCGTAATGAGATGGTGCCCGAGGTCCGAACCAAGTTCCCGACTCCACTGTCGCTACTTCTTCCTTCTTCTTTTTCCCGAAAGCTCCTCCAGCTCCACCCTGGATGGCTTGAGTAGTTGCCTTGATTGTAGAGTAGCTCATGATTTTATTGGATTTGAGGCCTTCCTCAATCATACTTCCCATCTTGACCACTTCGTTGAAAGACTTTCCTACCACTGATACCAAATGCCCAAAGTAGGTAGGTTCCAAAGCTTGCAGAAAATAGTCAACCATCTCAATCTCCTTCATGGGAGGATCAACTCTGGCTGCTTGTTCCCTCCACCGGAAACAGTATTCCTTGAAGCTCTCGTTGTGTTTTTTCTCCAACTTTTTCAGAGATAGACGATCCGGGACAATCTCGATATTATATTGAATGTGGTAGGAATATGCTTGTGCCAGGTCATCCCAAGTATACCACTGATTGGGATCCTGCAGAGTATACCACTCTAATGCCGATACACTCAAACTTAGGCTAAAGTCCACGATTAGCAATTCGTCTTTTCCTCCTGCTCCCCTCATTTTACTGCAAAACTCTTTCAAATGTGCGATGGGATCGCCGTGAACATCATATAAGTCAAATTTAGGCATTTTGAAACCTGGAGGCAACTGTACGTCCGGGAATAAGCAAAGATCTTTGAAGGCCACACTCACCTGGCCGCCTAATCCCCGCATGTCCCTGAATGATTGTTCCAGACTCCGGACCTTTCTGAGCATTTCTTCCTGTTCGAAATCTTTGATCGGCTTTTCACCTCTCATTGGGATTTTAGGACGAGGAGCATAAGAGTAAGGCCCTTGGGCTTTGTAGGCAGGTATTAGGGGGATAGTATTAAGGGTCATAGGCTTGAAGCAGTGGTTCACTGGACGACCTATGCAACGTCACGAGGCAGAGGTGCCACAAAGATAGGAGTGATAGGCGGGGGAGGGTGAAAAGTGACTTTGGGTGGTGGAGCCGGTGGCTGAGAGGTAGCACCCTGATGTTGTGGGTATATAGGAAAACTCGGAGGTGGATCAGTGGCGGACTGGTCAGGCGCTTGGGCCAGTGGCAGGATAAAGGTTGGGTTGGCAGAATAGGTGGGGGGCGGCTGTCCTCTTGCCCATGGCTGGTACATCTCGGCCATTTGGTGTTTAAGCTTAGACATTTCCTCCTTCATAGAATTAACGTCCAATTCCTCTACCTCCTTCGAGGGGTCAATAATACTGACATCAACTCTTGGTTGGCCATGACTTGTTTGCTTTTTGACCGCGTGTTGTAGGAGTGAGTTGCTAGGATGCCATGAGTACAAGTCACCTGTCTAATATGGGAACTAAAATCACAGCACCAAAGACTCGTTAGTGGTTAGGTTCTTGACACATAAGTGGTCACACTTGGGTATACATGCACATAAATGGCAATTGGTTCCTACATGCGTTGGTTGCTTGCGTCATCCCAACTTTTATTTGCAAAACCTTATTTGTATTAGCCCTATTCTCTTCCTTTTACCATATTTATTCAGTTTCCAATTTTTTTCATTTATGGTCGAATCCTATATAGATTGCCTATGTATCATGACCTCGCATGAATCAGACAAAGCGTAGTTCTTGCAAACAGAAGCGGAACATAACATATTTGGGAAATTTTTTATAACAAACTGTAATTACAAAGACTTGAAAGGTGACAAATTAAAAAAATGCTGACAAACGAATTACAGACTCGAACAACAACCAATTATGCATAAAGAAAATACAGACTCAGTTAAACTAGCAGACCTTAAAAACTAATAAATTGATAGAGCAATCTTTTAGGAGTACATTAATGCCTCAAGTGCTCCTGGGCTTCGCGGGGCATCGTTCGGCCTTGCCGCTGGCTTGCTTGCTAAACTCCCTTGGAGGTAGTGGAGATCTTCCATCACTTGTCGGACAAAAGTCATGGCGGTGGCAAAGAACATGGATTTTGTCATATCCTCGCAATGGCCGTACCTTGTGGTGATGTAGTCTGCGATTGCCTTTACTCTTTGCCTGATAACACCCTTTTCTTGCAATAGGAACCCAATTTGTTCAGCCCTTGCCTCTAGAGTTTGCTCAACTACCTGGTTCAGTTCCTGGAATCGCCTCAAATCTATCTCCAACCTTGCTATTGTTGCATAACAATGTTCTCTTTCGGCTTTGAGGTCCCCAACTTGCTTGATAACTCTCCGCTTTATCCCAGCAATCTCATCGTCATGCTTTTTCCTTCAGTTGATCAATGATGCGGGCCCGTTCCTTCGCATTTTTAGCTAATTGTTTTCAGACCCTAGACAGCTCACCTTCGGCCTTATTCAGGTCGAACCCATATTCGGTTACCTTTTGCCTCAAATTGTCTATTAGCTTTTCATCTTTTGCACTCCTGGTGGGACTTTCTGCGGCTACTTTCATCTTTTGGATTTGGGTTGGTAGCGCCTTATTTTCTTTAGTTAATCTTTTCTTTTCTACCTCGTCTGCTGCGGCTTGCAGAACATTTTCGAATTGCAATTCTCGGACTTGCCTTTCCAATCTTCATATGATGGCCTTGTACTCATTTTCCTTGGCTAGCCAGTCCCATTGTTCCTGTGACGTTTCAATGAACTCCTGGAGGTGAGGCGTTTTGGGCGGTCTCCCAAACTCAATTTCTCCCTGTACCAGGCGAGGTATCCCGATGACACTTCGCCTTTTGCCCGATCCTTTATGCAAGTGTCGGCGGTTAGGTATTGTCATTCATTCCAGATCTTGCGAACCATTGCTTTGGGGAATTGACCATCAGGCCCAACCTCAACTACTCGGACGCTGAGATCTTCATCTTTCGACACTATCTGGCATCTTTCGAGTTGTCTCAAGACCCGATGAGGGGCATAAGGCTAGATGCTCCTAAGACCCATCAAGAGATAATGTGGTTATGTTGCCGGCATGTACACGATCTCATCAACAGACAACCATCCCATTGTCCATTCTATTTGACTGGCAGTGAGGGACTGGAGGTAAGAAGTCCATTTTGCTGCACCTTCGAGTAAGCTGAGCTTTTCAATTATCGTGTGAAACTAATCTATGAAAGTTTTCTCGGTGGACCCATAACTCATGAATCGAGAGTGGTGGCATAGATGCTTCGTCATCCACATTTGCAATAATAGATTACACCCTTCAAAGAAATCGTATCCGGCCTTGCAAGCCGTGAGATCGTTAAAGACCTCGACTACTATCATGGGCGCGAGTGTGCACTGGGCCTGCGTGCGTAGGGTGCTGGAAACCCCTGCTATCTTTATGTCAATGTTCCCGTCCTTTCTTGGAAATATCAGAAGCCCTAGAAAGCCACCATAAAAGTGAAGTGTTAGTGTTCTTCCCATTTTACACGGCTTCCCTTACTGCAGACTTTGTTCTCTGGATTGTTGAATCCCCCTATGTTACCATATCTGTAATACATGAATGAAAAAGTGCTTAATCTTGCCGCCAAGTTCGCATCATGTATAACTCTGCTTATCTTTAAGGCATCTAAGAATTTATGCACCGTTATCACTCTTGGAGCAACCAGATACCTGTGTCTCAAAGGAAGCTCCCTATTTCCAATATATCCCGCTATTTCTTCCAACGTTGGAGTGAGTTCAAAGTCTGAGAAGTGAAACACATTGTGTGCCGGGTCCCAGCATGTAACTATTGCTCTTATGATGTCTCCTCGGGGAACAATCTCTTATAACCCTAGGAGTCCCCCCAAATACTTCTTTATCTCATCTTGTCCTTCCCTGCCCAAATCATTCAACCATAACCACAACTCCAAAGGGATTCGGCTCACAAATGAAAAAGGTCTGGTTTGGATTGTGCTCATCCTGCACATTTATTAAGGTGAATTAATGACGTGTAAATTTATTCCTATTTTACTCTTAAAAATAGGAAAATCAAAAAGAATTTTCTCTTGAAATTTATTTTCTAAAACCATAAGTCCAGTTTTGCGAACACGACCTTTTAGCACTTCCGGAGGAAGCTTTTAAGGATGTGTCCGCTAACCGGCCAAAAATATAATAAAGACTCAAATGTGGCCGTTTGTGCGAAATTAGCCCTCCGGTGTCCCCTTTTGGAGCATTTGGCTATTTTGACAATAACAGCGCCACCCGATTTACTCAGGATGGCAAGTGAAAATTTGTTAACTCGGGAGAAGGTGTTAGGCATTCCCGAGTTTCGTGGTTCTAGCACGGTCAGTGAATTGTTATATTAGGCTCAATTATCTGATTTTAATACATTTATTTACCTATGTGTAAATTTTAACTATTAACCGCTTTTATTTAATTTTAAGAAGATTGTAGCATTGTTAAAATGCGTCTTGAACTATGTCACATAAGTGCACCCGTAATTCGCAACATATTTTACCTAACATTGAGATTTGAATTTGGGTCACATAAATGTGCACCCGTATTTAGGAAAGTACATTATTTAACTAGCACGATTAAGGTAATTGCGTGCTTTTTTAAATTTGCAAGGGCCACAAAAATTCGCTAACAGGTACACTTCGAATTCTATTTGTAAAAGAAATTTCAACTATATTTAAAGGGCCTTAAATTATTTATGATATCAAATGTATCTCACCCCTAGTATTTAATAAGGAAAAGCATCAAGGATTTTAATTAATTTGAGTGAAATACTTTTCCCTACGAAAGGACTTGAAAGCAACGACTTAGAGCCCCGCGAGCCCCAAGAAAATTGTTTCACACAAGTAATTAAGCAGACTCATTCGCGAGTCGTTCAGCCTTGGGCTCAAATGAGCCTTGTTCATAGTGAGGAAGAGAGTTTAAATAGGATTGCCCTTCATTTGGGCCTAGTTTAGACCCTATTTCATACTCCCAATTTCGTTGATCTAGAATACTACTAATTGAACTAATGTGCCATGAAAACGCAACAGTCATATTTAGGAAATCCATTTACCCAAAGGGTGACCCCAAGTAACAATCATTGTAAAAAAAAATACATTGAGATAAACATTGTTTGTTAGCTAATTAACAAGCTAAACCATAGATCTATTTCATAAAATCAAGATCCTATTGTGATGCTGCCAAGGTCAATGGAAAACATGAATGTTAACAAAACAGTGGGATAACACCTGATGCCAGACTCAGACTCTAACAAAGAGACTAAACTAGACATGAAATTAATTCAAACTAGATAATATGAAGGAACAGATATAAAGCTCTGCTGTAGGAAAGCATATATGCACCAGATCAGACTTAGAGCCACGGTATTGAACCCTCAACCTAACTTACACATGAAATCCCTACTGTAACATATTTTAAACTTATCGAAAACACATTCAAAGAGTCCAAAACATCCTGAATTGCCTGTAGTCAAGCAGTTCAAATCCATCTTTAAAAAAACAAATATTAGCAATACTATACGACTACACTTGAGGTGGTCTCATCAAAATTACCACCCATCATTCATGGTAGTAAATCTTTTTACATATTCAGGGTGGGAGAAGAGGAGCCACAAATAAGCAAAAGAACTAAACTATGAACACAACCGAATGTTAAGCTAAAAATATGAACACAACTGAATGTTAAGCTAAAAAACAAGTTCCATTTATATTCAACTCCAACTTTGAGCATCATTTATACAAGTTTAAAAACCAATACCTGGAATGCAAAATGAAAGTGGGGTAATAGGACCAGCAGCAAGAAACAAGGTTAGCAGTAGAGACAAACAAGAATAACCAGATTCAAGCTAAGAGATATGATGTCACACTCAACAGAACTCGATCGAACTTCCCAAACCAACTTTCAATACCCAAATCAATCCATATTAAACCCAGATTAACCAGGAAATATTTCAGAGCTTGAGAATTCCAGGAATTGAAAGAAATCAATGGAACAGTAAACTTGCCATCCTTTTTTAGGCATTTGAGTATTTCTGAGTTTTTTTTATCACTAAAATCTATGCCTTCTAAAGCAAGAAAGAATGACTTTATAGGCAAGTAACATAGGGCACCCTCCAGATTTGTTATTTCAATTGTAGTCGCTTTAATTTTCAGCTTTTTTTGCTTACAAATCCTTAGTATCTGATTTGCTACCGAAGTTATACCATCGAAAGTCCTGAAATTCAAATTAGAACCCCTATCTAGAAATTTCCTATTATTGTTACTATTAGATTTCTTAGGCGATTTACCTATACTACCCCTTAGCCATCCCAGAATTACCCGTATTATTTTGGGCTTTCACAACCAGACTACTTCAGGATTCAAATAATTGGCCCAAATATTTTAAAACCATATGAAACCCTTGAATTGAACAAACCCTTTTAAACCAGAATTAACCCCTTGAATAAAAACCCGCGAATAAAAATCCCTGAATAAACCCTAGTCAAAAGAAAACTGGCAACTAAACATTATCATGCAATTGAAGATAACAAACATTGAAACAATAACTAACCTTGCACACAATTAAAAAATGGAAACTAGACTAGATAATGAGATTAAAAAAAAATCGAAGACCTAATTTCATGACTGTTTATGCAAATTTCCACCACGAAAATCTGGTTATATTCAGACAAACAAACTATTAAGCAAACAAGAGAAATAATAAATAAGAAATAGAAGAAAAAAGAAAGACAAACCAAGCACATTATTTTATATATTATTAGTTTTTTTTTTCTGAAAAAAATCAGAAGTTAAAGAAAAATGAAGTGGGACTCAAGACTTACAGGGAATGGGGATGAATTTGGAAAGAAGAGGGTACAATGGTGGCTTTGTATCATTTTGAGGCTATTTGGAGCGACTTAGTTCTGGCTTGGCTTCTTGAATTTGAAATTCGAGACGAGGCAGTGATATTCGAAGGATTATGTATGGAGATTTGGAATTGGGGAGGGACGATGGTCCTTTGTTAATTTGGGGTGGATTGGTGGTCGCGCCGCCGTGTCTGGCAGAGGAGTCAGATCTTCTGCCCAATATTCGAGGGGTTTGGCTTGGTTTTGAGGGCAGATGTTTGGAGATTTGGAAAGGGGAGGGGGGGGGAGCGAGGTGTTATTTTGGTATCGATTGGAGCTCTGCCGCCGCCACGGGCGATTTTTGGCCGGCGACGAACGGCGGTGGGAGGCGGAGACGGGGTGTCTCTAGGGTTTTCTAGGGTGTGACGGTGAGAGACGAGGTTTTGGGGGGTGGCGGGTGTTTGAGCATATATATATATATATATATATATATATATATATATATAATATCAAAGTATCTCTAGTTCTCAGTCGTTGGATCAAAGATCCTAGATGGCCGAGATTAACTTGTGCCAAATGACGTCATTTTGATATATTAGGGGGTTGGACCGGGTCTGGGATGGGTATTGGACCAGATTTGAGGGGTTTTGGGCTGGCCCAAATGTTTTCATTCTCTTCTTTTTTTTTCATTTTTTCAAATTTTATTTTCTTTCTCTTTTTTTTTTGCCAATTTAACTAAAATCTAAATTAAATTATAAATCCCAAATTAACCTATAATACTGCTAATTAATCCTACATAATCATTATCACAAATAATTAAAATAAAATTAAAAGAAAAATCACCTAAAAATCAAAATTAAAATTAAAAGTGCCAATTAAGCTATTTTTGATTTTTCCTTTTTATAAAATAACTAATTGTCAATTAATTCTTGAAAAATATCAAATCAACTTCTAAATGCATATTCAACACACAAATTTTTATTGTATCTTCAGAAATTAAAATGCACAACCAAAAATGCCAAAAATTAGCGAAAAATGCTACAAAAATCCACGAAATTGCAAATAAATAAAAGAAATTATTTTGTTTGAATTTATGGGAGTAATTCATATAGGGTAAAAATCACATGCTCACACATGCTCCTCTTTCCTTGGAAACACGAAGAGTTTTCGTACAAAGATAAGTGAGCGGACACAAGCGATTTTTGCATGTTTGAATACTCCGTGAGAACCATTTTGAAAAGCTTGACTGCACCCTGCTTCAGAGATTGCCTACATATCCTTGGCTAAAAAGGAATCAGGTGAGTATAGTTCAGAAGTGTTTGGTAGCTTCGACTACCGAAGCTGTGATCTCACTGTTGCTGCTGCTACTGCTTGCTAGATCCTCTTATTACACCAAGTCGCAAATGAAAAGAAGCTAGACTAAGCTATGACCTATGAATTAAAAAAGAACCTCTATTTCTTCAAACTTGCTCTCGATCCTTGTTGCTTTGTTGACTTGTTGCTATGTTTCTCCTTCTCCATGTTGATGCCTGATGGTTGAACTTGAGCTATATTCCCTTGTTCTCTAGGTAAGCGCGTGTTTACTAAAACTTGAATTGTATTCCCTTGTTCTCCAGCTGTGTGCCTGATTACCAACACTTAAATAAAATTGAACTTCCGGAGGAAGGTTTTAATCCTGTGCCTGCTACCGGCCAAAATTTGGAAAATAATCCAAAGCGGCTGCTCTTGCAAAAACAGCCTTCCAGCGCCCTTTTGGAGACATTCGGCTAATTATGACAAAACTGCTTTATTGATTAATCACAAACAAAAATTTGGTTCTTTTTGGCTTTTTTTATTGCAAAAAAATGAAGCTGGGCCCGATGGGGGTTTCCTACGTATCTCACACCCTGTGAGAATCAAACTGGCGTAGTTTGGGCAATTTTGACAGAATTAAAAACCAACTTCTATTTTTGTAAATAAAATCCCTTTATTTATTTAATTATTTTATTATATTTTTGAAAACAAACTCTTTTGTTTTGTTTTTGTATATTCAAAAATTCGTCAATATTTCAGTATCGGTATTTGAAACAGGTAAATTCCTTCCTTATCCCTCACACTGCTATTATTTTGTCAAATTCCCCTCTCCTTTTTTCTTTTATTTTTCTTCTTTCTTCTTTTCTTTTTTTCCAAAATCCGATCAGCATGAAAATCCGGAATAAATGCACAAGTAGCATGCAAGATGTATCAAGATGGTCTGTTATTTTCGGTGCACCTATCCTAGACGGACCCAAGCCCTGTGTTGAGTCCCCGAAGTCAAATGCAGGATGCAAATAAGCGTTTCTACTAGGGCTCCGGCATGAGGTTAAGTTATTCTAGGTTCAAAACCTGGGTATAGGGTCTAGACTGTGTACCCCAACGGACAACTCGAGTCGAGGAGGGGGCTACGTACCGAGAACCAAAATGCCATCCGGCTTTGTAACTTGTCCGAGCCTCTTTCTTATTTTAAGGTATGAAACTAACAGAATAGGGAGTCTCAACCAGAGAGCACATCCCCGAAGAGGAGAAGAGAAGGGTTTCGCGACAGTTTCATATACAGTTCAAATAATATTGAAGAGGTAAAAACAACATTTAGCATATTGGGTACAATTATATAATAAAATCAGATAATAAATAAAGCCAAATATCATAATTATTCTAAGCTCGAATTTTTAACCCTGAACCAAAGATTCTGGGCTTGTTCCCCAGTAGAGTCGCCAGAGCTGTCACACCTCATTTTTACCACTACATCTCGCGAAGGGCTGAGTACGTTTCAATTCCTTGTTAATCCAAATTCATAGACTTAGCCCTCTTTCTCAAGAAGAACCAAAGTCAACTAGGCATAAACTAGTGTTTGCAACCACTAATTCCATATTAAAGCCCTAAATTAGTTCAAATATCAAACACCCATAGACAATCAAGTATTAAAACATACGACCCATCAATTACCTACACTAGGGTTGAGTCACAACCCTAGCTAATGGGTTTAGCTACTCATAATTGTACAAGAAAACAAAGAAACAGATAAAGAAAAACCCATAATAATTAATTACTAGATAAAACTTGAAGATTTGATGATGAAACTAAGCTAAAAGTACTCAAAATAGAGAAGTACTTTTCACGAGAGCAACTATTTGTAAAAATAAAATTTATGACCTAAAAACGAAAAAAATTATTTATACTAGGCATAAAATTATGAACAAAAATACCCCTGCGGGTTAGTACGGACCGCAAAAAATAGAGTGCGGCCGCAATAAGGCTCTAGAATAAAATAATCTGCTCTCTGAACTTGGGCTTCGCAAACCGCACAAAGTCGACTGTAGCCGCGGTGGCTTCTATTGCTGTCACGCCCCAACCTCGGGAGGCGTGACCGACGCTCAATCGAGTGAACCTAACCGAACAAGACTTAACATACACTTTCTACCCTACTTAATACGATTAAGGAAACCATGCTACCATTTATTTGGACAATAGGAAAAATAGTACATTCAACATTGTTGGTTCATTTTATAACACAACCTTAAACCGTAGTAAAGTTTCAAGGATTCCATACGATTACACATTAGAGAAGCAAGAGTTATAATTACAACATAATTCGTAGACCCATCGAACACTCGCACATAACCCATGCATACATCTACAGAGCCTACAAGGATACAAAAGATAAGTGTGATAATATCTGGAGCAAGGCTCCGGGTATACCTCAAAAGTGAACGTCCACAACAAAAGATGTGCAATATAATCCCTTGAAAGAGAAAGGGGCTCACCAAGACTTTGAGAAGAAAGTACTCCGCTACGCGCGGTTGGTAATATCCGCAATGGAGACACGTACATTCATTAAAAAAAATGTAGCGCCCCCAGCAAAAAGGACGTTAGTACCATGGAATAGTACTAATATGTATAACTAAACACCATCTAGTTAGAAAGAACTTTCATACAAAAATAAGGGAATCACAAGTATAACTCAAAAGCTTTAAATGATCACAACATTATCAAGGTAAAAGAATCATAAAATTTTCACATCATGTTTCCATAGCATTTAGTTTGGGACATTTCAGAATGATCAACATTGTTCATATTACATCCGCTATCATAAGCGGAATCCGATTACCACCCGATCAGCTAGGTTGCCCCATTTGAGACATATACTTCAATCACCATTTCTTTTCCCTTTTTTCTAAATTCAATATCAACACATTATCACCATGTGTGCTGCATGGTGTCTAATCACGACCCGATCAGCTAGGCCGCCTTACCTAGGCATTGTTCCTTTCTCATTAATCATCTTATTTGAATCTTTATTTCACATCTATCACATCAAATCATTGGAAATTAGGGCTACAATTATCACATCATTTCCACTTTCAATGTTAGGCTTGTAATTTAGGATAATATGTGCACACAAAAGCAAATAAAACTATAAGCATAGATGAGACTTCAAATAGATGGCACAATATATGCAACTTAAATTTCAATGTAAGGTCTAAGCATTTCAATACATGATTCAAATTCCTTGCACCTTTTCATGTTATCAAGAATAGAACATTAATCATATTGAGATACATCTTTCACTCATATAAGGCCGCAATCCCAAATTCATGTGAAATAACAATCAATACAACAATTCAACTTTAATCTCACCGTATTTACAAAAACACCGACCGAGCTCAATTTTTAAAAGACGGGGTTTTAGCCATGCATACCTCAATAGAGCTTTCTTAGACTCTACAATGTTCCAGAATTCTTAGCAACCTCAGTATATTTTGGAAATATAACAATTTGAACCAAAATTAGGAAGATGATCATAATTCTATCTTATCTGAGCATTTCGTCAAACACTATGTGTTAGTTAAATCTTTATGGTCCTTTTATAGAGGATATCATCAATCCATAACCCATACTTTAGCATTTTTAGCTCAACAACGTCCATACACCCTTTGACAACATATGCAAGCAAAATAACAACTCCAATACCCACAAACGTTCTTAATAAATACCCATCTTTAGCTAAGATTTGAAATTAAGAGTTAGAGTATAGAATCTTACTTCAAGGATGAAGACCTAGTGTGTTTTTACTTGTTAGTATTTCAAGATTTGAGCAAAAATTGAAGAAAAATTGATGAGGGTCACTTTCCCACTCTAGGGCACTCTCTCGCTCTAAAAATATCCAGTTTTAACTAAAGAAATGACCCATTGCATTCATTTGGAGAAATGAGGTCATTTTATAACAAATCCCTGATTTTTGCACAACCGCACAGTGTAGGGTGCCGAATGGGGTTCCACGGTTGTGAAAATGTGCTTAGAAAACATTTTTGAATTCTCTCTGTACCTCCCTATAGGCGCGCCGCATGGGGCGCAGCGGTAGTGTAAATTTCTGCGCTGCTTTTGGTAATTTGGTCATAACTTCTGGTAGGAGTGTCCGAATGATGAGTAGTTTGAAGTGTTGGAATCTAGACTCAATGACTTTTCATTTGATAGGTTTTCACAACATTAAACCTTATATATATAGCTATGTTCGTTCAAAGTCAAGACTAGTGCAAGTACCTTTGGAATCTTAGCCTATTATGGAATTTTCCAATTTGACTTAGACTTAGGCCTCCTATTAGACCCCAAATTACACATTATAAGACTTATACACTTATTTACGAAATCCAATTGATGTCCAGCTGTAAATAGCACATAAAATATTATAATTAGACTACATGACACCTCGAAATCCTAAATTATTTACCAAAACATGTTCTGGCCTTACATTCTCTCCCCCTTAGGATCATTCATCCTCGAATGTCGAGTAGAGTTTGTCCCGAAATGCAAAACATAACCTAACCGTCTTCTCTCACATATTTAACTCCCAAAAGTTTTAGAAACTTCGGTAGAGGCTTCCCTTGTAACTAGGCCTATCTACCTGTCAGAGAGCCCCAGAAACATATCCTAACAGCATATACACATTCCATAAACGTAACATAACTTGTAAAACACTAACCATGGCTGCATAGGCAATATATAACCAAAGCATGACAATTTTACGTAGATCAAATAAAAATATAAGAGTTCATAGGGACAAAATGCATAAAAAGCTATTACATGGCTATACAAACAAATGTGGGTACTTTTTTCTCATTTCTTCCTCGGCTTCCCAAGTGGATTCCTCAACCTGCCGGTTCCTCCCTAACACTTTTACAAAGGCAATTTCCGTATTTCTCAATTTATGAAATTTCCTGTCAAGAATGGCAACTGGAACTTCTTCATATGATAGTTCCTCATTAACCTCGATAGTTTCAACTAGCACAATAGTGGACGGATCTCCCACTACCTTCTTCAACATGGACACATGGAAGATGGGTGTACCAATGATATCTCAGGTGGTAGCTCAAGCTTGTATGACACCTGACCAATCCTTGAATAATTAGATACGGCCCAACATACCTCAGACTTAATTTCCCTTTCTTTCCAAATCGCATGATACCCTTCATGGGGGAAACTTTCAGCAATACCCAATCATCTTTTTTGAACTCCAAATTTCTACGACGAATGTACGAATACAACTTTTGGCGACTCTAAGCAGTTTTTAACCTCTCCTTAATAATTTTGACTTTCTACATGGCCTGATGCACTAGGTTTGGCCCTATCAATTTTGCTCCTCCAACCTCGAACCACCAATGCGAGACCTATGTCTCCTACCATACAATGCCTCAAATGATGCCATTTGGATACAAGCATGGGTGATGTTGTTATAAGCAAATTCTATGAGTGGCAAATGGTCATCCCAAATACCTTTGAAATCAATAGAACAAGCACACAACATGTACTCAAGCGTCTGAATAGTCCCTTTACTTGCCTGTCAGTTTGAGGATGAAAAGCTGTGCTAAGATTTACATGCGTCCCGAATATTGCTGAAATTTCTTCCAAAAGTTGGATGTGAACTGAGCCCATCGATCTAAAATGATTGAGAATAGAGTGCCATGCAATTGACTGTTTCTTTGATATATAACTAAGCATACTGTTCTGCTGTGTCAGTAGATTTAACTGGCAAAAAGTGCGCTGATTTCGTGAGTCGATCCACGATTACCCAAATTGAGTCAAAAGTGCACGGAGTGTGCGGTAACTCTACAACAAAATCCATGTTAATCATCTCCCATTTTCATATTGGAATTTCTAAGCTTTGGGCCAATCCAGCGGGCCTTTGATGTTCGGCCTTTACTTGCTGACAGTTCGGACATTTTGCAACAAGGTCTGACAAATACTTCTTCATGTTGTTCCACCAATAAATTTCATTGAGATCATGATACATTTTTGTAGAACCTGGGTGCACGGAATATCTAGAAGTGTGAGCTTCTGCCATGATCCTTCCCGAAGATCGCCAATAATACGAAACACATGGGCAGCCTTGGTGCGGTAGGGTACCATCATCCATGCCAAAGGAAAAAGGTGTGGTCTTGTGTTTATGAATCCCCTCTTTCAATTGTGCTAACAATGGGTCGTTGAATTTCTTCTCTTTCACTTCCGCCACAAGCGATAATTCAGCCCTATTTTGCACAATCACTCATCCTTCATTAGAGTCTGCAAGGTGACTCCTAAACTAGCCAACTGGGGAACCTCCTTGGCCAACAACCTCTGATATGCCTCCAAATGAGCCAAACTCCCTATAGAGTTTCAACTAAGAGCATCCGCTACAATATTAGCCTTTTCCGGGTGATAGAGAATATCAATGTCACAGTCTTTGAGTAACTCTAGCCATCTTCTTTGTCTCAGATTCAACTCCCTCTGTTTAATAATATATTGAAGGCTCTTATGGTCCATAAATACATCCACATGCTCTCCATACAAATAATGTCGCCAAATATTTACCGCAAACACCACTGCCACTAGCTCTAAGTCATGGATTGGATAGTTCTTTTCATGATTCTTGAGTTGCCCTGAAGGATAGGCTATAAACTTGCCGTGTTGCCTTAACACACACCTAAGCCCAATCCTTGAAGCATCGCAATACACCACAAATCCCTCTGTACACTCTAGTAGGGCTAATATCGATGCGGTAGTCAATCTTGAATTCAATTCTTGGAAACTCCTATCACAAGCATCAGACCATTGGAATTTAACTGCTTTTTGCGTTAATTTAGTCAACGAAGAGGCAAGGGTAGAAAATCCCTCCACAAATCTCCTGTAGTACCTAGCCAAAACTAAGAAACTACGAATCTCTATTGGAGTGGTAGGTCTAGGCCAATTCTTCAATGTTGCAGTCTTTTGAGGATCAACCATAATTCCTTCCTTGGAGACGACATGACCCAAGAACGCGACATATTCAAGCCAAAGTTCACATTTTGAAAATTTTGCGTACAATTGATGTTGCTGAAGAGTCTGCAAAATTGCTCTGAGATGGTCAGCATGGTCTTCTCGACTTCGAGAATACACAAGAATATCGTCAATAAACACTATCACAAAGGAGTCTAGAAAAGGCTTGAAGACTCTATTCATAAGATCCATGAAAGCTGCTGGGGCATTTGTTAGCCCAAATGACATCACCAGAAATTTGAAATGCCCATACCAAATCCTGAAAGCTGTTTTTGGAATATTCTGATCCCTTATTTTTGATTGATGATACCCGGACCACAAGTCTATTTTTGAGAAACACGTAGAACCTTGCAATTGATCAAACAAGTCATCTATTCTTGGTAGAGGATATTTATTTTGATTGTGACCTTGTTGAGTTGCTGGTAGTCAAAACACATCCGTATTAACCCCTATTTCTTCCTTCTAAACAACACTGGGCATGCCCCACGGTAACACACTCAGCCAGATGAAACCCTTTTCTAGCAAATCCTTCAATTGTTCCTTTAGCTCTTTCAATTCTTCCAGTGCCATTCTGTAAGGTGGAATTGATATAGGCTGCATGTCTGGCATCACATTGATCCCAAAATCAATCTCCCTATCTGGAGGAATCCTAGGGAGATCATCTAGAAAGACATCTAGAAATTCATTCACAACTAGTACAGACTCAAGGCTAGGTGCCTCGGCGTTGGTGTCCAGAGCTTGAACTAAATGATAGATTCACCCTTTCTTGATCATCTTCGCGGCCTTTAGGTAGGAAATAAACTGACCTTTTGGTACTACATTATCTCTTTTTCATTTTACAACATGCTCATTAGGAAATTCAAGCCTCAGGGTTCTAGTCCGACAATCAAGTTTGGAAAAGCATGAAATATCGTTTCTACACGTTCAGTTACCTAAAAGAACAAAATTTTTTTTTTAAAGAACAAAAATATTTGAAATATTCCGGTTCACGTTCAGTTTAAAAAAAAGCATGAATAAAGCCAATCCATTCACATTATTTCATCAAAATCGACCATCCCTAATTGAATAAGATCGACTGTGGTATCCTTATCCTGCATCATAACAACACAGCCTCTATAAACTTGAGCAGCCATACTAGACTCATTGACCGGCGTAGACACTTAAAATGGCTCATGAAGCTGATCTAGTTCTATCCCAAATTCCATAGCAACAAAAAGGGTAGCATAGGAAAAGGTGGAACCAGGGTCAATAAGTGCATACACATCATGAGATTGGATAGTTAGAATACCTGTAACAACATCCAGAGAAGCCTATGCGGTCTGGTGACCACTCATAGCATAGAATCGGCTGGGTCCACCTGAACTCTACGCACTACCACTAGCTGCACCACGCCCTGCGGGTGCTGGGGTACCTCGAGCTAGAGAGGGGGCTGAAGATGTAGTAGCTGCTAGAAAGGATGACTATGTTGTTCCCCAACCTGCTCCCCGGGCGGGATACACGATAACCCCCTGACCGAGCCTACTGGTAGGATCCTTGATTGCCCTGACCGGTCCTGAAATGACTCCACTACTACTGCTGCTGGGCCCTGATGGCGGTGCACTGGCTAAAACCTATGCAACAGACTAGGATGGCCATGATGCTCCTCCCTATAAAGCTAACCTTTCACCATCTAGTGACTCTCCTATGTTGCTCATAGACTGGGACTTGCTGTTACCCTTTCTTTCCTTTCTGTTTTTCATTTTACAATTCTATGTGTTCTGAGCAGATGCTACCATCTTCCCATAATTCATGTCAAAATTCAATGCAGTTGTAGAAGCCTCATTAATAGTAAAAGGATTAAGGCCCGAACAAACTGGCGCACCCTGGCCTCCAGTGTAAGGCCCCGTAAAAACTTGTACTCAAAATCTAGCAACTTGTAGTGCCAAGTTTCGAATATGTGCTAGGAATGTGTAAAATTTTACTGAACTATCTTTTAAAACAATCAAAAATAAAAGTTTTCAATTAAAATGCTATTATGCGGTCCAGAATACGGCCGCATATCAAGTATGTGGACCACAATTCTGCCGCAGAATGAGAAAGTAGTCTGGTTAAAATGAGGTAAAAAATTGCGGTCCATTATGCAACCACATAACTGATATGCGGACCACATAGTTGTCGCATAATTTCCCAAGGATTTTGTGAAGGACAGTTCTGAGGTACATTTTGCGACCGCAAAATGGGAATGCGGACCGCATTCCTGTCGCAGACCCAAACAGTTCGCCCAATTTTTGAGAATATTTTTGCGGTCCATTCTACTGACTGCATTTCTAGTCTGTGATCGTAAAGTGCAACTGCAAATCTGACTCGGGCTCTAATTTTCCTGAATTTTAAACCCGACCCCTTCTTCAATAAAACACCCCAACCCCTCATTTTTACATATTTTCTGAACAAAATAGAGAGAGAAAGAGAGAGTTCTTGAGAGAGAAAGTTTTGCATTTGTTGATTTGATTCACCCGGTCTGGGAAATCTCAAGTAATAGCTTTCATCTCTGCTCTTGGAGGTAAAATCCCCAACCTATTTTCATAAATTTTAAAGTTTAAACAAAAAGGGGGATTCTTATGCACTGATTCTTTAAAACATGAGTTGAAATACACATTCATGTTCTTTAAAATCTAAAGTCTAGTAAAAAGGAATTGGGTAGGAGTAAAGATTTGCAAAAAGAGGGGGTTGATAACCTAAATATGTTTTGTTTGTAATTGTGAACCTTAATTCTAAGATGTATGTGTTAACTTGTGAACTAGATTGTTGGTACTAGGCTGTTAGTGAGCTGAAAGTAGAAGTAAAAAGGGAAATTCGACTCTAGGTATGCATGGCTAAATTTAACCTTTGTAAGGTCACCTTGTTGGTGTACGAGTGCTTGGCATGTGTCACTTATGCGGACTATTTGTGGATTCTTGTGATTAATATGTCTTGAATACTGTTGGTTAGGTTTCCCGATATGATGGTGTAAATAAATGGCAACAAACCAAGTATGTGTAAATGTGTTTATGTGGTATGATCTGTATAACAAATGATGGAAAGAAGTCGTAATTGATATAATTGAACAACTGTGGTAATATTATGTGTGGCTTGTCGTGGGCAATTATTGTCGTGGGCAATTATTGTCGTGACTTGAATTGTATCCGGGCTGTTGTACTTGATGGAAATAGTATTGATGTTTATAAATATATTTATGAATTGTTATAGTCATTGTGTGAATTATGATTGTCCGGTGAAATTGGGTTGCGTGCCGCAACACAAAGTAATAAGGTGTGGATTGTGGTGATAAGGGCGGCCGAGGTAATAAGGGTGGAAAAGTGATCGAAATCACTATTGAAATGCAAATATGCGAAAGTTGTGAAAATCATTGATGTGATGGAATAATGTTGAAAGGGAAAAATGAGAGATTGTGAAACTTGTTTGGCTTTAGTTGTTCCTTTCATGTGTATTTGATCGTTGATTCTATTACTGTTGTTACATGTGCATTTATTGATTTTACTTGGGGTAAAGTTTGTTCATACATACCAGTACAATTAAAGAAGTAAACCCCCTTTTGCCGGGGGCGCTACATTCGTGTTATGATTGTAGGTGGATCCATAGCAGGTACTCCAGTCCACCGACAGTAGCACTCCTCCACTTCTGTCAGCTGAACTGGTGAGCCCCTTTCTTCTCGGGGCCCTGTGTGGCTCATGCCGCCTTTTTCCGGAGTTTTATTTTGATATTTGTGTAAGGTATAGTCGGAGTCTTGTTACAGGAAAATATTGTGCCCCCTTTTGTATCCTTAGAGGCTCCGTAGACAGGAAATTTGGGTTATGAACTTGTGTAAATATGTACTTTGTATGTTGGCGGTGTAATTTAAAAACCACGCAAAGTAACCTTGTGTGTTATGTATGTCTTGTAAGAAGGTGTTTTAATTATAAATGGTTAATTTACATGATTATGGAGTAATGAAAATATGTTAACATGTGGGATAGGAAAGGAACCCAGGTCCGCATGACTGGGGCTACCCAGTCGAGCGCCGGTCATGTCCCTAAGTCTTAGGGCGTGACAAACTTGGTATCAGAGCCTAAGATTTTAAAAGAGACTTAGGATGTCTCGGAGTCGTGTGTAGCGCAACCCTTTTTATCGGTGTGTTTTCGACCATATCTATAAGTCAGTGGCTACGTGGACATTTAGGAAATTAACCCTTTCTTTGTTATTCTATATCTTGTGGTGAATTAAAAGTGAAAGTATTTATGTCTAATACGTGCTATGCTCAGAAATTTTCAGTAATGGCACCTAAGAAGAGAGCTAGACTTGGCCTTGGGGCAAATGCCACCCCAAGTATGGTTGTGGACCATGTACATGATATCTAGGGAGAGAGTGACTCCCCAGTCTTGAATCTGCCAAGCCCACCAATTCCAGATCGAAGTGCTCCAATTCCTGCTGCGGTAGAGGGTGCTACCATTCCTCACGCTGATATCATTAATTCTGATGCAGTTCCAGTTCCCAGTCCTGGAGTTTCTGATGGGGACCTTAGAAGAGCAATCCATATGTTGACCTGGTTAGTGGCTGCTCAAGCCCAGAGATCTCATGATACCCCCACGTCCTCTAGTGGATAGGGAGATTCCACCAGCTCCAGAGTTAACAAGTTTCTACGGTTAGCCCCTCCAGAGTTCAGAGGCATAGACCTAGAGGTTGATCCGCAGGATTTCCTTGATGAAATATATAAGACCCTTCGAGTGACGAAGGCTTTAGAGATAGTGGGAGTTGACTGCCGAACGAGAGTCTTGATACTCGAGTTCCCTAATGAGCCAATTATTAAGTGGAAGAGGAATAGTGTGGTGCCGAATGGTAGGTTTATTTCCTACCTTAAGACTTTGAAGTTAATGAAGAAAAGGTGTATCTATCATTTGGTCTAGGTGGCAGACACTACTTTAGAAGCGCTTGCCCCCGAGTCCATGCCTGTTGTGAATGAGTTTCTTGAAGTGTTTAAGGACGAGCTTCCAGGGATTCCGCTAGATAGAGAGATTGATTTCGGGATTGATGTATTGCCAGATATGTAGCCAATATATGTTCCACCATACAGAATGGCGCCAACAGAGTTAAGGGAGTTAAAGGAGTAGCTGAAGGAATTATTAGGAAAAGGGTTCATACGGTCGAGTGTGTTGCCGTGGGCTGCTCCGGTTCTTTTTGTCAGAAAGAAGGATGGGTCGCTCTGAATTTGTATTGATTATCAGCAACTCAACAAAGTCACCATCAAGAATAAATATCCTTTGCCTCGAATAGATGATTTGTTCGACCTATTGCAATGCAAGGTTCGTCTCTAAAATTGATCTACAGTTCGGGTATTACCAATTGAAGATCAGAGAGCAGGATATTCCCAAGTCCGCTTTCAGAACTTGCTATGGTCACTTTGAATTCTTGGTCATGTCTTTTGGGCTAACCAATGCCCCGACAACTTTCATGGATCTTATAAATCGGATCTTCAAGCCATTTCTAGACTCCTTTGTGATTGTTTTCATTGATGACATCCTTGTTTACTCGCGGTGTCGGGAGGATCATGCCTGTCCCCTCAGGGCAGTTCTACAGACTCTTCTTCAGCACCAGTTGTATGTCAAATTTTCAAAATGTGAGCTTTGGTTGGAGTTCGTTACCTTTTTGGGTCATGTTTCTTCCACTGAAGGGATTCAGGTACATCTCTAGAAGATTGCAGCAGTAAAATATTTTCCTAGACCCACGACCCCGATGGAGATCCGCAGCTTCTTGTTTAGCATGTTATTATCAAAGGTTATTGGAGGGATTCTCTACCCTCGCCTCCCTATTAACTAAGTTGACGTAGAAAGCAGTTAAGTTCCGATGGTCCGACGCTTGTGAGAAAAGTTTTCAGGAGTTGAAGTCAAGGTTGACCTCGACATCGATATTGACCTTTCCAAAAGGTACAAAAGGATTTGTAGTTCATTGCGATGCCTCCAAGGTTGGTTTGGGGTGTATGTTGATGCAACATGGGAAGGTTATATCGTATGCTTCAAGGCAGCTCAAGAATCACGAGAAGAATTATCCGACGCATGATTTGGAGCTTGCAACTGTTGTGTTTGCCTTGAAAATATGGAGGCATTCTCTTTATGGGGTCCATGTTGATGTGTTCTTGGACCCCAAAAGTCTCCAATATTTGTTCAAGAAGAAGAAGTTGAACTTAAGGCAGTGATGGTGGTTAGAATTGCTCAAGGAATATGACATGAACATTTTGTACCATCCAGGGAAGGCAAATATGGTGGCCGACGCTCTCAGCCGGAATTCCATGGGTAGTTTGGCTCATTATGCGGCGGATCAGAGGCCCTTGTCTCGGGAGGTGTATAGGGGTTTTTATTTCGACCTCAGTTGAGGGGAATGTTACGCTGCATAATGGAGCAGAATCGTCACTTGCAGCGGAAGTCAAGGAAAAGTAGTTTATCGATCCGGCATTGGCACAAATGAAGGAGGCAGTTTTGATTAACAAGACTTCTGCATTTTCACTTGGAGGCGATGGTGTATTATGATGTTAAGGTAGGCTATACATCCCATATGTGAATAATCATCGAGAAAGGGTGATGGAGGAGGTTCATAATTCCAGGTATTCTGTGCACCCAGGTTCTACGAAAATGTATCATGATCTCAAGGAAATTTATTGGTGGACGGTATGAAGACGGTGTGGCAGACTTTGTATCTAAATGTACGAATAGTCGGTAAGTGAAGGCTGAGCATCAACGACCCAGTGGGTTAACTCAGCTTATGGAAATACCAATGTGGAAATATGAGATGATCAATATGTATTTCGTAGTAAGGTTACCTTGCACTTAGCGCAAGTTTTACTCAATTTGGGTAATAGTAGATCAACTCATGAAATCATCTCACTTCTTGCCGGTTAAGTCCACGGATACTGTGGAACAATATGCCGAGTTGTATATCAAGGAAATAGTAAGGCTTTATGGCACTCCACTCTCTATTATCTCAGATCGAGGGGCCCAATTCACAACTGATTTTTAGAAGAAATTTTAGCATGGTTTGGGTACCCAAGTGAATCTCAGCACGGCTTTCCATCCACAGACTGACGGTCAAGCGGAGGGGACTATTCAAATGATTGAAGATATGTTGTGGTCTTCTGTCTTGGGTTTCATGGGTAATTGGGATGATCACTTTCCACTTATAGAATTTGCTTACAATAACAACTTTCATGCTAGTATTCAGATTGCCCCATTTGAGGCATTGTACGAAAGGATATGTAGGTCTCCGATTGGATGGTTTGAAGTGGGTGAAGGAGAATTGATAGGGCCAGAACTCGTGCACCAGGCTATAGAAAAAGTTAAAGTCATTCATGAGAGGAAGAAAACTGCTCAGAGTCGCCAAAAATCCTATATGGATGTGCGTAGAAGAGAATTGGATTTCCAAGTTGATGATTGGGTGTTCTTGAAAGTATCTCCTCTGAAGGGAGTCATGCAGTTAGTTAAGAAAGGAAAGTTGAGTCCTAGATATGTTGGGCCATATCGGGTCACTCAAAAGATAGGACAAGTGGCTTATAGGCTGGAATTGACCCCTGAAATGTCAGTAGTGCACCCGGTGTTCCATGTGTCTATGTTGAAGAAAGTGGTTGGAGATCCATCTACCATCGTGCTAGTTGAGACCATCGAGGTTAATGAAGGGTTATCGTATGAAGAAGTTTTGGTTGCTATTCTTGATAGGTAGGTCCATAAATTGAAGAATAAGGAAATAACTTCAGTTAAATTATTATGGCGAAGTCAACGAGTCGAAGAAGACACGTGGGAAGCGAAAACTGAGATGAAAGAAAAGTATCCTCATCTATTTGAAGCAGTCTAGTAGTAATCGTGCGAACTCCTATCTCTAGGAAAAATGATGTTGTGTTCAAATTGGTGTAAGGGAACCCCATTTTCCCTTAAATGCTTTACTGTTGTATCCCCCAAGTTGTGCATAAATTGTATGTGTTGTGATTATTTGAGTTCTGTGAAAACCCTTTTGGTAATTGAAAATTTTGATTACTCATGTAACAAGTGAATGATTAATGGTAGTGTAGATTGGTAAAGATTAACTGAGATGCATATAGTATGTTGAAGTGATTAAATATATGCAAGATTTGAGGTAATGAATTGTATGCCAATTGTAGGGACAATAGGAAATGTAAATTGGCGCTTGAACTAAGTTTCAGGGGCTCTCTGACAGGTAGATAAGTCTAATTACAAATGAAACTCTGACAAAATTTTCTAAAAATATGAAAGTTAGTGAAATCTGAGAGTTTGCATAAGGTTTTCAAAACCTACTGATTTCCAAAATCCTCATTCAAGGACGAATGATTTTAAGTGGGGGAGGATGTTAGGCCCAATGAAAACTTGTACCCAAAATCTAGTAACTTGTACTGCCAAGTTTCGAATATGTGTTAGGAATGTGTAAAATTTTAGTGATCTATCTTTAAAAAAAATCAAGAATCAAAATTTTCTAGAAAAATGCTATTATGCGGTCCAGAATGTGGTACAATATCAAGTATGCGGACCGCATTTGTGCCGCAGATTGAGACAATAGTCAGGTTAAATTGAGGTAAAAAATTCGGTGCATTATGCAACCGCATAACTGATATATGGGCCGAATAGTCATCACATAATTTCCTAAGGATTTTGTGAAGGACAGTTCTATGGTGCATTATGCGACCGCAGAACAATGAATGCGGACCGCATTCCTGTAGCAGACACAACTAGTTCGCCTAGTTTTTGAGAACATTTTTGCGGTCCATTCTGCGGACCCCATTTCCACTCTGCGATCGCAACGTGCGACTGCAGATCTAACTCGGGCTCTAATTTTCCTAAATTTTAAAACTGGCCCCTTCTTCAATAGAAGTCCAACCTATCTCGTTTGCGCTTCATCCTTTGATTTGAAGAGAGCTCGCACGGGATTATTCCAGTCATAAGGAAATAGGAACGTCCGTAAATCATAGAATACCATTCACTGACACCGAAATGAGTTGTTCGTCGGGAGATGAAGCATTGGTCTCTAAGACATCACGAGGCCTCCCCTCCTCCTCCAAGCGGGACAAATGGTCTGCCACTTGGTTTTCACTACCCTTCAGGTCCACATTCTCCAAATCAAACTCTTGAAGTAACAAGACCCATCGCATCAGTCTAGCTTAAAATCTTTCTTCATCATCAAGTATCAGAGTGCGTCATGATCAGTATGGACTATGACCATGGCACCCATAAGATACGGCCGAAACTTCTTTATTGCGAAAACAATTGCCAAAAGCTATTTCTCAGTCACCGTGTAGTTCACTTGAGCATCGTTCATTGTCTTGCTCGCATAGTATACCAGATGAAACATTTTGTTCACTCGTTGACCCAAAACCGTCCCAACCGTAACATCGCTCGCATCACACATGAGCTTAAAGGGAACACTCTAATTAGGTGCGGTAATGATCGGAGTGGTGGTCAACTTGTGATTGAGAAGTTCAGAGGCTTGCATAAATCTCTCATCGACACGAACTAGGCAGCTTTTTACAATAGCTTGCATAGGTGATTTACTACCTTCGAAAAGTCTTTGATAAATTGCCAGTAGAACCCCTCATGCCTAGGAAAACTTCTAACTCCCTTGAAAGAGGTACTCACACCTCCTTTTTCCTTACTACACCCCCGGAAGGGCAAAATAATCGGAGTTTTTCAAATTTAAATGACAATAAAAATGGGATTAATTATTGAAAATCAGAGTCGCCACTTGAGATAATTTACGGTGTCCTAAGTTACCGGTTTATAATCCTGAATCGAGGAAAAGAATGACTCTGTTTAATAGTCAGCGAACCAGAAATCCGGGTAAGGGATTCTGTTAACCCGTGAAAAGGTGTAAGGCACTCCCGAGTTCCGTGGTTCTAGCACGATATCTTTGATAATACTTGGCTAATAAAATTGTTTAATTACTGATTGTAGAACCTATGTGCATTTATTTCTTTCACTGCTTTTAACTTTACAAAATTATCTTGAAACGGGTTACGCGTATGTATACCCATTTGTTTGGCACGTCAAGAATCATGTCACACGAACGTGCCCACATTTAATAACGCATGATTATTATTAAGAAATTTTGGGCAGGAGTTGCATGAACGCATACTCCGGTTTGGTTTTTAGAAATGTAGTTGTGTTACGCGAACGTATACACAACCAACACTTGGTATTTTAAACAGCCATAAAGGATATTCTACAAAAGATTATTTTTATCTAACCTGCGAAATTACTAAAATCCATGCGATTCTAATAAACATACAAAATAAAATGATTAAAGGATGGTAACCTATTTTATTATCAAGAGAAGGTTAAGCGAAGTTGCGCGAACGTATACTCCGAATTAGTATTAGAATTATGGTCATGTTACGTGAACTTATACGCAACCACAATCATATTTTAAACGGCCCTAAAGGCTTGCTACGAAGATTTGTTGTATATTGTATCTATATTATGAATTTAAAACGGGCCAGACAAGAGCACATTTGGGTCGCCCATTTCAATTAATTCAACCCATGCGACGACCGAGCTCCACATGAAGCCCAACCTGGGAGTCCAGTTATGAGGGACCGATTGCGTCTGAAGTCAGCATAGTTAATTGGGCCTCCCAATTGAATACCATATGCGCCTTACTGTAATTAGAAACATACTAATATATTCAACAGATTAAAGCATAGGGCTGGAGGATTATCAATTTAATTACATAAAAAAAAATAAATAAATCAACCGTACCCCAAAACCTCAAGTAGTGGACATTTAACTTAAGATCAATGGATCTACATAAAAATACTTGAACTAACACACAAACTCATAGGCTTGCAGATTCGATTTTACCCATACAATTACACACAAGATTTATAAACTTGAAACTAATTAAAAGACTAGAGCCAGAATAAAGGAGATAAACTAAATAGAATTCGACAATTACAGTCTAGACAGTCCATTCATAGTCCAGATTATTTAAAATAAACTGTTATAAGTAAACAATCCAAATCTATAATTAAATAAGGCATCACGTTCATTCCATCTTCAATTTGTGGTATACATCGAAAGGAACTCAAGATATGTACCTAGATAGTAGAAGAAAAACAAAGTGAAGCAAGTCAGCAGTAGAAAACAACAGCCAAAGCAACACCGGCAGAACAACTCGAACCAAGGAAAGTTGATATGAAACCAGCGGAAGAAAAATTCCAGTCGAATTGAGAAGATGACAATTTCAACCTACCCTTTGAAAACCAGATTTAACCCATCACAAGCATTCAAAGAACCAAATTGTGCTTCAGCAAATTGCAAATTCAGAAATCCAAAGGCAAATCAATGGAACAATATCATTTCAATATTTTTGATTTTCAGAACTTATATGGAACCCAACAAAATAGCTACTTTTCCTGTATTTTTCTAGCCTTTTTCCTTTAAACAGTTTAGCCTTTCCCCCTTGCCTTGTAAGGCCAGAATAATGCCCCTTTATAGGCCAAACTCTGGGGCAGACTGCAAGACCACCTATATACCCTTTGCCCCCTTTCAATTCATAATTTAGCTTAGGGTGTCCTAGAGTTATGACTTGTTCCCCAAGTTTTCCCATTTAGCAATCTGAAATTTCACTAGAGACCCTCACTAGAAGCTTCTTAGTTTGTTATGAAAGATTTCCTAATCTATAAACTACCTAAATTGCCCCTCGATCAACCTCAATTACTACCTGACTCAAATTAGTCCCCACCCTTGCTAACTTAGTCACAATTGACCCTAGTTAGTCAAACCATGAGCTAGTAATGACTGACGATACCCAAAAGACCTAAGATTGAACTAATAAGCTGGTTATCATATTTTAAGTATCACAGTGAAAACTAATATTAAAACAAGAATCAAGGAACATGAAATACACTAACTGGGTCATTTGACTAACTAATGAAAATTAAAGGCTAAAAGCCTATTGAATGGATGAACAACTTAATAATGAAGCTGTATGCAATAGTGACTAAACATCAATAGCAAGCAGGGAAATGAAATCGAAATTAGCCACATAAATCAAATTACCCTAAGGCCAAAACTTAACACTATGTGGCTTCTATATACGAAAGTAAAAGACCCTCATTGAAACACTCTAATTCACCCAAGAACGAAAGAAACATTGAAGGCGGAAGAAACATGCAGAGCACAAAATTACAGAGAAACAAAAAAAAAAATAGAAAACTCACTGCTTTTGGAGTTTTGAACTTAGCTAAACTCGGATTTGATCCTCGAATAATGTTATGTACTTGTTCTTTACCGAGAACAACACATAGCATTATTCCAGACCAAAACCAAATGGTTGTGACCTTGGAAAACTGAACAGCCTTGAACGAACCCTAGATCTAAGAATTGCGTAATTCTTGATGGTTTTGAAGGAAACCAACGACATATTAAGCATAAGAGAGGAAAAGGCCTTATGGGGTATTGATATGGTGGAGTTTGGCAGCGGCAGTGCCGTGTGCGGCGGAGGCGGCTTCCACAGATTTGAAGATTCCACAAGATTTGGTGGGATTCGAGGGATGCAAATCACAGATATGGAATGAGGAGAGTGAGGGGATTTCGTGGTGTAAATTTTGAGTCATCTGGTGGCCGGCTGTCGTCGTGAGGCGATTTTCGTCGGGGGATTTAGGGTGGTGGATGGCGGTTTTAGGATTGGTCTCAGAAGAGACGAAGGGATGATGGTAAGGGGGTCTTAGGGGGGTGGGGTAGTGTTAGGACATATTTATATTATGGGGAGACAAGTTCCTGACCGATTGATCTATCGAGATCAACGGTCCTGATCGAACAATACTAAAACGACGCCGTTTTGGTGAAAGGAAAGTGGACCACGTCTTCTGATATGAGTTGGGCCATTTTGGCCGGATTTGGGGTTTGGGCTCGAGTTTGTGGCCCAATACTGGGTGTTTTTAAGTCCCAACTTTTATTCTTCTTTTATTCACTTGTTTTATTTCTTTTCTTCTTTTATTATTTTTTCTTTTGTTTTTATTTATTTATATTTTTCTGATGCCAAATTAAAAATAAAGGAGCCAAATTAACTCTGATATCATACTAATTAATCTAAAAATCAACTAAGTCTTAATTTGAAAGAAGACTAAAACAAATTAAAAGTAGAAATGCAAACGAACCATTTTTTTGTTTCTCTATTATGTAAAGTAACTTAATTACTAATCGATCCTAAAATGCAAAATTAAACCCTAATCGCAAATGCCAAGTATATTTTTTATATTTTATTAATTAAAATGCACAAAGAAAATGCAAATAATTAACGTAGAATGTCACAAGAATCCACAAAATTCCAAACAATAAAAGAAATTATTTTTGCTCGAATTTATGGGAGTAATTCATCCAGGGCAAAAATCACGTGCTCACAGTTGCCCCTCTTTGCGCAGAAATACGAAAAGTTTTCGTGCAAAGATAAGTGATAAAATACGAGTGAATTTTTCTCGTTTGAATACTCCGTGTGAAGAGTTTTTATAAAGTTTGACTGCACTCTGCTTCAGAGGCTACCTATATATCCTCGGCTTAAGAGGAATCAGGTTAGTGTAGATCAGAAGTGTTTGGTAGCTGGGACTACCGAAGCTGTGATCTTACTGCTGCTGCTGCTACTACTACTGCTATTTCTACACCCCTTTATTAAAACTTGTGAAAAATAAAGAAGCTAAACTAAGCTATGAACTATGGATTACAAAAGAACCTATCTATGTCTTCAATCTTGCTCGTTTATCTTTGTTGCCTTGTTGACTTGTGTTTCTTCCTGTGAACTCTTTGTTTGTCTTGTTGACTTCTTATTTTCTCTTCTTCTATCTTTGATGCCGAATTGCTGGACTTGAAATGTATTCTCTTTTTCTATAGGTGGGCGCCTGAATACCAAAACTTGTGACCTAAAAATTATTCCCTTGTTCTACAGGTGGTTGCCCGATTACAAAAACTTGAATCTTAAAGAATATCCCCTTGTTCTATAGGTGGGCACCTGATTACGAAAACTTGAATTTGAAAAATATTCCCTTGTTCTATAGGTGGGCGCCGGATTACCGAAACTTGAAACTTGAAAAGTATTCCCTTGTTCTACAGGTGGGTGCCTGAATACCAAACTTGCAACTTGAAAAATATTCCCTTGTTCTACAGGTGGGTGCCTAATTATCAAACTTGTAACTTGAAAATATTCCCTTTTTCTACAGGTAGGCGCCTGATTACCAAAACTTACAACTTGAAAAATATCCGCTTGTTCTACAGGTGGGTGCCTAATTACCAAAACTTGATTCTTGAATAGTACCTTGTTCTACAGGTGGACGCCTGAATACCAAAACTTGTAACTTATAATTATTCCCTTGTTCTACAGGTGGTTGCCCGATTACCAAAACTTGAATCTTAAAGAATATCCCCTTTTTCTACAGGTGGGCGCCTGATTACGAAAACTTGAATCTTAAAAAGTATTCCCTCGTTTTACAGGTGGGTGCCTGATTACCAAACTTGCAACTTGAAAAATATTCCCTTATTCTACAGGTGGGCGCCTGATTACCAAAACTTGCAACTTGGAAAATATTCCCTTGTTGTACAGGTGAGCGCCTGATTACCAAAACTTGAATCTTGAAAAGTATTCCCTTGTTCTACTTGTGGGTGCCTGATTACCAAAACTTGAATCTTGAAGAATATTCCCTTTTTCTACAGGTGGGCGCCTGATTACCAAATCTTGCAACTTGAAAAATATTCCCTTGTTTTCCTCTGGTGCCTGATTACCAAAACATGAATCTTGAAGAATATTCCCTTATTCTACAAGTGGGTGCCTGATTACCAAAACTTGAATCTTGAAGAATATTCTCTTGTTCTACAGGTGGACGCCTGATTAACTAAACTTGCAACTTGAAAAATATTCCCTTGTTCTCCAGGTGGATGCCTGATTGCCAAAACTTGCAACTTGAAAAATATTCCCTAAGACTGCTGCTTGTGTACCTGATCACACCAAAACGAAAGAAAGTTTTTCTGCCCCAGTTTTATTGCTCGGTGCATCTGTAAGCGTTAATCAAATCGTATGACAACTTTAAAATTAGGTTGTGTTCTAAAAAGGTATTATTTTCCACTATGTATTGTTATATGAGTTATATCTGCTGGGATCTACTGGGGACTGGTGAACAAAGCTACTTCCCATTATCCAGGAGGGTCCTGAAGACTTTTAATCAGATGAGAGGTGTAGCTGCTGGTGATTAGTATTTAGAGCTACATCCCATTACCCAAGCGGGTCTTGACGACTCTTGACTAGATGACCAAGTGTGTATGTTGGGGATTACTGATTAAATCTATATCCCATTATCCAGGAGGGTCCTAAGGGCTTATACAATTAAATCCCATCATCCATGCGGGTCCTAACGACTCTTCTTGGGGAAATATTTGCCATTGCCCATGTCACCGGTGCTTATTTGTGTTTTAGGCTAAGTCCCACTTTTCAGGAGTGTCCTGACAACTCTTAACTAAATTCTATTTCATCATGCAAGTCATTTTATGCCCTCTGCTATCCATGGCTAACTCTGTTTTTTTAGATAAGTCCCATTTTCAAGGAGGGTCCTGAGGGTTCCAAATTAAATGCCAATTCTAACTTCCTGTTGTTTCAACTAGTGACCATTGTTCAGGAGGGTTTTGGCGACTCTTACTGGGGAAGGTGTTGGTGCTTGCCCATGCTCGTGCCTGTTTGAGCTTTAAATTGAGTCCCACTTCAACTTCCATGCCCCTTTTAATCCTCAGTTGTTTCTGTTGGGGTTTGCTAATTAAAGTTTTGTCCCAATATACCCTTGCTGGGGAGAATATCTATGTCGGACTTTGTTCCTTTTTGAGCTTTAACTGGGTCCCATTTTTAGATGGGCCCTGAGGTTTTGATCATACTTGCCATGTTCTTGCCCTTCCCAGTGGGCGGCCTCTCTTAGGATCTTCTAGAATCTTTCTCCCCTGTGTCAATCAAAGAAAACATGTCTGTTTGAAAAGGAATGTTTAGCTTGCGGCATTCTTGTTGGAAGCGGCCCCCCACTGTCTTGTTCCGTTGTGTTCAATTTCCATGTTTATGATGAGTTGCCTTAGTTTGTTGGCTGACCCCCGAACCTTTATGGCTTTACTTAGCTCCTCCGTTGTTGTGTTACACTCCTAGCACTTTTTCCAGAATTCTGACATCTTTCTTGATATTACCAAGTCAATGTACTATGCTCGGCTTACCCTGACCCTTATGTCTTTACTCTGTTCCCCCATCTTTGTGTTGCACTTCTGACCCTCTTGCTATAATTCTTTACGTTCTTCTCTGATGGTTGTTGAGTCAATGTATTATGCTTGGTTAATCCTTGAGACCTTTCCCATCTTTGTGTTGCACTTTTGACTCTTTCGGTAGAAGCCTTGCATCATTTCTGAGATTACCTGGTCAGTGTGTTATGCTTGACTGACCCCTAACCGTCATGGATTTACTCTGCTCCCCATCTTTGTGTTGTGCTCCTTCACTTTTCCAAACTCTTGCCTCTCGAGTCAATTTTATCATTGAAGCTCTTGTGAATCCCTCTCCTTGCTGTTTCAAACTTTGCTGCCTTTGTTAAGTTTTTGAGTGTCATGTGCTTCATCCCTTTGGGAGCTGATAGTAAGCTTTGAAATTTCTCTCCCGTTTTCTTAATCAAAAAGACTTTAGAGACTCGAAAGAAAAATGAAATTCAATGATTTAGAACTGTTTTTAGGGTAAAGAATTTCACATTTAATGAGAATTGAGGGGAAAAGAAAAGAAACTTATCAAGGAAGAGCAACTGGTTTTTCATGATCATGACATGCACTTCGGCCTAATCGACCCAGTTTGTCTTGAGACCGGCCTTCAGTCGCCATGCTTTTGTTTTTGCGACTATTTTAACCCATATCCTCTGACCAAAACCCTAAATTTGGTTGACTTACGGTGTTCTAAACAGATTTCCACCAATGGTCCTTTCCCCATTATTCATTCCTTGTCTTGCCTTCGCCTTATATAGCCCGTGAGGGTTTTCACAAACAAGAATTTCTCTTTTTTATTTCTCTCAACTCTTGTCTCCTTACGGTGCCCGTGAGGGTTTTCACCAATAAGACTCTCTAAGTTTTTTTATTTTTCTGCTTTAACTAGAGTGCCGCCCCAATGTATGGTCCACCTCTCCTTGCTTGCCCCGAAATTTCTTACAGATTGATCAGAAGGTCTTTCTTTGGACTGTAATATAGGCTTTTGGATAAGGTTAGAAAGACAAGGGTATAAAAGGCTCAAAAATCGCTCTTATGGGTTAAAAATTTACAACTTTCGGAATCCAGTTTATCATAACAAATACAATTTCTTCCCCAGTTTCTTGCTTGGGGCCTTGGATTTTATTTGAATATGACCGAGCCGTGAGGTTGCCTACGTATCCTTAAAAGAAATCAGGTCAAACGTAGTTCCTGCCGATTCGTTACTTTTATTGTCTGTTGTTGTTTGTCTTTTTTTCTTTCCCTTTTCCTCTTTTTTTCTACTCTTTTTTTCTCCCTTTTATTTTCTTTTCTTTTCCTCTTTTTCTTTTTCTTTTTCTTTTTCTTTCTTTCTTCGTTTTGCTTTCTTTTATTCTTTTTCTTTTTTCCTTTCTTTTTCCTTTGCTCCTTTCCTTTCACTGCCTTCTTATAATTGCGTTTCTGACTTTTGTTACTGATTTTGATTTAGGGATATAAAAAGAAAATAATTGAAGTACAAAAGGGTTAGCAAAGGGTAAAGTATTTGGATACCCGAACAAAATGCTTTCGTCATTTCAATCACTAAAACATGCCAAGTGCAAACAAACATGCCAAGTATGGACAATGATTCAAACAGAAGAAAATCATACATAATATCTTTTAACTACATTTGAATTGATATCCATTTTTACACATTTTCCTTGTACATCTGTTTGATACAACGCCCCATTGGACAACACTCTTGACATGACAAATGGTCATTGCCAGTTTGGAGTGAACTTTCCCGTTGCCTCTGCCTGGTGAGGAAGGATGCACTTCATACCAATTCACCCACTTTAAACTTTCTTGGATGCACTTTCTCGTTTTATGCTCTGGAAATCCTCTGTTAATACAACTGGCCGTGACACACCGCTGCCAATCTTTTCTCATCAATCAAACTCAATTGCTACAAACGAGTTCTAACCCATTCTTCGTCATCGATTCTTGCTTCAGCCACGATCCAAAGGGAGGGGATTCAACTTCAGCCGGGATTACTGCTTCTGTGCCATATACCAACAAATATGGGGTTGTCCTTAGCGAAGTGCAGACGGTAGTGCGATAGCCTAATTGTGCAAAGGGTAACTTTTCATGCCACTGCCTGGACCCTTCCACCATTGTGCGAAGTATCTTCTTTATATTCTTATTAGTCGCCTCGACTGCTCCATTTTCCTTGGGACGGTAAGGGGTGGAGTTGCGATGTGTAATCTTGAACAGCTGACATACCTCTTTCATCAAATGACTGTTGAGATTATCCCCGTGATGAGGGTCATGGGGATTCCAGACCGACAAATAATATTTATATGTACAAAGTCGACTACTGCTTTCTTGGTCACTTCCTTAAAGGTTTTAGCTTCAAATCATTTGGTGAAATAGTTAATAGAAACCAGGATGAACCTGTTTCCATCAGAAGCTGCTGGCTCGATGGGCCCGATGACGTCCATGCCCCAAGCAATGAAAGGCCATGGTGCAGACATCGTATGCAATTCAGACGGCGGGGGGTGAATCAAGTCTCCATGCATCTGACATTGATGGCATTTGCGCACGAAACTGATACAATCCCGCTCCATGGCGAGCCAATAATATCCTGCATGGAGAATCTTCTATGCCAAAACATATCCGCTCATGTGCGGCCCACAAACTCCAGCATCCACCTCACTCATGATGGTTGTAACCTGCCCAACATCTACACATCTTAACAAACCAAGATCCAGCATTCTTTTGTATAATATCCCTCCGTTGAAGAATAACCCACTTAACAAACGAAGGATTGTTCTCTTCTGGTCACTTGTAGCTTGTACCGGGTACACACCCATCATGATATATTCTTTGATGTCGTGGAAACAAGGCTCACCATCAAGCTCTTCTTCCACCATGTTGCAATAAGCATTTTGATCATGGACCTGGATATGTATCAGGTCAACGTAAGCCTTATCCGGATGATGTAACATTAATGCCAAAGTAGCCAAGGCATCAGCAACCTCATTGTGAATTCTTGGGATGTGCCTGAACTCTATTGACTGGAATCGTTGACAAAGATCACGCAAGCATTTCGGGTATGGTATGAGCTTTAAGTCTCTTATTTCCCACTCCCCTTGAATTTGGTGTACCAGAAGGTCCGAGTCCCATAATACCAAGACTTCCTGGACACCCATGTCCGCTGCCAACCTCAAACCCAAAATACATGCCTCATATTCCGCCATGTTGTTGGTGCAATAGAATCGGAGTTGATCTGTGACTGGGTAATGAAGCCCTTCTTCAGAAATGAGCACTGCTCCTATCTAAACCCCATTCCATTTCATCAATATACATTACTTCCTCATCCGAGAAGTATGTCTTTAAAGGTTTATATTATTTGTCTATCGGATTCTCAGCTAAATGATTAGCCAATGCCTGTGCTTTCATTGCAGTCTTAGTCACAAAGACAATGTCAAAACCAGTGAGAAAGATTTGCCATTTTGCGAGCCTCCTTGTGGGCATGGGCTACTAGAAAATGTACTAAAATGGGTCCAGATGTAAGATGAGATAAGTGGTATGTGATGACAAGTAATGTTTCAACTTTGGGCTACCCACGTCAAGGTACAACATGTCCTTTCAAGGTGAGTATATTTAACCTCACAGGCCTTCAATGTCTTACTGAGGTAGTATATGCATGCTCTTTCCCCCCGGTGACGTCGTGCTGACCCAGCACGCATCCAAACGAGTTGTCCAGGACTGTCAAATATACGATCAAGGGCCTTCTTGGTTTCGGTGGGACCAAAATCGGTGGGTTCGACAAATATTCCTTTATCCTATCAAAAGCCTCCTAGCACTCTCCCGTCCACTTCACCGCAACATCCTTTTTCAATAGCTTAAAGATGGGATCTCAGATGGTTGTGAGCTGAGCAATGAATCGACTGATGTAATTCAATCTTCCCAATAGACTCATCACCTCTGTTTTGTTCCTCGGTGGCGTTAGTTCTTGTATAGCTTTGATCTTTGATGAATCTAGTTCGATGCCTCGTCGGCTGACTATGAACCGTAGCAACTTCCTTGAGGGGACCCCAAATGCGCATTGTGCCGGGTTAAGTTTGAGATCATACCTGCGGAGCCTCTAAAAGTTTGACATGATCGGATTGCTTTCTGGACTTCACAATCACATCATCCACGTACACCTCCATTTCCTTATGCATCATATCATGGAAAATGGTTGTCATTGCCCTCATATATGTTGCCCCGGCGTTTTCAAACAAAAAGGCATGACCCTATAGCAATATGTTCCCCATGGTGTGATGAATGCAGTTTTCTCCGCATCTTCTTCATCCATTAAGATATGGTGGTAACCCGCGTAACAATCCATGAACGACCCAATCTCATGCTTCGCACAATTGGCAATCAAGATGTGAATGTTCGACAGGGGGAAGTTCTCCTTTGGACTTGCTTTGTTGAAGCCACAATAATCGACACACACCCTGGTTTTACGATCCATCTTTGGCATGAGCACGACATTAGCTAACCAGGTGGGATATCGTGTGACTCAGATAACTTTTGCCTTAAACTGTGTGGTCACTTCCTCTTTGATTTTCGCGCTCACATCTGTTTTAAACTTTCTCAACTTTTGTTTAACGGCAGGGTAGGCTGGGTCGGTGGGCAATTAGTGAACCACGAAGTCAATGCTCAATCCGGGAATACCATCGTAAGACCAAGCAACGACATCTTTGTATTCACACAGTACTTGAATTATTTCTTTCCTAAGCTATGACTCCAGATGGACACTTATTTTGGTTTCTCTAACATTATCCGGGCCCCCTAAATTGACTACCTTCGCATCACTCTGGTTTGGTTTGGGTTTCTCCTCAAATTGGCTCAACTCTTTACTAATTTTATCCCATGCTCCTTCCTCGTTGTACTTTGGTTCATCCTCATGTTCTATTTCTTGAATTATTATTTCTGAACTAGACCAATTTTTATGACCGGGCTTAAGAGTATTTATGCATGTTAGATCATTGGAACCAGCATACAAATAATTGTACAAAAAAGAAAAATAAAAATATAGAAAAATGGAAACTATCAGCACTGCTGGAAAAGAAATTGCATTTCCTTAAAATAAGAAAGATAATAGAGTTTACACATCCAAACAGGCAGAAATAACAACTTAATTAACAACTCTGAAGCTAATCCAAACTAGAATGAAAGAAAAATCAAAGCCGATTACCACGACTCCCTCTGGGTGGGAAGAGGAGTGGATTCCCAATTGTTGACTTTTACGTATAGTCCCACAAACTGCAAATCAGCCCTGCTCGATCCTTCTGCTGTCTCGACCATATTTACCTCATTGAACAACCTTTCTAAACCCTTATCCAAATCCACATCCACATCCACATCAATCAGCGGACCGGGAATCTTTGGCACTGGGCATTTGCTAGTACCGGGCTTGACAAATGATCTTGACAACCTTGGGATGGACTTTGGGAGGGCCCAGGCCCTCTGCTTTAACTTTCTAGCTTGCCTTATGTTTGCAGCTGTAGGCTTGAACCCTAGACCAAAAATGTCCAGATTTTTGGGGAGAGATACTGGTTGCACGATGCCTTGTAGAGAAGCTCCAAATCCCTTGCCAGGCATGAAACCATTCTTCAACATTTCTGAAGCCACCATGACTGACGCGGCTGCTATCTTTGGAGTTGTGACAACCTCACCTTCCAGGATCTTCTCAACTTATACCGTGTCGAATACCTGGTAGACCCATGGACCTTTTCTGTCTTCATATTCTATAAAAGATACGATGGCATCACCCGAAACACATTGATTTTCTTCACCATGTACCACAATCTCTTGTCTGTCCCATTAAAATTTGACCATCTGGTGCAAAGTAGATGGCACTGCCTTGGCTTCGTGAATCAAGGGCCTGCCTAACAACAGGTTATAGGAGACTACCATGTCCAACACTTGAAATTCCATGGTGAACTCAACGGGCCCTATTATCAGTTCCAGCACTATATTCCCTACTGAGTCTTTGCCTCCGCCATCGAACCCCCGAACACAAATGTTAGTCTTGTGGACCCTTTCATTTTCCACCTTCTGCTTGATCAATGTGAAGAGCAAACAAATATTTGCGCTGGATCCGTTGTCAACTAGAATCCGGGTGACCACAACATCATTACACTTCATTGTCAAATAAAGGGCCCGATTATGCTCAGTGCCCTCCATGGGTAGCTCATCATCAGAGAAAGTGACCTGATTTACCTCGAATATATTTTTTGCAATTTTCTCCAAATGATTCACTGTTATTTTGTCAGGGACGTGGGCATCGTTCAAAATCTTCATCAATTCCCGGCGGCGTTCATCTGAATGGATTAATAAGGACAGTAAGGAGATCTGAGCTGGTGTTTTCATCAATTGCTCTATGATGGAGTAGTCCTGCATTTTCATTTTCTTCAGGAATTCTTCTGCCTCTTCTTCTGATACATCTTTCTTCACCCATTCTGGGTTATCCTTGGGGATCCTGCTTTTCCTCAACTCCTCAAGGGCGAAGTATCTCCCTAACCGAGTCAAACCCCGAGCTTCACAAACCTCCTCCCTAACTTCGTTCCCTTTGTACATCACTATTGCTTGTTCATATCTCTAAGGAACGGCTTTGTTGTTGTCGACTGGTAGCTGGATTACTGGTTTCACTATGACAAGCTCTACGCGAGCACCTTCCACAACTATGACATGTTCCCTAACTGCCCCGTGTACTACCAAATTTGCTTTTCCTTGCATTGGTGCAACCATGCATAATGACCTCTCTTGAACCAGAACAGGTTTGCTGTCTCTTCCCCTCATCTCTATTACTAACTTCTCACTACTCATACTCTCAGTTGGCTTGACTTCAGTAGATTTGACCATCTTTACCGTTTGCGAGGCTTGTGAGGCTCTCCCTCGTTTTCTACGATCTCAATCATGTTGGTCTCATGATGGGTCGGCAATGGGTTTTGGTTAATGTTGGGTACCTCTAGAGCCTGCACTTTGATCTAGTGGAAGTCAGTAAGTTCTTGGATAGAATTCTTCAAATGCCAACACGTTTTTGTATCATGCCCCGGGGCACCGGAACAGTGGTCACAACTAATAGAATAATCTAGATTTTTCGGGAGATGAATTGGAATTTGAAAAGGAAAAGATATTTTGCCAATGAAAAGGAAAACAAACTAAATTTGATTACAAAATATCTTTTCCTTTTCATTGGCAAATAGAACATCCCATTTTTGAAAACAAAACTCTCTTTTTTGTTTTCTTTTTATTTTTTATTGGCAAATAGAACAATTTTTTTCTATTGGTGAAAAGAACAAGCTCCTTTATTTGAAAACAAACTTATTTTTCTTTTAATTGGCGAGAAACTCTTTTTCCTTTTCTTCTCTTTTCTCTTTTTTTTTCTATTTTTCTAAAAAAAATGGGTAGAGTTTCGAGGTATTTCCAAGAATTGGGTTTTCTTTAGAACCGGGTTTACTCCATTCCTATATCACTCTTGGTCTTATTCTCTATCTTTTTCTTTTCTTGTTTTCCTATGATTTTTCCTCGCTCTTCTCTTTTTTTAGGCCGGTCAGCATGCAAGAAGAAACAAATAAATGTTCACATAGCACATTAGATGCATCATGATGATATATTATTTTGGGTACACCTGTCCTAGACGGACCCAACCCCTGTGTTGAGTCCCCTAAGTCAAAATGCATGTGATGCAAACAAGCGCTCCTACTAGGGATTCGGTATGAGGCTGTATTCCAGTGTCCAGTTCAGGTGTTATAAGAACAGTGATTGGTTCGCGGTAAGCTGGCTTCACACCGATATTTTACTATGTCAAAGGGAAGCACAGAAGTGTCGACCGAAATGACTCTACCAGCCGTCCCTAATTCAGAGGACAACCCAATTACAGGAGTACCAGCCTCAGAGTCTGCAGCGGCTAAAGAGAATAGGATCCTACGGCTTCGAGTCATGGAAATGTGGGATGCCTCGACCAACGGGAAAGAACCTCCCTACGCTATCCTTGGATTTCCCCAGCTTTTTCCAAGGTCAGGGGGTACCTCCACCATCCCTATCAGTTACCCAAATATTCTCCTGGGGCAGCGCACCATATCAAACAATTTTGTCGGGGCACCTTCTGAAACCCGCCCTCCGATATTTACATCCGGTCCAGTCCCCAACATCTTTACGTCACCTCCGTGCAGCCTGCGGTACAGAGGCCCGTGTTTGACCCCACATCCTTTACATTCCATACTCCTAACTTCCAAAATTAGCCTCCCCCGTACCCTGCATATAACTACACTCACCCACCATACGAACTTACCCATGTGCAAGATAAAACTCCCAAAATTCCTGAGCAAGACGAAATAACAAGGAGAATGAAGAGTCTTGAACCAAGCCTGAAGAACATGCAATGACTAAGTAGATAGAAAAGTGTATCTTACTCAGATCCGTGCATGTTTCCACACGTGCATCTTCCTTTGGGGTTTAAAACACCAAAGTTCAAAAAATACGATGGCCACGGCGACCCCACCGCCCATTTATAGAAGTACTACAATCAACTACGTGGAGCTGCCGGGAAGGAAGAAATATTGATGGCGTATTTTGGGGAGATCTTAGTCGCCATTGCATCCGAATGGTACATAGACTAGGACATTACCCGGTGGCACATCTGGGATGACCTTGCCAGGGACTTTGTAAGGCAATTTCAGTACAACATCGACATCGCCCCGGATAGGAATTCCCTAGCCAACTTGAAAAAGAAATTTGCTGAAAGCTTCAAAGAATATGCTATTAAATGATGCGATCAAGCATCGACCTTATAGACTCCGATGGACGAAACTGAGATGGTCACCATCTTTCTGCAAGCGCAGGAGGCAGACTACTTTTAGAATATGATGTCGGCCATGGACCTTTTGCAGAGGTAATTATGATTGGGGAGATGGTAGAGAATGGCCTCAAAAAAGGGAGGATTTTAAGTCAATCCGCCATAAGAGCCACTTCCCAGGCCATACAAGGAGGGTCGAGAGGACTCTCAAGAAACAAGAAGAAAGAGGAAGCATCCATGGCAACCTCCGAGATGAGGAAACAACATACTCACAGGCATGCATTTTCTGAAAGAGCACCTCAACATTACTATCCTCACAGAGACATGCACTATGTCCCTCAACCCTACGCAGTTATGAACTCTCAGCCCTTTACTCGACCTCAACAGTAGAACAATAGAAACCAAGCCCCAAGAAATCAGCCTCCTCAGAACACTACAATCCATGCCCCCCACGAAATAATTATCGTCCCAGGGAGCCACCCAGGAGACAGAATTTCACTCCCATAGGAGAATCCTACACCGGCCTATTCCCAAAGTTGGTCCACATGGGTCTCCTCTAGCCTGTACCCCCAAACAGACAAAACCTCGAATCACCTTCTTACATAAGGGGCGTTCGTTGTGCTTACCACTCTGGGGCAGAGGGACATGATACCGAAAATTGCTGGACCTTAAAATGAGAAGTGGAGGACTTGATAGATCAAAAGAAGATAGTACTAAGGGATGAAGAGGTCCCAAATGTAACTGATAACCTGTTACCAGCTCACAACAACAGGCCAGTCATCAGAATGATCTGCGAGAACAAAGAATTTTGATCCTGCTCTAAATGACATCATAGCCATCACCGAGGCAGAAATAAAACCAAACGTCACCCCAAAATAGATGGAAGAAAAGAAAATGAATGAAGCCAAATGCCTTAAAGCAGAAAAGAAGGCTGAGGTCGAAGCTGAGACGACCCCTACCAAGGAAACAATACTCTACATCCCACGAGGACATAAATAAAAAAATCCCACTTAAGCCCTCCAAAAAGGTTCGAGCTGAACAAAACCATGTATATTCCCAAGAAAGCTTATGTGGTACAGGGAACGATTAAACCGTCGGTGCTGAATGAGCCCGTGGTTATTGGTCGCGCACCGCAGAAGCCCATGACCAACCCTTCAACCTTCCCTTGGAATTATCAGGAAACCATCAGTACATACAAGGGCAAAGAAGTTCTTAGAGAAGCCCAAAAAGGTTGTCCCACAAAGAAATACTTAGACATGGAGAAGGTGAACGCCGCTACAAAACGGCGATTTCTGCTTATGAGGCCAGTGAATGCTGAGGAGGCAGAAGCTTTCTTCCAGAAAATGAAAATGTCGGAGTACGAAGTGGTGGATCAGCTCCGAAAATCCCCTAAGCAGATTTCGTTATTGTAACTCTTGATGAAATCTCCCGAGCATCAGTAGGTGTTGGCCAAAACTCTGAACTAAGCTTATGTACCAGCTGAGACCTCTGTAGAGCAACTAGAAAAAATGGCGGAGAGATTCTTCGTTATTAACCAGGTATCATTCAGTAAGAATGACTTACCCCAGGAGGGAGCAGCTCACAATAAGGCTTTGCATCTCACTGTGAGGAATATTATGTCAAAAGAGTGATTGTCGACAGAGGTTCCGGAGTAGACATATGCCCACTATCTACCTTGCAGAGAATGGAGATTGGGACAGAGAGGATCTGTCTTAACAATGTATGTGTCCGAGCCTTTGATGGAATCAAAAGGGACACCATAGGTGAAATTGATTTTGTGCTCACCATTGGTCCAGTCGATTTCGAAGTAACATTCCAGGTGTTGGACATGGACACCTCCTACAACTACCCCCTAGGAAGGGCGTGGATTCATGCAGCAGGGGCAGTACCTTCTACCCTGCACCAAATGCTGAAACTTGAGTATGAAAACCAGGAGACTGTAGTTCATGGAGAGGATGAACAATCGATTTACCGGGACCCCTCTGTTCCTTGTCTAGGCCAAGGAAGGGAGTGAATACATAGTCTATAAGACTTTTGAAGTCGTAGTAGCCGATCAGCATGAAGAGGGCAAGCCGCTCCCCCAGACTTTCATGTCAAATGCTTCAATTATGGTAGCAAGGGAAATGACCTGCCAAGGTTTCAAGCCAAGCAAGGTACTCGGAATCTCCTTACAAGGCATAACCGAGCTAGTCTCTTTGCCTATCGTAGAAAAGTTCTTTGGGCTGGGCTTTCATTCAACCTCATAAGATATCACCTGGGCTAATCGCATAAAGCGCCAGGGATGGGCCTTACCACGACCCCTACCCCACTTGTACAAAACCATTGTAAAACCAAAGTACAATGAAGAGCAGGAAGAAAGAAACCTTCACGGCAAAAGAAATTGATGAGATCTGCGGGGCTATGAGGGAGTTGCTCTACGAAGTAAACATGGTCCAACCAGGACAAGGTTCAAGCGCCGCTGAAGTGCTTTATATGGGTCCAGATGCCAAACTTCAAAATAGGAAGGCCACACCTTTTCCGGTCAGGTGGGAGACCAGGTAGTCTCGCCTTGCTACCTCATCCCACATCACAAGCTATTTTAGGGTGTAGCTCGGTTGTTTGTTTTCCTTTTAGCACTTTAAATCTCAATTGTAAACCCTGTTATCTTATAAGTTCAAAGAAACAAAATCAATATTTTGTCATTCACACCTCTTTGCCATTATATTATTTTTGTCTTTCTTTATTTTTCATCTTTTCTTTCAGTACCAATAATGCAACTTTAAATAAAACGACATGCTCGCTAACTTCATGCCACGACCCAAAATTGCTGCCCATCTGTGAACTAATGAACCAAGAAGCGGAATACGATGAAGAAGAGGCTTTTAGGGAAATCAACCGAGAGTTGGAACAATTTGAAAACAAACCTAAGCCTGACTTAAATGATACTAAACCGGTTAACTTGGACAATCTCGATGAAATCAAAGAAACTAAAATAAGCATCCACGTGAATAAAGAAATATGAGATTCATTGGTTTAACTCATGCTGGAATTCAAAGACGTATTTGCATGGTCCTACAACGACATACCTGGTTTGAGTATGGATTTAGTGGTTCATATGTTTCCCACATACCCAAATGCCCTCCAGTCTAACAAAAACAAAGAAAGTTCTAGCCTGATGTCAGTGATAAAATCAAAGTGGAGATTACAAAACAAATTGAAGTGGGGGTAATCCGGGTATGTCGGTACACCACATGGCTGGCCAATGTGGTCCCGGTGCCAAAGAAGGACGGGAAAACCCGAGTGTGTGTGGATTATAGAGATTTGAACAAGGGGAGTCCCAAGGATAACTTCCCTCTGCCCAACATCCTCATCCTTGTCGATAACTGTGCCATGCATGAGACCCAATCCTTCGTAGATTGTTATGCAGGATACCACCAAGTGTTGATGGATGAGGAAGATGCTGAGAAAACCGCCTTTGCCACTCCTTGGGGACAATATTGTTATAGAGTTATGCCTTTTGGATTGAAAAATGCCGGGGCAACATACATGAGGACTATGACCACTATCTTCCACGATATGATTCATCGAGAAATAGAGGTGTACGTGGATGATGTGATTATCAAATCCAAGACGCAGGGCGATCATGTAAAGGACCTGAGGAAGTTCTTCCAAAGGCTCCGCAAATATGATTTGAAACTAAATCCGGCAAAATGCGGATTTGGAGTTCCGTCAAGCAAAGTTCTGGGGTTTATCGTCAGCCGAAGAGGCATCGAATTGGATCAAACCAAGATCAAATCCATTCGAGAGTTGCCCCCGCCAAAGACCAAAAAGGATTTAATGAGTCAATTGGGAAGATTGAATTAAGTCGGCCGATTCATCGCCTAGTTGACTTCAACATGTGAGCCCATATTTAAGCTACTGAAAAAGGATGCGGCGGTAAAGTGGACGGTCGAGTGTCAGGAAGCTTTTGATAGAATCAAACAATACTTGTCCAATCCACAAGTATTGGTTCCGCCAGAACCAGGAAGGCCATTATTTCTCTATTTAACAGTCTTGGAAGGTTCTTTCAGCTGTATTCTCAGGCAGCATGACGCCACGGGAAAGAAAGAGAAGGCCATTTATTATCTGAGCAACAAGTTTACCAGCTACGAGGCCAAGTACACATTGTTAGAAAGAACGTGTTGTGCCTCGACATGGGTAGCTCACAAGTTAAGGAATTATGTGGAAACTCATACCACGTACTTCATAACCAGGCTGGATATACTAAGGTACATATTAAAATAACCAATGCCCACAGGACGACTGGCCAAATGGCAGATCTTGCTCACCAAGTTCGACATTCTTTATGTCACTCGTACTGGATGAAAGCTCAAGAATTGGTAGATCATCTGGCGGAGAACCCTGTTGATGATGAATATAAGCCTCTAAACACTTACTTCCCTGTTGAAGAAGCCAATTCGTTGGAAGTATCAGCCGAAGACACCCCCGTCTAGAAAATGTTCTTCGACGGAGAAGCAAACGCAAAGGGTGTAGGGATTGGGGAAATTTTAATCTCACCCACAGGTCCGCATTATCCCGCTACAACCAGACTCCGGTTCTTCTGCACCAATAATATAGCTGAATATGAGGCTTGTATTTTGGGCATGAACATGGCTATTAACCATTATGTCGAAGAGTTACTAATCATGGGAGACTCCGATCTAATCATCCGACAAGCTCAAGGAGAATGAGAGACAAGGGACATTAAGCTCATCGCATATAAACAACATGTGGAAGACTTAGCAAATGGTTCAGGTAGGTACAGTTCAGGTACATTACCCGTTTCCACAATGAGTAAGAAGATGCACTTGCAGCCTTGGCCTCCATGTTGCCATACCCTGGGAATGCCTATGTTGATCCTTTACAAATCAAAATCAATAAAATACATGGGTATTGTAATGCAACCGAAGCAGAGCCCAGCGCAGAGCCTTGGTATTACGACATCTTGAAATTCCTGAAAACACAAGAGTACCCTAAGCAGGCCACCGGAGAACAAAAGAAAACCATTCGACGGCATGCGAGCAATTTCTTATTAAGTGGTGACACTTTGTAAAGGACTCCAGATATTAATTTGTTGAGATGTGTAGATGCCGAAGAAGCCGGGAGAATTATGCATGAAGTACATGCAGGCGTATGTGGGCCCCATATGAACGGCTATATACTAGCGAAGAAGATACTCCGAGTTGGCTATTATTGGATGACCATGGAGAAAGACTGCTTCAGCTTTTTCCGAAAATGTCATCAATGCCAGGTGCGCGGTGATTTGATTAATGCACCACAAAATGAACTGCATCCTATGTCAGCACCCTGGCCATTTTCCGCCTAGGGTATGGACGTCATTGGACCAATCGAGAGAAAAGCCTCAAATGGGAATAGATTCATATTGGTCGCCAATGATTACTTCTTAAAATGGGTTGAGGCCATCACCCTCAAGTCTGTTATCAAGAAAGTGGTAGTGGATTTTGTGCATTACAACATCATTTGTCGCTTCGGGATTCCCGCTACAATCATTACTGACAATGCAGCTAATCTAAATAGTTGGCCGATGGGAGAGACATGTGAATAATTCAAGATAACACATAGAAACTCTACTCCTTACAGGCCCAAAGCTAATGGTGCGGTCGAAGCAGCCAACAAGAACATCAAGAAAATCTTGAGGAATATGATTCGAAGCTCGAGGTAATGGCATGAAAAACTGCCTTTCTCACTGATGGAATATTGCACCACAGTATGTACATCAATAGGAGAAACCCCCTATTTGCTGGTCTATGGAACTGATGCTGTCATACCCGCAGAGGTTGAAATCCCTTCGCTCCAAGTGATTGTCGAAGACGAATTTGAATATAGTGAATGGGTCAAAACCCGGTTGGAGAAGCTGGCATTAATTGATGAAAACCGAATGGCCGTTATATGCCACAGGCAATTGTATCAACAAAGAATGGCCCGTGCTTACCACAAGAAAGTGCGCCCTAGGAATTTCGAAGTCGGGTAGCTGGTTTTGAGACCATCATCAGGAAGCCAAAGGAAAATTCGCTCCAAATTGGAAACGTCCATACATTATTAGAAAGATATTGCCTAAATGAGCATTGTACCTGGATGACGTTGAAGGAGATGACCCTGAGCCAACGGTAAATTTAGACGTAGTAAAAAGGTATTATGTTTGAACCCCCTGTAGCAATGACCCCGTTGGATTCAAATGACGAAGACTTTGCTTTTCCGCTGCCCCCACCCTCTTTGTAGCCCGGAGATGCTGTTCAAGAAAACAAAAAAGAAAAAAAAAAGAAAAAATGATGATGAAAAGAAATGAAAAAAAAGAGAGAAAAAAAGAATAAAAACAAAATTACGTTAGGACCAAATTTTCCTGAACTGCGTCTGACTTGATTTCGAAAGGATACGTAGGAATCCTCTCCCTGAGGTTCAGCCATATCAAAATAAAAACCCCATTTACTCAAGAAAATCAAAATTGGGGCAGAAATGTATTGGTTTGGTTACAAATCCATCCAAATGGTTATAAAGTTATAGATCCCCGGGGATGTAAATATACCGTTGTTGGGATTCGGCAACAATCAAATTTTTCAGAGAAATAAAATAAGAGAGTCTTATCGGTGAAAATCTCCGGGCACCATAAGGCGACGGGGAGCAGAGAAAAACAAAACGAGAGAGTCTGCTTAGCAAAAACTCGCAAAGAGCGCTATCGGGCAACTGGAGAAGAGAAATGAGAGAGGCCGATTGGCGAAAACCCGAAAAGGGCGCCGTCGGCTGAAAAGAGCAAATATTGCTGCCCAGGCCTGAATATGTTTCTTTGGTTTTAGAAAAATTTAAGTTAGAAAGCAGAAATGGATATTGGCCAGGTATCCAGTCCAAGAAGCATGTGGTCGCCATTTAAAGACGACTTATATTTCCAGATAAGTTCCCTCTTTTCCCTCAAAAGAATATACCTCTCTAAATTAATGCTTCACTCATTTCCACTTTAATTTTGATGTCCTGGCCATTCCTTTAGAAAGGTAGCAGGGCTGGCCTTGCGGTTTTCTCCTAGAAGAACTAAGGGAATGCCCGACATCGTCAAACGCGCTTAGCCAATCCCGGTTGATCATGACGGTTAATTCTTTAAAAGTAGGGAAATAAAAGAAAGGAAATTCAAAGCCAAAGGTCCATGAAGGTGAAGCAAAATCGGAGTGTTTTAAGCTAGACAATATGTCCCGAAGTAAGCCCAAAATCAAAGTCGGGACAAAACTCACAACCCAAGGCCCGAGATATAAAGACCAATCCGAAATGAGGACCCCCTAGCCTATAACCAAAGCAAGGATTGAAAATCAAGGGTTTTCTTTTGAACACAAAGGAAGTTGAAATCAAGCGTGACAAGGCCGCCAAACCAATCATTGTTCAATCTAACAGTTTGTTTTGTTTCTGATCTAAAATAGATGCAGGTGCAACCTAAGAAAGCGGAAGGAACATAAGGCAAAAACAACCAAAGGATAGGCATAAGGACCAAAGATGGTGTTGCGTCAATGACAAAAGGGAAGTTTTCTTTTTATTTTCCTGCAAATTCGTAAAGAAGCATGATAGCACATGATTTAAATACCTAGTTTCCCCTTGTAACAGCTTGTGGATTACCTAGGCATGACCCAAGTATTGCATTCCACCCCCCTCCTCCAGAATAAACCAAGAAGTCTCCTTCCTTGACATCCCGGCATAACTCGGAAGTTCCTCTCCACGTCCCCAGCATAGCCTAAGGATTCCTTCCCTACACTTTCTACTCCCCAGCGTAGTCTAAAGGTTGAAAATTACCTAGCATAACCTAGGATTTTTCATTCATCCTGGCATAACCCGCGGATTCCCCTAGCATAACCCGGCTATCTCCTTCCAATCTCGGCATAACCCGCAGATCTCCCTAGCATAACCTAGGATTTTTCATTCATCCCGGCATAACCCGTCAATTTTCCTAGCATAACCTAGAATTTTTTCATTCATCCCGGCATAACCCGTGGATTCCCCAGGCATAACCCAGCATCTTCTTCCAATCCCGGCATAACCGGGCGAATCTCCCTAGCATAACCTAGGATTTTTTATTCATCCCGGCATAACCCGTGGATTTCCCTAGCATAACCAACAATTTTTTATTCATCCCGGTATAACCCGTGGATTTTCCTTGCATAACCTAGGCCCACGGAATCCCCTGGCATAACCCAGGATCTCCTTCCAATCCGGGCATAACCTGTGGATCTCCCTAGCATAACCTAGGATTTTTCATTCATCCCGGCATAACCCGTGGATTCCCCTGGCATAACCCAGGATCTCCGTTAATCCCGGCATAACCCGTGGATCTCCCTAGCATAACCTAGTAATTTTCATTCATTCCGACATAACCCGTGGATCCCCTGGCATAGCCCAGGAATTTCTTCATAACCCATGACCCTCCTTACATCCTCAGCAAGAACTTTCCTATCCCGACATAACCGGCGATCTTTTCATTTCTATCCCGGCATTACATGTGGATCCTCATTCTATCCCCAAAAAGGACCCTCTCTCCTTCCCAGCATAACCTGGCGATCTTTCCTACAGATACACAATCCCGATTTTTATTGTTTTCAATAAAGAATAGCTTAGATGTGTGTTGAAAATAACTCACGAAATTTTCCCAATGAAAAATGGGGCAAAAAATTTCGTTCGTTTGCTTGTGTTGGTGTCCGAGCAGGTTTCACCATAAGGCACAAGATTCAGAATGACTAAAGCAAGAGTCTCAATTCAGAACAGAAGAAAATAAGAAAAGGACAAAATAAGTGAATTCAAAATGATGAAGCGGATAAAGACAAGGACTTCTCAAAATTTAATTGAAGTCACAAGCTCGCATGTCCTGCTTTATTCCAAAACTGAAGAGTAAACCAGTGGTTGCAGCTAATGAGCATTAAGATTCAGATAAGAGTCTGCTACAAGAGCTAGGCAAGACCCAAGATCAAGCATCAAGAGACTCATAGATAGGAATGTTGTACCTCGTAATTGATTGACTTAGCTAGCTCATCTTTTTATTTTCTTTTGGTGTAATAGGGAGATCAACAAGAAAAAAACAGCAGCAACAGCAGTGGAATCACAGCCTATGGTAGTCCAAGCTACCAAAACTTCCAGAACTACACTGACCTGATTCTTTTATCACCAAGGATATGTAGGCAACCTTTTGAAGCAAGGTTCGGTCAGGAGTTTTTCAAATGCTTCACAGAGAGTACTCATTCGGATGAAAATCGCTCATGTTTGCACAGTTGTCTTTGCACGAAAACTCTTCGTGTTCCCGCGCAAAGAGGGGCAGCCGTGAGCATTTGATTTTTGCCTTATTAAGACGACTCCTATAGGACTCTCAGGTTTAGGATTTTTATTTTAATATTTGTTGTAGGATTTAATGTTAGAATTTAATTGCATGTGCAGATGTGTTTCATTAATGCATGTTTAAAAAAATCATTTAGATTTAAATGTCATGTTTTTTGCCAAAATAATTGTTAATTAGGTTCATTTTACAAAATAAAAAATATATATAAATAATATATAAAATATAAAAAATATATATGTGTGAAAGTAGTATTTTTGGCATTTTTAATTATTTTTTGTTTAATTTAAACTTGTTGCATTTTAGTTGTGTTAATTAAAAGTTTTTGTTTTAAATAAATTTGCGAATTAATCTGCATATGTATACATCCACTCAGGCTGGCCACAATTGGGCCAGAACTGAGTGACCCAAACAATTTTGACCCCTTAAAACCCACCTGTGCCCAGCCCAAACACCAACCCCGATCCAGTCCACAAAGACCAACCCAAAATGATGTCGTTCCATGAAGACCCATCACAGCCGTTGATCAGCTGATCATCAAACATCCATGAAACTCACCACCAAATCAAATAAGTATGTCTGAATCTCTGTATAGATACAGAGACAAACATATCACCTTCCTCGTATCAAATACTCAGGTGTACCCCCTCCCCTTGACCACCCCTTGACCACCATTTGACCACCCATGACCACCTAGTAGCCACCCGAACGTCGCTACCAGAAATCGCCTCACGGCGGCAGCAGGTCACCAAACCATTTCGAGTTTACACCATCAAACCACCATAACCCCTTCTTTTTCGTCCTGTGGTTGGTTTCCTTCGAACAACGTCCCAGTTTCTCGAATATTCAGAATGATATTCACCGGAACCATCGCCTCCGGCAACCCTATTCCAAACCACCCAACTTTAAACCATAGGACCAGCAGGACCTCCTCTTCCCCGTCCTGCAATCCATCCTTTCAAACAACCCCCCATCGTCTCGAATCTTCAAAGGAAAGACCGTCGGAACCACTATCTCCAGCGACCCAACTCCAAACCCCTTCCAAAATTACACCCCTGAAGCATCTCATCCTCCTCTTTCCAACTGTCTATGTTACACCCTTCGAATCCATTTGAAAGTCTCAATTGAACGGGAGGCTAACCCTAAAACTCAAACCCCATCGGATTCCGGTCAAACTCGTCTCAGGCAGTCCTCGTTCATTCCCCTCCCCAACCATGCCACCCACAACCCCCAAATACCAATAACCATCGAGGAAACTCAAATTAGAGACCTTACTGGGTCTCAGAATAACAAGTTCCCCGTCCTGAACTCCTGAGCCTATTACCCGCAAAGCCATTTGCCTTAGAAGAATTGAAACCTCTAGAGAAAAGGTCAGAAACCAACGAAATGATCTCAAGTTGGATTTGCATGTGTAAAAGCTAAGTATTCTGTCTTTGCCTGTATATAATTGTTTTGCTGCTTTTAATTGTTAGGTGCTTTGGTTCCTTTTGAATGATTAGTTGTTTTTCCACAATCTCATCTGAAATAGATTAAATAGTCAGTTCTACTGACTATATGCCTTTGGTTGTCACTAGTCTGAAATCCCTTCGTCTCTTGAGTGGTATGATATCATATTAATATTAGCCCCCTAATTCTGAAATCCTGGTTTGATGATTCGTCAGTAATGTGACTTTTATGGTAAGTTGATTTTTGTCTCCTGATTTTCATTTGTTTCATTCCCTGATACTCCGATTAGTTTTGGTAGGTGTTTATCTTTTGGATCCTGCTTATGCTACTGAGTATTTGTGTTCAACTCATTGAAACTTTGATGTTCAGTACTTGCACGTATTAGGCTATCCTGTTCTTGCTGAACCGTAATTTGTTGATATTAGCCTTTGCTATCCCGATTTGATTAATGAACAATGTGTTCAATTCCTGTGATTTGTTCCTCACTCTCAAGTTTTACTGAGTACCTTAATTGGGTTATTTTTTTAAGCTAAGCGTTAATAGATGGTTTCCTTCTTCTGGTTATTTTAATTCATTGGTTTTGATATTGAACATTCATCCTGAATGGTGTTTGGTTGCTGGAAAGATCCACATTGAGATACTTGTCTAAAACCTGAATAGCATTGGCTAATTTTTAAACCTTTTAATAAGCCTGTTAGTCCCGACAAGACTTTAGCCCATAACCCAAAAACAATTGACCAGGGTCAGGGTGACCATACCAAATGAAGAACTAAGCTTAAACTTCAGGTTAGTTCATTAGAAAAATAAATAGGGTTATAAGGGGGAGTTGAGCCTTAAAAGAATCTGGTGATAACCCCTAGAACATTCTAGTGAGGGCCTTTGCACAATTTTAGTCTCAAAATTGAGGCACAAGTCTGGAAACTATGGACCATTTAGGAAAAAACTGAAATCTGAATTAGGGACTAAAAAGAAAAACAAGGAAAAAGTGGTGCCCTAAGGCTCCACTATAAAAAGAGACCATCTGAACATTTTTAGGGATCCCTTTTTTTTAATCTTTAGAGAGATTTTTGACCTTTTTTGAATACGTCTTCGAGTTTACTTTTCTTCTGAAGTTTGAGTGAGTTAAAAGATACATACCAGTTTCCCCTATATTCCTCAAAAATTATCAGTGTTGTTCTTGTTCCTTTGAAATTTTGATTCTCTCAAAACCCTGTTGAAATTCTAGGTGTACAGTTCGATTAACTGTTGTTTGCTTGCTGATTAATCTCATTTACTTATAGGCTTCTGTTCTTTGCTGAATTTCAGGTACATTTCGATGTCCATTAATGTATGAAGCTCAAGTTCCTAAGTTTGAAAATCTTTGTCTATTATTTTTATTTCGAATCCTCACCCTGTTTTCCACTTCTTTAGTTTTAATATACCTAATGATAAGATAATCACATTGTTGTAATTAGATGTTTGGATTGGTTCATCTTGTAATAAATGAACATTGGTACTGATTTACCTTGTAATATTTGGACATTTGGACTACTATTTTTAATATGTATAATTAATAGTATGGTTAACTTGTTGGATAACACGTTTCAAGTGCTTGTTTCCTGTTTGCTTAGAAATATGGGATTTAGCAAATGTTATCTTGGTAATTATTCAAAGATCAAAACATTGTGTGGCGTTTTAATTCATTTAAGCTTCAATACATTAGCAATGATTCGTTTTAGATTTATCTAAAATATTGTAACCGGATCAATAATTGAAGCTTGGAATCTGAATTCGTATACTCCGGCTGATGAGTATTATGAATCGTTTAGTTTAGATTTAAGATTGAAAGCTGATACGAAATAATCATTAGTATCTTTCTTTTTAACATTGATGATATGTTAAATAGTTAGTCTTGTAACCAAAATAAACATTACTGAGATTTGTTCATAACGGACTCATCCATCCAAATTATCTCTAGGCCTAATTGAAAGGTCCAGCAGTTTCCAGATACGATGTCTGTTCCTGGGCTGGCCCAAAGTTTGAAGCCTGATATGTATAATCAGTCATGAGTGAGGCTGAAATACAAGTATTAATTTTTCCAAAATATGTCACCCATATATAAATGATTAGGGCGTTTAGACACCAACAATGATAGAGAATTTAATATGCCTTAAAATGTCCTTACAAAATACACTGAGCTGCGTTCATCTAATCGAACACCATGAGGCTCCATAAATTGATAAAACATATTTAGAAAATTGAAAGTGCCATCTAGAGAATTTTACGGTTTTCCATGAATTTTAAAGATGTAGCTACTGTAGGCGTAAGTTTGCTAATGAAATAGGGAGAACAAAAGAAAGGAAAAAGCACGGATAGAGATAGCAGAAGCTTGGGATACCATTCCTTTTGCGCAAATAATAAGAGGTTGCATGTTAATAACTCAATCAATTCTTCAAAAATACCTTCCTAAACTCGGGTGCTCATTTATGTGACCCAAATCCCACTCTCAATGGAATTAAAATACATCTAAAATTGCGTTCGCATTTATGTGACGTGATTCGCGATGTGTTTTAATAACATTGCAAATTTTCCTAAAATTTTAAAAGCGGCTAATAAGTTAAAATTGCACTGTAGGATAAAACATGTATTAAAATCAGATATTAAGCCATTTATAACAGTTTAAGCAACCGTTCTAGAACCACGCGATCCTAGGGTGCCTAACACCTTCCTTAGGGTCAACAAAATTCGTTACTTAGAATTTCTGGTTCGCTGACATCCAAAGGAAAGTCAAAATTTCCTCGATTTGGGATATAAAATAAACTGGTGACTTGGGACACCAAAAGCCAAACCTATCCCAAGTGGCGACTCTTGAAATAAGTAATTAATCCCATCTCAAATAATTTCAGTTTAATTGGAAAAACTCCTATACACGTGTCATCTTTCGGGGTAACCACGTGTAAGTCAAAACGGAGGTGTGACAACAAGATCCAGAAAAGAGCACACATCAGAACTGTTGGGCTGTTTCATTGACTTGCACATACGAAAGAACACTTTCTCATCACCCATACGGTAGGTGAGTTCCCGTGCTTTCACATAAACTAAGGCTTTCAACGTATCAAGAAAAGGTCTCCCCAATATGATTGGAATTCGTAATCTACCTTGCAAATCAAAGATCACAAAATCAGCAGGCAAGATAAATTTATCCACCCAGACAAGAACATCATCAGTAATACCTAATAGTCTCTTCATAGTGCTATCTGCCATTTGCAATCTCATGGAAGTCGGCCTCGATTGTCCAATACCTAAAGTTTTAAAAGCTGAGTAGGGCATCAAGTTGATACTTGCCCCTAAATCATATAGAGCCTTAGCAAAGTTTGCACTCCCAATGTTGCAAGAAATGGTGAAAGCACCGGGATATTCTAGCTTCGGGGCCATTGAGTGCACAATTGCACTAACTTGGTAGGTCATCTTTATGGTTTCACAATCCATCGATCGTTTCTTTATCAGCAATTCCTTCATAAATTTAGCATGGCTAGACATTTGTTGTAAAGCCTCCACCAAAGGCACATTAATGGATAATCTCTTCATCATGTCAATGAAACTTTTAAACTGATTCTCATTTTTCTGTTTCACGAGCCTTTGAGGATAAGGCGGAGGTGGCATTTGCAGAGGAGCCTTGGCTTTTGATACAATTGGCCCCGGCATGTCTATTACGTGTTCCCTAGATGGGTTCACGTCGTTATGAGTTTACACCTTAGCATGCCGAATATCAATCTCACTTCTTTATTCACAATCTCATCAATCACATTTTCAACCACCAAAGGAAATTTATCTTCTTGCAACTTAACTTCATCAATCAAAATTTGCTTTTGTCTGAAGGCATTCACATCACCGCGTTGTACGCTCATTGTAGTTACCACCATAACATGATTGTTCCCACCATTTAGGTTGAATACGTATCACTTGGTAGAGCCCTCTTAGGGCGAGTATTCAAATATTGTGATATTTGGCCTAATTAGACCTCCAAATTTCTAATTGAAGTATTGTGGGAAGACAACTGAGCATCGGAATCCGTATTCTTTTTCATCATCTGTTCAAACATCATTTCAATTCTCCCCATGTCATTGTATGAAGAACTAGGCCTTGGGATGGAGATGGGGGTTAATTGTTCGGTTCTTGGTACATTGGGGGCCTTTGAAAGCCTTGCCCCCGGTTTTCTTGATTTCCATTGTTCCATCCAACTTGATTATTCTTACCACCCTTTTTGTTGTTGTTTCTATTCCAATTACCCTAACTGTTTTGATTATTCATCTGATTTCCCCAATTGAAATTTTGATTGTTGTTCCCCTAATTATCACTGCCTTGTTGTTGTTGATTGCCCCAATTGCCTTGGGGTCTCTAATGTTGTTGGTTGGAAGAATTTCCCCTTTGGCCTTGATAATTTTTCACATAGTGTACCTCTTTATTTTGCCCATCATAACTATCATCTTGGAATCTACCATAATCATTGTCAAGTTGATCCGAACTCCCTTGGTTCTAGTGACCTCTTATTTTTCTTTTTTTCATTAGCATGTTGACACCCTCCATGGCATTCACTTGGCAAGGATTTTGAACTTGTTGCAATTGTGCCTTTGCTAGTTGGTTGATTGTTGTTGTCAAATCAACTATGGCATGCCTATGATCATGTAACTCTTTGTACAAATGAGTGACCGTGGGGTCACCTTGGGGAACATTGGCTCTACTTTGACAAGCGGAGGACGTGTCAGCCATCTCGTCAAGAATGGCACAAGCTTTATCATAAGTCAGCTTCATGAGATTACCCCCAACTGGTTGGTTCACTATGTATTGATTTGTTGTGTTGATACCCCAGTAGAAAGTCTGTTGCATCATTGCCTCAATCATATCATTGTTAGGGCATTCCTTCACCATGATTCTATATATCTCCCAAATCTTATGCAATGGTGTCGGCAGGATCCTGCTTGAAAGCTAAGATCTCATCCTGTAGTGCTCCCATATGCCTCGGCGAGAAGAAATTTGCAATGAACTTATCTTCCAACTCATCCCAAGTAGTGATGGAATGGTTGGGAAGTTGCTCAAGCCAATGCAACACCTTCCCTCTAAGTGAAAATGGGAAGAGTCTCAACTGAAGTGCATCCTCGGACACATCAGTTTACTTCCTGTCCTAATAGGTATCCACGGAACCCTTGAGATATTTGTATGAATTTTGAGTGGGAGCACGCGTGAAATACCTTCGCTGCTCCAACAATGTCGTCATCACATTAGTAATTTGAAAATTGCCCGCCCGGATCCGGGGTGAGACAATTGCACTTACATATCCTTGGTTTGGGATCATTCGAGGAGCCACCCTTGGAGGTGGTGAGGAGGGTCTAGAATATTTTCATTAGCATTGGCCTGGCAACCTCTACATTGTGGTTGAGGTACAAGAAGCACCTCATCATCTCCGACATCATCTACCTCCTCCCCTGCAATCACATTTCCAAGAGGGTCATTGTTGTTTGCTGTCATTTTGTACCTGAAGTTGTGACATACACAAATTAGAAATCCAGAAGGAAAGAAGAACAATGCACAAAACTACTTAGATAGATAGCCAAAACTATCAGTTCCCCAGCAACGACGTCAAAAAATGATCGAGGCCAACCCTGTACTACTACAAAGTAGTAAAAGTGGTAGGAGCAGCTTTTACCGGAGATGGTCGGGATCGATTTGCACAAGGAGCTAGAGATTGGAATTGAGTTTCTACCTAAATTGGAGTTGCATTTTTTCCTAATTGAACTTCTATTCATAATTAGTTTTGATATTACTTCTAGGTTTATACTTCTATGATGCTAAATTAAGCTAAGTTGAGCTAAGAGTAAACTAATGAAGATTGTCTAATAAGGTTATAAGGCACTAGGGAAGCGACTTTCTCCTAGGTGGATAATTGACGTAATCTAGAGCCTAGGGATAGATTGTCACATGGGGATTATGATATAACCATTGCATGATTTTACTCACTTTATACCTCTCAGTAGTTTGAGTGATTTTTCCTTAATTGACTTTCTCAAAGACCAATTGGGTATGACAATTTGTGCAAGCAATAGAGGTTCAAGTCTGGTATTAGTATCTCTAGGTTTAACCCTTTATGTGGGGATATCAATCTATCGAGTACGCCCTAATTCCTTGTTGAACCAATTTCATTGACTTAGCCCTCTTTCTCAAGAAGAACCAAAGTCAAATAGGCATAAACTAGTGTTTGCAACCACTAATTCCCCCTTAAGACCCTAAATTAGTCCAAATATCAAACACCCATAGACAATCAAGCATTAAAACACAAGACCCATCAATTATCCACACTAGGGATGAGCCACAACCCTAGCTAATGGGTCTAGCTATTCATGATTGTAGAAGAAAACAAACAAATAGATGAAGAAAAACCCATAATAATTAATACTAGATAAAACTTGAAGATCCAATGATAAAACTAAGATAAAATTACTCAAAATAGAAAAGAAGTACTGTTCACAAGCGCATCTATTCGTCAAAATAAAACTGATGACCTAAAACTGGGGAAAAAAACTATTTATGCTAGGCAAAAAATTCTGGACAAAAAGACCTCTGTAGGGATAGTGTCAACCACACTAAATCGAGTGCGGTCGCACTAAGGCTCTTGGCTGAAATAATCTGCTCTCTGAACTTGGACTTCATGGACCACACAAATTTGAGTTTGCCCGTGGTTGCTTCTATTGCGGTCCACATAATATGGACCGCAGACCGCATAGGAAATATTCCTCCAATCTTGGCACTCTCTGAACATAGGTTTTGTGTCCGCACAAAGTTGAGTGCGGTCGCAATGAAGTCAATGCTGTCTGCACAAAATACTTTACCGCCGCATTGCTTGGCTGCCTGAAATACATACTCTCTGAACCTCCTCTTTGCAGACCACACAGAATGGTGTACGGACGCACTAGTCCTATTATACTGAGCTTTGCCTTGTCATTGGTACTTGTGCAGGTCTCACTCTTTTTTGAGCTGGTTTTGAAAAATTGTCACATTGTTGACCAAACCCTGCATCAAGTACAACATGCGAGCCTTTGAGACTATTTTATACATATTTCTAATCAAAATTAAAGCAAGGAATGTAAAATGCATCATAATACCTATCTATAAATTATCACCATGTTCCAATCTCTCCAGAGCTGCATACACAACTGTCATCATGAAATGTTGTCAAAAGTCTTCGTGAAACACTTTGACAGTCACCGGTTGATCTATCTCCATGGTCAACTCCAATTCCACCTTATCATCAAAGAACAACCATATCTTCTCATTGAGATTTTAAAATGCATTGTCCATGTTTAGAATTCTTCTATACCTTTGGATATGAGTTTCATTCTGAAAAGGTTTCATTAATGCTATGACAAAGAACTTGTGTTCCCGTTGCATGTTAATTATCCTTGGAAAGGCCTTTTAGGTATTTGCAGACGTAATATTACAAATGAGTTTAATCATTTTTTTGGATTGTGATACTACCCTCCTGCGCATTATCCTGGTTGGTTATGTATCTCTTTGTTTTCATTCTGCCTCGTTGACTTCTTACCCCCTTTCGAAGTAGATCTAGGAGATAAATCTGCTTGTCTTGCCACTTCTTGGAAATTTCATGTGGTTGATTCATTATCCCCTTCTTCTTCAAGTTGTGGTTGCTCTATCATTATTATATCCACAGGTTACACATTGTGTGTGATTAAGTCATGCAGTGTCTATGATGGTGATTTCAAAGGAACATAGAGCTGTAGTTGTCCCCAATGTTCAGTTGCTGAACATGTCATTTGCAAATTCTCTGAAGTTCTAAGATGTTGCGTTGCACTAACAAGCACCTTATTCATCTTATCATGCTGCTCTGATTCCTATATCAACATTAGTTGATATTACTCTCCCTCTCCGGTTTCACCATTATCTACGTCATTGTCAATTTCTACCTCTTTTGATTGTGCTCAATTTTTTCCATCATTATTGTAAATGTTGCATGGTCTTTGAAGGGTGAGTGCTGAGCCATTGTGCATACTACTTCTGATTGATTTAGTTGTGTTGTAATTCATCCAGTTACTGATTCCTTTGCCAGATATGATGGTGCAATCTGAGTTTTGCCATTTACTATTTCTGGTACAAAGGAAGTTGATGCACCTATTTCCCTTTGCCTCGCCAATTCAGATGCTTCCCTCTGCCTTGTCAACTATTTCCTTTTCTTTTGATTGGGGTTAGTTTTGGTCTTGGGCATGACTTGTTGTGCCTCCTGTGTCGTGAAACTTTCTTGTAGCCTATTAAGCCCTTCCAATTCCTTTGGATTCCCATCCGGAGATTCCATTTGACCGTTCTCTTTTCCTCTTTCATCTTCAACTATATTATTATATCTTTCAACAATTTTCACATTCTTCAGCATCACTTGAGGATCACCTGCTCGATCAAGAATCTTCTCTTGAATGTAAATGGTCTCTAATAGTTGGTTCTTACTTAAGTTGTCCATCTGTTCCCTATTTTTATCTTGTTTTTGCTTTGCGTTTACTCCTTTAAAATTCTTTATATTTTGAGATTGCAACTCTTCGTTTGAATGGTAATTCTCACTTTTTGTTGTGTTGGTGCTTTTTGATTATGTCCTACTATTTGCTCCTTACTTTGATCTTGTGTTACCTGTTGTTGATCCACACTTTTGTCCTTGTCCTACTTATGTATTGTGTGATTCTGTTTTTGTTACATTTCTGGTTGCCGTTTTGGTTCTGAATCCCATTGTGACCTGCTGCTTCAGCAACATCCTTTCTCTTTTCCTCCTCATCTTTTTTTTGATTGTGCAGCACTGAGTTGTATGTCCCAGGCGTTTGCAATGTAGACAATACACTTGAATGTCCTCATATTCTACTTCAAGCCATTGACCATCCCCATTCTCATCTTGTTCATCAAATCCAAGAAAGACATGATGAGGTCTTTGTTTTGTCAAATCAATTTTGCACCCTCACCTTTTCTACACTTCCCCTAGTCCTTTGCATTAATGCGACATCTGGGTGCATCACCTTACCAATTTGTGATAGCAGCACTGTGAGAACCTCTATATAGTATATGTGCCATGGTAATTCTAGTGCTATCACCCAGGTAAGAACAATAGGTGAATCTCATTTGCTTTAAATTTAGGAGTCTATGCTTGGAGTTGTATTCTCTGACCCCGTATAAACATGAATTGTTTTATCCGGAGAGTGTTATGATCATCCCCATTGTCAAGGTCAATGTATAATGTTCTAGCATTGGAATTGGGCATTTTTGACTCCTCCTTTCAGTTCTGTTTGTGCAATAAAGCTTCTCCTTATCTATTCTATCCTTGACAGGGTGTGTAGGAACTTGCCTATGATAGTGTTTTGTCATCTGACAGCCAATGTGATCATGTAGTCCTTCCTAGTGAATACGAGTGTTAGTTGTCCCTGCTTGGTTGTGATCTTGGGTGAGGTGAAGCTGATTGGTGTTGTTTCACCAAGTAGCTTAGCTCTTAATTTAATAGCTAAGGAATGTGTAACTGTTGGTGGTGGTGGTGCTGGATTGCTGGATGGTTTTTTGAATTGGGAGTTGAAGTTTTTTGGTACTATGTTATGGCTGAGATTAGCGGGCAGATTGACTATTGCTAGTTTCTGACTCGGTGAAGTGTGCTTGTCAAAGTTGGATGATATATTTGGAAAATTGCCCAAAATAGGTGCTTTATTGACTGGGAGTGTGTGCAAGAAGAGCATCATTCTGGTCTCCTATTAGTGCATCTGTAACTATGAGTGTTTTGTCTGTTGAATGTTGGTGATGTTGCACTTGTGTAGGGAGGTTCTGAGTGAATCTTGTTAGAAACATGTTGCTTCACCTTTGTTGAAGCTTTATTAACTGGTTACTTCAGAAGCACCTGTGTATCTGAAGCACCTTCTGGTCTGTCACTAGTGCATTTGATTCCAAATGTCGTCCTTCTTTTGTTGTGTTTCTGGATGGATTTGTTTGACGACTACCTTCAACATTATGTTGTGAATCTAGTACTTCAATCTGGTCAACATGGTTATTGTTGGAATTTACTGAGGAATTTCGTCGAACCGTTGTTATTTTCAATTTTGCAGCAGTACTGTTTTGTATTATTGTTTTGTTCTGTCCATCTACGTGGTCCTTGGGCAATTCAGTAACAATCCCTGCACTAATACCCATCGATTTGCATTGATATTGGCCAATTTGAATAGTTGGAACTCCATTCTCGACCACCTGCTGCGGTTATATACATTTTAGATGGCCGAGATGCTTAGTTGAGATGGTTTTATCCTTCACATTGTTATAAGCAGCTTGACATTGATCTGGAGAAGCATCTCCAGCATTTGGTGGTGGTCGATTCAATGTTGAATCAAAATTAGTTGTTAGACTGCCCTGTCTTCTTGGCGCTACAATGACTCCAATCCCAGTTTGTGATTCCATTGATGTTGGCGATATGTTTGCAGAATGTTTTTATTGTAGTTGTTGCGTTATCTAGCTGGGCGTTTCTTGGTGGCTGTCTGGTGGCTTACCAGTACCGAACAATGGAATAGTAGCCATTAACAAGTGAATGCATTCCTGTAGAAATCGATTGTTGGAGTGGCGGCTAGGTTTTTTGACTATGCATATGTCGTAACTTTTGAACTTGTCACTTTTACGTTTGATGCCTAAACCAATTAACTCATGTCCCATTAACCCCAAAGTTTATACACAAGTCATAAATTATGCAAACAAACATACTCAAAATCCCAGAACCCCAATTCGAGCCCGGTAACCACAAAGTCCACTCTTAGTCAAACTTCTAAATTTTCATCTTCGGCCAATTCAAGCCTAATTCCGATATGGACCTCTAAACCATTATTCAAACACGCTCCTAAGTCTACAATTACCCAACAGAGCTAATTGAACCATCAAAACTCCACACTGAAGTCGTTTACACCCAAGTTGACATCTAGTCAACCTTTTCAACTTAAGCTTTTAACCTTGAGACAAAATTTTTCAATTTACCCCGAAACCTCATCGGAACCGAAAAAACTAACTCGGCAAGTCACATAAAAAATATAAAGCATAAAATGAGTAGTAAATGCGGGAATGGGGCTACAACTTTCAAAATGACCTGCCCAGTCGTTACATCCTCCACCTCTTCAACAAACATTCGTCCTCAAATGTGCCTAGAGATTTACCCGAAGTCTCAAAAAGAGGATATTTAGTCCGCATCTCCAGCTTGGTCTCCCAAGTAGCCTTCCCAACTGGCTGACCTCTGTACTGCACCTTCACTAACGCTATATCCTTTGACCTCTACTTTCAAACCTGCCAACCCAATATATCTACCAGCTCCACATCATAAGTCAAATCACTATCCAACTTGACCGTTCTTAAATCTAAAAAATCAGACGGATTGCCGACATACTTCTAGAGCATAGAAATATGAAATAAGGATGCACACTAGGCATACTAGGTGGCAAAGCAAGGTTGTAAGCCACTTCTCCAATCCTATGAAGCACCACAAATGACCCAATATACCGAGGGCCATCTCACCATAATGATGTATGGATCGGTATCACCCTTTTCTAGCAATCATCTCATCCCAATTAAGGGGAATAATATCACATCAATCTCATCCCAAATAAGGGGAATAATAACAATCCATTCCTACACCGACACATGTAGTTTCGGGGTCATGCTATATCAAGCTACCCTTCCTTGGTGACTAATGATACTCCACAATGTTTATTATATGAAATACTTTTAGTTCATTTCATATTCTTTTAAACATCATGGTTCCAACTTATTTGAGCATTTCATCAAACATTATGTGTGCAAATTAAGGTTCTTCAACAAGATTTCCTTCACATAAGCGGTAATTCAACACCAAGAGTTCACCCATACTAGTTCAATGACCTCCCCACAACCCTTGATTGTACATGCATTCATAAATAACACTCTTATACCCAAGAATCACACTCCCTATTAGCCATCTTCTACCCTAAATTCAAAATTTAAAACTAGGGTATGGAACCTTACCTCTTCGATGAATAATTTATAAGTTTTCCTTGTGAATTCTCCAACTTTTGAGCAAAGATTAACGAACAAATAACGTATGCGTTTCTCCTCTCATCCTAGGGAACTTCCTCCCTCTAAAATATCACTTTTCTCATGATAACTGGTCCTTTACGTCTATTTATCGAAATAGGTCAGGTTATAAAATCAGAAAGCTGGACCCTCCGATCTCGGTTGTGCTATCGCAGAGTGGGCCGTGGAATAAGTGTGCGGTTCGCAAAATTGGCTACAAAAGTGATGCCAAAAACTGAGATGCCCTGGTTTAGTTCTTTAGGTTTGTCGTTTGTAGACCAATTCTGTGATCATCTAATTCTCCATAGAATCTTTTCTTCGAAAATTTCGTGCCGGTTCTGCGATGGATTATGTGGCCTCTTAAATGGTTATGTAGCCACATGATGGACCATATATTGGTCATTAAAATTTGCTTAATTTTTACTTCACTCTACCATCGATGTTGCAGCTTACAAAATGGTTCTGCAGTTTCATAGTGGACCGCAGAGATGATGTTCGGCAAACTTTTTCCTTCAACTCCTAGATGTATTATACAACCTAAGAAGTTTGTACCGCGGCTACAATCCTCAAATGAATTAGCCTACCTTGGCCCCACGAAACCTCGAGGTCTAGGTGAAAAGTCTACAAGGCATTATATCATCCCCCTCTTAAGATCATTCGTCCTTGAATAATGGTATAAATCCGCCATTAGCATCCAATGTGACCTAACTATTACATCACACACCAACAATTTCAAATTTTGACAAACTCCTTAAATTTTCAAAAATTTCATCAGAGTTTCCCCTATAATTCGGCCCATCTTCCTGTATGAGAATCCCAGAAATCAATCCTAACAACATATACATAAACCATCGATGCAACTTAACATGAAGACAACACCAACTGTGGCCTCGTAAGCAATATATTATCAGAAAGGAACACCCTTAACATCAAATGTACAAGTGATACATATTTCATAGAGGGTAAGCTCTTAACATTTTCATAGAACACAACTATCTCAATATATAGTTTATTCAAACAAATGAGGGTACTTCTTTTTCATTTCTTCCTCGGCCTCCCAAGTGGCCTCTTCAACCTGTTAATTTTGCTATTGCACTTTTATGGAAGAAATTTATTTATTCCTCATCTTACGGACTTACTTATCAAGAATAGCACCTGGAATTTCTTCAAAGGTAAATTCTTCACTAACCTCAATAGCCTCAACCAAAACAATGAGCGCTGAGTCTCCAAATACCTTCTTCAACATAGACAAAAGAAACATCGAGTGCACTAAGGACATTTCTTGATGTAGCTTAAGCCTGTAGCTACCTGACCAAACCTCTACGTAATTTTTTATGGTTCTACACATCTCGGACTAAATTTTCCTTTCTTGCCAAATTACATTATACCGTTCATGGGGAAACCTTCAAGAATACCCAATCATTCTCTTTGAAATCCAAATCCCTGCAACGCACATCCAAATAGGATATCTAGCGACTCTAAGTAGCTTTAAACCAATCTTTAATGACTTAACCTTCTCCATAGCCTGATGCATGAGGTCTGGCCCTATCAATTATGCTTCTCCAATCTCAAACCACCCAATAAGATATCTACATCTCCTAGAATGTAGAGCCTCGAATGGTGCCATATCAATAGTAGCATGATAATTGTGTTTGTAGGAAAATTCTATGAGTGACAAATGATCATCCTATCTATCCTTGAAGTAAAGAACACAAGATAGCAACATATCCTCGAGCGTCTGGATGGTCCGCCTGTCTTCCAATCACTCTGTGGATGAAAACATTTTCTAAGATTCACCTTAGTACCTAAACTTAGGTGAAATTTCTTCCAAATATTAGCCATGAATTGTGCCCCTCGATATGAGATAACATAAACTGGAGTGCCATGCAACTCGACTATTTCCTTGATATACAACTGAGCATATTGTTCCTCTATGTCGGTATCCCTAATAGGTAAGAAGTGTGCTAATTTCATGAGTCGATCCACAATCACCCAATCGAGTCAAATTTGTAAGGAGTGCAAGGTAGTCCTACCAAAAAGTCCATATTAACCATCTCCCACTTCCATATTGGTATTTCTTTGTTCTATGCCAACGCACTGGGCCTTTGGTGTTCAGCCTTAAGTTGCTGACAATTTGGGTATCTTGCCACAAAGTCCGCAACATTTTTTTTCATATCATTCCACCAGTAGACCTCCATATGATCATGATACATCTTTGTAGTGACGGGGTGCACGTAATACCTAGAAGTGTGAGCCTCAGTCATAATTCTTTCTTGGAGACCATCTATATTTGGAACACATAATCGCCCTTTGAACCTTAGTGTACCATATTCCATGATAAGAGAAAAATCCACTATTTTATGTTTATGAATCCCTTCCTTCGACTGTACCAACAACGAATTGTTGTATTGCTTCTCCTTTACTTCCACAATAAGCGATGATTCAACCCCATTTTGCATAATTACACCTCCCTCACTAGAGTCTGCAAGATGGACTCCTGAACTAGCCAACCGATGAACTTCCTTGGCCAACAACCTTTGACTCTCTTCCAAGGGAGCCAAACTACCCATAGATTTCCGGCTAAGAGCATCCGCCACAATATTAGCCTTCTCTGGGTGATATAGGATATTGATGTCATACCCCTTGAGTAAATAAAGCAATCTTCTCTACCTCAGATTCCATTTCTTATTTTCGAAAATATATTAAAGGCTCTTATGGTCTGTGAAAATATACACATGGACCCCATACAAATAATGATGCCAAATCTTCAACGCAAATACCACCGCCGCAAGTTCTTAGTCTTGTGTTGGAATGTTCTTCTCATGATTTTTGAGTTTCCTATAGGCATATGTGATCATCATGCAATGTTGGATCTTTACACACCCATGTCTTATCCTTGAAGCATAATAATACACCACAAACCCATCTACACCCTCTGATAGGGTCAATGTCAGTGTTATAGTCAGTCTTGATTTCAACTCCTAGAAGCTCTTTCAACACGCATCTAATCATTGGAACTTAACAACCTTTTGCATCAATTTAGTCAACATAGAGGTAAGAGTAGAGAACCAATCCAAAAATTTCCTATAATACCTAGCTAAGCCATAGAAACCACGAATCTTTGTAGGAGTTGTAGGTCTAGGCCAATTCTTCACGGCTGCAATCTTATGAGGATCAACCTTAATTCCCTACCCTAATCTTCTGAGGTCTAGGGGAATTCTTCATGGTCCTCTTGACTTCGTGAATATACAGGGTTATCGTCAATGAACAGTATCAAAAATTAGTCGAAGAAAGGCTTGAAGACTTGATTCATAGGATCCCAGAAAGATGTCGGGGTATCCGTTAGCCCAAAAAACATCACCAAAAGTTCAAAGTTCCCATACCGAGTCCTGAAAGTTGTGTTCGTAATTTCATGCTCCTTGATTTTTCAGTTGATGATACCCAGATCTTAAATCAATATTGGAGAAGCGCCTAATACGATGCAATTGGTCAAACAAGCCATCTATCATTGGAAGGGGGTACTTATTCTTGATCTTGACCTTGTTGAGCTGCCAATAGTCAATACACATTCTTACTGACCCATCGTTCTTCCTTGCAAAGAGAACCGGTGTGCCCCAAGGCGATACACTCTGTCCAATGAAACCCTTCTCTAACAAATCTTTCAATTGTTCCTTAGTACCTTCAATTGTGCCAGCGCCATTTTGTAGCATGGAATAGATATAGGCTACGTGCCAGGTATCACATCTATCCCAAAATCAATATACCTATCGGTGGAATCCCAAGAAGCTCATCAGGAAAGACCTTTGAAAATTCATATACAACTAGCATAGACTTAAGTGTAGTGCCTCAGCATCGGTGTCCATTAACCAAACCAAATGGTAAATACACCCCTTGTTGATCATCTTTGCGGCCATAAAATAGGAAATAAATCTACCCTTTGTTACCACATCATCCCCCTTCCATTTAATTACTGAATCATTTGGAAACTAAAACCTAACGGTTCTGGTTCGACAATTAAGCTTGGAAAAACATGAATAAAGCCAGTCCATCCCCAGTATTACATCAAAATCAACCACCCCCAATTTAATGATATCGACTATGGTGTCCCAAGCAGAGTAGATGCAGAGAATAACTCATGTTGCTGTTTTGGTTTTATCCCAAATTCCGTAGCAACATAAGGAGTGACATATGACAAAGTGGAATCGGGATGAATAAGGGTGTAGACATCATGAGATTGGATAGTCAATATACCTATGACAACATCTAGATAAGCCTCTAAACTCTAGTGACCGCTCATAGAATAGAAATGGTTGGATCCTCCTAAACTATGTACTCCACCCCTAGCTGCACCACGCTCTGCGGGTGCTAGAGTGCCTTGAGATGGAGGAGGTGTAGCAAGTATAGTAGCTGCAGAACTGGATGGCTGTGCTGTACCCCTGCCCACACCCTAGCGGAACGAAATCTGCACCCGTAGCATATGGGTAGGTCCATGTAACATATTCCTAAGAGCATCTTTCCATATCTAGGGCATGGGGGCCTTCACTATTGCTTGAATCTCCCACCAGGATGACCCCACTAAAAGATCCGATGTTACCCCGACTGAACCTTAAATGGCTGCACTGCTGCTGACTAGGCCCTGACGCCTATGCATTGAATGAAGACTGATTAAAAAGCTGGGATGGCCCTGATGACCCTCCTCTCAATGCTGACCAATCACCACCACTACCAGAAGAACCACCAAATTTTCCCGCGGACTAGGTCTTATTTCTACCCTCTTGCTCTATTCTATTATTCAGTTTGCGGGCCTTTGTGCTTGGAGCAAATGGCATCATCGTCCTATAGTTCATATCAGAATTCAAGGCAGTTGTAGCAGCCTCATTAATAACTAATGGACAGAGGCCCTGTGAAAACCAACGCACTCTAACCTCCATAGTTAGAGGGTCCTCCTCGGGATTGTACCCGTGAACACGTGATGATCTAATCGAAGAAACTTGTTCACTTTAGAATTAGCAGAATCCGCTTTTTTCCTAGAAGAAGCAGGTGCAAAATTTGATTTCTGGGCCTGGGAAGCCATTATCTGAGCCAATATCCGTATGGCTCCCCTAGGATCACCCTCAGAAATATTGGGACTGGAAGCTGGGGTGTTACACCCCATTCTTTCATACGTGAGAGTACATTGTAAGTCAATTGATGTAAGATCAGAAATAAGATTATATAATAAGAAAATATAGTAAGTTAATCATGTTCCCTTAGGGTTAAGAATATTTACGGCCATGAATAACAAGTACCAAGATGGTTGGAAGGCTTAGAATCTAAGCAAATTGAAGGAAATAAGTTTCATCGAAAGTCGATAAAATTGGAATGTTATAACATGAACTTTAGGGTGATACTAGGATTCTTAACGTGATAAGGAGGTCATGTTATAACTTATTTAAGTTTTATGATATTCGTGTGTTACGTTTTTGAGTCAGGCGAGTTGTGGAACAAAAGTTGGCAAAGGTCATCACAAGTTACATTTATAAATGTGCTAAAAATTAGGTCAAATGTAGTGGAGCTTTGATCAAAATATACTTGGAATTACGGGATGATCCACATATCAAATTGAAGATGTATGAGTATAATTTCTTATGCATTAAATGGTTGTCAATATGAATTCTGAATAGAGAGATATTTGCAGTCTCACAAGACTGCACAGAATATAGTTGGCAAGACGGTATGCCACTAAAGCTCTTTGAGCAATAAATTTCGTGTATTATATGAGGTTTTTTCGGACATATTATATATCAAATTAAAGGTCTTGGAATTTAGTTTCCAGTGCTCTTAACTGTTCTCTCATATGATACCCGGATAAAAAGTTATAAGCATTCGAAGATGAACAATTGCTAGGGTGCCAAGTAGCACCTTTTTGACTTTTCAACCAAAATGGATATTTTTCTTCCTATATCGTCTATTTCTTCATAATTCCAGATGTCTCGACCAAATAAGACCCCTAGCCTTCCCTTATAGCTTTCCACAAGGGTTGTCAACAAGACTATCATCTGGAGCACGAAATCAAGTAGCGATAACATTAAAACGATCCATATGATGTAAGTATCACTATATTGCCTCTCTTTTTCTTTGTAGTTTGAGTTTTGGAAGGTATTCAATAGTAAGGAAAATGACTTATTTCTGTATTTAAGCTTTTAAATATGAAGGAAGTTTGATAAATTTATTTCTAATAGCTAGAACTCACGAGACGGTGATTGAAAGCCGTGAGTTCGAATTATTCGACTTGTTGTGGGCTGTTTTGTGGGCCGTTTCATGTTGATATTGGATAGTATCTGTTGCTACTATTTTTATGGAGTCTATAAGATAAATGGTGTTGAGAAACACCACATAATGGAAGGGTGATTTTCTGGTCGTTCGTTGTAACATTTCCGGGTCGTTTGACACTAGTAAGGTGGTCGTCTTATGTATGAAGTGATTAAGTTGTGTGGACTGTTTTGGGAGGCTCAATATGATTATTATTGATGTTGTTTAGGCTGTTTGGTGATTTTTTTTACTTGTGTGAAGTAATATATATAGGGAAGTGTTGTCCGTTTCCTCGTAAAATAGGTTATGTTTGATGCATAATAGTTACGATGCCTAAACGATAACAATAGTGTCATTTATCTTATTGTAGACTAAGGAACCGTGAAATTGCATAGCTTGTGATTGGGAAGAATATACAAGGTATGTGAGGATATCCATTTCCTTCTTTTGCATGACTCCGATTGTACATAATGCAATAAACGAGCTTCCAAAGATACTCTACTCTTAGAAGCTATCAGTACATACATTGTTTCCCCTGCTATGGAACGATTAATGTGATGTTGCTTCTCTTATTATTATGTTATCAATGTTGTTGGTACTTCCTGATTCTTATAAGGTTCATGGTGAAGAGTTAGTCTTAATAATGTATACAGAGGATAACAATGTTACGTCACTCCGAAAGGTCTAGAACATGTTTCCATGAGTCGAGCATGCATAATATATATGTATCTATTTTACTCTACCGAACCGCGCTGTAGTCGGACCGGTACGGAACCTACTGTGCGACCTCTGATTAGTTGTGTTTACCGAGCTCTGCATGGCCGGGTACATTTCTACCGAGCCTTATGATGGCCGGGTACGTTTTTACCGAGTCCTCTTTGAGGCCAGGTACATTATGATGATGATGATGATGCCCATAGAGGCATATGTTTTTAAAAGTTCCTGGATATATATGTATCATGCATTTCATGTCAGTAGCCCCAGAGGCACTCAGATGTTACAGGTTGTATTTTTCTATCTATCTTTACATTATAGTTCTTATTTATGCTTTCCTATCTTACATACTCGATATGTTTTTCGCACTGACGTCCCTTTTGCCTGGGGACACTCCGTTTCATGCCCGCAGGTCCCGATAGATAGGTAGACATTCCTCTTAGTAGGCTATCAGCTCAGCGAAGGTGTTGGTGCACGCCACTTGCTCCGTAGATGCCTATTTGGTCAGTATTCTTTGGATATGTATTGATTGGTATGGCAGGGCGTTGTCCCGACCATTATGATTTTATGTACTCTTAGAGGCTTGTAGATAGATGTCAGGTGTATGGATACTTGTATGGCCTTCTCGTCTTATGTTTTGAGTTTACAAATGGTCATGTCGGCCTTACAGGCCCGTATGTCACATATATAAGTTTCTATATCATGTTGGGTCTTATTATGTTGAGTATTCCCTTATATTTTATTCTTGTTATCTCATGATGGGTTTCCTGGCTCATCTACTCATGATAGTATAATAAGAAAGATATGTTACGTTGGTACTCGGTCGAGTAAGGCACCAGAAAGCCGTCGCGGCCCTTTGGTTTGGGTCGTGACATGGGGCTTAAGGTGGAACTTGAGTATAAGTTGGAGGAATCCTTGCTTCCTCCGTAGGTGTAGAAATTGGGGTAGTCTAAGCTGGAGTAGTAAAATCAGGCGGTGTAGTAATTGAGGGAATATACTCACCCCTCGGGTGCTCATCCACATCATCAAGTATAGAATCAACTACCACTCCTGGGGTTGCATTGGCTCCTTGGCTAGTTCTTGCCTTCTTCCTAGGTACCATGTAATTAAAGTTAGAGAAATGCACGAGTTAAAGGAGGAAAAATCTTACAATAAGCTTTATCGCACGATCTAGAACATCAAAGAAGGGTTTTATTCCTAAATGCCCAAGTAGCCTCCTAATTATGTATATGGTCTACAACATACCGATAAGAAGGTCTCAACTAGACACAGCTTCGAAAGATCCTAGTGTGAGCACGTGATTTTTGCACTACATGAGAAAAACTCCTAAAAATATACCAAAATAATTTTTTATTAATTTTAGAAATTTTTCTTTATTTTAGTTGCATTTCATGCATTTTTAATATTTTCGAATCATAGAAAAAACCATAAAAAATGTTGCATCTTAATTTTATGCCACCTTATGTTCAATTTGCATTTAGGAATTAATTGTGTTTAAAAATAAATAAAAAAGAAGAAATAAAATCATAAAAATGGTTAATTGTGCACGTTTAATATTAGTGTTTGAATTTTTGTAGTTTTCCGTTTAATTTGGCTTTAATTAGTTGCTATAAGTATTATTTGCAGTAATTAGTTTAAGTTGAAAATAATTTGACTAGGAATTAATTTAGGTGTTATTTTTAGTTTTAATTTAAAAGAAATTAGAAAAATATGAAAATAAAAGTGGTGAATCATATTTTTGGGCTTATCTCTACTTCTATTTTTAAACCCAATGCAATTTCCCTTTTAAAACCCAACCCAATTAGCCCCTACCCAACCCCAAATCGGGTCGACCCAACCCAACCCAATACCCAAATCAATTTCCTAACCTTAAAACCTATACACACAATACACTGACATAGAGACGCTGTGAGAAGGTTGCGTAGCTTTGGCTGCTTCTTCAAAAAAATGCACACCTATACAGACAATATGCACACATATACAGAGAGAAAATAGAGATACACGAAGGACCGGGCTTCTTCTGGAAGAATACACACGCGCATATACGAAAGGGAGGAGAGATGCCTGGGAATTGGGGGGAAGGGCTAGCAGCAATCTTCTTCTGAACAAAATACATGTCTATTCAGACGATACACACACAATAGATACAGGAAGATAGAGAATAATCCAGGCCTGGAAATGTTTTGGCGCAGCTGCGCAGAAAAGACCCCAACCCCCTGACTTCGTCTTCTCCAAACGACCCACCCCTCTCATCAGCATCAGCTCCTCCATTTTCCACCATAGATCGTTGGAAACCTAGAGGAAACATTTACAAACTCGCTGGATTGACGAGCTCCATCACCACTACACCTGCATCATCGATTACAGCTACAACAGCCATGAAGTGTGTTGTCCCGTTCAAGGTGTCGAGTCGATTAATTAGCTGTTGCTCGAGGTTCCATTGTGTTCTGTCCGGTTAGTTTTTTTCGTCAATGCTGAATGTCTGGTTCTTGGATGGAATTTGCGCATCCAGATTTATTTGTACCTCTTTCCATCCATTTCAACATCAATTGAAAGTTCATTTTCAGGTTCCTTCTTGATTCCTTTCCTCCCTTGTGTTAATGTTGGTTGAACATCATGAATATTGAAGCATAATTAGTTGTTTGATGGTTGGTTGATTTTGGAGGAAAATATTGGTTAATGAGATTAACCAACGGAACTAGGTACGACTTTCTGACTGTTGTTCGCAATGTGTTTGTTTGTGATTTTCGTGAATATTTCTGCTTGGTTTGGTTGAGTTTACATGTGAATTGAGTTCCCAAAACTTTTCGTTCTGCAATTGAAATGGATTGTGTTGAGATATTGCCTTAAAGTTTTTTTTACACTCGACCAAGCTTCTGCGATTTGTTCCCGTTGTCTTTATTTTAGTATAAAGTAGGAAACTCAAGATTTATATCACAGCTGCCTCCGTTTAACTTGCTGAAATTCAGATTCAGTCATCTATTTCAATTCTAATGGCCTTAAGCTTTTGTGTGGATTAATGCACGTTCGTTATCTTAAGTAAGCATGTGATATCTATTAGAATGATAAATGGTTGTTAAGTTGACATTTTCTGAAGCATTCTGCCCCACTTTGTAGTACTTATTAGAGTTTGAGCTGAAGTCTTTACTCAGTATGTTATCGTAATGTGAAATTCAAGTATATGAAGTTTGAAGTTGTTGGTTTACTCAATTCTGTTTGAAAATAAACACAACATCTTTTGCCTTGTTTCATCTACTAATTAAAAGATCATCCATGGCTAAGGTTTAAAATAACAGACTTCTTGCTTTCGATTTATTTTGAGCTCGTCTAGCTAGCATAATTGAACCAGAACTTAGTAATTGAAAATTGGAATACTAAGTCCTTGACATCTTCATGTTTCCTTGATTGGATTGTCTAAACCTAAACATGTCATATTGCACTTTCTGGCAAGATGTTGCTTTTTTTGATATCACAGTCAGTATAAGGCTGGTCTTTCCGTAATTGGTTGGTGAGTTGATTGATGCCCTTGGAAACAGATTGAAGTTATTGTTCTAAATAGTAATGAGCATAGTTGTATATCACATGGACCGTTCTAGGTAAAATCACAGCATATTTGGTGAATTCTGCATGTTTAGAAGATAGATATGTGTTTAAAGGGACAGTCACCTCTTTCTAGGGTGTTAGTTAAAATGAAGTTATGTGCTGGTTTATAAGTATTCATATTTCAACCACGGGTACGGTTCCCGTGACGTGGTTGTGATAATTAGTATTTATATAAGTAGGAGTGTTAAAATTTTCCTTAGCTAAATAGAACTCTTTTCTTTAGAACTTGAGGTGCGCCATTTAGCATACTTCCATGGCCCTCGCAAACTTGCAAACGCATATTCATTTTAGGCGCGCTAATTAAATAATTCACTTTCCTAAATACAGGTGCACATTTATGTGACCCAAATCCAAATCTCAACGATGTTGGAATGTGTCAAAATCCACAGCTGCATTTATGTAACGTGGTTCTTGGCATGTTTTAACAACGTCGCAATTTTCTTGAAAATAATGATAAAAGCAGTTTAAGGTTAAAAACGCATAAGTTAAAACATGTTCTAAAATTAGATAATTTAAGCCGAATATAATAGTTGAGTGACCGTGCTAGAACCACGGAACTCGAGAATGCCTAACACCTTCTCGCGGGTTAACAGAATTCCTTGCTCAAATTTCTGGTTCGTGGACTGTTAAATAGAGTCATTCTTTTCCTCGATTCGAAATTCTAAACCAGTGACTTGGGACACCATAAATCTCCCAAGTGGCGAATCTTAATCTTATAAATAAATCCCGTTTTGATTTTCTTTTAATTGGAAAAACTCCCGTTGTCTACGCCCTTCGTCGGGTTGTGGATAGCCAAAAAGAAGGTGTGACAGCTCTGGCGACTTTACTGGGGATCGAATCTAGAATCTCTGCTTCAGCGTTCAAGAATTCGATCTTAGAATACTTGTTGTATTTGGATCTTTATCTGATTTTACATGTTGGCTTCATATGCAAAATGATGCTTTTATCGCTTTGATATTATTTGAACTGTACATATGAATTGCTACGAAACCCATCTCTTATCACCTCCGGGGATGTGCTTACTGGTTGAGAGTCCCTACTTTGTTAGTGTTATACCCTGAAATAAGAAAGAGGCCAGACAAGTTACTAAGTCAGATGGCCGTTTTGTTTCCGGTACGTAGCCCCCTCCTCTACTCGGGTCGTCCGCTCGGGTACACAGTCTAGACACTATACCCAGGTTTTAACTTAGAATAACTTGACCTCCTGTTGGATCCCTAGTAGGAACGCTTATTTGCATCATGAATCTGACTTAGGGGACTCAACATAGGCGCTCGGTCCGTCTAGAATCTCTGCTTCAGCGTTCAAGAATTCGATCTTAGAATACTTGTTGTATTTGGATCTTTATCCGATTTTACATGTTGGCTTTATATGCAAAATGATGATCTTATCGCTTTGATATTATTTGAACTGTACATATTGAAGCATAATTAGTTGTTTGATGGTTGGTTGATTTTGGAGGAAAATATTGGTTAATGAGATTAACCAACGGAACTAGGTACGACTTTGTGACTGTTGTTCGCAATGTGTTTGTTTGTGATTTTCGTGAATATTTATGCTTGGTTTGGTTGAGTTTACATGTGAATTGAGTTCCCAAAACTTTTCGTTCTGCAATTGAAAGGGATTGCGTTGAGATATTGCCTTAAAGTTTTGTTTTACACTCGACCAAGCTTCAGCGATTTGTTCCCGTTGTCTTTATTTTTGTATAAAGAAGGAAACTCAAGATTTATATCACAGTTGCCTCTGTTTATCTTGCTGAAATTTAAATTCAGTCATCTATTTCAATTCTAATGGCCTTAAGCTTTTGTGTGGATCAATGCACGTTCGTTAACTTGAGTAAGCATGTGATATCTATTAGAATGCAAAATGGTTGTTAAGTTGACATTTTCTGAAGCATTCTGCCCCACTTTGTAGTACTTATTAGAGTTTGAGCTGAAGTCTTTAGTCAGTATGTTATCGTGAAGTGAAATTCAAGTATATGAAGTTTGAAGTTGTTGGTTTACTCAATTCTGTTTGAGAATAAACACAACATCTTTTGCCTTGTTTCATCTACTAATTAAAAGATCATCCATGGCTAAGGTTTAAAATAACAGACTTCTTGCTTTCGATTTATTTTGAGCTCGTCCAGCTGGCATAATTGAACCAGAACTTAGTAATTGAAAATTGGAATACTAATTCCTTGACATCTTCATGTTTCCTTGATTGGATTGTCTAAACCTAAACATGTCATATTGCACTTTCTGGCAAGATGTTGCTTTTTTTGATATCACAGTCAGTATAAGGCTGGTCTTTCCGTAATGGGTTGGTGAGTTGATTGATGCCCTTGGAAACAGATTGAAGTTATTGTTCTGAATAGTAATGAGCATAGTTGTATATCACATGGACCGTTCTGAGTAAAATCACAGCATATTTGGTGAATTCTGCATGTTTAGAAGATAGATATGTGTTTAAAGGGACAGTCACCTCTTTCTAGGGTGTTAGTTAATATGAAGTTATGTGCTGGTTTGTAAGTATTCATATTTCAACCACGGGTACGGTTCCCGTGACGTGGTTGTGATACTTAGTTTTTATATAAGTAGGAGTGTTAAAATTTTCCTTAGCTAAATAGAACTCTTTTCTTTAGAACTTGAGGTGCGCCATTTAGCATACTTCCATGGCCCTCGCAAACTTACAAACGCATATTCATTTTTGGCGCGCTAGTTAAATAATTCACTTTCCTAAATACAGGTGCACATTTATGTGACCCAAATCCAAATCTCAACGAAGTTGGAATGTGTCAAAATCCACAGGTGCATTTATGTAATGTGGTTCTTGGCATGTTTTAACAATGTCGCAATTTTCTTGAAAATAATGATAAAAGCAGTTTAAGGATAAAAACGCATAAGTTAAAACATGTTCTAAAATCAGATAATTTAAGCCGAATATAATAGTTGAGTGACTGTGCTAGAACCACGGAACTCAAGAATGCCTAACACCTTCTCCCTGGTTAACATAATTCCTTGCTCAAATTTCTGGTTCGTGGACTGTTAAATAGAGTCATTGTTTTCCTCGATTCAGGATTCTAAACCAGTGACTTGGGACACCATAAATCTCCCAAGTGGCGAATCTTAATCTTATAAATAAATCCCGTTTTGATTTTCTTTTAAATCGAAAAACTCCCATTGTCAACGCCCTTCGTCGGGTTCTGGATAGCCAAAAAGAAGGTGTGACAGCTCTGGCGACTTTATTGGGGATTGAATCTAGAATCTCTGCTTCAGCATTCAAGAATTCGATCTTAGAATACTTGTTGTATTTGGATCTTTATCCGATTTTACATGTTGGCTTAATATGCAAAATGATGCTTTTATCGCTTTGATATTATTTGAACTGTACATATTGAAGCATAATTAGTTGTTTGATGGTTGGTTGATTTTGGAGGAAAATATTGGTTAATGAGATTAACCAACGGAACTAGGTACGACTTTGTGACTGTTGTTCGCAATGTGTTTTGTTTGTGATTTTCGTGAATATTTCTGCTTGGTTTGGTTGAGTTTACATGTGAATTGAGTTCCCAAAACTTTTCGTTCTGCAATTGAAAGGGATTGCGTTGAGATATTGCCTTAAAGTTTTGTTTTACACTCGACCAAGCTTCAGCGATTTGTTCCCGTTGTCTTTATTTTTGTATAAAGAAGGAAACTCAAGATTTATATCACAGTTGCCTCTGTTTATCTTGCTGAAATTTAGATTCAGTCATCTATTTCAATTCTAATGGCCTTAAGCTTTTGTGTGGATCAATGCACGTTCGATAACTTGAGTAAGCATGTGATATCTATTAGAATGCTAAATGGTTGTTAAGTTGACATTTTCTGAAGCATTCTGCCCCACTTTGTAGTACTTATTAGAGTTTGAGCTGAAGTCTTTAGTCAGTATGTTATCGTGAAGTGAAATTCAAGTATATGAAGTTTGAAGTTGTTGGTTTACTCAATTCTGTTTGAAAATAAACACAACATCTTTTGCCTTGTTTCATCTACTAATTAAAAGATCATCCATGGCTAAGGTTTAAAATAACAGACTTCTTGCTTTCGATTTATTTTGAGCTCGTCCAGCTGGCATAATTGAACCAGAACTTAGTAATTGAAAATTGGAATACTAATTCCTTGACATCTTCATGTTTCCTTGATTGGATTGTCTAAACCTAAACATGTCATATTGCACTTTCTGGCAAGATGTTGCTTTTTTTGATATCACAGTCAGTATAAGGCTGGTCTTTCCGTAATGGGTTGGTGAGTTGATTGATGCCCTTGGAAACAGATTGAAGTTATTGTTCTGAATAGTAATGAGCATAGTTGTATATCACATGGACCGTTCTGAGTAAAATCACAGCATATTTTGTGAATTCTGCATGTTTAGAAGATAGATATGTGTTTAAAGGGACAGTCACCTCTTTCTAGGGTGTTAGTTAATATGAAGTTATGTGCTGGTTTGTAAGTATTCATATTTCAACCACGGGTACGGTTCCCGTGACGTGGTTGTGATACTTAGTTTTTATATAAGTAGGAGTGTTAAAATTTTCCTTAGCTAAATAGAACTCTTTTCTTTAGAACTTGAGGTGCGCCATTTAGCATACTTCCATGGCCCTCGCAAAATTACAAACGCATATCCATTTTAGGCGCGCTAGTTTAATAATTCACTTTCCTAAATACAGGTGCACATTTATGTGACCCAAATCCAAATCTCAACGAAGTTGGAATGTGTCAAAATCCACAGGTGCATTTATGTAATGTGGTTCTTGGCATGTTTTAACAATGTCGCAATTTTCTTGAAAATAATGATAAAAGCAGTTTAAGGATAAAAAACGCATAAGTTAAAACATGTTCTAAAATCAGATAATTTAAGCCGAATATAATAGTTGAGTGACTGTGCTAGAACCACGGAACTCAAGAATGCCTAACACCTTCTCCCTGGTTAACATAATTCCTTGCTCAAATTTCTGGTTCGTGGACTGTTAAATAGAGTCATTGTTTTCCTCGATTCAGGATTCTAAACCAGTGACTTGGGACACCATAAATCTCCCAAGTGGCGAATCTTAATCTTATAAATAAATCCCGTTTTGATTTTCTTTTAAATCGAAAAACTCCCATTGTCAACGCCCTTCGTCGGGTTCTGGATAGCCAAAAAGAAGGTGTGACAGCTCTGGCGACTTTATTGGGGATTGAATCTAGAATCTCTGCTTCAGCATTCAAGAATTCGATCTTAGAATACTTGTTGTATTTGGATCTTTATCCGATTTTACATGTTGGCTTAATATGCAAAATGATGCTTTTATCGCTTTGATATTATTTGAACTGTACATATTGAAGCATAATTAGTTGTTTGATGGTTGGTTGATTTTGGAGGAAAATATTGGTTAATGAGATTAACCAACGGAACTAGGTACGACTTTGTGACTGTTGTTCGCAATGTGTTTTGTTTGTGATTTTCGTGAATATTTCTGCTTGGTTTGGTTGAGTTACATGTGAATTGAGTTCCCAAAACTTTTCGTTCTGCAATTGAAAGGGATTGCGTTGAGATATTGCCTTAAAGTTTTGTTTTACACTCGACCAAGCTTCAGCGATTTGTTCCCGTTGTCTTTATTTTTGTATAAAGAAGGAAACTCAAGATTTATATCACAGTTGCCTCTGTTTATCTTGCTGAAATTTAGATTCAGTCATCTATTTCAATTCTAATGGCCTTAAGCTTTTGTGTGGATCAATGCACGTTCGATAACTTGAGTAAGCATGTGATATCTATTAGAATGCTAAATGGTTGTTAAGTTGACATTTTCTGAAGCATTCTGCCCCACTTTGTAGTACTTATTAGAGTTTGAGCTGAAGTCTTTAGTCAGTATGTTATCGTGAAGTGAAATTCAAGTATATGAAGTTTGAAGTTGTTGGTTTACTCAATTCTATTTGAAATTAAACACAACATCTTTTGCCTTGTTTCATCTACTAATTAAAAGATCATCCATGGCTAAGGTTTAAAATAGCAGACTTCTTGCTTTCGATTTATTTTGAGCTCGTCTAGCTGGCATAATTGAACCAGAACTTAGTAATTGAAAATTGGAATACTAAGTCCTTGAAATCTTCATGTTTCCTTGATTGGATTGTCTAAACCAAAAGATGTCATATTGCACTTTCTGGCAAGATGTTGCTTTTTTTGATATCACAGTCAGTATAAGGCTGGTCTTTCTGTAATGGGTTGGTGAGTTGATTGATGCCCTTGGAAACAGATTGAAGTTATTGTTCTGAATAGTAATGAGCATAGTTATATATCACATGGACCGTTCTGAGTAAAATCACAGCATATTTGGTGAATTCTGCATGTTTATAAGATAGATATGTGTTTAAAGGGACAGTCACCTCTTTCTAGGGTGTTTGTTAAAATGAAGTTATGTGCTGCTTTGTAAGTATTCATATTACAACCACGGGTACGGTTCCCGTGACGTGGTTGTGATAATTAGTATTTATATAAGTAGGAGTGTTAGAATTTTCCTTAGCTAAATAGAACTCTTTTCTTTAGAACTTGAGGTGCGCCATTTAGCATACTTCCATGGCCCTCGCAAACTTGCAAATGCATATTCATTTTAGGCGCGCTAGTTAAATAATTCACTTTCCTAAATACGGGTGCACATTTATGTGACCCAAATCCAAATCTCAACGATGTTGGAACGTGTCAAAATCCACAGGTGCATTTATGTAACGTGGTTCTTGGCATGTTTTAACAACGTCGCAATTTTCTTGAAAATAATGATAAAAGCAGTTTTAGGTTAAGAAGCGCATAAGTTAAAACATGTTCTAAAATCAGATAATTTAAGCCGAATATAATAGTTGAGTGACCGTGCTAGAACCACGGAACTCGAGAATGCCTAACACCTTCTCGCGGGTTAACAGAATTCCTTGCTCAAATTTCTGGTTCGTGGACTGTTAAATAGAGTCATTCTTTTCCTCGATTCAGGATTCTAAACCAGTGACTTGGGACACCATAAATCTCCCAAGTGGCGAATCTTAATCTTATAAATAAATCCCGTTTTCATTTTCTTTTAATTGGAAAAACTCCCGTTGTCTACGCCCTTCGTCGGGTTGTGGATAGCCAAAAAGAAGGTGTGACAGCTCTGGCGACTTTACTGGGGATCGAATCTAGAATCTTTGCTTCAGCGTTCAAGAATTCGATCTTAGAATACTTGTTGTATTTGGATCTTTATCTGATTTTACATGTTGGCTTAATATGCAAAATGATGCTATTATCGCTTTGATATTATTTGAACTGTACATATGAATTGCTACGAAACCCTTCTCTTATCACCTCCGGGGATGTGCTTACTGGTTGAGACTCCCTACTTTGTTAGTGTTATACCCTGAAATAAGAAAAGAGGCTGGACAAGTTACTACGTCAGATGGCCGTTTGGTTTCCGGTACGTAGCCCCCTCCTCTACTCGGGTCGTCCGCTCGGGTACACAGTCTAGACACTATACCCGGGTTTTAACTTAGAATAACTTGACCTCCTGTTGGATCCCTAGTAGGAACGCTTATTTGCATCATGAATTTGACTTAGGGGACTCAACATAGGCGCTCGGTCCGTCTAGAATCTCTGCTTCAGCGTTCAAGAATTCGATCTTAGAATACTTGTTGTATTTGGATCTTTATCCGATTTTACATGTTGGCTTAATATGCAAAATGATGCTTTTATCGCTTTGATATTATTTGAACTGTACATATTGAAGCATAATTAGTTGTTTGATGGTTTGTTGATTTTGGAGGAAAATATTGGTTAATGAGATTAACCAATGGAACTAGGTACGACTTTGTGACTGTTGTTCGCAATGTGTTTGTTTGTGATTTTCGTGAATATTTCTGCTTGGTTTGGTTGAGTTTACATTTGAATTGAGTTCCCAAAACTTTTCGTTCTGCAATTGAAAGGGATTGTGTTGAGATATTGCCTTAAAGTTTTGTTTTACACTCGACCAAGCTTCAGCGATTTGTTCCCGTGTCTTTATGTTTGTATAAAGTAGGAAACTCAATATATATATCACAACTACCTCCATATAACTTGCTGAAATTCAGATTCAGTCATCTATTTCAATTCTAATGGCCTTAAGCTTTTGTGTGGATCAATGCACGTTTGTTATCTTGAGTAAGCATGTGATATCTATTAGAATGCTAAATGGTTGTTAAGTTGACATTTTCTGAAGCATTCTGCTCCACTTTGTAGTACTTATTAGAGTTTGAGCTGAAGTCTTTAGTCAGTATGTTATCGTGAAGTGAAATTCAAGTATATGAAGTTTGAAGTTGTTGGTTTACTCAATTCTGTTTGAAAATAAACACAACATCTTTTGCCTTGTTTCATCTACTAATTAAAAGATCATCCATGGCTAAGGTTTAAAATAACAGACTTCTTGCTTTCGATTTATTTTGAGCTCGTCTAGCTGGCATAATTGAACCAGAACTTAGTAATTGAAAATAGGAATACTAAGTCCTTGACATCTTCATGTTTCCTTGATTGGATTGTCTAAACCTAAACATGTCATATTGCACTTTCTGGCAAGATGTTGCTTTTTTGATATAACAGTCAGTATAAGGCTGGTCTTTCCGTAATGGGTTGGTGAGTTGATTGATGCCCTTGGAAACAGATTGAAGTTATTGTTCTGAATAGTAATGAGCATAGTTGTATATCACATGGACCGTTCTGAGTAAAATAACAGCATATTTGGTGAATTCTGCATGCTTAGAAGATAGATATGTGTTTAAAGGGACAGTCACCTCTTTCTAGGGTGTTAGTTAAAATGAAGTTATGTGCTGGTTGTAAGTATTCATATTACAACCACGGGTACGGTTCCCGTGACGTGGTTGTGATAATTAGTATTTATGTAAGTAGGAGTGTTAGAATTTTCCTTAGCTAAATAGAAATCTTTTCTTTAGAACTTGAGGTGCGCCATTTAGCATACTTCCATGGCCCTCGCAAACTTGCAAACGCATATTCATTTTAGGCGCGCTAATTAAATAATTCACTTTCCTAAATACGGGTGCACAGTTATGTGACCCAAATCCAAATCTCAACGATGTTGGAATGTGTCAAAATCCACAGGTGCATTTATGTAACGTGGTTCTTGGCATGTTTTAACAACGTCGCAATTTTCTTGAAAATAATGATAAAAGCAGTTTAAGGTTAAAAACGCATAAGTTAAAACATGTTCTAAAATCAGATAATTTAAGCCGAATATAATAGTTGAGTGACCGTGCTAGAACCACGGAACTCGAGAATGCCTAACACCTTCTCGCGGGTTAACAGAATTCCTTGCTCAAATTTCTGGTTCGTGGACTGTTAAATAGAGTCATTCTTTTCCTCGATTCAGGATTCTAAACCAGTGACTTGGGACACCATAAATCTCCCAAGTGGCGAATCTTAATCTTATAAATAAATCCCGTTTTGATTTTCTTTTAATTGGAAAAACTCCCGTTGTCTACGCCCTTCGTCGGATTGTGGATAGCCAAAAAGAAGGTGTGACAGCTCTGGCGACTTTACTGGGGATCGAATCTAGAATCTCTGCTTCAGCGTTCAAGAATTCGATCTTAGAATACTTGTTGTATTTGGATCTTTATCCGATTTTACATGTTGCTTAATATGCAAAATGATGCTTTTATCGCTTTGATATTATTTGAACTGTACATATGAATTGCTACGAAACCCTTCTTTTATCACCTCCGGGGATGTGCTTACTGGTTGAGCCTCCCTATTTTGTTAGTGTTATACCCTGAAATAAGAAAGAGGCCGGACAAGTTACTAAGTCAGATGGCCGTTTGGTTTCCGGTACGTAGCCCCCTCCTTTACTCGGGTCGTCCGCTCGGGTACAAAGTCTAGACACTATACCAAGGTTTTAACCTAGAATAACTTGACCTCCTGTTGGATCCCTAGTAGGAATGCTTATTTGCATTATGAATTTGACTTAGGGGACTCAACGTAGGCGCTCGGTCCGTCTAGGACAGGTAACCCGAAATGAAAAGACCATCCTGATGCGTGAATGCGTGTGCACTTAACTGCTTGGGATTTAAATGTTTACTGGCTAGCAAATAAAGGAAAAAACAGAGAAAATAGCTGTATTAGGGTTGTTTGGGATTGGCTATCTGTCTTGCAAAAAACCAATGCTAAAATAGCGCCAAAATGATGCCGGATTTTTTAAAAGAGGAAAAACCGAAAAAGAGAGAGAAAAAACTACAACAAAATCGAGGATGTTTAAAGTTTTGATTGTGATAATTTATTTTACCCGAACTACGTTGGTTTGATTCTCGGGCGCGAGATACGTAGGCAACCCCTATCGGGTCCAACCTTTTTTGTTTTGAAAAAATAACCAAAACAAAAAAATACAAACGTTAGATTTTATTCATTTTGTTTCGCGAATTAAATCTGGTGATGCCTGTACTGCAAAAAATAGCACCGCAAGGGATGCCAGTAGGCTGATTCCGCACAAATGGCCACCTCTGAGTCCTATTTTGGCCGGCGAGCGAGCACAGTCTTAAAACCTTCTGTCGTAAGTGCTGATACGCCGTATTCGCAAAGCCAGGCCCTAGTTTTAAAAAAATACATTTCATAAAAAGGAAAAGGGTAGTTTTCATATTTTGTGGAGTCAATCAGTAAAATTGTGAGATGCTAATTAACCTTAATAAATGTGCAGAATGAGCACGATAGCATTCATGAACAAAATTCCCATGGAGCTGCACCTGTGGTGGGATGACCTGGGGGAAGCAGGGTAGAACAGGGTCAAAACGCATTTGTAAGGACTTATCGGGCTGCTAAAAATTAACCCAAAGGGAGATAACCTAAAGGCATTGATTACATTCTGGGACTCAGCTCACAATGTCTTCCATTTTTCTTATTTTGAACTCACACCGACGTTTGAAGAAATAAATTGATACATTGGGACCCCAACAATTCCTTTAAGACACCAATACTGAATTGCACCAAGACCTCTCACCTTGCACGAGTTCTTGGACTCTTTAAAAATCAGTAGGAAGGTTCACAACCCAGCCTTATCAGCTAGCTTATGAACTCTGTAGTTCATATATCAGAGGTATAGACATATAGGGGGATTCAATAACCCAGACAACTATGTTTGTAGCAGGGGGAACCAACTAAAATGGGAAGAGCATCAATGTTCTGAATTCATGGTATTTTTCGTGGGCCTTCTGGGGTTTCCATGGAAGGACGGAAATATCGACATACGAGTAGAAGGGGTCGTCAGCACTTTCATGACTCAGGCCAAGGGCACTCTGGCTCCTATGATCATATCCGAAATCTTCCGTGCTCTCACGACATGTAAAGCATGAGGAGAGTTCTTTGAGGGATGTAACCTATTGTTACAAATATGGATGATTGAGCACCTACGCCATCGGCCTCAGTTCATGAATTATGGGTCACCAATAAAGAGTTGCATAGATGAATTCTACAACAGGGTTGATGGGTTTAGGTTACCTGAGGGTGTAATAGAATGGGTGTCGCGTCTTTGGATTATCACTACAGATCAAATAGAGTGGACATTCGGGTGGCTCCCTATGGATGAAATTGTGTATATTCCAGCCACCGGGCCTCATTTCCTTCTGATGGGTCTCCGAAGTGTCCAACCATATGCGCCATACCGAGTGTTAAGGAAATTGGGTAGATGCTAAATGATTCCTCGGGACGAGGACATTAGTCACCATGCGGTTGAGATTAGCCGCAACGGTAAATTCCCTGAAGCTATTGTGCGCCAAATCTGGAGTGAATGTCAATACTTGACAGTATGTACTTGAGTACGCGACATATCGAAAGGTGAGGTTGCAACGGGATACACTGCCTGGTATACAAAAGAGACGAAGCCCGGGAGGCCAGCTAAAAGACCACATTTCCAAGAATCTTTTTAAACATCACACGATCAATGGGATTGGCTAGCAAAGGAAAATGAGTACAGAGCCACCATAGGAAGATTAGAAAAGAAAATCCAAGAATAACATTTTGAAAAAGGTTTGCAAGCCGAAGTAGATGTGGAAGAGAAGAAAATATTAACCAAAGAAAATGAGGTGCTGCAAGGTCAAATCTAGAAGATTAAAACAGTCACAGAAAATACTACCTGGAGCGCGAAGGATGAAAAACTCATAGACAATTTTAGGCCAAAGGTAACTGAATATGGGTTCGAACTGAATAAGGCTGAAGGTGAGCTGTCTAGGGTTCGAAGACAATTAGCTAAAAATGTGGAGTAACGAGGCCACATCATTGAGAAATTAAAGGAAAAGAATGACGATGAGGTCGTAGGGTTAAAGCGGAGAGTTATCAAGCAAGTTGGGGACCTCAAGACCCAGACAGAACATTGTTATACAGTGATAGCAAGGTTGGAGATGGATTTGAGGCAATTCCAGGAACTGAACCAGGTAGCCGAGAGAACACTAGAGGTGAGGGCCAAACAAATTGGGTGTTTGTTGCAAGAAAAAGGTGTTATTAGAGAAAGAGTACGGGCAATCACATACTACATCACCACAAGGGGCAACCATTGCGAGGGTATGACAAAATCCATGCACGGCCATGACTTTTGTCCGACAAGTGATGGAAGACATCCACCACCTCAAACAAAGTTTAGCACGTAATCCAGTGGCAAGGCCGGACCATGCCCGCGAGGCCCAGGAGCAGTTGAGGCATTAATGTATTCCTAAAGATTACACTATTAATTTATTAGTTTTAAACTCTATTAGTTTAACTGAGTCTGTATTTTCTTTATGCATAGTTGGTTTTCGTTCGAGTCTGTAGTGCGTTTATAAAAATTTTTTTAATCTGTCACCTTTCGAGTCTTTGTCGTTAAAGTCTGTTGTTATAGATATTTTCCCAAATATATTATGCTCCGTTTTGTTTGCAAGAACTACGCTCGGTCTGATTCATGCGGGGTCATGATACGTAGGCAATCTACATAGTATTCGACCATAATTGAATAAAATTGGAAATCAAATAAATGTGGGAGAGGGAGAGAATAAGGTTAAAACAAAAGGAAGATTCGCAAATAAAAGCCGAGAAGACGCAAGAAACCAATGCGTGTAGGGGCCAATTTTCGTTTATGTGCATACATACCTAATATGTGGCTACTCATTTGTCAAGAACCTAACCACTAACGAGTCTTTGGAGTTGTGGTACCAGTTCCAAATTAGACAAGTGACCGGTACTCGCAGGCATTTTGGTAACTCACTCCTACAACACACAGTCGAAAAGCAAACAAATCATGGCCAACCAAGAAGCTGATGTCAGCATTTTTGACCCCTCGAATGAGATAGAGGAATTGGACGTTAATGCTATGAACGAGGAAATGTATAAGCTTAAACACCAAATGGTTGAGATGTACCAGGCATAGGCAAGAGGACAGCCGCCCCCGACCTATCCTGCCAACCCGACCTTTATCCCGCCACTGGCCTAATCACCTGACCAGTCCGTCACTGATCCGCCTCCAAGTTTTCCTATATACCCACAGTATCAGTGTGCTACCTCTCCAACACCAGCATCACTGCCCAAAGTCACTCCTCACCCTCTCCCGTCAAACGCTCCTATCTATGTGGCACCTCCGCCTCATACACTGCATAGGTCATCTAGTGAACCATTGCTTTAAGCTTATGACCCTCAATACTATCCCCCAGAACCTGCCTACAAAGCCTAGGAGCCTTACTCCTATGCTCCTCCTCATGAAATTCCAATAGGAGCTGAAAAGCCAATCAAAATTTCCGAACATAAAGAAATGCTTAGAAAGTTCCGGAGTCTAGAACAATCATTCAGGGACATGCGGGGATTGGGTGGCCAGATGAGCCTGGCATTCAAGGATCTCTACTTATTCCAGGACGTGCAGTTTCCTGCAGGTTTTAAAATGCCTCAATTTGACTTATACGATGGTCACGACGATCAAGTCGCACATTTGAGAGGGTTTTGTAGTAAAATGAGGGGAGTAAGGCGAAAAGATGAACTGCTAATGGCGTACTTTATCCAGAGTTTGAGCGGATCAGCATTGGAGTGGTATACTCTATAAGATCCCAATCGGTGGTATACCTGGGTTGATTTAGCGCCAGCATTTCCATAACACTTTGAGTATAATCTCGAGATTGTCCTGGATCGTCTATCTGTGACAAAGTTAGAGAAGAAACACAACAAGAGTTTCAGGGAGTACGATTTTCGGTGGAGGGAACAAGCAGCCAAAGTTGATCCTATCATGAAGGAGAGTGATATGGTTGACTATTTTCTACAAGCTCTGGAACCAACCTACTTAGGGCATTTGGTATCAGCGATAGGGAAGTCTTTCAACGAAGTAGTCAAGATAGGAAGTATGGTTGAGGAAGGCCTCAAATCCAATAAAATCATGAGCTACTATGCAATTAAGGCAACTACTCAAGCCATTCAGGGTTGAGATGGAGGAGCTTTCATGAAAAAGAAGAAAAAAGATGTAGAGACAATGGAGTCGTGAACTTGGTTTAGGCCTCGGGCACAATCTCATTATGGCAAGCCCCGTCCTCACCCCCAGACATACCCACACACCCCATATGGCCTGCCACAGCATTACCTCCTACCACCAGAACCTCGCTTCTAGGTGCATCATGCACAAGAATATACCCACCCTCCCTCTCACGCACAATGGCGCGTACCACCCCCTCGTAAAACGTACCCAAATCCTTAAAATCAATACCCGTTTCTAAGAGCTTACCAACAACCCTTGAGGCCCGCTTTCTGAGGAAATCTGGCCCTGAGAAATGAGAGGGTGCTGAAAAGAAGACTTTCACTCCGCTGGGAGAATCTTACAGTTGCCTATTCCACATGCTGCGACAACTGCACATGTTGAGACCAATTGAGCCGAAAATTCCAAACCCTCCTCCAAAGAATTTAGATTATTCAGTTAGCTGTAAACACTATTCTGGTGCACCTGGGCATGACACTTAAACATGTTGGCCTTTAAAGAACGCCACCCAAGAACTTATTGACTCCCACTGGATCGAGGTGCAGACTCCGGAGGTGCCCAATATTAACCAAAACCCACTGCCGACCCACCAGGAAACCAACATGATTGAAATTGGGGAGAGAAGAGGAGAGTCCAGAAGACCTTCAGAAACGATAATGATGATCAAAGCCAGTGAGCCAACCAGGGCTGTAAGCAGCAAGAAGATGGTAACCGGGGCAAAAGAAGGCAGTAAAAATGTCGTAATTCATGGGAATTCAGCATGCGCAGTGGCAGCAAAGCAAGAACAGGCAAAGTATTGGGCAACTAGAGAACCCGTTGTGGTTGTTGAAGGTGTTTGCATTGAGCCAGTTATTGTGAAACCAGTAATCCAGCCACCAATCATCAACAGTAAAGTAGTTCCTTGGAGATACAAACAAGTAATAGTGATGTACAAAGGGAAAGAAATTAGAGAGGAAGTCTGTGAGGCATGGGGCTTAACTCGATCAGGAAGGTACTTTGCCCCAGAAGAGTTGAGGAAGGGCAGAACCTCAAAAGATAACGCTGAACAAGTAAAGAAAGCTGTATCAGATGGAAGGCAGAAGAATTTTTGAAGAAAATGAAAATGCAGGACTACTCCATCACAGAACAGTTGAGGAAGACACTATCCCAGATCTCTTTGTTGTCCCTACTAATCCACTCAGATGAGCACCGCCGGGCGTTACCATAGATTTTGAATAAAGCTCATTCCTAAATAAGATAACGTTGAACCATTTGGAAAATATTTCAAACAATATCTTCGAGGCAAACCAGGTCACATTCTCTGACGATGAATTGACTATAGAGGGTACTGAGCACAACCAGGCTCTTTATCTGGACGTGAAGTGTGAAGATGTTGTGGTCACCCGAGTTTTGGGGACAACGGGTCCAGTGCAAACATTTGTCCACCATCCACATTGACCAAGTTGAAGGTGGAAAATGAAAGGGTCCGCAAGAATAACATCTGTGTTCGAGGATTTGATGGGGGAGGTAAAGACACCGTAGAGGATATAGTGTTGGAATTAACTATAAGGACCATCAAGTTCATTATGGAATTCAAAGTGCTGGATGTATCAGTCTCGTATAATATCTTATTGGGCAGGCCCTGGATTCATGCAGCCAAAGCAGTACCATCCACATTGCACCAGATGGTCAAGTTTGAATGGGATAGGAAAATGATTGTCGTGCATGGAGAAGATAATCAGCGTACCCCAGGTGACACAATCGTGCCTTCCATTGAATCTGAGGGCAGACAAGGGCCATGGGTTTATCAGGTCTTTGATGCGGTGTCAGTACAAAATATCCCAGAAGGTGAGTTTGTTGCAACCCCAAGATAACAATCGCATCCGTCATGATAGCTTTAGAAATATTGAGAAATGGTTTTACACCCAGCAAAGGGTTAGGAGCTTCTCTGCAGGGATCGCGCAACAAGTATCCCTTCCCAAGAATCTAGACACTTTTGTCTTAGGGTTCAAGCCCACAGACGCAGACATAAGGCAAGCTAGGAAGATGAGACAGAAAGACTGGGTTCTCCCGAAACCTATCCCAATGTTGGCCAAATCATCTATCAAGTCTAGTAATGTCCCCAAACCCAAAATTTCCGGCCCGCTGATCAACGCGGCTGGAGATCTTGATAAGGGGTTAGAAAGGCTGTTCAATAAGGTGAATATGCTCGAGGCGGGAGAAGGATCGAGCGGGGCAGACCTGCAGTTTGTAGGAACACATGCAAAAATCAATAACTGGGAAGCTACTCCTTTTCCCACTCAGAGGAAGTCGTGGTAGTTGGCTTTGATTTTCCTTTTAGTCTAGTTTGTATTAGCGTCAAGTTGCCAATTCAGTTGTTATTTCCGTCTATTTGGATGTGCAAAGACTGTTATCTTTGATTCTAATGAAATGTCATTTCCCTTTCAGCAATGCTAATAGTTTCCATTCCTCTTTACTTTTCTTTCTTTTCTCTTTTGTACAGTTATTTTTATGCTGGTTCTAGTGATCTGACATGCATAAGTACTCTTCGGCTCAATCCTCGAAACTAAGTCTAGTCCAGAAATAATAATTCAGGAAATATAACATGAGGATGAACCAGGGTATTATGAGGAAGGGGCATGGGATGAGGTTAGTAAAGAGATGACCTAATTCGAAGAGAAACCCAAAACAAACCTGAATGATATAGAGGAAATCAATCTAGGAAGTCCGGATAATAGCAGAGAAACAAAAATAAGTGTCCATCTAGAGCCACAACTTAGGGAAGGAATAATCGAAGTACTGCTGGAGTACAAAGATATCTTTGCATAGTCCTACGACGACATGCCTGGATTAAGCATTGATTTGGTAGTACACAAATTAGCTACTAACCTGGCTTGTCTGCCTGTTAAGCAACACTTGTGGAAATTCAAAACTGATGTGAGCGTGAAAATCAAAGAAGAGGTGACCAACTAGTTTGAGGCAAAAGTCACTTGCATCACATGATATCCCACCTAGTTAGCTAATGTTGTGCCTGTAACGAAAAAGGACGGAAAAACCAAGGTGTATGTTGATTATCGTTACCTCAGCAAAGCAAGTCCAAAGGACAACTTTCCCTTGCCTAACATCCACATATTAATTGAAAATTGCACGAAGCATGAGATCAGGTCATTGGTGGATTGTTACGCAGGGTACCATCAAATTCTAATTGACGAAGAAGATGCGGAGAAAACGAAATTCATCACGCCATGGGGGGACGTAGTGTTATGGAATCATGCCTTTTGGTCTGAAAAATGTGGGGGCCACATACATGAGGGCTATGAAAACAATTTTACATGATATGATACATAAGGAAATTGAGGTCTATGTGGATGATGTAATAATCAGTTCTAGGAAGCAGTCTGATCATGCCAAAGACCTGAGGAAATTCTTCCAGAGGCTCCGCATGTATGACCTCAAACTCAACCCGACAAAATGTGCATTCGCGGTTCCCTCAGGAAAGTTGTTAGGGTTCATAGTCAGCCGCCGAGGCATCGAGCTAGACCTATAAAAAGTCAAAGCTATACAGGAGTTGTCGCCGCCTAGAAAAAAAACAGAAGTACTAAGTCTACTGGGAAAATTGGATTACATCAATCGATTCATCGCCAAGCTCACAACCATCTGCGAGCCCATTTTCAAGCCTTTGAAGAAAGATGTCGCGATACAATGGACGAGAGTGCTAGGAAGCTTTTGATAATATAAAGGAATATTTGTCAAACCCACCAGTATTGGTCCCGCCAGAACAATGGAAGACCCTTGATCTTGTATTTGACAGTCTTGGACAACTCATTTGGGTGCGTGTTGGGTTAGCATGATGTTACCGGGAGAAAAGAGCAACCCATATACTATCTCCGCAAGAAATTTACGGCCTACGAGGTTAAGTACACTCATCTTGAAAGGACATGCTGCGCCCTAACATAAGTAGCCCAAAAGTTGAAGCATTACTTGTCATTATACACCACTTATCTCATCTCACGACTGGATCCATTGAAATACATTTTTTAGAAGCCCATTCCCACGGGGAGGCTCACAAAGTGGAAAATCTTGCTCACTAAGTTTGACATTATATACATGAACAGGACTGCTATGAAGGCACAAGTATTGAGGACATATTTAGCAAAGAATGCCATAGACGAAGAATATGAACCCTTGAACACATATTTTCCGGACGAACAAGTGATGCACATCAATGAAATGGAAAAGGATTAGAAGTCGGGATGGAAATTGTTCTTTGATGCTTCCAACATGAAAGGCATCGGGATAAGAGTGGTACTCATTTCTAAAGAAGGGCATCATTACCTAGTCATAGCTTAACTCCACTTCTATTGCACTAACAATCTGTCGTTTATCAAGTGTATTTTTCTTTAGTGGAGGGATATTATACAAAAGAACGCCATATCTTCGTTTGCTGAGATGCGTAGATTCTGGGCAGGAGACAGTCATCATGAATGAGGTACATGCTGACGTCTGGGGGCCGCACATAAGAGGATATGTTTTGGCAAAGAAGATTCCCCGGGCAAGGTATTATTGGCTTACCATGGAGGGGGATTGTATCAGCTTTGTGCGCAATTGCCACCAGTGTCAGGTACACGGAGACCTAATTAACTCCCCTCCGTCTGAATAGCATACGATGTCAGCACCATGGCATTTCGCTGCTTGGGCATGGATATCATCGGGCCCATAGAGCCAGCAGCTTCAAATGGGCACAGATTTATCCTGGTTTATATTGACTATTTCACTAAATGGGTTGAAGCCAAAACCTTCAAAGTAGTGACCAAGAAGGTCGTGGTCGATTTTGTGCACATGAAGATTATTTGTCAGTTCTGGATCCCCAAAACACTCATCACTAATAACAGGGCAAACCTCAATAGTCACCTAATGAGAGAGGTATGGCAGCAGTTCAACATAACACATCGAAACTGTACCCTATACCGCCCCAAGGCAAACAGAGCGGTCGAGGCAGCAAATAAGAACATAAAGAAGATACTTTGTAAAATGGTGGAAGGATCCAGGCAATGGCATGAGAATCTGCCTTTTGCATGGATAGGTTATCGCACCACTTTTCGCACTTCAATGGGGGCTACTCCATGCTTATTGGTATATGGCACGGAGGCGGTGATCCCAACCGAGATTGAAATCCCCTCTTTTCAGATCGTTGCCGAAGCAAGAATCGACAATGAAGAATGGGTCAAAGCTTGTTTAGAACAATTCAGTGTGATTAATGAGAAAAGACTGGCGGCGATCTGTCACGGCCAGTTGTATCAACAAAGAATGGCTAGGGCATATAAGAAGAAGGTGCTCCCCAGAAAGTTCAAAGTAGGTCAAATGGTACTAAAGTGCATCCATCCTCACCAGGCCAAGGCAAATGGCAAGTTCGCTCCAAAGGGAAGGATTCATAAAAATTTTAATATATAGAACATGCAAGAATCGGCAAAGTGAAGGAGTACCACATTGAAAAGGGTATGCAAATGAAACCACAAATATTCTGGGTTCAGTCGAGCGTCATACACCAATTAGGCTATCTCGGATGGAACGCAAAGTTAGCACAACACAAAAACGGGAAATTTCATAAGGTCGCAGGGTTTGACCAAGCGTAATACGTCAGTCGTCAGGGAAAGACAGAAAGAATTCTGGTGAAGGATCGAGAGTGCAACATAGGGTAAGAAGAAAAGTGAGACCATCCCAAATGGGCCGGTTAGTCTCAGGAAAGGGATAAGTATTTCTGGCGGGGTTTCGAAAATATAACACTAGGATGAAAAATAAAACAAATCCACATGGGATAAAGGATCAGCCAAGCATAACACCCTAGTTCAGTAGTCATCAGAAAAGAGTATACGGCTTCTGGAAAAAGAGGCAAAACAGACAAAAGCGTAACACCAAGGTTGAAATTGCCATGAGAGTCGACCCAGCATGATATGTCAACTCGCCAATCGTCGGGAAGAGGCAAAATAGAATTCTGGTAAAGGGTTAGAACTGCAACACAAATATGATGAGCAAAGTGCAGGTACAGGGGTAAGAGGGTCAGCCAAGCATAATACAGTGACTTGGCAATCTCAAGAAAGGTGCAAGGATTCAGGAAAACGAGCTAGAAATGTTACACAATCATAGGGAGCAAAGTAAAGCCTGCAGAACTCGAGGGTTAGCTGAGAAATTTGAGCAACTCATTATCAACATGGAAATTTGAACGCAACGGGATACGACAACGGGATAGCTGTCTTCAACAAGAATGTCGCGAACCATCTATCACTTTTTAAACTGACAAGTTCTCTTTGATTGGCACAGAGGCAGAAATTCTCAGAAGAGCCTAAGGGAGGCCGTCCACAGGAAAACGCAGGTACACGACAGGTATGATTAAAATCTTAGAACCCACCTGGAAGTGGAACTTAGTTAAAATTCAGATGGGATACAGTCTGCCATAAACACCCTCCCTAGTAAAGAGCACAATGAGACAAGCTTTAACTAGCATAACCCAGTAGAAACAACCGAGTGTTAAAATAGGCATGAAAGTTTAGATGGAACACAGTTTAAAACTCAAGCAGGTGCGGGTAACATAGGCAAGAACCAACACCTCCCCAGTAAATGTCGCAGAAATAACCAGAAATTAGAACTGGCATTTAGGTTGGAACCCTCAAGACCCTCCTGGAGAATGGGACTAATTTTAAGGTCAAAGGTAATCATGGATAACAAATGACATAAAATGACTTCCATGTCAAGGTAGGATTCAGTTAGAGTTGTCAGGACCCTCCTAAAAAATAGGACTTAGCTTATAACACAAACACTTGGACGGCATGGTCAAACCCAAATACTTCCCCAAACAGAGTCGATAAGAGTCATCAGGACCCTCATGAAAAATGCTACTTAGGTTAGATACTTCCCCAACAAGAGTCGATAAGAATCATCAGGACTCCCCTGTAAAATGGGACTTAGAGCCAAAATCTCCCAGCCAGAGTCAACAAAAGTCGATAAGAGTCATCAGGACCCTCCTGAAAAATGGGACTTAGAGCAAATATTCCCCTAGCTAGAGTCAAAGAGTCAAGAAAAGTCATCAGGACCCGCCAGAAAAATGGGATTTAGAGGGAAACTTTCAAATGTCCCCAGCTGAGTCAGCAAGAGGCATCACGACCCTCCTGAAAAATAGGACTTAGATTAAATACTTTCCCAGCAAGAGTCAACAAGAGTTGTCAGGACCCCCTGGATAGTGGGATGTAGCCCTAAATACTAACCCCCAGCTGTCACCTTTTTGTCATAAAATTAAGAGTTGTCAGGACTCGCCTGGATAATGGGAGGTAGTTTTAATCATTAGTCACCAGCAGATCCCCAGCAGATATAACTAATAGAAATACATAGTTGAAAATAATACCTTTTCAGAAACATAACATAGTCTTTAAGTTGTCAGAAGTTAAATATTGTCAGGACCCTCCTGGATAATGGGACTTAGCTTTAGAGACATCCGGTAAAGAGATTTGATTAACACTCACGGATCCTCCCATCACCAAACTGGGGCGGGAAGAATATCTTGTGTGTTGTTTGTTAAGTTTTCGTACTCAGGCGCCCACCTATAGAACAAGGGAATATTTTTCAAAAATTGAAGTTTTAGTAATCAAGTACCCACCTGTAGATATTTTTCAAAATTCCAAGTTTTTGTAATCAGGCGCCCACCTATAGAACAATGGAATATTTTTCAAAATTTCAGGTTTTAGCAATCAAGCGGCCACCTGTACAACAAGGGAATATTTCTCAACATTTCAAATTTTATAATCACGCGCCCACCTGTAGAACAAGGGAATTTTTTCCAAAATTTTAAGTTTTTGCAATCAGGCGCCCACATGTAGAACGAGGGAATATTTTTCAAATTCTAAGTTTTTGTAATCAGGTGCCCACCTGTAGAACAGGGGAATATTTTTCAAAATTTCAAGTTATAGTAATCCGGCGCCTAACTATCAAACAAGGGAATATTTTTCAAAAGTCAAGTTTTTATAATCAGGCGCCCACCTGTAGAACAAGGGAATATTTTTCAAAATTCAAATTTTTGTAATCAGACGCCCGCCTGTAGAACAAGGGAATATTTTTCAAAAGTCAAATCTTTGTAATCAGGCGCCCGCCTGTAGAACAAGGGATTATTTTTCAGAATTCAAGTTTTTATAATCAGGCGTCCACCTGTAGAACAAGGGAATATTTTTCAAAATATTCAAGTGTTGGCAATTAGGCGCCCACCTGTAGAACGAGGAATATTTTTCAGAATTTTAAGTTTTTGCAATCAGACGCCCACCTGTAGAACAAGGGAATATCATTCCAAAAGGAAGTTTTGTAGTCATGCGCCCACCTGTAGAACAAGGGGATATTTTTCAAAATTTCAAAGTTTTGGTAATCAGGCGCCCACCTGGAGAACAAGGGAATAATTTCAATATTTCAAGTTTGGATAATTAGGCGCCCCCACCTGGAGAACATGGGAATATTTTTCAAAATTCAAGTTTAAGAAATCAGGAGCCCACCTGGAGAACAAGGGAATATTTTTAAAAAATTCAACTTCTTATAATCAGGAGTTCACCTGTAGAACAAGGGAATATTTTTCAAAATATTGAAGTCTTGCCAATCAGGCGCCCACCTGTAGAACAATGGAATATCTTTCAAAATTTTAAGTTTTTGCAATCAGGTGCCCACCTGTAGAACAAGGGAATATCTTTCAAAAGTCAAGTTTTATAGTCAGGCGCCTACCTGTAGAACAAGGGAATATTTTTTAAAATTCCAGTCTTGGTAATTAGGCGCCCACGTGTAGAACAAGGGAATAGTTTTCAAAATTTCAATTTTTTACAATCAGGGGCCCACCTGGAGAACAAGGAATATTTTGCATATCTTGGTAATCAGGGGCCCACCTATAGATTAAGGGAATATATTTCAAGTGTGAAGTTTTGATAATCAGGCACCCACCTGGAGAACAAGGGAACACAATTTGAGTACAGCAATCAGGCGTCCACCTAGGGAAAGGGGAAAAATCTCAGATTACAATTCAAGTCAGCAACAAGAGAAGCTCGTGGCTAGAATGCAAGTCAAAAGTCTGAGGTAATCAACAAAAGTTAGTCAAAATAAAAAAAGAAGAAAAGAGGAAGGCAAGCACGAAGTCAATCCAAATAAAAGTAGATGAAAGATGTGAATTTCTCATGGCATGGTTGAGGTCGCAAGCGATACATGTCCTGTCCTAATCAAGAAAAGCTGAAGAAGAACGAGCTAATACCTGCACATAACAAGCGTCAAGGTTGAAACCTAAAGTCTGAATGAAGAACCACTCAAGACTCAAGATCAAGATTTAGAAGACTGATAGATAGGAACCTTGGAACTCATAGTTGCTAAGTTTAGCAAGTCTTTTTCATTCTTTTGATTTTGATGTAATAACAGGACCTCAAAGCGGAACCTCGACGGAACGGCACCTCGACCGGATCTTTATCTCGCCACACTCCTTCATCTCGCTCACTCTTGAACTTTACTGACCTGATTCCTCTTTAGCCGAGGATACGTAGGAAACCTCTGAAGTAGGGTGCGGTAAAATCTTTTCAAAATTCTTTACATGGAGCATTCAAACGGGGAAAAATCGCTCGTATTTGCTCACTTATCTTTGCACGAAAACCCTTCGGGTTTCCGAGTAAAGAGGGGCAGCTGTGAGCACGCGATTTTTGCCCTACATGACAAAAACTCCTAAAAATAGACCAAAATAATTTTTTATTAATTTTAGGAAATTTTCTTTATTTTAGTTGCATTTCATGCATTTTTTAATATTTTCAAATCATAGAAAACCCATAAAAATGTTGCAGTTTAATTTTATCCCACCATAGGTTCAATTTGCGTTTAGGAATTAATTGAATTGAATTAATTGTGTTTAAAAATTAAAAAAGAAGAAGAAAAGAATCATAAAATTTGTTAATTTTGCACATTCAATTTTAGTATTTAAATATTGGTAGTTTTCCGTTTAATTTGGCTTTAATTAGTTGCAATAAGTATTAGCTGTATTAATTAGTTTAAGTTGAACATAATTTAATTATGAATTAATTTATGTGTTATTTGTAGTTTTAATTTAAAAGAAAATGAAAATAAAAGAGGTGACTCATATTTTTGGGCTGATCTCTACTTCTATTTTGAAGCCCAATGCAATTTACCTTTTAAACCCAACCTAATTAGCCCCAACCCAACCCCAAACCGAGTCGACCCAACCCAACCCAATACCCAAATAAATTTCCTAAATTTAAAAACCTATACACACAATACACTAACATAGAGACGCTGGGAGAAGGCTGCACAGCTTTGGCTGCTTCTTCACAAAAACACACACCTATACCGACAATATGCACACATATACATAGAGAAGATAGGGATACCCGAAAGAGCGAGGCTTCTTCTGGAAGAATACACGCACACGCATATACGGAAGGGAGGAAAGATGCCTGGGAATTGGGGGAAGGGCTGGCTGCTAGCTTCTTCTGAATAAAATACACGTCGATACAAGCGATACACACACAATGGATACAGGAAGATACAGAACAATTCAGGGGTAGAGATTTTTTGGCGTAGTGCGCAGAACAGACCACCACCCTTGACTTCGTCTTCTCCAAACGACCCACCAATCTCTTCAGCGTCAGCTCATCAATTTACCACCATAGCTCGTCGGAAACCCAGCGAAAACATTGACAAACATGCCGGATTGACGAGCTCCATCACCACTGCACCTGCTTCATCGATTACAGCTACAACAGCCATGAAATGTGCCATGCTGTTCAAGGTGCCGAGTCGAGTTCTTTGCTGTTGCTCGAGGTTCCATTATGTTCTGTCCGGTTAGTTTTTTTCGTGACTGCTAAATGTCTGGTTTGTCGTTGGAATTTGTGCATCAAGATTTATTTTTACCTCTTTCCTACAATTTCAACATCAATTGAAAGTTCATTTTCAGGTTCCTTCTTGATTATTTTCCTCCATCGTGTTAAACATCATGAATATTAAAGCTTAATTAGTTGTTTGATGGTTGGTTGATATTGGAAGAAAGTATTTGTTGTTGAGATTAACAAACGAAACCAGGTCCGACTTTGTGATTGTTGTTCGCAGTGTGTTTGTTTTTCATTTCCGTGAATATTTCTGCTTGGTTTGGTTGAGTTTACATGTTAATTGAGTTCCCAAAGCTTTTCGTTTTGCAATTGAAAGGGAATGTGTTGGGACATTGCCTTAATGTTTTGTTTTATACTCGACCAAGCTTCAGCGATTTATTCCCGTTGTCTCCATTATTGTATAATGTAGGAAACTCAACATTTATATCACATCTGCCTCCATTCAACTTGCTGAAATTCATATTCAGTCATCTATTTCGATCCTAATGGCTTTGAGCTTTTGTGTGGATCAATGCACGTTAGTGATCTTGAGTAAGCATGTGATATCTATGTTAGAATTCTAAATGGTTGTTAAATTGACATTTTCTGAAGCATTCTGCCCCACTTTGTAGTACTTATTAGAGTTTGAGCTGAAGTCTTTAGTCAATATGTTATCGTGAAGTGATAACTCGAGTATATGAAGATTGAAGTTGTTGGTTTACTCAATTCTGTTTGAAAAAAAACACAACATCTTGTTCTTTGTTTCATGTACTGATTAAAAGATCATCCATGGCTAAGGTTTAAAATAATAGACTTCTTGCTTTCGATTTATTTTGAGCTCGTCTAGATGGCATAATTGAACCGGAACTTAGTAATTGAAAATTGGAATACTAAGTCCTTGACATCTTCATGTTTCCTTGATTGGATTGTCTAAACCTAAACATGTCATATTGCACTTTCTAGCAAGATGTTGCTTTGTTTGATATCACGGTCATTATAAGGCTAGTCTTTTTGTAATGGGTTGGTTAGTTGATTGATGCACTTGGCAACATATTGCATTTGTTGTTTCTGAATAGTAATGAGCATAGTTGTATATAACATGGACTGTTTTGAGTAAAATCACAACATATTTGGTGAATTTTGCATCTTTAGCAGATAGATATGTGTTTAAAGGGTAAGTCGTCTCTTTCTAGGGTGTTAGTTAAAATGAAGTTATGTGCTGGTTTGGAAATATTCATATTACAACCGCATGTACGGTTCCCATGACGTGGTTATGATACCGAGTTTTTTTATAAGTAGGAGTGTAAAATTTTCCTTAGCTAAATAGAACTCTTTTCTTTAGAACTTGAGGTGCGCCATTTAGCAAACTTTCATGGCCCTCGCAAACTTGCAAACGCATATTCATTTTAGGCGCGCTAGTTAAATAATTGACTTTCCTAAATACGGGTGCACATTTATGTGACCCAGATCCAAATCTCAACGAAGTTGGAATGTGTCAAAATCTATGGGTGCATTTATGTGACGTGGTTCGAGGAATGTTTAAACAATGTTGCAATTCACTTTAAAAAAATGATAAAAGCAGTTTAAGGTTATTAAGAACATAAGTTAAAACATGTTCTAAAATCAGATAATTTAAGCTGAATATGATAGTTGCGCGATCGTTCTAGAACCACATAACTCGGGAATGCCTAGCACCTTCTCCCGTGTTAACAAAATTCCTTACTCAGGTTTTTGGTTCGCGAACTGTTAAACAAAGTCATTCTTTTCCTCGATTTGAGACTCTAAACCGGTGACTTGGGACACCATAAATCTCCCAAGTGGAGACTCTAAATCTTATATATAAATTCCATTCTAATTGTCCTTCAATTGGAAAAACTCCCCTTGTCTACGCCCTTCGCCGGGTTGTGGATAGCCAAAAAGGAGGTGTGACACCTAGGAAACTAAAAACCCTAAGGCTCTAATACCAAGTTTGTCACGCTCCAACCCAACCGAGATAACCTGGCCGATTATGCCTACTGGATTTCCTTCTGCCAAACTCATCCATGGATAAAGAGAAGATATAATATATTAATTAAACACTGAGAGGATTTCATGAGCAACACCAATTCCATTACAATTAGTTACTTTATTTTAAAGTCTCGGAATACATACACTTTCATAGTTTTAATTGGAATAAGTGATTCAAATACAATATTACTAGTTTGACTTTCTTAGCACCAAAATACAACCTACACTATGTCTACAGAGCCTGTAACAGATACAAAAGAGTACTATGATAGTTTCGGCAACAAGGCTCCAACTATGCCTCAAACACAACATACGAGACACAAAAGATTGACAACCCCGAAATGAATTGGGCTCACCAAATTGGCAGGGAAGAGTGTGTACCTCTATCACTAATCAATGCCACATACTTTAGAACCACCTAAATCCATTTAAGATGCAGTGCCCCCCACAAAAGGGACGTTCGTACATATGGAATAGTACTAGTATATACGACTGAACACCCTCGAAACAGAACGAGTAATAGTACAAGGAATAATAGTCATAGAATCAATGTAAACCTAAAACAATACATAAATATCAAGTTAGGAACAAGACAGGATTACAAGTAAATTTCCATATTTTAAGTTGGGATATATTTTGTACCCATATTCCACTGTGTCTTTAGCATGGAGTTTGATCATGGCCCGATCGGCTAGGCCGTCTCACCCAAAGGAATTCAATTACAATCACAATCTCAATCACTATCTCAATCACAATTTCAAGCACAATCACTACCATGTGTGTGGTATGGCGTCCGATCTCGACCCGGTAGGCTAGGCCGTATCACCATTATGCCATGTCGGTCGACATCACCCTTTTCTATCAATAATATCATCCCAATTAAGGGGAATAATCTCATCACATCAATCTTATCTTAAATAAGGGGAGTAATCAGAATCCACTCCCACACTTGCATGTGTAGTTTCGGGGTTAAGCTATTTCAAACTACCCTTCCTCGATGAGTGACAATATTTCCAAATCGTTAATTATATATAGGAATTTCAATTCATTTCATAATCATCTATACATATTTTCATTTCATTGGCACTAGTGGCCACAAATGTAATGTCATTCTTGCCACATCAACTGTATTTTATATTTCGTGTTTACCTCTTTCACATTCAAACATCATCATGGATGATCAACAACAAGGTCTTTCAAATGAAGTCTTTAAGTACATATGTGAGAAAGTAAGAGTCTTAGGCATATAGAAATTTCCTACACAATTTGGCATAATAGCTTCCATTTGAACTCGACTCGAAGTCATAACATTTTAATACATAACTCATACTTTGAACACGTTCCCGAATGGTAATATAATATGATTGAGCATCCAAAATACATTTTCAACATTTATATCATTCGACACAAGGTTTATTCAGAATAGTCAAGTTTATAATAAATATCTCGAAACACGAGAAATAAGAAATTGACCCATGATACTTGGGACTTGCACGAACAGCATAAGATTCAATTCTAAAAGAGAAGTTTAGCCAAAATACCTTGCTTTGAGCTTCCTTAAATTACTACAATATTTCTAAAATCTTAGCAACTTTGATCTATTTAGAAATATAACAAAATTGAACCATAATTAGCAAACAGTTCATGGGTCTAGCTCATTTGAGAATTTCATCAAACACTATGTGTGCAAATGTGCTACAAGGTTCTTCTACACGATTTCCTTTGCCCCTCCACTAATTCAACACCAAGAGTTCACCCATACTAGTTCTATAACATCCCCATAACCCTTCATAGTACATACATGCATAAATAACACTCTCAAACACAAGAATCACACTCCCCATTAACCATATTCTACCCTAAATTTGAAATTAAAGACTAGGGTGTGGAATCTTACCTATTGAATGAAGAATTTGTGAGTTTTGTTTGGTGAATTCCCCAAGTCTTGAGCAAAGATTGACGAACAAACAGCTTAGGGATTTCTACTCTCTCTCTAGGGCACTTACTCTCTCTAAAATATCATTTTTTCTCTTCATAAATGGTCCTTTACATCTATTTATTGCGGTTCGCAAAATGGGCCGCCAACGTGATGTGAAAAACTGGGCTGCCCTGGTTTAGTCTACGATCAGGTCTGTGGTCCGGTTCTACAATAGCATAATGCACCACAGAATCTTCCTTCTGAAATCTTTGTGCTTTTGCAATGGATTAAGCGGCCCATAAAATGGTTATGCAGCCACATAATGGACAACATAATGGTCCTTAAAATTTGATCAATTTCTGCTTCAGTCCACGGTCGATCTGCAACCTACAAAATGGTTTTGCGGTTGCATAGTGGACCCTAGAGATGCCATGTTTTGCAAACTTTTTCCTTCAACTCCCCGACGTATTATATAATTGAAAAAGTTCGTACCGCCATGTTCTAGATAAAAATTTATGGGGGTTTACAAACTCGGAAAAAATACAAAAATTTTATGACCCATAACCTGTTAAGTCCAAATATATGAGTAAATTCCAAAATCGAGTCCAAATTGGTAATAAAATCCCCAAAATACACTCTCTTAAAGTTAACCCCAATTGTCTCCTTCAAAATTTCAAGATTAAATTTGTGTAATTCCATGGAAAATTAGCATATATAATCACATCAAAGATGAAACTACATACGAACAAGTATTAGCTAAAATTTCTTCCAGAATTGCCTCATATTGAGTTCCAAAACTCAAAATAATCTAAAATGGGCTAAAACTCGACTTAAACCCTCATCCCAAGCATCATCGGAACATTGAAAACTTAGGTGCACGTGCGAATTTGCTTTTGCAAAAAAAGAACCCTTGCATCTGTGAGAACTCCTAAACCAGCCTAACTGCGCTTCTGTGCATGCACTTTTGTGAAAATACACTTGCTCCTACGGATGCGCATATAGAAAAAAATTCTGCATCTGCGAACTTTCCCTCCTTAAGCCATCCTCGCAAGTGTGACCCCTCTTGTTTTTAAGCACCTTGCACCTGCAAAAAAAATCATCACAGGTGCTCGACAGTGGTACTAGACCTACCAAAACACTCCCAAATGGCCCAAAGCCAATTAGAAACACACCTGATTCCTTCGCAACCCCATCCAATCATACTAATGTGTCCAAATATATTATCCCAACTTATCAAAAATCTCAAAATATCATAAATAACACCGAAACCATTGATCGAAGATAAAAAATCATTCTCATAACTTTCAAACCTTCAAGCTTTGTCGAACGTGTCTGAATCACACTTGAAAATTCTGGATTATAACAAAACTTTGCACACAAGTTCAAACCAACCAAACAAACCTATATTGGGTCTCAAAACCACAATAGGAGTCGGATAATTTCGAAGTCAACTTCCGATCAAATATGTGAATTCTTAAATTCTTTATATTGTTAACTTTTGAGAAATAGAACCAAAAACTTATAGGAACATCCAAAATAAAATCCGAACACACTCTCAAGTCCAAAATCACAATACAAACCTATTGAAACCATCAAATCATGATTTTGAGATTGGTCACTTATAAGTCAAACATTGATCAACTCTTCCAGCTTAAGGATTATATATTGAGAGTCACTCTATTAATTCAACGATGTACTACTCGAAAATCAAAAATGACCCAACATATAAGTCATAATGCATCAAGACACTAAAAAAAATAAGGTCAAATTTTCTGATAGATCCTGATGGTGTCCAGGGTTTCCTCGAGCTATCCCCTAATTTGAGAATCCTCGAGACACCACCCAATTGTATTGGAGGACGAGGTTTCGGGGTTCCACAATTTTGATTTAGTGAAAGAAGTCCCCCACTTTGGAGCCAGCAAGAGGCTAACCCTCTTCCTTGGATGGGGGAAAAGGAATAGTTGTGGTCCAGCCCTCCGAGAGACATTCTTGTCTTTATCCACTACACCCTTCTGCTTCATGCCCTCCCCTTACTTGTTCTTCAACGAACAAAAGTGTTTGCCCAGTTTTGATTAATATAAAGATGAGGTTGAACCTTCTAAATCACTCACGATAGGGGAAGACATGGCTGGAAGGATGGATTGGCCCCTTGGAGACGGAGGAATTATTTGCCCAATCTGGGGTCGTGCTAGCTGATGACATACTTCACTGTACCCTCAAGGCAATGTCTCTAATTTTTTTTGTCTCCTAAATTTCTCTACATTATTTGCTTATAAGTCCAAGTTATTTTTTGTTCCAGTGAATTTGATCTCAACCCAAATCGAAGAAAGGTTTTCATTTTACGAATGAAATATATAAGGATTGAAGCAGCATGCCAAAGTCTGGGAAGCTCGTTGTGAGGCGGAGCTTTCCAGCAAGAAAACTTATGAGATGTTAGCTTTCTTGAATAGGGAAGAGATTAAGGAGTTAAAGAATGAAGTCACGAGTTGTGCCTCTCCGAGCCTCTATGGGTCTTATTGTAGTCCATGAGAGATCATACTCGTAGAGTGACTTGTAGTGGTCATATAACATCGACTTTGCATGGTGCTTCTCAGGAATAGTGACTTGAAAAGACATGCTATTCTGTTCGGAGTCCTTTTAAATAGTTGACAGTTTAACGCCACACAGGTATAAAAAGAGGAGGATAGCTCATTGATTGTTCTCTCATCCTTTTTAGCCTTCAAGTCTTGTTATTTTTTGATACACCCCATACTTTTTAATGCGAAAGTACACCATATATAAATTGATAAATGTTCGAAAATGAGATGTTACATCCTGTATGTTTGTACATTAAAATTTTATCGTATGTTAATCGACGTAAGATCGGAAATGAGATTATTTTGGAATTATAAGTATTATTCTATTTCAAATAAGGAATAAGGAAATTTATGAAGGTGAGAAGGTAAGCAAATCGAAGAAAATGAGTTTCGTCGAAGTTTGTCAATTTGGGATAGAATATGGTCTGAGCTATAATATACGGTATTTACGAACTACTGTCGTACAATATACTATATAACCATAATTGTAAAGTGTATAAAGTGTGTTAAAAGTAAGTAATATTTTAAGTAATTTGAGATAATTCTTAATTATGTAAATAATTAGATAATTATTAATTAATAAGTGATTAACAAATTAATTAAGAAATTAAGCGGATAGTTTGGATAAGCTTGAACCCCAAAACATAGCAAGCCAAGAAGCCTTAGTTCAATATGCCTCTTACGTCACATAACTTTGTGTCAAAATTACACGTTTTTGTGGCTTAGTCATTATTCAAGTGGGGCCACGCCCAAATATTAAAAAGGACATCTTTAATTCATTATGGTTCAAAGAATGCTTCAACAACTCATTCATGAAAGATCAGATACTAAGCAATGTGATTTTGCTACAAGAACTTATACGAGACTACGAAATGTTATACCAAAGAGATTTTGCGATTTTAAGGGACTACATTACTATATTTTTCAAAGAAAATTATATGAAATTTTTCCTTCTTCGATTCGCAATTACAGTGTTTTTATAATTAATATGTGTTAGAGGGATTGTCAAGAGAATCAGTTCAGGTATGTTAAGGTTATCCCTTATTTCTTTTTGGTATGATCTATACGATACAAACGAAACGAGAAAACGCACAACTTTCATAAATGACTCAATTCATAGAAGTATTAGAGATGCCTATATTTTGTATTCCCCATGTGTGCTATTGTTCTATCATCTATTCATGACTCTTATAAAAAATACAAAAGTTGAAAAGTTTACTAAAAATATCACTCAAAGGCATCTTATGATACGCTAAGAGATTTTATTGACGTACTTCTCATACATTGCATTAATTTATACATGTACATTGACCAATGACAAGATGGTATGATATACACGTATATATGTATATTCTATATATATAGGATACGGAAAAAGGTTACGGCATTATATATACACCACCACCTGATCAACTGGTATACTTTGATTATTAATCCACAATGGCGGAGATGATATAATGGGATGCCCTCAGAGGCTTAATGATGTTATGAACTTATATACCCATGCATGGAATGACTTTTTTACGTATATGCATGATATGATAAGTACTAAATGATTCACATGGACATTTTGACATACGTGTTGAGTCTTTTACTCCATGTTTCTCTTGTATCTTTTATTTATTGATTTTTCATTTCTTACATACTCAGTCTATTGTTTGTAATGACGTCTTTTTTCTTGGGGACGCTATGTTTTATGACCATAAGTCCTCATAGATAGGTTGAGAGTTTTCCAAGTAGGCTATTAGTTGAGCGAAAGATGTTGGTGTGCTCCATTTGCTCCGGAGTTGCTTATTTGGTCAGTATGACTAGGACGTGTATTGATTAGTATGGCAGGACCCCGACACCGACCTTTATGATATTATGAACTCTTAGAGACTTGCAGACAGATGCCATGTATACAGATACTTGTATGTCCTTATCGGCCAATGCTTTGAGTATATAAAGGATCATGCCGGGCTTATTGGCCCGTACGTCGTATGTATAAGTCGCTATATCAAGTTGAGTATTTCCTCATCTTTTATTCTACTTATTTCACGATAGCCTATCTATCTCATTTACCTATAAGAGTATGATACGAACAGCTACATTATGTTGGTACTCAATCTAGTAAGGTACCTGGTGCCCATCGCGGCCCATCGGTTAATGTTGCTATAGAAGTGATATCAGAGCAATTGTGTCATAGGGAGTCCACGGGTCGTGTTTATTAAAGTCCTGTTTATGGGTGTTTTGTGCACCATACTTATAACCAGGAGGCTATATGGAATTTAGAACTGTCACTCTTTCTTCTTACACTAGATCGTGTGGTAGAGCTTTGTTGTAAGAACTCAATTTTCTAAACCATATATTACTCATAATACGACAAGACCTACATCTAGAAAGATAGTTGGTAAGAGATATTGTTGTGGAAGAGTTGAGCTAGAGGAACTCAATTTTTGCATTATGCTTATAATGGATAAATATGAGGTATTCAGCAGATCACGTGTATACTAACATGTGTAAGCTTCTTTATAAGGATACATAAGACAAGAATGCCTATCCACTTTTACGATAAAAAGGAATAAGAGAATCGGAAGGTAGACACAAGTTTCCGCAAGTAAAAGAAGCAAGGTGAAGAAGGGTACAAGGTACCTAGTTAATGAAGGTTAACAATATTTACAATTCAAGCAGAGAAATATATGCATTCTGGATTACCTTCAATTGTAACAGAGGTATGTACAATTGGTCATACCCATCTCATTTATGCCCATTGGAGGCTAACAGAAGTAGTATAAGGGAAGGACATATATCAGTATCCGACTGGGGTTAGAGACCCAAAATAGTGGATGGATTGTTTGTGTTAGTTGACATTTTCAGAGGATATTGCAAATGTTCTAATAGATCTCATTGTGAGACACCCATATGGTTCACTCTAATTAGTATAGCTAGATATGAGAACTACAAAGATAGGCACTAGAAGCCTTGATGGGATAAATATTACCTTTGTGTAGCTCCCATCCCTAGTAGGGAAAGAATGTTTGCAAATCGAAGAGCCAATGGATAGAGCAAGGGGAGCTAAAGGAAAAAGAATGTCTTGTTCGAGTTTATAAAATAAAGTGATAGACATAAATGTTAGCAGGAAATAAGAAGAGAGTTAATGAACCAATATATGTAAGATGTGAACATGGATGACAACGGTGGATCAAAACATGACAGTATTACAGAGTCTATAGCCAAGTGAATGGAAATACGTGAGGTGACATGCCTCGAGGCAACAAAAGAGTATAGGCCATAAAGTCATATCGTCATTTTGAAAAATAAGTTTGTGACTCTAATGTGATTACGGAGTAGAAAAGTTAGACCCCAGAGTAATAGAAATCAGTATGGACTGGCGAACAATATAAACTAAACATAAGTTCAGGACTGACTGATTTCATAATAGTCGTTATCGTGAGAATTTCAAATTTTGTTTTGGTGATAATAGAATTGATAACAGGAGAAGATTCATAAAAAATTCAATTAATGGTCATTCAGGAAGATGCTTCCCTAAAGCAAGCAATGTGAGCATAGTTAAGCTTAAGGGACTGTATGTGCCGGTAATACTAAGTGTCACCCTCACAGGTGAGGAATTTTGTTATCATTGATACAGAAGGATTTCCATAAGGCGAATAAGGGACATCGATAATGTGAAAAGATGCCAAAGATGAAGAGGTAAAATAGCTATAGGTAGATCAACATGGCTCCAATTCTTAGTAATCCTTTAACTAGGGGAATATGGAGCGATGTGGGATTAAGTTAGAAATAAGTGGTTCTAGTAACTATGAAATGGTAAAGGAAGAATGTGATAAAAATTTAAAGGAATGATATTGAACTTATACAAATACTACAGATATGCTACGATTCCGGAATATTATGCAAGCACGACTTTAAGAAAAGAAAGTAAGGGTTCCTGCTCGAAATGTTATTGATAAATAAGGAGCCAATGCGAGAGGTAAGTAAGACAAAAGAAATCACTGAAGAAAGATTATGTGGAATATTGATATGACATGGGCCAATAAGTTGTTAATAGTTGATTCATGAAGAGCAGGCTAAATAAGAGGTTGCAGACAAATTATGAGATAGTGCAAGATAAACATAGTAAAACCCAATATAGTGAATTCAGCCTCGCAATACTGTCATTGTAATACTTGAGATATATTCAATTAGGAGTCAGGGAAGAAAGGTGTTGTATGAATGTTAAGGGAATAAAAGTGAGTGCCATAGGGAAAACAGTCAAAATATCAGTTCAGAAGCAACTCTACTAGCACAAGGGCATGTAGGTAAGTAACTACAAATAATTATAGGCAAGGAAGTACATCAAAAGGTGCGTAATAAGATCACAACTTTTCAAGAGTCAAAGGGTCCTCCCTAAGTACTATAATGAAAGACTAGCTGAGGAAGTAAGGAAAAAGGCTTTGACCTAAGCTCAGTGATCCAAAGAGGGAATGGTTTTATAATAACAAGTATCACAACAACATTGCATACATTTCATAAGAATGTGGAACCTACCATGGCTAATGAATAGGGAGTAAAATTATAACTGAGATACAAGATCATATGAGTTGTATGGAATTCCAATGTGAGTGGGAACTAAGGTAAGATAAGTATGCACACAACAAGGGGGCAAAAAGACCAGGAAAAGTAATCGCTTACGTTTAAATAAATCTGAGAAGCAATGGAAAGAAATTATTCGATTAATGATCCAAAGTTAGTTACATTATGAATGCACATAAGAGTTTGGAGTTTTATACATGCAGCATATACGTTGGAAATCATTAAGGCGTAGAAGATTCCAGTATTAGTTAAAATAAAGAATTGGGCCCAAGTCATATACAAAGTATTTAATTGTTAAAAGATTGTATCATTGATATTCCATAGAACCCATGAAAGGATAAAAGTAATAACTAATACCATGAGCTGCAGATCGAGAGGTAGCTTAAGCCTACCTAAAGGCTGAGGAGGAGGAAACTAAAGAGTTACATCAACGAAGTAAATCAGGAATCTGATTATCAGACATAGAAAATAATAGATCTCGTGATTAAGAACATTGCAGGATTACTCTTAGACAGCAGAAGTACAAGAGAGATAGTACAATAGATATATTCTATAATGGCTCTATGATAAAGCCAGTTAGAAGAAGTATCAGCCACATAAGAAGTCACTATGAAGCTCTCAATGGCTTGTGTATGCATAAGAGGTACAAGTATTATAATATAGTTTCAAGTTGTGGATTTGAATTATACCTATATGGAAGGGAGGTCATGAAAGAGATAGAAGATGTGATGCGAGATTTAAAGGTAAGTAAGTTAGAGGTAAACAACGTATGAGATACTCAAAAACAGAAGGTTGTGGATAGTCCATACTTTTGATAGAAGGCTAATAATGTTGGGATTCAGTATCCAGGATTGATAGCGGCATCTTTAGCGGCATGTGTTCTAGCCTATGGTTTCTAGGTACCGAGAGATCTAGTTAAGAGAGAAAAGAAGAGTTAGAGATGATGTGATGTCTTGCTTAATGTTCTAAAATAACACAAGGAAATCTGTGATGAAAGCAAGTTGATGGAACGTGGCAAGTAATATAACAAGATATGTATAAGTCACAAGCTAATGTATGGTAAAACGACAAGGTTTTGGGAAGACATGAGTGGGGATAAGAAATGGCGACTAAGAAGGTGATGAGAATGGATAAGCCCATAAAAACAGAGAGCTGATTGTTTCTCTAAGCTGTAGAAGTCTCAGCATAGCCGAATGAACTCAAAGGAATATAAGATAGTAGCATTTAAAAGAGATACAATGCTGCCCTGATAATAGAATAAGGGTGTATAAAGGATGACGTTTGGGCCTTCGATTGAGTAAGGATTTGAAAAAGAAAAAAATAAAGGTATTTATAAAATTGAATAGGATTAAAATTCCCACGTAAATGAATCACATTGGGATGGTATGAAATACAGTTATGGAAGTATAGTATCGCCCATAAGTGGATCAGTCAAATTACTCTAGATGTCCTCGATGAGTCTTACGCCCTAGCGATAATGTTACATAAGAGGTCATGTAATCAGTGGTAGATTATGGATCAAAGTTAAGGTGAATTGAAGATAGATGAATAAACTTCCAACGTATGAGAGGAGATAAGGATTCCATCCTTTAGATGAACAATAATAAGGAATAATTTAAGGACTTGGCTTTATACATCTATGATAAAAAGCGAGAGAGTAACTTGGAATTGGGTAGTAGACCCCGATAATAAAACCAACATAAGAGTTATGGTATAGTATGATCTACCTAGATCCAGTAAAATCATACAGATATATAACCAGGTATATGAAATAAGATATAACAATATTCGTAAGTTCGACAAAGTACTGAGAGAAGAACTTCAGTATAGATGCCCAAAGGGACATCTTGTTAAGCTCTTTATATGTTTACAAAGTGAGGCCTAGAGATTGGTTAAAATCTGGAGGTAAAAGGAGAGAAGAGTCGCATAGACGCACTTACAAAGTTAGAGTCATACAGGCTGCATTATAAATGGTTGCAACAATTACAAGATTAGAATGATTCCGATCATGAGTCATGGTGTGACAAAGAGGCTTAAAGGGGGGAATACCCTGACCTTTGGGATCCATTCACAGAATATTTGCCTAGATAGAAAGAGGGGTAATAAAGTATTTGCAAGAGCTATGGGTTATGAGAATGATAAGTGCATCATTCAAAATTCGAGGACGAATATTCCAAAGGAGGTAATGATGTTAACACCCCATATTTTTGTACGTGAAAGTACTCCATAAATAAATTGATGAAAGCTCAGAAATGAGATATTACATCCCATATTTTTTGTCGTTAAAGTTTCATTATAAGTTAATCGGTATAAGCTCGGGAATAATATTATTTTGGAATTATAAGTATTATGCTATTTCAAACAACGGATAAGTAAATTCGTAAAGATGAAAAGGTAAGAAAATCGAAGAAAATGAGTTTCGTCGAAGTTTGTCAATTTGGAATAAAATATGGTCCGATCTATAATATCTAGTATTTATGAACTAGTGCCATACAAGATACCACATGACTATAATAGTAAGGTGTATAAATATACTACAAGTGAATAGTATTTTAAGTAATTTGAGATAATTTTTAATTATATAGATAATTAGATAATTATTCGTTAATGGGGGATTAACAAATTACTTATGGAATTAAATGGATATTTTGGATAAGCTTGAACCCCAAAATGTGGCAGCCAAGAAGCCTTAGTTAAATATGACCCTTAAGTCATATAACTTATGTCAGAATCGAAAGATTTGGTGGCTTAGTCATTATTCAAGTGGGGCCACACCCAAATATTAAAAAAGACCTCTTTAATTCGTTATAGAATCTCTATAAAAGTTCAAAAAATGCTTCAACAACTCATTCATGAAAGATTAGATATGAAGGATTGTGATTTTGCTACAAAAAACATACGTGACAACATAATGTTATAGCAACAGAATTTTACGATTCTAAGGGATTACGATACAATATTTCTCAAAGAATATCATATATATTTTCCCTTATTTTGATCCGTCGTTACCTATTTTATCGCAATCAATGTGTGTTAGAGGAATTGTCAAGAGAATCAATTCAGGTATGTTAAGGCTATCCCTAATTTCTTTTTGGCATGATTCATACGATACAAACGAAACAAGCAAATGCACAACTTCCATATATAACTCTATTCGTAAAAGTATTAGAGAACACTATGTTCTTGGTTCCCCATGTGTCCTATTATTCTATTATCTGTTCATAGGTCTATGAAAAAATATGTAAGTTGAAAAAATTTGCTTCATGATATTACTCAAGGGCATAATAGCCTTATGACACTCTAAGAAATTTTATTGATGTACTTCTTATGCATTGCATTCATTTATACATGTACATTAACATATGACTAGATGTTGTTATGTACAGATATATATGTATATTATATGCATATGGGATATGGGAAAGTATTACTGTATTGTATATGCACCACCACCTGATAAGCTGGTATACGTTGATGATTTAGCCACAGTTCCCAAGATGATATGATGGGATGCACTCAGAGGCTTGATGATGTTAAGAACGCATATACCCATGCATGGCATGAGATTTATACGCATATGCATGAACTGATAAATATTAGATGATTCACAAGCCTATTTAGACATACCTGTTGAGTCTTTTACTCCATGTTTTTCTCATATATTTTATTTACTAATTTTTCATTCCTTACATACTCGGTGCGTTATTTTTACCGACGTCCCTTTTCTTGGGGACGCTGTATTTCATTTCCCCAGGTCTCGGGTGAGTTTTGATAGGCCAGGCTATGTTTTTACTTTTAGGAATATTGCTGCTTGTAGTGTCTCAATATTTTTTTCTTCGCGTTTGTGGTGCAGCTAACGCGAATGCGAAGCACAAGCTGGGTTGGGGGGAATTTCTTCTACACAAATATGAGGCCTCGGTCACGAACGCGGAGCACTGGGGGGTTTGCTCTTTGCGAATGAAACTGGCCATATGCGAACGTGTAGTGCAATAGAGGTGGCTGGAGGAAAACTTTGAGCTATTATTCGAGAATGCGGTCCCAGGCCCTCGAATGTGATGGTTAGGGGAGAGAAACAATCACGAACGCGAAAAGATCATCGCAAATGCATATGCCTTCTGTCCATATGCTTTGTGAACGCAACAAACCCCTCACGAATGCGATAAATCCCTCACAAAGCAAAGAAGCTTTGTCCAACAATTTAAAACAGAACCGGAACAGGAATTTAGCTATATTTTCATATCTTCTTCCCCAAAATCAGACGCTGGGTGATTTTTGAAGAGAAAATACAACCAAAAATAATAGGTATGTGTTCTTGAACACAATTCCTTTACTTTCTATCAACACCTATGTCATGCTTTAACCTCGGGTGGTACGAACGATGTTTAATCAAGTGAACCCAATTGAGAAAGCCTTTTCAGACACTTCCTACTCAACTCAATGTGATGGATCTGATTCTGTTTAATTTAGACAATAAAGAGGGAGTTGTACTTTCAACATGAATAGCTCATTTTATAACATGACCTTAACTGTACTTAGGCTTCCAAGATTCCATACAGTTATAGTTTGGGAGAAAGCAAGAGTACAAGGTTACAATATGGTTCATTGACCTATCTAATACCCGTACATAACCCACACAAACGTCTACGGAGCCTCTAAGGATAAAAAATACAATGATAACAACACCGGCAACAAGGCCCCAGCTATACCTCCAAATGGATGTCTATAACAAAAGGTGTACAACATGACCCCTTGAAAGAGGAGGGCCTCACCAAGATTTTGAGAAGAGGATGCTTCTCTATATACGATCAGCACTATCCGCTATGGAGCCACCTATATTCATTTAAAAAAATGTAGCTCCCTCGGCGAAAGGGACATTAGTACCGTGGAATAATAGTAGTATATATAACTAAGCACTATCTTGTTAGAAAGAACAACCATACAAGAGTAAAGAGGAAATCATAAAGACAACAAAATTTCACATAATTTCGTTACTCATCCCACACCAATCTTTGGTTACTCATTTATTAGTTTATCGGCACTTGGGGCCAAAATTTCCATATTCCATAACTCGCGTTTCACATTGTTCCCATTTTCAACATTTACTTTGCCATTTAAAGTTATAGGCATATACAAAAGCAATTTATGTCATAGGAATAGAGGGGAATTCTTCAAGTTTGGTGTTTAGCACATAAATCATGTTCTCCGCACATAGTTTATTTACAAGGATAAAACATTAAACACATGAAGAAGTACTTACCACATACATTTTCACAACATCAATTCACTTAACATAACAAGCACTGCATCAATTACGTTTCAAACTTACAACGCTCACACGTGCACCATGGAAGCTCAATTTCTAAGAGGATGGGGTTTTAGCAATACATACCTCAGTAAAATTTCCCCTAATTCTTGTAAAATTCTGAGACTCTTTGCACTTCAATCTGTTGTATAAGAATTACAATTGAACCAAGAATTAGATCCGAGATTAAGATTCTAGCTCGTTTGAGAATATTATCAAACATAAAAGGTGCATTATGATCTTAGGCCCCTTTTGAAAGAAATTCCTTAAATATTATACCCCAATTGTTATCTCTTTAGTTATCATCCTCCGCATACCCCATTATCTCTTGTGCATGCAAGATTACTAGCCCTTATACCCATGCACCCGCTTGATAATTACCTATTTTAACGGAGATTTGAAATTATTGTTTAGGGTACAGTTCTTACCTCTTAGGATGAAGATCTAGTAGCTTTAATTGACAATCTTCAAGGATTTAGGGCAAGCATAGAGATAGGACATGATGGAGATTACTCCTTCTCACTCTAGAACTCCCCTTCTCAATCTATATGTCGTGAAATAACAGGAAAATGGTTTTATGGGGTGTTTTTAATGAAAAAAGATTGGGTTTTAAAAGTAAGAAAATAGGAGCCCCGATGAAATCTGCGATCGCATACCTGACATATGGCCCGCAAAATGGACCACAAAAATTGTCCCAAAACCTGAACACACTGCCTGGGTATGCAACTAGAATGCGGTCCGTATACTTGTTCTATGATCGCATAATGCACTGCAGAACTGTCCCTTAGAAAATCCCAAGGTTATTATCCGATGACTATGTGGCCAACATAGTGGTTATGCGATCGCATAATTGGTGCATAGTTGACCTCAAATTATCCATCACACTGACTGGATCTGCAGCAACTATGCGGCTTGATAGCTATTATGCGATCGCATAGTAGATGCAGAAATGCATTTTTCTAGAAAATATTATTCCTTGACTTTTAAATGCACAGATCATTCCAAGGGGTTTGAAAAACATGTATTCCTAACTTGGTACTACGAGCTCTCAGGTTTTGAGTAGAAATTTTCACGGGGTCTTACAACCCATTAGATTTCTACGCCTAAATCTTGTCCTTCAATGGTAGAATTAGGGATTTTTGAATAATTTGACTTTAAACCTCGTTTTGTGGTCGAAGTTCGAAAATAATTACATATTTGGGCTCGTGGGTGAATGGGTGATCAGGTTTTGGTTCGGACATCGAGTTTTGACCAAGGGGTCCGGGGTCATTTTTTGACTTTTTGAAAAAATGATAAAAAACCTATAATTAAGAATTGATATGAATTATTTAGTATTTATTGATGTTGTTAAATTAATTTGGAATAGATACAAGTAAATTAGAGGCGAATTCTAAAGGAAAAGCATTGAGGCATAAGTTGACCATGGAAGTTTGAGGTAAGTGCTTGCTCTGAAGTTAGATTGAGGGAATAGGAATTGTGCCTTATTTTCTATGTGCTACTGTAGTGTACGATGTATAGGTATGGTGACGAGTATTGGTGTCAAGCATGCGTGTGGGTCTTAAATTGTCATTGTTGTGTTTATTAATATGTTCTACGAGTGCTTATATTGTTGATTATCCATGTTGAGCAAGATTTATGATTATCTTCTTGGTATTTGGTTATTATTAAGCATTGGATCCAGTTGACGTTCAATCGTGAAGTTAATTATTGGTACAAGTTTGGTTATAGCTGATTCCTTTGCTGGGACGTATATAACTCTTATTGTTGATTCTCTTGCGGGATGTAAATATACTTATTGTTGATTCCCTTGCCGGGATATTGTTGTTGCTATTGTTTGGGTGAGTAAAGAGTGATAAATCACCAAGGATGATGTCGTGCACATTCATACTTATGCATATGGCGAGGAAAGACTTATAAAGCACAAAGGGTGATGCCGTGTACACTTACATTGATAATGATGCATATGGTGAGGAAGAGACATAAATCACGAAGGGTGATTCTGTGAACATTGTTAATATTTATACGGTGAGGAAGAGAGATAAACCACGAAGGGTGATGATGTGTACATTTTAATTATTTGATTGCATTGGGGAGTACTGAGAGTAAGAGCATGAAGAGTGATATCGTGCACTTATTTCCTGTTTGTTATAATTTCTTGTTGCTAGAGGTTCAGCTGCCTTAATTGTTTTATTTCGTTATTACCGTGATTCTTAATGTTTGTATTTACATCATAGCATGCTAGCCCATCCTGTTACTTTTTTAATTTCTTCTACTACTATTCTTCTGCTAGATACTGTTAAACTAGAGCTTATGTTAATCGTTGTCTCCTAGCCTCGTCACAACTTCGCCGAGGTTAGGCTCGGACTTACCAACACATGGGCTGGTTACGCTTATACTATACTCTTAACTCTTTTGTGCAAATCCCGGTACTAGTGCATATAGAACTTAGCTAGGGGTTGCTGCATTTAGTCCATCAGAGACCCGAGGTAGTCTGTAGGCGTCCGCAGGCCTTGGCTTCCCCTTCCTAACTTGTTTATTTTGTTCTTTGCTATTTCAAAGACAGACTTGTATTTATTTTATTGAGACGCTATTTGTAGTATTCTTAGATAGTCCGTGAGTTTGTGACACCAGTTCTGGGTGGTTTATGTCATGGATTCATATTGGTATTAGTTAAATTGTTAAATTTCATTCTTCCGCATTATTATTATTTCTGATGTTTATCATGTGATTACTTGAAATTGTTAAGATATTAAAAATGAAAAGGGTAAATTAATCGGAATTGTTGGCTTGACTAGCTTTCACTCGTAGGCACCATTACTACTCTCGAGGGTAGGAATAAGGGTCGTGACATGTGCGAACTTTTGTTCGCAAATGCGAAAATCGGGCTTCAATTTTGGCAATTATGTCTTTGCACATTTTTTGGCCACAAATCCTTTAATACCCAAAACCAACTCAATTATAAATGATCTTTTGGCTTATTTTCAGTTCAAAACACGAGATAGAACAAGTTTTGGGAGCTAGGGTTTGCACGCACACTTTGGTCTTGAAGATTTAAAACTTTTGGTTAAGAATTTCTTACCCATTTATGTTTATTTCTTCATTTCCTTACTTTGTATTGAATATCTAAGTGCATAGTATTTATCCAACACTTGAATCTTGTTTATGGAAATATTCTTGTTCGAAGTGTGGATTAAATATCTTGTTGTGCTTATGTATTGAATGATTTTTTATCTTTTTATGAACTGAGCTATTGTTTGCTTAATTATTCTTATTCTTTAATGTTTCTAAAGGGATTATTTAACCCTAGGAATCGTCCATTAACTTCGAATTTTTTTGGGAAAGATTATTTGGGGTTGTGAAAGATTAGTTAACAAGAACTTGAGGCTTTAACCCTCATTGTATAGATTCTTCCTAGGGATAAGATTGAACTACTTGTAGCCATATACGGGTGTGCTTAATCTCCTAATTATTTTAGGGATAATTAAATTAAGAAGTCTTATTTTCTTCGGAAGAAGCTAATAAAGAATTATTACCCGAGGCTAACTGACAAAAACTTGCTCATATTTGTAAAATCGTGAAATACATTGGATTGTTACTTCAGTGTAATTCGTGATGCATCAATACTTGTAGCTGTTGATCATTTTACTTGCTTTCTAGGTTAGTTTACATTTCCATATTTAGGTATAAAGCTTTTCTCAAAATTTTTTAGTGTTTTGTATTACATAATAATTAGTTATAGTTCTCTTACATTCATAATCGCCTACATATTGTTCTCGATGGGATTCAACATCGGCTCATAGTAAAGTAAATTATGTTGCATGCGACTGTGTCCATTTACCTTTTTGTAGTGAATTTGGACGTCATCAAAATTGGCGCAGCTTTCGGGGAATAATTTGGTCTAATTTAGGTTGTTTGAGAAATAAACGTAAGTGCTTTGGTCCAAACTTGTGAATATTTGTGTAATTATTTTTCTTACCTCGGTATATTTTTCTTGTTTGTTTCTTGTTTATTTTCTTATTTTTGAAAATATCATTATATAGTGAAAATGATTTGGATGATAGTTGTTTATACGTTGATGACCCATGTTCTTTTTGTGGAGGACCACACTCGTGGAAAAATTATTTAAATTCTCCTGGGGTGGTTGTGCACACAATCTCGATCCCATGAGTGGAGTATTTGTCATAAGTGTGGTCATCCAAATTGTCATTGGGATGATTATGATTATTTGTCCTTCCCTTCCCCAAGCCTCACCTATGATGATTCTACTTTTTGTGACGAAAATGATCGGGCTATGGAAGTGGAAGAAGTTGAGTATGGTCAAAATAAATAGTTCAAGCTCATGTTAGAATGCCTAATTGGAGGAGGAAACACAGAACAAAGTGCCTTGGAGGAACTTATGAAAAATAGTCTCCGAAATGACTTGGCACTTGAAAGGTTGAACTTGCAAATGGAAGAATGTTTGACACTTTAGAGGTACAAAAATCCTTGTAAGTTAATGATAGCCAAGAATCTTCCTTCGAGGTAGAAGCCAACAATCCTTCCTTGGTACTTGATCAAAACCAAGTAGAACTCTCAAATGCTCAAAATTTGAAGATGATGCTCATGTTGGAGACTGTTCTTGAAAATGAGGAGAATAATAAGTTTGCACTCGAGGACTTGAAACAGGGCTTGACTCACAATAATGAACATATCCGCACTTCGGAATATACAATGAAAATATTGGTTGAGGCTCATTATGCCCACCAACTTGAGAGTGTGGAAAGAAGTTAAGAAGAGTCTGACAACGAGGAAGAAAGTGAGCTCTTCTTTGAGGAATCAAGAATCGGACATCCCCCGACCGACTCCATGATTGTTTACGATGCCAAGAAAAATATGAAATTAGAGTCAGCCAGTGTGGATGAAAATATGGTTGAGATTGACTCTAATCCGAGGGAAAAATAGGATATCAAAATTCGGGAAGAATAGCAATTTGGAGGTTTGATATGACATTTCAAGCATTTTCCAATATTGAAATTTTGTGGTGATATGAGAATTAAGCTACACGAGTCAATGAGGGACTGCAAGGAGGAAAGGAAAAAACCATACATCTTACAATTTGAGGGAACAAGATTCTCAACCTCAGAACTCAGCACCCCAAACATACTACCTGACCAAAATCACAAAGGAATATGAATAGAGACTCAACTACACAGAGAAATAATGAACAAACTAGAGGAACCACAAAATAGAAAACAAAATAGAGTTTAAACAAACAATTAACATGGAACAAAGTGGGATAGGAAGTACATACCAATGACAGATGAACGAGCACACTTGGGAGATGAATTCTCAGGTGGTTTCTCAGCTAGCCATTTTTTCCCTTCTATTTTGGTTCCTTTTTTTTCTTCAATTTCATTTTTTCTACTAAAAAGAAAATGATTACTTTGTTTTGCTTTAGGCGTGTTTGAAACGCATAATAGAGGAACTTACCTGAGCGATTTGCGATGGGGGCATCATATAACACACTATGCGACCGCATAAGTGTTATGCGGTGGATTCAATGTGAGTTGATGGAGGGACAAAAATGCGGTGTACTATGCGATCGCATAGTGGAAATGTGATCCGCAAAGTGCACATCCTTGCTGCATTCTTGTCACCAATTTTTTTCAAATTCATTGTCTAGGTTTGCGAACACAATGCGTCTACATAATGAAAATAGGACCGTATATGTGTAGCAAACTTTCCAATGTGATTTTACTTCCCTTCCCCATGCAATCTTATCTAGTGTTGTGATATTTTTAAAATCCTGCACTCTTACACACACTTTAAATTGCTCAATTAAACCTATCTAAATAAAACTAAAAATTTAAAGGATAAAAAGGATGTTACCATACATGGGTTGCCTCCCATGAAACGCTAGATTTAATGTTGCGGCACGATGAAATGGCATTCCTTTGGATTCACTCACCATTCGGGCACGGACAATCTTTTAGACCCAACTGCTCCACAAAATGTTTTTCTCCATATATGACCAATTAGTGCTTGACTCGCTGGCCATTCACTCTGATGGTTTAGAGTCCATCCTCCGATGCTAATTCCACATCTCCAAAAGGAGAGACATTGAAAACATTGCACGGACCAGACCATTTCGATTTGAGAATGCCCAAAAATAATTTGAGCCTTGAGTTAAAGAGAAAAACCAAGTCACCTGACTTGAACTCCCTTTTTTAGATCCTTTTGTCATGGACAAACTTCATTCTTTCTTTTTACACAACTGTACTTTCATAAGCATGGAACCAGAATTCTTCCATTTAATTGAGTTGTGTTAACCTCAAATTTGCAGCTTCAGCCCAGTTCATGTTCAACCTCTTTAGAGTCCAACATGGCTTTTTGTTCCAGTTCGACGGGTTGATGACGTGCTTTTCGAAACACTAAACGATAAGGAGAAGTGCCAATAAGAGTTTTATATACCGTGACGTATGCCAACAATGCATCATCGAGCTTCCTTGACCAATCGATCATGTTTGCATTGAGGGTCTTTGCTAGAATTCTCTATATCTCCCAGTTGGAAACTTTAACATGGCCAATTGATTGGGGATGATAATGGGTGGCCACCTCATTCTGGACACCATATTTCTCTATTAGCCTCGTGAAAGCCTTGTTACAGAAATGAGACCAACCATCACTATGAATGGCTCTAGGAGTGCCAAACCGAGTAAATATGTTTTTCTTTAAGAATGTGGTCACACTCCTTGCCTCATTTTTTGTTAAGTCAATTTATCATCTCATTTGGAAACATATTCCACAGCTACCAAGATATATTTCATTCTACTAGAGCTTACAAAGGGACACACAAAATAAATTCCCTACATGTCGAAGATTTCTATCTCCATCACAAAGTGAATTAAAATTTCATGCCTCTTGAAGATTGATCCTTGCCTTTGGAATTAGTCAAAAGCTTTGACCATTTGATTTATATCATGATAAATTAATGACCAATAATAACCATTTTAAAGCTTTTTAGCCACCGTTCTATTTCCCCCAAATGTGACCTCCAACCAGCGAGTCATGGCATGCCTTTAGAATTGGCATAATTTCTTCTTATGGAAACACCTTCAGATGATGTTGTCAGCACAAACACGAAACAAGAATGGTTCTTCTCAATAGCATTGCTGACAATCTCTCAAAACCTTATTCTTTTGATAGGAGTCCAATCCATCTGGAATAAGGTCACTAACTAAGTAGTTAGCAATATTGGTATACCAAGGAGTTAAAGTGCTAGGTAATGTCAATATATCTTCATCAAAGAAAGCATCATTGATATCAAGATCTTCCTTTGATCTCCATGCCTCTTCAAGCCTTGATAAATGATCTGCTACTTGATTTTGTGCTCCATTCCGATCCTTGACCTCGAAGTAAAATTCTTGCAACAACAAGTCCCACCAGATCAATCTTGGCTTTGCATCCTTCTTTTCCATAAGGCAACGAAGAGCAGCATGGTCAGTGCACACTATCACCTGCGATCCCAAAAAGTAAGCTGGGAATTTCTCAAAGGTATAGACAATGGCAATATGTTCTTGCTCCATCACAGTGTAATTAATTTATGCTTCATTGAGTTTCTTGCTTGCATAATAGACTAGGCGAAGAACCTTGTTGTGATATTGGCCAAGCATTGCTCCAATAGCTACACTTACGGTCGGCATTTCTGCTGCAAATGCAAACCCTAGCTAGCTGAAGAAGATGACAAAATTAGGCAATTTTGTGAGTGCATACATGATATGCGGACCACAAAGTCGCCAAATATTGAGATAGTTTATATGGTTTTGTAGCATGCTATTTGAACTATATCCAACTTTGTGGTGGATTTTGCGATCGCATTTTGTGATTTTGTTTTATTAGCAATCAAGTATGTGATGGTTATGCAATCGCATAACCTATAACATACTTAGATCATTTCAATAGTCTAACAGTTTGCGACAAGTTTGTGGTGCGCAGAGTGTTTATACAGTACCATAATCTATAGCAGACTTAAATTTTTTTTTCTTTTTCTCTTTTCTTTTAATTATTGCCCACCATGTTGCTCACATTTCACTTCTATGCAGATATGGATCCCAAGAAACATACAACCTTTGCTCAGAAAAGGGCCTCCTCTAGTAATCAAGCATCCCAAGCAAAACGTTCACGAATAGACCCTAATGTTACACTTCCCTCCTAGTATGATGCGGAGGACACCTTGCCCTCAGCTAACCTACAAGCTGAGGCAAGAAGGAAAAGCGGGGATGACTTTCAGCATAAATTTGGGGTCGAAGGGTCTAGAGCGCTATATAGAGAAGGGTTAACCAAACGGAAAATCCTGGACGAACAACAACTCAGTTTGAATGGGGTGCAAGAGATGTACCCCCACATATGGCAGAACATCAAAGCAAGAAAAGGAAAGTGCTTCAATGAGTTGCCTGATGACTATAACGAAACTCTTGTCCGTGAGTTTTATGCCTCGTATGGAGCCTATTGGACTGCTCACCACAACCGCAACAGTGTTTTCTATGACATGTGTTAGTTCAGGGTAAGAGTATGTTCTGCAGCAGTGAGACAATCAATAAGTTGTACTTTACTGGCTGGAGCTCGGGCACAGCTGAGTATGCAGCCAAATGTGCATACCGGGATAATGAGCGCAGTTGGATAGCTTCTATGATAGCAAAGGCGACTCCCGCTTGGAACAATCCTGTGTAAAAATTATTCAAGGAGGACCTTATACAATAAGGTAAACTTGGCTTAGCTTTGTCCCCTCTCGACTGAAACTGTCCAGAAATGAGACTGGCATAGGCATTAAGAAAGTTCTTCTTATTACATACATTATGGTAGGAATCAAGATTGATGTGGCTTCTCTTATTTTCTGAGAGATAGGGATCCGACCAAAGAAGAAAGGCACTTCACATCCATTTCCTAGCTTGATCATAGCCCTCTATAAGTCTGTGAACGTCCTTACATGCTATACACTGACAAGACAGGGAAGGCATTGAAGGATATTGCTATCACGCGCATTTTGATGTTGTTGCTCACCTAGAGGTTTAGACTCAGGCTCTAGTTTATATGGAGCCTTCAGATTCCCAGATTCGTGTGTCCCCTCCGGCTAAAGCTGCATCCACTTCCACTTCACAGCCCACCCCTCAATATACCATTGCTTAGCCTTCTGCTGCACTGCCACCTATCTCGAGGCTTGGTCTTTAAGCTCAGCATGCTAATGCTAAGGTAGACTAGCTTCTTAAGAACTTTCCCACCCTCATCCGGCAGGCTTTGACTCATATACAGTCCTCAATAATAGTACTCCAACAACAATAGACATCTTTTGGGGATCCCCTCCAACAACTTGAGGTGTAGGTTAAGAAGATATAGCGGGATGAGGTTGGTGACTTGCCAAAGCTCCGGGAGGAAGTTGCCACTATGAAGACTGAACTCCACAAGATGCAGTCTCTGGAGTTTGATCTATCATCCTTCCTGCTCAAAGAAGGTGCTCAAAGAGCAGACACAGCAACACCTGGCCTGGATCTTGACTTCTCCACACTGATGACAGATATTGCACCTCCGACTGTTGGGGCTTCCCAGCCTCCAGCTGCCCCTGCACATATTGACATTCCTTCTCAGGAAGACTCTGGACATTCTATAGTGTCTGAAGGTGGGGAGGAAGACAAGGGGGAGGCAGAGAAGGATTCATGGTCCAAGGAGGATGATGGACCTCAAGAGAAAGGTTAAAAGATTGCTACCTCTACAGTTGAGGATGAGGAACAAGACAAAATTCAGGTTGCGATAGCACATTCGCTAGCAGACATGGTCAACCCTGCAGATCCATCGACCACTTAGCCATCAACGGGTGAGGCTAGGAGCTCACAAGCCCGAGTTCCAGTATTGGGGCAGCCTGAGATCCCTCCTTCATCAGTGGAGGTCACTCTCAATTTTTCCCTAAATATTTTTCAATATACAAAATACTTTCAAAATACCATCTTCATGCATATATAAATATATCCAAATAATTTGCTATTTTCTCTTAATGTTTTAAGATTTTTCATCAACTCATTCCCTATTTTAACCATAAAAACGAAATAATTATTTTGAAAATTATCATTTTTGGTGATTCATTTATATAATTTTTATATTTATACTAAAATATAGCTAATATCTTTTTTGTGTATTTTTACAAGATCATTTGGTATTTTTAAAGTTAAATTGCATGTAATTACAATATTAGCCTTTTTTACAATTAATTACGTTTATATTCATAAAAATTGGATCTGGTATTTTTAAATAGTTATTTATGTGTTATTAATCATATTAGTACCTTTTATTTATTTATAGAAGTTATTTTACCATTTTTATAAATCAAACGGGGAAAAGTGGCGTTTTAAATGTTAGCCCCATTTTATTTCCATTTAAGTACGATTTTGAACTCAATTAATCTCAATTGAAACTATTTGGACCCCCTACCCAATTCTAATTTAGTCCGATCCAAACCCATCTTAATAACCCGCCCACAGCTCGTTTTAATCTAGGTTGTTGATTATTCAGATAAACGGCCAACAACCACCCTTTTCTTTTTTGAATCTCAAACTATCCCCTTACCCTAACCATTTTACACACCCAGCCGCCTCTGAATCCCCATCTCTCTCAATCCTCTCCAACCCTAGCCGCCAACATCAACTACAACCCTAAATGAACTCCCAAATCAATGGCTTCATAGGTCATTCGAGGCTTGTACCCACCTCTTATAGATTATATGTGTTCGTTTATTATGGTTTAAAGGCTACATCTTGAAAGAGTTTAGTCCAGACTTGGGTTGATTTCATTTTACGAATGTTCTCTAGCCGTCTCTAACCTTTCTCTCGCTAGCCATGGCTATTCGAATCTGACTCTTGACTCTCCTTCTTAGATCGATGGTTATCAAAGGATTTCTCACCACTTAAGGTTCCTATTTAACCTAACCTTCAAGGTTCTCTCTAAATTTCTCCTTGATTTGTTTCAGACCTATACCTGCTCTGAATGTTTAAGCGTTTTTCTCGAAGTTCCTTTTAAAACTACGCTTTTAAAACTCCTTAGCCTTCTGATTAAGGTTTTGCTAAGTAATTTTGAAACCTTTCTTTCATTTTTGCTAGGTTTTGCTGTGTTTGCTCATATGATCCTTCTACCTGAGTTATATAATTTCTTTTAACTTTTTATTAAATGAATGTTTGTTTACCTTAGTTTTTGTCTGATATGTCTATTTATCCTCTTTTCTAAAACCATTCAATTGTGGAAAACCTAATTGTTTTGGGTCTAGGAATATTTGTATAAGTGCAGTAGTTCTTTTCAAAATATCTTGTTCTATTTGTGCGATTCTTCCGATTTCGGGTTTCTATCCTCGCTTTAACTCGCATATGTTAGAAGCCCTAATTTTTCAAGGTTTCTTTGTTTGATTTTGTGACTAGCATTTTCTTGTTTATGTTTATGTGGTTATCTCGCTCCGAATGTGTTTCTACTGAGTTTATTATGCCTAACTTACCTTAGCTCTATGGGCTTGTGTTCATCTTGCTATGTTTGGTTGCTCATATCTCACTCTATTTATATGCTAAAACATGACTCATGACTCACTCTTTCATTGACTCTGAGCTCCCTGTTACTTGGATTGATTTGAAAACTTCTCCTTAGACTTCTGATTCTCCAATTTTAACTTGGTTTATTTTCTTATTCATGGGAACCCATGTTACTCTCCTTAATCCACTAATTTTGATTCCTTGATTCCCTGATTTACTATGTGCTTATTTTCAATTGTCTCCATACTCTGCAACTTTGTTTTGTTTTCTTACCTTATATGGGTAACCAAGTATGTTACTGATTTTTCGTTAGTTGTTTCCTTAATTGAACCCCCATGTACTTTCCCTTAATTGTTTATTCTGTACATGATTGCTAATTGTCTTATGTATATTTCTTTCCTTAAAATTTTTTTACCAGTTACCTTTGGTTGATTGGCCCTTAATTAAAGGGGTAATTGCATTGATTGGATTTTGATGGGTACATGGTCCCATAATTACTATACAATTGTAATTCTAGGCTTATATTACATGTTTTTGAACTACTATATATGCATACTATCTCATTAACACATATACGAACACTTTAGTTCTAAACTCGTACTTACACTCAAAACACTCTCTCTTGCTTTACTTGTACTGTGCATGTTTAACTAACTAAAAGCCAAAGCTATATTTCAAAGTGCTGCCACATTTCTTTGCTACATTTTTCTTCTTTGAACTGGTATGTTCTTATTAAGTTTTCGGCATCAACAACTACATGGTTTCTTAATGTTCTTGCATTCGTGTTTGCCTACTGCTTTTATCTATTTCAGTACCTTAATGTAGCATGGTGTAATTTCTCTTTTCCTATTCTGAATCAATGTATTATGAATCCTAAATCCCAACCCCAATGTTTGTTGATACTTATGGTTTTTTGGGCCATGACAACATCAAATATTGCTGAACATGACTCAAACTTGGTCCTCTTAGGATAATAACCTCCATATCAGCCTTATATGTTGTGTGTTCCGGTTGTTTTACATGCATGAAAGCACGCGTATTGTTGTACATGCCTGGAATTGACTTATGCCTAAGTATATAGGCCCTTGAAATGGATTCCCAATCCCTTGCCCCTTTTGGTGTGAAATTATAAATTCTTTGAAGTATTAATGACTGTCCCCCATCCCCCTTTACCTTTTTCTTGCTCCCTCAGCTTTTGAATCTCAATTTCTGCACTTCCACTCTCTCTTAGACTTAAGTTTTTCCCCCCTTCATATGAGCCTTTCCTTGGGACCTATGATCTCCGTCTAAACTTGGACACATGAGGGCTGGCATTTCCATACTACACTTGTCCCTTATCTGGTGATGAAATTTAGGTGTGAGCACTGCCTGGGGTCCAGTTGAGGCCCATAGGGAACTCTGACATACTCAAGTTTGAGAAAGGCTTTAAAGCAATGGAATTTTAAGGCAATATTCCATAGCTCAGGGATGAGCTAAGAATTGGACCTCCTTTAGTTGTATTTTTATGTATTTTGATGTAATTTAGTATTCCTAAATTGTAATAACGTTGGGGGCTGGCTAGTGAAAAGGGGTTTGGTGTTTATCCATGTAAAGGGTAGAAACAATGCCTATAAAACTATTTTGAATTTCTGCATATTCAACTACATTTATAAACCATACCTATAGGGTATTCTAATGTTGCAAACTCCATTTAGGAACCATATCTATGAGACTTCTTGTTCAAATTCCTATTTAGATAACCTGACTATAAAGGATCGTCTTAAATTCTGCACAATGGTCAACGTAGATATCATGTTTAGGGCCAATTGATTATAACCTAGTTGCATGCTGAAATCAGTAACATATAGAAGACATGCCTATAGGGATCCATAAGTATAATCTTGTTCGTTTCTACTTACATGCAATGTTAGGATCTAAAATCAACAACGAGTAGAAATCATGCGTATAGGAACTCTTAAATAAATCTGATTCACTTTATTCGTAGTCAATGTTAGACATCTTGCTCCTAGGGGTTAAAATCGGTAATAGTAGATACTATCACCTACAGAACCTGCAACCAGTCTAATTTAATTTTGTCAATTCTGAACCTTTTTTTCCATAACCTAATTCCCTTGCTCAACAAGTTTTAGCAAGCCTGCCTATAGGATTTATAACGATTCATTTCTAGTTCTATTGTCTCATCATCATATGGACTATGTAGATATCATGCCTATAAGACCCTGTCTAAATAATTAGGAAACCTTAGGCAATGTAATAAAAGTTGAACTCACCTCTGTTTATTTGTTACAATCAGCAGGTAGGCCCGATTCTATTTCCTAACTGAGTCATGTAATTATCTAAGCTTGCTGCAATACAATGATCTCCTCTTCCCTCAAGTATATCTTTTAGAATTAGACCTTACTCATTTGTTTATGTTGTGCTATTGCATTGTTTTGCTTGGAGGATGTATACTTGAGCCTCATGTGTTTATGTGTTTCCTTTTTAATGTGTATTCTATATATGTTTTGTATGTCGCCCTTTGAACTTTTACCTTTGAATATCCAAATAAACCTAATATCCCTCCCTTTTAGGATTAGTAGTTCTAAGTGCCTCAGGGACTGATAGGAATGGGTCGGGCTTAACAGCATGCAATAAGTAATCGAGACTAATTTGTGCTTTTTACTTTAGCGGGATGAAAAGAATAGATATGGATGTGATGACCACGCGATAATGTCACGTGTAGCCCTTTATTGAGAAGTGATTACAAGACATTGTGTGGGGTGATCCATGATAAATACAAACCTAGGATTTCCTTTCTTTTATTTTGCAAACTTTTTTAAATCTTCCTTCATATATTCTTTCCTTTATGTGTTTAAATCCCCTAATATTTGTGCCCATGCCTGTCTATTTGCTAAATTCAAAATAACTGTCTGGCCAGGAACCACACTAGTGGATCATGAGGTGTTCCTAATACCTTCCCCTTTTAATAATTTCATGTCCTTACATAATCTCTAGTTATTCAAACTAAACTCAGAGTTGAATCTTTATGGGTGTCCTAATGCACCTTAATCATTAAGTGGCGACTCTTCAAAATAGAAACCCAATTCCCAAAGGTATTGATTTGTACATCCAAATGTCATGAACCTGATTTCGCGAGAAAAGGGGGCCGCGACAGCATAATGACTTTGCTTTGGAGATTTATGCTTTTACCATTTCAGACTGTCCTTGTGAATTTATGCTTCTTTATGTGCAATTATCTGTTTAATTCCTTTAAACATTCAATTCCCTTTTCAATAACAAATTGACTTGTCTTTTTGTTTCTTTACTTTACTACTACTTTAAATTATGAAACGATTGTATTTACTACTTTCTTAACGTGCAAACACGTGACAATATTATTTTAATTATTTAATCATCATGCTCAATATTATATATCACTCGTGCCAAACAAATCCCATTATAACGCTTATAATGAGTGGTTGCGCAATGATATTATTACCACCTAAATCCGAAAAAGGCATATTTGCGATAAAACAAGGCGATCAATGATGTAGTTGATGGTTCTGTGCCTTTCCCCCTTGAGTTGTCTGCTCAAGGGTACCAGTTTAAAACTTCGTAGAATTTTACTCTGTTTAAACTATGCATGCATTATGGTCGAACCTAGCTTATCCGCATAATGACTCTTAAAGATAGCCTTGTTAAAAGTCCACCGGGTTTCCTTAAACCCAAACAGACAATACCATGTTCTGTGCATTTATTTTTACTACTAAATGCTTTATGCCAATTATTGATATTAAATAGTCGAGTTTTGAGCAAGTAAGGGCCTAACCTTATTTGGCTTGCAGAAACATGAGGCACAAAGTCCCTAGATTCGGCATGGTTACCAACATTCACCCAAAACTGCTAAGCTGGTGGAAAGATGTTCACTCTAGTGATCAAACTCTTGTCCCCAAATCCAACCCAACAACAAGATCATAGAAGTTGCTACCTTGCTCTAGGATTGTGAGAGGTCCACATTCCGCTTCGAATACATTGAAATAATGTCCTTGCTAGAAGAGATTGGAGGATTGGCTAGTATGTTCTTCGAGACTCCGGGTTTGTTAATGCCCGAGAACTGCAAGGGCAAGGGTTTCCTCAAAATGATGGGTTTGAAGAAGAATGCCGAACTGACTCGTTTGAAAGAATCCTACAACCCTTTAGATTATTTGTAAGAGAGGTACGGCTACAGCAAATCCTACCGTACCTATCCTGATGAGTTCGCCATCACATCATTAGGGCATATTCACCAAACGGTCTTTGCGTTCATGGTTTGTTTCCTGGGATTGATCGTGTTTCCAATGAAGAAAGCAAGAATCCACATCAGACTAGCTATGGTAACTAAGAACGTACTGGGAATAATTGGCGAGCAACGATTCAGCATTGTGCCCATGATCATTGCAAAAATATATCGAGCCCTAGAGAGGTGTCAACAGGGAGCCAAACACTTCAAAGATTGAAATTTATTACTTCAACTTTGGCTTGTGCAGCATCTCAAAAAGGGTGAATACTGACAAGAAATTTAGCGAAGTGGCTGGGATGATCATATCGCTTTTCATCATCCGAAGAGAATAAATTACATGCCCAATATGTTCTCCCAACCGGAGAATACAAGAGAATGGCTCGAGCTCTTTCAAAATCTAACTAAGGACCAAGTACAATGGGTGTTTGAATAGTTTCCGATAGAGGAGTTCATCGCCTGGTCCAGAGATGAACCTTTCCTGATATTGATCAGCCTGAGAGGAACGTACCCTTAAGTCCCTCTCTGGGTTATGAGGCAAGCGGGTATGAATCAAGTTGTGCCGAGGGTTGACAAGTTGATTCACTTCTTAGTTGACTTCCAGGATAATGATTGTCCTTACAAGTGCCAAGCTCAGCAAATGGGGCACTTCAAGATCGTCATGGGGAGGTATACCATCGAGCCAGATCGATACCATGCTGGTTGTGCTCCCTACTATTCAGGCTTGTTGGAGGATAAGGATGATAGCCTGGGCCAGCTTGGGTTTGTTTGAGGTCACGGGATCATAGATGAAAAAGTCGAGCCATATGTAAAATACAACAAACTGTGCAAGAGTATCCGAGAGTGTAAAAGCGAGCACCGTGACAAGAAGCCAATCAAAAATTAATTCAGGAATGGAAAGACATGGCTGTCAGTGCCAACAAGCAACTGGATACTTGGAGCGAGTTATAGTAGGGTTGGACAAGAAATTTCTTATGAGGGTCGAAGATTGAAAAAATGCTGAAGGAAATGAAGGCGGACATCTAGCCAGAGCTTACCTATTGGTGAGACTTCGCGAGCTGGGAAAGCTGTTCGATGGAGATAAGGATGTTAAATCTTGGGAAGGTCCTTCCGGGATGAAATAGATAGGAGTTTTCTTCTTTGTATGAAATATAATAAGCCCAATGGCCGCTAGTGACTTTTATTTACTGTTAATTAGTGTCGATTTGGGATTTTTTACTTCTTATCAATAAAATAAGGCATTTAGCATTTTAAGTCCTCCAAATCAATTTTTCGCTAGGCATACCTCAAGCACAAAAAAGTCTCAAAATTAGGATACTATTTACATTCTGCACTATGTGTTTAAATATCGCAACGTTTTTTACAATCCTCACTAACTTGTTACCTTTTTTTATTTTAATTTTTTAAAAATTATTTACCCTCCCCAAAGTTTGTTTCGTGGACTTTCCAAACATCATCTTATTCCACGAGATTCAGGGGTCCTCCACCCACTCCTCCTCTCAGTCCTGTAAAGAACTCTAACAAAGGAAAAATGGAAGATTTCAACAATGCTAGAAAGGAGAACTTAATTGAACGTGTAGAGGTCACTCATTGTCATGTTACTCATGTCCCCAAAGAAAATGCATCCTAACTCAAACAACAGATGTTGAAATTCAAAGAAGAACTTGATCAGGTTCGGAATTTGGCAATTGTGTCCTTTTCCCTCACCACTCCAAATGTCTATTTCCCAAATGCTCAAAACACTACCCCTCCACAGAACATCTCGAAGCAATAGAACCACCCCACTCCTCACCACCATTGAAAGGCTTGCCATATTTGAAATAACACCCCGCTGCTCATCCCAAAACCCCAATATTCCACAAATGACCACTTTCATGCTTACCATAACACCCCCATTTACGTAGATACTATGCTAGACTGCGCCCAACCCATCTCAAGCACAACCAAATCTGATGATTAAGAGTTGCTCATCAGAAACCTGGCCGAAGAACTTAAGAAATTAACTAGCCCGATTCTAGGCGTTGAAGGAAGTAAGAGAATTGAAACATTGAAGGCGTTGATGGTATAGGGGATCCAAGGAAATATTTGAGAACGTACTGTGACATTCTGTTTGGAATAGGAAAAGACGAGAGAAATTATATGAAGCTTTTCATGAGGAGCTTGAAATGAGATGCTTTGTCCTGGTACGTTAGCCGAGATCTGAAGAGGTGGTAAAACTGGGTAAGCATGGCATACGACTTTATGGACATGTTCAGGTTCGACATGGAGAATGTAGCGGATGTGTTCTACATTGAGAATCTATAGAAGAAGCCTACAGATACATTTTCGCAAGTATGCTACTAGCTGGAGGTCCGAAACTGCTAAGGTTAAACTTTCCTCAGAGGAAGAACAAATTTTCTTATAAATTCTTTGTCCGGGCTCAAGACCTACAGTATTATGAAAGGCTGATGATAATCGAGGACCACAAATTTGATTACATTATCAAGCTGGGAGAAAGGATCGAATAGGGCATCAAAAGTGATATGTTTACGAACTTCGAGGCCTTGAAAGCTACAAATAAGGTCTTACAGTCAGGAGGTGTTTCTAAGAAAAAGGACATAGGAGCCGTAATGGTAGCACAGAGAACAAAATTTCCCATCAAATACCAAACCTACCCAATTCCTCCACTCACATATTGACCTACTCCAAACCACCAATCACCCTCACCCTCTTACCAATCTCCACCACCCATTTATCAATCACCTCTCCCTCCCTATCACGACACAAACTGGAGGGCCATGAGTAGCACCCGACCATACTTGCCGAGTACCAACGTATATTCCGTATAACCTTTTTCTCATCTTTTAGGGCTGATCGGATCAATATAAATGGCAGACATGGATCACGGACAACCAACAATAAAATATGATGGAATGAACATATATATCATGGGATGACCAGAAAATCAAGAAACTATATATATATATATATATATATATATATATATATACACGCTACCATGAAAGACAATAAAATAAAAATCAGTCGACAAGGCATACCAAACTATACATAAGTTGATACCATCAATGAGCCTCTAGAGGAAAATAAGCGCTGCAACATAGCCGGAACAGGGCCCCGACATACCCATAATGTCCATAACAAAAATGCATACCAAGACCATGGTGTAAAAAATCATTCTATCCATGATATATGTGCTTTGGTTGTATTAGCATGATTTTTAGGTATAGGTTTTGATGAATGACAAACAACAAAGTCGATGAATGACAAACAATGAAGTCAAGTGTCAAACAACGTTATTATATGACAAACAATCAAGATTGAATGCCAAGAAGCATATTGATGAATGGATTGCATAGACAAGCCAAAGACGAGCTCAAAAGTTCAAGACCGAAGACCCAAGGCGTAGGTCGTTAGGTAGAACCAATGTAAGAGCAACGTTTAAGTTATCTCGTCTTTTGGCTCAACATTGGTCATCATAAATATACATAAAATCATTTTATCAAATCATATTTATCATAAACATATTTCAAATACTTCAAACAAAATGATTTTAACGTTTTCGTTTTAACCAAAATGGTTTTTGAAGTAAGTTTTTGATTCTGGTATATTCTGGTATATTTTGGTATACTCCAGCTTTGATTCTACTATACTCTGGTATATACCAGCTTTGCTGAGTTTCCAGATTTTACTGGAGCAACATAATCGATTATGTGATTGGAATAATCGATTATTTCACTATCCGTTGCCTTCCCAACGTTCTGTTTTATGAATGTTGAGAAGTTAATCGATTATGCAATCACATAATCGATTATGCAATCATATAATCGATTATTTTGGCATAAAATCAGCATAATTGATTTCCAATTAAGCAACGGACATCCACCCTTTAACCCCTATAAAAAGAGGTCTTTTGAGATGAGTTTAAACACTCAACTCCTCCCAATATTCATATACATATTGATATTATTTGAGCATCATTATAGAGCTTTTGTTGAGCCATTTGAGAGACAACTTTGAGTTGTTCATAGAGCTAATATTGTATCTCTTTATCTACTCTTTTGAGAGAGTTCTTGTAGTGAAAGAGAAAGGTGTTTGAGAAGAACATATCTTCTCAATGATTGTCGGGTTTGCTAAGTACCCTCAATCTTAGTGGTTGAAGTCTTGAGGTGCGGTATCCTCGAGCAAGTTGAAGTCTTGTAGAGTGTACATCTACGAGCAAGTGTAACGGTTTGTTAGGCACCCGAAAGCTTAACGGAGTTAGTTGAATCTCGAGAGAGTCTCTCGGGGACTGGACTAACCACAAGTTGTGGTGAACCAGGATAAATTCGGTGTGTTCTTTCCTTGCTATTTTTATTACCGAATTTATTTTATTCCTGAAATTTTTAATTCCGCAATATTCATCAATATTCTCGTGCCGCACTATTCACCCCCCCCCCCCTCTAGTGACGGGCATAAAACCTAACAATTTGTATCAGAGCCTAACTCTCTGAAAGCCTTAACCGGTTGAGAGAACGATATATATTTTGTTGAGAATATTGAACGCAGGAATGACGAGAGAAGGACACTCCCCCTATAGGCCTCCACTACTTGACGGAACAAATTACACACATTGGAAAGAGCGGATGAGAATCTTCATCCAATCAAACAACTTTCGATTATGGCAAATCATCAAGAACGGTGAACAAATGCCAACAAAGAAAGTTGGGAAAATCATGGTTCCAAAGGAGGAAAATGAATATGATGCCGAGGACATCAAGAAGGTTGAAAGAAATGCAAAAGCCATCAACGTGCTATATTGTGCGGTGAATCCGGATGACTATCGGAAGATTTCTTGTTGCACAACTGCCAAGGAGATGTGGGATAAACTCGAGATTACTTATGAAGGTACGCCTCAAGTTCGAGAATCTAAAGTTGATTTTCTAACACATGAATATGAAATCTTTAAAATGAGGGAGAAAGAACCCATCGGTATTATGTTCGAACGATTCTCAACAATCGTCAACGATTCTCAACAATCGTCAACGATCTTCATGCTCTCGGGAAAGTGTACACGAACAAAGATCTTGTTCGGAAAATTCTACAGAGTCTCACTCCCGAATGGCGTTCCAAAGCCAATGCCATCCAAGAGTCGATAGGAATCACGAATGTCACAATTGATGGACTAAGAGGTAACCTCGAAACTTATGAAAGCACAATTCTTAATCCCTATCCTAGAAGTAAAAATTCAAATCTTGCCTTCAAAGCCACATCTTCTAAAAGAGTAGAGGTAAGTGATTCGGAAAGCGATGATGATATTATTTCCAATGATATAAATGAAAATTTTTGTACGTTTATGAAGAAGGAAATAAAGAAGGAAGAACCAAGTCCTTCATTCCAAAATTGTGGAAACTTGGCCACACCAAATCACATTGTCCAAAACCCAAGGACAAGAAAAAGAAGAAACACCATAGGCGCGTGACATGGGATTCGGACAACTCGGGCGATGAAACTGCCGCATTATGCCTCATGGCCAACGAGGAAGAAGAGGTAAGTAATTCTAACTCTTATTCTTTTGAAGAATTACAAGAAGCTTTTCATGACTTATATGGTGAATTGAAAAAGAATTCAAAAATCTCCAAAGAGGACAAGGCTAAAATTAATGTTTTAGAAGAGAAAAATAAATTTTTGGAAAATGACAATATTGATCTTAGAAATAAAATTAAGGAGATGAATGAAGCCTCTTCAATTGATCAAAGTTCAAATTATTCTTCTTGTAAGACTTTGAAAATAGAGAACATATAACTTAGGAACACACTAGAAAAACGTAGTGTTGATAATCCTAAAACAATTGAAGTCATTAAAAAGGATGATAGAAATAATATTGGTCAACCAAGAAATAATTCTAGAACTTTGTTAATGAGTCTAGAATTAATCATTTTAGACCACCTAGAAATAACTCTAGGAATCGCAATACGTCTAGGAATAACGACTTTAGATCACCTAGAACGTTTTTGGCTCCACCAAGACATACGCACAACCCGAATGTTATATGTCATTATTGCAACCGGGTAGGACACATAGCACCCGTATGTTTTGCAAAACATAGAGATTTATCTTTTGGCTATGATTATTATTTGCCTAACCCCCAAGGACCCAAAAGCAGTTGGGTACCGAAAACCTATGTTTAGGTACGTTTGCAGGTGTGCTTGAAGACTACAATATTGTAGTAGATGCACCAAGCACGAAACCTTATTGCATCGAGGGGGAATGTCGGTTAGTTATCATATTTTTGATAAAAACGCAATAGTTGATATGTGTTAACTATTGATATGTCTTTGTTAACAATAGGTATCAATTATTTTTCGTTATTCATGTTTTGATAACTTTTATTTTGAATAACAATTGGTATCAATTATTTTTGTTAAAAATAATGATTGATCCATGTTTTAATGAATATTAGTTATTCTTTTGATAAAAACCTAATTGTTGATATGTGTTAACAATTAGTATCTTTTTGGTAAAACTAACATTTGAAATGTTTGTCTTGTTTAACAGTTGGTAACAGTTGGTATGTATTAACTGTTAGCATGTTTTTGTTTAAAACACTTCATTCATGTTTTGATTTGAATAACAGTTGGTAACCAATTGAGTTTATCATGTTTTTTTATGACAATTGGTATCATTTTGAAAATAATGATTGATATATTTTTCTAACAGTTGGTATATTAGCCAAAAATAACCTTTGATATGGTTGTTATATTTTTACTAACAGTTGGTATTATTTCATGTGGGTATGATTTCTTAAATATCGTCAAAGTATATTCCTCATTGTATTTCCTATCCTATATTTGACACTAACAATTGATATACCCAAAAGGGGGAAGTGTCGAAAGGGGATAATAGCCTTTGTATACTCTCTTTTTGCTAATGCCAAAAGGGGGAAGAGTTTAGGCGATATGCATCAAATAAGGGGGAATGTATCTACGTTATAGTATGCCTTATTTGAGGGGGAATTATCATTAAGGGGAATTGTTTGCATGAATTGTATGTTGAGATATAGCATGAAGTTAGGGGGAATCCGATATGCATATCTCCTGTTGTTTGTCATTATCAAAAAGGGGGAAATTGTAGAAAATCATTCTATCCATGATATATGTGCTTTGGTTGTATTAGCATGATTTTCAGGTATAGGTTTTGATGAATGACAAACAACAAAGTCGATGAATGACAAACAATGAAGTCAAGTGTCAAACAACATTATTATATGACAAACAATCAAGATTGAATGCCGAGAAGCATATTGATGAATGGATTGCATAGACAAGCCAAAGACGAGCTCAAAAGTTCAAGACCGAAGACCCAAGGCGTAGGTCGTTAGGTAGAACCAATGTAAGAGCAACGTTTAAGTTATCTCGTCTTTTGGCTCAACATAGGTCATCATAAATATGCATAAAATCATTTTATCAAATAATATTTATCATAAACATATTTCAAATACTTCAACCAAAATGATTTTAACATTTTCATTTTAACCAAAATGGTTTTTGAAGTAAGTTTTCGATTCTGGTATATTTTGGTATACTCCAGCTTTGATTCTGGTATACTCTGGTATATACCAGCTTTGCTGAGTTTCCAGATTTTACTGGAGCAACATAATCGATTATGTGATTGGAATAATCGATTATTTCACTATCCGTTGCCTTCCTAACGTTCCGTTTTATGAACGTTGAGAAGATAATCGATTGTCCAATCACATAATCGATTATTTTGGCATAAAATCACAATTAAGCAACGGACATCCACCCTTTAACCCCTATAAAAAGAGGTCTTTTGAGCTGAGTTTAAACACACAACACCTCCCAATATTCATATACATATTGATATTATTTGAGCATCATTATAGAGCTTTTGTTCAGCCATTTGAGAGACAACTTTTAGTTGTTCATAGAGCAAATATTGTATCTCTTTATCTACTCTTTTAAGAGAGTTCTTGTTGTAAAAGAGAAAGGTGTTTGAGAAGAACATATCTTCTCATTGATTGTCGGGTTTGCTAAGTACCCTCAATCTTAGTGGTTGAAGTCTTGAGGTGCGGTATCCTCGAGCAAGTTGTAGTCTTGTAGAGTGTACATCTACGAGCAAGTGTAACGGTTTGTTAGGCACCCGAAAGCTTAACGGAGTTAGTGGAATCTCGAGAGAGTGTCTTGGGGACTGGACTAACCACAAGTTGTGGTGAACCAGGATAAATTCGGTATGTTCTTTCCTTTCTATTTTTATTACCGAATTTATTTTATTCCTGCAATTTTTAATTCCGTAATATTTATCAATATTCTCGTGCCGCACTATTCACCCCCCCCCCTCTAGTGACGGGCATAAAACCTAACACATGGCAAGTCTGGAGAAGGGATCTCGCCAATCACTGCTGAACTGGACAGCCTACGGCTGTGGGGGAGCTGCACCTACCTGTCTATCAGAACCTTCATCATGACATGCAGCGTCCACAAATAAAAGGACATCAGTACGAATAAAGTATTGAGTATGTATGACAGGGAACCATAAATACGAACAGTAATGTAATCAGGGATAGAGAATATACAACCTATAACATATGAGTATCTCTAAGGGCTACTGACATGAAATGCATGATACATATGTATAAATACATAAACTTTTAAATCATATGCCTCTGTGGGCATAATCATACCGTACCCGACCATCATAAGGCTCAGTTGAATCGTACCCGGCCACGTGAAGCTCGATAAAACCCAACTGATCAGTGGTTACACAATAAGTGTCGTACCCGACCGACTATAGTGTGGCTCGGTAGAATAAAATAGATACATATATATAATGCATGCTCAACTCATGGAATCACGTCCTAAACCATTCGGAGTGACCTAAGGTCGATATCCTCTGTGCACGTTATTAGGACTAACACTTCACTATGAACCTTATAAGAATCAGGAAATACAAACAACATTAATAACGTAAGAATAATAGAAGAAACATTAACATCAATCATTCGATAAGAGGGGAAACAATGTGAATACTGCTATTTCTAAGAGTATAGTATCTTTGGAAGCTCGTTCATCACATTACATACAATTGGAGTCGTTCAAGAGAAGGAAAGGGATAGCCACACATACCTTTTATATACTGCCCCAATCTCAAGCTATTCAATTGCCACAACTCCTTAGTCTACAATAGGAGAAACGATACTATCATTATCTATTAAGCATCATAACTATTATGTATCGATCATAACCTATTTTACGATGAAACGGACAGCACCTATCCTATATATATGACTTCACACCATTCAAAACAATCACCAAATACCCAAAGAACATCAATAATAAACACATTGAGCCTCCAAAAATAGTCCGCGCAGAACCTAATTACTTCATACATACTACGACCACCGTAGTCATGTCAAACGACCCGAAAATGTTACGAATAACTATCAGCCCACAACCCTACATATATATGGTGTTTCTCCACACCCTTCCATCTCAAAAACCCCCACCAAAATAGTAGTAAAACACGCAGCCCAATAGCAATACAAAATAGTCCACAAAACAGTCCGCTATTAGTGAATAACTCAAACTCACGGCTTCCGATCACCGTACTATGAGTTCTTACATGTACAGAACGAATTACACTGAACTCAATGTAAACATGTATGAAAGTTAGAAGTAACTTATCATACTTGTTCGATAACTCAGTCATTCCTTTGGTTCTTCAAACTCAAGGTTTTACCTTCAAATAGAACTTGAACGAGAGGGAAAATCTATTAGGGTTTGTGTGAGATTTTTGGGAAGGAGTTATAGGGGCTAACGTTGGTTTTGAGGGTATGAAATATGGGTGACATAACTTAGTTAATAACCCCATAAAAGTCCTCTCTTGGACGACTTAGGTCTTTTAATTTTGGCCTATCATTTTGGCAAGTAAGTGATGTGCCAGGCTTGTAAAAATACGAATATCTCTATACTCTGAGATCGTATGGACAAATGGCTTAATGCTTTGGAAACTAGACTCATATATATTTAATTTGTTGGTATATCACCCCATAACTCTTTGTAAATTGGGAGAAAATATTAGAAACATTTGACCTAATATTTAAGTAAAATTATGAACCTAAGTTGCGACAACTTTTGTCGACCATTGTTTCATAAATAATTTGAATTCAAGACTTATGATGTGTATATTATATGATTCAAAAACCATAATACATGACCTATTGAGTTTACAAAGCAACTCTAGATTTACCTGAAAATACAAGTTACAACATCTTTGATTCGTTTAACTTCTAATACTTGTTAATCACCCTTATACACACTTCTATCAGTTAAGACCAATAGGATTAGCTTCTTATAATCTCAAAGATAATTCCTTCTTGAATTTGTGTTAACTAATATATGGCATGAACTAACACATGTGGATATGGGTTGTAACACTACAACATATCAGCCTACTTCACCCAGATATTCCCAATCCGCACATGTTTACCAAGCCTGCAACACTCAACCATCACACTATCAATCCTCTCCTTCACGCCAAAACTTCCCTAGACCTCGACCGAACCTTGACCAAAGGTCTCAAAAAAATATACAGCTATTGCTAAGCGTATTGACCAGTTGTACGAAAGACTCAAAGCTACTGGTTATGTCACCCCTATTCTTGCTACAACTCCTGAGAACCCTTATCAGTGGGTTAACCAAAACAAATACTATACATACCATATCGGCATGAAAGGACACACAACTGACGGATGTTGTTCTTCTCAAAGACAAATTCCAAACTTTAATTGATAACAAGATTATCGTGGAAAAGTAACATGCTCCAAATGTCCGAATAATCCTCTGCCAGACCACAAGAGTGGAGGCGTTCAAATGATTGAAAAAGATGATGATGGGGATCCTAAGGGATCAACCAATTTGATCACAAATGGTGACAACCCTAAGAAACCAGTAGTTACTCTTAATATGATCGTAGTCCAGATTCAGCCCTCTAAGAAAGCCGAGGTAAATATGTCTGTGCCACTTGAGTTTGAATTAATGTCCTCTGAAAAGATACCAGAACAAATTGAGATCGAATTTGTGTCTCTAGTAAATTCACCTACACTATTCCAAGTGGTTGTTTTACTGCCCAAAGTACATGCTTAGTTCGAAGTAAAGAAAGCCATTCAAATCCCAATGGCGATGACGACCATGACAACATTCCATACAAGGGCTATCCCATGGGACTATACAGCTAAGACAAGAAGAAATGGCAAGGTTAGGTTTGGAGAGGCTATTGCGGCACAGGGTATGACAAGAACTAGTAAAGTTTATACCTTGAAACATCTAGATGAGTTGAGCAAGCAGGCCTCTAACCGGCCACCCGCCGCCTAGATCGGGCCGGATGATAACTGGAAAAAGCTATAAGCCAAGGAATACTCAGTCATTGACCAATTGAGCAAAACACCAGCATAAATTTCCATCCTTTCTTTGCTAAAAAATTCTAAGGCACACAAGAATGACCTATTAGGGTACTGGGTGAAGCATATGTGCCAAGAAACATCATCGGCGGAGATATGGCTAACATGGTAGCACAGGTATTGGAAAGTCACAAGATCACTTTTTATATATATGAACTTCCACCGGAAGGGTTGTGTCACAATAAGGCATTGCATATCACTGTACAATGCGAAGACTATTTTATCACAAGAATCCTGATTGATGGAGGGCCCAGCCTCAACATTTGTCCGCTGGTAACACTCAGGATGTTGGGTAAGGGACCATATGAAATAAAAGATGGAGATATCAATGTGAAAGTTTTCGAAGGTTAACAAAGGTCCATCATTAGGGATATTAGCCTGTGTTTACGAATGAGGCCAATGTTGTTCGATGATGATTTCCAAGTTATAGACGTGCCTACATCTTACAATCTGCTGTTGGGATGACCATGGATTCACGCTACTGGGGCCATAGCATCAACACTACATCAGGCGGTAAAGTTTTAGTGGAATCACTAAGAGGCAATCATTCACGGCGACGGTGTCAATGCTATATATAGTCCCCTGACTATTCCGACAATCACATGAAGAAGAAAGTTAGGTAGAAATATCTATCACAACATCGAGCGAGTCAATGATGTTGACAAAGATAAATGGTGGGATAATAAGATCGAGAGTATATTGAACTAGAGTGGCTACAAGTCTGGCAAGGGCTTGGCAAGAACCTCCAAGGAATTATTAAGCTTATTAAACTTAAGAAACATGGCACTATCGGGCTGGGATATGAGTATATCCGAGAAGAATTCAACAACTAGCCGCCACCATGGTGTGGTCGTTACTATCTACTAGAAAAACCAATACCTCCTTTGGAGCAGACTTTCCAACATGTCGACATCATTTATGGGACAAACGAGGAGGAGGCACTTGTCGTAGTGAATAACTAGTGCTTAGAAGACGATGGCATGGATTGTTGTGTTCTGTTCAAGGAGGAGGGGGAGGAATGTCCTTCCATACAAGCCGTAAGTAAAGGAGAATACCTCATCAACTAGACCATCCGAACCAGCAGATCTTGGCAAGCCTCGGGGCAGCAAGGCTGAACAAGCGCCATGCACTATCTTTTTGTTTTACTAGTTAATGTTTCCTTTCGCACTTTTGGCTTCCGGAATAAGATCTTAAATGTTCAAAACAATTATGGAATTTATCGAAGCATTTAAACTTTTCCCTGATAAACTAACACTCTTATTATTTTATCTCATTACTTTATTTATAAACCATCACTATTACTTATCTTCATGGACCAATGACTGTGACATGCAATGAGACAACGCAACAAACGAACATAGATTCGGAAGAAGATGATATACCAGAGAAGATTATAAGAGAAGTCGAGAAATTTGAAAACATACCGAAGTCCAATCTGGACGAGTCTGAAATTGTTAATCTGGGAGATGCATAGAATGTCAAGGAAACATGAATCAACGTTTATTTTCCATTATCGAACAAGAAGGAATACAAAGAATTTCTAAGAGACTATGAGGACATATTCACATGGTCATACGATGACATGACTTGTATGAGTTTGTTTATTGTGGATCACAAACTGCAAATAAATGCAACATGTCTGTCGGTAAAGAAAAGCTCAGAAAGTTCAAGCCTGATATATGTTTTAAAATCAAGGAAGAAGTCACCAAGTAGGTCAAAGCCAAGGTTCTCAGGGTAGTAGAATACCCGACATGGTTAGCCAACATGGTGCCAATACCAAAGAAGGACGGCAAGGTCAGATTTTATGTCATTACTTGGATCTCAACCGGGCCAGTCCGAAAGATGACTTCCCTTTATCGAACATACACATCCGGATCAACAATTGTGCCAAGCATGAGTTGCACTCCTTTGTGGATTGTTTTGCTGTTTATCATCAGATCTGGATGGATGAAGAAGATGCTGAGAAATTGGTTTCATTACATTGTGGGGAATGTACAACTACAAGATGATGCTGTTTGGACATAAGAATGCATGGGCCACCTACATGAGGCCATGACTACCATTTTTCATGATATGATACAAAACAAGATTGAGGTGTACGCAGATGATGTCATCATCAAGTCCAAGAAGGCAACTAATCATATGGGAGATTTGAGGAAGTCTTTTAATAAATTTTGAAGGTACAACCTGAAGCTGAATCTAGCAAAGTACGCATTTAGGGTTCATGCTAGAAAATTACTTGGGTTTATTGTGAGTCACCGGGGATTAGAACTGGATCCATAAAAAGTCAAAGCTATTCAAGAATTGCCACCGCCAAAGAATAAGAAGGATATTAAGTTTCTTGGGAAGGCTTAACTATATCAGCCAGTTCATAGCACAGTCTACAGTTATCTGTGAGCCAATCTATAAGATGTTAAAGAAGGATGATGCCACCAAATTGGCTGATGACTACCAAAAAGTTTTCAACAGAATCAAGGAAAACCTACCAACACCACCAATCTCTCTCTCGCCCAAGCCAGGTAGACCCCTACTACTCTACATTATAGTATTGGATGGAGCATTCGGTAGTGTTCTAGGGAAGCATTATGAAACAGGGAGGAAAGACCAGGCCATTTATTAGCACAATAAGAAGTTCAACCCGTACGAGGCCTGGTATTCCTTATTAGAGCACACATATTGTGCTTCGACTTGGGTAACTCAGAAGTTGAAGCACTACTTCTGTGGTTATACTATATATCTCAAATCAAGGGTGGATCCTTTGATGTATATCTTCCAGAAGCCCATGCCCACTGGCAAGCTAGCAAAGTGGCAAATCCTATAGAGTATGTTCTACATAGTCAATGTGACTCAAAAGTCGATCAAAAGACATGCACTAGCAGATCACCTTGTCAAAAATCTCATGGATTGAGAATACAAACCTTTGAAAAGGTATTCTCCTGACGAAAGGGTATCATTCATAGGAGAAGACATTGCAGAATCCTATGATAGTTGGAGGATGTTTTTCGATGGAGCAGCAAATTTCAAGGGAGTTGGCATAGGATCAGTCCTCGTATCGGAAACCGGCTAGCATTATTCGGTGTCCCCTAAACTCAAGTTCTCATGCACCAACAATATTGTTGAATACGAAGCCTGCATCTTAGATCTCAAGATGGCTATCAACATGAACATTCAAGAGTTGCTAGTTATTTGAGATTCATACTTGCTTATACATGAGGTATGAGAAGAATGGCCAACCAAGAACTCCAAGATACTCCCCTATCTACATCATGTATACGAATGAGAAAGTGGTTTACAATGACGGAGTTCCAACATGTTCCTAGAGTCCAGAATGAGTTCCTCGATGCATTGGCTACCCTATCATCCATGAGACAACATCCGGACAAGAACTTCATTGATCCCATTCCCATAGAGATCCATCATCAACCAGTTTTTGGTGCCCATGTTGAAGAGGAAGCAGACGGAAACCCTTTGTTTCGGGATATCAAGGAATATTTGACAAAAGGGGAGTACCCAAAACTTGCGAATCCTCTTCAGAAGCGCACACTTCGGAGGTTGTCTAAAAATTTCTTTCACATTGGAGGAATCCTATATATGAGGACTCCAGATTTGGGACTATTATGGTGTGTCGATGCAAAGGAAGCATCCAGGCTACTTGTGCAAATTCACGTTGGGACCTATGGTCCTCATATGAACGTTTTGTTTTAGTAAAGAAGATACTCAGAGCTGGTTACATTTGGATAACTTTGGGGACAGACTGCATTTAGTATTGTATGGAAATGCCACCACTGCAAGATACATACATATATGATAAAGGTGCCGCCAAATAAGCTTAATCAAACAAGTTAACCATGACAATTCGCAGCCTGGGGAATTGATGTTACTAGACTAATCGAGCGTGCTGCTTCTAATGGGAACAGGTTTATCCTAGTGGTAATCGACTGTTTCACCAAATGGGTCGAAGAAGCATCTTACAGAGAAATTACAAAGAAAGTCATAGTAGACTTTGTTTGCAACCGCATCGTTTGCCGGTTCGGGATTACAGAGTCAATCATTACTGCTAATGACTTCAAACTTAACAGTGACATAATGAAAGCTATGTATGAACCCTTCAAGATCAGACGCAAGAATTCTACAGCCTACAGGCCTAAAATGAACAGAGCTGTAGAAGCCGCCAACAAGAACATCAAGAAGATATTGAGAAAGATGATAGAGAGGCATATGCAATGGCAAGAAAAGCTAGAATTTGCATTGTTAGGATATCACACCATTGTCAGCACATCAACCGGGGCAACCTGGTACAGAGGAGGTCAAAAGATACATATAGGAGTTCCTTCCTTAAGGATCAAATATGAAGCTGAGCTCAACGAAGCAAAGTGGGTAAAAAGTTGTTATGAGCAGCTAGCCCTCATAAACGGAAAGAGAATGAATGCAATTTGTCATGGTCAACATTATCAGAGTAGAATGTACAAAGCCTTCAACAAAAGAGTCAAGCTAAGACAGTTCACAACGAGGCAGCTGGTGTTAAAGATAATGTTCCCGCATCAAGATGAATCCAAACGGAAGGTCTCTCCCAACAAGCAGGGTCCATATATGATTCACCGGGTTCTGACTGGAGGAGCACTCGTACTTGCATAAATGGAGGGACAAGTCTGGCCGAAGCTGATCAACTCATATGTAGTCAAGTGTTACTACGTGTAATCTATATGCTCTCCTATATGGTGTAATAGAACTATGTCTCACTGATTCCATTTTAAGAGAGGATATGTAGGCAGCCCTATGTCATGCCCCAAAAACCGCAGGACGCGAACGACGCTCAGCCGAGTAAACCCGGCTGAGCAAGCCTGTTAGATTTTATTCTGCCTAACCTAGTTCATGAATAAGAAGGGAATGTTATCTCATTTATCAAAACACCAAGAAATATTTCATTAGAAACCTTCATTTCACTTTTGTTGATGCCTTCATTCATAATTTACAAAATATTACAAGTTTACAAGTTTAATGAAAAACATGGGTTTCAAGTGCAATCCTTTCTAGTCCGGACTCCCAACATCAACCACCACCCATAATAGTCTATTGAGCATCTAAATACAATAGGAGAGTAATAGGGAAATACCGGCAACAAGGCTCCACCTATATCTCAAAATGTGGTGTGAAAATACACAAATGATACATGACATGAACCCGGGATTAAGTGAGGCTCACCAAGTCTCCTGGGAAGAGAATATTGTCACTGCCTGATGTTGCTTGCTGTAGAACAGCATGTATCATAAAATAATACAGCGCCCCTAGCAAAAGGGACATTAGTGCCATCGAATAGCACTAGTATGCAAGGCTAAAAGTCCTCTTTCAGAATAGAATAACAGTAGATGCAAAGAAACCACAAAACAGTAAGTCCAAATCAACATTATACTAGCGACCAATTTTAAACATGTAAGTCTTATAGTTGGCGAAAAAATATATATATAATTATTGGTTGGGAGATCAGTACAGCCGATATGAATTATACCACCGACTTTGTTAGCACGGAGTCCGGTAACGACCCAATCGGCTAAGTCGTCCCTTTAGAGACATGTACCACAACAACAAATTTCTTATTTTTTTTTTTTTTCCAACTTTGATTCCCAGCACAATACCACCATGTGTGTGGCATGCCGTCCGATCACGGCCCGATCGGCTAGGCTTCCTTCCCACATATTCCATGTGGGTTGGCACTACCAATTTACAAATGTTACCAAATTTATCCCAATTAAGGGGAATAACCACAATCCGCCCCTACACCAGCACGTGTAGTTTTAGGTGTGAGCTATATGACCCATCCATCCTCGATTTTGCTAATGATCCTACCAAAAACATTTTTTATTTTATTTGAGATTGTACACACTTGTAGTATAAACATAAGTATACAAATATATCATAGACACAACCATGCGTACCTAAATACCACTCCCATTTTATTGTTTTTATAACTATTTTCCATCTCTTTCGATAACAGTATTTCTTTGGCCCTTTGGGCATTTCACAAAATCCGTTTTTTTTTGTCAGAACACAAAGGTTGTATTTGGTTTTCCACATTTTCATCATGTTATTTACAAGGGTCTCCAACCATTATCAATGTACCAAATATTCCGGGAATCATATATTTTCGAATTCAATAGGAATAGAATTATCAAACATAAGGGATGTTTCCCGAATAGATACATGCCAACCAATAATTGAAATACACATTTAAGTTACAAACAAGTAATCACCTCAATTATCCTTGAATTACCCCTTTTTCCATCAGGACAAATGCACGATTTCAACATCGAAATGTGTAAGGACTAGCATTACATTGAATGAATTTATAAGACAGAGCATTATCTAAAACATTCACTTATGGGAATAGTTTAGGTACAAGGAATTTAGGCCATTTTATTTTGAAGTTAGTATTTAACAGCTGGGTCAAGGCTTATTTCATAATTTGTTTCACATTTGCTCAATTGATTCATTTCCAAACATCTTCACAGTTTATCAATAAGTAGACATATTTAATCAAGGCATTTAGTACACAAAAGAGCAACTAGGAGCATTAAACAGAGCAGATTCTTCTCACCTAATTAGTATATTAACCTTCATTTAAAATGTAACTCAAGAGACTTTTGGTAGGCAAACCACACTAAACTTACAAAAACAATATGGAATTCACTTCCAAGAGAGAAAGTTTTTCCTATATACCTCGATTGAGCTTTCCTTATGTCGTAGTATACTATAAGACTCTTAGAAACGTCAATCTTTCAGGAACATCACAAATCGAACCATAAATTAGAAAGGTGATCATAGTTCTAGCTTGTTTGAGCATATTCTTCACACTAAGTATGCATTATGCTTTTAGACCAACTTTTGTGAAAGATCCTGCCATCCCTCGCCCATCCTTAGCTCAACACATAACCAAATACATTCAATAACTGACGAATGCAAGGTATCCACTTTTGTCCTCATTAATTACCCATCTAGTGGTATACCCTAGTTATATCTAGTAAGTAAGAGCTTGGGTTATAGAACCTTACCTTTTAGGAAGAAGACCTACGTGCCTTTCTTAGCAAATCTTCAAGGTTTAAGCAAGATCTTAGGAGAAATATACATGGATAAGCCCCTATCCCTCTAGGACTCTCTCTCTCTATCTAATTGCATCAGAAAAATAGGCCTAAAATGAAAGGTAGTATGTAATATATCGACATAGGGTCGGGTAAGAAAATTAGAAATATGGAGCCCCGACTCGGATATGCGATCACATTTGCGATCATAAAGCTGACATGCGGTTCGTGGAATGGACCGCAAAATAATCCCCAAAATCAGAAGATATTGTTTGGGTATGCGACCGAAATATAGTCCGCATCCGTTCTGTGGTCGCCTAATGCACCACAGAACTGCCCTTCACTAAAATTTCAAGGGGATTATGTGATGACTATACGGCCCGCATTTCGATTATGAGATCGCATAACTGGCTGCATAGTTGACTCTACGGCAACTATGCGGTCTGCATAACTGATACTGCATAATTTACCTGAAAAGTGCCCTTTTTAAAAAACATAATTCACAACTTTTTGATGTGCTGATCAATCCAAAGGGTTTGAACCGCAGAGAGAGATTTTGATGAATTTCTAACACATATTCCTAACTTGGCACTACGAGAACTTGGGTTTTGAGAAAATGTTTTCACGGGGCATTACACCCTATGGGTTTGCTCACAATTCAATAAAATAATCATTTTCCCTCGCACTTGGAAACGGGGGCTGAATTTTGTGGTGAACCCTCAATATTCTTAAGTAATTTCAGCCAATAACCGCAAGTGACCATAAGAAACATCAACCTATTAAACTTGGGCCGAATTTTTAGGAGAACCCTTAAAATTCAGTAGCAAGAGAAGTCACAATGTCTTGAGCCACGTCACAGTCGTCGGTTCATAAGTTGTTTCTTAATTGTATAATTATGTCATATTTTTACAAATTCATGCATGTGTATTATTGAAATCGTCTTGTTTAGCAACGCTACCCCCAATGATACATACTGTATCACAATATCAAAACTGAACAGGTCAAGTAGAGCCAGCGGGGATGCGAACTAACCTCCCCCCTCTATAAAACTCATAATTTTTCTTTGGATGCACGCACTGGATTATGAAGGAATCAGGCATGCTATTCACTCACAAGACAAACATTTTTCAGAAATACAATTATCAGAACTATCGCACTTACCAACATTTTCTATTCATGCATGTCGGGGATATTTTGTGTGTCACAATGTCCCCAGCAGTCATGATACCGTAATCTGCTATCAGCTAAGAAAGCTCTATCACCATTTGCCCTATTATTTCTCGGGTAAGGCTACCATTCTTCCTTCTGAGACTAAACGTTGTCTCCATATGCATGTTTGCATTGCATATGGCTACCATTCTTCCTTGCGAGACTAAACGTTGTCTCTATCTACACTTTTGCATTGCATAAGGCTACCATTCTACCTTCTGAGACTATACGATGTCTCCATATGTATTTTTTGCATTGCATAAGGCTACAATTCTGGCTTTCGAGGTTGAGCTCTACCTCTATCTAAATTTGTATGGCTGAAAGATCACCACCTTTTTTATGCCTACATGGCTGAAAGATCGCCACCCCTACATATAAAAGGCTGAAAGATCGCCATCTCTACATTTGCATGGCTAAAAAATCGCCACCTTATTTAAACCTACATGGCTGATAGGTTGCTACCTGTACATTTGCATTGCTAAAAGATCGCCTCCTCTACATTTGCTTGGCTGAAAGATCACCACCTTATTTACATTTGAATGGCTCAAAGATTGCCATCTCTATATTTTCATGGCTGAAATATCGCCACCTCTAGATTTGCATGGCTGAAAGATCTCCACTTTAATTACACCAGCATGGCTGAAAGATTTCCACCTGTACATTTGTGCGGCTGACAGATCACTTCGTTATTTATACCGACATGGCTGAAAGATCGCCATCTCTACATTTGCATGGCTGAAAGATCACCACCTCTATATTTGCAAGGCTGAAAGATCTTCACCTTATTCACATTTGGCTGGAAGTTCGACACCTCTACATTTGCATGGCTGAAAGATCGCCACCTCTACGTTTTCATGGCTGACAGATTTCCACCTTATTTACATTTACATTGCTAAAAGAAGGTCAACATATACTGCATCTTATGGGCTAAAAGACCTCCAAATCCTCCAAAGGTGTCATTGTTCAGAGGCATTAATTTCATTGCCCGAGTACACTATGCCATGGCCTTAGGACCCCTTTTAATCTCTTGAATATCATTATCCAAAGGCATTATGAATTGGAGGCATCATCCTCATATCCTGAGAGCATCATTTCATGGTCCGCGAATGTTTTATTATACGCTTCATGGCCCAGGACATCATGGTCTAAGGACGCCATTCTAACAATCAGGAGACAATCCTCATGGTCCAACGGGAAATTGCATCATGTATAAATTTCTGCTAAATCACCAAGCAACTACCTTCTCGAAAAGAGCTATACTGCTCTAGTTCCCGCAGCCAAGTCAAACCGTAACCATTTTCCTGTCTTGGATATTGCGTCTGTTCTTGAAAAGTCTCCATCGGCATACTCGGTCGATGGATCCTGAACTACATATGCCCTGATTCTTGTATAACCAGGTATATGTACGTAGCTCAAAAGGTAGGGCACGGCCTAAGCCTCCTCGAACCATGTTTTTTGGTCAAACTTTGTCATCATTTCTTCACCCGAAAACTCTTTCATCCTTTCCGGGTAAAGAGGGGCAGCTGTTGATACCCAATTTTTTCCTATATATTTTCCAATATACAAAATACTTTTCAAATAGCATGTACATACATATATAAATATTTCCAATTGTTTTACTATTTTTCCTTAGTTTTTAAAGATTTTTAATTTACTCAATGCCCTATTTTATCCTAAAAAAAAACCCAATAGTTATTCTCAAAATTATCATTTTTTGTGATTCGTTTCTTGGATTTTCTTATTTATACGAAAATATGGCTAATATAATTTTTGCATATTTTTACAAGGTCATGTAGTATTTTTAAGTTTAATTCAATGTAATTGCAATATTAGCCTTTTTAAGATTAATTACGTTTATATTCATAAAAATTAGGTCTTGTATTTTAAAATAGTTAATTATGTGCCAATAATCATTTTAGTACCATTAATTTATTTCCAAAAATTATCTTACTACTTTTACAAATCAAATAAGGAAAAGTGTCTATTTAAATATTAGCCCCATTTTATTTTAATTTTGTCCGATTTTGCACCCAATTGAACTCAATTGAACTATTTGGACCCCCCGACCCAGCTACAATTTAATCCGACCCAAACCTATCCTCATAACCCCCCCCCCCCCCCCCCCCCACTTGCCTGTTTTAATCTAGGCCGTTGCTCATTCAGATCAACGGCCAACAACCACCCTTTACTTTTTTAATCTCAGACTACTCCCTAACCCTAGCCATTTCTCACACCCCGCCTCCTCGGAATCCCCATCTCTCTCAACCCTCTCTCAAACCCTCTCCAACATTAGCCGCCGAAATCAACTACAACCCTAATAGTACTCCCAAATCAATGGCTTCCAACGCCATTGCAGGCATGTATCCACCTCCCATGGCTACTACGTATTTGATTATTATGGTTTCAAGGCTAGATCTTGAAAGAGCTTAGATTGGACTTTGGTTGATTTCAGTTTACGAGTGTTCTCCAGTCGTCTCTGACCTTTCTCCCACCATCTATGGCTATTCGAGTCAGACTCTTGTCTCTCCTGCTTACATCAATGGTTTTCAAAGCCTTTCTCACCACTTAGGGTTCCTCTGAAACCCTAACATTCAAGGTTCTCTGAATTTCTCTTATATTTGTTTCAGACCTATGTCTACTCTGAACTTTTAAGCGTTTTTCTCGAAATTCCTTTTTCAACTCCGCTTTCCAAACTCCTAAGCCTTCTGATTAAGGTTTTGTTATGTTATTTTGAAAAATTTCTTTGATTTTTGATATGTTCTGTTGTGTTTGGTCATATTATCCTTCTGCTTGAGTTTGCATGTTAAAGCCCCTAATTTCTTTTAATTGTTTTTTTAAATGAATTTTTGCTTGCCTATGTTTTTGTCTGATCTGTTTATTTATACTCTTTTTAAAAACCATTCTATCGTGGAATCTCATGGTTTTGGGTCGAAGACTGTTCGTCTAAGTGCAAAAGTTCTTTTCAAAATCTCTTGTTCCCTTTGTGCGATTCTTCTGATTCTGGGTTTCTATCATCTCTTTAACTTGCGTATGTTGGAAGCCCTAATATTTCTAGGTTTCGTCGTTTGATTTTGTGATTGGCCTGTTCTTGTTTGAGTTTCTATGACTATCTCGCTTCAAATGTGTTTCTACTGAGTTTCTTATGCCTAACTTACATTAGCTCTATTGGCTTGTGTACGTCTTGACTGATCAACACTTGCCTCTTTGCTTGCTACGTTTGGTTAATCATATCTTGCTCTATTAATATGCTAAACCATGACTCATGACTCTCTCTTTGACTGACTCTAAGATCCTTATTTCTTGGATTGATTTTAAAACTTCTCTTTAGACTTTCGATTCTCCTATTTTAACTTGGTTTATTTGCTTATCATGGGAACCCATTTTACTCTCCTTAAAACAGTAATTTTGATTCCTTGATTCCCTGATTTACCATGTGCGTAGTTTCGATTGTCTCTATATTCTGCAACTTTATTGTGTTTTCTTACCTTATTTGGTTAACCAAGTATTTTACTGATTCTTCATTAGTTGTTTCCTTAATTGAGCCCCTATGTACTTACCCCTAATTGTCTATTCTATACATGATTCTCTACTTGATTCTTTCCTTAAACATTTTTTGCACATTACCATTGGTTGATTGCCCGTTAATTAATGGAGTACTTGCATTTATTGGATTCTGATGGGTACTTGGTTCCATAATTACTATGCAATTGTAATTTTTGTCTTATTTTACATGATTTCGAACTACTACAATGTGCATACTCTCTCATTAATACAGACACGAACACTTTAGTTATGAACTCACACTTACACTCAAAACACTATCTCCTGCTTTACTTATACTCTGGCTTTTTAATTGACTAAAAGCAAAGCTATATTTCAAAGTCCTGCTACTTTCTTTACTACATTTTTCTTCTTTGAACTGGTACATTCTAATTAAGTTTTAAGCATCAACAACAACATGGTTACTTAACTTTCTTGCATTCGTGTTTGCCTACTACTTGTATCTATTTTAGTAGCTTTATTTAGCATGTTGTGATTTCTCTTCTCATGTTCTGAATCAATGTCTCATGAATCCTAAATCCCTACCCCAATGTGTTTGATGCTTATGGTTTGTTTGGTGTATGAAAGCATCGAATATTGCTGAATATGACTCAAACTTGGTCCTCCTAAGATCATAACCTCCATGTGACCCTCATATGTTGTTTGTTACGGTTGATTTACAAGCATGACAATACCCCTATTGTTGTACATGCCCTGAATTGAGTTATGCCTAAGTATATAGGCCCATGCAATGGATTCCCAATCCCCTTCCCCCTTTGGTGTGAAATTTTCAATTCTTTGATGTATTAATGATTGTCTCCCATCACCCCTTCCTTTTTCTTTTTTCCCTCAGCTTTTGAAACTCAGTTTTTGTACTTCCTCTCTCTCTTAGACTTAAGTCCTTCCCCCTCCCCTCCCCTTATGTCAGCCTTTCCTTGGGAACCATGAGTTCCATCTGAACTTTGACACATGAAAGCTGGCATTTACATACTGCAGTTGTCCCTATTCTGGTGATATAATTTAGGTGTGAGCACTTCCTGGGGTCCAATTGAGGCGCTTAGGGAACTCTAACACACTCAAGTTTGAGAAAGGCTTTGAAGCAATGGCATTTTAAGGTAGTATTCCATAGCTCAGGGAGGAACCAAGAATCTAACCTCCTCTAGTTGTATTTTTATATATTTTGATGTAATTTAATACTCCTGCTTTGTCACAATTTGTAATAAACATTTGGGGTTGGCTAGTGAAAAAGGGTTGGGTATTTATGTATGTCAAGGGTAGAAACCATGCCTATAAGACTATTTTGAATTTCTCCATATTCAACGTACATTTAGAAATCATGCCTATAGGGTTTTTTAATGCTGCAAACTGCATTTAGAAACCATGTCTATAGGAATTCTTGTCCAACTTCATATCTAGATAACCTGCCTATAAGGATTATCTAAAATGATGCACAATGGTCACCGTAGATATCACGTTTTAGGCCCAATTAATTATAACCCATCAGCATGCTGAATTCAGTGACATATAGAAATCATGCCAATAAGGGTCCATAAGTATTATCCTATATGTTTCTACTTACATGGAATGTTAGGTTCTAAAATCAGCAATGCATAGAAATCATGCCTATAGGGACTCGTAAATAAATCTGATTCACTTTATTCACAGTCAATGTTAGATATCATGCTCCTAGGGATTAAAATTGGTAATACTAGATGCTACCACTTGCAAAACCTGTAACCAGTCTAATTTAATTTTGTCCATTCTGAACCTTTTTTCAATAATCTAATTCCCTTGCTCAACAAGGTTTAGCAAGCCTGCCTATAGGATTTCAAACGATTCATTTCTAGTTCTACTGTCTCATCACCTTATGGACTAAGTAGATATCGTTCCAATAGGACCCCGTCTAAACACTTAGGAAAACTTTAGGAAATATAAATAAAAACTGAACTAGCCTCTGTTATTTGTTACGATCAGTAGGTAGGCCCGATATTTTTTCCTAACCGAGTCATGTAATAAGCCATGGTTGCTGTAATACAACGATCTCCTCTTCCCTCAAGTAAATCTTTTGGAATCTGACCTTACTCATTTGTTTAATTCATGCTATTGCATTGTTTTGCTTGGAGGAGGTATACTTGAGCGATATGTGTTTATGTGTTTCCCCTTTATTGTGAATTCTTTATATGTTTTGTATGTCACCCTAGAATTTTTACCTCTCAAACTCTAGATAAGCCTAATATCCCTCCCTTTTAGGATTAGTAGTCCTAAGCGCCTCTAGTACTGGTAGGAATGGGACGGATAATAGCATGCAATAAGTAATCATGAACAATACGCGCTTTAATACCTTAACGGGGTGGGAAGGGTAGATATGGATATGATGATCATGGGATAGTGTCATGTGTAGCACCTCATTGAGGAGTAATTACTGGATATTGTGTTGGGTGATCCATATTAAATACAATCCTAGGACCTTCTTTCTCTTCATTTGCAAACTCTTTTCTTTTTATTAACTCTTCTTTAAAATGTTCTTTCCTTTATGTGTTTAAATCCCCTAGTGTTTGAAACAATACCTGTCTATTTGCTAAATTCACTGTAACTGTCTAGCCGGGAACCACACCAGTGGATCCTTAGGGGTGCATAACACCTTCCCCTTGGGATAAATTCAAGCCCTTACCCAATCTCTGGTTATTCAAACCAAACTCAGAGTTGAATCTCTATTGGTGTCCTAATAAACCTTATTCATTAGGTGGCAACTCTTCAAATGCAAAACCTAGTTCCCAAAAAGAATGAGTTGTCACTCCAAATATCATGAACCCGGTTTCGCAAGAAAAAAAGGAGGTACGACACTAGCTTTAGCATGAGACGGTTACCCCTACCATCATTTACCCAGCTTCCGACTCCCACAGTGCTTAGTGTGCGTCAAGGAGCCCCTAATCTCTGTTTTACATTCTTATGCATTATGGACAATGCATGCTTTTTAGTTGGGGGCGGGATAGTCTTGGATAAAAATTTATGAATCCAATTGTTGTACATGTTGATGCTTTTGTGCTATATAAGCAAATTTTTGTATATATTTGTATTTTATTTGTTGGTGTTGTGTGGTTTTAGTAAATAAGTTTTTTTTTGTATATAAAAAAAACAAAAACAAGTAAATAGTTGTATGTTCATCTTTAGTAATTAGCAATGCATTCTCCTTTGTGTTTCTTCGTCGGGTTCTTTTCCAAGATATATGAGTAGAACCAGGACAGTAGAATGAAACATGTTGATTGATTTAGTGTAATTGTCTAGTTTCAAGCATGTGTCTGTATATAACCTACACCCTTCCATTAACAACAAAAATAACAATAGAAAACCCAGTTTGATCCCAACATGTGGGGTCTGGGAGGGTAGTCTTTACGCAGACCTTACCCCTACCAGATGCAGGTGGAGAGACTGTTTCCAATAGACCCCCGGCTCAGTAAAGGCAAGAAGAAGAAGAGGGAAGCAAGGAAGGAAGAAAGATGGAAGAGAAAAAAGGGACAGAAAAGGATATATAGTATCAAATAATAGCAATAGGGGATACAATACCTGGGCGAACAAAACCACATAATGTAATAAAAATCAAAGAATATGAAGGGACACGCATGATGCTAAGCCTATCAGTGGACACTATAAACTACCTACTAACCTTCTACCTTAATCCTCGACCCCTACACCCTCCTATCAAGTGTCATGTTCTCAGTGAGCTGAAGCAGTGCCATGTCCAGTCTAAGTACTTCTCCCTAGTACTTCTTAGGCCTACCTCAACCCCTTCACAAACACTCTGTGCCCAACTTCTCACACCTCTTGACACGGGCATCAATGCTTCTTCTCCTAACATGTCTGAACCATCTCAGTCGCGAGTCCCGCATCTTGTACTCCACGGAGGCTACTATCACTCTATTTTGAATATCTTCATTCGTAATCCTATCTCGCTTGGCACACCCACATATCCATCTCAACATCTTCATCGCTGCACTCACATTATCTGCACATGTGAATTCTTGAATGGCCAATACTCATCCCCATACAACATAGCGGGTCAAACCATCACTCGAAACAACTTACCCTTAAGGCTTAATGGCACCATTCCTGTCATATAGGATACCAAAAAAGAGCCTCCACTTCATCCACCCCACTCTGATGTGATGTGTGACATCTTCATCAATCTCTCTGTTACCATGGATAAAAAATAAAAAAACATAAAAGATATCAACTGTGTGAACATGAGGCTCGCTCTATGACTCTATGTCACCCTAGAGTTATACCTGTATATATTGTGAACGTTTTGAGTTGCCATGTGTTGATTCGAGGGCTAAAAACTATGTTAAGCCAAACAGTTCGTGTGCCATGTGTATGAGTCTTTATGTAAATAGTTCTTGTCTATACTTCTACTATCTAGAACTTGCCCGATTGCTTTTTTGATGCTTATAATAATTACATTTGGTCAGAGAAATGACCTTAGGCTGTCTTTGTAATTCTTTAAAACCAATTAGCCTTTCAAGCCATCCAGTGTACAAATAGTATCATTAGTCACCCTCTTGAGCCTTTAACCTTTTCTTTGGCTATCACATTACAGACCTTTCCCTTTCTGTAAAACAATTCCCTCTTTTGAATGCGTACCTCCATAAATATTTTGAATGAGGCTAAAAGCCTAAGTTGGAAGTGCGGTGCCAAGCCGGAAACTTACAGGGTTGTGTAGTGAGTGTAGGAAAGTGTACCTCAAAGTGTGAAACTACTTAGGCTCCAAATGCAAAATAAAACAAATAAAAAAAGGAGCAAGAAAAAAAGATAAAAGAGTTGTTAGTATATATACATGTGGAGTCTTGAAGTGAATTAAAGAGGTAGTTGAGATGGCTCAATGTTGGAAAGGTAGAAGCTAATGAAGGCTATTTGGTTTGAAAAGAAGTAAAGAGCAACAAGAAAAAAAAATGTGAGTAGTGTTCAAAGAGGGTGTAGTCACTTGCACCCTAATGTTTATCGGAACCATCCCTAATCCTAAATTACAAGCTTAAAAAGTTCTTATGAGATCTCCAACCCAGTGTTCTTAGAATAAAGCGATGAATTAATAAGGGCAAGCCTGTGATATGGTATGTTGTAACACTTGAGATTCTTTTTGAGAGTGAGTGTATTTGTGAATTCGTCCCTTTTTGTTGTCATTGTAATTATTGTGAGTTTGATACTTTCTATATAGTGAGGGCATATAAATTGTGAGGTTTTACGGAAGTTGAGTTTTTGAGTCAAATGCAAGTGCACTTAGCTGAGGGTAACATTTTGTCAAATTGGTCGAGGCTCAAAGTTTCACAAGTTGATTAGTTTATTTGTAATATTGATGTTTCGGGAAGGGTACATGCTTGTAGTGGTGAAAACGAACACCGTCCATGGTCACTATTGTTTCATATCTTTTAGATGGAGCCTAGAATAAGATAGTGTCATTTTAGTTGCTTGAGGACAAGCAAGAGTATAAGTTGGGGGTGTTGATGTGCCGGAGAATTTCGGCACATTTGATACAATTTGCTTAAATTGTAGCTTGACTTAAATGCAGTTATCTTCTACTTATGTAATTTTAATCTTTTTGCAGTGTATGAGTTTTAAGGACTTAAAAGCATGAAAATTAAATGAAAAACCCACAAAAAGATAAGAAAAGAGCAAAATGCATCGCAAATATGGAAATGCCGACCGCAAATCAAACCTGTGGCTTCATAATGCACAAGGAAATCGCAATACACAACAGTTTGTTGGCCAAAGTCCAGTGCAAGAGATGCGGTCCAATCTCCAATCACATAACGTGTTTGCGGGCCACATAACAGATTCCAAACTTGTTAGAAAAGTTGCTGAAAGTAGAAAATGCGATGTGAAATGCAATCGCATATGTGCAATGTGGATCGCAAAATGTGAATGCGATGAAGGCCTGGAAACTAGGGTTTGAAGATCCAACGGCCATGTCAAGAATGCGGACCGCATGTTTGTTATGCGACAGATATGCGGTTGCATATTTAATCAAAAATGGTATTTTTGTCTGATTGTTTCCCTTATTTTGACCCACCATAAATAGATTTATTGGGGTTTTGTGGGGCATCTTGTCTGATTTTGAGGCTATTTTCCAAGACAATATTATTCCTCTCTTTTGGAAGCTTTTGAAGGAAGAATCTTGCACTCTGTAAGCTTTATGACATTAAATATTCTCATCATTTTGTATTTTAGTATGTGTAGCTAACTTTCAAAACTAAGGTTGTGGACCCTAATTGGGTGTTATTTTAATGGGTATTTAACATTAAATATATCTATATATCTATATATATATATATATATATATATATATATATATATATATATATATATAATAGTTGGTTGATATTTATTTAATTCTCATTCTACATTTGTTGTTGGTGGTCGCAAACATTAATAACTGCCATTAAATTCTTACTTTTCTTGGGAAAATGGGTTAGAATTTGTTGAAGTAAATATCAAATAATCAAGGCTTTAAACCTTGTTTAGTAGAATTGCTTAGGAATAAGCGGGTTTTATTTGGCATATATTGATTTTTCTTAATTGCAACTCTTTTATGTTTGAAAAAAATCTTAAAGATGAAATACTACCCAACTATTGAAAAACATTACGTAGTCATTTAGAAATTATTTGCATATCAAAAGAACCTTCAATTAGAAATGTATCATATTAACACTGATAGCATTATACTTTATTGAAGGAGACACAACCTTGGTTTCTTTAATCGAATTAGATACATTCTCAATATTATAATTAGTTATTTCTTCAAATTATCATCATACCATACTCTTGTTACAACTAACCAGAGAGAATTACGACTTAAGTCAAGTGACACACTAATCGAGTAACATTTTCACACCTATACCATGTGGGATTCGACCCCAAACTTATTGGGTTATTATATTTGACACTGACCTCCTTACACTATTTAATTAAAGTATAATTTGAGCGTGTCAGTGATGACTACAGATGGACCACCATGATCCAACACATCAAGGCTATGCTTGGGCTCATAATTTGTAAAATTTATATCTGACCAATAGCCCCTGTTAAATGTACGAGCGTTAATACAAATTCAATACGACAAAAATGTACATCAAAAAACAAAGGAAAATTGAAGTTTTCCAATCGTCTAGTGAATTATGTAAAGCAGTCGGGGATAAGTTTAAATCAAGGAAATCTCTTTCATCTGGAACCTGTCCGTCTAAAATTACTCCATAATAACCACCCGATTACTCAGGGTTATCCGGAACCCGTCCTGCAATGTCATTGTTGGGAGTGTCTTCGACCTTGACTTACATATCCTACATTTTGATTACAAAAAGTTTCCTTTATTCATCCGGAGTCATCAGAAAATCTCTCAAATTTTCATCACCGTAGATGTTTAAATCCGAGTAAAAATCAAGCGTAGTGGCGGTATACTAATATCTTCCGTTCACATTAAGTATCACTAAATGTTTCTGCGCACTCATTTTTAATTGTATAACATTATATCAATTTATCGTACTCCATTGTAAGTGGTGTTGATACCTAGTTTTTTGCTATTTATTTTTAATATGGAAAAATAAATTCAAAATAGTAATTGTGTGTGTGTGTGTATATATATATATATATATATATATATATATGCATGACCAAGTGTCTTACAATTTTTTCATATTTTTAAAGGTTCAAATTTATTTATGTTCTCCTTTTATCCATAAAATCCCAATAATTATTTCGTAAACTATTATTTTGATATTTAATCTACTTGGTTTATATTTTTATGCCGAAATATGATTAAGTAGTTTTAAAACCAAAATTGCATATACAATATTAGCCGTTTCTAAGGTTTAACTATTTTTGTATTCATAAGATTGAGTCTCGTATTTTCATATGGTTAATTATATATTATAAATCATTTTAGTATTTTGAATCTATTTTCAACAAAACGATTTGCTATTTTTTATATATTAAAAAGAGAAAAGTGGCAATTTAACTTGTAGCCACATTTGGCTTTCAATTATAACCAAATGAAGCCCCAATTCCCCGGCCCAATTTCCTAATAAAACCCGCCTCCGACCCAGTTAACTCTTACCTGACCCAGACCCCTTCTCATCCTGGCCGTTGATCACAAAGATCAACGGCCATCGTGCAGCCTTACATTTTTTAACCCAAACGACCACCCAAACCTAAATCATTTTCACTAACCCACCACCTTTGAATCCCTTTTCTCTCAACAACTTCACTCAAACCCTAGCCACGGCCACCCAAATCAAGCTTAATTCCCTTCAACCCCCATCCAATCCATCGACTCCCATGGCCGTTTGAGATGCATATCAGTATCATATGTTTCCTGGTTGTTTGTTTTTGTGATTTCAATCTCAAAGAGATCTAGTCTAGTCTTGGCTTAACTTCAATCCATGGACACTTTCTGGCTATCCATGGTTGTTCAAGTCAGGTCCTTGACTTTTCCGGCTAGATTGGTAATTTTTCAAATTCTTTCTCATTTTTTTGGGTTATCCGAAACCCTAAATTTAAGGCTTACCAATTTTCTTTTAGATCTATCTTAAATATGTGTATGTTATGAACCTCTTAATTATTTTCCTTAAAGGTTTTCTGATTTTTCATAATGACTCTTCATCTTCATAAGTTAGGGTTTTCTTAACCTTTTTAGAAGATCCTTTCTCCGATTTTTAGTGTTATTTTATGATTTTACTCTGTTTAAACGACTTGTTTATATTTTTTCTTCTGCCTAGTTCATCGTGTTAAAACCTAGGTATTTCTGGTTTTATCCGGGTTCTAAAATGTCTTTTTTGTATGTTTACTTGTTTGGTTAAGTTCTTTGTGCTTTGATCCTCTTCTTTGATGACTGATTCAAAGTTCTTACCTTTTTAACTCAACTTCGTTAAAACCATAGTTTCTTGACATTTTCCTTTGTTACTGAGAGTTTTTTTAAAAATGTCCTTTACATGTTGCTATGTGTTAGACTGTTTCCTTCATTTTTTTGGTTTTATGTAACTGCTTGACTTTGTTGACTACTATGCTCCGAGTAGGTTCTTCTACTACTGAATCATTAGCCTATCGTGTTGCTACTGTATGTTTGTCTCGTTTCTTCTTTTGCAAATATGTTTGGCCTTGCGTGTTCATTTTTCTCTATTTATATGGTGAAGTGCAAAATCATGATTCGTTCTTGATTGATCTTGATTTCCTCATGTCACGACTAATTGCAAATATTTTCTTATAAACCCCTAGTTTAACTCATTTGTTTAAATCGATTGATTCCCTTTATTTACCGTGATGTTTTACCTTGATGAATCCTTTCACAAAATTAAATATATTTTGCACTTAGACTTAATTATTTACTCTATAATTTTACTAGCCCTTATATGGTAAAAATCATCTTCCTCAGATTAATTTTCTTCTATTAATTATCTCTATAGTATCTGTTTGGCCTGTAATTCCTTGATAAAAAGGCAAGTACTTTAATTAATTCTGATTGTGATTATTTCCATATTTGTGTTAAACATTCACTTGTTACCTTATTTTTCAACTCATTGTTAAAACTATAAATACCCTACTATTTTCATTAAAAATACACGAACAACTAAGTTCAGAAACACACACTCACATATTCAAACGCTTTTTCTTTCTCTACTAAGTGTGTTACTACCTTGTCTAGCCGGTTAAAAGCCAAGGCTAGACTTTGGAACTCTTATTGCTTTACTTTTATTGCACTTTGCTCCTTCAACTAGCATGTTCCTAGTTTAAATTCTGAAACCCAAGCCCATGTGTTCCCTTGTTGTCAAGCAATGTCTCTTTCTAGCTTAATGGCTCTTGTCGTTGTGTTGTATTGTTTGTTTATTAATTCACCATGCTTAAAATTCTGCCCTTCTTCGATTAAATGTGATCTGCACATTTACTTCTTCATATTTATGTACTTCAACTAGCATGTCTATAATGTACCTGATTCATGACTAATTATTTTTTTTCTGATTTAGGTCTTCTATGTCCCTAACCCCTCTACTCCCCTTTTTATAACTGCCGAAGCAGGTAATTCTCTCTTAACTAAATCTATGTGTGCTCCTACATCCTTTCCCTTTCAGAAATTGTTTTATTAGGCAATTCTTTTGTGGTTTTACAAAGTCACATCAAACATGTTGTTTCTAAAATTATTTTCCAACTCAAATACTTTGAGTCTATGTCTAGCACTCTCACATGGACTCTTAGATCATTAGGTTCTGCCCCTTCTGTGTGAGCATTACTTTGGGACCCTTGAGCTTTCTCTGAACGTGGACATATAAGGGATGGACCTTTCACACTAGACTTATTCTTAGTTATGCAATCTGGGTGTGAGCGCTGCCTAGGTTCCCTCAAGGTCCTTAGGGAACTCTAACACACCAAGGTTTGAGAATGGCTTTAGAATAAGATTGGAATTATTTATTACATAACTTAGAGATAAATTCAAGATCATGCTCTTATAGTTATAACTGCTTATTTTTTGTATTTTTCTAATGTAATTCAATCACACCGTTTGTAATAATTTGTATATGGGGTTGGCTAGTGAAAAGGGATGGGAAAATATGCATGCCATAGTTAACGGGTAGAAAATGTGTTACTAGGTTTATATTCCAAGTTTTGCAATAGAAATCATGTTAAGGATTCAGACAATGCATTAGAAATCATGTTTTTAGGATTCACGTTTCCTGCTTCAGCATCTAATTCATTAATCCATTCTTGGTGTCGATCACTTAAAAATCCTACCTTTTGGACTAATAAATAAAACTGTTACTCGTGAAATTGTTCCTTAATAATTCTGTAACTCTTTCATTAGGAACCATGCCTTAGGAACTATGTCCTCTACATATTAGAAAACATGTTCTTGGATCTTGTTTGCATTTTCTTTTAAAAAACGGCTAGTTAATTTCTGACTCATGAAAAGGTATTAAGGTACTAGTTTTACATTGCAAAGTTATTTAATACCTAGCAATATTCTCTGCAACAGGAACAACATATTTTAGGTAAGAATAATCTCCAAAAAAATTTCAATAATTCTGAATAATTACTGAATACTACTTACACCTAGGTAAGCCTTAGGTAATTACTTAAACTGGAATTACCTCTGTTTAATTCTAAATTGATAGTACCAGCAGGCAGGCCTGATTCGGACTTCTTTTCTACGTTTTATAATGAATCTAGTTCTTACTTAAATACTAGGATTTGGGATTTTGAAATTCAGACCTTAGCTGTGTATAAGTTGTGTTGTCTATGTGCACTACTTGTGCAGGTATAACAGAACATTCGATTCACTTATATATTTCCCCTAATAGCGGTCTTATATGTTTTGTATGTCACTTTAGCATTTTTACCTTTAAAACTGAGGGTCCGCCTAAAACCTCCTTTTATTGGAATATGCATCCTCGAATTCCTCCGGGACTGATAGGAAGGGACGTATAGCAGCATGCAATAAGGGTCAAGACCAATCATCGCTCTAATTACCTTTACGGGATGGGAAATGGTAGATATGGATATGATGACCTGTGTGCCAATACCATATATTTCCCCTCTTTTGAGGAGTGTCATACCGGGTATGGCATTGATGTGATCCATATTACAAACAAACGTCGGACACCCCTTTTATTTTCATAAATATACTTAGGTTATAACTCTTTTCAAAAAGCTTTCTTTTATTAATATTTTCCAAACAGTTTTTTATTTAAACTTAAATCCTCTATTACTTAAGCCTTTATTTGTTTATTTGCCACTTGCACAAATTCACAAAAATCTGTGTGGCCAGGAACCACACCAGTGGATCCTGAAGGGTGCCTAACACCTTCCCCTTAGGATAATTTCAAGCTCTTACCCTATCTCAGGTTATCAAACGTAGTTGTAGATAAACCATGTAAGTGCTTTAACGCGCCTTAAAATTTTTAGGTGGTGGATCTTCAAATACCATATTCCCAAAAGGAAATGAGTCATCACACCCAATGAATGTCAAAACTGGAACTCTTTACAGATGGAAAGGGGAAAAAGAGGGCGCGACAGCATGGGGACTCTGCTGGGGTTTTTTAGGCTTTTAACATTTTCGATTATTATTGTGAATTTGTACACCTCCCTATGTGCAATTATTTATTTAATTCCCTCAAACATTTAATTTCTTCTTTAAAAGAAAAAATGACATATCTCCCATGTTTCTTTGCTATTGCTTTAAATTGTGAAATTATTGTATTTATCGCTTTCTTAACGTACAAATATGTAAAAACATGCTTTTATTTATTGAATAATCATGATCAATATAATAATCCACTCAAGCCAAATAAATACTATAGCAACGCTTTAATGAGTTGTTGCGTTGTTCATATATCATTATTATTACATCCCATGTTTTCGTACGTGAGAATATGTTGTAAGCCAATTGATGTAAGTTCGGAAAGGAGATGTTTTTTGAAATTACATATCGTATGTTCATCATTTTCTCTTAGAGGTTATAATTCTCTAAGAACATGAATAACAAGTACCAAAAGGGTTGGAAATCTTAGACGCTAAACGAACTGAAGAAAACAAGTTTCCTCGAAAGTAGACAAGTTTAGAATGTTATAACATATACTTTTTGGGTGAGACTTGGGTTATTAACATGATAAAGAGGTTAATTTATGAGTTATTTTAGTCATATCGTATTCGTGTGTTTTAATTCTAAGTCAAGTAGTTGTGGAACGAAGGTTGGCAAAGGTCATCATAAGTTGCATTCATAATGTTATGAAATTTAGGTCAACTGTAGCTGAACTTTTCTCCCAATATAGTTGGAATCAAGGGTTGATCTACAAATCAAATTGAATATGTAAAAGCCTAGTTTCTAATGCACTAAACAATGTTTCGATACAACATTGGACAAGAGAGATATTTACATTTCCGTGAGATTGCGCCAACCAGCTCTCAATGAGCCCATAGGCGGTTCATGATATATGGATATATATATATATATATATATATATATATATATATATATATATATATATAAGATTAACAACCCCGTTTTAAGTTTTTATTTTCAGTATATTAAGACTTTATAACCCTAGAAACACTCTCTCAAGTTTTTCTCATGATCCAAGACCCAAACAAAGGGCAAATTACACAAATCAAGCGTCGGGAATCCCATGGCGGTAGTAAGTTTCTTGTTCTACTTGGTGTTGCTAATTTTTGCGTGGTTCCAGCTCATTTGGGAGGTTGTTTTAAGTGGTTTATGTTCTATCAATACTCTCCCATCGTTTTCATATCAACCCTAGGTTATTTCAAGTCTTACAACTGCATTACACCATATTTCAATATCAAAAGTGAGAATAACACCTCTTTGAGGTTGTGTTGTCATTGAGGGTAGTTGTGGACTTTTTTATGCTGAACTTTCAAGTTTTTGATATTGGCTAAGGTGAGTATAACATCCTACTACTTGTGCTTAAGCTTTCTTGTATGTCGATTAAGCTGTTAGGATGATAACTATAATATAATACTTGGATTAGCTTAAGTCACATTTAAGGTGTTGTATTGCCATTAAGGAATTTTGTATGCTACATATAACTTGGATTTCAACTTGATGCTAATTTAGTAGGTATGTGTATTTTGTTCTTGCAGGTGTTTAAGGTTATCTTGATGTTGATTAAGTTAAATGGTTAGACTAGACATGAGCTAGTGAATAAAGTTTTTAAATAAAGATAGTTGGAGTTGTAGATTGTTTCCTTTGTTATAAATATATGGTATAAGGGTGGAACCATTGATGAGCTTATTCATTATCATGTTAATGATGCTGTTAAGTTTATGTAAGAATTCTATAAGGGATGATATGGGTTTTACGGATTCCAATCGGAGCTTGCCACTTGCCGTGAAGTGGTGTGACTTGTTGTTGTTATATAGTGTCTTGTTATTTATATTTACATATTGTTGGATTTCTCTTATTATTGTTGTTGGTACATGGTATTGGAGAGGCCCTTGTATTGAGGATACGCTGCCCGAATTTATGTAAACGAGCTACTAGCTTAAGTTACAGACATAGCCTTTGTTCGGACTGATTTTTAATCTCTTTATACTATGATTGATTGAGTTGAATTGTTTGAAGAGTTTCTTGGAAGGGATTAAGGACTCAATGAGTTTAAGGTACATTAAGACACTTCCTTCTTTCTTTTGGCATGATCTAAAGTGAAATGAATATGTTACTTTATAACAGATCTACTCGTAGAAACTAAGGTTGTACATGTTGTTTGTTCCTAATAAAATTATTCTAATCAAGTTTGTATGATCCTTGAAGCCTACTAAGGTTCATATTGAGGGTATAGATGTCCATAATGTTCTTAAGTCACTCCAAAGGATTTAATAGGTGATTTCATGAGTCTAGCATGCATTATATATAGTATCTATTTTACTCTACTGAGTCGCGCTATAGATGGCCGTATACAACCCCTATTGTGCAACTACTAATCAGTTAGGTTTACCGAGCTCCACGTGGCCGGGTAAAATTCTACCGAGCCTTATGATAGCTGGGTACGTTTTTGCTGAGTCCTCTTTGAGGCCAGGTACGATATGATGATGATGATTCCCATAGAGGTAGATGTTTTTAGAAGTTTATGCATATATATCAATAATGCATTTCATGTCAGTATCCCCCAGAGGCAATCAGATGTTACATGTTTTATCTCATCCATCTATCTTTACATTATTGTTCCTGTTTATTCTTTCCTGCCTTACATACTTGGTACTTTATTTGTATTGACGTCCCTTTTGCCTTGGGGCACTACATTTCATGCCCGCGGATTCCGATTGATAGGTTGACGGTCTTCTTAATAGGCTATCAGCTCACCGGAGGTGTTGGTGTCCACTTGTTCCGTAGTTGCCTATTTGGTCAGTATGTTCTGGATCTATATTGATTGGTATGGCAGGGACCTGTCTTAACCTTTATAATATTATTTACTCTTAGAGGCTTGTACACAAATTTCAGATGTGTAGATACATGGTTGGCCTTATCGGTCTATGTTTTGAGTTTACAAATGGCCATGTCGGCCTTGTACAACCCGATGTCACATATATATCATGTTAGGTCATTATATGTTGAGAATTCCCTTATGTTTTATTCTTGTTATCTCATGACGGGTGTTCTGGCTCATTTACTCATAATAGTGTGATAAGAAAAATGTGTTACGTCGGTACCCGGTTAAGTAACGCACCAGGTGCCTATTGCGGCCTTTCGGTTTGGGTCATGACAATTAACCCTAAATTTAGAAAGGCATTTTTATGGTAAAACTAGTCGATCAGCGGTGCAGTCAACAGTTCTATGCATTTCCCCTTGATTTGTCCGCTCAAGGGTACCAGTATAAAACCTCATAGAAATGTTATTCTATTGAATTATGAATGCATCATGGTCAAACCTAGCTGGGTCAGTCATGGTGTCCACATAAAGATCCTTTAAGATACCCTTATCAAAAGTCCAGTGAGTTTCCTTAAAACCCAAACAAACATCATCATGTTATGTGCATTTATTTAGGAAACTAAATGCTTCATGCTAATTGTAGATATTGTATAGTCGAGTCTGGTAAGGGAAGGGCCTAACCATATTTTCCTTGCAGAAATATGAGGCATGAAGTCATTAGATGCGGTATGGTGACCGACATCCACCTAAGATTGCTAAGATGGTGGCGAGATTTAAACTATGGTGACAAAAATCTCATAAATCTACCATCTCTCCTGGAGATCCTACCTAATAACATGATCGTAGAAGCTGGCATATTTTTTTGGGATTGTGAAAGGGCTGTCTGGAAGTCATACCTATCTTTTAGGTGGGCTCGCTCTCTTATCATACGGAAGCTTGAAAGCCATATTGAGTTCTGCTTCTAATCTCTGGAAGAGTCTTTGTCAGACAGTGCTTTCAGACGGGGAATGCAGACTAAGCACTTTAGCAACTATTTCCCAATTAGAAGGACCAAGAACCGGTAAAAATGTATGCTCCAAAGAGCCTTATATGAGATAGGGAATAGAGGTCGAGTGCGCTTCGCTTTTTATCTGTGTTCTCTATCTTCTCTCTCTTGCTGGCTGTCATGGATCGCTTTGCCCGTCCTAAAAATTGAAAGGGATAGAGAATAAGGATTCGCAAGCGAGGCAGATATTGAATTCACGGAGAAAGGGGAATGTGTAGCTGGCCTGAGGGAGAGATTGCATGGAAAGAATGTCGACTTCATGAAATGCTATTTGCGCCTACCTGAAGACCTGGCACGGAAAAAAAGAAGGGAGTTCTACTTTTCGGGCATTAAAATAACACCTTTGCTAGAGAAGATAGCAGGACTGGCCGGTCTAGTGTGGGAAACTCCGGGTTTGCTAATGCTTGAGAACTGCAAAGGTAGGGGTTTCCTTAAAATTATGGGTTTGAAGAATAATACAGAATTAACATGCTTGAAGGAATCATACAACCCTTTTGACTACCTATATGAAAGGTACGGTAATAGAAAATCTTGTTGTACCTATACTAATGAGTTTGCCATCACATCCATTGTAGGGTTTTCATCTTCATTTTTTGCTTCCTGGGTCTAATCGCATTTTCGATGAAGAATGGTAAAATTCATACTAGGCTAGATGTGGTAACGAAGACCCTAATGGAGGGGATTGGTAGGCAGGCATTCAGCATTGTACCCATGTTCATTGCAGACATATACCAAGCCTTAGAGAAGTGTCAACAAGGAGCAAAACACTTCGAAAGCTACAATATAGTACTTCAACTGTGGCTTATAGAACATTTCTAATAGGGCGTATACCGATAAGAAATTCAGCAAAGGGAACGGGATGATCACACTATTTTCCACCATCCAAAGCGAATGAATTACATCCTCGACACGTTTGCTCAGCCTGAGAATGCTAAAGGATGGGTTGAGCTATTTAATAATATGACCAAAGAACAAGTTCAATGGATGTTCAAATGGTTTCCGACAAAGGAGTTCATCGCCCAATCCAGAGATGCACTTTTCTTGATACTAATTGGTCTAAGAGGAATATACCCTTACATCCCTCTTCGAGTTATGAGGTAGGCTGGTAGGAAGCAAGTCGTACCAGGGTCGACAAGATTAGCCACTTTCGAGTCGACTTCAAAAACGATGATAGTCCCTACAAATGCCAAGCCCAACACATATGGCATTACAAGATCGTGATGGGGAATGATACCATCAAGCCAGAAAGATATCATGATGATTTTACTCCTTTCTATTCAGGTTGGTAAGAAGACAATCATGACCGTCTAGGCCAGCCAGGGTTTGTTCGAGGTCACAAAATTATAGATGAAAAGGCTGAGGCGCAAGTCAAGTAAAACCAGGTGTGCAAGAGGATCCGTGATTGGGAGAGTGAACACTGTGAGATACAAAAGTCCAACCAGAAGCTGGTTGAGAAATAGAAAGACATGGCTGTCAACGCCAACAAAAGGCTAGGATACTTGGAACGAGGCATAGTAGAACTGGAAAGAAAGTTTCTCAAAAGAGTTGAAGATTGTCAAGAGGCTGAAGGGCCCGAAGATGGACATCTAGCAAGAGCATACCTGTATCTAGGACTTGGCGAGTTCGAGAAGCTGTTTAACGGAGCCAAGGATGTTGAATCCAAGGAAGGTCCTTCTGGGATCAAGTATATAGGAGTTTATCTTTTTCAATTTAAAAATGTAATAAGGTCAGGCCTATTAGTGACTTATATTTCCTGTTTATTTAATGTGGATTTGGGATTTATCTTGTTTTTATCAATAAAATGAGGTATTTACCATTTCAAGTTCTACAAATTAATTTTTTGCTAGGCCTACCTCGGGCACAACGAGGTTCCCTAATTAGGACACGATTTACATTCCTGCACTATATGTTTAAGTATTGTAATACTTTTATGATTCGCCACTAACTTGGTTAGCTTTTGTTTTTATTTTTGTTTTTATTATTCCCCTCCCCAATGGTTAGTTCGTGCACTCTAGCATCATCATGTTATTCCATGAGATCCAGGGGCCCTCCATTCGCTCCTCCTCTTAGTCCTATTAAAAGCAAGAACAAAGGCAAGATGGAAGATTTGAACAACATGAGGAAAGAAAACCCAGCATCACGGATTTAGGCCACTGATTGTCATGTCATATAAGTTCCTAATAAGAATATTTCACAACTTGAACAGAAATTGTTGAAGTTCCAGGAAGAGCTCGATCATGTTCGGAATCTGGCCAACCAGTCATTTCCCTCAGTGCCCCGGATGCCAACTTCCCCACTGTTCAAAACGCCACACCTCCTCAAAATATCCAAAAACAATAGAATCATCAAACTGCTTCACCAAAGAACCAATGTTACAAGTGCCATGCGTCAAACAACATTCCACTACTTATCCCAGAACCTCAAAACTCCGCAAATAACCATTTACGCGCCCACACATCGGGCCACCATAACAATCCCATCTATGTGGAGACCATGCTACACTTAACCCAACCTACATCCTGCACACTTGAGTCTGATGAAAAGGATCTGTTAATCAGAACTTGGCTGAGGAACTTAAGAAACTAACCAGATGGATTCAGGGCATTAAGGGAAGAAAAGGAATCTAGGGGCTGAACTACAAGGATTTTTATATACAACCTGATGTCAAATAGTATGAGGGTACAAACCTCCTATGATTGAAATATTTGATGATACGGGTGATCCAAGGGTCCATCTGAGGACAAATTGAGACAAGCTGGTCAGAGTAGGAAAGGATCTACATGATGTTGTTCATGAGGAGTCTGAAAGGAGATGCATTATCTTGGTTGATCAGCCAAGATCCTAAGAAGTGCTCAAGCTGGGTAGGTATGGCATCTGACTTAATAGATAGGTTCTGGTTTAACACAGAGAGAATGCCAGATGTGTTCTATATCCAAAATCTAAAGAAGAAGCCCACAGAGACATTTTGCTAGTATGTTACTCGCCGAATGTCCGAAGCTACTAAGGTTAAATCTGCCTTAGAGGAACAGCAAATAAACAAGTTCTTTGTCTGGGCTTCAGACCCGCAGCACTATGAACGATTAATGATAATTGAGAACTATAAGTTTTCCAACATTACCAAACTAGGGGAACAAATTGATGAAGGTATTAAATACGGTATGGTTACAAACATTGAGGCCTTACAAGCTACAAATAAGGCCTCTTACCTTCGGTGGTGTGTCCAAGAAAAGGGACATCGGGGCCATGATAGTTGCACAAAGGACCACGTCACTACTTAAAAACCAAGCCATCCAACACCTCCACTCACATACCAGCCAACCCCAAATTACATAACATCCTCCTATTAAGGTCCATCACAAACTTATTAGTCATCTCCACCTCCTAAATAACAACATACCTCACCCAGATACTCCCAACCCACTCATGTCTACAAAACTTACTATGCCTAACCATCCCATTATCAATCACGCGTTGTATGCCAAAGTTTCCTAAAGACCCTAACCTAATTATGATCGAAGGCCTCCAAAACAATATAGAGCCATCACCGAGCCCATCGACCAGCTATATAAGAGACTCAAAGTTTGCTGGTTACATCACCCTTATCCCTGCTACAACCCTTGAGAGCCCTTCTTGGTGGGTTAACCAAACAAGTCTTGTGCATACCACTTTGGCAAGAATGGGTACACCATCAATGAATCATTGTGGCAAAGGAATCCGCTCCAAATATCCGCAACAACCCTCTACTAGACCATAAGGGTGAAGGTGTCCACATTATTGAAACAGAAGACGGTTGGGATCCCGAGGGAACAATCAGGTTGATCACCGAAGGGGATGACCCAAAGAAACCAACAATCACTCTAAATTCAATTATAGTCCACATTCAACCATCTGAGGACTTTGAAGTGAATATGTCTGTACCACTTGAGTTTGAAGCAGCACCATCCGCAAAGACATGAGCGCTAATTAAGGTTGAATTCGTGTCTCCCGCAAATGCACCAACAGCATTTGAGGTTGCATTCTTGCCACCTAAGGCCCATATTATATTTGAAGTGAAGATAGTCGCATCGATCTTAGTGACGATGTCTACCATGCTTCCATTATACACAATTTTTGTACCCTGGTATTATACAACAGAGGCAAGAAGAAAAGGTAAGCTCATAATTGAAGAGACTGTCGCAGCATAGGGTAACACTAGAATTGGTAGAGTTTATACCCTTGAACATCCAGCTCAATCAAACAACCAGGCCTCAAATCGACCACCCCTCATTGAGACAGGTCCGAACGACCTTTAGAGGAAAATACAGGCCAAGGAGTATTCGCTCATCCACTAGTTAAACAAGACTCCAGCACTAATATCCATCCTCCCGTTGCTGCAGAATTCCAAGACACATGAGAATGCTCTGTTAAAGGTGCTGAGTGAAGCGTACGTGCCAAGTAACATCACTGGCAGGGAAATACATAATATGGTGGGACAAGGGCTAGAAATCCATATAATCACCTTTTATGAGGATGAGATGCCGCTTGAAGGGCTGGGTCACAACAAATTACTGCCAATCAGCCTGGAATGCGAAGATTATTTCATCACCAGAATCTTGATCGATGGAGGTTCCAGTCTTAACATATGTCTTTTGGTAATACTCAAGAAGTTGGGTAAAGGATTGCATGAGATAAAGGATAAAGCAATCATTGTGAAAGATTTTAATGGTTCTCAGAGGTCCAGAATTAGTGAAATTAGTCTACGTCTGTAGATGGGACCAACCTGGTTTGATGTCGATTTCCAAGTAATAAATGTACCAGCATCTTACAACTTGTGGCTGGGACACCAAGGATTCATTCTGCTAGGGCCATAGCATCAACACTGTATCAAGCAGTAAAATTTGAATGGAATCACCAGGAAGTGATCATTCACAGTGATGATAGCAACCCTATATAAAGTCGCCAGGCCATTTGGGTGATCGGGGGAAGGAGAAAGCTGGGTGGAGAAGCTTACCACCACATCAAGCAGGTAAATACTATCGACAAAGACAAATTGTAGGCTAACAAGATCAAAAGTATATTGAATTGGAGTGGGTATGAACCTGGAAAAAGGCTCAGGAAGAACCTCCAACGGATCTCTAAACCTATAAAACTCAAGATACATGGTAGTACCTTTGTTTTTGGGATATGAATAAACCTGGGAATAGTTCAATTGTTGGTTTCCACGATGACGCGATCCTTACTACCGGTTGGAATAACCAATACCGCATCTAGTGCATACTTTACAATAGGCCGACATTCTTTATGGGTCGGATGAAGAAAAAGCACTCGTGGTAGTGAAAACCTTGTTTCTAGAAGACAATGATATGGACTGTTGTGTTATTCACGACGAGAGGGGAGGAAGGCCTTTCCATACAGGCTATGAGAAGAGGGGCACGCCTCAATAATTGGACGATCAGGACAACCAGAGCCCAATGAGTCTCGGGGTAGCAAGGCTAAAACAAGCACTATTTACTGCTTTATTTATTGAATGATTTCCTTTTCGAATTTTCCAATTTTCGCAATAAGATCTTCAAATTTCAAAACAATTATTTATTTTATCAAAATCATGTTTTATTTTTTTTCTCATGAATTAATATTTGTTGCTCTTGTTTTCCTCCTTACTTTACCAATCCACCGTTACATTACTTATCTTGATGAACCAATGACTATGACATGCAATGAAAAAGTGCAACAAAAGGACATTGATTCAGAAGAAGATGACATATCTGACGAGATTGTCAAAGAAGTTGAGAAATTTGAGATTATACCTAAGTCCAACCTGGATGAAATCAAAATTGTAAACCTGGGAGATGCAGAAAACGTCAAGGAAACACGAATCAGCATTCACCTATCGCCATCAAAGAAGAAAGATTACACATAGTTTCTAAATGGGTGTGAGGATATATTCACCTGGTCATATGATGACATGATTACTCTTAGTACGTCTATTATGGCTCGCAAACTGCCAACCGATCCAATATGATCGAATATGTCCACCGGTAAAAAAAAGCTCAGAAAGTTTGAACCTGATATGAGTCTGAAAATAATGAAAGATGTCACCAAGCAGACCAAAGCTAAGGTTCTCAGGGTAGTTGAGTACGTGACATAGTTAGCCAATATTGTGACAGTTCTAAAGAAGGATGGGACGATCAAACTCTGTGTCGACTACTGGGATCTCAACCGGGCCAGTCCGAAAGATGACTTCCCTTTGCCAAATATACACATCCTGATTGACAATTGCACCAAGCATGAGTTACCATAATTCGTACATTGTTTCGTTGGTTATCATCAAATCTGGATGGATGAGGAATATGCTGAGAAAATGGCTTTTATTACACCATGGGAATGTATTGTCACAAGATGATGCCATTCGGCCTTAAGAATACAGGGGCCACCTACATGAGGGCCATGACTACCATCTTTCATGATATGATGCAAAAAGAGATAGAGGTATATGTGAATGATGTTATCACAAGTATAAGAAAGTCACTAACCATATAGAAGATCTGAGGAAGTACTTCAATAGACTACGAAGATACAACCTAAAACTAAACCCCGCAAAGTATGTATTCAGGGTTCTAACTAGGCAATTGCTGGGTTTATAGTGAGCCGCCGAGGAATAGAACTGTAGTCAAAATTCAAATCCATTCAAGAACTACCCCCGCTAAAGAACACGAAGGATGTGATGAGTTTCTTGGGAAGGATGACTACATAAACTGATTCCTAGCACAGTCTACATTTATCTACGAGCCAATCCTTAAAATGTTAAAGAAGGACGCGACTACCAAATGGACTGATGACTGCCAAAAGGCCTGCGACAAAATCAAGGAGTACCTGCCAACACCACCAGCCTTAGTCCCGCCTAAGCTAGGTAGACCCTTATTATTCTATCTTGCAGTGTTAGATGGAGCTATGGGCTGCATTTTGGGGTAGCATGATGAAACGGGGAGGAAGGAACAAGACATTTATTATCTCAGTAAGAAGTTCACCCTGTATGAGGCCTTGGAACGCACCTATTATGCTTTAACTTGGGTAGCTCAGAAGCTGAGCCATTACTTTTGTGCCTATACTACAAATCTTATATCAAGGATGGATCCATTCAAGTACATCTTTCAAAAACCCATCCCTACTGGCAAGCTAGCCAAGTGGAAAAACTTGTTGAGTGAGTTCGACACTGTTTATGTAGCATAGAAAATGGTCAAGGGACAGGCACTGGCAGACCACCCTTTTGAAAACCCCGTGGGTGGAGGATACAAACCCCTGAAAACATATTTTCCTAATTAAGAGGTATCATTCGTAAAAGAGAACATTGTAGAATCCTATGACAGTTGGAGAATGTTCTTTGTTGTAGCATCAAACTTCAAAGGAGTTGGCATAGGAGCAGTCTTGGTATTAAAAACTTGTCAGTATTATCCAGTATGTGCCAAACTTCGGTCCCGTGTACCAACAATATGGCCGAGTATCAAGCCTGCATCGTATGGATCAAAATGTCCATTGGCATTAACGTTCAAGAACTGCTAGTAATTGGAGATTCAAACTTACTTAAACATCAGGTACGAGAAGAATAGGCAACCAAGAACTCCAAGATACTCGCATATCTGTATCATGTACACAAATTAAGAAAGAGGTTCACGAATACGGAACTCCAACATGTTCCTAGAGTCTATAATGAGTTCGCCGATATATTAGCTACCCTATCATCTATGACATAGAATCCCGACAAGAATTCCATTGATCCCAATCCAGTGAAGGTCTATGATCAGCCAACTTACTGTGCCACATTGAAGAGGAAATAGACAGAAAGACTTGGTTTCATGATATCCAAGATTATTTGGGAAAAGAAGAGTACCCGGATCTTGCTAAGACTACTCCAAAACGTGCACTTCAAAGATTGTCCAACGACTTCTTTCACATCGGGGGAATCCTGTATAGGAGGACTTCTTATTTAGGACTATTAGATTTGTTGAAATTCATGCTAGGACTTGCAAGCGACATATAAACAGTTTTGTCTTAGCAAAGAATATACTCGGGGCTGGTTACTTCTGGATGACTATGGAAATAGATTGCATCCAGTATGTCTAGAAATGCCATCGTTGTTACACACATGCAGACATGATAAATGTACCTCCAAGCAAGCTTAACATAAAAAACTCATAATGGGCGTTCACCGCCTGGGGAACAGATATTATTGGACCAATCGAGCCTGGTGCTTCCAATGCATACATGTTTATCCTAGCAGCCATCGACTACTTCACTAAATAGGTCAAAGTAACATCTTACGAAGCAGTGACTAGGAAAGTGGTAGCAGACTTTGTCTGGAACCGCATTATCTGTCGATTCGTGATTCTAGAGCCAATCATTACTGCTAATGGCTTCAATCTCAACAACGACTTGATGAAAGCTATTGTGTGAAACTTTCAAGATCAAATAAAAGATTTCCATAGCCTACAAGTATCAGATGAATGGATTTGTAGAAGCCGCCAACAAGAATATCAAAAGGATATTGGGGAAAATGATAAAGAATCACAGACAATTACATGAGAAGTTATGATTTGCTCTACTGGGAAATCACACCACAATCCGCACATCAATAGGGGAAACCTCTTACATGCTAGTTTATGTTACAAAGGCTGTCATTCACACTGAGGTGGAAATTCCTACCCTAAGGATCATACAAGAAGCTAAGCTCGATGACCTAGAGTGGATAAAAAGTCGCTATTAGCAACTAGCCTTTATAGATGGAAAGAGAATGAACGCAGTCTGCCATGGTCAACTCAATCGGAACAGAATGTCCAGAGCCTCAACAAAAGAGTCAAGCCAAGATAGTTCACACCGGGGCAGCTGGTGTTAAAGAAAATTTTCCCGCACAAGATGAAGACAAAGAGAAGTTCTCTTTTAACTGGTAGGGTCCAAACATGGTTCACTAGGTTTTGACAAGAGGAGCCCTCATACTTGCAGAAATGGATGGAGAAGTCTGGCCAAAGCCGATCAATTCAGATGCAGTCAAGCGCTACTATGTGTAAACTTTATGGTTTCCCTATATGAGGTAAATTTAACTATGCTTGACCTGATGAAGGAATACGTGCATCCCTATGTGTTCGGTCACAATTTAAATTCCATTTCCCCTCGCAATTGGAAAATGAGAAAAATTTTAAGGAGGACCCTCAAAATTCCAAAGTAATTTCAGTCGATCATCACACCAGCAACAGTCAAAGGCGCCAACCCATCAAACTAGGGCAGAATTTTTAGAAAGATCCCTTAAAATTCCGTAAAAGGAAAGGTTGCAATGTCCTGAACTACGTCACAATCATCGGTTCATCTAAAATTTTTCTTTTATTGTATATTTTACTAAATCATACATGTTTATTATTTAAAATGATTTTTTAGCAACGTTACCCCAATAATACAAACGGTATCACCAAATCAAAGTGGAAGAAGTCAAGCAACGCAAGCGGGGGATACGAACTAACCTCCCCCCTTACAAAAATCACAATTTTTCTTTGGATGCAGGCACAAGGATTGCGAAATCATTAAGCATACTATATGCCCATGAGGAAAACCGTGTTCAAAATACAACTCTTAGAGCCTTTGCACTTGCCAACATCTTCTATCAGCACACACCAGTGATGTTTCGTATGTCACAGTGCTCCCAGGAATCACAATATCAGAATCTGCTATCAGCTAAGAAAACTCTACTGTCATTTGTTATCATATTTCTTGTATAAGGCTACCACTGTCTTCAAAGGTTAAGCTCTACCTCAATCTGCATCTGCATTGCATAAGGCTGATGTTCTGCCTTCCGATTTGCATAAGTCTACTAATCTACCTTCCGAAGTTATGCTCTACCTCCATCTGCATCTGCATTGCATAAAGCTACTATTTTGCCTTCTGATTTGCATAAGGAAATTATTCCCCCTTCCGAGGTTTAGCTCTACTTCCATCTGCATCTACATTGCATAAGTCTACTATTTTGCCTTATGATTTGCATAAGGCTATCCATCCATCTACATTGCATAAGTCTACTATTCTGCCTTCCAAGGTTAACCTCTACCTCCATCTGAATCTGCATTGCATAAGGCTACCATTCTACCTTCCAAGGTTAAGCTCTACCTCCATTTGCATCTGCATGGCACAAGGCTACCATTTTGCCTTCCCATTTGCATAAGGCTACTATTTTACCTTCCGAGACTAAATGTTGTCTCTATCTGAATCTACATTTCATAAGGCAACTATTCTGCCTTCCGATTTGCATAAGGCTACTATTATTCCTTCCGAGGATAAGCTCTACCTCAACCTGCATCTACATTGCATACAGGCTACTATTCTGCCTTCAAATTTGTACAAGGCTACTATTCCACCTTCCGAGGTCTTATACGTTTCCCCTAATTACAGTCTTATATGTTTTGTATGCCAGTTTAGCATTTCTACCTTTAAACCTGAGGGTCCACCTAAAACCTCCTTTTATAGGAGTAGGAGTCCTAAAATTCCTCTGGGACTCATAGGAAGGGACGGGTAACCAATCATCGCTCTAATTACCTTCACGGTATGGAAAAGATTAGATATGGATATGATGACCAATGCGCTAATACCACGTGTATGCCCTCTTTTGAAGAGTATCATATTTTGCATTGCATTGATGTGATCCATATTGCAAACAAACATGCTTGCTTTTATTAATCGTTTTCCAAACACTTGTTTATTTAAACTTAAATCTTCTATTACTTAAGCCTTTATTTGTTTATTTGCCACTTCAACAAATTCACAAAAAACTCTCTGGCCAAGAACCACACTAGGGGATCCTCAGGGGTGCCTAACACCTTCCCCTTAGGATAATTTCAAGCCCTTACCCTATCTCTGGTTAACAAACGTAGTTGTAGATAAACCATGTAGGTGCCTTAACGCACCTTAAACTTGTTCGGTGGTGGATCTTCAAATACCTTATTCCCAAAAGGAAATGAGTAATCACACCCAATGAATGTCGAAACCGGGACTCTTTTCCAATGGAAAGGGGAAAAGGGGGCTCGATAGCATGGGGACTCCACTTGGGATTTTTAGGCTTTTACCATTTTCGATTGTTATTGTTACTTTTTACACCTCCCTATGTGAAATTATTTGTTTAGTTCCCTCAATCATTTAGTTTCTTCTTTAAAAGAAAAACTGACATATCTCTCATGTTTCTTTGCTTTATTGCTTTAAATTGTTAAACTGTTGTATTTATCGCTTTTGTAACGTACAAATACATGTAAACATGCTTCTATGTGTTGCATAATCATGCTCAATATCATACTCCACTCCTGCCAAACAAATACTATAGCAACTCCTTTATTTATTGATCTCTATTACTTGATCTTTTATTTGTTTATCTACTAATTGCACAAATTCACAAAAAACTGTCTGGTCGGAAACCACACTAGTGGATCCTGAGGGGTGCCTAATACCTTTCCCTTAGGATAATTTCAAGTCCTTACCCTATATATGGTTATCAAACGTAGTTGTAGACAAACCCAGTAGGTTCACTAATGCACCTTAAAATCGTTAGGTGGCGACTCTAAAAATATCCAATTCCCAAAAGTAATTGAGTCATCACACCCCATGAATGTCGAAACCTGGACTCTTCTCCGATAGAAAAGAAAAAAGGGGGCGCGACAAGTGGTAATTTAACATGACCCCGTGGAGATAAATTATACCTCACAGATTTATTCACCATCACAACCTCCCCTCTCCCCCCTGCCCTCGCCCCCCCCCCCCTCCCAATATAATGAAACTCTTATTCTACGCTCTTTAGACATTACGAAAAAATTCTTGAGAATTAACAAGATGAAAAGACTGAATAGGTGTTACAATTTTTTGTGAATGAATTTTTCTAAAATTCTAACCACTTTATATAGAAAATGGCTAGCCCAGGGATTAAAATTTTTATGTATAATGCTCTTTGAATATGCGCTATACACATTTGAATTATTGTTCTGTCAGTTAACTTACTGTTGGCTCCATAATCAGGGATATATCATGCTGTATTTTTATGCTATATGTATAGCATAAAAATGCTATACATGTCAGTCAAATCGTCAGTATATATAGCGAGAAAATACACCATGCTATACCTTAACGACAAAAGTTACCATTAAGGTATAGTGTGTTGTATTCTGACTTGATAAATAAAAATAGATTTTTTTATACTTATTAAGGTACTTTGAGTCCAAAAGAACCACAATTGTATTCCGAACTCGAGGAGAGAAGCATAAGAGAATATTTCCTAAAAGATATTTTCTACACTTTCTAACCAAACACTAAAAAAATCACTCACTAATCAAACAATGGAAATGAGTGATACAATCACTATTTTTCACAAAAAACATTTTCTAGGAAAATATTTTTCATTAAAAACATTTGCTTTATACCAAACACACCCAATATATAACACTTTTTGTGACGACCCACATGGGTCATTACTTGTTTTCTTACCATTCTGTACCTCTGAGGCCTTGAAAACCTCATTCATGGTTGCCTCGATTTACGTGCATAGCCCGGGCACATATGGAACTTGGGCGTATGCCCGGTATCAAATTTCAAGGTCCCAAGCCCGAGAAAAGAATTTTTGTGGGAAATTATTTTCTGAAAATATTTATGAAAATTGAAAATGAAATTCGATTAGAACGTATTTGTATCGGGCCCTTATTTTGGTATAGATGCCTGGTACAGGTCTTATATGTGGGTTAAGCACCTTCTGAAATGTTTAGTTGAAAACGGAAGTTGTTTGACGTGTTTTGCACTTAAAATTGAAATTTGATGTTTCATGAAAATTTTGAGGAAACCATGACTTTTGAGGATTAATTCGATGTATATGATGTTATCTTTGCGATTTGATCACGCGAATAAGTCTGTAGGATGTTTTTGAGGTAGTGTGCATAATTGGTTTGGAGCTCCGAGGGCTCGGGTGAGTTTTGCATAGGTGGCGGCTCGCATTTTTGAACTTGTAAAATCTGGTATTTTGCTTCTGTGATCTTCACAATTGCAAAGATAAGCCTTGCAACAGCGAGCTCGCAAATGCAAAGCCTTGGACCTTGGCATATGATCGCAAATGCGAACAAGGGAATTTTGGCATTGATCGCAAATGTGATCCCTGTGCTCGCAAATGCGAGATTAGGCATATCGCAAGTGCGATCTTAAGTTCGCAAATGCAAAAACCTGAAAATTAGTAAGGGTTCGCAAATGCGAACCCAGCTTCGCATTTCCCACATTTGGTCAGTGTTCGTAATTGCGACATCAAAGACCCAGCAATTTTTATAGATAGTTGTTTTTCCACCATATTTCGCCATTCTTTCAAGACCCAAACCCTATAGGCGATTTTTCAAGGAAAAAATTCCTCCAAATCAGTTGTTAGTCGATATTTACTTAATTCCTTCAACTATTCACATCATCTAACATGTTTTCCACTTAAATTCAATGATTTTTATGGGTAAAATTAGGGGTTTTGGGTAAAACCTAGGTTATTAAAAAATTGGGGGTTAGACCTCGATTTGAGGTTCGATTTAAAAACAAATGATATATGTGGATTCGTGGGGGAATGAGTAACCATGTTTTGGTTCAAACTTCGAGTTTTGACCACGTGGGCCCGAGGCATTTTTGGACTTTCTGGATAAAACTTTGAGAAATTTATTTTTATGCATTTGAATTGATTCATTTAGCAATTGTTGATGTATTTAAGTAAATTATGACTAGATTCAAGCGATTTTGTGGTGAAACCGAGGGGTAAAGCCATAGTTGAGGCTTGAGCTGATTTCGAGGCATTGAGGTAAGTGTTTGCTTTAACCCTATCTTGAGGTAATAAGAGTGAGTCTTATATGTTACTTGCTAATTGTCGAGTACAATGTATTCTCATGGTGACGAGTAGCTTTACATTGGTGTCTAGCACGACCGCGAGTCCTTATTATGCAAATAGTTTGGATTATGTTATACCTTCCATGCCTGATTGATATTTTCTATATGTTGTAAAGATCTTGTGAAAAGTATTGTGATCTTTAAACTACATGGAGCGTTGGCTCGAGTGAAATACAAATTGTGAAGGTATATGAGAAAAGTAAACCTTTGAAGCATTGGCTCAAGTAATAATGTGAACAATGAGATGAAAGTGGAAGTAAAAGAGAGAGTTAATGATATTTCCCCTTGCCGCGGCGTCGATGATTATTGAATATTTTCCCTTGCCGGGATTTTCATTATTATTATTTATTTCCTTGCCCTTGTTTGTGATTGTTGATTTGGTGAGGAACAGTGTTAAAGCACGAAGGGTAATGTCGTGCACTTTTTGACATTGTGAGGAAAGAGTGTAAAGCACGAAGGGTGATGCCGTGCCTTACGATGTACCATTCCGTACTGATATTCATTAACTACATATTGTGAGGAAAGAGTGCAAAGCAAAAATGGGTGATGCCCTGCCGTACGATGTACCATTCCGTACTGATCTTCATTGATTATATGTTGTGAGGAGAGAGAGTAAAAGCACGAAGGGTGATGTCGTGCACATGATTTACTGATACGATTGATTTGGTAAGGATGAGAGTAAAAGCACAAAGGGTGATGCCGTGCACTTTTGGAACTTCGTTCCTGGTTGTATTATGAGTTATGTTTTCCTTCGTGATAGTCAATTTTTACTTGGAACTGTAATCTCCCCATAGCGTGCTTCCCCTCCCGTATTCTTTACTTTCCTGGTATTTCGACTCCGCTGTATATTTATAGTTGCACACGTTTATGTGGTAGTCAAGTCTAGCCTCGTCACTACATCGTCGGGGTTAGACTACACTCTTACCAGCACATGGGGTTGGTTGTGCTGATACTACACTCTGTGCTATATTTGCACACATCCAGGTTTCGAGCAACAACAGCAGCAGTAGCGTGGAAGCAGACTTTCAACCTAGTGAGACCCAAGGTAACCTTGCAGGCGTCCGCAGGCCCAGCATTTCCTCTATTTTTATTTTAGACTGTCATCTCCTTGTATTCGAGATAAAAAGATTTATGTTTCTTTCAAACCTTGCATTTGGTATTCTTAGATGTTCGTAAGTATGTTACTCTAGTTCTTGGGTAGAGATTATGTTGGAAACTCTGTATTTTTATTCAGCTAATTAAATTTAAGACTTCCACTTATGGTTTTAATCCCGTTGATTCAATTTAATGATGTTAAATTACAAAGAGGAACATGTGTTTAATGAAAAGTTATTAAGTTTGTCTTGCCTAGCTTCTATCACTAGGCGCCATTTTCACACATCCTTTTTGAACTACAACCCCGCAAAGAGCGTAGATAAGGGAGTTTTTCCAATTAAAGGACAATGGAGATGGGATCCAACAATTTAAGAGATTTCAGAGTTGCCACATGGGATAATTAATGGTGTCCCAACTCACCGATTTAAATCCCGAACAGAGGAATATTTGACTCTGTTTAACAGTCCACGAATCAGAAATCTGAGTAAGGAATTTTGTTAACCCGAGAGAAGGTGTTAGGCATTTCCGAGTTCCGTGGTTCTAGCACAGTCGCTCAACTGTTATATTTGGCTTAAATTATCTGATTTTATACAATTATGAACCTATGTGCATTTTGAATCTGTTAACCACTTTTATTATTGTTTCTAAAGATAATTGCAACGTCGTTAAGGCATGTCTGGAACCACGTAACATAAACGCACCCGCGTTTTTTGACACATTTCAACTTCATTGGGATTCGGATATGGGTCACATAAACGTGCACCCGTACTTAGGAAGTTAAATTATTAACGACGCGCATTAAGCAGCTAACATGTTATTATCTTTGCGAGAAGCCAAGAAGTCCGCTAAACGGCATGTCCCGAATTTATTAATATTTAGATATGAATATTTAAAGAGGGCTGCGCAGATTATGGGTTTTATTTGGCGCGGAGCACCTCGTTTTTATTTTTTTGAAGGCCAACCTAAAAGAGCTATAATTTTTCGATAAAGCATTATGAAATGCTATTATTTTACACGATCAAGAGAAACGGCCTACATTAGGCCTTTGGTATATAAACTTCTTGGCACAAGCCTTATTATGAGGCTGCTCGATTTTGGCTTACATGAGCCCACAATCAACTTATTGAATTCAATATGGATTTCCGAGATTACATGAATAAACGAGCAGTTAAACTATTTATGGATTTGAGTTATAAAGCATAATTCGTTCAACACTAATTCAAACGAGTAATTCATTTTGAATCCAGTTTTGAATCAGTAGCTCATTGTGAGTTTAGCCCCTACATGAATACAATAGCTACACATGAATTAAAATATACTGAAATTGACGTTACTGCTAACTTCCATGGGAGCTTGAATATTCAGTTATGAGCAAAAAGTACGTGTTCATGATGTTAAAATCAATCTCAAGCCCTTGATGGTTTCTAGTCAAACAAATCAAACGGACACATAATGATCAAGATATGCAACACTAAGGCTAACAATAGATTTAATAATCATCAAAAGTTCAAAATAGTCCAGTCCATCTTACTAGTAAATCCACAGTTATACTAGTACAAGCAAAGGAACATGGTTTCAATTATGCAAAAATAGTTCTCTAAACTAAATGACACAATAATATCTTCAGGTGATAGGCAGGAATTTCATTATCCATTCTTTGAATTTGCAGTTCCAGTAATCATATACCTCTTAAGATTAAGTATTACTCATATGTATTACAACTCTGCTACTTTTGATTTGAAATTTGAGTACCTCCGGCGGTATTTAAAGGCTACTGATGGTGGGTCTGGTACGAGAGAAACTGAGAGGTTGCATGGTGTGACTTTGGGTGAATTTGGATGGAACACTGTTTGGGTCCAGGCTTTGATTTGAAATTCGATGCAACTCGCTGGGATTTGAGAGGAAATAAGGCTGGATATGGGTTAGGGAGAAGGAGATGGTGCTATGGTGTAAAATTGGGACTGGTTTGGGTGAGCGCCGCCAGACATGGCGGCGACGACGTCCACAAATCCATTTATTCGAAGAGTTGGGTTTGTATTTGAAGGCTGGTTTTTGGGGGTTGAAAAGAGGAGGAGGAGAAGGGGAGAAAACTGTGTTAATTTGGTTAGGTTTTGAGCTACGACGCCGCCGCTGGCGATTTTCGATCCGCGGCGGACGGTAGAGAGACGTAGGGACAGAGGTGGCGTTACATTGGCATATCAGGGGTGTTTGAGAGATGGTGTAGAGGGGTGGGGGTGCATCTGACATTTATATAGTTGTAGGCAGTTCTCGCTCGTTCTATCAAGCATCATCAACGGTCCTGATTGATTCCGAGGAAAGGACGTCGTTTTTGGCCATGGGGTTCCTAGACCGGGTATGGAGGTTTGGGTTGGGGTATGTTGGGGGATTTGGGCCGGAATTAATTAAAGGATGGCCAAATTTTAACCTTCTTTAATTCCCTTTCTCTTATTATTATTATTATAAATATTATTATTATTATATTTTCTTAGATTTTGTGAAAATGCAAAATTAAAAATAACGAAGACCTATTTTAATTCCAAATCTTAATTAATTATTTTTTAAAAATTAATTCCTATGATAAATTTGAGAATTAAAAGCAAAACAATACAAAAGAGCTATTTTCTGATTTTCTTTTTTTTACCCTCTTTTTTTTGTTTTTTTTCAAATGAAATCCTAAAATCAAAAATTAACTGATAATCAAATCATTCTACAAAATTAAATTAATTAGTTCTAAATGAAAATTATCACAAATAATTAAATGTAAAAGAAAGACTGCAACAATTCCAAAAAATAAAATTAAAAGCAAAAGTAAACTATTTTTTGTGATTTTTGTACTTTTGTAAACTCCTAAATATTGATTAATTCCTAATGTATGTAAAATTAGTCTGAATGCAATACATATATTTATTAATATTTTTATATAAATTAAAAAAATGCGCACTCGAACGCAAGCAAATAACAGAACATGGCACAAAAATCAACAAAATTAAAAATAATTAAATTTTAAATTATGGGAGTAATTCATAAAGGGCAAAAACCACGTGCTCACAGCTGCCCCTCTTTGCTCGGAAGTAGGAAGAGTTTTCGCGCAAGATAAGTGAGCACATACGAGCGATTTTTTCCCGTTTGAGTTCTTCGTGTGAAGCATTTTTATAAAAGTTTGACCGCACCCTGCTTATGTGGTGGCCTACATATCCTTGGCTAAAAAGGAATCAGGTCAGTGTAGTTCGGGAGTGTTTTTGTAGCTAGGACTACCAGGAGTTGTGATTTCACTGCTGCTACTGCTACTTCTAGACCCTCTTATTACACCTTGTAAAAAATGAAGAAGCTAAACTAAGCTATGAACTATGGATTACAAAAGAACCTTTCCACACCTTCAATCTTGCTCTTGATCTTTCTTGCCTTGCTACCTTGAGTTTCTTCCTGTAAACTCCTCGTTGCCTTATTGAGTGATACTTCTACTTGTAAACTTCTAGTTGCCTTGTTGACTTCTTGTTTTCTCTTTTTCTATGTCTGATGCCGAATAGCTGGACTTGAAATGCATTCCCTTGTTCTGTAGGTGAGCACCTGATTATGAAAACTTTAAACTTGAAAAGTATTCCCTTGTTCTACAGGTGGGCGCTTGATTACCAAAACTTGAATCATGAAAAGAATTCCCATGTTCTACAGGTGGGCACCTGATTACAAAAACTTGAAACTTGAAATATATTCCCTTTTTCTGACAAGTGAGCGCCTGATTACCAGAATTTGAAACTTTAAAAATATTCCCTTGTTCTGACAGGTGGGTGCCTGATTACCAAAACTTGAAATCTTGAAAAATATTCCCTTGTTCTGTAAGGTGGGTACCTGATTACCAAAATTTGCAACATGAAAAATATTCCCTTGTTTGGACATGTGGGCGCCTGATTAGCAAAGCTTGAAACTTGGAAAATATTCTCTTGTTCAGACAGGTGGACGCCTGATTACCAAAATTTGAAACTTGAAAAATATTCCCTTGTTCTAACAGGTGGACGCCTGATTACAAAAATTTGATACTTTAAAAAATATTCCCTTGTTCTCACAGGTGGGCACCTGATTACCAAAACTTGAAAAAGCATTCCCTTGTTCTACAGGTGGGCGCCTGATTGCCAAAACTTGAAATTTTGAAAAATATTCCCTTGTTCTCCAGGTGGGCGCCTGATTACGAAGACTTGAATTTCGAGAACTATTCCCTTGTTCTGATAGGAGGGCGCCTGATTAACAAAACTTGAAACTTGAAAAATATTCCCTGAACTACTTCATGTGTACCTGATCACAACAAAACAAACAAAACACAAGCAATTCATGTTAGAAACTACGCTTTACGCTAGAGGGGGGGTGAATACCGTATTAATAGAATTTAGCGTTTTCTTGCGGAATTTAAACTTTGCAGGAAGTAAAATAAATGCAGAAAAATAAACTTACACAAAGATGTATACTGGTTGGCCACCAACGTGGTTAGTCCAGTCCCCGAGAGACTCTCTCGAGATTTTTCACTATCTTGTTAAGCTTAAGGGTGCTCAACAAACCGTTACACACTTGAGGACACAAGCCTCAAACAGTTGCTCGGAGATCACAATCTCAAAGACTTCACCCAAGGAAACGCAAGTTCCTTGAAACAAGAGAATCGCAATTCTCTTACAAGTATATCAAATACTTGGACACTCACTTAACTAAAGTACTCCTTATTGAGTAGATATGAGTAAAAGAATATGTTCAAGATCACAACAACTTTAAGCAATAATATGGCTCTCAAAAGCTTTATGAAATGAGTAGAAAATGAAGAACAATTGAATAAAAGCTTATAGCAATGTAATGATCAGTTTGTGTATGTTGTTCTTTTTAAAACACTGAAATGAAGCTGTATTTATAGTTGAAAAAATTGGCATTACCGTTGCCTAATTGCTAATTAAGAGTTGCTGATTTTACTCACTGACAATCGATTGTCAAACCCCAACAATCGATTGTCTGCCAGTCAGATCAAAATTCAATCCCAGATTTTACGCTTGATAATCGATTACTTACAATCCATAATCGATTACTGGCAACGTTCAAAAAATCCTTTCCAGCTTTTGCCACAAACAATCGATTGTCCAGAATCAACAATCGATTACTCGGCAACGTTCAAAAAATCTTTTCCGGATTTTAATCAAAACAATCGATTATACAAAATCAATAATCGATTACCCAATAACGTTCAGAAAATCTTTTCCGGATTTTAATCAAAACAATCGATTATATAAAATCAATAATCGATTACTTCAGCAACGTTCTAAAAATCATTTCCAGATTTTAAGCAAAACATCGATTATCTAGAATCAATAATCGATTACCTTATGGTATTTGAAAATCATTTGACAACGGCCAGCTTCAACAATCGATTGTCCTTTGCAACAATCGATTACTTGTTATTTTCTGAAAATCAAAAAACTTACTGTCTCAGTGATAATCGATTATCTAAAGACATAATCGATTACTTAATTAAATTTAAAATCACTGGAAGACATCAACTCAACACAATCGATCACCATTAGTTCATAATCGATTATTTTGAGTATTGAAAAACTTTACCTCAACAACAATCGATTGTCATTTGTTCACAATCGATTATCATGCAGATTTGGAAAAACCTGATGTTCACTGTCTTACTCACAATCGATTACCATTAATTCATAATCGATTGTCATGCAGTCTTGGCTCAGAAACAATCGATTATCATAAGTACATAATCGATTATTTTAGCCCAGATTTTTGAGGCATGTTTAGAAAACATTTTGTCTAATGTAAATATGCATGATTTAAAATCTTTTTGACACAGAATTAAATATGCATGATTTTGGAAAATAGTTTTATGAGAGAGGCCACACTATGAGTCAAGTTATAGGATCGAGATTACAATTTAGAACAACTCAATAACAATTAAAAGTTATATCTTGAACTTCAATCTTATTCGCAACCATTGTGCGCTTGTACTTGAATTCCGTCATATATCAATTTTTGCTTCGTTTGTCATTCATCAAAACCTACAAAAGAGTACACGTTTAGTATATTGCATTGAGAACGTGTTTCTAACAATTTCCCCCTTTTTGATAATGGCAAACATTAAGCGGGATATGCAATTTAGGCAAAAGATATTGACAATTCAAGACAAGTAACAATTATGCAATTTTGTTCTTGTTCCCCCTCAATTTAAGAGTTCCCCCTCAATTTTAGCTTATAAGCAATCAATGAATTAAGAGTTCCCCCTCAATTTAAGAGTTCCCCCTCAAATTTAGCTTATAAGCAATCAATGAATTAAGAGGTGGTGCATACCCGATATCCCGTTTTCTTCCCCCTTTTGCCATTAGCAAAAAATTGTAAGGAAAGATGCAAAAAGATGAAATAAACAAGGTTTATTTATTGGAAAAAAAATTAGAGGGTAGTCGATTATTGATACGGGATAATCGATTTTTATAGGGACATTGCTGCGGATTCGCGGTTTGCTTAAGAATTGCTCTTAGCTCTAGGGTGATACCTGCAAAAAGAAGTTAGACGCCTCCGACGCTCAAGCTAGAAATCATGTAGGAAAGAAAATGCAATGCATGACTTAGATCAAAGCGGAGTCAAGGATCCCGAGTTCACTGCGAATTCGGAAGAAGGACTCTTTCTCTAAAGGCTTGGTAAAGATGTCTGCCAATTGGCTTTTGGTTTCAACAAATTCAATTTCGACGTCGCCTTTGAGTACATGATCTCTAATAAAATGATGTCTAATTTCGATGTGTTTTGTTCGCGAATGAAGAACGGGGTTCTTCGTCAAGCATATGGCGCTAGTGTTATCACATCTAAGAGGAATGTGATCAAGACTTAGGCCATAGTCCAAGAGTTGTTGTTTCATCCATAGGATTTGAGCACAGCAACTCCCCGCGGCTACATATTCAGCCTCGGTGGTAGACAACGCAACACTTACTTGTTTCTTACTAAACCAAGAGACAAGAGAGCTACCGAGCAAATGGCAAGTGCCACTTGTGCTCTTGCGGTCCAATTTGCATCCAGCAAAATCGGAATCGGAATATCCAATAAGTTGGCATGAAGAGCCTTTGGGGTACCATAGACCCACATTTGTAGTACCAATGAGATACCTTAATATCCGTTTCACCGCAGTAAGGTGAGACTCCTTCGGACATGACTGATAGCGAGCACATAAACACACGCTAAACATGATGTCCGGACGACTAGCGGTAAGATAAAGAAGAGAGCCAATCATACCTCGATACTTTTTAGTGTCGACTTCCTTACCTTTTTCATCTTTGTCTAGATGATCGGATGTGCTCATGGGAGTAGCCATTTCTTTTGCATTGTTCATCTCAAAGCGTTTTAGTAGTTCTTTGCAATATTTGGCTTGGCATATGAATGTACCTTCTTTCATTTGTTTCACTTGTAACCCCAAAAAGAATGTTAACTCGCCCATCATAGACATTTCAAATTCGCTAGTCATTAGATCGGAAAATTCCTTGCATAAAACATTGTTAGTAGCACCAAATATAATATCGTCTACATATATTTGAACTAATAAAATATCATTGTTTTTATGCTTGACAAAGAGGGTTGTGTCAACTTTTCCCCTAATGAAATCATTTTCCAAAAGAAATTTACTCAACCTTTCATACCAAGCTCGAGGAGCTTGTTTTAAACCATAAAGAGCCTTTTTGAGTTTGAAAACATGATCGGGATATTTAAAATCTTCAAAGCCGGGGGGTTGTTTGACATAAACTTCTTCTTCAATAAAACCATTTAGAAAAGCACTTTTCACATCCATTTGATATAGAATAAAATTCATTGAAGAGGCGAAAGCAAGTAATAGACGAATAGCTTCTAATCTAGCTACGGGAGCATAGGTTTCCTCATAATCAATACCTTCTTCTTGACTATAGCCTTTTGCCACAAGCCTAGCTTTGTTTCTAGTGATTATACCATTTTCATCTAGTTTATTGCGAAAAACCCATTTCGTACCAATTATAGAATGATCTTCGGGTCTTGGCACCAAATCCCAAACGTTATTGCGTTCGAATTGGTTAAGATCCTCTTGCATTGCCAAGGTCCATTATTCATCCCCAATTGCTTCGGAGATGGTTTTAGGTTCAATTTGAAGTAAGTTCTAAAGTGTTTTTGAGGGAGTTTCGGGTACTTACCTTTTCTCCAACATCGCCGATTACCTGTTCGAGAGGATGATCCTTGATCGTTCTCCACTCGTTAGGCGTATTTATTCCTTTTTCTAATTGTGGCGCTTCTTCCGTTGGTTGTTCCCCAATTTCATTTTTGTTTTCCTTTGAAGGTTCTTCTTGGATTTTATCTTTCAAGCTATCCAAGATACCTGCAAGATCAAAACCGGATTCCTTTCTCGCCAAGCGAGTATTATCTTCGGAAAACACAACATGAGGGGATTCCTCCACAATTTGGGTTCTTTTGTTAAAGATCCTATATGCTTTGCTACGTGAGGAATAACCAATGAAAATACCTTCATCCGATTTAGCATCAAACTTACCCAATTGGTCCTTCCCATTATTATGAACAAAACATTTACAACCAAAAACACGTAAATGAGAAATGTTGGGTTTTCTACCCTTATAAAGTTCATATGGGGTTTTCATGAGTATCGGCCGAATTGCTACTCTATTTAAAACATAGCAAGCGGTACTCACGGCGTCCGCCCAAAAATATTTGGGAATCTTAGCTTCGTCGAGCATGGTTCTTGCCATCTCTTCGAGACACCTATTTTTCCTTTCCACCACCCCATTTTGTTGTGGTGTCCGTGGAGCGGAAAAGGTGTGTTCGATTCCGAGTTCGTCACAAAAATCCGCAAAGAGATTGTGATCAAACTCTCCCCCATGATCACTTCTAATCAAAGTGACGGTCGATTCCTTTTCATTTTGAACACGCTTAAGGAAATACTTGAAATTTTGAAAAGCATCACTTTTATTTGCAAGAAATAGAGTCCAAGTAAATCTAGAAAAGTCATCAACAATTACAAAAACATATTTATTTTTACCAAGACTTTCAATCCGAGAGGGACCAAATAAATCCATGTGAAGTAATTGCAAAGGTCTAGACGTTGAAACAATATTCTTGGATTTAAAAGATGCTTTGGTTTGCTTCCCTTTTTTACAAGAATCGAAAATAGAATCATTTTCAAACTTTAAACTGGGAAGACCAACTACTAAGTTTTGAGAAAGAAGCTTGTTCAAAAGATGCATGTTCATGTGTGCTACTCTACGATGCCATAGCCAAGAGGTATCCTCTTTGCTTACTAAACAATCAACATATTCGGGTGAGGAGTTTGCAAGATCAACCATATAGATATTATCAATTCTAAAACCACGAAGTATGATCTTGAAATCACTACGTCTAAATACAAGACATTCATCCGAATTAAATAGAGCAAGATTTCCCTTGTCACATAATTGGCTTATGCTCAAGAGATTATGCTTCAAACCTTTCACAAGTAGTATATGTTTAATAGAGGAGTTTTCGTCCTTACCGACCGAACCAATGCCGATGATTTTTCCTTTATTGTTATCACCAAATGTGACACTTCCTCCTTCTTTGTGCTCTAGTTGAAGGAATTTGGATTCATCTCCCGTCATGTGTTTGGAGCATCCACTATCAAGGTACCATAGTACACTTGATCCCTTCAAGCACACCTACAAAACAAATTAATGTTCTTTAGGTACCCATGCCATCTTGGGTCCTTGAGGGTTAGGCATGTTATAATGATGCAATTGATTTATATGTCTATGACGAGTAAAGCAAGCGGGAGCAATATGACCAATACGTTTACAATAATGACAAGTCACGTTGGGATTATGCATTTTTCTAGGTACATAGCAACTAGATGAATGAAGGTTGCTTACTCTACTTTGAACACCATTGTTTCTCCTATTATGAGCTCTAGGAGGTTCACAAGTTTGTCTAAAATATGCATCATTTCTAGAATATCTATTTCTAGGTGGAGGGTCATTTCTTGGTCTTCTAAATTGTTCAAGGTTTGGCCTAAAATGTGCATCATTTCTAGGTCTTCTAGCATTTTCACTATTTGGTCTTACATGCAAGTTATTTCTAGGATTTCTACTTCTAGGATAAGCATTTTGGTTATTAGTCCTAGGTTGAGCTCTAGGTTGTTGTGGTTTAGCACCAACCTTTTCTTCATTCTTGAATCCTATTCCATGTTTAGTTGATTTTAGATTAACAAGCACATCATTCAAGTTTTTATGCGAAGAATTAAACTTATCTAATGTGCCTTTAAGTCTAGCTACTTCATTCTTAAGAAGCACACAAGAAGAACAGTTTCTAGTAGAACCTTCAGGTTTATCAGCACTTCTTTTTCCATAAAACTTGTTTTCCTCTTTCAGCTTCTCATTTTCGAAAACCAGTTTTTCTAATTCTTTTTCTTTTAATGAAAGCTGTGTTTGAAAATCTTTTTCTTTTAGAGAAGCGCTTTCTTTAACACTTTTGACAGTTTTTGAAGCTTTGATAAATTCAGCATATAGTTCATCAAAAGCATTTCTCATTTCATCAAGAGTAAAGAAATTTTGAGAAGAGATTTGACTTACCTCGTCTTTGCCGTCTTCTTGAGCCATGAGACATAAATTTGCTGCTTCATCGTCTTCTTCTTCGCTTGCTTCATCTCCGGAATCTCCTCCCCAAGAGATGTATGCACGTTGCTTTTTGAAGGGTTTCTTCTCCTGTTTGATGTTAGGGCAATTTGATTTTATGTGCCCGGTTTCTCCGCATTCATAGCATTTTAGTTGATCGCCTTGCTTTTTGTCCTTGCGTTCATACTCTTTGCACATGAATTTTTGAAACCTTTTGATAACGAGTCCAAACTCGTTGTCACCTTCCTCATCAATTTGTGGTTGGCTAGCCTTTAGAGCAATCCTTTGCCTTCTTTGATCATCAACAAACGGGTTAAGTATAGTTGATTCATAGGTTTTGAGATTACCTCTTAATGCGTCAATTGTGACATTTGTGATGCCAATGGATTCTTGGATTGCATCGGCCTTTGATCGCCATGCCGGAGTGAGACTTCTGAGGATCTTCCGAACAAGTTCTCTATCCGTAAACGTCTTTTTGAGGGCGTGTAGATCATTCACGATCATTGAGAATCGCTCAAACATTTCGTCTACTTTCTCTCCTTCCTGGACGGTTCCTTCGTATGTCACTTCAAGCTTATCCCACATTTCTTTTGCTGTTTTGCAACATGATATCTTCCTGTAGTCGTTAGCATTAACAGCACAATATAATAAATTTATAGCTTTGTCATTATTTTGAACCTTACGAATATCCTCCGCGGTATATTCCTCTTCGGTCTTTGGAACCCATTCGTCTTCCACCTTCTTGGTTGGAATTTGGTTTCCATTGGTGAATACTTTCCACAAATGAAAGCTATTTGATTGCACAAAGATTTGCATCCTCTCCTTCCAGTATGAGTAGTTTGTGCCGTTGAATAGAGGAGGTCGTGTAGAGCATTGTCCTTCTTCAATTCCTGCAAAAGAGTCAAGAGTAGAAGCCATGGATGGTTCTCTCAAACGGTTAAGTTTTCAGAGAGTTGGGCTCTGATACCAATTGTTAGAAACTACGCTTTACGCTAGAGGGGGGGTGAATACCGTATTAATAGAATTTAGCGTTTTCTTGCGGAATTTAAACTTTGCAGGAAGTAAAATAAATGCAGAAAAATAAACTTACACAAAGATGTATACTGGTTGGCCACCAACGTGGTTAGTCCAGTCCCCGAGAGACTCTCTCGAGATTTTTCACTATCTTGTTAAGCTTAAGGGTGCTCAACAAACCGTTACACACTTGAGGACACAAGCCTCAAACAGTTGCTCGGAGATCGCAATCTCAAAGACTTCACCCAAGGAAACGCAAGTTCCTTGAAACAAGAGAATCGCAATTCTCTTACAAGTATATCAAATACTTGGACACTCACTTAACTAAAGTACTCCTTATTGAGTAGATATGAGTAAAAGAATATGTTCAAGATCACAACAACTTTAAGCAATAATATGGCTCTCAAAAGCTTTATGAAATGAGTAGAAAATGAAGAACAATTGAATAAAAGCTTATAGCAATGTAATGATCAGTTTGTGTATGTTGTTCTTTTTAAAACACTGAAATGAAGCTGTATTTATAGTTGAAAAACTTGGCATTACCGTTGCCTAATTGCCAATTAAGAGTTGCTGATTTTACTCACTGACAATCGATTGTCAAACCCCAACAATCGATTGTCTGCCAGTCAGATCAAAATTCAATCCCAGATTTTACGCTTGATAATCGATTACTTACAATCCATAATCGATTACTGGCAACGTTCAAAAAATCCTTTCCAGATTTTGCCACAAACAATCGATTGTCCAGAATCAACAATCGATTACTCGGCAACGTTCAAAAAATCTTTTCCGGATTTTAATCAAAACAATCGATTATACAAAATCAATAATCGATTACCCAATAACGTTCAAAAAATCTTTTCCGGATTTTAATCAAAACAATCGATTATATAAAATCAATAATCGATTACTTCAGCAACGTTCTAAAAATCATTTCCAGATTTTAAGCAAAACATCGATTATCTAGAATCAATAATCGATTACCTTATGGTATTTGAAAATCATTTGACAACGGCCAGCTTCAACAATCGATTGTCCTTTGCAACAATCGATTACTTGTTATTTTCTGAAAATCATAAAACTTACTGTCTCAGTAATAATCGATTATCTAAAGACATAATCGATTACTTAATTAAATTTAAAATCACTGGAAGACATCAACTCAACACAATCGATCACCATTAGTTCATAATCGATTATTTTGAGTATTGAAAAACTTTACCTCAACAACAATCGATTGTCATTTGTTCACAATCGATTATCATGCAAAACATGATGTTCACTGTCTTACTCACAATCGAGTACCATTAATTCATAATCGATTGTCATGCAGTCTTGGCTCAGAAACAATCGATTATCATAAGTACATAATCGATTATTTTAGCCCAGATTTTTGAGGCATGTTTAGAAAACATTTTGTCTAATGTAAATATGCATGATTTAAAATCTTTTTGACACAGAATTAAATATGCATGATTTTGGAAAATAGTTTTATGAGAGAGGCCATACTATGAGTCAAGTTATAGGATCGAGATTACAATTTAGAACAACTCAATAACAATTAAAAGCTATATCTTGAACTTCAATCTTATTCGCAACCATTGTGCGCTTGTACTTGAATTTCGTCATATATCAATTTTTGCTTCGTTTGTCATTCATCAAAACCTACAAAAGAGTACACATTTAGTATATTGCATTGAGAACGTGTTTCTAACAATTCTTTCTTCCCCAGTTTGGTGCTGGGCGGATCTGTGAGTGTTAATCAAATCTCCGTACCAAATACCTCTAAAGGTAAATCCTATAATCCAGGAGGGTCCTGACAATTCATAACTGGTGACCGCTTTAAAATTATGTTTTGTTTTCTCAAAAGGTATTATTTTCCACTATGTCTTGTTATGAGTTATATCTACTGGGGATCTACTGGTGACTGGTGACTTAACTGCTTCCCATTATCTAGGCGGGTCCTGACAACCTTTAATTATATGGCAAAATGTGTCTGCTAGGGGTTAGCATTTAGAGCTACGTCTTATTATCCAGGGGGTACTGACAACTCCTACGATTAAATCTCATTATCTAGGCGAGTCCTGACGACTCTTCTTTACTCTTGTTAGGGAAATATTTTAGCCTGCCCATGTTACCCGGCTGTTTCTGCTTAGGCTAAGTCCTATTTTTCAGGAGGGTCCTGACAACCTCTAACAGAATCCTATGCAAGTCACTTTATGCTCCTGAGGGTCCTAAGGGTTCCAGATTAAATGCCAATCCTAAGTTCTAGTTGTTTCTGCTAATGATCATTGTTCATAAGGGTTTTGGTGACTCTTAGCGGAGAAGGTGTTTGCGCTTGCCCATGTTACTCGCGTCTGTTTGGGTTTTAAACTGAGTTACATCTCCGAGGGGGGTCTTCAGAATTTCAAATTGCATGCCCTTTTTGACTCTCGGTTGTTTCTGCTGGGGGTTGCTAAATAAAGTTTGTCCCAATATACTCTTGCTGGGGAGAACATTTATGACAGACTATGTGCCCTGAGATTTTGGTCATACCTACCATGTGCTTGCCTTCCGCTGTGGATGGCCTTTCTATGGATCTTCCGAAATTTTCCTGCCCCCGGTTCAATCAAAGAAAACTTGTCAGTTTGAAAAAGGGTGGTTAGCTTGTGACATTCTTTTTGAAAGCGGCCTCCCTACTGTCATGTTCTGTTGTGTTCAATTTTCCATATTGATGATAAATGGCTTGAGCTGCTCAGCTGACCCCCCGAACCTTTACGGCTTTACTTTGCTCCCCATTATTGTGTTACATTTCTAGCCTTTTTGCCATAATCCTTGCACCTTTCTCGAGATTACCAAGTCAATGTATTATGCTTGGCTGACCCTCTGACCTTTGTATTACTCTACTCCTCATCTTTGTGTTGCATTTCTGACCCTTTGCTAGAACTTTACATCCTTTCCTGAGAATACGTGGTCAGTATATGATGTTTGGCTGACCCTTGTGACCATTCCCATCTTTGTGTTGTGCTTCAGACTCTTTTTGCTAGAAGCCTTGCATCCTTTATGAGATTACTAACCCTCCTTTCTGAGATTACCCGGTCAGTGTGTTATGCTCGGCTAACCCCAAAACCTTTGTGGTTTTACTTTGCACCCCCTTCTTTGTGTGGTGCTCCTTCACTTTGCCAACTTTTGTCTCTTCCATCAATCTTATCATTGAAGCTCTCGTGAATCCCTCCCCTTGTTGTTTCAGACTTTTCTGCCTTTGTTACGTTTTTGGGTGTCATGGGCTTTGTCCCTTTGGGAGATGATACTAGGCTTTGAAATTTCTCCTGTTTACTTAAACAAAAGACATTATAGACTCTAATGAAAAATGAAATCCAATGACTCAGTACTGTATTTAGGGTGATGAATTCCACATTCACTGACTGTTGAAAGGAAGTGAAACGAAACTTATCTGAGGAAGAGCAGCTAGTTTTTCATGATCATGACATGCACTTCGGCCTAGTCGACCCAGTCTGTCTTGATGACCGACCTTCTATTGCCATGCTTTTGCTGTTGTGACCATTTCTAACCCAATTCCTTCAACCAAACCCTAGATTTTCTTGTGGTACGGTGTTCTGAACAGATTTCCACCAACGGCCCTTTTTCGGCTGTTGCTTCTTGCCTTGCCCTTGCCTTGTGGTGCCCATGAGGGTTTTCACTAATACGACTCTCTCTTTTTTATTCTGCAGGAACTAGAGTGCCGTCCCGAGGTACATACCACTTCTCCTTGCTTGCCCCAGCATTTCTTACAGATAGATCTGAAGGTCTTTCTTTGGACTGTAATGTATGTTTTTGGGTAAGGTTAGAAAGAAAGGGGCGTGAAAGGCTAAAAATTGCTATTATGGGTTTAAAATTTACAACTTTCGGAATCCAAACCAACGCATTTTCTGCCCCAGCGCTTGCTTGGGGATTTTAGATATATTTGAATATGACCGAGCTGTGAGGCTGCCTACATATCCTATAAAGGAATCACGTCAAATGTAGTTCCTGCTGATTCCTTACGTTCTCTATTGTTTGATTCCTTTTCCTCCTCTCTTTTTGCTACTTATCTCATTTTCTTCATTTTTCTTTTTCTTTTCCTTTCTTTTCTTTTCTTTTTCTTTTCTTTATCTTTTTTTTTAATTTCTCTCTTTTTCTTTTCTTTCTTTTTTTTCTTTTCTTCCTTTATTTTGCTTTACTTTTTCTTTTATTTATTGTCTGTTCACCGCCTTTTATAATTGTGTTTCTGACTTACGTTATTGATTCCAAAAGAGAGGATATGAAAGGAAAAATAACTGAAGCTCATCGGGGTTAACAAAGGGTAAAGTGTTTAGATAGCTAAATAAAATACCTTCATAATTTCAATCTAGAAAACATGCAAAGTACAAACAAACGCCGGGTATAGACAATGGTTCAAACAAAAGAGAATCATACATAATATTTTTTGACTGCATCTGAATTGATATCCATTTTGACACATTGTCCTTCTACATCTATTAGGTACAATGCCCCATTGGATAGCACTCTTGACACGACAAACGGTCCTTAACAGTTTGGAGCAAACTTTCCATTAACCTCAGCCTGGTGAGAGTGGATGCATTTTAACACCAATTGACCCACCTCAAACTTTCTTGGAAGCACTTTCTTGTTATATGCTATGGCCATCCTCTATTGATACAACTGGCCGTGACACACCGCTGCTAATCTTTTCTCATCAATCAAACTCAATTTCTCCAAACGAGCTTTGACCCATTCTTCATCGTTGATCCCTGCTTCAACCACGATCCGCAAGGAGGGGATTTTAATTTCAGCCGGGATTACTGCTTCTGTACCATATACCAACAAATATGGGGATACCCCTACCAAGGTGCGAACAGTAGTGCGATAGCCTAACAACGCAAAGGGTAACATCTCATACTACTGCCTGGACCCTTCCACCATTTTACGAAGTATCTTCTTTAAGTACTTATTGGCTGCCTCGACCGCTCTGTTCGCCTTGGGGCGGTACATGGTAGAATTTTGATGTGTGATCTTCAACTACTGACATACCTCTTTCATCAAGTGACTGTTGAGATTTGCCCCATTATCAGTGATGAGAGTCTTAGGGATTCTAAACCGACAAATAATATTTGCATGTATGAAATCGACTACTACTTTCTTGATCACTGCTTTGATAGTTTTAGCTTCAACCCATTTGGTGAAATAGTCAATAGAAACCAGGATGAATTTGTGTCTGTTAGAAGCCGCTCGCTCGATGGGCCCGATGACGTCCATGCCCCGAGCAACGAATGGCCATGGTGCAGACATCGTATGCAATTCACATGGCATGGAGTGACTCAAGTCTCCATGCACCTGACATTAATGGCATTTGCGCACGAAACTTATACAATCCCGCTCCATGGTGAGCCAATGGTATCCTGCCCGAAGAATTTTTTTTGCCAAAACATATCTGCTTATGTGCGGCCCGCAGATGCTAGGATGTACCTCATTCATGATGGTTGCCACCTGCACAGTATTCACACATCTGAACAAACCAAGATCCGGTGTCCTTTTGTATAATATCCCTCCGCTGAAGAAAAACCCACTTGACAAGCGACGAATTGTTCTCTTTTGGTCAGCTGTGTCTTGCACAGGGTACGCACCCCTCCTGATATATTCTTTGATGTCATGGAACCAAAGTTCACCGTCAAGCTCTTCTTCCACCATGTTGAAATAAGCATGCTGATCATGGAATTAGATATGTATCAGGTCAACATAAGCCTTGTCCGAATGATGTAGCATTGACGCCAAAGTAGCAAAGGCATCAACCACCTCATTGTGAATTCTGGGAATGTGCCTAAACTCTATTGACCGGAATCGTTGATAAAGATCATACCAGCATTGCCGGTATGGTATGAGCTTTAGATCTCATGTTTCCCACTCCCCTTGAATTTGGTGTACCAGAAGGTCCGAGTCTCCCAAGACCAAGACTTCCTGGACACCCATGTCTGTTGCTAATCTCAGACCTAGAATACATGCCTCATATTCTGCCATGTTGTTGGTTCAATAGAAGCGGAGTTGAGTTGTGACTGGGTAGTGATTACCTTCTTAAAAAATGAGCATTACTACTATCTCGATGCATTTAATATTGGCAGCCCCATTGAAGAACAATTTCCATCCCGACTTCTCACCATGCTCCATTTCAGCAACATGCATCACTTCCTCGTCCGGGAAGTATGTGTTCAAGGGCTCATATCCTTCGTCTATTGGATTTTCAGCTAAGTAATCACCCAATGCCTGTGCTTTCATGGCAGTCCTAGTCACGTAGATAATATCAAACTCAGTGAGCAAGATTTTCCATTTTACGACCCTATCTGCGGGCATAGGCTTCTGGAAAATGCGCTTCAATGGGTCTAGACGTGAGATGAGATAAGTGGTATGAGATGACAAATAACATTTTAACTTCTGGGCTACCCACATCAAGGCAAAACATGTCCTTTCAAGATGAGTATACTTATCCTCATAGGCCGTAAATTTCTTGCTGAGGTAATATATGGCCTGTTCATTCCTCTCAGTGACGTCGTGCTGATCTAACACATATCCAAATGAGTTTTCCAAGACTGTCAAATATAAAATCAAGGGCCTTTCTGGTTCTAACGGGACCAACACTGGTGGGTTCGACAAATACTCCTTTATCTTATCAAAAGCCTCTTGGCACTCTCCCGTCCATTTCACCGCAGCATCCTTTTTCAGTAGCTTAAAGATGGGCTCGCAGATGATTGTGAGTTGAGCAATGAACCGATTGATGTAATTCAATCTTCCCAATAGACTCATCACTTCTACTTTATTCCTCCATGGCGGTAGTTCTTGTATAGCTTTGATCTTTAATGGGTCTAGTTCAATACCTCGTCTGCAGACTATAACCCTAGAAGCTTCCTTGAGGGGACCCCAAATGCGCATTTTGCGGGTTTGAGTTTGAGGTCATACCTGCGGAGCCTCTAGAAGAATTTCTTCAGGTCATTACCATGATCGGATTGCTTTCTGGACTTCACAATCACATCATCCACATAGTCCTCAATTTCCATATTTATCATATCGTGAAAAATGGTTGTCATTTCCCTCATGTATGTCGCCCCGGCTTTCTTCAAACCAAAAGGCATGACCCTATAGCAATATGTCCCCCATGGCGTGATGAATGTTATTTTATCTGGATCTTCTTCATCCATTAAGATCTGGTGGTAACCTGCGTAACAACACGAACGACTCGATCTCATGCTTCGCATAGTTGTCAATCAGTATGTAAATGTTTGGCAGGGGGAAGTTGTCCTTTGGACTTGCTATATTGAGGTCACAGTAATCAACACACACTCTTGTTTTACCATCCTTCGTTGGTACGGGCACAACATTAGCTAACTGGGTGGGATATCGTGTAACTCGTATAACTTTTGCCTCAAACTGCTTGGTCACTTCCTCTCTGATTTTCACGCTTACATCAGTTTTAAACTTCCTCAACTTTTGTTTGACGAGAAGACAGGCTGGGTCGGTGGGCAATTTGTGGACCACCAAGTCAGTGCTCAATCCAGCCATATCATTATAGGACCATGCAAAGTTATCTTTATATTCAAACAGTACTTCAATTATTTCTTTTCTTAGTCGTGGTTCTAGATGGACACTTATTTTTGTTTCTCTAACATTATCCGGGCTCCCTAAATTGACTGCCTCTGTATCGCTGAGTTTCGGATTGGGTTTCTCCTCAAATTGGTTCAAATCTTTACTATTTTCACTCCATGCCCCTTCGTCATCGTATTCTGGCTCATCCTCATGCTCTTTTCCTAAATTACTATTTCTAAACAAGACCGATTTGTAAGAGTGGGCCAAAGATTCCATATGCATGTCAGATCATTGGAACCAGCATAAAAGTAACTGTACAAAAGAGAAAAGAAAGTGAAGTAAAGAAAAATGGGAATTATTATCATTACTAGAAAGGAAATTGCATTTCACTAGAATCTAAAAATAATAGAGTTTACACATTCAAACGGATGGAAATAGCAACTGAATTAACAACTCTCAAGCTAATCCAAACTAGACTGAAAGAAAAATCAAAGGCGACTACCACGACTCCCTCCGGGTGGGAAGAGGAGTGGCTTTCCAGTTATTGACTTTTGCACATACTCCCACAAACTGCACCTTTGCCCTACTTGATCCTTCTCCTGCCTCGCCATATTTACCTCATTGAACAACCTTTCAAATCCCTTATCCAAATCCTCATTCGCGTCGATCAGATGACTGAATCCTTGGCACATAGCAATTTCTAGTACTAGGTTTGACAAACAATTTGGACAGCCTTGGAAGAGGCTTTAGGAGAGCCCAGGCCCTCTACTTTAGCTTACTGGCTTGCCTTATGACTGCAGTTGTACGCTTGAACCCTAGACCAAAAGTGTCCAAATTATTGGGGAGGGGCACAGGTTGCACGATGCCTTGTAGAGAAGCACACAACCCCTTGCCGGGTATGAAACCATTCTTCAACATTTCTTAAGACACCATCATTGATGCAGTGTCTATCTTTGGAGTTATGACAACTCACCTTCCAGGATCTTCTCAACTGACACTGTTTCAAATACCTGGTAGACCTATGGCCCTTTGTTGTCTTTAGATTCAATAAAAGGTACGATAGCATCACCAAAAACACAATGATTATCTTCACCGTGCACCACAATCTCTTGCATGTCCCATTCAAATATGGCCATCTGGTGAAAATTTGATGGCGCTGCCTTGGCTGTGTGAATCAAGAGCCTACCCCACAACAAGTTATAAGAAACTACATGTCCAGCACTTGAAATTCCATGGTGAACTCAAGGGGTCCTATTGTCACTTCTAGCACTATATCCCCTACTAAGTCTTTGCCTCCGCCATCGAACCCCCAAACACAAATCTTATTCTTGTAGATCCTTTCATTCTCCACCTTTATCTTAATCAATGTAGAGAGCAGATAAATATTTGCACTGGACCCGTTGTCAACTAGAACCCGGGTGACGACAGCATCTTCACATTTCATAGTCAAATAAAGGACCCGATTGTGCCCAGTGCCCTCCATGGGCAGTTCATCATCAGAGAAGGTGGCCCAATTTACCTCGAATATGTTGTTTGCAATTTTCTCCAAATGATTCACTATTATCTTGTCAGGGACGTGGGCTTCATTAAAAATCTTCATCAGCGCCCGGCGGTGTTCATCTGAATGGATCAATATGGACAATAAGGAGATATGAGCTGGTGTCTTCCTCAATTGCGCAATGATAGAGTAGTCTTGCATTTTCATCTTTCTCAGGAATTCTTCTGCCTCTTCTTCTGATATAGCTCTCTTCCTGGATTATCCTTTGGGATCTTGCTTTTCCTCAATTCCTCAGGGGAGATGTACCTCCCTGACTGAGTTAAACCCCGGCTTCACCAACCTCTTCCCTAATTTTCTTTCCTTTTTTACATCAGTATTGCTTGTTCTTATCTCCAAGGAACGCCTTTTCGATTGACAATTGGTGGCTGGATTATTGGTTTCACAATGACAGGCTCTATAGAGAACACCTTCCACAACTACAACGGGTTCTCTAGCAGCCCCGTGTACTATCATTTTTGAAAGTTCCTGTTTTGGTACAACCATGCGTGATAAGCTCCCTTGAACTATGATAGGTTTGCCACTTCTTCTTTTTGCCTCGATCACTGACTTCTCATATTCTTAGTTGGCATAACTTCACTGGATTTGATCATCATTACTGTCTGTAAGGGCCTTTTGGACTCTCCCCCTTTCTCGGTGATCTCAATCACGTTGGTCTCATGATGGGCCGGCAGTGGGTTTTGGTTAATGTTGGGTGCCTCTGGAGTCTGCACTTTGATCCGGTGGGAGTCGATAAGTTCCTGGATAGCATTCTTCAAATGCCAACACTTTTCATTATCATGCCCTGGTGCACCAGAACAGTATTCACAGCTAACAAAATAATCTAGATTCTTCGGGGGAAGATTTGGCAATTTTTCTTTGATTGGTCTAAACATATCCAATTGTCGCAGCCTGTGGAACAAACTAGTGTAGTATTCTTCCAATGGAGTGAAATTCTTCTTCTTCTGCACCCTTTCATTTCTGAAGACTGGATTGACTCCGAATGCGAGTTTTGGGGGTTGTTGGTAGGCTCTTGGAGGTGGGTAATGATTTTGTGGAGTTGGGTAGGTATTTTATGGGGCTGGTGCACGCCATTGTGCATGGCCGGGTGGTGGTCGAGAGGTTGTACCCTGGTGGTGTAAGTAGATAGGGAAACTTGAGGGTGGATCAGTGGTGGACTGCTCAGGAGCTTGGGCTAGTAGCGGGATGTAGGTCGGATTAGCAGGATAGGTTGGGGGTGGCTGTCCTCTCGCCCATGCCTTGTAAATCTCAGCCATTTGATGTTTTATTTTGTATATTTCCTCCATCATGGCATTAAAGTCCAATTCCTCTACTTCTTTTGAGGGGTCAATAATGCTAACATCGGTTTCCTGATTGGCCATGACTTGCTTGCTCTTAGACCGCGTGTTATAGGAGTGGGTTGCCAGAATGCCGCAAGTACTAACCACATGTCTATTCTTGAAGCAAAACACCAAAAACTTGTCAATGGTTAGGTTTTGACATGTAAGCGGCCACATATAACGGGGTTAATGCACCTAAACAATGATCGGTTTCTACATGGATCGGTTTCTTGCGTCATCCCGGCATTCATTTTCTTCATTTGCAATGCCCCTTTTAGCTTTATTCTCCTACTCTCTCCTGTGTTCTTTTTTTTTTTTTTTTGTTCCTTGCCTTCCCTCTGCTTTTCTCACCTATTCTTTCCTTTTTCGTTTCTTTTCTCTTATCTTTTTCTCTATTTGGTTATGGTCGAATCCTATGTAGATTGCCTACGTATCATGACCCCGCAAGAATCAGACCGAGCAGAGTTCTGGCAAATAGAAGTGAAGCATAAAATATTTTGGAATTTTCCATGTTCACAATAACAAACTTTATTTACAAGGACTCGAAAAACTGACATATTTAAACAGGAAACTAATAAACTCTAATAAAAGACGAACTGCAAACTCGAAGAACAACTAACCTTGCACAAAAGAAAATACAGACTCCAAGACAAACTAACAGACATTAAGGATAATACAATATCATGAAATCACGAATACATTAGGGCTTCAATTGCTCCTGGGACCCACGAGGCATCATTCATCCTTGTTGCAGGCTTGCGTGCTAAATCCCCTTGGAGGTGATGGAGGTCTTCCATTAATTGACAAACAAAGGTTATGGCGGTGGCAAAGAATATGGATCTTTTCATATCCTTGCAGTGGCTGCACTTTGTAGTGATGTAGTCTCCGATCATCTATACTCTTTCCCTTATGGCACTCTTTTCTTGTAATAGTCGCCCAATTTGCTCGGACCTTGCGTCCAGAGTTCGTTCGGCTACCCGATTCACTTCTTAGAATTGTCACAAATCCATCTCCAACCGTGCTATTGCTGCGCAACAATGTTCTCTCTCGGCTTTGAAGTCCCTGGGTTGCTTGGCCACTTTGTTTCAACCATGATGACCTTCCTTTTCAATCCGGCAACCTCATCATCATGTCTTTCCTTTAATTTCTCAATCATGCGGGCTCGTTCCTTCGCATTTTTGACCGATTGTTTAAGAGCCTTAGATAACTCACCTTCCGCTTTATTCAAGTCAAACCCATACTTTGTTACTTTTCGCCTTAAATTGTCTATGATCTTTTCATCCTTCGCACTCCAGGGGGGATTTTCCATGACTATTTTCATTTTCTGGATTTGGGCTCGCAATGCTTCATTTTCTTTGGTTAATAATTTATTTTCCCCCTCAGCTTGCAAACCATTTTCAGCTTAAGGTCTTTGACTTGTTTTTCCAATTTTCCTATCGTGGCCCTGTACTCGTTTTCCTTTGCTACCCAGTTCCATTATTCTTGTGACGTTTCAGCAAATTCTTAGAGGTATGGCCTCTTAGCCGGTATTTCGAACTCTATTTCTTTCTTGTACCAAGCAAGGTACCTTGGTGCAACCTTGCCTTTAGATATGTTGCATACTCGAGTTCTTGCCGTCAAGTGTTGACATTCGCTCCAAATTTGACGGACGACAGCTTCGGGGAATTGACCATTGGGACTAATCTCGACCGCGTGGAGACTAATATCCTAGTCTCTGCGAATCATTTGGCACCTTCCTAATTTTCTTAGCACTCTGTACGGAGCATAAGGTTAGATACTCCGTACACCCATCAGAAGGAAATAAGGTCCGGTGGCTGGCATATGCACGATTTCATCCACTGGTAGCCACCCGAACGTCCACTCTATTTTAATTGTAGTGACAGCCCGAAGATGTGACACCCATTCTGTAGCACCCTCGGGTAATCTCAACCCATCAACCCTGTGGCAGAATTCCTCTAGTCAACTTTTTGTTGACGACCCATAATTCATGAATTGAGGCCGACGGCATAAGTGTTCGATCATCCATATTTGTAACAACAGGTTACATGCTTCGAAGAAGTCTCCCCCTACCTTAAAGGCAGTGAGAGCGCGGAAGATTTCAGACAATATCATGGGAGCAAGTGTGCTCTTGGCTTGAGTTATTAAAGTGTTGACAATCCCTACTATCCATATGTAAATATTTCCATCCTTCCGCGGAAACACCAAAAGTCCCAAGAAGAATACTATGAATGCGAAACACCGATGTTCCTCCCATGAGTTCAGTCCCTTTGCTATAAATATGCTTTTCCAGGTCATTAAATCCTCCTATCTGCCCATACCTCTAATATATAAACAGCGGGATACAAAAGCTGGCTGATAGGTTTGGGTTGTGAACCTTCCTATTGATCTTTAGAGAGTCCAAGAATTTGTGTACGGCGATGGCCCTTGGCGCAATCAAGTACTGATGCCTCAGGGGGATCGTAGTGGCCCCAATATATCCAGTTATTTCCCCCAAGGTTGGCATGAGTTTGAAATCCGAGAGATGGAACACATTGTGAGCTGGGTCCCAGAATGTGATTAATGCCTCTATGATATCTCCAATCGGGTTACTCTTTAATAGCCCGGTAAGTCCTCCCAAATGCGCGTTGACCCTGTTTTGCCCTACCTCACCCAGGTCATTCCACCACATGTGTAGCTCCAGGGGAAATTTGTTCATGAATGCTATTGGCAAATGTTGATCCGTGCTCATTCTGCACATTTATTAGGGTGATTAAGTAAAAATCAAGATCTATTGGACTCAAAAACAAAATAAATTTTTTCCAATTTTTATTTCAAAATTAAATCCCGACATCGCAAGCACAGCCTTTCAGCACTTCCGGAGGAAGATTTTAAGGCTGAGCCTACTATTGGCCTAAGGCGGCTATTTTTGCAAAAATAGCCTTCCGGCGTCTTTTCGGAGGCACTCGGCCAATTTTGACAGAGCTGTTTTATTAGTCACAACAAAACCTGGTTCTTTTAGTTAGATGAAGTTGGGCCTGATGAGGGTTTCCTACGTATCTCACACCATGTGAGAATCATACTGGCATAGTTCGGGCAAATAAAATGAACTATTCTTTTGAAAACAATGCTCTATTTTTTCACTTTTTTTCATTGGTGAATAAACAAGCTATTTTTAAAATAAACTATTTTAAAAACAAGACTCTTTTTTCCTTTTTTTTATATTTCATAGGCAAATAAATAAGCTATTTTTAAAATGAACTATTCTTGCAAACAAGACTATTTTTTTCTTTTTCATTGGAAAGTAAAACAAACTAATCGTTTCGGCACTATTTGGACATTGGTTTATCAAAACAGGCGATTAACTCTCATTGCCCCTTATACCGCTACTTCTTTTCTCAACTTTTTCCAATATTCATAAGCCGGTCATCATGCAACTCTGGAATAAATGCACAAGTAGCACGCAAAATGCTTCGGTATGGTCCATATTTAGGTACACTTATCCTAGACGGATCCAACCCCTGTGTTGGGTCCCCTAAGTCAAAATGTATGATGAAATAAGCGTTCCTACTAGGTCTCTGGCATGTGGTTGAGTTATTCTAAGTTTAAAACCTTGGTATAGGGTCTAGACTGTGCACCCGAGCAGACGTCTCGAGTCGAGGAGGGGGCTATGCCAGTAACCAAAAGGGCATCCGGCTTTGTAGCTTGTCCGGGCCTCTTTCTTATTTTCATGTATGACACTAACATAATAGGGAGTCTCAACCAGCGAGCACATCCCCGGAGGTGAGAAGAGAAGGATTTCGCGGAAATTTATATACAGTTTAGATAATATCAAAGAGGTAAAAGGAAACATTTAGAATATCCAGCCCAAACATGTAATAAAATTAGATAATAAACAAAGCCAAATAAAACAATTATTCTAAGCTCAAATTCTTGAACCGTGAACCAGAGATTCTGGGTTCGATTCCAAGCAGAGTCGCCAGAGCTGCCACACGTCCTTTTTGCTCTACAACATCGTGAATAGCGTAAATAAGGGAGTTTTTCCAATTAAAGGTCAATCGAAACGGGATTCAACTATTTGAGAGATTTTAGAGTCGCCAATTGGGATAATTAATGGTGTCCCAAGACACCAGTTTAAATCCCGAAGCAAGGAAGATTTTACTCTGTTTAACAATCTACTAACCAGAAATTTGAGTAAGGAATTCTGTTAATACGGGAGAAGGTGTTGGGAGTTCCCGGGTTTCGTGGTTCTATCACGGTCGCTCAGTTGTTATATTTTCCTTAAATTATCTGATTTTATACAATTATGAACCTATGTGCATTTTGATTCTTTTAACAACTTTTATTATTGTTTTTAAAGAGAATTGCTACGTCATTAAGACATGTCTCGAACCACGTCACATAAATGCATCCGCGGTTTTTGACACATTTCAACTTCATTGGGATTCGGATTTGGGTCACATAAATGTGCACACGTACTTAGGAAGTTAAAATTATTAAAGACGCGCCTAATGCGGCTAACGTGTTATTATCTTTGCGTGAAGCTGTGAAGTCCGCTAAACGGCATGTCCTGAATTTCTAAATATTTAGATATGAACATAAGAGGGATGCGCAGTTTATGGGTTTTATTTGGCGCGGCACACCTCGTTTTTGTTTTTTTGAAGGGCAACCTAAAGAGCTATAATTTTTCTATTAAGCATTATGAATTGCTATTATTTTATACAATCAAGAGAAACGGCCTGCGTTGGGCCTTTGGTATATAAATTTCTAGGCCCAAGCCTGATTATAAGGCTGCCCGATTTTGGCTTACATGAGCCCACAGTCAACTTATTGAATTCAATATGGATGTCCAACGATTACATGACGAAATGAGCAGTTAAACTATTTCTGGATTTGAGCTATAAAGCATACTTGGTTCAACACTAATACAAACGAGTAATTCATTTTGAATCCAGTTTCGAAACAGTAGCTCATTCTGAGTTTAAGCCCTACATGAATACAATAGCTACACCTGAATTAAAACATACTGAAATTGGCGTTACTACTAACTTCCATGATAGCTTGAATATTCAGTCATGAGCCACAAGTAAATGTTCATGATTTTAAAATCAATCTCAAGCCCCTTGACGGCTTCTAGAAAAACAAATCAAACGGACACATAATGATCAAGCTATGCAACACTAAGGCTAACAATAGATTTAATAATCATAAAAAATTCAAAACAATCCAGTCCATTTTACAAGTAAATCCACAGCTATACTAGTACAAGCAAAGGAACATGGTTTCAATTATGCTAAAATAGATCTCTAAACTAAATGACACAGTGATATCTTCAGGTTATAGGCAGTAATTTCATTATCCATTCTTTGAATTTGCAGTTCCAGTCATCATATACCTCTTGAGATTAAGTAGAACTGATATGTCTTTTGAGTCTGCTACTTTTGATTTGAAAATTGTGTACCTCATGGAAGATCTGAAGGCTACTGATGGTGGGTCTGGTACGAGAGAAACGGGGAGGTTACATGGTGTTACTTTGGGTGAATTTGGATGAAACACTATTTAGGTCTAGGCTTCGATTTGAAATTCGACGCAACTGGCTGGGATTTGAGAGGAAATAAGGTTGGATATGGGTTGAGGAGACGGAGACTGTGCTATAGTGTAAAATTGGGACTGGTTTGGGTGAGCGCCGCCAGACACGGCAGCGACGACGTCCACAAATCCATTTATTCTAAGAGTTGGGTTTGTATTTGAAGGCTGGTTTTTTGGGGGTTGGAAAGAGGAGGAGGAGGGGAGCAAACAATGTTAGTTTGGGTAGGTTTGGAGCTACGCCGGCGGCGGCAGGGATTTCTTGCCGGCGGCGGCGGCGGACGGTGAAGAGACGAAGGGACAAGGGTTGCGTTACATCGGCACATCAAGGATGTTTGAGAGATGGTGTGGAGGGTTGGGGGTGCATCCGACATTTATATAGTTGCAAACCTAGGCAGTTCTCGCCCGTTCGATCAAGCATCATCAACGGTCCTGATTGATTCCAAGGAAACGACGTCGTTTTTGCCCATGACGTTCCTGGACCGGATATGGAGGTTTGGGTTGGGGCAGGTTGGGGGATTTTGGGCTGGAATTAATTAAAGAATGGCCCAATTTTAACCTTCTTTAATTCCCTTTCTATTATTATTATTATTATTATTATTATTATTATTATTATTATTATTAGTATTATTATTATTATTATTATCATTATTATTATTATTATATGTTTGTTTAGATTTTGTTAAAATGCAAAATTAAAAAATAACAAAGACCTATTTTAATTATGAATCTCAACTAATTATTTTTCAAAAACTAAATCTTATGATAAATTCGAGAATTAAAAGCAAAACAATACAAAAGAGCTATTTTTGTTATTTTCTATTTTTTACCTCTTTTTTGGTTTTTTCAAATTAAATCCTAAAATAAAAAATTAACTCCTAATAAAATTATTCTGTTAAATTAAATTAATTAGTTCTAAATGAAAATTATTACAAATAATTAAATGTAAAAGAAAGACTGCAACAATTCTAAAAATTAAAATTAAAACCAAAAGTAAACTATTTTTTGTGATTTTTTGTACTTTTGTAAACTCTTAATTACTGATTAATTCCTAAAATATGTAAAATTACCCTAAATGCAATGCATATATTTTTATATTTTTATATGAATTAAAAAAAATGCTCACACGAATGCAAGCAAATAATAGAACATGCCACAAAAATTAACAGTAATTAAAAAGATTTAAAATAATAAAAGGAAATTATTTTGTTTGAAATTATTAGAGTAATTCATCTAAGACAAAAATTACGTGTTCACAACCATTACTATTCACGAAGGTGGGAAATTCAGGTCGTGATACTTCTTTTTCCCAAAAAAAAAAAAAAAATTATTACCTGCCACTAGTAATTAAAAAGTTGATACAAACTCCATCCATATACACATTCAACAATGAAATTAAATTCTTGCTGTCTTTCTTATCATAAAGACCCAAAACTCATTCTTTCTTCACCTCTCCCGTCACAACAAAAGCTTAGAAATGTTAGCTTTAGTTGTTCTGCAGAATAAACGTATATAAGCATAAAACTTCAACGAGGTTTAAATGAAAAGTTGAACTTTAGGATATAATGTACCCAAGTTTAAACTAAAAAACTTGAACTTAAAAGACACAATATCACAAAGTTTTAAATTAATAAGCTGAATCTTAGGACACACTATTATGAAATTTGTACTAAAAAATGAACTTCAAGATACTCATAGTGTCCTAATGTTTGAAATTAAAAATTCAAACTTTCGGATATGTTGTCCTGAAATTTTGAACCGAAAAACTAAAAATTAGGACTCGAAGAAGAAGCAACATACCCCTATTTTATTTTTTATTTCGTGGCTAAACGCAGAATAATTTGCAAGTGCTGGCATTAATCAAAAAAGTGGGCTTTCCTATATAATTGGGGGATTGGGCTTTTAGATTGAGACTTTAAAACAAATTGTGCTTGTCTTAGATTTTACTGCACACACAGATCTATTTCCTTGACTGAAATCATGACATTTCCTAGCATATATGTATGAAGAAAAAAACATAATTAGACAATAATTGAGAACATTTTGCTAAATCTAGAGTTTTTGGCAAATTATCCTTATCTTTGAGGAAGATTTATTTTGGTCCCTGAAATATAATTTTGAGCACATTTAATACCTTAAGTATGCTAAATTTGAGCACATTTAATCTTACTGGCGCAATGTGTTAAAAACTAACGGTGTTACCCAACTCTAATTCATGAAGCAAATCTATTGCTATGAAGTAAAATATTTTTTGTCATTTTATTAGATAACACAAATTACCACTTTAATTCATCATTATGAGATAATATTTTCTAAAATTTTGGCCTTGAAAATATCCTCTTTTGTGCCAGTTTTCAATGAGAAAACAACGTTGTATAGCCGATGTAAAAATAATAGCCGAAAAAATAAATAAAATTTATGTATATACATATATTACATACATACACACACACACACACACACACACATATATACATATATATATATATACATATATATATATACATATATATATATATATATATATATATATATACACACACACCCACAAAAATTATACAAATTTTTATATACTTTTTTGGCTACCAGATTGAAATAGTTTCTGGCACAGGTTAAAGTGATAATATAACATGGTTATTCGTTTGCTTCAATTATATACCTAGAATAATCGTGGCGACTCTATTTTTTTCCTTTAAATTTTAACTTCTCTTTTGAAAAATCAACCGAAATTTTAAAATTTATATATGTACAAATAAATATACAAAATTTGTACCTTTTTCGGCTAATATTTTACTAGTGTTATACAATGTTATTTTCTCATTGAAAACTAGTGTAGAAGAAAATATTTTTAAGGTCAAAATTTTAGAAGAGATTATATAAAATTGAGAAGTTAAAACGATAATTTGCGTTATCCAATAAAAGGAGATGAAACATTTTGCTTCAAAGCAGAAGATTTGCTTCGTCAATCAAAGTTAGGTAACACCATTAATTTTTGAACACATTGTGCCACTGAGACTAAAGGTGCTAAAGAGGCCTAAGGCTGGTCTCTTTACTCTCGTACTTTAACATACTTAAGAAATTAAATATACTCTGGATTATATTTGAGGGACCAAAATAGACCTACCATAAAAAATAAAGAACAATATTTAAAGAAAACTCGCAAAATCTTAGTAGTAATAAGTAACCAACAAATATGACAGCTGATTAACTACACTTGTAGCACAATCCCATTAAAATAGGGATTACTAATTAATAGCACTTCACAAATCTTCCGACTCCATTCACACAACTTTCTCTTCCTCATTTAATATATTACCCCAAAGTGCTCTCATTTTTATTTATTATACTTGTAATATATTAAATTTAATAATTTATTCTGTTGTATAATTATTGAATACATGATGAATAATATATATTCATAGTAAATTAATGATACGTATTCATGTGTATGTATTATACTACTATCGTTTATGACGTATTTATGGTATACACAATATGATATAATTATACTGTTGTAGTCATTCATAAATTCTTCAGTCGTTGTATATATAGAATGTATATTAATGTTAGTGTTTGTGAATAATTATATGTATACATGAAATAAATATATACACGGTATTATATTTTATATATATATACACACACGATATAATGATGGTATTTAATAGTGTATAAAATACAACGATATTCTAGTATATTATATATACAGTATACCAACGATAATTAAATAAATAATTTACAGTGATATTCTAGTATGTTAATTTTATAAGTTATCATATTAGTTTCTCTTTAACGTGCTTCTAGTTTTTTTTAGTCACGATGGAAAGGTGATTTTTGAGTACAGGTGGCTGCTAAAGTTTTGAATGCAAAAGAAATATGATATTGTTCATGATAAATGAGAGAGAAAGAGAAATAAGATAATACATGTAATCCCTAATCTTGTGGAAGAGTTAAGTAAGTTACATACAATTAAAAGAAAATTGTATTTGTTATAAATAGAACTCTAATTAGGGTGAATGTCTATCTTATAGAAGAGTTTTACTTTGAGGCTAAGTCATTTATTTTCCTATAAATAGAGGAGTCTTACCCCATTGTATACCATCCCAAAGTATCAATAAGAATACTCCCCTCTCTACTTTTCTCTATATTGTTCTTGTTCTTGTACGATTGTTCTTGTTCTTATATTATTTCATAACACGTTATCAGCACGAAGCTCTACTAATCTCAAGAATCTCTTTGAGAAAATTAAGTTACGACAAATACTGGTTTTACTCAATAGTAATTTTCTTAAAAATCAGTGCTCCATCCTAACACATGTTAAACATTATTAAGATGTTTTATGTGTCATACTGCATGCAATTATGCTCTTTTCTTGTGATTAATTTTGTTTTAATTATGTCTGACATTATGAAAAGAAAGTTTGTTGTCCCTGAAATTTCGGGCAAGAACTACATGACATGGGTGTTGGATGCTGAAATCCATTTGGATGCAATGGGTCTTGGAGACGCCATTAAAGACAGAAATAATGTATCCACCCAAGACTGTGCTAAGGCCTTGATTTTCTTGCGCCATCACCTTGATGAAGGTTTGAAAATTGAATATCTCACAGTCAAAGATCCACTTATCTTGTGGAATGGCTTAAAGGAGAGATATGACAACCTGAAGTTGGTCACTCTGCCACAAGCACGATATGATTGGGCTTATCTGAGGCTCCAAGACTTTAAGTCTGTTTCTGAATATAATTCTACAATGTTCAGAATTACTTCTAAATTGAAACTCTGTGGAGATAATATCACTGATTATGATATGCTTGAAAAAACTTTTACAACGTTTCATGCCTCCAATATGGTTCTGCAACAACAGTACAGAGAGAAAGGTTTAAAAAAGTACTCTGAGCTGATTTCTCTTCTCCTTGTGGCTGAGCGAAACAATGAACTGCTCATAATAAATCAATAATAGTACATGTTTTGGTGCATAACATGTTGTCGCTATTCTCTAAGTTAGACTTAACTGTTAATTTGGATATTATTGCTATTTACTACTACACTTATCTTTTCAAACATTGTATGAAAGTTGTTTGAAATTATAACTGTATTTAACTGTTAATTTGGATATTATTGCTATTTACTACTACACTTATCTTTTCAAACATTGTATGAAAGTTGTTTGAAATTATAACTGTATTTTGTATAACTAATATGTGCAACCAGGAATGATTAACAGTCAAAAGTAATACATTATTTTTATTACATGATAAATATCGTCAATATACTGATTAATAACATGGAAGGATAAGGTGTATGACAATTACTAATTTCATTTGCATAATTTAGCAAAACTATTTCATGGAAAACTGTTTCGTTTGCATAATTCACAAAGTTGTATTGAATTGATATTGTCACAAATATGATATTAGATTTTTTTGTGTTATATAATATCATTTGTATGCTATATCTTCATATGTACAGTTTTACTCAGTTTAATATAACTGAAAGACTGATATTTATTCATATATTTCTTTTGCATACATTGGATGCAAATATAAATACTTCACAAAGTAAATTTGGGTCAAATCACAATTGTAAAACTATTTGTTTCGTTGATTCATGTACAACACATACGATATTCAAAGATAAGAAATATTTCTCTAATTTAAGTATGTGTAAGGCGGATGTTACTACAATATCTGGAAGTAGTAAATTAATTAAAGGCTCCGGAAGAGCTACTATAACTCTGCCTAAAGGAACAATACTTATTAAAGAGAATGCAATGTTCTCCTCCAAGTCCAAGAGAAACTTGTTGAGTTTTAAAGATATCATTCAAAATGGATATCATGTTGAGACAATAGATGAGAATAATCTTGAATATCTCACTTACTCATGAAAACGAGGCTGCCCACTTCGGTTTGGGGTCACGCCATTTTGCATGCAGCAATGCTAGTTCGTCAGCTGCCCACTTCGGTTTGGGGTCACGCCATTTTGCATGCAGCAATGCTAGTTCGTCTCTGACTGACGATTTGTCACAAATATTCCCCGTTGCAATTAGTTTTGGGTCATGAACCCAATATATCCCATTTAAGAATTTTTGGATGTGCAGTATATGTGCCTGTAGAACCGCCATATTGCACCAAAATGGGTCTGCAAAGAAGGTTAGGAATATATGTTGAGTTTGAATCGCCCTCCATTATTCGCTACCTCGAAACATTGACAGGGGATTTGTTCACTGCACGATTTGCAGACTGTCAATTCGATGAGACATTTTTCCCAAAATTAGGGGGAGAAGTTGGTGAAACCAAACGGGAAATTTTGTGGAAAAATGCATCATTATCTCATCTTGATCCACATACCTCTATTTGTGAAAGAGAGGTGCAAAGTATTATCCATTTGCAAAGAATAGCAAATCAAATGCCAGACGCATTTACAGATTTGAAAAGGATAACAAAATCACATATCCCCGCAGTGAATGTGACAACATCTGATTTATGAATACATATTCATTATTGGAAGAATATGAATATGATATTGGTATTGAATGTACCACACTCACCTCTAGAAGGAGGGTTGAGACGATATGTAAATAATGTCATTATTATGGCATGAATGGTCATTGGTCACGTACCTATTGTACGCCAAAATAATTTGTCAATGTGATTATCAAAGGACAATAATAATGCAAGAAACATGTCTTGCATATAATTTTGACATGACCATAATGGTATAACTTTCTCTTTAAAAGAGATATTCACCACATGGATGTTGATGAATTTGTGGTAGTACAAAATTAATTGAGAGCTCTAGAAGAGTCAATTATTACTATGTTGGAGAAACACAATTGATTACCAATAAGGTATTGTGTTGTAGTAAGTCTCAAAGAAACTTATTCAGTTTCCAAAGTATATGCGAAAGCGATTGATTATATTGAGACTATAAATAAAGAAAAAATTTGATATCTTCTATTACTACAACTTGTAGCGGGATAATCTGTATGTGAAAAATTACCCGCTTTATTCTCCAGTTTGTACTACACAAGACTACCACAATAAAGTGGACGTTTATTGATATAAAAACCCATATCATAATAAACTTGAAGTTTATTGATAATTGCACATGTCATGGTGTAAATTTGAAGTTTATCAATATTGATAATTTATTCAGTTGGCATTCGGGTTAGCCATATCATTTTAAGTATGATGTGCAGTAATAGAGAATTCACATGGGTAAATATTAAAGAACTAGGAAGTTCTTTACGAATTCTCTTGTATTACTTGTTCTCATTAATTAATTGACCAACTAAGAGTTCGGGTTGAATCCCATAAATTCTGGAAATATCAAAGGTGAATATGGGCCCATTCACCTGCCATGTATACCACATATGATGCATCTATGATATGGTTACATGTGCGATTGTTATTAACCCGCAGCCTGGCCGGTGCTTGCGAGGTAAATTGCTCAGTAATATAACTTCGAGCATAATTTTCAGATTTTCTATTCAAGATAGTTCATCTTGATAAGTTGGTTTACATCATAGTTGGTTTAGCAAGATAATTATTGAGTGCCTCCACTTAATAGCTAAACTGTTTCTTATGAGAACAAAGTTATATATATCAGTTTGATATACGTTGTATACGAGAGTATATTATATTCTCCCCTCACAAGTGGTTCAGGGTCAGGAACCAAATAACTTCATCTTATTATTGATGTGCGGTGTATATTTTCATTAACACCATAATGCACAAAGATGGACTCTCAAAGTTGAGGAAACAAGTTAGCTTTTCAAACATGAGGGGGAGACATGATAAACAATTGAGAAAATGTTACATGGGATGAATTATCATTTGTATATATAGATCCTCGAATATCATAATATGAACCTGAAGTTCATAAAAGGATAATTCAATTGCAACATATTGCAAAGCATGCTATAAGCATTTGCTGACCCAAAGAAAGTAACTATATTCTCACTGCAAATGCTCATATTAAGTCCTAGAAGGACAAAGTCTTTGATACGCTTAAGGCGTATAGACAAATCGGTTTCAAAAGGAACTTCTTAATAAAGAAGATGAGCAAATGATCAAAGTGATAATAATAAGGAGGCAAGTGATCCAGAAGATCACATGACATAACACTTCATAAAATCTCATGAGAGATTCAGGTACCTGAATGTGTGAATGAAGAGATCTCCATGTTATGTCCTTATGAAAATTTATTGGAACCGATATAAAATGTTCGTCGACAGCATCTATGATAGCTCTAAATATCGATGAGGATCTTATGTTTGTCGAATACAGACAAAATATTGACTAAATGGAAGAGATACAATTCAAGTAGAATTGACTCCATATGAAAGACATGTAGTTTTGGGCATGTAGTTCAAATACTTGAAAGTATAAAGTCAATGGTATGTGCAATCAGTTTTCGATATCTATTTGTTTGGCATAACATGAAAACTTGATATGCATCTAAAGTCTATTATATGACTTAACTTGAAAGATTTAAGTTGCTTGAAGCATATACAATTCTTGGTCCTGAAGTACCACATCCTAAGTGCAATTTGTGTACATATGTATATTGCTATAACTATAAGCATGATGGCATCGAGAATACATCTATAGAAATATTGAAGAGTCATTCAACGACATTATATGAAGATGTTCATATCTATCAAGAATGATAATTTCAAAGTGCGAAATATTTATTCAAATGAATATGGCTGATTTATTTATCAAATCTCTACCAAAGATCGTTTTGAAGATGGTGCACAAGATTGGAATGCAAATGCTCAAGGATGTGAATTGATGCTCTATTCAGGGGGAGTTAATGCGCGTTGCACTCTTTTTCCCTTACAAGGTTTTGTCCCACTGGGTTTTCCTTGCAAGGTTTTTAACGAGGCAACCAATAGGCGCATATTCAAACATGTGTACTCTTTTTCCTTTTCTTTAATTTTTTCCCATTGGGTTTTGTTTTAGTTAAGGTTTTAACGAGGCACATTATTGAATAGACATTCAAGGGGGAGTGTTATAAATAGAACTCTAATTAGGGTGAATGTCTATCTTATAGAAGAGTTTTACTTTGAGGCTAAGTCATTTATCTTCCTATAAATAGAGAGGTCTTACCCCATTGTATATCATCCCAAAGTATCAATAAGAATACTCCTCTCTCTACTTTTCTCTATATTGTTCTTGTTCTTGTATTATTGTTCTTGTTCTTATATTATTTCATAACAGTATTTATAAAATCTGCTTTTATTGAAATAAACCAAAAATAGTAATATTAATACAGTTACATTTTTGTTAGTGACCTACAATGTAAAAATCTCTATATGGTATTTGTATTGTAAAGATCATTAATTGTTTTTGTGTTAAGGGTAAAAAGGATAAAAAAAATTCGAGAAGCCATCAAGAAAGCTTTAGAAAATAATTGGGATTTTTCATTTTTAACCCGAGCCAAAAAAATATATAGAATTTATAAAATTTTGTATATATATATATATATATATTAGTTATTATTTTGAGAGCGGCTATACAGTGTATTTTTTTAAAATAATTGTAGGTTGTAATAACTTGGTAGTAGGAAATGGAATAGCGGAAAGACCAATTTAGCTCCTTCGATAGTAAATGAAGTTTTAGAAGCATAAGCATTTTAGATGTTAAAAATTAATGGATACCAAGGAGATTAAGAGAGATCGTGAAAGTTCTTAGTAAACCTATATTAGCGTCGACTAAATAGGTAACAAACAGTCAAACCTCCAAGGCTCCAACTATTTTCTTTTTTATTCCTTAAAAAAAAAACTACGTGATCGTACTTCACAACTGTTATGACACAGTCAAAAAAGTAATAAAGAAAATATAAAACAAAAGAAAAGAAAACGAGATACTGATGAGTGGAGCAAAATGGCAATATGAAACCTGAAATTAGCACTAAAATTCAAGCACAAGTTATTTGTCTTCAAACTAAAATTATATAAGTGGTGTCTGAGAAAGATAGTATGTATACAAATCTTACCCTACTTCGAAGAAGTAAGAAGGCTATTTCCGAAAGATAATAACACCAAAGGTTGGCTGTGGCTTATTAATAAGTAGATATTGTGGATTTTGAGTTGAAAGATTATGCGGAAAAAAAAATAGATTTTGATCAAGTTCAAGTGTTTAACTGAAATTCTGTGGAGTAGAAGGATCGGATGTCAAAATCACACAAGTACAGATGTCTATCAGATTATTGTACTTTTAAAGTATATATCACCCATTTTTATATTTTATGAAAAATCGATTCTAATAAAATGTGTTTTGCAAAATAAGCAGACTTTGGAAATTTAACCTAACGTACTATATAAATCAAGTAACCTTATAAGTAGAAGCAGAAAGATGTATTATTCATTGCCTCAAAATATTACAGTAATTAGGAGGACAACAACTACATATTTAGTATTATTTCATACCTCGTGGTTTGAGGAGGATAGAATATACATAGATCTTATCCTTACCTTGTTAGGATGATAATTAGGTGAAATTTACTTATTTCTATACAACTTGTTTTGCTTTGGGAAAAACGTATAGCCCATTATAATTGAAGATAATTTTTGCATGTTATTTTGAAAATACATGCAATATTTAGTGCTCATTTTTAACCAGTAAAATTCAAAAGGTGATAAAAGAGTTATTTTTCAAACCCAGGAGGTTAAAAACAATTAAGTGAAGTTTTCCTCAAATTGAAATGGTGCATCTGAATTGAATGTAAATAGAGGAGAAGAATAGTGAGTATACTAGTCGAGCCAAACAGAAAGAAAAATCCCCATTTAATACAGCTGAAACAGACCATAGAAAAAGCTCCTTTCGAACATAATCAACAGTTTCTATTTTTGGAAACAACAAAAAGAGGAACTATGTCATGGACCCTACATGTGGATTTGGACTAAGGTTGAACCTGAAGTAGTTGTTGCTTTTTTTCTCTTTAGCCCTACTAAAAACTATTTATATACGATAATCAAAAAATATATAAAATTTATATAATATATGTAATGATATGTATACAAAAAAATTTATATTTTTTCGATTATTATTAGGCCCATGTTGCTCCATCCCCGTTAGGGAGCTTTTACTATATTTAGCCTTTAAAGCTTTATTTCCTACCACCTTCAACCTAAAAAAGCAAAAGAGCAATTAATACTTTTAAAAGATTCCCTTCTCTTCTTCAGGAAAATCATCAACTCACCAAATCCCTTTCGCCTTTTTCACCTATTCCACACAATTCATCAATTGATTGGCTTTTGTTCGTTTATTTGTTTTAATATCACTTTATTTAATGTTTTAAAGATTCATTTTCGATTAGCTATTTTTCGTCTGTCTACCTATTGCAATTATCCTTATAAAGTTCAGCATAAAACCGATAATATGAACAAGTTCACTTAGATAATTTAGCATAATATTGGAAAATCTCTTGGAGCGATTCTAACTTGTTTAGAATTGAATCGTAATAATTATTCTATTTATTTTAATAATATTTTACTTTTTGAAGTTGTCTAAATAATGGTTCTCCATTCCTTCAAGCAAGGTAAGTTCAAAATCCACCTCCCCATCCAACCCAACGCCCTTTTATCCTCCTTTAAAGTCTCGAGTCGCCTAGCATAACAAGATTTGCCCTTTTATGAAAAAAAGAAGAGCCTAACATTGGGACTTGGAAATTTGCTATTAGTTGAATTTCCATTGATACAATACTATGTTCAATTCTTTCTTCTCTCATCATCCAACCTTGAATTCTTTATGGGAATTATGAGTATTTATAAAAACCCGAAAAATCAAATTAAATTGATCAAAAAATTGATATTCTTTGGTTTGGTTTGGTTTTGATTTTGAATTTTAAAAACTGATCAAATTTAGTTTGGTTTTGGTTTTAACCAAAAAAACTAAAAAAAAATCGAACCAAAGCGATTATAAGGGTAGCTATTTCAAATTTATTATTATACGTATATTTGTTTACAACATTTCAAATATTAGAAAAATCGACTTACTTGGTTTCCTTTAAGGGAAAAACCGATCCAAATCACACCATGAAGACATGGAAAAAGTTTTTATAGAAACTGTTAAATCTACATAATGTAACATTTTTAAGATTGCTACTTATTTAGTTCAACCACGTTAAGTTTGTCTAATTGCGCAATTACTTCAATAAAATTTATTTTATTAGATTAGGTCTACGTAAAATTAAAATCTTTTAAAATATGTGTAGCATTTTTAATAACATCTAAATTCTCTATAAATTGAAACATCTAAAAATGTAAAATGCCAATTTTCTTAGCTAACTGAAACTTCAAATATTAAAACATGTGTCTGAAATTGACAGCACTTACTCGAGCTAAAAGTTGAAGCTCCTTTCGTACATAAAGCATATGTTCCATGAATTCAGGTTTTGCTATGGTATATGTCATAATACAATGATTATGCAGCAGAGATCCTTTTGTTTCGTTAAGGGGATACACAATCGTGGCTTTGGCTTACAGCTAAGGACAGCAAGAAAATCAATCATCTTGCCAAAATTAAATAATTTTGACGCAACTTATTTGTTGCATTTTTAAGGCGTGAATGAAAAATAAAAAAGAATATTCCCAGATCAAATAGAGGGAGGAGAGTACTTGAGTTTATATTGACAAACACTTCTATACTAGATAAAAAGGTTGGAAAGAAAGCATATTCTTGTTCCATTGTAATTATGTGATCGGTCGTTTTGAGCTTTAAGATTTTATTCTCTGGTTTGAGGCTTGGTGCAACTTCATATGATATATTACAACTTGCAGATATGGTTTGGTTTTGATGTTCGAAGGTTCAAAATTGATTTGATAGCGTGATTATCAATTTGAAAGTTTTTTAAGTTGGAGGAGTTGACCAACAATTTACATTTGAGTAAATAATCTCGGATTGGTGGTTTGATAATTCAAATAGATTAATATGGTGATTTTTGACTTGGGCATTTGATCGGATTTGAATTTTGATGTTACTAGAAGGTTAGGCTCTAATGTCGAAAGTTAGCAATTTAAAAAATTGCAGAGTTCATAGTGTTGACCGGGAGTTGATCTCGGTATTATTGGAATCCTATTGTGGTTTCGAGATGTTGGATAGGTTCCTCTCATTGATTGAAACTTGTGTGCATAGTTTGGTTGTGATTTGAAATGTCTAAGTGTTATTCAGACGCGTTCGGCGAATTTTGAATGTTTAAAAGTCAAGAGATGGATTGGATCTTTAATTCTTGGTTTTATTGTTGTTTTCGATGTTTGGAGCCTTGGAATAAGTTTGAATAAGATATTTGGACTTGTTAGTTTGATTGGAGCGGATCGAGGGTTTCCGGTGTTATTCGGGGTGGTTTTAGACTTTTTCGGTTGAGTTTGCAGTGCTCGTTTTCTGGTGTCCCTAATAAACTTCACAATCTTTGGGGGGGGGGGGGGTTAGTGTCACGATCATGTAGTGTGATTTTGGAGTGGGGAGCAACCTCTTCGCGTTCACATGGTCAAGTCCACGGTCGCGGAGTGTAAGGGAGCTTGGGACATCAATTGCATAAGGAGGACCACATTAGCGTTGAATGGTATGGACTGGGGGCAATGGTTCTTAACATTCACGAGGTATAGGGAGAATTCCTGTAGTGTTAGGGCTTGATGAGCTTCACGATCGCAAAGGTCTTCCGCGATCGCATAAATATTTGGCAGCAACACCATTTTGAGATTTGCGACCGCAAAGTAGTGGGTTGCGATCGCGAATAGTAGTTCTGTGAAGACTTATAAGTTATGTATAATGTGATTTTTACTAATTCTCTAATATTTTTACCCTAGACTTGGAGAGAGGTGACTTTTCTTGGATATTTTCATACAACATTAAAGGTTAAGTGGTTTCTATATATTTTTGGTATTATCTCAAGAATCTACATGAATCATTAACACCTAAAATATAGAAGTTTGAGAGAAAATTTTGGTTTTTTCTATACTTTGGAAAGTATATCTCGAGGATTTAAGTACTAATTTAAAATCGATTTTAGAATCTATTTTAAATTGGGCAGACTTTGGATAGTGGGATGAAGGAATCCACCGTAGGAGGACCTTGAAGTCATAATGTCGACCTAGTGTTTGATATAAAGCTCAAAAGAGCTGGAACTATGAACTCCTTCCTAATTTATGTTCAATATTATTATATTTCCAAATAGATCAAAGTGGCTATAATTTCCGAACCATTATTGTAATTTAAGGAAGCTCAAGGCAAAGTATGTTGGCTAAAATTCTCTCTTAGAATAGAATCCCACAATATTCTTGTACGTCCCGAGTTAACCATTGTTGATTTGACTATTCATAATGCTCTTATCTCGTTCTGGTATCCTTCATAAATGAGCTCTAAGTATAGGCTATATGTTAACATGTTATGACTTCAAGACGTGATTCTAGTGAAAGCTATTATGTCAAATTTTGTAAGAAATTTTTTGTGTCTAAGACACTTATTTGGTCACATATGTACTTAACTTGAATAGAAATGCCTTGTTATTGATAACCTTTGATGGTTTTTGAAAGCAAGTGAACATGAGAAATGAAATATGACCAATGTGCCGAGAATCATATTACAATAGAGGCTACTAGTGCAGTGAAATGATGATAAATGTAAAAGGAATTGAAATAAGCTGTAAATACCTTTTAAATAATAATCCCTTGGGAGTATCATTTAGTCACTAAGAAAGGGTAGGTTGAAATTGTCCAACCTGCAAACTATATGTGATAGTGTAGGAGTGAGTAAGTGTAAAATCCCAGTGGCAGGTGGTGAGAGTTTTCCCTGAACATGGGATGAGATTAATGTGCTGAGATAATTATTTAGATGGGATAAGATGATTGCTAGTGGAATATGAGGCGACGTCGATCCACACACCATAATGGAGATGACTTAGCTGATCAAACTAAGATCGGATGTCATACCGCGTACATGGTGGTACGATGAGTGCATGTCTCTGGTGAGACTGCTTAGCTGATAGGGCTAAGATCAGATTTCATGCTAAAAACACATTGGTGTATCGATACTAATGATCTCCCAACTTAAAATATTAAATTTCTCTTGGAATTTATTCTGTCTCCTAACTTGGTACTTTACTATTATTAACACCTTGATTTCATGTTTATTTATCATTGTACTGTTACTTGTTATATTGAGAGGTGTTTATTTTTCATACTAGTACTATTCCATATGTACTAACATCCCTTTTGTCGGGGAGCCTGCATCTTTAATATATGCTGGTGGTTTTACAACGGGCGGCATTGAGCACTAATAGTAGTATACCCTTTCCTCAGCTGACCTGGTATTCCCCACTTCACTACGGTGTCTTATATCTCTTGTCCTTTGTAAAAAGCATTTTGAGGTATAGCTGAGGTTTTATAGACATGGTGTAAGTTGTATATTGGTGTTAGGAAAGTCAAACTAAAAATATTGTATTTCTACTACATGTTCCCCTTCAACAATGAATGTGCAACATATTTTGAGACTTACAAATGGAGTAATTAATGGTAATAAAATAGAGTTGTTTGCACTACCTTCTTATTGTCTAATAAATGAAATATATCTTCTTTTTTATCTTGGGTGAGCTAGATAGAGGGCAGTGTGCAGGATCTATCGACCAGGGTATTTCGGTTGAGAACCCGTCGCACTCCCCGTGGTCGAGGCAAGACAGGTTCATAACGATTTGGTGTTGATGTCAGATTTCGAGCACGTGATCCCGGGTTGACTTTTCTTGATTTTGTTTTTTGATAATTTTTCGAAAAACAAAGGTTTATTGATTGGGATCGCTTGCTATAAAATGGATTGACTTCCTTGGATTTGTGCATAGAGGCTTGATGAGTACACTGTTTAGATTTTATTTATTACTGTTTAGTTGAATACTTGAATTGCAAGCATGCCTACTTTATTTTAGCTTAATTGTGTTAGTTGTTAAGGTTTGGTTCATCTCTACCTATCAGTCCATAGGTTGGACATGTTACTTACTGAGTTGGTGTACTAACATTATCCCCTACACCTTATGTACAGATCCATGTATCTCATGGCATGGTAGCGGCTATTGACTATTCCAGTCGTGGACTTCATAGAGATAGTGAGATAGATACCTGGCCATTACAGTTCCGCTTTTCTCCTTCTCTGTCTTCCAATTAGTAGAATGTTGTTATTTCTAGACTATTTTGGTCTTGGTTTCTTTGAATTATTGAACCATTGCTCATGACTTAGTGACACTAGAGGCCGGGATTTTACTTTCCGCTTTTATTTTGGTTTTGACTTTATATCTTATTGGATTTCAGTTAAAAAATGGTTTAATTAAAGTTTTAAATGAAATATAGATGATATTGGAAGTCTGTTGGCTGGCATACTTTCACGATTGGTGCCATCACGACCGGGTAAATTTTAGGGCAGTGACAAGTTGGTATCAAATCCAAATTTACATAGGTCTCATGGGTCATGAGCAGGTTTTGTAGAGTCTTATGGATCGGTACGTCCGTACATATCTTCGGGAGGCTGCAGAACCTTTACGAGAACTTCACATTCTTGAATTCTAGTCATGCAAATCTGTTGATTCTGGTAACTAAACTTCTATCATTTTATTCTCTTACAGATGGTGAGGACACGTGCTATGGTCAAGGAAAACAACCACAAATAACGCCAATTGGGGCCACTAGAGGGTGACGTCGCGGTCGAGGCTGTGGTAGGGTAGGGGTGTAGCCCGCACAGCAGATAGGGAAGCACGTGCAGATCCACCAGTCACCCTAGTTCATGATCAGGTTCCAGTTGTGGATGCTCCAGCAGGACCAGCTCAGACAACGACTTTTTCTATTGTTATTCCAGGTATTCAGTAGACCATGGCTCAGATTTTTGACCGTGTGCACTAGTCCTGCTCAAGAGGTCGCAGTGTCTACCATAATAGCTACTTCTCAGGCCAGGGGAGGCACTCAGAGTCTCGCCGCTCATACTCCCGTGCAGGTTGATCACGGACTATAGACACTAGAGGAACCAACAGCCAGCCGGTTACGCCTGCTCAGGATTATATGGTACCAGTTATGCTTGACGACGAGCAGCGTTGATTGTAGAGGTTTGGTATCTTCAGCATTCGATTTTTGGTGGTACAAAGGAAAGTATGCTTGGGGTTTTTTTGGACATGTGTTTGAGGATGCTACATACAATAAGTATTTTGGAAACCAGTAGGGTTTCATTTACTACTTTTCGATTTTCTGGAGCTGCCTTCATTTGGTGGGACGCTTATTAGAGGCGTAAGCCTATTGGTGCAGTGCCCCTTACCTGGCTTCAGTTCTGCATTCTCTTCCTAGAGAAGTATGTATTGCATTCCTCCGGGGAGGAGCTACGCATGTAGTCGTATTTATGTCAGAAAGATATGACCGTGACTGAGTAGGAGATGAGATTTTCCGAGTTGGCCTATCATACTATCTTTCTAGTTCCCACGGTTTGGGAGAGGATTAGGAGGTTCCTTTGTGGACTCACTTATTAGCTATATATTTTTATGACAAGGGATAGGGTATCTGGCACTTGTTTTGAGTAGGTGGTTGACATAGCCAAAGAGTAGAGTCAGTTAGCCGCCAGGAGCGAGTTGAGAGGGAGGCCAAGATTCCTCAGGGATATAGTATTTTCACTAGTGTTTGTTCGGGAGGTCAGTTCTAACATGGCAGAGGCCGTCTATTCCAACATGCTCATCCAACTGAATGAGGTCACCGTGGTGGATCATTGTGACATGGTTCTCACAGTTCATAATAGGGCCACTCATCTCTTAGTGACCCCAGCTCAGAGTTTGACTCATGCACTATCAGTTCGGGGTTCATATATGATTGGTTCTTCTTGTGAGTATCCCGGTGCTCAAAGCTCCCTTTAGTCCCCACCGGCACTTACCGGGAGGGGTTGCTTTGAGTGTGGAGATTTGGGTCATATCAAGAGGCCTTTTCCCCGTATTACGGGAGGTTCATCCCAGTAGACGAGTCAACCTTTGGCTTTAGCACCAGTTACTCCCCCACGCACTCAGCTAGCTCGGGGTGGAGGTTAGTTAGCTAGGGGTCGCCCTAGAGTGGGAGGTCAATTAGGTAGTGTTTAGGCCATTTTTATGCACTCCTAGATAGACCATATGCTATCCCTTTGGATGTTGTGATTACAAGTATTGTCTCTGTTTTATATAGAGATGCCTCTGTATTATTTGATCCTGGCTCCACTTTTTCATATAGGGTTATCATTTTTTTCTCGTTATATGGATACTCCCCATGAGTCTTTTGTTTCATTTGTTCGTGTATCTACTTCATTAGGTGATATTGTTGTTTTACATTACGTATATCGGTCTTGTGTGGTAACTATTAGGCTGTCCTACTAAGACAGTGATGTTGTCTATTCCATGTGTGCTACGGTTTAAGTGGCGAGGTTCGACAGATTATGTTCCCAATAAAGTGATATCATTCTTGAAGGCCCAACAGATAGTTGGGAAGGCTTGTCTTTATTATTTGTCTTTTGTGAGGGATGTCAGTGCATAGACTCCTAGTATCAATTTTGTTCCAATAGTGAGGGACTTCCTAGATGTTTTATGCAGACCTTTCTAGTATGCCAACCAGATAGGGACATTGACTTTTGTATTTATCTGGTGCCGGACATTCAGACTATTTTTATTCCGCTATATCATATGGCACCGGTGGAGTTGAATGAGTTGAAGGAGCAGCTTCAGCAACTCCTCGATAAGGGGCTTATTCAGCCTAGTGTATCACCCTAGAGGGCGCCTGTTCTATTTGTGAAGAAGATGGATGGCACGATGAGGATGTGCATTGATTACAGGCAGTTGAACAAAGTCACAATCAAGAATAAGTATCCTTTGCCTCGTATTGATGATTTGTTCGGCCAGCTTCAGGGAGCGGGAGTGTTCTTGATAATCGGCTTAAAGTATGTATATTCGGATATATATCGCCTCGAAATTTTCTCATGTTTTTACGATTTGGGATGTTTAATGTGATGTTTTGTGCTAGTTTTTGGTATTTCTATGCCTAGGAATCATTCGGATGCAATTTGCGACGAAGTGGCATGTTGGAGCAAAATTGGGAATAAAAAGCAAAAAGGGAATTTTGAGGGCCACAACCAACATGGGGCTCTGGCTGTGACGCAGTTTACGAAACCCATAATTTTTTAGCGCCAAGGTCATTGCCCCACGCTGCCTTGGATGCTTGGAACATGAAGTAGTCTTTTTTCCGTTAGGACTCGATTATTTTAACCCCAGCACACACACAACTGATATAAAAGGCAGCATAAACCTATTTTGAGGGGGAGAACTTGATTTTGCAGAGAAGACAAAGGAGCAAAACACTTGGGAGCACGGATCTGAGAACTTCTTCCATCCATTTTCTAGTACTCATTGATTTTATGTTTGAAAACTTTATTTTTTATGATTGTATGAACACGAGTGGCTAAGAACCCTATTATTCTAGGGTCATGGGTGAAACATGAATGTTAACGTTTGAAGTTTAATTTGAGGAAGTTGATTTATTATATTGGGTTGTTTACTTAATTCTGTTTTTAATTATTCTACTGAGTAGCTAGCCGTAAAATACTATCTACAAATGTTGATTAGAACTCGAAAGTGAAAAATTTCGATTGCATATGGAATTAAATAGAGCAAGTTCTTGAACCCGAACATCAGGGAATGACTTCTCAATTAGGATAGACATATACCTAATTGCCTTTCTTAGTTGAAATACAGTAGTTGTAAATGTATTCTTGTTAATTTGAATTCCATAGACATATATGCATCAAGTTAACTTCAATAGGTGAGTAAGGACTAGATAGATTCTTTTGAGTCATCTCAACATGTCAATCAACAATCTAGATAAATCAATTAGTTAGTTTAAGCCAGGAAGGCAACACGATTGTTACCTACCCTGTGACCCTGAAATATTCTCTCCTACTGATTGTTATTCAAAATCGCCATTTGTTTTGATTGATTTCTATTTAATTCATTTCTTGATAATTTTAGTTAGTAAATTATCCAGTTCTATATTTTTGAGAAATCTCTTGAATCAACAAGTTAATTGCGCTTGAATCAGTCAAAAGCTAGTCATAAGTTTTTGTAGGAACAATACTCTACTCACTGCTTTATTACTTGACGACTGTGTGCACTTGCGTGAGTATTTTTTATTGCAACAAGTTTTTGGTATCGCTGTCGAGGACTTAGAAATTAGCTACATGACCTAATTAAGCTTTTAATTGTTATTTATTCAAGTTTTAATTTTCAGTTTACATTATTTGTGTTAACATATGCTCTTCTCTTGAACGCTGAAGAGTAGAAGTGCAAACAATCTCCTTACTCTTGATCCCGAAATTGAATGAACACTTCATAGAGTAAGGAGGGAAGTCGAAGCTAGAACTAGAATAGAAGGACAGATGGACATCGTAGTTCAACCACAGGCAATAGAGATTGCAAGTAATGTAGAGCGTGCGGTAATTGAAGCCGCAAGGCCCAGTGTTGCTAACATGACTCTGGCTATTGTGAATGCTGAGATCACATGGCAATTAGAACGCAAATAGTACGTGGTACAACTAATTCATTCCACAAGGCAATATGCGTGTCTATCTCATGAAGACCCACAAAGGCATATTCATAATTTCTTAGAAATATTGAAACTTATAATTATCCAAACGTTTTCAAGGACTATGACAGGCTTTCACTTTTTCCCTTTTCACTGCTTGGGGAAGCAAAGGAATGGTTTGCAAAAAGAGCCCGAGAACTCAATCCTAACTTGGGATGATCTAGCACTAAAATTCTTAGTCAAGTTTTTCCCCACTAAGAAGACAAAGTCATTGAGGGGTCAGATTTTTGGGTTTAAACAAAGGGATGGTGAGACACTTTGTCAAGAGTGGGAAATATACAAAAATCTACTCAGAGACTGCACACATAATTGTTAGGCTGATGAGGTATTGCATCACACTATTGTTGATGGGCTAGATGATGCATCAAAGATTAATCTTGATTCAACTTGTGGGGGTAGTTGTATAGCAAGATCGTATAGATAAATCCAATTATTGCTAAATAACTTCACTGCTAATGATCACAACTGGCAAGGAGATTCGGATTCACAAAGGGCAGTTAAATAGAAAGTAGCAAGATTGATTGATCTTGATGACATCTAAGCCATGAGAGCCGATATAGCAAAATTGGCAAATCAGATGAGTACAATGAAAATGCAACAAACACAACTGATGCAACATGTATAACAAATGTCTATTTATTGCGAACTATGTGGTGATAGTCATATGAGTGACATGTGCCCCACGAATACTGAATCCATATAATATGTGAGGTAATAAAGGAGAGGTCCAATAAATCAGCATGCACAATATGGGAACACTTACAATCCAAATTAGAAGAATCATCCAAACATCTAATAGGGTTGAAATCACTCGAATCAAAATCATTATAGACTCCAAGGAAATTTCAATCAACCTCAGAAGCCACCCTAAAAAAGGGAAGAGAGTACGAATGACTTGATAAAAACATTGTTGCTTGAAAATCAACAGCTCAGGATCGATTTCAGAAAACTTGAGAGGCAAATGGGGCAATTAGCAACAAATCAAAATACTTGACCTACAGGAGCTCTCCCTAGTGATATAGAGAAGAACCCTCAAGTTGATGCATTTACACTCAGGAACGGGAGGGAACTAGAAGAAGTACCAAAGAAGAGAAAAGACAAGCTTATACCTGATGAGCACCACCACCTTTCCCCTAGAGATTGCACAAAATGAATGATGATTGCAAGTTCAGCAATTTTGTTTCTATGTTGAGCTAGGTTCTATTGAATATTCCACTAGCGGATGTACTTCGTGAAATTCCAAAGTACTCTAAATACATAAAGATATAGTGGCTCACATAAAAAGATTGACTGGATTTTAGATAGTTTCACTTATTGAAGAGTGCACTTCAAGGGTCCAAAACAAACTTCCTCAAAAGCTTAAGGATCCTAGCATCTTCACAATCCATGTGCGAATTGGTAATATCAATGTGGGTCATGCTCTTTGCAATTTGTGGGTGAGCATAAATCTGATGCCCTTGTCCTTGTTCAAGCAATTAGGTTTGGGAGCTCCAAGACCAACTACTGTGAAGTTGTAGCTAGCTGATAGCTCCATTACATACCCTAAAGAAGTGATTGAAGATGTGTTGCTGCAAATTGGGAGACTCATATTCCTTGCGGACTTCATTATACTAAATTATGAGGCTAATGAAATGGTTCCAATTATAATGGGATGACCTCTCTTGGCTACTGGTGTAATTATTATAGCGAAAGAGGGAAAAATTATTTTGAGGGTGGATGATGGGCAAGTAGTCTTTAATGTCTACAAAGCAATCAAACTTCCCCGCCACTATGAGGAGCTTTCAATGATATCTGTTTTGGAGGTGGGTGAGGGACTTATTGACACGAGTGTATATCTAAACGATTCTCTAGAGAAAGCACTTATGTTGTTCGATAGCTTGGAGATTGATGAGGAGGTTGAGGACACGATGCATATCATAGATGCATCATGTGCTTACATGCAGAGGATACACCCCTTTGAGCCCCTGAACAGGCCAAGTGGGCCTCCTCCAAAGCCGTCAATTGAGGAAGCTCCAAAATTGGAGCTCAAACCCCTGTCCCCTCACCTTCAATATCCTAATCTGGGCAGTTCTAATACTTTACCTATTATTGTTTCTTCTCACTTGCCTAAATTGGACGAAGAAAAGTTGTTGAGAGTGCTACATGAGCAGAATCAAGTAATTGGGTGGACGATGTCTAACATTAGAGGCATTAATCATCATGGAGGATGGACACAAGCCTAGTGTAGAGCAACAATGCTGACTAAATCTAATCATGAAAGAGTTGGTAAGAAAAGAAGTGATTTAGTGGCTTAATGTAGGAATTGTATTTTTAATCTCTGATAGCAAATGAGAAAGCCCCATCCAATGTGTACCTAAGAAAAGGGGGATGACTGTAGTGGTTAATGAACATAATGACTTGATTCCCATAATAACTGTTACTGGGTGGAGAATTTTCATACATTGTAGAAAATTGAACAATGCCACCCGCAAGGACCACTTTCCCCACCCCTTTAGTGACTAAGTGCTTGATCGATTAGCTGGATCGGAATAATACTATTTCTTAGATGGATACTCAGGGTATAATTAGATTGCTATAGCCTAGAGGACCAATAGAAAATCACATTTACGTGTCCCTATGACACGTATGCGTTAAAGATAATGCCCTTTGGTCTCTGCAATACACCTACGACTTCTTAAAGGTTCATGATAACTATTTTTACTGATATGGTTGAATGATTTTTGGAAGTGTTCATGGATTATTTTTCTATGTTTGGATGTTCTTTTGATAATTGCTTAATAAATCTTAATAAATTGCCAACTAGCTGTGAAGAGGAGAACTTGGTACAAAACTGGGAAAAGTGCCACTTCGTGGTACGTAAAGGTATAGTTCTGGGGCACAAAGTATCCGAAAGTGGTTTGCACATGGACAAAGCGAAGGCAGGAGGAGATTGAAAAGTTGTCCCCAACAGACATCAGTCAAAAGAATTCATAGTTTCTTGGTCCACGCAAGTTTTTTTCATCATTTTATTAAATATTTTATAAAATTTCTTCTCTCTTGTGTGGGCATCTTGAGAAATATATCTCGTTCAAGTTTGATGATGCTTGTCTGAAAACATTTGAGGAGCTGAAGGGAAGGTTGGTGACTATACCAATTATTACTTCTCCTAATTGGGAACGACCATTTGATTTGATGTGCGATGCAAGTGATATAGCAATCAGATCTGTTTTGGGGAAAAGGAGAAATAAAATCTTTCACTCCATTTACTATGCAAGCAAAACTCTGAATCCAACCCAGATGAACTACATGGTTACTGAAAAAGAGTTTCTTGCCATGCTGTGGGCATTTGACAAGTTTAGATCCTATCTTGTATGAACCAAAGTCATCGTCTACATAGATCATTCGTCTATCAAATACTTGGTTTAAAAGAAAGACACCAGGACAAAGTTGATTTTTTGGGCCTCCTCTTGCAAGAGTTTGGCTTAGAGATATGAGATCAAAAAGGGATAGAAAATGAAGTGGCTCATCACTTGTCCAGATTAGAAAATAGGAGCCATGTAGCTGAAGGAGGGTCAATCAAAGAAATATTTCCCAATGAGCAGCTATTAGCAATCACCTATATTGAAGCCCCGTGATATGCAGATTATATGAAGTTTATTGCAAGTGGGGTGACACCACAAGATTTGACACTTGATACTAGAAGCAAATTTTTGTATGGTGTGAGGTTGCACTTATGGGATGAGCCATTCTTATATAAGAGGTGCACAAATCAATTGGTATGTATGTGTGTTCCTAATGAGGAGATGAATGCAATACTTTATGACTGTCATGCTTCGCCATACGGAGGTCATCACAATTGGGATAGAACCGCCCAAAACGTGGTACGATCAGGTTTTTATTGGCCAAAATCGTTTATGGACTCAGATACATTAGTAAAAAGTTTGATAGATGCCAAAGAGCCGGAACACTCATGAAGAAGCACGAGATGCCTCTGCAAAAATAATAGGGGAACTTTTTGAGGTTTGGGGGTTTGATTTCATGGTGCTATTCACATACTCTAATGGTGACATGTACTTCTTAGTGGCGGTCGACTAAGTTTCTAAGTGGGTGGAGGCCATTGCTTTTCCTAGTAATGATGCAAAATTTTTGGTAAGCTTTGTAAAGAAGCACATCTTCAGATTCTTTGGAGCTCCAAGAGTGTTGATAAGCGATGGAGGAACTCACTTCTGCAACAAATTGCTGAATAATGTTCTTGCAAATAGTGTTAAGCAAGGCTTTCACTGCCTATCACCCCCAAACATGTGGTCAAGGGAAAGTATCAAACAAAGAGGTAAAGCAAATTCTAGAGAAAACAGTTAATGCAAATAGAAAATATTGGGCCGTGAAGCTAGACGATGCATTATAGGCATATCAAAATGCATACAAGACTCTAATAGGTGCTTCTTCGTATAAATTAGTTTATGGAAGGCATGCCACCTTCCTGTCAAGCTTGGAAAAAAAGCCTATTGGGCAATTAAAAAGTTGAATATGGATATGGACTTAGCTGGTGAGAAGAGGTTGCTGCAACTCAGCGAGCTTGATGAGTTTCGATTGAATGCATATGAAAATGACAAATTGTATGAAGAAGGTGGCATGACAAGCACATCCAACATCAATAGTTTGAGTCGGGTCAAGAAGTTTTTTTGTTCAATTCAAGGTTGAAGCTTTTTACCAAAAAGCATAAGTCTCGTTGGGCGGGTCCCTTTGTTGTAGTAAGTGTGAGACCTCATGAGATGTGGAATTGCATGATACAAGCTCAAGTGGTACCTTCTTGGTAAATGGACAGATAATAAAAAATTATTAGGGTGGTGACATTGCACGTCATAAGACTTTAGTGGACTTGACCGATGATTAAGAATATGTTGAGTCTTGCCGCGACGTAAATCAAGAGCTCATTAGGAGGTAACCCAATTTTTACTTCTTTTGTAGCTTAGTTTTCTTTGGTTCTCTTTTAGTTAGAGTAGACAAAATATTTTGTTTTATTTGTAGTTATATGAAATCTTAGGTGGGGTTGATGTGGGGGTGTGTGTAAATTATATATTGAGTGTTCAGCGTAGTAAAAAAAAAGAATATTAGTGAGTTGAACGCCTAATCCAGCGCCCCACGTTTGCTGGGGTGCACTTTACAGTAGCCACAAAGTTTAGTCCCACGATGGGACTGGCGGGTCTAGGTAAGTAGTTTTTTTAATTTTTTTTTGTTTTTTTTTTGTATTCAATTAAAACCAAAACCCGAATAATCCATCCCACATAGCCATATACACACATAACCTAACCCATACCCAACTACCCAAACTCATTTCCACCTAAATTTAAATCGCTAAACCATTCCAAAGAAAACCCCCTCTCCAACGCCCAAGCCTAAGATCGATTTCCTTCTTCTTCTTCTTCATAAATGTTTTTTCTATTTTGCTCTCTCTCAATTTATTCAATTCCATCTTTCTTGCTCAAGTCTATCTCAAGACCCACATGTATGTTCTTCTTTGTATATATTTTCTTGTATTTTTAATTTTTCTAGGGTATGTTTGGTCATCTTTCTCAAACAACCCAACATCCCATAGTTTTTGTTGATATATCTGGTTGATTATGGTGGACTTAATTTGCATGAATATTTGGTGCCAAAATTGATTATTACTTTGTGTGTGAAGTAGTAAACTAAAATTTCCTCTACTTCGTGTAAATTCGGGAGGGCCACCTTGTCCCACCATTGTTGAAATAAAAGAGTAAAATTGATACCCATAAGGTATTTGTTCAAATGCCTAAGAGAGTAAATTTGAAAACCGGTGGAGTCTATGTAGCCGAGTTTAGGTATATTTGAGTTTGGGTGAAGTGTGGGGTGTTTAGGGGTACTGTATGTTGTTGTAAACGTTTATAAGTCATAGTTAGTATATTAAATTAGTGTAGTAATGTAGACTTTAGCTTTTTTATGTTTGCACCATAATTAAACTACAGCTGTGTAGACTAATTGAATTGTATGCCATAAGGTAGTCTTGAGTAACTATTGCCGTGTGATGGTATATTGATGCATGTTGAACCAAATATTGTGCTTCAATTATGCATAGCCTTCGGCTTTATGTTTGGGGTTTACTCTCATCTTTGTGTTTGTCATGTGTTGTTTGCTATGGCTCATTACAGTGCCTCTAAAGGAAAAGGGGTGGGGAAGTCCTCCACTACTGCTCCCCCTCCAAACAAATACAAGAAATGCGAGAGAGCTTCCTGATAAGACAAGGTAAAGCAAGTGGATCGCGGGTTAATGAAGCAATCACGGCCTCGGTTGGAATTTGTAGATAATGACACAAAGAAAGGGCATGATACTCTGTTTCTATACGAGTGATATGTGCCTGATATGGGGATAAATGTAAAGGACTTAGAATGGAGCTTCCCCGATGTACTTGCTACATTGATCAACAAAAATATGGATAAGTTCCTTGAATGTCTGGGCCCAGCAAATCTCAGCATGGTCCGAGGATTATATGCAAACCGGGACACAAAAGATGATGAGTCATGCGTCATGTGAAATAACATTCCAATACACAGAGGGACCTTGTGTCGGTTTTTGGGAGTTGATAACCCAAAATAACAAAGGATTATAAATTTTTTCAACAGCCCACACTACCCAGCCATATATCACACACTTTGTGGCATTGATTCCAATGCAGCGTAGATGCGGACTAAGGGGGATGTCCGCCTTGAAATGCTTAGGTTTGACTTCAACAAGATGGCTAATATTTTGTAGAACTTTATGCAAGCTAGATTAATGCATGTGGAGTGTAATAGTGAGTGCAAAAGAGCTCAAGTGTGCTTGATCTACTTTTTGATTATTGGTGGCCCATAAATAAGGGTGAGATCATCTTTGGGGAGATGGATCGTACCCATTTTGGAGGAAGAATGAAGAGGTTCTTTTATTGCAACATCCTGACATAGTACATGCTATCTTTGGGAGTACCGAAGTACTTAGGCTATGATGAGGTGGTGGAGGCACCCAAGTAAGCGCTAGAAATCACATCCTTGTTAGATTCTACATCCACGCTCACCCAAGATGCTAGGAATGAGAGAGACAAAAATTTTAACTTGTATCTCTACAAAACCATCAATGTTATTATGAGCACGCTAGGGTTATCAGGGGAGGAGTGCACAAAACCAATGAGATGTTGGGCATAGCATCAGGTAGTCCCATTCATCCTTTTGAGGATGAATACATTCACAATGGATCTGATGATGATGATGCGAATAAGGATGAAGTTATGGGGCCAATAGCTTTGACACCCTTAGGAGATGATGATGGGCCCATTGCCGTAGTTGGTGGGCATCTTGAGGAGGTAGACTTCGACTAACAGGGAGTTCTTGCTTCTCGGCTTACTCTATTTTTGAATTTATTATGCATCAAGGACTATGTATTGTTTAAGTGTGGGGAGAGGGAATACTCTTTGAGCTGTAATTGTATAAACTTTTTTTTCGTTTGTGTTACTGTTTTATTTTTGTTTTTATAACCTTTTAGCTTAGTTTGAGATTAACATTGTTTAAAATTAGCTACAGCATAAAGAAAAGGAAAAACATCAGAAAAGGCTTGGACTTCTCCAGACGATGGATCTGTTGGACAATTTTCTTGAGGGATTAAAGTCCGATTAAAAATACCAAAATGGTTTTCTATATTAGGTAGTTGGGTAGTATCCCTTGATTTTTCTTGCAAGCAGTTCTTTTCCAAGAGTGTAGCTCAAACCGGGTATTGTTGTTTAGTTTTCTTTTTTCTTATTATTAATTTTTTTTCTTAGGAGTAGAAAAAAGGGAAGTTGAGGTGCTCAGAGATACAAATTGACATGGTGTTGTTGGTTATTTAAGTTATGTCATGTGATATGTCTTTCTTCAAATATGATTTAAATTGTAATGCCCAAGTAAAGTAAGTAGACTACTCTTTGATGCCTTTTCCTCAGTTGATTGACTTATATGCTACCTAGTGCATTGTTGCTTAAACATTCTCAACTTACTAGCTTGCTTGACTTGGGATTCTCACAAAATCCGTATTTAGTGAGTTAAGTGCCATGTGTGTGTATGAATTTTTGGTACTCTGTATTATCCTATGCAGCATACAACTTGCCCCATGTGTTAATCAGTGTGAAATCATTAAGTTATGCTAGTCTAGGAGATTATGTAGGCGTTTCTTGATTGAGAATAAAAGTGCTTGTCACTGATAAATAAAAGTTTTCCATTGCTAGCCCCTTTGAGTCTATTGATCATTTCCTTGACATCCACATTGTAAGCCACACATCTACTTTGTTCTTGATTTAATGTTGATCCTTTACATCCTAAGGCACTTAGTCTCTAAAATAAGTAAGAGGAGATACTGCGAAGTAACTTTTGAGTGGAACCATGGAAGGGACCTTAAGGTGCACTAAGATTGTGAATAAAAGTCACTAGCTTAAAAATATCATTGCATGGAGAGCGCGAAGAAAAAGGAAATAATATGCAAGAAAAAGCAAATGAAATTTAAAATAATGAAAAACAAAATTCACACCTCCTAATATTTCTCACTCGAGCTAGTGAATATATACATGTGCTTCACTAAAAGGGGGCTATGTTATATATGTTGTATTACAAGTGAATGGGTTAAATAAAAGATGTTTGATTTGTTAATCTAGTGTACTAAAGTGCATAGGAGGGTTAGTCACTATACCTAAATATGTCTACCTGACCTTTAGCCTACATTACAACCTTGAAGTCCTAATTGATCCTTGATTTGACTAGCTTAGATTAGTAGAGATATACTCTAGAGGGAAGCTTATGGTACGACCATGGGATACGAATGAATTCTTTGTTAGAGTGAGTGAATGTTCTTCAATCGTGTGATGTCCTTAATTTATGTTGAATGGTATAGTTGAATGTGTGGACTACTTTAATATTCATTGTTTTGCTTGTGGTAAGGGCACTTGATCTCATGACGAATTGCTAATGTTATCTACTTTCTTTTGTTGGGTGAGTGTGTGAGTTAAGGATTCTTAGTAGTGAGGAGTTGTCTCTTGATGTAAGATGGTTGTGGAGAGGTTTCTTGAGTTGATTGAATATCCGCGTATATACTTGGGCTAGTTTAAAAACAGGAAGACATTGGAACTTGCGTGTTCATTCTTAATTGCCAATATTGATCATAGTCACAAGGTAAGGTGTTTGATTGAACTAATTATGAAATACTCTTTCTCAGTTGTAAATATGTTTTGGGGGATAAATGTAGTTCTATTGCTCGAGGACGGGCAAGATTCTAAGTGTGGGGGTATCACCAGTTGAAGATTAAGGAATGAAATATTCTTAAGACAATTTTCAGGACCCAATATGGCCATTATGACTTCCTTGTGATGTCTTTTGGGTTGATCAATGCCCTAGTAGTGTTCATATTTTTGATGAACCTCATGTTTCAGCCGTATATTGATTCGTTTGTTATTATGTTTAATGATCACATTTTGGTATACTCGCGTAGTTAGGAGAAGCACGTTGAACATCTGAGAGATGTATTACAGTAGTTGACGGAGGAAAAAGTTTATGCAAAGTTCTGCAAGTATGCGTTTTGGCTCAGTTCAGTGGCTTTATTGGGGCATATGATGTCCAGTGAGGGTATTCAAGTTTATCGCAAGAAGATAGAGGTGGTTCATTGGCTCAGACCGTCCTCAATCGGACAGATTAGCAGTTTTCTTTATTTGGCGGGTTATTATCGTCGGTTCGTATAGGGATTTTCATCTATAGAATCACCCTTGACTTAATTGACTCAAAAGGGTGCTCCTTTCATGTGGTCTATTGAGTGTGAGGCGAGCTTTTAGAGGCTCAAGACTGCCTTGACCACAATTCTAGTGTTAGTTTTGCCATTGGCTTCAGATTCCTATGCAGTATATTGTGATACTTCTAGGAACGACATCGGGTGTGTGTTGATGCCAAAAGGTAGAGTGATTGCTTATGCTTCTCGGCAGTTGAATCCCTATGAGAAGAACTACCGTATTTTTTATATGTAGTTGGCTTCCATTATTCACGCGTTGAAGATTTGGAGGCATTATCTCTATGGTGTGTCTTGTGAGGTGTTTACTGATTATCATAGCCTCTAACACTTGTTCAAGGAGAAGGATCTCAATATGAGGCAGCGAAGATGGGTTGATCTGCAAAAAGGACTATGATATTACTATTTTGTATCACTCGGGAAAGGCCAATTTGGTGGCGTATGCGTTGATTAGGAAAGCAATAAGTATGGGCATCTTGGCATATATTCCTGTTAGGGAGCGGCCTCTTGCAGTTTATTTTTAGGCGTGGGTCTATTATTTTGTGAGGTTGGATATTTCAGAGCCAAGTCGGGTCTTTATTTGTGTGGATTCTCGGTCTTCCTTATTTTATCGCATCATAGAGCGCCAGTATGATGATCCTCATTTTCGTCTCCTCGGTGATAGAGTTTAGCATGATAATTCCAGAGATGAGACTATTGGTTATTATTGAATATTGGGGATGCATGCCTGGATATGTGTGCCCAATATAGATGGATTTCGAGATTGATTCTGGAGTTGGCCCATAGCTCACGATATTCCATCTATTCGGGTGACGCAAAGATGTATCAAGATTTGAGTTAACACTACTGGTGGAAGAGGATGAATAAAGATAAAGTGGAATTTGTAGCTCGGTTTCTCAATTATTAGTAGGTGAAATACGAGCATCAGTGACCGAGAAGCTTACTTCAGTAGATGGGTACCAGAATGGAAGTGGGAGCGGATCACTCTAGATGTTGTAGTTGGACTCCCATGGGCTTTGAGGAAGTTCAATGCTTTTTTGTGATTATGGATCGACTGAGTAAGTCCATGCACTTGATTCCTATGTGTATTACCTATTCTTCAGAGCAGTTAGCTGAGATTTATATTTGAGAGTTGTTCGTCTGCATGGTTTCCCATTTTCCATCATTTAAGATAGAGGTGCTAAGTTCACTTTGTAGTTCTGGAGAGTCGTATAGCTAGAGTTGGGTAATGAGGTTTAGTTGAGTACATCTTTTCACCCTCACATGGATGGGCAGTCCAAGCACACTATTCGATATTGGAGGACATCTTGCACGATTGTGTCATTGATTTTGGAGGATCTTGGGATCAATTTCTACTACCTTTAGAGTTTGCATAACAACCATTATCAGTCGAGTATTCAGTTTGCTCTATATGAGGCTTTGTATGGGAGACGGTGTAGATCTCCATAGGTTGGTTTGAGCCGGGTGTGGCTAGGCTTATAGGTACACACACAGGATGTTATGGACAAGGGAAAGAGATTCAAGAGCGGCTGTGTACGACGCAGTTAGGAAAAAAGAGTTATGCTGACATGAAGGTTTGTGATGTGTCTTTCATAATTGGGGAGAAGGTTTTCTGAAGGTTTCACCTATGATGATGTTATGAGATTTGGGTAGAAAGGTAAATTGAGTCATCTGTTTATTTGACCTTTTGAGGTGCTTCGGAGGATTGGGGAGGTGATTTATGATCTTGCTTTCCCACCTAGTTTGTCGAGTGTGCACCCGGCACTTCAGGTTTCGATGCTCCGAAAATATATTGGTGATCCATCTCATGTTTGGGATTTCATAACGGTTTAGTTAGATTGTTATTTGACTTATGATATGGAGCCAGTGACTATTTTTGAGTTGCAGCTCTGAAAGTAGAGATCAACGGGATATAGCATCAGTGGAAGTGTAGTGGAGAGGTCGGCCCTTAGATGAGGATACTTGGGAGACTAAAAGGGAGATGTAGAGCAAATATCTACACATGTTTAAGGCTTCAGGTATGTTTCTAGACTCGTTCAAGGATGAACGTTTGTTTAAAATGGGGGAGGATATAACTATTTGAGGGGGAGGTTATTACTATCCGGCCGGTCGTTTCATGTGTTACAAATCCGTTTTCCCCATTTCTGCATCACTATGTATTGATCAGCTGTATTTTATTGTATCGTGTTTGTTGGTTCAGGGAGAGTGGTCGTGGAGTCAAATGAGACACTTAGTCTCATCTTTAGAAGCTTAATTTGAAAAAGTCAACCGGATGTTGAGTTATGAGTAAAAGGTCTCGGATGTGAATCTTGATGGTTCGGATAGTTTCATTAGGTGATTTTGGACTAAAGAGCGTGTTCAGAATGTATTTTGGAGGTACGTGGTAGATTTAGGCTTGAATTGGCAAAATTAGAAATTTGGCCTTTTTGGTTGGCAGTTGAAATCTTGATATCAGGTTTGGAATTGAATTCCAGAAATTAGAGTAGGTCCGGTGTATCTTTAGTGACGTGTGTGTAAAATTTCAGTTAATTCGAATGAGGTTTAATAGGTTTGGCATAGTTTGCGAAATTTGGAGTGGAAACCCCTAGGCTTGGATCCGAGGGTGATTTGGTGTTTCGATGTTGTTTTGAGTGTTCCGAAGGTTGGAATAAGTTTTAATAATGTTATATGACATGTTGGTGTTTTTGGTTGGTGCCCGAGGGCATTGGGATGAATTTGGATGGTTAACGAAAAGATGGGACTTGATTTGGGCAGCTAAAGTTGTTGCTTCTGTCATATGCATATCTACAGATTAGGGACCGCATATGCGTGGTCGTAGGTGCGAAAGGGAGGCCGTAGATGCAAAAATTTGGAGCTGAGGAAAATTTTAGCTGCGCACAAAGAACCAACCAGCGAGACCGCACGAGCGAGAAGTTGACCGTAGAAATGGGTTCTAGGACTAAAGTGAGGACCGCAACTATGGGGGAATATCCATTGCAGGTGTAGTGTCGCAGAAGCATCTTGGAGACCGTATATGCAGATGTTTCTAGGCAAAAAAGCGTAAAAAGCTTTCTTCGAAAATTTCTACCATTCCTTCACCACTTTTGGACGAGTTGGTGCTTGGGGGTGTGATTTTATGAAGGAATCAAGGGTTTTCAGTAAGATTCGGAGTGTTTGAAGGCCGGATCGAGAGGCAAAGGCATCGCTGGTTAGAGTTTTTGCTTGGTTGAGGTAAGTAACGGTTCCAAACATGGTTTTGAGGGTCCTAAACCCCGAAGTATGTGTTCTATGATTAATATTTAGGTGACACAAATTCCAAGCGACGGGCGTGTGGGCGTGCACCATGAGAATTGCGGCCTGAATCATTCCATGGAACCACTTATTGACTCTTTCTTATTGATACTTGCTTAGTGGTTATGGGATGAAGTTAATAAGCTATAAATCATGTTAATTCTCATGTTAGGGGTTCACGTCGATAATTGTTGAGACCGAGAGGTTGTTTCTTGCTGTCATATTATTAGCTTCATTGATATTCTGTACTCATTCTTATTCTTACATATTATATCTTGTTTCAGTCTTAGTTACTGTCATTTGGTACACCATATCATTCTTCGGGCTAGTTTCTTAGTATTATCAGCCCGTGTATGTGTGACTGGAGAGTTTTGAAGGGGTGAGGTATGGGCCCAGCCTGCACGTCACAACGGAATATTGACTATGCCCTCATTGGCTTGTGATAGTACTTATGATAGTACTTTCTAGCTCGTCCAATGAGATGTTGGGCATAGCATCGAATAGTCTCATTCATCCTTTTGAGGATGAAAACACTCACAATGGATCTGATGATGATGATGCGAATAAGGATGAAGTTATGGGGCCAATAGCTCTGACACCCTTTGGAGATGATGATGGGCCCATTTCCGTAGTTGGTGGGCATCTTGAGGAGGTAGACTTCGACTAACAAGGAGTTATTTCTTCTCGTCTTACTCTTTTTTTGAATTTATTATGCATCATGGACTATGTATTGTCTAAGTGTGGGGAGAGGGAATACTCTTTGAGCTGTAATTGTATAAACTTTTTTTCATTTGTGTTACTGTTTTATTTTTTTTATCACCTTTTAGCTTAGTTTGCGATTAACATTGTTTAAAATTAGCTAGAGCATAAAGAAAAGGAAAAACATCAGAAAAGGCTTGGACTTTCCCGATAATGTAATTGTTGGACAATTTTCTTGAGGGATTAAAGTCCGATTAAAAATACCAAAATGGTTTTCTATATTAGGTAGTTGGGTAGTATCCCTTTGTTTTTCTTTCAACTGCATTGTGTAGCTCAAATCGGGTATTCTAGTTTAGTTTTCTTTTCTCTTATTATTAATTTTTTTGCTTAGGAGTAGAAAAAAAGGAAATTGAGGTGCTCAGAGAAACCTATTGACATGGTGTTGTTGGCTATTTAAGTTATGGCATGTGTTATGTCTTTCTTCAAATATGATTTAAATTGTAATGTCCAAGTAAAGTAAGTAGCCTACTATTTGATGCCTTTTCCTCAGTTGATTGACTTGTACGCTACCTAGTGCATTGTTGCTTAAACATTCTCAACTTACTAGCTTGCTTGACTTGGGAGTCACACAAAATCCGTCTTTAGTGAGTTAAGTGCCATGTGTGTGTAAGATTTTTTGATACTCTGTATTATCATGTGCAGCATACAACTTGCCCCATGTGTTAATCAATGCGAAATCATTATGTTATGCTAGTCTAGGAGATTATGTAGGCGTTTCTTGCTTGAGCATAAAGGACTTGTCACTAATAAATAAAATTTTTCCATTGCTATGCCCTTTGAGTCTATAGATCATTTTCTTGACATCCACATTTTAAGCCACACTTCTACTTTGTTATTGATTTAAGAATGTTGATCCTTTACATCCTAAGGCACTTAGTCGCTAAAATAAGTAAGGGGAGATACTGGGAAGTTACTTTTGAGTGGAACCATGGAAAGGACCTTAAGGTGCACTAAGATTGTCAATAAAAGTCACTAGCTTAAGAACTTCAATGCATGGAGTGCGCGAAGAAAAAGGAAAAAATGTGCAAGAAAAAGCAAATGAAATTTCAAATAATGTAAAAAAAAATCCACACCTCCTAATATTTCTCACTCGTGCTAGTGAACATATAGACGTGCTTCACTGAAAAGGGGCTATGTAATATATGTTGTATTACAACTGAATGGGTTGAAAAAAAAAGATGTTTGATTTGTGAATTTAGTGTACTAAAGTGCTTAGGAGGTTTAGTCACTATACCTAAATATGTCTACCTGACCTATAGCCTAACTTACAACCTTGAAGTCCTAATTGATCCTTGATTTGGCTAGCTTAGATTAGTAGAGATATACGCTAGAGGGAAGCCTATGGTACGGCCATGGGATACGAATGAATTCTTTGTGAGAATGAGTGAATGTTCTTTAATCGTGTGATGTCCTTAATTTATGTTGAATGGAATACTTGAATGTGTGGATTACTTTAATATTCATTGTTTTGCTTGTGGTAAGGGCACTTGATCTCATGACGAATTACTAGTGTTATCTACTTTCTTTTGTTGGGTGAGTGTGTGAGTTGATGATTCTTACTAGTGAGGAGTTGTCTCTTGATGTAAGATGGTTGTGGAGGTTTATTGAGTTGATTGAATATCCGCGTATATACTTGGGCTAGTTTAAAAACAGGAAGACTTTGGAATTTGCGTGTTCATTCTTAATTGCAGATATCGATCATAGTCACAAGGTAGGGTGTTTGATTGAATTAATTATGAAATACTCTTTCTTAGTTATAAGTATGTTTTGTGTGATAAATGTAGTTCTATTGCTCGAGGATGAGCAAGATTCTTAGTGTGGGGGTATCACCAGATGAAGATTAGGGAATCAAATATTCTTACGACAATTTTCAGGACCCAATATGGCCATTATGAGTTCCTTGTGGTGTCTTTTGGGTTGACCAATGCCCTAGTAGTGTTCATATATTTGATGAACCTCATGTTTGATCCGTATCTTGATTCGTTTGTTATTATATTTAATGATGACATTTTGGTATACTCGTGTAGTTAGGAGAAGCACGATGAATATCTGAGAGTTGTATTGCAGTAGTTGACAGAGGAAAAACTTTATGCAAAGTTCTCCAAGTGTGCGTTTTGGCTCAGTTAAGTGGCTTTATTGGGGCATATGATGTCCAGTGAGGGTATTCAAGTTTTCCCTCAAGAAGATAGAGGCGGTTCAGAGTTAGCTCAGACCCTCCTCAGTCGGATAGATTAGCAGTTTTCTTTGTTTGGCGGGTTATTATTGTCGGTTCGTTTAGGAATTTTCATGTATAGAATCACCCATGACTTAATTGACTCAAAAGATTGCTCCTTTCTTGTGGTCGATTGAGTGTGAGGCGAGCTTTTAGAGGCTCAAGACTTCCTTGACCACAATTCTAGTGTTAGTTTTGCCATTAGCTTCAGATTCTTATGCAGTATATTGTGATGCTTCGAGGAACGACATCGGGTGTGTGTTAATGCCAAAAGGTAGAGTGATTGCTTATGCTTCTCGGCAGTTGAATCCCTATGAGAAGAACTACCTTGTTTTTGATATGGAGTTGATTTGGAGGCATTACCTCTATGGTATATCTTGTGAGGTGTTTACTGATCATCATAGCCTCTAACACTTGTTCAAGCAGAAGGATCTCAATATGAGGCAGTGGCGATGGGTTGAGCTGCAAAAAGGACTATGATATTACTATTTTGTATCACTCAGGGAAGGCCAATTTGGTGGCGTATGCGTTGATTAGGAAAGCAATAATTATGGCCATCTTGGCATATATTCCTGTTAGGGGCGGCCTCTTGTAGTTGATGTTTAGGAGTTGGCCAATCATTTTGTGAGGTTGGATATTTCAGAGCCAAGTCGGGTCTTTATTTGTGTGGATTCTCGATCTTCCTTGTTTGATCGCATCATAGAGCGCCAGTATGATGATCCTCAATTTCGTCTCCTCAATGATAGGGTTTAGCATGCTAATTCCAGAGATGAGACTATTGGTTATGATAGAGTATTGAGGATGCATGCCTGGATATGTGTGCCAAATATAGATGGGTTTCGAGATTGATTCTGGAGAAGGCCCATAGCTCTCGATTTTCCATCCATTCGGGTGACGCAAAGATGTATCAAGATTTGAGTTAACGCTACTGGTGGAGGAGGATGAACAAAGATATAGTTGAATTTGTAGCTCGGTGTCTCAATTATCAGTAGGTGAAATACGATCATCAGTGGCCGAGAAGCTTACTTCAGTAGATGGGTATTCCAGAGTGGAAGTGGGAGCGGATCACCAAAGATTTTGTAGTTGGACTCCCATGGGCTTTGAGGAAGTTCAATGCTTTTTGGTGATTATGGATCGACTGAGTAAGTCCATGCCCTTGATTTCTATGTGTATTACCTATTCTTCAGAGAAGTTAGTTGAGATTTATATTCGAGAGTTGTTCGTCTGCATGGTTTCCCATTTTCCATCATTTTAGATAGAGGTGCTAAGTTCACTTTGTAGTTCTGGATAGTCGTATAGCTAGAGTTGGGTACTGAGGTTGAGTTGATTACACCTTTTCACCCTCAAATGGATGGCTGTCCAAGCACACTATTCGATATTGGAGGACATCTTGCACGATTGTGTCATTGATTTTGGAGGATCTTGGGATCAATTTCTACCGCCTTCAGAGTTTGCATATCGACAATTATCAGTCGAGTATTCAGATTGCTCTATATGTGGCTTTGTACGGGAGACGGTGTAGATCTCCACAGGTTGGTTTGAGCTGGGTGTGGCTAGTCTTTTAGGTACATACAAGGTACATGATGCTATGGACAAGGGAAAGAGATTCAAGAGCAGCTTTGTACGATGCATTGAAGAAAAAAGAGTTATGCTGACAGGAAGGTTTGTGATGTGTCTTTCATAATTGGATTTCTGAAGGTTTCACCTATGATGATGATATGAGATTTTGGTAGAAAGGTAAATTGAGTCATCGGTTTATTTGACCTTTTGAGGTTCTTCGGAGGATTGGGAAGGTGACTTATGATCTTGTTTTCCCACCTAGTTTGTCGAGTGTGCACCCGGCACTTCAGGTTTCTATGCTCCAAAAATATTGGCGATCCATCTCATGTTTGGGATTTTAGAATGGTTTAGTTAGATGGTTATTTGACTAATCATATGGAACCAGTGACTATTGTATCAGTCGAAGTGTAGTGGAGAGGTCGGCCCTTAGATAAGGATACTTGGGAGACTAAAAGGGAGATGTAAAGCCAATATCCACACATGTTTAAGGCTTCAGGTATGTTTCTAGACTCGTTCAAGGACGAACATTTGTTTAAGAGGGGGAGGATGTAACTATATGAGGGGGAGGATGTTACTATCCGGCCGGTCGTTTCATGTGTTACAATTGTTTTCGCCATTTCTGCTTCATTATGTATTGTTCAGCTGTATTTCATTCTATCGTGTTTGTTGGTTCAGGCGAGTGGTCGTGGAGTCAAATGAGAAACTTAGTCTCTTCTTTAGAAGCTTAATTTGAATAAGTCAACCGGATGTTGAGTTATGAGTAAAAGGTCTCGGATTTGAATTTTGATGGTTTGGATAGTTTCATTAGGTGATTTTGGATTTAAAAGCGTGTTTAGAATGTATTTTGGAGGTACGTGGTAGATTTAGGCTTGAATTTTTAAAATTTCAAATTTGACCTTTTTGGTTGGCAGTTGAAATCTTGATATCAGGGTTGGAATTGAATTCCAGAAATTAGAGTAGGTCCGGTGTATCTTTGGTGACGTGTGTGCAAAATTTCATTTAATTTGAATGAGGTTTAATAGGTTTGGCATAGTTTGCGAAATTTGGAGTGGAAACCCCTAGCTTGAATCAGAGAGTGATTTGGTGTTTCGATGTTGTTTTGAGTGTTCCGAAGGTTGGAATACGATTTCATAGTGTTTTATGACATGTTGGTGTTTTTGGTTGGTGCCCGAGGGCATTGGGATGAATTCAGATGGTTAACGGAAAGATGGGACTTGATTTGGGCAGCTAAATATGATGCTTCTATCATATCGTATATACAGATTTTGGACCACATATGCATGGTCGTAGGTGCGAAAGCGAGGCTGTAGATGTAAAAAAATTTGGAGGAGAGGAAAATTTGTAGCTGAACACAAAGAACCAACCCGCGAGACCGCAGGAGCGAGACGTTGACCGTAGAAATGGGTTCTAGGACTTATGTAAGGACCGCACCTATGGGGGAAAATCCATTGTAGGTGTTTCGTTACTGGAATCATACATGTGCTTAGAATGTCAACACACGCCTTTACTTGCAGTTACGTGTTAAAACTATTTATATTTTAAAATGACTAATTCACATAAGTTTAGGTTCGGCCGGGACCCACCGTTATGGATCACAAGGAGTGCCTAACACCTTCCGCTCAAGGTTATTTCGAGCCCTTACACTAATCTCTGGTAATGCAAACTAGACCACGAGTTAATCGCTCAACATGCTATGACGTAACACACCATAATTCTTTAGCTCACGACTCTTCAGATACCTAATTACCAAAAGGAGATGAGTTGTTCCCAATGAATGTCAAAACCCGGATTTCCCCGTCAAAAACGAAAAGAATGTGCGCGACAGCATGACGACTCTAATGGGGATACTTTTAGGCTCTTACCATAACGAACTTACTTTTGTGAATTAGTCCAAACATTCCTTATACGATAGCCTTTCCCTTATTTGAATTTAATTATCTGTTTTCAACCATTTATGATTCCTTTTCCAGAAACTGACTTGTTTCTTTGTTTTCTTTTTTTCGTAATAATTATTTATGTACTGTATTTGTTATTTTTCGTTCGTGTAAATACCTTACAACATGGTATTTATTGTTGCATAAATTATACTCCACATTATATTCCACTCGTGCATATTAAATCGTATAGCAACTCTTGATGAGTTGTTTGCGCTCTTCCAATTTATTATCCTTGAATTTGGAAAGGATTATTTGCGGTAAAACTAGTCGATAAGATGGGAAGACGACGGTTCCGTTCCTTCCCCTTTAAGTTGTCCTCTTGAGGGTACTAGTCTAGATCCTCACAGTAACCTTGCTCTTATTGAAATTGTGCAGGTATCATGGTTAAACCTAGTAGGATTAATATGTTGCCCACATAATGATCCTTTAATACAAGTTTTATCAAAAAGTTCACTAGGGTTTCATAATCCCAACGGACACAACACCATTTTGTGAATTAATTTTGAGAACTAAATGCTAATATGCTAATTATCAATGTTCAAATAGTCGAGTCTTGTTGGGGAGAAAGGCCTAACCTTTTGTTTTGCATAAAATGAGACACGAGATCCCCAGATTTTGTATGGTCAACAACGTTCCACCATTGCTACTAGATTGGTGGGAGGACCTTTCTTCAAGTGACAAGAAACATTTAAGAAATCACTTGGGAAACTTGCCTTTTCTACTAGACATTCAGCCAAACACCAGATTGATCAAGGTTGCCACATTGTTCTGGGAAAGTGAAATGGTTATGTTCCATTTCGGCTGACTCCACTCCTAGAGGAAATTAGGGGACTTGCGGGATTGACTTGGGATAGCCCTAGGTTGTTGGTACTGAAGAACTGTACTGGTAAAGGGTTCCTAAAAATGATGGGTCAAAAGAAAAAGGTTGACTTGGGATTCTTGAAGAAGTCCTACATACCCTTCGAATACATGTATGAGAGATGTGGCCATAGCAAGTCCTACTGCACCTCCTGAAGAGCTCTCCATCACTTTACTGGGACACATCCACCGCAGAGTGTTCGTGATAAAACATTTCGAGGGTTGTAGCTTGTCTTTGTAGTTATGGTTGTTATAACATCTTCAAAAAGGTCAATATCGCCAAGAATTTCAAGGAATTTCTTAGAAAAACCACATTGACTTCTATCACCCCAAACGGATGACTTATATTCCAGACAGGTTTACTCAATTGGAAAGTGCCAAAGATTCGGTAGAGTTCTTCAATAATCTGACCGAGAAACAGGTGCAATGGATGTTTGAATGGTTCCCAACAGACGATTTCATCGTCAGATCTAGGGACACTCCACACTTGGTGCTAATTAGGTTGAGAGGGATATACCCCTATGTCCCTATCCGAGTTATGAGGCAAGCAGGCAAGAAATAGGTTGTCCCAAAGATCAACAAAATGAGCCATTTCAGAGCAAACTTTCAGGATGATGATGTTCCTTACACATGCCAAGCTCAACACATGTGGCACTGCAAGATAATTGTGGAAACGAATACAATTGAGCCAGACAGGTATCATGCGGGGTGTGAGCCTCTCTACCCAGCATTGTTAGAGGACAATCTAAAGGGAATAGTGAGACTAGGATCCGGTTAAGGGAATAGGATCATAGACGAAGAAGCCGAAACTCAAGTCAAATACAATTGGACGCATAAGAGGGTCCACAATTCTGAGAATGAGAACCTGGAAATACACGAGAAAAATATGAGGTTGATCGACGAATGGAAAGAAATGGTTGTCACTTCCAACAGAAAGTTAGAATATCTGGAGCGAGGATTAGTGAAACTAGAGGGCAAAGTCATAAAGAGGATTGAGGATTGCCAGAATGCTGAAGGAAGTAAAAGAGGACATCTGGATAGAGCCTACCTACTGCTACGTCTGCGCGAGTAGGGAACCTGTATGATAGAGTTAAGAAGATTGAATCTAGGGAAGGTCTTTCTGGGACCAAGTAGACTAGATTTACTTACTTTCCTTAATGTAATAAGGCCAAATGTCAATATCGACTAACTTTTTAGCTGTCTTAGTGCCGTTTTGGAATTTGTCTATTTTCACATTATGAAATGAAGCGTTTACTGGCATCTAAAGTTCTCCAAATCTATTTGTCGCTAGGCCTACCTCAGGCACTAGGGAGGTTCCCATGTTAGGATATAAATTTTCATTGCTGTAATATGTGTTTAAATACTGCAAACATTTCAGAATCTTTACTCAATTGTTTACCTTTTTGTCTTTCTTTATTCTTTATTCCCATCCCCTAAAGTTGGTTCGTTCATATTGACATAATCAGCATATCAGACCAGATCTAGAGGCCCTCCTCCTTCTCCTCCATGCAATACAAAGGGAAAAGAAAAATAAAAATGGACAACTCAAGTGGTATCCGAAAGGAGAATGTTGAGAACACAAAACCTTCAGATGGACGGTGTACTCCGACACCAAATGATCTAGTCTTGAAATTAGAACAAAAGATATTGGAACTACAAGTAGAACTTGAGCAGGTTCACAACATGGCAAACTTGTCACTCAACCTGAATGTTGTTGCAAGGGATATAAATATGAATATGAAAAAAAAGGTAAGCACTGACATCAACCAACAAAACACAAGGAACCTTGCACCTTCCCAAAACACGCAAAATCAACATCCCCAAAACCCTCCTGCACTACCGCCAATACATAACTCCACCCCAAAATCAGAATTCTATACCAATACAAACTCTACCACAATTTCACCATTAACCAATTAAGTACCCACCAACCACTACTTACAACACTCCCCAAAAAACACCGTAACCTATTACCGATCCTCAAAACTCAATAAATGACTATTATTACACCCAAGTTCCTGTAACCCATCAAAGCAACCTCATATAATTGAAAACCATACCCCACTCTACCTAACCAATCTACTACAGACTAGAATACTTCGAGAAAGATCTGCTCACTAAAAACATGGCTGAAGTACTCAAAAGACAGACAAGTTGAGTTCAGGGTGTCTAAGGCGGCAAAGGAATAGAAGAGTTGAACTATGAAGACATATGCATACAGCCAGACGTAGAACTGCCAGAGTGGTATAAACCTCTCAAGTTCGAGATGTTTGACGGTACAGGTGAGCCTAGGTTTCATCTGAGGAACTATTATGACAAGCTTGTCGGGGTCGAAAAAGACGAAAAGATCTGGATGAAAATCTTTATGAGGAGTCTTACTGGATATGCTTTGTCCTATTATATCAACCAAAATCTCGAGAAATGGTCCAATTAGGTGAGTATGGCATCTGATTTTAGAGACCGATTTAGGTTCAACACAGAAAATGCACCAGATGTTTTCTAGATTCAGAACCTTAAGAATAAGCCCACCACAACTTTCCGCGAGTACGCTACTCGTTGGAGGTCAGAAGCAGCTAAAGTCTGGCCATTGTTGGATCAGGAACAGATGAACAAGTTCTTTGTCAAAGAACAGGATCTGCAATACTATGAAAGATTGATGGTTATTGAGAACCATAAATTCTATGATATCATCAAACTTGGGAAATGATTCAAAGAAGGCATCAAAAACGGGATGGTAGCAGACCTTGAGGCATTATTGGCCACAAACAAGGCATTGCAATTAAGCGACATATCGAAGAAGAGAGACGTTGGGGAAATAACGGTCGTTTAGGGCCCAAAATCTCCACTTACCTATCAAACGCCTCCACCCACATATCATACACCTCCACCCACACACCAAGCGCTACTGCCTATATATCAACCCTCATACCCCAGATATTCCCGACCAGCCACTTTCCATCACACCTATAACTCCCAACCATCTCATTTCAAATCACTGCCAACTTGCAAAAATTATCCAAGACCAAGACCCAACTTTGACCAGAATCCACCCAGATAATATACCGCCATTGCTGAGCCCATCAACCAGTTATATGAGAGGTTGAAAGCTGTAGGTTACGTCACTCCTGTTCCCATTGTGGCATTAGAAAATCCATCCTAATGGTTCAATCAAAAAAAACTTGTGTATACTATTCTAGTATGAAGGGTCAAACCACTTATGAGTGTCAAACAATGAAAGATAAGATCCAGAAGTTAATTGACAATAAGGTCATAAAGGCGAAAGAAGCTGCACCCAATGTCCGTAACAACCCTTTTCCGAATCATAGAGGTGGTGGTGTACATGTGATAGAGACGAACAAAGAGTGGGCCCTGAGCAGGCAATTGGGTTTACCCGGAAAGGCGATGGCTTTAAACTCCTAGTCACACTTACTCCCATATAGTACAGAGTGAGTAACTAATCGAGTTTTATATGGACTAGTCCTATTTGAGGTAGAAGAGGCTCCACCTGTTGAAACACATTCTCAAGGCACTAACTAAACGTGTGTTCATATTTGTAGGTTTTGATAAATGACAAATGATGCTCAATTGACATATGACGAGGTCCAACCACAAGCGCGCAAATGTCACGTAACGAAGTTCAAGCACAAGACAAACAAAGATCAAGATTAAACAAAGTTATACATGAGTCGCTCTTTAATTGTGATCTTGATCCGACAATTTAACTCAAGACTTGGCTTCTCTCGTAAAAACATTTTTATCAAATCATGTTAATTTAGAGCAAAATGATTTTAAATCATGCATATTTATTTTAGCAAAATGATTTTTAAACATGCCTCTAAAATCTGGTCAAAGATAATCGATTATGTACTTATGATAATCGATTATGTTAAGGCAGCTGCAAGACAATCGATTGTGTACCTTATGACAATCGATTGTGTTGAGGCAGTGTCCATCAGAAGTTTGAAATCTGCATGACAATCGATTGTGTACCTTATGACAATCGATTGTGTTGAGACAGTGTCCAGATTTTTCAAAGCTACAAAATAATCGATTGTGAACCTTATGACAATCGATTGTGTTGAGGCAGTGTCTATCAGATTTTTCAAAGATACAAAATAATCGATTCTGAACCTTATGACAATCGATTGTGTTGAGGCAGTGTCTATTAGATTTTTCAAGAATGAAAAATAATCGATTGTCCATATAGCATAATCGATTATGTAAATGACCGTTGCCAAAATATTTTCAAACTCCGTCAGATAATCGATTATAGGATTTTAATAATCGATTGTTTGAAGTAAAATCTGAAAAAGATTTTTTGAACGTTGCCAAGTAATCGATTGTATATTTTTGATAATCGATTGTTTGAAGTAAAATCTGAAAAAGATTTTTTGAACGCTGCCAAGTAATCGATTGTATATTTCTGATAATCGATTGTTTTAAGTAAAATCTGGAAATGATTTTTTGAACGTTGCCAGTAATCGATTATACTTCTTAGATAATCGATTATGCTGCGTAAAATCTGGGAATGATTTTTGGAACGATTGGACAACAATCGATTGTGCCAATTAGACAATCGATTGTCGTAGCACAAAATCAGCAATTCTTAATTGGCAATTAGGCAACGGTTATGCATGCTTTTGACACTATAAATACATCTTCAAATCAGTCTTCTAAATATAACAACTGATCATATTATTGCTAAAGCTTGCATACTCTCTTATTCATCATTTTCTATTCATTACATAAGTTTTTGAGAGCCAAATTCTTGACGAAAGTTGTTGCGTTCTTGAGCGTATTTATTTTACTCATATCTACCCTTAAGGAGAGTCTTGTTTTGAGTGCAAAGTGTTTTTATACACTTGAAGGGAAGTGTTAATCCCTTGTATTGTAAGAAGGAACGTTGTGATTCCTTTGGTTGAAGTCTTGAAGTATTGTATCTTCGAGCAAAGGTTGTTGAGGCTTGTGTGACTCAAGTTTTCAGTTTGTAACAGTTTGTTAAGCACCCGTAAGCTTAACGAAGTTAGTGGAAAGCTCGAGAGAGTCTCTCGGGGACTGGACTAGCCACGGGTTGTGGTGAACCAGGATAACATCGGTGCGTTCGTTCCTTATTATTTACTTATCGCACTTATTTCATTCCTGCAATTTTTAAATTTCGCAAGTTTACGCTGTTTTTTATTATAACGCTATTCACCCCCCCCCTAGCGTTAAGCGTATATTCTAACAATTGGTATCAGAGCCCAACTCTCTGAAAAACTTAACCGTTTGAGAGAAACAATCCATGGCTTCTACTCGTGATTCTTTTGCAGGAATAGGTGAAGGACAATGCTCCACCCGACCACCACTATTCGATGGCACAAACTATACGTACTGGAAGGAGAGGATGAGAATATTCATTCAATCGAATAATTTTCATCTATGGAAGGTTATAATGAAGGGAGAACAAATTCCAACCAAAAAGGTTGAAAATGAATGGGTTCCAAAATCCGAAGATGAATACGATGCGGATGATATCCGAAAAGTGCAGAACAATGCTAAAGCCATCAACTTATTATATTCTGCTGTAAACGCTGATGATTACAGAAAAATTTCATGTTGCACAACGGCGAAGCAAATGTGGGATAAGCTGGAAATCACGTACGAAGGTACGGACCAGGTAAGAGAGGCTAAAGTTGATTTTCTAACCCATGCATATGAACTGTTTCACATGAAGGAAGGCGAAAGGGTCGATGACATGTTCGAACGATTTTCAAAAATCGTTAATGACTTACATGCTCTTAAGAAGACCTTCACGGATAAGGAACTTGTCCGAAAAATTCTCCGAAGTCTCACTCTGGAATGGCGCTCCAAGGCCGACGCGATTCAAGAGTCTATTGGCATTTCAAATGTCACCATCGACGGATTAAGAGGTAATCGTAAAACTTATGAATCTACTATACTTAACCCTCTTGTTAATGATCAAAGGAATCAAAGAATCGCCCTCAAGGCTAGCACAAGCCAACCTCAAAATAACAAGGACGGAGATAACGAGTTCGGACTCGTTAATAAGAGATTTTAAAAGTTCATGCGAAAAGAGTATGAACGAAAAGGCAAACAACAAGGAGATCAAGTAAAGTGCTATGGGTGCGGAGAAATCGGGCACATTAAATCAAATTGCCCAAATGTCAAAAAGGAGAAGAAACCCTTCAAGAAACAACAAGCATACATATCTTGGGGAGGCGACTCCGGAGACGAGTCGAGTGAGCAAGAAGAAGATGAAACCGCAAATCTCTGTCTCATGGCTCACGAAAACAATCAAGAAGAGGTATGTCAAATTTCTTCCAAAAACATCTATTCGCTTGAGGAAATGCAAAATGCCTTTGATGACTTGTATAGTGAATTCATTAAAGCTTCCAAAACTGTTAAGAACATTAAGGAAAATGCTTCTTTGAAAGAAAAAGATTTTGAAAAACAACTCTCTTTGAAAGAAAAGGATTTGGAAAAACTGATTTTGGAAAATGAGAAGTTGAAAGAAGAAAACAATTTTTTCGGCAAAAGAAGCGCCAACAAACCCGAGAGTTCTAGTAAAAATTGTACTTCTTGCATGCATCTAAAAGATGAGGTAGAAAGACTTAAGGGCACCTTAGATAAGTTCAATTCTTCTCATCAAAATTTGAATGAAGTTCTTGTTAATTTGAAATCGACCAAACATGGGATAGGTTTTAAAAACGAGCCTAAAGAAAAAGTTGAAGCCAAACCCCAACCACCTAAGGCTCAACCTAGGACAAATAAAACAAATGTTCATGATAGAGGTAACAATCCTAGAATCAACATGCATGCTAGACCAAACACTAGAAGAAACTTTGAACATTTTAGGACACCTAGAAATGGCCTTCAACCTAGAAATAACTATTCTAGAAATGATGCATATCCTAGACCAAACACTAGAAGAAACGTTGAACATTTTAGGACACCTAGAAATGGCTTTCAACCTAGAAATAACTATTCTAGAAATGCTGCATATCCTAGAACAAATAGTAGGAGAAATGATTTTCATGAAATGCGCAATAGCCATATTGTCAAAAATAGAATAAACAAATTTCGTCCGTCCAACTACTATCAACCTAGACGAATGCATAATCCTAATGTCATTTGTCATTATTGCAATCGAATTGGACATATTGCTCCTTCTTGCTTCACAAGACATAGACACTTAACTGCATGTCAAGCACAACAGCATGTTACACCTAACTCTCAAGGACCCAAAACAGCTTGGGTACCAAAGACTCATTAATCTGTCTTGTAGGTATGTTTGAAGGGATCAAGTGTACTTTGGTGAGCACAGTACGATGAAAGTTGTAAGCTGTGTTCGGGGGGGAGTTATTGTCTATCGTTGGCCTCTATGGTAGAATCAGTCGGGGGACCTGAGAGGCGGTGGTTTACCCTGCGGCGGATGTCAGCGGTTCGAGTCCGCTTATCTCCAACTCGTGAACTTAGCCGATACAAAGCTTTATGATAGCACCCAATTTTTCCGATTCGGCGGTTCGATCTATGATTTATCATTCATGGACGTTGATAAGATCCATCCATTTAGCAGCACCTTAGGATGGCATAGCCTTAAAAGTGAAGGGCGAGGTTCAAACGAGGAAAGGCTTACGGTGGATACCTAGGCACCCAGAGACGAGGAAGGGCGTAGTAATCGACGAAATGCTTCGGGGAGTTGAAAATAAGCATAGATCCGGAGATTCCCGAATAGGGCAACCTTTCGAACACTTTGGTACCTTGATAGTGGATGCTCCAAACACATGACCGGAGACGAATCCAAGTTCCTTCAACTAGAACTACAAGGAAGGAGGAAGCGTTATTTTTGGAGATAACAACAAGGGAAAAATTATCGGCATTGGATCGGTCGGTAAGGATGAACCTTCGTCCATTAAGCATATATTGCTAGTTAAAGGTCTAAAACATAATCTCTTGAGCATAAGTCAATTATGTGACAAGGGAAATCTTGTTTTATTTGACTCGGATGAATGCTTAGTTTTTCGCCGTAGCGATTTTAAAATTATCCTTCGTGGTTTTAGAATGGATAACATCTATATGGTTGATCTCGAAAATTCTTCATTTGAGTATGTGAATTGTCTTATGAGCAAAGAAGATGATATGTGGTTATGGCATCGTAGAGTAGCTCACATCAACATGCATCTTTTAAACAAATTGGTTTCACAAAATTTAGTTATTGGTCTTCCAAATTTGAAATTTGAAAAAGACTCCATTTGCGATTCTTGTCAAAAAGGGAAGCAAACAAAAGCATCATTTAAATCGAAAAATATTGTTTCAACTACTAGACCATTGCAACTTCTTCACATGGACCTTTTTGGACCATCTCGCATTGAAAGTCTTGGTAGAAATCGTTATGCTTTTGTTATTGTTGATGATTATTCTAGATATACATGGACACTATTTCTTGCTCATAAAAGTGAAGCTTTTCATAATTTTAAATGTTTTTTTAAACGTGTTCAAAATGAAAAGGACACAACCGTCACTTCAATAAGAAGTGATCATGGGGGAGAGTTCGATCACAATCTCTTTGCGGATTTTTGTGACGAACTCGGTATCAAGCACACCTTCTCTGCTCCACGCACACCACAACAAAATGGAGTGGTGGAAAGGAAAAATAGGTGTCTCGAAGAGATGGCTAGAACCATGCTCGATGAGGCTAAGATTCCCAAACATTTTTGGGCTGGTGCCGTGAGTACCGCATGCTACGTTTTAAACAGAGTAGTCATAAGGCCAATACTCATGAAAACTCCCTATGAACTCTACAAGGGAAGGAAACCAAATATCTCCCATCTTAGAGTATTCGGTTGTAAATGTTTTATTCATAACAATGGTAAAGATAATTTGGGAAAGTTTGATGCCAAATCCGATGAAGGAATTTTTATTGGTTATTCTTCCCGTAGCAAAGCATATAGAGTATTCAATAATAGAACCGAAACTGTGGAGGAATCCCCTCATATTGTGTTTTCCGAAAATAATGCTCGCTTGGCGAGAAAGGATTCTGGTTTTGAACTTGCAGGTAGTTTAAACTCAATGAGTCCTCAAGACAAAGTACAAGAGGAAACTCCTAAGGAAATTCAAGATGAAATCTTGGAACAATTATCGGAGGAAGCGCCACAACTAGAAAAAGAAACGAAACTGCCTAACGCGTGGAGGACAATCAAAGACCATCCTCTCGAACAGGTAATTGGCGACATTGAACAACAGGTAAGTACTCGAAACACTCTTAAGAACACCTTAGGACACACTTCTTAAGAGATCACGTTCTCAATTGGCCAACATCTTCACAAGACCTTTTAGCGAAAAAGTTCTTTTCCGAATCTGTAGTGAACTCGGGATTCTTGACTCCACATTGATCTAAGTCATGCATTGCATTTTCCCTTTCACATGATTACTAACTTGAGCGTCGGAGGCGTCTAACGTATTTTTGTAGGTATCGCCCTAAAAGCAGGGGGAATTATAAAGACTGGTGTAGAATAATCGATTTCTCTTTAGTATATAATCGATTATCAAGTATCAATAATCTATTATGTTGACATTATTTGCTAAGTTGAAATTTTTTAATAAACAAGTTATTTACCAATTTTTTTGCTAATGTCAAAAGGGGGAAGAATAAGGGCTATGCATTTAATACTTATTGGCACAAATTAAGGGGGAATTCATATGTTGAGGGGGAACTAATTGCATATACATATACTTATCTTGGATCGTCATTATGAATTACCTAATATGCATATCCCGATTAAGGTTTGCCATTATCAAAAAGGGGGAAATTGTTGAAACACGTTCTCAAGGCACTAAACTAAACGTGTGTTCATATTTGTAGGTTTTGATAAATGACAAACGATGCGCAATTGACATATGACGAGGTCCAAGCACAAGCGCGCAAATGTCACGTAATGAAGTTCAAGCACAAGACAAACAAAGATCAAGATTAAACAAAGTTATACATGAGTCGCTCTTTAATTGTGATCTTGATCCGACAATTTAACTCAAGACTTGGCTTCTCTCGTAAAAATATTTTTATCAAATCATGCATATTTAATTTAGAGCAAAATGATTTTAAATCATGCATATTTATTTTAGCAAAATGATTTTTAAACATGCCTCTAAAATCTGGACAAATATAATCGATTATGTACTTATGATAATCGATTATGTTAAGGCAGCTGTAAGACAATCGATTGTGTACCTTATGACAATCGATTGAGTTGAGGCAGTGTCCATCAGATGTTTGAAATCTGCATGACAATCGATTGTGTACCTTATGACAATCGATTGTGTTGAGACAATGTCCATCAGATTTTTCAAAGCTACAAAATAATCGATTGTGAACCTTATGACAATCGATTGTGTTGAGGCAGTGTCTATCAGATTTTTCAAAGATACAAAATAATCGATTGTGAACCTTATGACAATCCATTGTGTTGAGGCAGTGTCTATTAGATTTTTCAAAAATGAAAAATAATCGATTGTCCATATAGCATAATCGATTATGTAAATGACCGTTGCCAAAATATTTTCAAACTCCGTCAGATAATCGATTATAGGATTTTAATAATCGATTGTTTGAAGTAAAATCTGAAAAAGATTTTTTGAACGTTGCCAAGTAATCGATTGTATATTTCTGATAATCGATTGTTTGAAGTAAAATCTGAAAAAGATTTTTTGAACGTTGCCAAGTAATCGATTGTATATTTCTGATAATCGATTGTTTTAAGTAAAATCTTGAAATAATTTTTTGAACGTTGCCAGTAATCGATTATACGTCTTAGATAATCGATTATGCTGCGTAAAATCTGGGAATGATTTTTGGAACGATTGGAAAACAATCGATTGTGCCAATTAGACAATCGATTGTCGTAGCACAAAATCAGCAATTCTTAATTGGCAATTAGGCAACGGTTATGCATGCTTTTGACACTATAAATACATCTTCAAATCAGTCTTCTAAATACAACAACTGATCATATTATTGCTAAATCTTGTATACTCTCTTATTCATCATTTTCTATTCATTACATAAATTTTTGAGAGCCAAATTCTTGACGCAAGTTGTTGCGTTCTTGAGCGTATTTATTTTACTCATATCTACTCTTAAGGAGAGTCTTGTTTTGAGTGCAAAGTGTTTTTATACACTTGAAGGGAAGTGTTAATCCCTTGTATTGTAAGAAGGAACGTTGTGATTCCTTTGGTTGAAGTCTTGAAGTGTTGTATCTTCGAGCAAAGGTTGTTGAGGCTTGTGTGACTCAAGTTCTCAGTTGGTAACGGTTTGTTAAGCACCCATAAGCTTAACGAAGTTAGTGGAAATCTCGAGAGAGTCTCTCGGGGACTGGACTAGCCACGGGTTGTGGTGAACCAGGATAACATCGGTGCGTTCGTTCCTTATTATTTACTTATCGCACTTATTTCATTCCTGCAATTATTAAATTCTGCAAGTTTACGCTGTTTTTTATTATAACGCTATTCACCCCCCCTCTAGCGTTAAGCGTATATTCTAACACCACCTACTGCCACCCCTGCTCCGTTTAAAGCAGAAGTGGTCACACCTTTCACAGTGACAGTATCAATAACACCTCCTTTCCATTGAAAATCAATACCTTGGACAATATTGTTGAAGTTCATGGAAAAGGGAAGGCAAAGGTAGAGGAATTTGATGTTGCACAAGGCATGTCTAGGACCATAAAAGTCTATTCACCTGAACACTTAGGAGGAACAAGTAAGGATGCCACTACCAGGAAACATGTCATTGAAATAGGGCTAGATGATTTGTGGAGGAAAGTACAAGCAAAGGAGTATTCCATCATTGGCCATTTGGACAAAACACCAGCTCAGATATCCATCCTATCGCTATTGCAAAATTCAGAAGTGGATAAGAACACAATAATGGGAGTGATGATGACCAATATGATAGAGTAGGTATTGGAAAGTCTCAAGATCATCTTTCATAAAGATGAGCTACCATCTGAGGGGTTGAATCACAATCGAGCGTTGCATATCACGATGCAATTTAAAGATAAATTCATTGCTAGGGTCTTTGTTGATGGAGGTTCAAGCCTTAATGTTTGTCCGTTAGACACTTTGAAATGATTGGACACAGGTTTTCATGAAATACAAGTAGGGAGCATGAACGTGAAAGCACTTGATGGGTCTCATAGGGTCACGATTAGGTAAACTTCTTTTCTTGCAGATGGGGCCGATGTTTGACGTTGAGTTTCAGTTGCTCAATATACCGGCCTCATACAATCTTTTGTTGGCCGACCATGGATCCATTCCATCAGGGCTGTGGCATCCATACGACATCAAGCCGTGAAATTTGAATGGAATCGTGAAGAGGTGATCATTCATGGAGATGGAAGTAACCCCATTTACACCAGCCAAACCATACCAGTTATAGGAAACATAAGAAAGCTAGGAGTGGAAACCTATCATCATATTGAACGTGTAAACTCCGTAGAGAAAGATAAATGGTGGAGCAGTAAAATAGAGAGCGTACTGGCATGGCATTGTTGATAACCAATTTTTTCTTATATATTTCTATATGCATTAATGCTTTCAAAATAACGTGTATATATATATATATATATATATATATATATATATATATATATATATATATATATATATATATATATGCATATATAAGCATGCACAAGGTCTTTACAGTTTATCTGTAATTTTAAAGATTTTAAATTTATTTATTTCATCCTTTGCATATAATAAATACAATATTTATCCTTCAAATTATTGATATGATAATTTAACTATCTAATCCTATATCTATGCCAAATATTGCTTAAATATTTTTTGTGCATTTTGTACAATTGCATGTACATTTTTAAAGCCAATTTTCATATAATTGTAATATTAGCCTTATTAATGTAAAATTACGTTTTTATGCATAAAATGATCTTCTATATTTTTAATATGTTAAATATCTATTTTAAAAAATTTTAGTACATGAAATTATTTTTAGAAATTATTTATTATTTATTATAAATTATATAGGGATAAATTAGCTATTTAAAACTTAGCCAAATCATATTTCAATTATACCTCAATTTAACCTAATACTCAGCCCAATTTATGGCTAAATTACCTGATCCAGGCCCTAAATGCACTTACCTGACCCAAAACTCATCAGATCTTCACCAGTTATATAAAAGATCAATGACCCCCGTTCATTTATTCCATTTTTAATAATAAACGACCCCTAACCCAAAACATTTCTCCACATACGCCACCCAAATATCCTCTCTGCTCTCAAAATACTCTCAACCTTACCCTAGTATTTAACCGCTGACCTCCCATCTCCGGCTATCTTCGGTGAACTCTCATCGTCTCTTAAGCCTCCAATGGCCTCTTTCATGCCATGCCAGCCTTCCCTAAGTTCTTCAAAGGCATAGAGCCATGCTGACTTGTATCAAAGGTTCTTCACCTATCTATTCTTGGCTATTTCGATACGATTTCAAGCAAAATCATGTTATATTTGCTACGACCCTTGGGTTTCTAAGCAGGTTTCTTTATTTCAATGTGGATTGCTTGTGTACCCTAATATTTTTGCTATACCTCCTAGATCTGTGACGATTTGAGTTTATTTCTTCAATGTTTTGCACTGTCCTTGAGTGTTTTTTACAAATCGTTGAGTTTAAGTGTTTTTCACCTACTTCTAAAACTAGGGTTTTTGGAACTTTTTAAAAACTTGTTTAGCTGATTCTTTGTGTAAAAACTTCCATTTCTTGCATTATTTTAATTGATTCTATGAGTTTATTTCATATTTAACTGATCTATATTAAAAGTCCTAATTGTTTAGGTTTCTTCATTTGGTTATGTGTATCAGCATAACTAACCGGCTCTCGTTTATGCTTTTGTGACTATCTTGCCTCGAATATGTTTCTACTGAGTTTCTTAGCCTAACCTACATCAACTCTACATGCTTTTGTTCATCTTGACTATTCAAGACTTGCCTCTTTCTTTCACTGATGTTTAGCCTTCATATTCGCTAGAGTTATGTGTTAACCTCTGATTATTCTTATCTTGCTCTATTTATATGCAAAAATTGACTCATGAATCTCTCTTTTAGATATTATGAGTTCCCTGTTTCTTGTATTGATTTGAAACTTTCTTTTAAACCTTCGACTCTTCTTGTTTAAACTTGACTTATTTGCTTATTCATGGGGACCTATGTTATTCTCCTTAAATCAGTATTATTTATAGTCCTTGATTCACTGATTTGCTATATGCTGATTCTTGATTATTTTCATATTATGCAACCTTATTTCGCTTTATTACCCTATTTGGGTTAACCGTGTTATTTGCTGAGTCTTCACTAACTAATTTATTAATTGAACCCTTGTGTATTTATCCCCAATTATGTATTTTTTTACCAAATGCCTTATTGATTTCTTTCCTTAAAACACTTTCTACCTATTAGTTGGTTAATTACCTCTTAATTAAGGGAGTACTTGTATTGATCTGAGTCTAATCAGTACACGTTTCCATAACTATTGTTGAACTTCCATTATTGCCTTACTCTCAGCCTATTTTCAAACCATGGATACACTGCTCTTTCACTAACACAACACATGAACACATTGGTTCAAAACTCTCTCACACTCAGAACTTATCTACTCTCTCTCTCTCTCTCTCTTTAATTACTTGCTATTATTATGATTTGGCCGGCTGCAAGCCATGGATAACTATTGTGCTTTCCTATTCCTCAGTTAGTGCTTACAATCTCTTTACTGGTATGTCTAGATTTCAATTCAAGTCCCAAAACCAATATGTTTCTTTTACAACTTCAATTTATCATGTTTCTAATTTGTTTCTATCTATAGTTCTGTTGTTCAACATGCAATTGAGATGTTTACATTACTGCTTCATCTAGCATGCTAGTCTAACCTTCTTAGGTTCTTTCAGAACATTTTCTACCCTCTTAGTAGTCTGTCTCAACATGACTCTACCCTACTTTGAATGCTTATCTACTTGTTACGCAGTTTTGATATGCAAGCTTATCTGTCACTTTAAATGGCCGATTCTATAATTGTTTCTAAAACTCCTACTGTATTGGTACCAATAGCTATTTCCTAATCCCTTCAACCCTACAAGAACTACTATGCTTCTTATACTAGGTGCTCTATGTGTCCCCAATTCCCATTCCCCTGTTTGAAGGACGGTAATTTGAGTATTGCTGAACTTGTTTGACTAACCTGCTATTTGTTTATTTACACTACTATTTTCAGAAACTGTTTACCAAATAACTCTCTTATTTACAAAATTATTTCAATCAAGTCTCCATTTTACATTTTTTTCCTATTCAATCCCTTTCAAGCACTCTCACACTACTCCTAAGTCCCTAGGTTCTGCCCCCTCCACTGTGTGTACTGCCTTGTGATCCTTTTGAGATCCCTCTGAACTATGGAACACTGAAGTTGGCCCTTCCACTACACTTATTCATTTTGGTTACGAAGCTAGGTGTGAGCATTTCCCAAGATCCTTGAGATCCTTAGGGAACTCTAACGCACCAGGACAATGACATTGTCTTTGAAATTGGCATTTGAGGCTATTGGAGGTTTGGGAAATCACTTGGGCCCACTTCAGGCCCCCTATAGTGTAGCTTCTTCTTTTTCTTTATCTATGTAATTCATTTATCTGGTTTGTAATAATGTAGAAACGAATATTGAGGTTATTAGTGAAAGGGGTAGGCAGTTACATAATTGTGGGGTAATATGGGTAGAAACCATACTTATAGTATTTTATATTTCCATGTTTGACTTACCATGCTAGAAATCATGCATATATGTTTTAAAATCAACTTCAGAAGTAGATACCATGCCTACAGAATGTGATCCAGTTCAACTTCTGTTACAACAGGTAATTACATTTGCTTTCATTATATATCATGGCTACAAGATCCCAACATAAACAACTAGATATCATGCTTATAGGGAACAACATCAGGAATTCTTCCTATAGATCTAAAATCAATTTATATTAAATAAGTCAGTCTAATTCCTCTTAGTTTAGTTCGAAACTGGTCTAATCAATGGTTTCTTTCCTTATATGAATCCTTTCAAGAACCACCCTAATTTACTATTCGAAATTATTCCTACAAGATTTCAAGAGTCCGTTTTAAAATCTTCTTGTTGTTTTACTATATCAAACATAACTATCATTTATTTAGGACCCCACTATTAGGCTTTAGGGCAAGCCTATTGGGCGATTTTAAATTTTGAAACTCTGAAACTGTATTTCTACTACTTGAAGTTGTTCAAATTTAACAAGACTAATCAGTAGGCATTGTAATGAGGATCCTTCATATATTGGCCTAATTCAGTACTTTATAACCTCTGCTCTGTTAGATATCATGTTGTAGGATTTATTGTCTTAAGTGTTTGGATGTTATTTGATGACTTCCACTTATGTGATATACTTGAGGAGGAAATTGTGAGCATTTAAATTGATTTATATGCTGTCCTAAATTGTTCTTCCTTGTCGCCGAGAATTTTCTCCTATTAAGCACCTTAGGGGTTGTCTAGAACTACCCATATTTAGAGGTCTTAAAACACCTCCAAGGCCACAAGGAAGGGACAGTTAGTACACACATAGGCATTGTCAAGGTTGCTCGAACGCTTTAAGCTATGACCAATATGAGGGACTTGGGTAGAACGGGATATGATGACTACGCGCTAATGTCACGTGCAGCCCCTCATCAAGGAGTGTTTACTAGGCAATGTATGGGGTGATCCTTTATGATATCCAACCTAGGACCCTTCCCTTCCAAAAATTCTTTTGCTTTACTTTTCTATATGTACACAACATGTTCAAAATCATTGTCTTATTATTTGAGATATACAATGTCCAAAGTGCTTTATTTGCAATTATTTTTTTCTACTACTTATTTGTTAATGGAGTAATTCATAATCATAAGTTCAGTTGGGACACACACTTGTGGACCAAGAGGGGTGCCTAACATCTTCCCCTCAAGGTTATTTTGAGCCCTTACCCTAAATCTAAGGGAATGCTAACTAGTTTAAGAGTTAATCACTCTAGGTTCCCTAATGCACCACATTACATTAGGTGGAGACTCTTCATAATACCCAACTCCCAAAAGGAAATTGAGTTATTACCCATATAAATGTCAAAAACCCGGACCTTTTCCAACCTGTAGAAAGGGAGGGAGAAAAGGGGGCGCGACAGGTGCGTATGAACCCAGCAAATGGCTGTGGAGGAATCTCTAGAGCATCACTAAACCGATACGGATGAAGGTATATGGTACTACCTTCGGGATCGGATATCAATACACATGGCAAGAGTATAATAACTGGTTGCCTCCACGGCATGGGCCGTATTACACTCTCGAGCAACCAATGCCACATCTAGATCAAGCTTTTTTACCAAGCTGATACAATATGGGGGACTGCAGAAGAGGAAACATTAGTTGGGCTGAAATGCTATAATTGAGGAGGAGGAGGAAGAATGCCTCACTATTCAGATGGTGAAGAAGGGAGATGTTCTTAGGAACTGGGCCGCCACACCAACCTTAGGCCCGCCGAGTCCCTGGGTAGATTGGCAGAATTTATTTCTATAGCCATTCTAGGCATTTAAAATTTTTAGTAACTACGTTCTAAAGACTTGGTTCTTTTAAATAAATTCTCAATTCATCGAGCAGTACTTGTTTGGATGTTGCTGAATTTTAATCAAATGCATTTTTAATTCATTACTATTTTCTACACTTTTTCTTTCTACTGCTTTATTATTACTTTCTTGATGAACTGGTGACTATGACATGTAATGAGGCAACACAACGTAAAAATAGTGATTCAGATGAAGAAGACAAGATACTAGAGGAAGTAGTCAGGGAGGTTGAAAACTTTGAGAATAAGCCTAAGTCCAATTTGGACGAAACTGATGCAGCAAACTTAGGAGACGCTAAGACCATCAAGGAGACGCAGATCAACATTCACTTATCACCAATAGATATGGAAGAGTACATCCGTTTCATAAAAGAGTATGAGGATATTTTCACATAGTCATATGCTGACATGGCCGGTTTAAGCACGTCCATAGTGGCAGACAAGTTGTCTACTAATCCCATATGTTTGCTAGTAAAGCAAAAATGCAGAACATTTTAACTAGAAGCCTGATAATCAAGTAGGAAGTTACTAAACACATCAAAGCCAAAGTCCCCAGGGTAGTTGAGTAGCCAACCTGGTTAGCCAACATTGTACTAATTTCAAAGAAAGATGGGAAAGTTAGAGTATGTGTTGACTATCGAGACCTAAGCGGAGGAAGTCCAATGGACGAATTTTTCTACTGCCAAACATACACATCATGATAGATAATTACGCCAAGCATGAACTCCAATCTTTTGTAGATTGCTTCGCGGGTTATCACTAGATCTGGATGTATGAACAAGGCACAAAAAAAATAGTTTTTATTGAGGGGTATAGTGTTACAAAATGATGCAATTTTGTCTAAAGCATGCTGGGACTATTTACGTGAGGGCCATGATGACCATCTTCCATGATTGAATACACAAAGAAATAGAGGTATATGTGGACGATCTCATAATCAAATCTAAGAGGGTTGTAGACCACATAGCTGACATGAAAAATTCTCTGACAGATTAAGGAGGTACACCTTGAAACTAAACCTCGTAAAGTGTGCATTTTGGGTTCCCGCAGGAAAGTTACCATGATTCATTGCCACTCGTCAAGGGATCGAGCTGGATCCATCTAAAGTCAAAGTTATTCATGAGTTACCACCACCTAGGAGCAACAAGGACATGATGAGATTCCTAAGACGCCTCAACTATATTAGTTTCTTCATAGCACAATCCAGAGTGGTATGTGAGCGCATATTTAAGATGTTGAGGAAAGATGCCGAGACAAGCTAGACCGAGGATTGTCAGGAAGCTTTTGAAAAGATCAAGGAGTACATATCCACACCACCGATTTTTGGTCCCACGAGAACACGGTCAACCTTTGCTACTCTATATATCTGTATCGGATGGAGCCTTTGGATGTGTTTGAGGATAACATGATGAGTCAGAGAGAAAGGAGCAAGACATAAACTACTTGAATAAGATATTTACACCTTACGAAGCTCGATACTTTATGCTAGAACACACTTGTTGTGCTTTGACCTAGATAGCTCAGAAATTGAGGCATCACTTCTGTTCCTATACCACATACCTCATATTTAGGATTGACCATTTGAAGTTTTTTTTTTCCGAAACCCATGCGGACTAGTAAGTTAGCTAAGTGGCAAATACTATTGAGTGAGTTTGACACCGTCTATGTAACTCAAAAGGCAGTCAAAGGACAAACATTGGCAGATCATTTTCTGAAAACCCGATGGGACGAGAATACGAACCCTTGAAAATATAGTTTCCTGATAAAGAATTGTCGTTCGTAGGAAAGGACATTACCAAAGAATATGACCATTGGAGGATGTACATTGACAGAGCTACAAATTTTAAAGCAGTGGGTATTGGATCGATTTTGGAGTTAGAAGTGGGTTAACATTATCCAGTATCTGCTAAACGTAGATTTCCCTGCACCAACAACATGGCAGAATATGAAGCTTGTATGCTAGGACTCAACATGGCAATCGACATGAATATTCAAGAGTTGCTAGTAATTGGTGATTCATATTTTCTGGTGCACCAGGTACAAGGAGGGCGTGACACTAAGAATTCCAAGAATTTTTCATATTTGCACCATGTGCAGGAATTGAGAAAGAGATTCACGGAGATAGAGTTCCGACATGCGCCCAGAAATCAGAATGAGTTCGTCAATGCATTATCCACTTTGGCATATGTAAGCATTTGATTTTTGCCCTATTTGAATATTCCTACAAAATCCCAAGAAAATAGATTTTTTTTGCTTACTTATTTGCCATTTTTAGGAATTCTATAGATTTTTATTAATAGTTACATTATTCTTTCATGTTTAATTTTTATTTAAATCATAGAAAATACCAAAATATTCACCCATGTCATTTAGGCTTTATTTTTATATTTTTTAGGAATAATTGATTGTTGCTTGTTTAATAAAAATTAAATATCACAAAAATTCTTCATTTTTACACATTTTCCTTTTATCGATTTTTCTCTTTTAATTTAGGATTAAACGTCTTTTATAATTAGTTAATTAGTTTAACTTTAAGTTTTTAGATAATTTAAGATTTTAATATTAGGAATTTTTAATTAAAGAAGAAGAAAAAAAATCAAAGTTAAAGGAATGAAAGAGGGGGTTTAATATGAATTGGGCTAATTCTTGTATTGAAATCAGGCCCAGAACCCAGCCCATAGACTACCAAAACCCGTCCAAACCACCCGGGCTTATAGCTAGACGATATCATCAAGGGAGAGACACGCAAAAATCGGGAGATCTCCTCCCAATTGAAGGAGAGCGATCCTTCTTCTTCATCTCTTAATCGCTACCTTCCTCATTCTTCTTCTTCACTCCTTCACACACATCAATTGCACACACACATTCTTACTCACGCAAAAGCAACTGAAATTTTTAAGTTCACGATCTAAAATTGGATCCGAGATTTGCAAATCAAAAATGTCCAAATGAAAAGAATCAAAGTAGCACAGAAAGGAACCTCTGAAGTGTTGGAAGCTGCTGTAAATTTCTTTTGTGATTGATTTGGGATTTGTGCATTTTGGAGTTGATTTTTCGCTGCGATTGTGCAGAGCTGTAACTGCTATTGTTTCCTCATCGCTGCTGAGTTTCATCGCCAGTTTCTGACCCTTATTTGGTTTTGCAAATAAGTACATGTCTCAAACTTGTATTTTCTGTTGTGCTTTGTAATGAAGTTCGAGCCAGATTTCTCAAATCAGTAGCAATGAATTTTCATAGACTTTTTTTTATGATTTCTACTATTTCAATATGCCTCAATAGTATCTTTGATTTGAACTTGGGTGGAACAGTGAAATAACCTGAAATTTGCACATTCTGTTGCTTTAGTTGGATTACTTCAGTGATGTTTAATGATTTAATACCAAGCAAACCAGTGAATCGTTTTATTCTTAAATTTATCATGGATTGTTTAAATGCCGATTTGGGAGCTTTTGTCACATGAGCTTTAACAAGTTTATAGAATCCGGTGAATCGTTCTTCGTTTAGTTTTCTTTGGATGCTATACCCATTTTCAGTTGTGTCTTGTTAACTTCACAGTTACAATCTAGTAGTAACAACCGTGATTTTAAGATTGGGTTTGTTTGTTGAGCCGTACTAGATTGGTTAAAGGAACTTAATTTGTTGTAATTGCACTTGGTTTAAATTAGGGGATGCAACATAGAAGTGGTTCGTGTGGTTCAATTTGGATTTGAACCAGCTAATACTTTAGAATAATTTTAACTCTTTAGAACTCGAGGCGCGCCACTAAGCGAATTTTTATGCCCTTCGCAAAGATAATAATACATTAGTCGCTCTAGGGGCATCTTTGATAATTTTATCTTCCTAAATACAGGTGTGCATTTTATGTGACCCAAATCCAAATCTCAAAACGTCGAATAAAATGTGTTTCGGATCCGGGTGCATTTCATGTGACACGATCCGAGAGCATGTTTTAAAACGACGTTCATATTCCTAAAATTCAATTTAAAAGCGGTAAAATAATTTAAAATTGCACTATAGGATGAACAAAAGCGTGAGTCTCAATCCAAAATAAAGGAAAAGAAGAAAAGAACAAAAGAAGTGAATTCAAAATGATGAAGCGGACAGAGATGCAGACTTCTCAAAATTTGATTAAAGTCACAAGCTCTGCATATCCCGCTTTGTTTCAAAAACTGAAGAATAGACCAGCGGTTGTAGTTAAGGAGCATCAAGATTCATATCGGAGTCTGCTACAAGAGCTAGCCATGACTCAAGATCAAGCTTCAAGAGACTCATAGATAGGAATCTTGTAACTCGTAGTTGATAGGCCTAGCTAGCTTAGTTTTTGATTTTCCTTTGGTGTAATAAGGAGCTCAGCAAGCAGAAACAGCAGCAAGAGCAGTGAAATCACAGCTTCCCGGTAGTCCCAGCTACCAAAAATTCCAGAAATACAGTGACCTGATTCCTTTATAGCCAAGGATATGTAGGCAACCTTTGAAGAGAGGTTCGGTTAGATTCATAAAAAAAAAAGATTCTCATGGAGTTTCAAATGGACAAAAATCTCTCATGTTGCTCACTTTATCTTTGACCGAAAACTTTTTATGTTTTCGAACAAAGGGGAAATTGTAAGCACGTGATTTTTTCCATATATGAATTATTTTGAAAGAATCCCAAGAAAATAGATTTTTTTCCTTACTTATTTGCCATTTTAAGAAATTTTGTAGATTTTTATTAATTGTTTACATTATTCTTGCTTCTTTAACTTTTACTTAAATCGAGTAAAATGCCAAAATATCACCCATGGAATGTAGGCTTTATTTTTATATTTTTCGGATCATTTCATAGTTGTTTGTTTTATAAAAATTAAAAATCACAAAAACGCTTCATTTTTACACCTTTTCCTTTTATCGATTTTTCTCTTTTAATTTAGAATTAAGTGTCTTTTATAATTTTTATAATTAGTTAATTAGTTTAACTTTACAGTTTTAGATAATTTAGGATTTTAATTGTTACAACCCATATCCACATGCGTTAGTTCATGCCATATGTTAGTTAACATAAATCCAAGACGGAATTATCCTTGAGATGATAAGAAGCTAATCCTATTGATCTTAAGTGATACAAGGGTGTATAAGAGTGATTAACAAGTATTAGAAGTTAAATGAATCAAGGATGTTGTAACTCGTATTTTCGGGTAAACCTATAGGTGATTAGCACACTCAAGAGTTCATGTTCTAAGGTATTTGAATCATATAATATCCGTTTCATAGTCTTGAAGTCAAACGAGTTATGAAAAAAAGGTCGACAAAAGATGTCGCAACTTAGGTTCATATTTGTACTTCAACTTTAGGTCAAATGTCATTACGTTTTTCTCCCAAGAATTATGGAGTGATCTTACCACCAAATTAAAGATCTATGAGTCTAGTTTCTAACTCATTAAACCTTTTATCTATACGATCTCGTAGTAGAGAGATATTCGCGTTTTCGCGAGACTGCGCCAAGCACCTCTCTACGGGGCCCAGTTAAGGCGGTTTAAGACATTTGGATTTATATAGGACACCTCCAACCCGTTTTAAGTCGTTTATTTTAACTATTTTCAGACCTTAAAACTCTAGGAACACTTTCTCAAGGTTCTCTCAAGATTCAAGACCCAAACAAAGGGCAAGCAACACAAATCAAATGTCGGGAATCTCGTGGCGCTAGTAAGTCTCTTGTTCTTCTTGTTGTTGCTCAATTTTATGTTGTTTCAGCTCGTGTGGGAGGTTGTTTTAAAGGGTTTTTGTTCTGTAAATACTCCCTCAAGTTTTAATATCAACCCTAGGGGATTTCAAGCCTTCTAAAGTGATTCTAGTTCCGAAAAACACTAATTGATTGCTAGTTTCGCTTCGTTGTTGTTGTGGAAGCATTGGAGGGATATTTCGTGAAGAATTAAGGTCAAATTGGAGTTGTAATTTCTGTACAAAGGTAAGTAACCTCTTAATCTATATGTATTTAAGATAATCCAAGTTGCGTCTAAGTCATTGAAGCTAGAACTTGTGAAATATATATCGAAAGGATTGGTAGTAATGTTATCGGTTGGTGGACTGTTTTGGGAGGTTCAATATGATTAACATTGATGTTGTTTGGTATGTCTGGTTATTGTTTTCACTTGTGGGAGGTCATATAAATAGGGGAGGTGCTGTCCATTTCATCGCAAGATAGGTTGTGGCCGGTACATAATAGTTATGACGCTTAAATGATAATGATAGTATCGTCTCTCTTATTGTAGACCAAGGAGATGTGAAAATTGCATAGCTTGAGATTGGAGCAGTATATACAAGGTATGTGCAGCTATCCTTTTCCTTCTTTTTCACGACTACGATTGTACATAATATAATGAACGAGCTTACAAGATACTGTACTCTTAGAAGCTAGCAGTACTTACATTGTTTTCCCTCTTATGGAACGATTGATGTGATGTTGCTTCTCTTATTCTTATGTTATCAATGTTGTTGGTACTTCCTAATTCTTTTAAGGTTCATAGTGAAGATTTAGTCCTAATAACGTGTATAAAGGATACCGACCTTACGTCACTCCGAAAGGTCTAGAACGTGTTCCCATGAGTCGAGCATGCATTATATATATGTATCTATTTTACTCTACCGAGCCGCGCTATAGTCGGCCGGGTACAGAACCTACTATGCAACCACTGATTAGTTGGGTTTTACCGAGCTCCACGTGGCCGGGTGCGACTTTACCGAGCATTATGATGGTCGGGTATGTTTTTACCGAGCCTATTACGGCTGGGTACGATGTGATGATGATGATGCTCACAGATGCGTATGTTTTAACAGTTTATGTATGTATACATATGTATCATGCATTTCATGTCAGTAGCCTTCATAGGTACTTAGATGTTACAAGTTGTATATTCTCTATCACTGCTTATATTACTGTTCGTATTCATGGTTCCCGGCCTCACATACTCAGTACTTTATTCGTACTAACATCTTTTTGTTTGTGGATACTGCATGTCGTGCTACAGGTCCTGATAGACAGGCAGGTGCAGCTCCCCCACCACAGGAGGCTGTCCAGTTTAGTGGTGATTGGCGAGATCCCTTCTCCGGACTTGTCGTGGTCTTGGTATGCATTTTTCTTTATATAACATTATGGGTATGTCGGGGCCTGTTCCGGCTATGTTGCAGAACTCATGTTCCTTTAGAGGCTCATAGACAGGTGTCGACTCATGTATAGTTTTGTATGCCTTGTCGGCTGGTTTTTGTTGTATAGTCTTTCATGGTATCGTGGTAGCTCGTACCTTATATATTGTTTGTTGATTGTCTTGCCACCCCATGTTATGTATGTTTATGCCATCATCTTTTATTGTTGGTTGTCCGTGATCCATGAGTACCATTAATATTGATGTCGTTGGCCCTAACGGATAATAAAGAAGGTTAGGTAAAATGTATGTTGGTGCACGGCAAGTATGGCCGGGTACTAATCATGGCCCTTCAGTTTGGGTCGTGAAAAACTTGGTATCAGAGCCGGTTTGTCTTAGGGATTGTCTATGAGCCGTGTCTTGTAGAGTCTTGGTTATGGATGTGTAGCTTGCCACATTTATAATCAGGAGGCTATAGGACATCTAGGGTTGTTACCTTCTTCCTGAATCTAGATCGTGCGTAGAGTGGAGTCCTAAGTGTTTGACTCTAATATTTACCTTGTTTACTTTGAGCAATGCCTTCGACTAGGAAGCAAACAATTAGTAGATGGCTTGATATAACTGCGGGAGAGGGTACCAGTCAGGTGCTTCAAGCCAGAGTAGGCCAAAGTGAAGCTCAGAGTGAAATTTCGTCTCATACCTCATCCACTCTGTCTCCTCCAGAGGATATTAGGAGGAACCTAACACCTCCAGCTCCTCCGTCTAGCACTACGGACCAGGATAAAACGGCGCAGAACTACTGTTCATCTTCGCCTTCACCAAAACTCACCTCTGCCTCGCCCAAACTCGCCCGAGCTCACCCCAATAACTAACCTCACGCGCTCCCCCTTCTCTCTTCTTGCCACATAGGTGCAACAGCCTTCGAAAACAACAAGATTTCCTCCCTCACTGGCCCGTTTTCAAGCTATTTCATGTGGATACAAGGCTCTAGAAGAGGAGCGTTGGATGAGTGAGAGGCGTCGGATCGATCTCATTCAATCTGAGCCTCACATTCATCACGTGCTCATTTTCAAGAGGGCCTTATCCGATTTCTTGAAGAAAAAGAAAGAATCTGGAGGTTGGATATATAAGGAAGAATTTTCGGGTAAGAGAGGGGGATCCTTTTTAGAAGATTTTTTCGGGAGTCTGAGATTTGGATAGAAAATTTTGAAAAAATATCCCTTAGTTTTCTCTCTTGGTTTCTTTGTGTGCGTTTTCAGTTCGATTCTGGAGAAGAAGGTCTAAAAAAGTTTCAGTTTTTTTTGCTCTGTACTTAGTTTTGTTTCAAAAGTCTGGAAAACTGAAAATAAATCATTATCTTTCTCTGATTTCCTTCAAAAAATGAAGATGGATTGAACGGGGATTGAGATGGTTGTACGAGTTCGAGTTCGTAGCATTTTCATCCTTATGAATTGTAACAGTTGTTTTCTTAAGTTTTCATCATCAGATTCACTTGTATCGGGTTCAAAGAAGAATTAATCTAAGTTTCTTCAACTCAGGTTCATTTCTTCTCCACTTCTCTATTGACCACAATTCTGTGTTTGTGTGTTCATATTCCGTCATGGTTTGGTTTGAACCTTGAAAGCCAATATTTGTTTCTTCTGCTTTATTTCTGAGCTTTGTTTGGCTTTGGTTCAGGTCTATTAAGATGCTATAGTTTATCATTAAAGTACACTTCAGTGGATCAACCCTTGGTTTGCTAGTTCATCTCTTGCAAATTCATTGTTAGTTGGCAGGTTGCAAGTTCGATTGCTCTTTCTGTTATTTTTTGAGGTTTTCAAATGTATAGGAGTTATCTTCACTATTCCTTTCAAACTAAATAAAGGGCAATTTAATTGATCTCTAACATGTAAGATTTTAAGTGATTTGGTTCTATTTATGCAACAAAGCTTCTGCTGGTTTTCTTAGGAGAGGATTTCTCTGTTTTCTACTAAGGTTCGACGCATTTGAAACACATTAATCCACTGCTTGAATTGTTTTAGCTTCATCCTGATTTTTCTTAGCCTCGTTTTGGTTCATCTTAATTAATTCATTGTTTAATGAAGCAAGTTTTAAACCCTTTGTATTACGTATTCGTTTGAATGACTGAAACTGTTGGTTTTCGTTTGAATGACTAAAACCTTTGTGTTGAGTTTTAAAGTGAATCTGCTTTATGACCTAAAATTAGACTCAAGTTTTGACTAATAAATATGTCACGGCTAGGATTAAAAATAATTACTCTTTAATTTGAAAAAGTCCATTTAAAGGATGGTACTACTGTAACAAGGTAACTAGGTGGGATATAAGCAACAATAATTTTAATATTTGGGAATCAAACTGGATCCACAATATTAATAACCTAAGAACTTTAATTCAAGGTCCCCTTAATTACAATGAAGAAAAGCTGAATATAGGTAACATAATTTCGGGGAAGAACTGGGACCCCACAAAAAATTTCTTTGACTTGCCTCTTAATATTTCTAAGAATATAGATGCTATTGTGAGTTATACTACTTATAAAGCTAATTCTCATCATAATATATGGAGTCTCAGCTCAAATGAGCTTTTCTCTACCTCCTCGTGCTAAAATCTTATTGAATAACATAATCTCTGTGATAAGGATTACACATGGCTGTGGAAGCTTCAATGTCCTAATAAAATAAAATTATTCATTTCGAAATGATACCATAATAGATTTCTACACGATCCTATCTAGCACATATAGGGATAAGCATAAACCTTAAATGTCCCACTTGCAAAGTACATGATGAAACTATTCACCACATCTTCTGGGATTGCTTAACTATTGCGCACATTTAGTCAAACCTAGAAATTAAGCTTAATTCCATGACGAAAGATCATTGGATTGACTTAATAAGAAATACAACAAACTCATTCAACCATGATCACCTTAAATGGGAAGATATTCATCCTTTGCTATCTGGCTAATTTTGAAAAACGGGAATAATAATACCCATAATAATTAAAATAATGGACTTAATTGGAACACTATCGTTAAAAATGATGCTAAATACACCCTTCTCACAAAGAAAGGTATCACTTGCATTATGCAGAAACAACTACAAATTTAGTGGCATAAACCTCCTAAAGGTTAGTATAAATTTAATATTGATGGTGCTTTCAGTGAAGTTACTTGTCAAGATGGTATATGTGGAGTAGCTAGAAGCAACACAGGAAGCTGGATACTAGGGTTTCATATGAAAACTCAAACACTATCAGCAATACAAGTGGAACTCCAATTCTTGAGAGAATGTTTACAAATTATGATGCAGCATATTCTACTGCATGTGAAGATTGAGACAAACGCATCAGAAATTATTTATATGATAGCTAATGACCACCCTACTTATACCAAGTCAATTTATGAATGCGGGAGGTTGATGAAACAAATAAGGAGGAAGGGCAAGGTGGTCCTCATGCATAGCTTCAGACAAGGAAACAGTATTGCCCATACTTGGCAAAAATTACACTAACGCAGTCCAGCCTAAATAAAATTATCCTTGTGGAAAATCCACCGGAGCTCGTGATACATCAATATTAACAGGATTGGAGGGTTTTTCTTCTGTTAAATATGTTTATTCTAGTGTATGTTTAAAGTTTGTTGCCTTAGGAAATTTAGATGCCTTGAAAAGCATAGACATTATCATGTAATATTTGGAACGTTTAGTTATTAATATTATGTCCTTTAGTTTAAAAAAATAACAACAACAACAACAACAATAACAACAACAACAACAACAACAACACCAATAATAATAATAGTAATAATAATAATAATAATAATAATAATTATTATTATTATTATTATTATTATTATTATTACTATTATTATTATTATTATTATTATTATTACTATTATTATTATTATTATTATTATAACAACAACAACAACAATAACAACAATAACAATAACAACAATAATAACAACAATAACAACAACAATAACAATAAACAATAACAACAATCATATTATAATAATAATAACAATAATAACAATAACAATAATAATAATAATAATAATAATAATAATAATAACAACAACGACGACGACGACGACAACAACAACAAGGACAACGACAATAACAAGGACAACGACAACGACAACGACAACAACAACGACAACAACAACAACAACAACAACGACAACGACAACAACAACAACAACGACAACAACAACAAGAACAACAACAACAATAATAATAATAATAATAATAGCAGTAATAATAATAATAATAATAATTATTATTATTATTATTATTATTAGTAGTAGTAGTAGTAGTAGTAAAGGAGGAGGAGTAATAGCAGCAGCAAAATAATTTAGATTGTTGAAAGTAGTTCTCTCAGTAGTTCTCTCTATAAATAATAAAATAATAATAATAATAATAATAATAATAATAATAATAATAATAATAATAATAATAATAATAATAATAATAATAATAGTTGCAAAATAATTTGGATTGTTGAAAGTAGTTCTCTCTATGAAAAGGTCATATATGAAAGATGCAATTAGAAATGGTACTCCAATCTGATTTTCCACGCAGTTACAAAAGTTGCATTTACGTTTTATTTCTACTGTGCGATCTATTCTTGGCTAAATTTGATTTGGATATATAAATGTGATAGCTACTTAAATAAAAACAAGTACATTATGCACTAAAGTTTACTTGAATTTCAGAAAATTACTAGCTTTGAGGGTAAATTCAACTATCATTTCAAGGATCGAAACACAAAAGAAAAGTGCCTGAGAAAATATATAATAATGGCGATAAAAAAATGAAGTAACAACATAAATAAAGAATGGAGGCTGGACATAAGATCTGTATTAGTAATTAATATAATCAGATGTGATTTTGACCTTAACCTACATGTTGTGATGGTCAGCTAGGTTGGTAAAGTGTACAAATATATTATGGAAGTCTTAGTTTTTTTCTTGTTTATGTCAACTTTAGGTTTGTGAAGAGTTAGCTTTAACATGACAAAAATACCCCCCCTCCCCCCTAAAACCCCCCAAACAAACCCTCTCCACAAATATAAAAAATAAAAAAATAAATAAGGAAAAGAAAGGAAGAAGAACAAAATTTAAAGGAGAAAATGAAAAAAGAATTTAGAGAATAATATTTTTGTGTAATTAACTTGAATTTTTAGGCACATAATACAATCCTTATCCAACAGCCCCAACAGAGTTCTTCTGACCTTTTAGATAGGACATATATTATGACTGTGTCCCTTCATTTGTAACGTATCCCTTAACAAGAAAAATAAATAGTCTTAAAAATGAATCTGAATTAAACAATTTTTACAATTGTTTACTGGTTGACCAAAGCCTCAATTGATCGATGGATTGTCAACACAGAAATTGAGAGGTAGATAGGATTGAAAGGTTTATGCAAACTAATGAGAAGAATATCTAGAAGAAAACAATAATTATTGATACATTGAACCTGATTACATTCTTATAATATTTCCGTTTTTTCTATATTGACCGTTTATTATACATTTAAGATAATGATAATCTACATAAGAGGCGTGATACTGTCTACTCTTTTAACGACTATTGTGATTGGAAAAAAAAATGTACAGAAAAAATCTAGAAGAAAAGAATCCAAGTCTATTTTCAATTATATGGCTGTCATTTTTGTCAGGGTATCGATGAATATTCGAAAATCAATTAAATCGATCGAATCGAATCGTATCGTATTGAATCGATTTTTAGAATTTTTTTATAGGTTTTTATATAAATTTACAACTGTACCGAATAAATTTTGCTTGTGAAAAATATATTTATATAGTAAGTTTAAAAATAATAATGCATTAAATTTTTCTTTGAGCCTTGGAATTATGAAAACTATTACAAGTCAACAAGCAATTAAACTCAAAATACTAATTCCTATAATCTATTATGCTACTTCTACTTAAAGTACTTTGTTAGCAAGACATAAAGTATTATACCGATTACGAATAGCAAACTACAATGTAATAAATATTTTTCCTTTTATATAATTTAGATATATCTTTTTGAGTATTTAATCTTTTATAAACTTTATTCTAGTGTTCTAGTTTGGTTACTATCTTTTTACTTGTGTGATTTATATGTTCTTTGTCGTAGCTTGTTTCATTTACATTGTTGTAGAACAGTTGATGGATCTATACTCTAGTCATTTTTTATTTTTTTTAATTCATCACCCTTTAAATAGTAAAAATATCTAAAAAGTTGTGCTAAGTCCTATAAAAGGACATATGTTATTGCATTCTACTTTTATTGGTGAATTTTATTTGATATTCACAAAAATACCGAAAATTAATCGAACTATACCGATATTGAAGAGAAACTGATATGATTGGTACGATTTGGAAAAGTGTATTTTTTATTATACATAATAGAATAACCGAAAAATTGGTATATTATAAATTTTATAAAATAACCGACCAAACCGAACCATTGACACCCCTAATTTTCGTGATAGAACTTAAGAAAATATCACCATCTGGCTGATCATATCGTGCTAAATAAAGAAATTAAACTAAAAATAAAGACTAGGGATTATTTTTAAATTTTCTTTAAAGAAAAAGTTTTCGTCATTGTTTAGGGGATGGTAATTGATCCGTGTGATGAAGTGAAATTTTCACAACGGAATCATGATGATGTCTAATATTTTGTTTGTTAGACAAACCAATGTTAGAGTAATTTATTCATTTTTAACGGTTCAAATTAAATGATAGAAAGAAATGAGATAATTGTAATAATCTAATGTTAAAATAGGGAAGTCTTAACTACGGTAATATTTAATACAACCTTCAACCTAGTGTCACAAGTACACGAGCTACTAGAATAGTACAAATAAGGGTCTGAAAAACACTAAAGTTGTCTGAGAAAAGATACACATCTAATAAAAAGGAAAGGGGACTCTAGGAGTTGCGGACGCTGAGTAGGTGTACCTCATGCCTCGCAAGCTTGCTAACCCGAGCACGCTAATAATTGCCGCTACGACGGACTCCAAAATCTGCACAAGAAGTACTAAGTGTAGTATAAGTATAATCGACCCCATGTACACTGTAAGTGTTGAGTCTAACCTCGACGATGTAATGACGAATATAAGGCATGTCACTTGCACTACAACCTGTACGCAGTATATAATAGAGGCAGAAGAAGAAAATACAGAACAAATAAGTTAGTCAACAGAAGAAGATAGCTAAATACTCAAAGAAAAATCATTGACGATCAGAATTACCAATCCTTAGAGGTCTGTATGAAAAATATCGAACACTAACACAGATCAAGGAAATAAAATTACATAATTATTGCTGCGCGCAACCCGATCCCACCGTAACTCAAAATCCTAATTTATTCCAGTATAATAATATCACCATTCATAAATAAATAAATATATATTGTGGCGCGCAACTCGATCTCACTATATAACAGAATTTGTATCATATTTCATCCTTATTTCACCATATCAACGCTCCCTTATTTCACATATTGCGACGTGCAACCCTATCCCACCATACCAGTATCAAATATTCAATGAGTACAATCAAATCAATAACTCAAATCACAAGAACCTCTACGATTGAAAAATATGAAGCTAAATCCAAAAGGAAGCCTTGTGCCAAACCGAGGACTCGCATATGTAATATTTCATGGCAAGGTAAGTTCGGTAAATGAAAATTAAAAGGTGCAAGTAAGTCAATTAAGGCAATACCAACGAGTCATGAAGAAAATGAAAAGGTCTAACATTTTTAACAGAAGAAACAATGATTAACAAGTATCATATAGTCATTTAGAGCACATAACAGTTAAGGAAGGAAAGTAAATAATTAAGGAAGAGTAGAAATCAAGGAAACAAGTAATTGTCAGCGGATAAGTATTCATCACCTCACATATATGTCAAAACACATGAAATTCACATAGCACATAGTCTAAGTGTTCCTAATTCCCCAAGTCAAGGTTAAACTCGACACTTACATCACTCCGCAAATAACTTAGAGCTCTACCAAGGCCTTTCCCTAAGAATTTGCCTCCAAACCACTCGCATCTAACCACAATTAATTCAATAACGTCAAATATTGCTAAAGTAATCAATTGCGATGCATAAATTTAGGATTTTCATATTTTCCCCAATAAGTCAAAATTTGACCCCCGAGCCCGCATGGTCAAAACTCAAGGTTCGAACCAAAACTCACTTACCCATTTGCAAAAAACCTCTAATTCTTCTGAAATCCCAAAATTTTTTACTGGCAGAACGCATCGACATCCCTTAGAGTTGCCATTATTTTTCACTTAGACACTTATCTCAAGTTTATTTTATTTGAACACTTTAACAAGGTCTTGTGTCGTTTAAGCACAATATGCTACGTGGGAAAGAAAGTGTTTCTCACATTTTTTCAATCACGTGGAGTCATCAAAATAACATACTCACATACTTCTTGCCAGGAATGTACAACTTCTGCCAAAAAAAAATTCCCGCCAACTTCTCTTTTCTTCTTAACATGATCTGGGCTCACAAAATTCCCCATAATTCTTTTTTCTTCTGTCGGATTTCCGATCAATCAGTCCCTCATTTTTTGCGTGCCTTTGTGGCTTTCTTCCCCAAAGCTATGTTGTTTCACATGGATAAAAGTAAATTACACTTAGTTATTCTAGATAAAACAAAAAAGTAAAATTCTTCTCAAATCTAAAAGCTATCCATATTTATTCTTAAAATTTGGGGGAAAAATTACAACCACATCTGGATTTAGCATGCTCCACTTCCACGACTAACCAATGGAGATTGGCCTCGGAACATTATACCCTTAACAAAAAATAACTGAGCAAAAATAGAATAATAATTGATTCACTTGTGGAAAAATTTGGCCCATATTGGGCGGAACCTCCTTGTCCGTTTGTCAAGTTCACCGGACATTTTTTGGGAGATTCATCGTCACGTCCTCTTTTTTCTCGTGAAATTGAGTTTATGACATTTGGTTGGGACAACTGTTTCCTTTTGGAGAAAGGGGTTTGTAATTTTGAAGAGTCGCTATCTAACAATTTTAAGGTCCGTTTGGGCACTTATGAAGTTCAACTATAACTATATTTTTTATAACTAGAGATAGGGTAAGGGCTTTTTTGAAAATTTGCACAATTAACAAGCAAACAAATATGGCTCAAATAAGAGGGGATTTAAAATACACATGTTTGGAAATGATAAAAATAAAACAAAGTTTGAAAGAGTAATAACTAAGAATGCTAACGAATATAAAGGAGGGAAGGGGGGTGTCTTAGGTTTATTTATAATATGGATCACATCAATGTAATACCCGGTAGTGCCAAGAAAAGTATCCGGTTGTAGAGCGAGGCAGCAGAGGGGAGTTGGCACAATATGTAATCCCTAGGGTATCGGTGTCGAGAAGGGGATCACTCAATGCTGCTACAGGCACTCATTAGTTCGAGAAAGAACAGCTGGTGAATGCCTGACCGGTGAAGCCTTTACAACGGTAACTTCCGAGTCGTTAGACCGTAGCTTGCACGAAGGAAGAAGCTAATCAATCAGAATTGAGACAGGGAGGAGAGGCGAAAGAGAGATTTCGAGCCTGCAAGATCACTCCTCAATGAGGGGCTGCACGTGGTATTAGTGTACCAGTCATCATATCTATATTTACCCTTCCCGCCATGTTTAGGTATTAAAGCGTGGATTGGTCTTGACCTTTATTGCATGCTCTTACCCATCCCATTCCTATCATTCCCGGAGGAATTTAGGGCTACTATTCCTATAAGAGGGAGGATTTTAGGCTGACTCTTGGGGTTTAGAGGTAAAAAGACTAAGACGACATTAAAAACACATAGGACTGCATATTAGGGGAAGCATGTAAAACAACTTAGAGGCTCATATACACCTTCTCAACTAAAGCACATAAATAGCATGACTTAAAATACATTTAGGGTCAGAATTTAAAGTACTAAGGCAGAGGAGCTCTAGTTGTTGAAGCATGCCAATTTATTACATAACTCACATAAGAAGTCCGAATTAGTCATGCCTGCTGGTTGTAGCAGTTGTTAATTAAACAAAGGTGGATTCAATTTTATCGTTATTACCTAAGGCTTGCCTAAGTGTGTACTGATGATACCCTGTAGGCATGATATCTATTATCGATTCAAAAATGGCAAAGCACTGATAGTTTTAAACGAGCAAACTGGATCCTATAGGCATGCTTTCTAAACATCATTAACCAAAGGAGTAAGTTGTTTAAACAGTAGGAGTCAAACCGATTTTTAGCTAAATTAATTTCGGATTTTATGGACCTAATCTCTATTGTTGCTCATTTTAATCCCTACAGACATGGTATCTAATATTAAAGGCTGAGTTGGTCCTATAGGCATGGTATCTGGTGAAGTCGAGTAGGGAGTTTTTTTTTATCACAGTGAAATTCCTATATGCATGCTTTCTAAAAATATTGCTAGTAACCTTATGGTCATGATATCTAATTTTGAATCTGATTTTTAACCTCATAAATATGACGTCTGGCTATAGCCATTATATCATATAGGTAGGATATATAAGTGTGAAAATGAAACAATGTAGAAATTTATTAGATAGATCATATAGGTAGGATATCTAAGTGTAGAATTAAAATATGTAGAAATTTATTAAATATGTCCTATTGGCAGGACATCTAAGTGTTGTATCAAAACATGCAGAATTTAAAATAGCGAACCCTATAGGCATGCTATCTACCCTCTTAATAGCTAAACATATATAATTACCCATCCCTTTTCACTAGCCAACAGTCCTTGTTTACAAATTATACAAAACAAATTTTGAATTCCAAGAGAAGTACAAAAATAAAAAATTACAATCAAAAGAAGGCTGATTCTGATTTTCTCTCTGAGTTATGGAATAAAACACCTCAAATGCCACTTGTTTCAAAGCTTTTCTCAGACCTGGGTGTGTCAAACTTTCCTAATGGTCTCAAGGGACACCGGGCAGTGCTTACACCCACGCTTGAATAACTAGATAAAGAACGAGTGTTGTGTGAAAGTGGAAGCCCTTATGTGTCCAAGTTTAGAGGAAGCTCAAGGATCCCAAGGCAGGGCTCACACAAATGGGAAATAACCTATTCTAAGACTATAGTGCAAGTGCAGAAATAGAGATTTTATTTAAAATTGGGTTTAGAATAGCAAGGGGTAAGGGTGATTCAAAAACATTAGTGGTAAAACATAAATTACAAACCGGTAACTTCTCAAAAGGGGATAGGTTTGGGACATGTAAAGCAATAAATGATGCTAGCATGCCCACAAATAAAATAGAGGACATAAGCACATAAGAGGATATGTGGGTTTGGAATTCGTAATTCAGCTAATCATATAACAAGTGACTGACAGAGTACATGCATAAGGAAAACATTAATTTTAGAATAGGAGGGAGGAGATTACAACATGCTTAGTACTATTACTTGATACTACATAAACATAAGCAGAAACAGGCAAGAGTGAAGGAACAGCTAAAGAAACATATGGTTGTTGACGATTGAAGATTAACTAGGACATACCAGTAAGAAGCGAAATGCAGAAAAAAAAGTACGTAAATTTCAACAGCCTAGACTTGGCTTTTAGCCGGCTAAACAGAGCAGTAACACAAGTAGTAATAGAGAAAATAGAGATAGTTTTGAGTGGAGTAAGTGTTCTGATCTCAAACTGTTCGTTCGTGCTTTTAAAAGAAGAGGGATGCAAGGCATTTATAGTTTTTTGAACACGAGTGAAGGAGAGGTAATAAGTAAAGTCTTAATAAAAATATGGAAACAATCACAATTCAGAATCAATTACCCAAATGATTCCCCTTTAATTAAGGAATCACTATTTAACGGGTAGCGACAGGTCTAATTAAGGAAATAAAATCAGTTATGAAATTGATTGGTTATGACCATATAAAGGGTAGTAAAAGCATGCGGTGAACAATCAATTCTGAGTACAAAAATATGCTTATTTTTGGAAAGATATTAGCAAGGTAAAACATCACAGTAAAGGAAAAAATAATTAATTTTAAAAAGCCGAGTGAAATTAGGGCTCGTAAGAAATTTTTTGAAATCAGTCATAAGATTAAGATCAATCAAGGAAAAAATATTTTTCTGCACTTCAGTATATAAAAAAGTGAACAGAAACATCAGACATGCAAGGCCAAGTGCATTGGCAAAAGAAACAACATGCAATAGTAGCAGAAATAATCATGGGACTCAGTAAATAGTCAGGTCTCAAATATATAGCCAAATTGATGAAGAGATTCAAAACAAGTAATGGTCTCACAGTGATAAGTGAGGAATCATTTTTGAGAAATTAGGGTTTCAACCATAGGCAAGTTGAAAGATAGTAAAAATCAGATAAGTCACATAGAGAAAAGTGAGTCTGAAACAAGAAATTTTAATCGAGTCAAGTATACAATAAAACAAACAGTTTCAGACCCAAAGACCTAGGATTTTCAATAATAATAGAGTTTAATAGATGGTAAAACAAATAAGTCAAACAAGAACTTAATCAAACCAATACATATCTAACAAACAGCTACAGAACTTGAATGAGACTCAAAAAGAAATTAGAGTTTTCAACATGCTGACTTAGATAGAAGCACAACATGAGCAAAACATAGCAGAATCAAAACAACATCAAAAATAGGAGAAGACATCTTTTGAAAAACTTAAAGGAAAACCTTCAAAAAAAGTTGTTTTGAAAGAAAAGTTGAATAACATTCAAGAAAAACACTTGACATTTATAGAAACTAGAGATCTAAAGAAGATCTGAAGGAAATTAAAAGATCTTAAAGATTAGGGTTTCAAAAAAATCGAAAAAATAAGAAAGGCCTTGAAAGCTACCGATCTAACCAGGAGAGTCAAGAATCTGACTCGAATGGCCATGGCTAGCCGGCGAAAGGTCAGGGATAATCGGAGAAAAGCCATGAACAGTAGCCGAGTAAGAACTAGACAAGATTCCTTTGAGGATTAGCCATGAAACCACATAAATGATCACCTAAGAGCCATAGGAGGCCACTGCACATCTCCAATAGCCATGGGAGGCCATGAATTATATAGGGTTTAGAGTGGCTTAGGGTGTAGTTTGATGGAGGCGACTAGAGTTCGTAAGAGTTTCAGAGAGAGTTGAGAGAGAGGAGGGATTCAAGGGCGGCGGTAGATGAGAAATGAGATAGGTTTAGGGGTCAAAGGTAAAAAAACGAAAGGGCGTATAAGAGCCATTGATCTAAATAATCAACGGCTAGGAATAAAGGGGTTAGGTGGGGAGTCTGGGTTGGGTCACTTACATAGGTTAGGGTAGGGTTTTAAGTTGCAACGGGGTTGGAAAATTGGGTCTGATTTGGGCAATATTTTTTGCTGAAATTTCAAGCCAATATGTCTAGATTTTAAATAGATATTTTTCCCTATTTAAAATTATAAAAATAGTAAATTAATTTTTGGAAATAAACTAAAATTACTAATTTGATTATAATATATAATTATCAATTCAAAATTTTAGACTTAATTTTTATGAATATAAACGCAATTAAATCCTAAAAGAGGCTAAGAGTGCAAATATATGTAGTTTATCTTTAAAAATACTAAATAAATTTTTAAAAAATATGTAAAAAAATTTCTTAGCTATATTTCAGCATAAGTGTCAAAGTGCAATAAATGAATCACCAAAAATAATAATTTTGAAAATCATTATTGGATTTTTATGGATAAAATAGGGAAATAAATTGATTTAAAAAACTTTAAAAATTAAGGAAAAATAATAAAATATTTGGACATACTTATATATGCATACATATGCTATTTTGAAGGGATTTTGCATATTAAAAAATATATAAGAATAAATTTGGTATCAACAGCTGCCCCTCTTTACCCGGAAAGGATGAAAGAGTTTTCGAGTAAAGGTATGATGGCCAATTTTGACCGAGTGAAACGCTTTGAAGAGGTTTAGGCCACACCCTTGCTTCTGAGTTGCCTACATATCCCTGGCTTACAGGAATTAGGCCGCGTATATTTCAGGATACATCGAAGGAGTATGCCGACAGATATTTTCCAGGCCATGACAGAGTATTCTCGGGCTGTGAGGATGGCGCCTGCGAACAATGACGCCTTTGGATAAGTTGGTGATATTTCAGCCCATAAAGGATGCAGTAGCATGTGGATCTTTCAGCCGTGTAATGTGGTGATCTTTCAACCGCACAATGTGGCAATCTTTCAGCCATGCGATGTGGTGATCTTTTAGTCGTGTGATGTGATAATTTTCCAGCCATGCAATGTGGCGATCTTTTAGCCATGCAATATGGTGATTTTTCAGTCATGTAATGTGGCAATCTTTCGACCGTGCAATGTGGCGATCTTTCAGCCGTGCAATGTGGTGATCGTTCCGCCATGTAATATGGCGATAATTTAGCCATGCAATGTGGCTATCTTTCAACCGTGCAATACGGGGGATCTTTTAGCCCTGCAATATGGATAAAGATAGCATTTAGTATCGGAAGGCAGAATAGTAGCCTTATGCAATACAGATGCAGATATAGGTAGAGATTAACGCTGGAAGGTAGAATAGTAGTCCTATGCAATGTAAATATAGATAGAGGTAGAGCTTAACCTCAAAAGGTAGAATACTAGCCTTATGAAAGATGGAATGCAGTATAGTAGCCTTATGCAATGCAGATGCAGATAGAGGTAGAGCTTAACCTCGGAATGTAGAATAGTAGCCTTATGCTAGTTGGAAGAAAGAGTGGTTAGCCTTATGCAAGTTCGAAGGCATAATGATAGACTTATGCATTGCAGATGTAGATAGAGGTAGAGTTTAACCTTGAAGGGTAGAATGGTAGCCTTATGCAAGTTGGATGATACAATGGTAGCCTTTTGCAATGCAGAAGCATATAGAGGTAGAGTTTAACCTCGGAAGGAAGAATGGTGGCGTTATGCAAGTTGGAAGGCATATGGTATCCTTATGCAATGTAGTTGTAGATAGAGATAGATTTTTACCTCGGAAGGTTGAATGGTAGCCTTATGCAAGAAATAAAATAGCAAATGACAATAGAGTTTCTTAGCTGATAGCAGGTTGCGGCATGGTGATTACTGGGAGCATTGTGACACGCATAATATTACCGGTGTGTGCTGAAAGCCGATCTTGGTAAGTGCATTGATTTCGGAGAATCGTATTCTCAAATAATGTTTGTTCTGAGGACGTACAGTATTTTCAATGATTTCATAACTCAAGCGCCTGCATCCAAAGAAAAATTATGAGTTTTGTAAAGGGGACGGTTAGTTCGTATCCCTGCTAGCTTTGCTTGACTCATTCAGCTTTGATCTTATGATACCATTTGTATCACTGGGGTAGCGTTACTAAACAAAATAGTTTCAGTAATAAACATGCATGATTTTGTAAATGAATTAAATAGATGTATAATAAAAAATAGTTTTTTGATGAACCACCGACTGTGACACAATTCACGACATTGCAACCTTTCTCGCTACGGAATTTTGAGGGTCCTCCTCAAAATTTTTCCCCGGTTTGATGGGTTGATGCTTCTGACTGTTGCTCATGTGGGGATCAGCTGAAATTACTTCAAAATTTTGAGGGCCCTCCTCAAAATTCTGCCCCAGTTTCCAGTTTAAGGGGGAAATGAAAATTTTATTTAATTGTGACCGAACCCATAGGGCTTCCTATGTATCCCCTCTTAAATGGGAATCAGGTCAGGTGTAGTTCAATTTACATCATATAGGGAGGAAGATTGCGCATAGTAGAGTTTGACTGCATCTGAATTTATTGGTTTTTGCCATACTTCTTCGTCCATTTCTACAAGTATGAGGGCTCTTCTCATCAGAACCTGGTAGACGACGTATGGACCTTCCTAGGTTGGAGAGAATTTCCTTTTGGCTTTATCCTGATGCAAAAAATTTCTTGAACAGCAGTTGCCCCGGTGTGAACTATATTGGCTTGACTCTTTTGTTGAAGGATCTGTACATTCTATTTTATTAGAGTTGACCATGGTAAACTGCATTCATTCTTTCCCCGTCTATAAAGGCTAGTTGCTCATAATGACTTCTCACCGACTCTGCGTCGTCTAGCTCAGCTTCTTGTATGATCCTTAGGGAAGGAATTTCTATCTCAGCGAGAATGACTGCCTCTATACCATAGACCAGTATATAAGAGGTTGCCCCAGTTGATGTGCGGACTATGGTGCGATATCCCAATAGAGTAAATGATAGCTTTTCATGACATTTCTTATGCTTCTCTATCGTTTTCCTCAATATCTTTTAATATCCTTATTAGGGGCTTCTACGGCTCCATTCATTTGAGTTCTATAGGTGTGGACTTCTTGTATTTGATTTTGAAGGTTTCACACACAGTTTTCATCAAGTGACTATTGAGGTTGGAGCCATTATCAATAATGATCAACCCTGAAATCCCCAATCGACAAACAATGTGGTCGCGGACAAAGTCTGCCATGACCTTTTTAGTTACTACTCTATAAGATGTTGCTTTTCCATTTGGTGAAATAATCGATTTCTACTATGATGAACCTATGCCCATTGGAAGAGGCATGCCTGATTCTTCCAATAACATTCCTTCCCCATCCAGCGAACGGCCGAGGTGAGCTTGTTGCATTGAGTTCGTTTGGAGGTACTTTTATCATGTTTGCATGTATCTGACAGCGGTGGCATTTCCAAACATACTGGAAGCAGTCCGTCTCCATAATCATCCTAAAGTAACGAGCTCAAAGTATCTTCTTTACTAAGACATAACCGTTCATATGTGGACTGCAGGTCCCAGCATGAATTTCTTCTAGTAGCTTGGATGCCTCATTTGCATCGACACATCTCAATAATCCTATCGGGAGTCCTCCGATCCAGTGTTCCTTTGCTATGAAAGAAGTTTTTGGACAATCTCCAAAGTGTGCGCTTCTGAGTATGATTGACAAACTTCGGGTATTATCTTTTTGCCAAATATTCCTTGATATCATGAAACCAAGGCTTTCCGCCTGCTTCCTCTTCAACATATGCACAGTAAGCTGGCTGATTATGGATTTTCGCAAGAATAGGATAAATGAAATTCTTGTATGGATGTTGGATCATAGATGATAGGGTAGCCAATGCATCGGCAAATTCATTCTGGGTTCTAGAAAGATGTTGGAATTTATTCTTCGTGAACCGCTTGCTCAATTCTTGTACATGATGAAGATACGAGAGTATCATGGAGTTCTTAGTTGCCCATTCTTCTTGTACCTGATGTATAAGTAAATCTGAGTCTCTGATCGCTATCAGCTCTGACATTCATGTTAATGGCCATCTTGAGCCCAGAGATGCAGGCTTCATAGTCGGCCATATTAAAGGTGCAGAGGAATCTGCCTTTGGCAAACTTTGGATAATGTTGACCAATTTCTAATACTAAGACCGCTCTTGTGCCAACTCCTTTGAAGTTTGCTGCTACATCAATGAACATCCTCCAACCATCATATGATTCTGCAATGTCTTCTCCAATGAATGATACCTATTCATAAGGAAAATATGTTTTCAAATGTTCATATTCTCCATCTACGGGGTTTTCGGCAAGGTGGTCTGCCAGTGCCTTTCCTTTGACTACCTCTTAAGTTACGTAAATAATGTCTAACTTACTCAACAGGATTTACCACTTGGCTAGCTTGATAGTGGGCATGGGTTTCTGAAATAGATATTCTAAAGGGTCCATCCTTGATATGAGATACGTGGTATAGGCACAGAAGTAATGTCTCAACTTCTAAGCTACCCAAGTCAAAGCACAATAGGTGTGTTCTAAAAGAGAATATCAACCTTTGTATGGCGTGATCTTCTTGCTTAGATAATAAATGGGTTGTTCCTTTCTCCCTATTTCATCTTGTTTCCCTAAAACGCAGCCGAAAGTTCCATCTAACACTACAAGGTAGAGTAGTAAGGGTATACCTGGCTTGGGAGGAACTTGGACGGGTGTCGTTGATAAGTAATCCTTGATTAGATCAACGGCCTTTTAGAATTCATCGGTATATTTTGTAGTTAACCATAGACTGCGCTATGAATCGACTGATATAGTTCAGTCTTACCAGGAAACTCATCACATCTTTCTTGTTTTTTGGTGGTGGTAGTTCTTGAATGGATTTGACCTTTGATGGGTCTAGTTCTATTCCTCGGTGGCTCACAATTAACCCAAGCAACTTTCCAGTAGGAACCCCAAATGCTTATTTCGTGGGGTTCAGTTTTAGGTTGTACCTCCGTTGTTTATTAAAATACATCCTCAAATCTTCCATGTGATCAGTGGCCTTCTTGGAATTGATGATAACATCATCTACATATACCGCAATATTCTTGCGTATCATATCATGAAAAATGGTAGTCATGGCCCTCATGAAGGTGGCCCCTGCATTCTTCAAGTCGAACGACATCATCTTGTGACAATATATTCCCCACAGTACAATGAAAGTTGTTTTCTCAGCATCTTCCTCATCCATCCATATTTGATGGTAAACAACAAAGCAATCTAAGAAAGACTATAGATATTGCTTGGCGCATTTGTCAATCAGGATATGTATATTCAGGAAAGTGATGTCGTCGTTCAGACTGGCCCGGTTGAGATCCAAGTAGTCGACACAGACTCTTACCTTACCATCCTTCTTTGGCACTATCACAATGTTGTCTAACCATGTCAGATACTCAAACACCCTGAGAACCTTAGCTTTGATCTGCTTGGTGACTTCTTCTTTGATTGTAAGACTCATATCAGGCTTGAACTTTCTGAGCTTTTATTTACCGGTGGACAAATTGGATCGCTTGGTAGTTTGTGATCCATAATAGACATACTCAGACCGGTCATGTCATCATACGACCAGACGAATATGTCCTCATACTACTTTAGAAACTCTGGGATTCTTTCTTTTCCGTCAATAAGTGAATCCTGATTTCTTTGACATTTTTGGCATCTCCCAGGTTAACAATTTCGGTTTTGCCTAGGTTGGACTTCGGTCTGTTTTCAAAGTTCTAAACTTCTTTTACAATCTTCTTAGGTATGTCATCCTCTTTTGAATCCAGGTCCATTTTTTGCATCACCTCATTGCACGTCACAGTCATTGGTTCATCAAGATAAGTAATGGTAATGTTGTATAAGTAAATAGGGAGAAAATGATAGAAATAAATATTAATTAGTCGGAAAAAAATCAAACACAATTTAAAAATAGAATAATTATTTTTAACATTGAAGATCATATTGCGGGAATTGAAAAATGCGAAAAGAAAAAATCATTCGGTAAATAAAATAGTGAATAGTGCTTGTTTAAGCCTTGCTACACCGAGTCTCGTCTGGCACTAGTGGTCCTGATGGTCCAATTATTGAGATGTGCCCCTCTACTTAAGATGATCATGCCAGAGAGCACAAACTAATCTTTGGGGAGGGGAATAATAAAACAAAAAGGTAATCAAGTTAGTGAGGAATATTAAAAGTATTGCAATATTTAAATACATAGTCTAGGAATGTAAAGCGTATCCTTATTTGGGAACCTCGTCGTGCCCAAGGTAGTCCTAGCGACAAATTGATTTGGAGAACTTGGAATGCTAAATGTCTCATTTTATGGATAAAAATAGAGGAATCTCAAAAAGACACTAAATAAGCAAGAAATAAAAATCAATAATGGCCATAGGCCTTATTACATTTACAAAGAGAAAAAAGTAAATTCTTATCTACTTGGTCATAGAAGGACCTTCCTCAGTTTGAATGCTCCCATTGACCAGACCCTCCACTTCGTGTAGGTTTACCAGTAGAAATGCCTCCTCCAGGTGTTTCCCTTCATTTCCCTCAGCATTCTGACAGTCGGTGACTCTTTTCCTCACTTTTCCTTCCAATTTCAACAGACTGTATTCGAGATATTCCAACTTCTCGCTAACTTTTGCTGCCCTCTCTTTCCACTCATTGATTTGGTCATATATGGAAGAATTCTCTACGAATCTAGCAAGAGTGCGAGTGTGCTAATCATGCCGAAATTGGGGACGTCGTGCCTCATTTTCTGCAAAACACAAGGGTTAGACCCTACCCCCACCAGACTCGACTAGTTAACATCAAAAATTAACATGAAGCATTTAATTCTCCAAATAAATGCATAGACCCCGATGATGTCCATTTCGGTTAAGGGAAACCCATTGGAATTTTGGACAAGGCTATCTCAAAGGATCATTATATGGACAACATAACTGACTAAGCGAGGTTTGACCAAGATGCATGCATAATTCAATAGAGTGAGGTTTCTATAGGGTTTTAGACCGGTACCTTTGAGTGGACAACTTAAGGGGGGAGGGTTGGAACTATCGATCGCATCGCTGATTGACTAGTTTTAGCGCAAATATGCCTTTTCGAATTAATGGGGTAATAATATAGGAAGAGCGCAACCACTCATAATAAGCGTTGCTATAGTATTTATTTTGGCACGAGTGGAACATGATGTTGAGAATGATTATGATATAATCAAAAGCGTGATGACATGTACTTGCACATTAAGAAAGAGAGAAATATAGATGTTTCATAGTTTAAAGCAATAAAGGAAAGAAAACAAGGAAGATATATCAGTTTGCTTTTAGAGATGAAATTAAATGCTGAAAGGAAATATACAAATAATTGCACAAAGGGAGGGGTACAAATACCCAAGATAATCTAAATTGCTAAAAGCTCGGAAAAGTCCCTAATAGAGTCGTCATGCTGTCGTGCCCCCTTTTTCTCATAAAAATGGGTTTATGACATTCGGTTGGGACAACTCTTTCCTTTTGAGGAAAGGGGTTTGTAATTTTGAAGAGTCTCCATCTAATAATTTTAAGGTGCGTTAGGGCACCTATGGGGTTCAACTATAACTACATATTTTACAATCACAGATAGGGTAAGGGCTTGAAATTATCCCAAGGAGAAGGTGTTAGACACCCCATAAGATCCACTAGTATGGTTCCCATCCAAATGGTTCTTTGTGAATCTGCACAATTAACAAGTAAGAAAATATGGCTCAAATAAGAGGGGATAATAAATACACATGTTTAGAAATGATAAAAATAAAACAAACTCTGAAAGAGTTATAATTAATCATGTTAACGAATATAAAGCAAGGAGGATTCTAGGTTTATTTATAATATTCAATCACATGAATGCAATACCCAGTAATCACTCCTCAAAGAGGGGCTACACGTGGTATTAGAGCATGATGGTCATATCAATATGTACCCTTCCCACCCTATTTAGGTATTAATGCGCGGATTGGTCTCGACCTCTATTATATGCTACTACCTGCCTCATTTCTATCAGTCCCGGAGGAAAATTAGGACTAGTATTCCTTTAAGAGGGAGGATTTTAGGCTGACTCTTGGGTATTAAAGGTAAAAAGACTAAGGCGACCTTCAAAATACATAGGACTGTATATTAGGGGAAGCATGTAAAACAACTAAGAGGCTCATATATACCTCCTCAAGTAAACCACATAAATAACATGACTTACAACATATTTAGGGTCAGAATTTAAAGTACTAATACAGGGGAGTTTTAGTTGTTGAAGCAGACAAATTCATTACATAACTCACATAAGAAGTCCGAATTAGTCATGCCTGCTGGTTGTAGCAGTTGCTAACTAAACAAAGACGAATTCAATTTTATTGTTATTATCTAAGGATTGCCTAAGTGTGTATTGATGATACCCTATAGACAAGATATCTTTTACTGATTGAAAAATGGCAAAGTAGTGATACTTTTAAACAAGCAAACTGTATCCTATATGCATGCTTTCTAAACCACATTAACGAAAGGAGTAAGTTGTTTAAACAGTAGGAGTCAAACTGATTTTTAACTAAACTGGTTTCTAATTTTATGGACATAATATATATTCCTGCTTATTTTAATCCCTCCAGCCATGGTATCAAATATTTAAGGCTGATTTGGTCCTATAGGCTTGGTATCTAATGAAGTGGAGTAGGCAGGATTTATTTGATCACAACGAAATTGCTAAAGGCATGCTTTCTATAAAATATTGCTATTAATATTATGGGCATGACATCTAATTTTGAATCTGATTTCTAACCTCATAAATGTGACCTCTGGTTGTAGCCATTATATCCTATAGCAGGATATCTAAGTGTGGAAATGAAACAATGTAGAAATTTAGTAGATAGATCCTATCGTTAGGATATCTAAGTGTAGAATTAAGATATGCAGAACTTTATTAAATTGGTCTTATAGGCAGGATATCTAAGTGTAGAATAAAAACATGCAAAGTTTGAAACAACAAACCCTATAGGCATGCTATCTACCCTCCTAATAGCTAAACATACATAATTACCCATCCCTTTTCACCAGCCAACCCCAGTCTTTCAAATTATAACAAACCAAATGTTGAATTACAAGAGAAATACTAAGAAATTACAACAAAAAGAAGCTTGATTCTGACTTCCTCTCTGAGTTATGGAACAAAACACCTCAAATGCCACCTTTTTTTCAAAGCCTTTCTACATCTGGGTGAGTCAGAGTTCTCTAAAGGGTCTCAAAGGACCCCGAGCAGTTCTTACACCCAAGCTTGTATAACTAGATAGAGAATGTGCGCAATATGGAAGGGACAACCCTTATGTGTCCAAGTTTAGAGGGACCTGAAGGGTTCCAAGGCAAGGCTCACACAAGAGGGGCAGAACCTAAGTTCTAAGAGTATAGTAGAAGTGTAGAAAAAGTGATTTTATTTAATACTGGGTCAAGAACAGTAAGGGATAAAGGTGATTCCAAAAAATAGTGGTAAAACTTAAATTACACAAAACCAGTAATAGAACAAAAGGGGTCAGGTTTGGGACATGCACAGTAATAGATGATGCTGGCATGCCCACAAACCAACCAGAAAACCCAAGCACATAAGAGGTTATGGGGGTTTGGTATTCATAACTCAGCAAATCATATAAGAAGTGAGTGACAGAGTACATCCATAAGGGAAAACATTAATTTAGAATAGGAGGGAGCTGATTACAACATGCTTAGTAATATTACTTAATATTACATAAACATAAGCAGAAACAGGCAAGAGTTAAGGAAACAGCTAAAGAAACATGTTGTTGTTGATGATTGAAGATTAACTAGGACATACTAGTAAGAAGCGAAGTGCAAAAAAAAAGACGTAAATTTCAACAGCCAAGACTTGGCTTTTAGCCGGGTAGACAAAGAAGTAACACAAGTAGTAACAGAGAAAATAGAGATAGTTTTGAGTGGAGTAAGTGTTCTGATCTCAGAATGTTCGTTCGTGCTTTTAAAAGAAGAGGGGTGCATGGTATTTATAGTTTTTTGAACACTACTGAAGGAGAGGTAATAAGAAGTCTTAATACAAACATGGAAACAATCACAATTCAGAATCAATTACCCAAGTAATTCGCCTTTAATTAAGGAATCACTATTTAACGGGTAGCAGCAGGTCGAATTAAGGAAAGAAAATTAGTTAGGAAATTGATTGATTATGGCCATATAAAGGGTATTAAAAGCATGCGGTGAACAATCAAGTCTGAGTATAAAAATATGCTTATTTTTGGAAAGATATCAGCAAGGTAAAATATCATAGTAAAGGAAATAGAATCTATTAATTTTAAACAGGCGAGCGAAATTAGGCTCGTAAGAAAAGTTATTTGAAATCAGTCAAAGATTAAGATCTATCAAAGAGAAAAAATGTTTCTGCACTTCAGTATATAAACAGAGTGAACAGAAACATCAGACATGCGAGGTCAATCACATTGGAAAAAGAAACAATATACAATAGTAGCAGAAATAATCATGGGAGTCAGTAAATAGTCAGGTCCCAAATATATAGCCAAATTGATGAAGAGAGTCAAAACAAGTAATGGTCTCACAGTGATAAGTGAGGAAACCCTTTTGAGAAATTAGGGTTTCAACCATAGGCAAGTTGAAAGATAGTAAAAATCAGATAAGTCACATAAAGAAAAGTGAGTCTGAAACAAGAAATATTAATCGAGTCAAGTATACATTCAAACAAACAGTTTCAGACCCAAAGACCTAGGTTTTTCAACAATAATCACTTTTAAAAGATGGTAAAACAAATAAGCCAAACAAGAAATCAATCAAACCAGTATACATCTAACAAACAGCTACAAAACTCGAATGAGACCCAAAAAGGAATTAGGGTTTTCAACATACTAACTCATATAGAAGAACAACATGAGAAAAACATAGCAGAATCACAAATAACATTAAAAATTGGAGGAAAGATCTTTTAAAAACCCCAAAGGAAAATCTTAACGAAAAGTCGTTTTTAAAGAAAAGTTGAAGAACATTCGAGAAAAAATACTTGACATTCATAGAAAGTACTGATCTAATGTCGATCTTAAAGAAAATCAAAGATCTGAAAGATTAGGGTTTCAAAAAATCCAAGAAATGTGAGAAAGGCCTTGAAAGCTACCATTTAACTAGGAGAGTCAAGGATTGGCCGGAGAAAGGTTAGGGATGACCGGAAAAAAGCCATGAACAGTAGTTGAGCATGGACTGGACCAGATTGGTTTGAGGACTGGCCATGAAACCACATAAACAAACACCCAAGATCCAAGGACGCCACTACAAATCTCTAATAGCCATGGGAGGCCATGGATTATGCAGGGTTTAAGGTGGCTTAGGGTGTAGTTTGATGGCGACATCTAGGGTTCATAAGAATTTCAGAGAAAGTTGGGAGAGAAGAGGGATTCAACGGTGGAAGCATAAGAGAAGAGGGATTCAAGGGTGGAAGTAGATGTGAAACGAGGTAGGTTTATGGGTCGTTGAAGATTAAAACAAGGAAAGGGCGCATATGAGCCATTGATCTAATTGATCAATGGCTTGGATTAAAGGGGTTAGGTGGAGATTTCGAGTTGGGTTAATTAAAGGGGTTAGGGTCGGGTTTTGAGTTGCACTTGGGTTGGAAAATTGGGCCAGAATTGAGCTCAATAGTAGGTTGAAATTGCAAGCCAATCTGGCTAGAATTTAAATAGCCATTTTCCCTATTTAAAATTATAAAAATAGTAAACTAATTTCTGAAAATAAGTTGAAAGTACTAAGATGATTAATATCATATAATTATCAATTAAAAAAATGTTGGACTTAATTTTTATGAATATGAATGTAATTAAATCCTAAAAGAGGCTAATATTATAATTATATGTAATTTAATTTTAAAAATACTAAATAAATTTATAAAAAATATAAAAAATATTATCTTAGTGAATTTCTAATTTATGAATTACCAAAAAATAATAATTTTGGAAATCATTATTGGAATATTATGAATAAAATAGGAAAATAAATTGATTTAAAAACCTTTAAAAATTAGAGAAAAAATAATAAAATATTTGGAGATACTTGTATATGCATCCATATGCAATTTTGAAGAGATTTTGCATGCTAAAAAATATATAACATTCATGTCATTTGAGACGATTAATTATTTGAGCTTTTGCAAGCTTTTGGGAATGACATGGGAAAGAACTTTGATGGAACATAATTTGCTCAAGTTGGAAGCCGGTGTAAATTTCAGAGATCGAGCAAAGATGATTGTCTATTAGAAATATGATGATGCATGGGTGAGACTCTTGTTTTTACTATATTTTATTTTATTTCCAAATTGTTTTTAATTTTTAAAAGTTAAATCCATGCGTCCTCTTTATAGGTCATTTTGGCGTGTGAACTATTTGTGTTCGACTGCCTACGAATTTTGTGTCGAAATGACACAATAAAGCGTTGGTTAAAGTATTTGAATAGAACAAAATTAATATAGAGTGTCTAAGTGAAAAGCGATGATAACTTCAAGCGATTGTCGATTTACTATGCCCTTTTTGCCATGAAAGAACAAAAATTAAGGCTAGAAATTAATGGGCAATGTTAGAAATGAAAGGAAAAGAGTTAAAATCTACAAAACTTATGAATTAATATTGAGTTTTCTCTTCAAAATTGCTTCTAGGCCGAGCTCTAATGGAGAGTTTATGAAAAATGAGAGAAATCCCATGTTTTTCTGTTTTTAATCACTAATGATGGGTGTTCATCGCGTTCGTGTGAAACTTGACGCATTTGTGAAGAGCAAAGCCTCATTGGCTTATGAGATCGCAAGAGAGTACACGTGTTCGAGAACGTTTAGCACTCCTAGCCCAGCGTTCGCGAGACTGGCTCGCGTTCGCGTAGTGTAACCTCAAATCCTTAGCCCAACTTATCTAATGGTACTGGTTCGCGTTTGATGGGTCGCATTTTCGTAGAACAGAAACTCACCCCCCTAATGTTCCACGTTCGCGACCATGAATTCGCGTTAGCATAGAACGAAATCCTCCCCGTCCCAGATACCCTTCGCAATTGCGAAACATATGATACCAGATACAGCAGAAGCTCAAGAAAGCAGAAAATTGCTAAGTTAAAACAATCTGTAGCCTATCTGAAACCCACCAGAGACCTCGGGACTCATAACCAAATATGCACACAAGTCCAAAAACCTCATACGAACTCGCTCGCGCGATCTAAATACCAAAAAACACTTAGAACCATGAATTGGACACCAAATCAAATAAAAATTTTAAGAAAATATTAAAACTTCTATTATAACAACCGGACATCCGAATTACGTTAAACTAACTCTGTTTCTCACCAAATTTGGTAGACAAGTCATAAATATAGTAATGAACTTATACCAAATTCTGGAACCAAAATACGAACCTAATATCAACGAAGTGAAACATTGGTCGAACATTTAAATTAATTATACTTTTAAACATTAAATTTCAACTAAAAGCGATAACTCAAGCTAGGGACATCCGAATTCGAATTTGGGCATACACCCAGGTCACAAATCACAATATAGACCCACCACGACTATCAAAATGCAGATCTGAATTTGTTTGCTCAAAACATTCGCCAAAGTCAACTTAAATGAATTTTTAAGAATAATATTCATATTATATCAATTTTTAACGTAAAAGCCTGCAGCAAAATGACATAGATTATGCACACAAATCGATGAAGACTAAAATGAGATATTTATGGTTTCGAAATATGTAACTAGAATATAAAACTCTTGATGATCTATCGAGTTATAACAATCTATAAAATAAGAATATCTCTTGTTGTTCCAATGCTGAGAGGATGAGATGTGCACCTAAATTGATTAAGCAAGTTCATGGTTAATAACTTAATGTACGAAGGAGAACATGTAGCTGCCTTACTAATATAGCTTTAATCGTTTGCTAAAAGAAAAAGAAAAGATATCTTCCGTCAACTTTCTTTGTTTTCTTTTTTATGTTTCTTTTTTTCTCGGTGACGTGAAGGGGGAGGGAAGAATGGATAGAGAAGTCATGTAAAAATAAGATTGGTCGTTTTGAGTACTAGTATTTATTTTTGTATTTCGAGATCATTCATAGCTTTATTTGATGTTATATAATTTGCATGTGTGGCCTATGTCATTTTCGGAAAGCTTTTATGTGAAATTTTGAAGAAAACACGATTCCTGTACATGTATTTGGTTGGAGCTACAAGTTATCCAAGCGCGTTTCGGCGCGTTCTGTGAAATTTTTTTAAAATAAGATTCAAAGTTTAAATTTTGAGTTTTGATGATCGATTATTGATATTTGACGTTATTTTTATAACTTGAGTTAGCGAACGAGTTTGTATGATGTTAGTAGACTGGTGTGAATGTCGATTGGAGCTCGAGAGATTCGTATGAGTTTTAGATGTGTTTTGGAAGGTTTTGAACGACTGATGCATTTTATGGTGCTTCATGTAGTGCAATATTGCGTGATGACCTATTCGCAATTGCGAGACCACTTTGCCAAAATCGGGCTCGCAAATGTGATATCCTGGGGAGGAACTGTGACCTTCGGTTTAGTGTAGGGGGCATCACTAATGCAACTTGGTCGGAATCGCAATGCTTTTGTCGTGGAACTTCGCTGGGCAACCTTAGCAAATGCGAAGGAGGCATCACTTTTGCGAACATTTTTTTTGTTTTTTTTTGGTTGATTTTTCATTCGGTATCCAGTACTTATATTAGGATCCGACTAAACCTGAATTCGCGCAGAAAAATCCTGCATTGGGAGTGGGGGGGAGGGGGCAAGTTAAAGCTCTCCCCAACAAAGGCGACTCCACACCTAAGGAATCAAACCCGAAATCTCTCGTTAAGGATGAAGGGGTACTTACTACTCGACAAAAACCATCTTTGGTATACCAGCTTTTGTTTTTGCTGGTGCTAAAAGTGAGGTTATCAACGACTAATAAGTGTGTCATACAATATATACAAGTACATTCAGGGTGTGCTTGGTATTATGGAAAATGTGTGCCGAGAAAACTATTTTTCAAGAAAATATTTTCTTGGAAAACAAATAGTAATCTTATACATTTTCCGATGTTTGATATACATACTAAGGAAAATGACTTCTCAAGAGTATTCATAAATAATTTTGATATAATAAATATGAAGTCATAAACTTTCCGACCAACAACCTTCCGGACCCACAAATTACATAAACTTTCGAAATCGCAGAATTTCGAACGCTTAAACTCTATAATTTTTAAACCCGTAACTTCCAAACACATAAACCTCCGAACTCATAATTTTGGAACTTATAAAATTTTAAGCCTTTAAACCGATAAATAATAAAATTAAAACTGAAAAATATATTAAATTTTTTTTCGGGGAGAGGGAGGGGGGAAGGGTGGGTAGGGGTGGGTGGCGGGGCTGGAGGCTAGTAAAACAAACAAAATAGAAATTTAAATTACAAAAAAATAAAATAAAGTTTTTTTTTGTGCGGGTAAGGGGTGGGTGGGGGTGGGTGGTGGGCAGTGCAGAAAAATAAAAAAATAAAATTAAGGTAAATTTTTTTTTGGGAGGGGGGGGGGAGGGGAGATGGAGGGGTAGCAGGATGAGTGGTATCGGAAGAACTGAAATTTGAAAAAAGAAAATTGTAAAGGGGGTGGGGTGGGTTGGTGAGGGCGGGAAAAGTTGAGAAGGAACTTTGGAAAATGTTTTTCCTCTTCTAAGTAAGGAAAATATTTTCTTTCAATTAGAGAAAAATAAATTGATAAAAAAAATATTTTCCAAAATATTTAAGCCAACCAAATATACATATAAAAAATATTTTCCTTTCCTACCATACATACCCTCGATCTAAGAAAAAAAGGAGTGCTATAAAACTATCTTCATGTTATAAACTAAAGCAAAAGACAAGAACAATAGCAATAGAGAGAAGAGTAGAGAGAGTTCTTCTTATTGAGTTGAGAGGGGTCTCAAGGGATGGATTACAATGGTAGGGGGCACCTCTATTTATAGGGGAGAGGAAGACTTAGCTACCACTAATAGAACTCTAAAATCTCTCTAATTAGATACATTAAAGACATTCACCTTAAATAGAAGTGTAAGAATCTTCTATTTCATAACACTCCCCCTTGAATGTCTATTCAATGATGTGCCTCATAAAACCTTAAAACCAAAACCCAATGGGAAAAATTAAAGTAAGGAAAAAGAGTACACATGTTTGAATATGCGCCTATTGGTTGCCTCGTTAAAAACCTTGCAAGGAAAACCCAGTGGGAAAAAACCTTGTAAGGGAAAAAGAGTGCAACGCGCATTGACTCCCCCTAATGAGTACATCAATTTATATCCTTGAGCATTTGCATTCCAATCTTGTGCATCATCTTCAAAACGATCTTTGGTAGAGATTTGACAAATCAACCATATTGACTTGAATAAATATACCGCACCTTGAAATCATCATTCTTGATAGATATAAACATCTTCATATAATGTCGTGGAATAGCTCTTCAATATCTCCATAGATGCATTCTCAATGCCATCATGCTTATAGTTATGGCAATATACATATGTACACAAATTGTACTTAGGATGTGGTACTTCAGGACCAAGAATTGCATATGCTTCAAGCAACTTAAATATTTCAAGTTAAGTCATGTAAGTCACATAATAAACTTTAGCTGCATATCAAGCTTTCATTAGTGATACTAAACAAATAAGATATCGAAAACTGACTATACATACCTTTGACTTTTATCTTTCAAGCATTTGAACTATAGGTTCAAAACTACATGTCTTTCATATGGAATCAATTCTTCTTGAATTGTATCTCTTCCATTTAGTTACTTTCTTTGGGTCAGCAAATGCGTATAGCATGCTTTGCAATATGTTGCAATTGAATTATCCCTTTTATGAACTTCAGGTTCATATCATGATATTCGGGGATATACATATACAAATGAGAATTCATCCCATGTAACATTTTCTCAAGTGTTTATCATGTCTCCCCCTCATGTTAGTAAAGCTAACATGTTTCCTCAACTTTGGGAAATCATCTTTGTGCATTATGTCAATATACACAGCACCTTAATATAAGATGAAATTATTTGGTTCCTGACCCTGAACCACTTGTGAGGGGAGAATATACTCTCGTATACAACTTATATCAAACTGATATATATATAACTTAGTTCTCATAAGAAACAGTTTAGCTATTAAGTGGAAGCACTCAATAATTATCTTGCTAAACCAACTTTAATATAAACCAACTTATCAAGATGAACTGTCTTGAGTAGAGAATCTGGAAACTATGCTCGAAGTTAGATTACTGAGCGATTTACCTCGCAAGCACTGCCAGGCTGCGGGTTAATAACAATGGCGCATGTAACCATATCATAGATGCATCATATGTGGTATACATGGCAGGTGAATGGGCCCATATTCACCTTTGATATTTCCAGAATCAAGGGGCTTCAACCCGAACTCTTTAGTTGGTCAGTTCATTACTGAGAACAAGAACTTCTAGTTCTTTGATATTCACCTATGTGAATTTGCACATCATACTTCAAATGAGATGGCTAACACGAATGTCAACTGAATAAATTATCAATATTGGTAAACTTCAAATTTACACCATGACATGTGCACTTATCAATAAACTTCGGGTTTATTATGACATGGGTTTTATACCAATAGATATCCACTTTATTGTGGCATTCTTTCGTTTGTGTAGTACAAACTGGAGAACAAAGCGGGTAGCTTTTCATATACAAATTACCCCGCTACAAGTTGTAGTAATAGGAGAATCAAAGCCTTCCTTTATTTATAGTCTCAATATCATCAATCGCCTTCGCGTGTACTTTTGGAAACTGAATAAGTTTCTTTGAGACTTACTACAGCACAATAGTAAATTGTGTTTCTCCAACATAGTAATAATTGGCTCTTCGAGAGCTCTCAATTAATTTTGTACTACCACAGACTGAGGTTCGAGATCCTCACATTCTTGCATTCCGTATTTTCAAGAGTCTCAGGCTCAATAGATTCTTCGTGAATCTCGAAATTAATCAAATCATGAGCGTCCTCATGTGATTCTTTCATAGTGTCATTTAGATCGTTCTTTTTCCTCTTTCTAGGATTTCGATCTTTGGAACCTAATGGTCTGCCACGCTTCTGGCGTGCATTTGACTCATTGGATATGACACTAGATATTTGTCCAATAGGGACTTCAATACGGATCGGAACATTTTCCCGCGTGAATGTGTGATTTCGTTATCCTCTTCAAGTCCGTAAATGCGTCAGGCATTTGATTTGCTATTCTTTGCAAATGGATAATCTTTTGTACCTCTTTCTTTCAAATAGAGGTATGTGGATCAAGATGAGATAATGATGCATTTTTCCACAAAATTTCCCGTTTGGTTTCACCAACTTCTCCCCCTAATTTTGGGAAAAGTGTCTCATCAAATTGACAGTCTGCAAATAGTGCAGTGAACAAATCTCCTGTCAATGTTTCGAGGTAGCGAATAATGGAGGACGCGTCAAACTCAACATATATTCCTAACCTCCTTTGCAAACCCATTTTGGTGCGGGATGGCGGTGCTACAGGCACATATACTGCGCATCCAAAGCTTCTTAAATGGGATATATTGGGTTCATGACCCAAAACCAATTGCAATGGGGAATATTTGTGTCAATTCGTCAGTCAGAGACGAACTAGCATTGCTGCATGCAACATGGCGTGACCCCAAACCGAAGTGGGCAGCCGACGAACTAGCATTGCTTCATGCAAAATGGCGTGACCCCAAACCGAAGTGGGCAGCCGACAAACTAGTATTGTTGCATGCAAAATGGCGTGAACCCAAACCGAAATGGGCAGCCTCGTTTTCATGAAGAGTTCAAGATTATTCTCATCTATTATCCATTAACTTTGCAAACGCAAGGTTGCGTGATGGCAACAAGCACACATTAGACCATCTACAGGATGCGTCTATCAAGACCATGAAATACCTAAACTACCCACTAGGTGGGTGAATAGGTCCACAAATGTCCCCTTGTATACGTTCCAGAAACTGGGGTGACTCAGTCCCAACCTTTGTTGGGGATGGTCTGATAATCAGCTTGCCTTGATAACACGAAGTGCAAGGATATTCATTACTTGAAAGAATTTTGAAATTCTTTAACGGATGCCCATATGAGCTTTCTATAATCCGTCTCATCATGGTTGATCCTGGGTGACCCAGTCGATCATGCCAAAGTACAAATGTATTGGACTCAGTATTCTTTAGATTTACTGTTGAATGTGCCTCAATTGCACTAATTCTTGTCCAATACAGGGCACAAGATAAAGACGGGAATTTCTCAATAACCCTCTTTTGGCCGGAGACATTCTTTGAAGTGAGGACGAGATATTCGAGATTATCTTCATCCATTGTCTCAATATTGTAGCCATTCCGGCGTACATCTTTAAAACTCAACAAGTTTCTCATAGACTTGGAGGAGAACATAGCATTCTCTATGATTAACGTCGTGCCCTTGGGCAGAGTTACAATGGCTCTTCCGGAGCCTTCGATCAATTTACTTTCCATGGTATGACATACAAAAGAAATACAGGAACATAAGAATAAGCAAGTTCAATTCTTTTGTGTCACATAATATTTTCAAAATCTGCTACTAACAGTTGGCTAACAAAATCAGATATGTTATCCATAATCAATTCCTTTGCAGTTTGAAAATTTCAGCGTTTTTCATAAGACAATCGATTATTAAACCCACACAATCGATTGTTGGAACATAGACAATCGATTGTTTTACATAGACAATCGATTGTGGATGATTTTTGAAAAATTCCAGATTACACTGCCTAACGACAATCGATTGTTAGATATAGACAATCGATTGTGGGTGATTTTTGAAAAATTCCAGACCTTACTGTTTCAAGACAATCGATTGTTAGACAAAGACAATCGATTGTTGGCTATTTTTGAAAATTTCCAGACCTCACTGTTTCAAGACAATCGATTGTTAGTCAACGACAATCGATTGTTGATCAATTGTTTTTCAACTTTAATGCGAAAATAGTTGGTAATCGACTAGTTTTTCAGGCTAGTCGATTACCCCCACTGGAAAATAAAAGTTTTATTGATATTTGAGCATATTGAAGATATTCTAAAGAACTACTGCTAACATTGCTTCATGAACTAACTAATACGAGCTAATGCTAATGACTATTAGTTTATTCATTGACTAATACAAGTAGAATCAAACAGCTCCATCTTCTTTCATCACGGTTCCGTCACCGATTAGGTGGTCTATCTTTCCATCGGGTTGCTCAAAGAAGTCTGCCACATCCAGGTGGGTGATATCCTCATTGTCGTCATAGACAAAATTTGTTTCAGGGCCTTTTCTCTTTCGAGATGCTTGATAAAGGTCAACCAAGTGTCTTGGTATACGGCAAGACTTAGACCAGTGCCCGTTTTCACCGCAACGATAATATATAGTTTATAAACTATTTGCTTTTGGATTCTTATCGTATCGTGCTTGTGGCAGAGTGACCAACTTCAGGTTGTCATCTTCTTTAAGCCTTTCCACAAGATGGGTGAATCCTTGATGTTGAGATATTCAATCTTCAAACTTTCATCAAGGTGATGGCGCAAGAAAATCAAGGCCTTCATACAGTTTCAAACCTTCCTTAAGGTAATGGCGCAAGAAAATCAAGGCCTTAGCATAGGTTCAAACCTTCATCAAGGTGATGGCGCAAGAGAATCAAGGCCTTAGTATAGTTTTGGGTGGATGCACTATTTCTGTTTTTAATGGCGTCTTCGAGACCCATAGCATCAAAGTGGATTTCATCATCCAACACCATAGTTCTTGCCCGAAATTTCGAGGGCAACGAACTTTCTTTTCATATGACACAATTACATCAAGAGCGTGTTCATACTTACGGGCTCTATTACAATTATCACATTCACTTCAGGGAATGGATCAAAATCATGTGCTTTAAACAAGCTGCTACCACATTCTCTAAAGGGAATGGAGCAAATTCAATTGGACGGAATTCTTTGTCACGTCCACAATCATACATGAATTTAATCATGGCAGGACATAGAGATTTTACCACTTCGTGTGGTTATAATTTCTCACAAACTCCATTAGAGTTATAATCAAACTTTGTATATAAAATTTATAGAATTCCAAGAATTTGAAAAGAAAAAGTAAATTACTTACCTTTAAGGTATACCAAATATATTTTCAATATTTTCTTCCTTTCTTCCTTTCCTTTCTTTCTTTCCTTTTTCTTTTCAACTTTTCGTTTCTTTCTGCCTCCTCCTTTTTTTTTTTTCTTTTTCTTTCTTCATTTTTTCTTTGAAGAAAAACCCTACACAAGTAAAAGTTAAGACAATCGAAAATTAAATTAGGAAGAGGGAAATACCTTGGATTTTCGAGAATGATACTTGAGACGGTAGAGTCTCGTGCTGATAACGTGTTATAAACTAAAGCAAAAGACAAGAACAATAGAACAAGAACAATAGCAATAGAGAGAAGAGTAGAGAGAGTTCTTCTTATTGAGTTGAGAGGGGTCTCAAGGGATGGATTACAATGGTAGGGGGCACCTCTATTTATAGGGGAGAGGAAGACTTAGCTACCACTAATAGAACTCTAAAATCTCTCTAATTAGATACATTAAAGACATTCACCTTAAATAAAAGTGTAAGAATCTTCTATTTCATAACACTTCACACAATTTTTGAATTGTTAAGATGCCCTAAAAGGAAGGGAATCGAAGGAAATGGGACACGAGGCATTTATGTTCTTTCCCATTTTTGCTAGTGAATATTTTCGCAATTTAGTTCCATTACTGTACGTCTCGTTTGATATTGTATTCCATTTATTTAAAGAGTACTCTTGATTATTTTAAAGTAAAGAAGCAATTGGGTAACCTAATTTCAAAAAGTATCTTTCAGTAATCAAATAAAACAAGAAAATTAATAATTAATTAATCAAGAGTAAGTTCTATTGCAATTCACGAAAATAGCACGCTTCATTCTATATTAATAAAAGTTCCAACGATTATTCCCCTTTAATTATATTTTTCTCTATTTTCTTGGCACACTACAGAGTGTTTTTGTTTTTTACATTTTGCCAAAGATCACTTTCTGCTTAGAAGCGTTAGAGGTAAGTTTTCTTGATTAGTGTTCCTTAGCAAGGCATAAAAGTGTAATATATTGGGATATAATCCCTTGAGGATCTTGTTGATAAACCTAATCCAAAAATAACTTGTTGTTTTGTTCAAGTTTATTTTAATAGGGGCCTTACGCAAAGTGGGAGTTGAAGAGTGGGCTAAGAAAGAACTAGTTAAATTATATAAATTATATCGTTGAAAAGAGATAGATACTTTTCCAAATCAATATTCCTTGCTTGTTCGCCCCCCAGATCTATATATTTATTTTTAAACCCTCAAATTTCTTTGAAAATGACTGTCCAGATAAACAATGATGGACCAAGAATGTTATAGTGACAGATATCTTTGAATTTTTATGTAATGTATTGTGGGAAAAGTTATTCCAAAACATTTTGTATTTATTATGTTGGATTAAACTAGTCCAAAGATACTATTTACATGACATGATATTAACTGCTTTGAGATAAATTCGGGCGATTTCTCTCAAAAAGTCTCACACCAAGTGATCCATGCATCTTGTATGCAAATTCTCAATTTTTTCGGCTATCAATAGGGGATGTTGTTGGCACTCATAATAATCTTTTACTCGAACTAAGATTCACAAGGCCATCATGATCCACAAGTTTTTCTCTCTAGCTAAGTTTCACGTGGCCTATTACCATAATTTAGAGGTTGATATTTAAAATTCAGTGTATGCTACCCACAACAGCGGATTATTTATGGCAACAAAAACTCGCAACAAGCTTCTTTTGGTGTACGCGTATCCAAGCTCGTAAAGGTAAGACAACAGAGTCATGCGCGTTTACTCTACTATCACAATACTCGTCCCACAGAACCCCATTTCTGATACTAGTTGTTGGGATCGACCAACCAGAAAAATAATTCTAACGTGATATTATCTGCATTTAAGCCAAGCTCGTACGATTTTTCTCAAAAGACTTCCATAGCATTAAGAGATCCTACACCTTATATATAAACATCAATCTTTTCATTTATTAATGTAGGGCTTTATTAACACACCTAATATATTAGTTTTCACCGGTCAATGAATGGAGAACCAATCATATATAAAAACTTAATTTACCATTAAGTTGTGATTGACATTGCAAGTGTTTAACCAGGATATAATTTTTTGAATTATATGGTAATTGGATAGTAACAAGTGGTGCAACATCAATATAAGATAGCTGCATGTGACGACTTTCATGTGGCAGATTATAGTAGGCTTATATATATATATATATATATATATATATATATATATATATATATATATATATATATATTGATGGGGTACATAATTTTTGTGCTATTACTGTATATCATCAGTGAACAGAATAATAAAAGAATCCAAATACGATTAAAACACATTGTTCATATAATGCATGAAGACAGCTAAGGTATTAGTCAAACCAAATGAGATCACCAAAAGCTTATAATGCCTATAACGAATCCTGAAAACCATCTTGGGGATGTCTAAAGCCCCGATATTCAGTTAGCGATATTTTGATCTTAAGTCTATCTTTCAAGAACACCCAAGCTCCCTGAAACTAATTGAATAATTCATCAATACGAGGCAATGGATATATGTTCTTGTTTGTCACCTTGTTCAATTGCCCGTAATTAATACATATCCTCATAGATTGATTTTTCTTCATCACAAACAGCATTGATGCACCCCCAACGTGATACATTAGGCTTGATGAACCCCTTATCCAGCAATTCTTGCAACTTTTATTTCAAATTCTTCAACTCTGTTGGAGCCATACGGTATGGTTGCATAGATATGGGCTAAGTTTCTGTCACCAAGTAAATACAAAATCAATATCCCTATCGGTTCGCATGCCTAGTAGTCCTTCGGCAAAATACATCTAAAACTCTTTGACTACCGAAACTTAACCAACAATAGGAGTATTAGCACTTAAATCTCTCACAAAGGCTAACTATGCCAAGCACCCCTTCTCAATCAGTCGCTGAGCCTTCGACAATGAAATTACCCTACTAGAAGTATACCATGGATAAACCTTCCATTCCAACCTTGTCAATCCAGGCATAACCAATGTCACGGTCTTAGCGTCACAATCAAGAGATAACCAGCCATACCTAGAATCACATCAATATTCACCATACTAACCAACAGATGATCCACATGGGTCTCAAAGCTCTCAATAGTCACCAGACAAAACTAATGCACCTGATCTACAATAATAGAATCACTAACAAATATAGACACATATATAGGATTATCAAGAAAACTTTGAGAAAAATCCAAATATGATGCAAGTACGATTATACATTGGCATTTGTAGAACCACGATAAAATAGAACTGATGCATCCTTGTGAAAGACTAAAAAAATACCTATAATAACTATATCAAAGGCTTCCAACTCGGGTCTATTTGGAAATGCATGATAGCGGGCCTGACCTCTTCTTGACGAAACTCCACCTCTGGGAAAACCCTTGGCTGCCTGAGCTCCCCCTCTAGCTGGTGGAGCTGGTGGTGTAGCAGCTGGAAATGAAGTCACTTCCTAAGTACCATGCTACATTGCGCTTCAACAATATTTGGGTCAGTCCCTCTTGATATGTACAATCTCTCCACAATTAAAACAACCTCGAGCTCAGAATTACTGATGGAATCTGAGGCTGCCTCCGGTAACTCAATTACCCACTAGAAGAACCCTGGGCTAAAGAAGCAGGGTAGGAACTTGGAGTTAGTAATGGACTAAATGGCGAATGAACTAGAGCACCACGAGTAGGCTGATAAGACGAACGAGCTGCCATGTTAGTTGGCCTCTCCCATAATGATCTCTATCTCTAGACGAGGTAATATTGAAACTACTATAACATCAAGGCTTCTTGTTCTTCCCCGCCATGGCCTCCCTACTCTAACTTTGAATGTGCTCGATCTTGTGCACTATATCCATAGCCTAAATAAATGTAGTACTAGCCTTTGCCTCGGTAATAGCAATCTTGATACAAAAATTTATCCCTTCAATAAACCTCATCACCTTCTCAACCTCGGTGGGGATAAAGAAAGTTGCATGACAGGATAGTTCAGTGAATCTCAACTCATATTCGATCACAGACATGTGACCCTACTTAAGGTTCTTGAAGTACTGTGTCTATACTAGTTGGCATTCTATAGTAGTTGATAGGGTGTAAGTCTTGTATTTTTACTATTAAAGGTTTTGATATCATGATTTATCTCTTATTGTTGGATATGGTGGATTAAGGGAGAATATGCATAGACAATCGACAATTGAACAAGGTTACTCTCAAGAAAAATTATCCATTTCCTCATATTGATGATTTTTTTTACCAACTTTAGGATTCTAAGGTGTTCTCCAAAATTGATTTGACATTTGACTGTCATCATGTAAAGATTAGGGCTTCAGATGTCCCTTAGACTTCTTTTAAGACTCTTATGGTCATTACAAGTTCTTGGTGACGTAATGTTGTTTGACTAGTACTTCACCGCTTTCATGTACTTTATGCATTAAGTGTTCAAGCCTTATTTGGACTCTTTTGTGATTGTGTTTATTGATAATATTTTGGTTTAGACTTTGAAGGATCATCAACATTATCCCAAGTTTCTGAAGTGTGAGTTTTGGTTGGACTCAATTGCATTATTAGGTTATGTGGTGTTTTCTGATGGTATCAAGGTTGATCCTATGAAGATTGGGATGGTTCAAATGGGTCTAGACCTATGTGAGCTATGGAGATCCAGAGTTTTTTGGTTTTTCCAGGATACTATCATTGCTTTATTGAGGAATTATCATGTATTACAGCTTTGTATACCAAGTTAACACAGTAATGTTCTTTTTTAGATAGTCTTATGAGTGTGGAGAGAGTTACAAGAAGCTCAAGGTTGCTTTGACTAATGCTAGTGGGCATTGCCTATAGGTTTAGGGACTGATATCGTTTACTGCGATGCTTCACGGTTTTTTCTTGATAGGATTTTAATGCAGTATGGTCGGGTTATTGCCTACGTATTTCGATAGTTCAATACTCATGGGAATAATTTTCAAGTTCATGATCTGGAATTGGTAGATAATGTACATGCACCTTATATTTGAAGGAACTACTTATACAGTATGTCATATTACGATTACACTAATCATCATAATCTCCATCATTTATTCAAGAAGAAGCATTTTACTTTGAGGCGGCGGAGATGGTTGGAGTTGTCGAAAGACTATGATATCACAACCTTGTTTCATCTGAGTAAGGTAAAAGTCATAGCCGGTGCCTTGAGTAAAAAGGCAAATTGTATGGGGAGCTTGGAATTTATTCAAGCTGAAGAGAGACCTTTGGCCATGGATGTTCCAGCATTGACTAGTAGATTTGTGAGATAGGATATTTATGAGCCTAGTAGAGTACTTGCTTGTATTGTTGCAAAGTTTTCCTTATTTGAGTGTATTTAGTCTCCCCAGTTTGATGATCCCTACATGTTGGAATTGTAGGATATGATGCAGAGAGGTGGTGCAAAAAAGGTTGTGATTCTAGATGATGGTGTTATACGGTTTCAGGGTCGGATTTGTGTTCCAAATATGGTTGGACGGAGTTAATTCTCCAGTAGACTCGTAGTTTGAAATATTTTATTCATCCAGGTATCGCAAAGATGTATCGTGACTTGAAACAACATTATTGGTGGTGTCAGATGAAGAAATACATTGCTGGGCATGTCTTGAGTGTTTGAATTGCTAGCCAAAGAAGTTTGAATATCAAAAACCAAGTGGTTTAACTAAGAAGAAATGTAAGTCGGAGTGCATTTCTACAAACTTTATAGTACGGTACCATAGAACTTGAGGAAGTTTAATGCTATTTGGGTCATTGGGACAGATCAACCACGCTTGGACATTTTATTATGGTGTTGACTTATTGATCTTCAGAGAAGTTGACTTTGACCTACATCAGAGAGATTGTTCATTTATACGGTGTGTCATTTCTATCATTCTAGACTGTGGTACTCAATTCACATTCCACATTTAGAGCATTATTTAGTGAGGGTTCGATACATACGTAGGTAGAACTTTGTGCAACTTTCTATTCACAATTAGAAAGGTCGTCTAAGCAGACTATTCAGATTATTAAGGATATGTTGAGAGCCTATGTTGTTGATTTTGAAGGCTAGCAGGTTTAGTTTCTACCATTGGACATGTTTTCCTACAACAATATCTATCAGTTAAGCATTCAGATAGCTGTATAAGGCTTTATATGGTAGGCGGTTCATTCTCCTATTGGATGTTTTATGCTTAATGAGGATAGGATGTTGGGTATGGATCTAGTTCGTGATGCCTTATATAATATCAAGTGGATTCACTTGGGGCATATCACTTGATCTGTGGTGGACGAGTCTATGTTATGTGTTATCCAAGAGTAGGGGGCGCCTACAAAGGTAACCGAGTTGATATCCTAACTTGATCTTGTTAACAACTATTGCCAGTTCATCAATGACTACTCAGTCAAGGATGCACCTTGACCATGTTCCTAAAGAAGAACAATTTGTTGTTTTGAAGGCCTTAAGTCAGCTGCAATAGAGGAGACTATCGTGGTGTTTCGTAACTTTTCCAAGATGTTTGAGGTGCATACAAATGCTTCTGACTTTCAATTGGAGGTTTCTTGATGCAGGATACGCATCACATAGCATTCAAAAGGCACAAATTGAAAGAGATGGCGCAACGTTACATGGAAAGAGAAGGAGATGACTTCCATTGTACATTGAATTTGCACATGGAGACATTAATTGCTCGGGTTAAGGTTCATGGTCAAGATTGACATTGTGTCCACTACCTATTTTCAGATGCAAAAAAAAAAAAAAAGCTCACACCAAAATAGCCTAGGTGGCGGGATTTCTTTATTGAGTTTGATTATGTGCTTGAGTATAAGCTGAGCAAAGGTAACATTATAGCCAATGCCTTGAGCTAAAATCCAAGCTATATGCCATCACTTCATCAACTTCTAACATTCGTAAGGCTTTAAAAAAAAACGTGCAGTAATATCTAGTAGCCAAGAAGCTTATAGAGTTAGCTACTCGTGGCAAGACAAGCATTTTTGCGGTATGATGGCTATTACTTACCACTAGTTAATGGGTTTACGTGCCTAAGTTTTAAGACATTAGTTGGCAAATTATAAGGAAGAGTTGTTGATACCCAATATTTTCCTAAATATTTTAAATATGCATAAATACCTTCAAAATAGCATATACATGCATATATAAGCATGCACATGATTTTTATAATTTTTCCATAGTTTTAGGGATTTAAATTGATTTATTTTCTTTCGTTTTTCTTTATTAAATCCCAAATACTTATTCCCCAAATTATTGTTATGGTGATTTAGCTCTTTAATTTCTGTACTTATGCCAAAATATGGTTAATATATTTTTTATGCATTTCCCAAATTATTGTTATGGTGATTTAGCTCTTTAACTATACTTATGCCAAAATATGGTTAATATATTTTTTATGCATTTTCATAATTGCATTTGATATTTTTAAGCTAAATTTCGTATGATTGCAATATTAGCCCACTTAATGTATAATAACATTTATATGTGTAAAGTTGGTCTAATATATTTTTAATGTGTTAAAGATATATTTTAAATTATTTTGGTACATAAAATTATTTCCAGAAACTATTTATTATTTTATTATATTATATATCAGAAATTAGCTATTTAAAATATAGCCAGATTTATATTTCAATTACAGCCTAAATTTTACCCAACCCCAATATAGGTTCCTACAAAACTACCAGACCCAAGCCCTAAATCCTCCTACCTGACCCAAGGTCCGCTAAATCTTGACCGAGATCAACGGCCCTCATGGTTCCGTTCCTTTTTTTTTATCTCAAACGACCTCTAACCCTAGCTCATAACTCAGATATCACCGTCTATGTATTTTCTCATCTCCTCTCTTCTCTCAACCAAATCGTTTCCCCTTTCCACCACTGAACTTCTTCTTCGGTCTTCTCCGGTGACCACACTTCAACCCCTAAGCATCCAATGGCTCCTCTATTGCCATGCGCATCTCCTCTAAGGTCTTCAGGGGCCCTGCGCCACACTGACTTGCATCTAGGATTTGCTATTAAGGTGTCCATGAATAATCTGGTGTGATTTCGAGCAAAATCATAATATTTGTTACAATCTTTGGGTTTCTAAACAGGTTCTTCCATCTCTAATTGGGTTTCTTCTAAAACGCTAATTTTTGCTTGCATCTCCTAGATCTGTACTATTTTAAAACATTACACTCTGTTCCTTTGATGTTATACACTGTTCTTGAATATCTTTTACACGAATCATCGATTTCAATTTTTTTCACCTTCTTCTAAAGATAGGGGTTTTTCAGAACTTCTTCTACACTTTGCTAAACCGATTCTTTATGTATAAAACTTCTATCTCTAACATATTTCAACTGATTCTATGATTTTACTCCTTCTTCAACTCGCCTACGCTGAAAACCCTAATTTCTTAATTCTAATCTTGCGTTTCTGAGATTTTTTATAATATGTTCAACTAATCTGTATGTTTCGATGATTCTGTGATTTTTGCCCTATGTTTGCTTGTTAGGGTTCCTAATTGTTGTTATCCTTGCCTATTGGGTGATTTTTCCCTATTATCTAAATTTGATACAAATTTTACAGACTGGGAAGCATGATGACACATGGAAACACACATAAATACTTGTCATAACTAAATCGGGGTTAAGCTATGTCCTATGCGCATGACATCTATTTGTCAAGCTGATTTTAAGACTTGCAGACTTGATTTCTATTACGGAATTATGGGAAACCTATAGGCATAGTTTCTAGCATAATGAGGCGACAAGATTTAAAGCCATATATGCATGATTTCTGCTTGGTAAACAATCAGATTTATACATAAAGTCCTATGTGCATGATATCTACTTGGTAAAGCAATCGAATATAAATGTAAAGTCCTATGAACATGACTTCTACCAGTATTACCCCATAAACATGTATCTACCTATCCCTTTCACTAATTACCTTAATTTTTATTACACGTTATTACATACCATATGAATGAATTACACAAGTAAATAAGAAAATAAGAAGTTATTCTATAGGAAGCCTTCAATTAGGCCTAGATTTCCAAAGCCTCTAATAACCTCAAATGCCTCAATTCCACAGACAATGCCATAGTCTAGGTACATCAAAGTTCCCTAAAACTCTCATGGATAGTGCTGAGTCCCATGCGAATGTGGAGGCAAGTGTTTGCCTCATGCAAGTATAGAGGTAAGGATTAGCCTCATGCAAGTGGAGACTCAAGGATTAGACTCATGCAAATAGGGAGGTAGAGATTAGCCTTATGCCAGCAAGGAGGCAGGGACTATCCTCATGCAAATGTGGGGAGAAAAGGATAAGCCTCAAGCAATGTGGTGTCAGGGATTAGACGCATGCAAGTGGGACGCAAGGATTAGCCTCATGCAAGCAGACGGCAGGTATTAGCCTCACGCAAGTATAGATTCAAGGATTAGACTCATGCAAATAGGAAGGCAAGGATTATTCTTATACAAGTAAGGAGGCAGTGATTAGACTCATACAAGCAGGGAGGCAGTTATTAGCCTAATACAAAAGTGGGGGGGGGGGGCAGGAATTAGCCTCATGCAATATGGAGTCAGGGATTAGATTCATGCAAGTGGGGAGGCAAGGATTAGCCTTACAAAAATGTGGAGGCAAGGATTATCCTCATGAAATATGGGGAGGCAGGGATTAGCCTCATGCGATATGGAGTCAGGGATTAGAATCATGAAAATACGGAGGCAGGGATTAGCCTCATGCGGGTATGGAGTCAAGGATTGGAGTCATGCAAATATAGAGGAAAGGATTAGCCTCATGCAAGCAGGGAGGCAGGGGGTAGCCTCATGCAAATGTAGAGGCAGGGATTAGCCTTATGAAGATAGGGAGGTAAGGATAAGCCTCATGCATATTTGGAGGAAGGGATTATCCTCATGTAGGTATGTAGTCAAGGACTAGACTCATGCAAATATGGAGGCAAGGATTAGCCTCATGGAAGTAGGAAGGGCAGGGATTAACCTCATGAAAACGTGGGGAAGTAGGGATTAGACTCATGCAATGTGGAGTAGGGATTAGACTCGTGGAAGTGTGAGGGAAGGATTAGCCTCATGAAAATGTGGAGGCAAGGATTTACCTTATGAAATGTTGGGAGGCAGTGATTAGCCTCATGCAATGTGGAGTCATGAACTAGATTATGCAAATATGGAGGCAGGGGTTAGCCTCATGCAAGTGTGGATTCAAGGATTAGACTCATGAAAATAAGGAGGCAGGGATTACCCTCATGCAAGCAGGGAGGCAGAGGTTAACCTCATGCAAATGCGGCGGCAGTGATTAGCTCATACAGATAGGGAGGCAATTATTAGCCTCAGACAAATGTGGAGGCAGGGATTAGCTTCATGCAGGTATAGAGTCAAGGATTAAACTCATGCAAATATGGAGGTAGGGTTTAGCCTCATGCAAGCAGGGAGGCAGGGGTTAGCGCCATGCAAGTATGGAGGAAAGGATTATCCTTATGTAGTGAGCAAGTAGTAAGTAAATGTAGCATATGTCTTAGTTAGAGATGTATATTCTGTGTATGATGGCTTGATCGATAGTAATCTCGCTGTGTGCATATATTTTCAGATGTTATCATTGTATCAGATAGGCCTGCGTTCAACGAAAATTTGTAAGCTTTGTAAGGGGAGGTTGGTTTGTGCTTCACCTACTGGACTTGCTCCACTCTATTCTAAAAACCCTTTCGAGTCCCCCCTCCCAAGTAATACGTGACTGCTATGGAAATAGAGTTTTTCAAAAAGTATACAATTGATGATAAAAATAAAGTTACTTTAAAAATATAATGATATATTTAGATGAACTAGTAACTGTAACACGTTTCGAAGGCATTGCAACTATCTCATATCGGAGTTATGAGGGTCCTCCTCAAAATTCTTCCCTAGCTTGGTAAATGATTTTAAACTGTTTGCAATGATGGAGCCAGCTGATCCTTCTCCGAAATTTTTAGAATCCTTCTCAAAATTCTACCCCAGTTCTATACTGATTACTGATCGTCTGACGCATATTGGTGGAAATGAAAATTTTATTATAATATGATTGCTCTGGAATTTTAAATGCCCTCCTAAAAATTTACCCCACTTTCTGATCATGGTGGAAATGAAAATTTTATTATAATATGATAGAACCCATAAGGCTGCCTATGTATCCCCTCTTAAATAGGAATCGGGTCAAGCGTAGTTCAATTACATCAAGTGAGGAACTATAAAGTATCTAAGCATAGTATCTCTTGATTCCGTCTGAATTGATTGGTTTTGGCCACACTTCACTGTCCATTTCTACAAGGATGAGTACTCCTTCTCTCAGTACTCTGTGAACTATGTATGGACCTTTCTAGTTAGGAGAGAATTTCCCTTTAGCATCATCTTGATGTGCGAAGATTTTCTTCAATACCAACTGCCCTGGTGCGAGCTATCTTAGTTTGACTCTTTTGTTGAATGCTCTGGACATTTTTCTATGATAAAGTTGGATGTGACACACTGCATTCATCCTCTTCCATCGATAAGGGCCAATTATTCGTAGTGACTTCTTATCCATTCTACGTCAATAAATTCAGCTTCCTGTATAATTCTTAAAGAAGGAACCTCTACTTTGGATGGGATGAAAACCTCGGCACCATAAACCAACATGCATTGGGTTGCGCCAGTTGATGAGCAAACTCTGGTGCATTACCCTAATAGAGCAAAGGGTAACTTCTCATGCCACTATTTGTGGTTCTCTACCATTTTCCTTAGTATCTTCTCAATATTTTTGTCTGAGGCCTCTACATATCCATTATCTGAGGTCTGTTAGTTGTGGAACTCTTGTGCTTGATTTTGAAAGCTTCCCACATAGCTTTCATTAGATAACTATTGAGGTTGGCAGCGTTGTCAGTAATAATGGACTCTGGAGCTCCGAATCAGCATACAATACGATCTTTGACAAAATTTGCGATGACCTTCTTGGATACAACTTTGTAAGATGTTCTATATATTTTGTGAAGTAATCAATGGCTACCAGAATAAACATGTCTCTGTTTGAAGGCGTAGGCTTAATTGGACCTATAACATCCATTCTCCAAGCGGCGAATAACCAAGGTGAGCTTGTTGCATTGAGCACATTTGGCGGCACTTTTATCATATTGGTGTATACTTGACACTGAAAGCACTTGCGGACATACTAGATAAAATCCGTCTCCATGGTCATCCAGAAGTAACCTACCCTGAGTATCTTTTTAGCCAGAACGAAACCATTCATGCGCGTACTGCGTGTCCCAGCATGCACATCCTCAAGTAGCTTAGAAGCTTCATTTGCATCAACATGCCTTAGTAACCCTAAGTTAGGGGTTCTTCGGTACAAGTTTCCTTCTCTATGGAAAAAGTGATTTGACAATCCTCAGAGTGTTCGTTTCTGTGTATGATTTGCATGTTTTGGGTATTTCCCTTATGATAAGTATTCTTTGATGTCGTGGAACCAAAGATTTCCATTTTCTTCTTCCTCGACACGAGCACACTAAGCCGACTAATTATGGATCCTCACCGGAATGGGATCAATGCAGTTCTATTCAGTATGTTGTATCATCGATGATAAAGTGGCTAGTGCGTCAACAAACACATTCTGAATTTTAAGCACATGTTGGAAGTCTATCTTTGTAAACCTCTTTCTCAATTCCTGCATGTGGTGAAGATATTGCAATATTTTAGAATTCTTGGTAGCTCACTCTTCTTGTACCTGGTGCACAACCAAATAAGGATCACCGATCTCTAGCAGCCCATGAACGTTCATGTTGACTGCTATGTTGAGCCCTAAAATGCAGGCTTTATAGTTTGCTGTGGTAAGAGCCTACAAGATATCCCCAGTAGAGTCGCCCTTTTGTAATTATGTCAATGTTGTTCATAGTTTTCCCTCATATTTAGGTGTGCCAGAGTTCCGTAAGGACCTCAAGGGATCCCGGGCAGTACTCACACTCATATTTCATAGCCAAGACAGGGTAAGTGCAATATGGAAAAGCCAACATTCATGTGCCAAGTTCATAGGGAGATCAATGGTCCAAAGGAAAGAGTCACACAAAAGGGCCAGAACCTAGTATTCTAAGAGTATAGGTGAGAGTGCTTGACATAGATTTGAAGGAGTTGATTAGGAAAACATTTTGAAAACAACATGTTTGAAGTGAGTTTGCAAAAGACAGCAGAATGGTTGCTTGAGGGAAATAGTTTTGAAAAGGGGAAGAGGATAGTAGAAACAACAACACATACAGAACAAGTTCGAAGAATAGTACAGCTTAGCAGTAACAAACAGGAAAGTAGGGGTTGGGGATATAGAGAACCCAAATTAGGAACATATAATTAGTGGTGAATCAAATATATTAGGAAACATGCTAGTTGAGGGACATGAATAAAAACAAGTCGACATGTCGATTACATTTGAACAAAGTAGGGCAGAATTTTAAACATGCTAAGTAAAGCAGTAAACAAGAAGTATAGTTTAAAAGCATGAGACATTAAGTTAGTGCAGAAAGAGACAAGTATTTACTAACAAGGGAATAAATAGAATTTGATTATGTAATTTATGGTGCTCAACAACACTCAATGTAATGTTCAGTGTATTAGATCAAGTGACAACTGATATTATTTCAGTTTAATAATTAAACTTAAAAAAATGAGAAATAAAAATGAAATAAAAGGTATAGTGTACTAGTTATATTAAAAAAAGGTGAAGAAATATTTACTATATCAATTATTTTACTTATTGTATAAAAATATAATGAAAAAAATAGTAAAAGCAGTAAATGAAATTAGATTATGTAGAGAAAAGAAATATATAAAAAAGTTAAATGAAATTAAAAAGGGAAAAAAGAAAAAAATAAGAAGAAAACAAGAAAAAAGAAAAGCAGAAAAGAAAAAAAAGAAAAAGAAGAAGAAAAGAAGCATAAAAATAAAAAAAGAATTGGAGTATAAAGAAAAAATTTCCTATAAAAACTACTATGAATAGGAAATGTAATTAGTTTATGGGTAGAAAAATAAATGAGTAGACAAGGATAAATAGTTTTATTTTTATGGGTAACTGTGTCAAAACCCCATTTAGGATGCGGGGACCCATATGCCGACCCATTATTTTCTAAAATATAATTTTATATTTTTTAAAGTTCTAACCTAAAAAAAGATAAAATATTTAAAAGTTAAAATTATTTATTGCAAAAATTTTACAAAACTTAATAAATTTTTATACTGGTCTAATATATCACGATAACACTAAAAAAGCAAAAGACAAGATTACATTTCATTCACTAAAAAGTCAAAAACTTAAAACAAATTATCCAAGAAAACGTTCGTGACACTTATATGATATCCAACACATCATCTTCGTCAAATACAATTGAAATCATTTGTGAGAACTGAGAAGGTTGCATGTCTTTACATCTTCAATTTCATCTACATCTACATTTCAAATGAATATTTAATTAGTTAAATATTAAGCATAATTATATTTAATCTAATAACATTTTAAAACTTTGATCTTTTAATATATTGAGCTTAATAAACTTTAAGCTTCGGATAGTGTTCTTGTTACTTTTGTGTCATATTTTTTTTATACTTTATAAATTTTAAATACATATATTCATTAGGCCTACGAGGCCGGCCTAGCCCGACCTCAATTAAGTCTCGCGAGTTACTCAGGTCGGACTTAAAAGCCTCATTTTTAAATGGGCTCCAAAAATTCTAATTCAACCATGCTACATCAGCTGGCTGGGCTACATTGGCCCAACGAGGCAAGACCATATTGACGGCTCTATCTAATATCATGTTTGATCTTGTGATTAATTGATTTAATATTCTTACGCGATGATCATTGCTCAGACTATATTGTTCTATCCCAACCCTGATGTAGTTTGGGGTTGCTTGTTGGTCCTTAATCCGGCTCACATTTTTGCCCTCGGCAGATGTACAAGTGAAATGTGTGAAAACAGTAGGGGAGTTTCACAAAAGTATCGGGGTTTTTTTTTTAAACTTAAGGAGAAGGAATTTAAATATATGGTTTCCAATCAGTTAGCATTGTCTATCCGTAGTTCTGTCTTGAAGATTTTCAATTTTGTGCCAATCCGAGTACTTGAACATAGCCTCAAAATTAGAAGTCAAAAGGACATAAATTTGCAAATAACTACGAATCACTTTTCTCCATAAAAGTAACTCGAACTAAAATCAAACATATCCACTTCATATTTTTGCACTTAGTGGACGCAGATGCAACCGCAGAAGCGGCGCCATAGGTACGGCATTTTGGTTCCGCAGTTGCAGAAAAGCTGGGCAGACTATAATTCTAAGGATTTTCATTATTTCTCATTATTTGGAGTTGTGGAGCTCGGCTGGAGGTAATTTTTGGAGAGGACTCACTATAATTGTGGGAGTAAATAATCTTTATTTGATTCTGGTGTTAGATATTAATTACCCATGGATTATTGAACCTAAATTATGTGAAATTTGGAGATTTTTTACTATAATTTTGGAAAGTGAATGTTGGTGATTTGAGGGTCGAGGTTGGATTCAGGTGAAACATATATTTTCTGAGAGTTATATTTGCATTAGCTGGAATTATCCTTTAAAAGAAACCTTATTCTTAATTTGTTTTGTCAATGAATTTTGTGACTAATCGTACAAGGTACTCTTCATCCGCAACAATTTTGTTTTTCAAACAATTGACTTATGATCAATTAACTCCCGCGAGTTGTATTAAACCAATATAAGTTGTAGGCAAAGTGTAATATTGCACTCCTTCTTTACCCCCTTTCTACCTTTCTCCGAATTTATTACTTTTTAAGTTTATGTAAACTTATTTTCTTTTTGGTTCACTTAAGAAAATAATTCATTTTTAAATTTAGAAACAATTTAGCTTAAATTTATAATTCTATCCTTAACAAGAAACCTTTATAACCACACAAATATTCTTAACACCTTTTTGGCTTATTAAGGACCACTAATTCAAAATCTTCATCTTTTTCTTAAATTTCGTACCCAATCAAACAGTTTCACATAAATTGGAACGGAGAGAGTATTTCATTGACATTAGAATTAAACTCACTTATTGAGTGAGAGACTTTTATGAATTGAGTGGATTGTAATTCTTGATGGTCAATATTAACAGTTTTTACACTATTACCTTAATTACCTAAAAATAATTATAATTAACTGAAAAAATAAGTGGAACTAACTATTCTACAAAGTAAGGCACGCCAAGAACTCCCAAGAACTGATAAAATCACACAACTAATGTAAAGTTAATTAGTGCGGCATTAATGTATATAAATGAAATCCGTCTTCTCCTCCTCAATTCAACACTCGTACGTGTTAGTCCAAATAATTAGCTGCATGACAATGTCAATGGAAATAAACACGAAGTATCCTGGGCATAAAAGTCATTACAGAAAGCTAAAGACTGAGATAGATGGTCGGACAAGGAAGCTCAAAAGCGGTTTCTATACAAACCAAAAGCCAAAGACTCAGACAGCTAGTAGTATTATTATTACTATTATTATTACTATTATTATTATTGTTATTGTTATTATTATTATTATTATTATTACTTCTTTCTTATTTTCCTCATAGTCTTCAGTGATTTCGCCGAGTGGAACCGTTTTAGAAAGAGAAAGTGTTGAAACTCTCTGTGAATATTATCTGCTTTATCATCTTCGTCTTCTTCTTCTTTCTTTCTCTCTAGCTTTTGTCTTTTGCTTCTTTAGCATTCAATTCTTCATTTTCTTATCTTCTCATAAAAAACTTTAGCCTTTTTCTTAAATAACACCACCGACTGGACTATCCTTTCCTCTCTTTGTTTTTATCTGATTATGGTGATCATCTGGAACAACTCTATAAGTAGTTATGTAGTACAAGCAAATAATAAAAGAATAGTTATCATCTTCTGCTTTAAAAATTTGAGAAATGGGATTTGAGAGAGCTTTTGTTGAGAGTTCACCTGAGCAAGAAAATAAGCTTTTTTTTGGTGTTGATGTTTCTTATATGGATTCTTCTAACAAAAGCTACGACGCGTTAGAAAGTAATAATCAGATATCATTTGGAGGTCAGCATCAACATCATCAACAACAGTTTTTTTATAATCATCATCAACAACAGCAGCTGCAAAATAATAATCAGATATCTTTTAGGATGATGCAACAGTCATCTTCTGCTATTCCTGGAAGTCTCATGTAATTAAATTCAATTTTCTTGTTTTACATATCAAATTTAGAGATATATAACTTATCAAATTAAACCCCATGTTATCATTTATTTTTATTGACTTTTATTTTTCTTGGTTTTGTGTATGAGCAGAAGCAAAGACAGTGCTGGCGCTTATGATTTAGGTGAACTAGATCAAGCACTTTTTCAATATCTTGATGGCCAAGAACCTTCATCAATCCAAGAACAAAGACGTGAGATTTTGATTTTTTTTCTTCTTCTTCTTTTTCTTCTTTTTTTTGTCCTTTATTTTTCATGTCTTCTGAGTTCTGATCAATAAAGGGACATTGCTTTTTGTTTATATTTAATTTTATGTCTTTCCGTTGAGATTCTTTCCATGGGGAATAGTTATTTTCCAGTCATGAGAAAAGCATGTTTTCAGATAAATTAAAATCTCTCATAGTACTCCTTTGACTAGATCCTCTCAGAACATCTTTTTGTTTTCTCACATATACCAAATCTGCTTCTACTGTAAAATGTACCAAATTAAAGATTTTTTTTTTTTTCATCTCTTTTCTAAGCTTTTTTTCAGAGACTAAAGTGCATGACCTGTCAGAAATACCGAAACTCTCTTTCTTGTGAAGAAAGAATCTTTGAACTCTTAATCTAATTAAAAATTTTTTTTTATCTGAATATATTGCAGAAAATTCAGGTATGAGACCACCAACTCTGAACATATTTCCATCCCAACCCATGCATGTCGAGCCATCAACAGCAAATAAGGTAAGTTAGATTACATAAATATGGATAAAATATAGGGTATCTATATCCAAGAAACCGTTAAGCATTTTTTATTTTTCTTGCTATTAACAACTTTAGTTTTTTTATTAATACCTACTGAATTATTTTCCTTGTTATTTCCTGTGTTTGGTAGATGAATACTGGATTAGTTTCTCCAGCAATAAGTGGCTCCAAGAGATCATCTCAGCCGTCCATGGAGTTGTCCAATAATCTCAAAAATAATGATGCTCCTTCTGCTTCTGGTCCTGAACCACCAAAAGCTGCTAAGGTATATTTATGCAAAATTACATATTTCTATATATTTCTTCTTTCTAAATACTATAGTAATTTTATTTTAAGTTCTTCTAAAAGTTATAATGTTAATTTTCCATCAATGTGGTGACAGCGAGAGGCAAACAGGAAGGGTCCAACTTCAAGTTCAGAGCAAGATGGACCAAAAACACCAGATCCGAAGGTGAGACTTCTGGTTTTAACAATTGTGGAAATTTTATCTGTTTATCTTCCCTTTTACTAATTTACATAGTATTAATTTTGTGGAATTTTAATTTAACTTTCCTTGCAGACATTAAGGAGACTTGCTCAGAATAGAGAGGCGGCAAGGAAAAGTAGGCTTAGGAAAAAGGTACTTATTATTCACTTATTTTTATGGAATTATTGTTGTTGTTTTTGTAAAAGATTATCTTCGGGCATTATTCTGTGGAAAAACTTTGTTTTGATCTACTTGCTATTTCATTACAGGCTTATGTTCAACAGCTAGAGTCAAGTAGAATCCGGCTTACTCAATTAGAGCAAGAACTACAAAGGGCTAGAGCACAAGTAATACCTTTCTTCTCTAAATAACTCGATCATTTTCTTATAGACATTCACCTAATTTAGGTTTTTTTAGTCTTTCAAGAAAATAAAATTCCGGAAAATTTGCCTTTTTTAGGGATACTATTTTGGAGGAAACTCTCATTTAGGAGGAGAACAAAACCTTCCTGTTAATATGGCCAACATGAGCTCAGGTACATCTGCATTTCTTGTCTTTAACAAATAGCAAACAGTTACCTCAGTTTTCAGGATACTTTAATCCCGATTATTGAGGACAATTATCTATAGTTATCTTTTTAAATAACCTGTGTAAAAGTTCTTATACACTAGTAGTGTATAGAAGTTAAACTTTTTATTTGGGGTATTTGAATTATTTATATGGAGTTGATTTTGCTTGAATGTAGATGCTGCAGTTTTCGACATGGAGTACGCGAGGTGGCTAGAGGAACACCATCGACTAATGTGCGAGCTTCGAAACGCAGTGCAAGAACATTTTCCAGAAAACGAGCTTCGAATCTATGTCGACAATTGTGTAACACACTACGATGAGATAATGAATCTCAAGAGCATGCTTACAAAATCTGATGTCTTTCATCTTGTTTCTGGTATGTGGAAGACTCCAGCTGAACGGTGCTTCATGTGGATGGGAGGGTTTCGGCCATCTGAGCTCCTCAAAGTACGTACACGTAACAAAAACCTAACAGAAATTACATCACAGTCAAGAATGATTAAAGATACATGCATGCAAACCCTAATTTGCATATGCTAAAATGTTCTTTTTTCTTATAATCACAATATTCAAGTTAACTAAGAAATTCGCACAATGTGGTAACCTAAAATATAATTGCAAGTAATATTTGTAAAAAGTAGGATTGATAATCTAAAAAATACGGACAAGTACTTGATCAGCAGGTCAATCTATCGATAATTCTAGTATTATCATATAGGAGAATGAGTCAATCAACTCTTTTTCTTTTCTCATTTTAAATTGAGTAGTAAAAACTGTGTTTATATTTCCAACTGGGTTGACAAAGGTTGGAGAGACATCATGAAAAGCCTCATGAGGGAGACAAGAAATTAATTCCATGGGTGAAACTTGTGAGAACATCTCATGATGTTCTGTAATTTCTGTTCTGTACGCAATACTATCAACGAATGACGAAGTAAGACATCCCCAAGCTTTCCTTTTTAGGATCACGTTAGATATTATTCCATACTCAACCATAAAGCCATGTCTGTTACCACCTTTTTTCTGGTTTTTTCCCATTACATTTCTCCCTTGGATCTAGTTAAATGTTATGTGTATGCCTGCTCATATACACGCATAATGTTCCATTCTTGCGTAGCGGTGGTGAAGGGAGGAGTTTTTTGTTATTCAAGCTTTTATTTCAGTTTAAATGATATATTTTTCTAATTAGTTTGTTCCAAAAAATAATATATTTTAATATTTGGAAATAATATAACTTTAAACTTTTCATTTTATTTGTTTTACCTTTAATTAGAAGATTTTATATATGCACAAATGCATGAATCCACAAAGCTTTTGCCCATATATTTTTTTTTTCTTTAAACTTTGTGTCAAGTCAAACTAAATCATTTAAATTGAATCGACAGAAATATTGCATTACGTGTAATTACTTTTTAGGTATTATATAGGGTAAAAGTTCTTTATATCAAGGATATAACTAATAATCTTGCTTTCCAAATTAAATAAGAAAAACTATATACTATGATAATTACTCCATATTTTACAGTATACGTGTAATTGTGGGGTCGACAAGTGATGAATCTTGCACGGTTATCTATACCCTATCTCTTTGTCTCTATATTTCATTGACACAAAGAAACAGTCATGCTTTATTTTAGATCTATCAACCTTTAGTTCGGGGTAAGTAAGAAGAAACAAAAGACCTTTTGGTAATTATATTGTGAACCACAACAACCTCCACGTTTGTTTGTTTTTTTTTTTTCTTAAATCAAGGTCGTACTTTCTGATTATTGGTAATACTATTTCGGACGTTTATATCTGGATAAGCTAATGAATCTTTTTTGTTGTAATGATTAGATTATCCTGAGTCAGATTGAGCCATTAACAGAACAACAACTTATGGGGATTTGTGGGTTACAACAATCAACACAAGAAGCAGAGGATGCACTCTCTCAAGGACTTGAAGCTCTTAATCACTCTCTCTCAGACACCATTGCCTCTGATGCATTGTCTTGCCCTCAGAACATGGCCAACTACATGGGCCAAATGGCTCTTGCCATGAACAAACTCTCCACTCTTGAAGGTTTTGTTCGACAGGTACGTGACGTTATAATTCCTAAATTATAATGTTCAAACAATAACAACGGTTCAGTAAAATTTCACAAGTCGAACCTGGAGAGAGTATTGTATATGCGACCTTATCTCTACCCTAATTGGGTAGAGAGGCTGAATGTTCAAAATAATAATAAATAATTTTTACACTATCAAGACATAAAACTTTGTTTTTGAAAATTGAAGTGATCTTAAGGACGAAAGGAATATACTCTTTTTCCAACACAGTATTATAACAAATAGATAGAGTAATGCAAGTGATGTTGATGGATAGGTAGGGCCAAAGAGAAGAAGAATCTGCTCCTACTAGAGTTGGAAAACCTTCTCCATCTGATGACCTACTACTCTCTCCAGCTGATTTACTATATCTAATTAAAATAATACGTACATGCCCTAAAATTAATGTCCATAAACTATAGGGAATTGAAACCCTCGGCTACATAAAGATGTCATCGGTTTTGGTCACACAGATTTTCCAGATATTACAGTTGATTTCGATGAAAAAATATGTGGGACCCCTAGTGAGGATATAATATGTCTGTCCCATATGTGTCCTCACAAATAAATTTAATATTATTCTGAGTCTCTGATATACGAACTTTTCTCATCCATAAATTATGTTAATTACCTTAATATTTGCATAGGTTGTATGCATTTAGATACTTTAGCACATTATTGTCCCTCGGCTCTCCCCGAACCTCCTTTCTAACCTCCCAAAAATGGGAAAAAGAAAAATATAAAGAGCAAATCGTCTTCTTTCTTTTGCAATCCAAATACATATTAAATTTATAACATTAGAGACACAGTCGCATATAAGACCTAATAGCATAGAGTATCTTTATTTATATATTTCACAAGAAATTTCTCGAGCAAAGCCACAAGGAAGAACAAACTTACAGAAAGCACTAGGAAATAGGGAAGAGACTCAAAAATATCCCTATCATAAATAATTTAGGCCCATATTATATGATGTCATAATCATAAACCTTTTGACTTAAACTACAGTAAATAGACCATACATTTATATCCACCATGACCCCCCTAGTTTCTTAAAAGAATGGGAAAGAAAAGGAAATCCATTATCAATTTCACATAATTACATGAAAGTCATGGAACTTGACTTTCTTAAGTCATTCTTTTACTCAACATAGAAACTTAGGGACTTTACTTTTGAAACTTATAAATCTTGTATTTATAATAAATGTGAAAGATCATTTCTTGGTTCCTTTTCTGTTGTGTTTTCTTTTCTCATCATGGTTGCTATATATTGACAAAACGTTATGATTGTTAATTTTTAGAAAGAATGCTGCCATTATTGATAACTTTTGGAACTTGCATAGCTGATACCTCATGCTGCCATTAATTGATTTAAAGAGCATACTTTTATTTTCAAAATTAGCTTGGGGTGGAGTGTCTGAGGAAAAATAAAGCATCATAAATTACACTAGTAATGTAGTTGTTGGGTTTTTAGGATAAATTAAATAGAAAATGCCATATTTTCTCACATTGTAAATTTGAGAATACATTGTTGTTTTCTAAATGGCTGTTTGTCTTTCCAAAAGGTTGTTTCCAACAATCTAATCCTTTCAGCACTACTCATAACAATATTTTATTCTAATTATATAGATTGTATTTCAAATACAACGCAAAACCATTAGTTTTTCATTTATAGATGCCACGTAGAAGGTAGTATAAGCTAGTTTCTCTTTGAAACTACTAACTTATTTTCTAATGCATCTCTCCACCATAGATTCTCTTAGTAATGCCTTTTGTATGCACTTTATTTGTAACAAAATTGAATTAGAGTGGTCACTCTATACAATTGTTAACGCCGCGTAGATTTAACTATATATTGTTTCCTTTCGTAGTTGTTCTATTACCGTTAGCAATGTCTAGAAAATTAAAGGAAAGTAACTGCGGGAGGTCTTTTTTTGGTTTTTAGGTGGGGGGAGGGGGTGGCAAATAAAAAAGGATATATAAAACAAAGCTTTATAAATCTTAAATTATGAAATCGTAAAATATGTTTGTAGTCTGTTTGACAATCAAAATCAATCACTACCAAAGTCAGAAGATTATAGGATTGCCACATATTTCTGAACTTCTTGTCAATATTAAACTCTTAATAATAGAATAATGTAATCCCTTCAAAAGTCAAACTTATATACATGACTTCTTACTCATTTGTTTATTTGATTTCACCTACAATATAATTATCTTGAATAAACTAATTTTTTGACAAAATTAAATAAAAGAAAATTGGAGAATACATGAATGTTTATTTTTCACTTACAGGCAGATAATTTGAGGCACCAAACAATTCATCGCCTGCATCAACTGCTTACAACTCGTCAAGCCGCTAGGTGTTTTCTGGCAATCGCTGAATATTTTCATCGGCTTCGAGCTCTCAGCTCTCTTTGGCTGGCGCGCCCTCGGCAAGAATAAGATGAAAAAAAGTTACTTAATTTTAGTTAGCTAGCTAAGCTTCTATAATCTTTCTTTATCTATTTCCGTTCAATATTTATGGTTTTTATTTTATTTTCTCCCTCCCCACTCTCTCCAGTTAACCTTTAATTACTTTTCATAGAGATGTATAGATAGACAAAAGAATAACTAGAGTAAAATGATAAATGTAGAAGCTGGAACTCCAATTTCTTTGATCTTGTTATCTTCTTGGATTGAGAAATGTTGGTTAATCTTCAACCTAAGCAAGCAGCCTTCTCTGACTGAGAATTTTAGACTCTGGTAAATAATGAAAGATGAGTGGGGTTTTGAACATGTACCCACAACATATCTCATAATAAAAAAAATAGTTGACATAAACAACAACAAACCAGTATATATGAGTTAAAATAGTTGAAATACGATTTGTAAATATCTTTTACGTGAAAAATCAATTTAACAAACTGATCATACAAAAAAGAATAAATGAACATTTGGTGTACGAAGCTATACCATATTGAGTCCATTGTAATTTGTACACCATCATTCCTTACTTAAAAAAATTAGAATAAAATAAAATTATTTGAGTAATTTTTGTAGGACCTTCAAGAAGGAAGACATTTTGTAAGAGTGACAAAATGAGCAATGAATGTGTTGTGAGATTCATGCATCCATTTGGACCTTGTTGCAACTGCTCACAGGGTATTAGATGGCATTTTATGTAACAGAAAACAAGACCAACTTTGGTAGCTATTCATATTTGGTTTCTTTTACAATTTCGACTTGAAAATAAAATTGCGTTGTACCTTTTCAAGATTCCATTGTATTCTGGATAGTTATGGACTTATGGTGGAAGACTATTTTGGATGCAACAGGAAAAGAATAGGTGATCTATATTTCTTATTATATGAAAATCCTAATCCAAAGTCAAACAAACATAATCATATTTAAAAGTATTAGCGTTAGAAAAGGATTAGTTAGACTATGAATAGAGAATTCAGCAATGAAACTTTAGGGCCGTACGCATTTCATGCCTAAATTAGAACTCCCTCTTTATAGAATTAGTGACCAATAACAGGGATGCTTCACCTGCCGCCTTTACCTCTAAGAATTATTAGTTTTAATGGCAATTCAAAGATGCTACTCTAATCATCAAAAGGGTATATATGGTTATCATGGAAAAAGATATTCTCTTGGTCTCATTTTGTATTGCCATTATTATTTAGAAAGTCAAAATAGTTTTCTTTTGATCTTAGTATTTTTAAACATTCTTATATGATTTTAATTACATTAAAAGATTGAGTAAACTAAAATATATTGATTTACTTTTTCAAATTTTAAATATGCCAATTATTAAAAAAAATTGCCTGAATCGGGAAAACCCTTTGATACTTTAAATTTGGTCTTTTTATTGGACGAAGTAATTAATTTATATATTGTCATGACCCGGATTTTCCAACATCGGGAGTCGTGATGGCACTAACTAATGTGAGCTAGGCAAGCCAATTGAACCATCTACCTTTCTTTTACTAATTTTATTCTTTTTAATAATTACGAAGAAATAACATTTAGACAACAGAATATAACATAAGCGGAAGAAAGCAATAAGCCATCTGAACATGAATATCTATTACAAATGTTTGAGCCTCGACTACGGGGAACATGTGTCACGGTTTCATAGACGGTCTAAGAATACTATAAATAAAGGTTTGAAAGAATTAAGTGCAACACTGTCTCCAGAAATACATGTAAGAAATAGGAAAGTAGATAGAGGGAGACGCCAAGACCTGCGGACGCCTACATGACTACGTTGCGTCGCCTGATGATCAAGAATCGGCAATCACACTGCGGTCCAAAGTCCACAACACTGGGATCTGCAAAAAAGTGTGCAAAGTGTAGTATCAGTACAACCGATCCCATGTGCTAGTAAGTGCCTATCCTAACTTCGGTGAAGTCGTGACGAGGCTAGGACCAGGCCACCAAATTAATATGTGCAGTTATATCATATACATTGTAAAGTAAGGAAGGAATGAACAAGTAAAGATGAGAGAGTGAAACATGCTTTGGAGAATAATAGGTAAAAATAGAATATCAAGAGAAATATAACGGAATCAAACTCCAACCACTAACAAGAATAAGGAAAATAAAGCCAGATTCCACTTTCTTTTCACATATTGTTGCGGGCGTGCAACCCCCATCCCATTTCCCGAATCTCGTGGGAGGCGTGCCACTTGCTCCCATTTTATTATATCTCGTGGCAGGAATTGCATCCAGTCCTATTTTATTATATCTTGTGGTAGGCATACCACCCCCTCCCATTTTATAATATCTTGTGTTAGGCGTACCACTCTCTCCCATTTCATCATATCTTGTATATGGTAGGCCTACCACCCGCTCCCATTTTATTATATCTTGTGGTAGGCGTACAACCACTCCCATTTTATTATATCTTGTGATAGGCATACCACCCGCTCCCATTTTATTATATCCTGTGATAAGTGTACCATCCGTTCCCATTTCATTATATCTTGTGGTAGGCATACCACCCACACCTATTTTATTATATCTTATAGTAGGCGTACAACCCACTCCTATTTTATTTTATCTTGTGGTAGGCGTACCACCCGCTTCCATTTTATTATATCTTGTGGTAGGCGTACCACCTGCTCCCATTTAAATATATCTTGTGGTAGGCGTGCCACCCGCTCCAATCTACAAGCCATAAATAATCATAAGGAATCCCGGCAAGGGAAGAATAATGTCAACAAACATCCCGATAAGGGAACAATGATATTTCAGCAATATCCCGGCAGGGAGAAACGGCTATAGGAAAAACTTGTTATAGCATCTAACTATCTCAGCTATAACCAAACTTGTTACCACACCTAGCTACCTCAGCTATAACTAAACTCATTGCAACATATAACTACCTCAGCTATAACTGAACTCACTACACCACCTAACTACCTCAGCTATAACTAAACTTGTTACAACACCTAACACAAAGAATCATGAACCTAAGAATCTGCAATATCAATTAAGAATACAATGTAAGGGAACCACAACTCAATAATAGCCCGAAAAGGAGGCAACATAATGATCTCTTCACTTTCTCACTATTACTTCACAACTCACTTCATAACTCGAGCCAATACTCTAGAGTTTCAATTATCACTTATAATATCACAATTCGTTATATAATTGGAGCCAATGCTCCTCAAAGTTCATAAGTCACAATTCTTTTCACAACTTTATACAACAAATAGAAATCTTCGCCAAGGCATAAATAATTCAACGAAATCATGAAAATCACAATATAAGACTCACGGTCATGCTTGACACCATCGTATAGATGCTCGTCACCAAGCCTATACGTCGTACTCAACAAGAAGCAAATATAAAATAGGACAAAACTCCTAATCCCTCAACCTAAGGTTAGACCAAACACTTACCTCGATGCCTTGAACACAATTCACGATTCAATTATAGCTTTATCCCTTGATTCCACCACCAATTCGCTCGTATCTAGTCGCAAGTTACTTAATTACATTAATAAACGCTAAATGAATCAACCCCAATGCATGAAAATGAGTTTTTTAAAGTTTTACCCAAAAAGTCAAAAATCAGCCCCCGACCCACATGGCCAAAACCCGAGGTTCAAACAAAAACCCGGTTACACATTCCCCCACGAACCTTAATATATAATTTGTTTTCAAATCTGACTTCAAATCGAGGTCAAAATTCCCAAATTTTTAAACCTAGGTTCTTCCCAAAACACCAGATCTCCCCGTAAAACCATTAATTTTAAGTTGAAATCATGTTAAAAGATATTAATGATTGAAGAAAACTAGTTAAAAATGACTAACAATTGATTTGGAAGGAAAGTTGCTCTAGAAAAATCGCCTTAGTGTGTTTATGTTTTGAAAATATGTGAAAAATAAGTTTAAAATCGGCTAACTATAAAAGTTGCAGGTCTCAATTATGGGAATTGCGAAAAGGGGTTCGCAATTGGGAACCAACCTCTGCTCGCTTGGGAATTGCGAGAAAAGTTTAGGAAATATGAACCTAGAAATTGCGAAGAAAGTTTGGGAATTGCAAACAAGCCTGGGAATTGCGAAAAATATTTGGTGAAATGCGAACCTGGGAATTGTGAAAAAAGTTGTGGAATTGCGAACAAGCTTGGGAATTACGAAAAAGTTTGGGAAATGCGGAGTCCGCAGGCCTGCAATTCCATAAGTTTAAAATTTCACCTTGTGGTCAATCCAAAACTCACCCGAGCCTTCGGGGCTCCAAACCAAATATACACACAACCTAAAAAACATCCTACGAATTTATTTGTGTACTCAAATCACCAAAATAACATCATGAATATCTAATTAAATCTTAAGATCTATGAAATTTCTCAAACTTCTTTAAACATCAAATTTGCATTTAACGTCTGAATCACGTCAAATGGATTCCGTTTCTTACCACACTTCATAGAATTATCTTAAATCATATATAATACCTGTACCGCGCACTGGAACCAAAATATGGGCCCGATACCAGCATGTTCTAATAAAAAATCAATTCCTAACCTTATAAACAATTTCGAAAAATAATTTCTTCCAAAAATTTATTTCGCGTGCTTAGAACCTCGGAATTCAATTCCGGACATACGCCCAAGTCACATATTTTCCTACGGATCCTCCAGGATCGTCATATTACGGGCCTATGGCCGTTTACCAAAAACGTTTGTCGAAGTCAATTAATTCATTTTATTGTTAAAATTCATCATTGTTTTTACAGATTTTCACATTTAGACTTTCTGGCTATGCGTCTGGACTGCACACGCTAATCGAGGTGATTCTGGGAGAGGATTAAGGTCTTGAAACATAGAATTGCATTTTAAAACAAGTGATGACCTTTTGGGTCATCACATCCTCTACCTCTAGAATAATTATTCGTCCTCGAACGGACAAAAGAAGGAAGTACCTGAGTCGGGGAATAGATGGGGATAACGTCTTTGTATATCAAACTCGGTTCATCAAATCCATAAAAGTTGTAGGGGAATTTGTCAATCCGAATGACATAACCAACAACTCATAATCCCCGTATCGAGTGCATAAATCTATCTAGGGACATCGGATTCCCTAATCCTCAACTAATGGTAGCCAGATCTCAAGTCAATCTTTGAAAATACCTTGGCACCCTGAAGCTGATCGAACAAATCATCAATCCTCGGCAACAGATACTTATTCTTAATTGTAACCTTGTTTATCTACCATTAATCAATACACATTCTCATTAATCCATTCTACTTTTTAAAAAATAGCACCAGCGCACCCCAAGTCAAAACATTGGGTCTAATGCAAACCTTCTTAAGCAAATCTTGCAACTATTCCCTTAACTCTTTCAACTTTGGTAGGACCATACGATATGACGGGATACAAATGAGCTGAGTGCCAGGAGCCAAATCAATGCAAAAGTCAATATCCCTGTCGGGTGGCATACCCAATAGGTCTGAAGGAAATACCTCAGGGAACTTACGAGCGACGGGCACATAATCAATGGAAGGTACCTCAACACTAGAATCACAAACATATGCCAAATATTCCAAACACCCCTTCTCAACCAGACGTTGAGCCTTCACATAAGAGATAACACTACGAGTAGAATGACCAGGAGTCCCTCTCCACTCTAAATGAGGTAAACCCAGCAAAGCTAAGGTCATAGTCTTGGCATGTCAGTCCAAGATAGCATGGTAAGGTGATAACTAGTCCATCTCCAATATCAAAATTCATCCATGTCCAGAAGAAGCAAATCTACATGAGTCTCAAGACCTCCAACAACCACTATACATGAAAAATGGACGCGATTCAATATAATAAAATCACCTACTAGCGTAGACACATAAATAGGGGCACTCAAAGAATCACTAGGTATGACCAGATACGGCGCAAAATAAAACTGAAGCTTCTCTACAACAAACCTGAACAATTCCTGCACCACCACCTTTAATACCTTTACCTCCACCTTTAGCATCTCTACCTCCACCTCTAATACCTCTGCCTCCCCCTCTACTAACTCTCTCTGAGTGACGGGGAGAAACTTCTCAAGAAATAGTTGTGTGAACTGCTCCCAAGTCAAAGATGGCGATACGGCTGGTCTAGCCAAACAAAAATCTCTCCAACAAGCCTTGGCAGATCCAGACAAGCAAAAAATATTGAAATTGACCCTATCGGTCTCCACGATCTCCATGTTTCTTGAGAACCTCATGACAACTATCAAGAAAGTCTTAGGGATCCTCAGAACACGCTCCACTAAAAGTAGTAGTGAAAAGCTTGGTGAAACTTATCCAATCTCCACAAAGCCTACGAAGACATAGGTGATCTATCACCAGTCTGTGTTGTTGATGCTCGGTTGAAGAAGTGGTACATGACCTCGCCATTTGCGAAAGGACAAGAGTAGAGGTTTCAATTTAACATTGAGAGAACAAAATCGTACGATAGGGAAGAATAGAAGTAAAAATATTCCTAACTTTGTAGTCTAGGGGATAAATACATACAACTCCGCACTGATCCTGCAGACTCTACTAAGCTTGTCTGTGAATTGTGAGACCCATGTAACTTAGAGCTCTGATACCAACTTGTCACGACCCAGATTTTACACCCTCGGGAGTGGTGATGACGCCAACTAATGTGAGCTACGCGAGCCAGTTATTGAACCATCTACCTTTTTTTACCAATTTTGTTCTATTTAACAATTACGAAGAAATTACATTTAAACAATGAAATAATTTAAGCGGAAGAAAGCAACAATCCATCTGAACACGAATACCTATTATAACTGTTTGAGCCTCGACCACCCGGACTGGTATCACAATTTCACAGACGGTCTAAGAATACTACAAATAAAGGTCTGAAAGAATTCAATGCAACAGTGTCTCTAGAAATACATGTAAGAAAAAATAGGAATGTAGATAGAGGTAGATGCCAAGGCCTGCAGACGCCTGAAGGACTACCTCTGGTCGCCTGACAATCAAGAATCAACAATCATACTGCAGTCCAAAGTCCACAACACCGGGGTCTACACGAAAGAGTGCAGAGTGTAGTATCAGCAAAACTGACCCCATGCGCTAGTAAAAGCTAGCCTAACCTCGACGAAGTTTTGATGAGGCTAGGAACAAACCAACAAATAAACATGTACAGTTATATAATATACAATGAAAAGTATTGTAGGAATGAACAAGTAAAGATGGGCAGGGAAAACATACTTTGGGGAATAACAGGTAAAAACAGAATATCAAGAGAACTATAAAGGAATCAAAATCCATCCACTAACAAGAATAAGGAAAGTAAAGGAAGATTTTACTTTCTTTTTCACATCTTGTTGCACGCGTGCAACCTGATCCCATTTCATTAATATTGTGGCAGGCATGCCACCCGCTCAAATTTTATTATATCTTGTGGCAGGCGTGTCACCCGCTCCCATTTCATTATATCTTGTGGTAGGCGTACCACATGCTTAGAATTTTATTATATCTTGTGGTAGGGGTACCACCCAATCCCATTTTATTATATCTTGTGGTAGGCGTACCACCTACTCCCATTTTATTATATCTTATGATTGGCGTACCACTCGCTCCCATTTTATTATATCTTCCGGTACGCTACCACCCGCTCCTATTTCATTATATCTTGTGGTAGGCGTACCACCTATACCCATTTCATTATATCTTGTGGTAGACATACCACCCACTCTTATTTCATTATATCTTGTTGTAGGCGTACCTCGTGCTCCGATTTTATGATATCTTGTGTTAGACGTACCATCCGCTCCTATTCCATTATATCGTGTGGTAGGCGTACCACCCACTCCCATCTACAAGCGAACAATAATCACAAAGAATCCCCGCAAGGGAAGAATAATGTCAACAAATATCCCGATAAGGGAACAATGATATTTCAACAATATCCCTACAAGTGAGAAACGACTATGAACAAACTTGTTACAACATCCAACTATCTCATCTATAACCAAACTTGTTACAACACCTAGCTACCTCAACTATAACTAAACTCATTACAACATCTAACTAACTCAGCTATAACTAAGCTCATTACAACACCTAACTACCTCAACTAAAACTAAACTTGTTACAACACCTAACATAAAGAATCAGCAACCTAAGCATCCAAAATATAAATTAAGAACACAATGCAAGGGAACCACAACTCAACAATAACCCGGTAACGAGGCAACATAATGGTCTATTCTCTTTCTCACTTTTACTTCACAACTCTAGAGCTTTCATCATCACTTATACTTTCACTACTCGTTATACAACTGGACCAATGCTCCTTAACGTTCATAGGTCACAATTCTTTCCATAACTTTACACAACAAATAAAAATCTTCACTAAGGCATGAATAATACAACGAAATCATGAAAATCACAATATAAGACTCACGGTCATGATTGACACCAATATATAGATGGGTTTAAAATTGGCAAAGTATAAAAGTTGCAGGTCTCAGTTATGGGAACTGTGAATAGGGGTTCGCAATTGCGAACCAACCTCTGTTGGCTTGGGAATTGCAAAAAAAGTTTGGGAAGTGCAAACCTGGGAATTGCGAAGAAAGTTTGGGAATTGCAAATAAGCCTGGGAATTGCGAAAAAAGTTTGGAAAATGCGAATCTGGGTATTGCAAAAAAAGATTGGGAATTGCGATTGGAAAATGCGAATCTAGGTATTGCAAAAAAAGATTGGGAATTACGAACAAGCCCAGGAATTGTTAAAAAGATTAGGAAATGTGAAGCCCACAGGCTTGCAATTCATTAAGTCCAAAATTTCACCCCGTGGCCCATCCAAAACTCACTCGAGCTCTCGGGGCTCCAAACCAAATATACACACAACCTCACAAACATCATACGAACTTATTCATGTACTCAAATCACCAAAAGAACATCTTGAACATCTAATTAAAACACAAGATCAATGAACTTTCTCAAAACTTCTTCAAACATCAAATTTTGATTTAAGGTATGAATCACGTCAAATGAATTCCATTTCTTACCAAACTGTACAGAATTATCTTAAATCATATATAAGACTTGTACCGGGTGCTGGAACCAAAGTACGGGCCCGATACTAGTGTGTTCTAGTCAAATATCATTTTCAAACCTTATAAATAATTTCAATTTTTTTTTCAGAAATTCATTTCTCGGGCTTGGGACCTTGGAATTTGATTATGGACATATCCCCAATCCTATATTTTCTTACGGTCCCTCCCAGGCTGTGGGTCCAAGTCCTTTTACCCAAAACGTTGACCGAATTCAAATTAATTCATTTTATAATCAAAAACTTATCATTTTTCATAAAATTTTCACATTTAGGCTTCCGGCTATGCGCCCAGACTAAGCAGGAAAATCGAGGTGATGCTAAGAGCGATTTTTAAGGCCTTGAAACTTAAAATTTCATTTTAAAACAGGTGATGGCCTTTTAGGTCATCACATATATTATACTCTATGACTTATTAATTATGACTTTATATGTGTGTGTGTTACTTTAAGTTGGTTTGAATCAGTGGCATGACAAATAAAGCAGAGGTTGACAAACGGTTCAGATACCGTATAAGATATGAGAAGCTAGTATTTTATGTCACGATCTGAAATCATAATGAGGATCATAATTTCGCCTAACTTTCCCTTGAAAAAATAAAATTGTAGAACTTTAAATTACATAATAAATTTCACATACGCTGTCTAGTCTAATCCAAAAATTTTAGAGTCACAAGTACATGAGTGACGAGAATATCATAAATATAGTCTGAAATTAAGTGCAACTATTCGAAAAAAGATAACTAGTAAGATAGGAAGGGTACTTCAGGAACCTCGAGTGCTATGGAACTCTACAATAAGTCTCTCTAGGATAGATCTGATTCGAGAGATCTCCTTTATGCGCCACTAGGACCAACACAAAGATATACACAAGGAAGTGCATAAGTATAGTATGAGTACAATCAAACCCACGTACTTATAGTACCGAGCCCAAACTCCACGAAATAGTGACAAGGTAAAGACAATACACTCACAATAACTTGTATGAGTAAAAAATAGAAGATAACATAAAAATAGAGAAAACAGTTAATCTCATAACAACGAGACCAGAAGGTCAAGTAATAGAGGTCCCCAGAATAACATCATTTCACAAGCGTATATCACAATACATTAAATAGGACACCACGCCTGCAAACAGTTATAACAAATCATTTCTTGTTGCGGCGCACAACCCGATCCTATTACTAAAACAACATCTATTGTGCGAGTAGCCCGATCGAAATATCATTTTATTTTTATTTTGTTGTGGCGCACATCCCATTCCAAATATCATCTTATTTTCATTTTGTTGCGGTGCGCAACTCGTTCCCAATTTCAATTTGTTAATATTAACAACTCAATATGATGAATTGAAAAATCACAACAAAAAAAGGAACTAAAGTGTATAAATCACCAAGGATATACGAGTACAAATAGAGAACAATCAACAACTCGAGTTCATAAAGTATCCTCATATCATAAGCCAGCACGAACCTCGACATATAATTAATGCAAGAATAGCCAAGGGCTCACACAATCGAATATAATATAATAATGTACAACAGGTAACATGTAAAGGAAAGTAAAGGCATGAAACAATGAAGACGTTCATCTAACAAAGGTGAGTACATATACCAGGTAAAAAATATATATTCAAGGGAGGGATAAAAGGAAACAGAAACAATTGATGACAAGTAACAAGTAAAGGCGTAAATAACAAGTAGGAACATATAGAAATTAAATCATGTAACAAGATAATAAATGATAACATGATGAATAAATGGCTTATCCCGCATGCTTGAACTCATTGAAACACATACACACTCGTCACTTTGTATATGCACCGTCCATACGCATAATTCATGTAGAAAATAAATCAAACAAGTTTTAATTCCCTCAAGTCAAAGTTAACGACGATACTTACCTTTCTTTAAAATCAAATCAATAATTAACCATGGCTATTCCCTGATAAAGCCTCTAAGCCAATTGAATCTAGCCAAATATAGGCCAAACAATTCTAAACAAGCTTTAAAAACTACCCCGAGTGAAAATGCTTCAATCATTTACTAAATTAAAAAGGTCAACAAAAGTCAACCCCGAGATCGTTTGGTCAAAAGTGCAGAATCGGATCAAATCCCAATTATTAATTCACCCCTGAGCTCGGATACATAAATTGTTTCTAAATCCAACCTCAATTCGAGGTCTAAACCTCAATTTTAAACTATTCTTAAATTCTAGTAAACCCCTAATTTATACCTTTAAATAACTACATTTAAGGATAAACAATTGACAATTTATTGAAATACATGAAACTAGACGAAAGGCACTTACCAATGAAGTTGAGATGAAAATCCATCCAATACGTGTTCTAGGTCTCATAAAATGGTGAAAGATAGTCATATTCAGATTTCAACTTTTAATATAATAGAGCATCAAGTGCTCTTTGCATTCGCCGAGCAACCACTGTGTTCAAGAGGTACACATGCTTGGCCTTCATGTTTTCGAGGTTCGCATCACATTCGTCAAGGCATTAACCCAGCCAAGCCTTTGTCGGGCCCCCCTTTTCCCCCTCAAAAATTGTGTTTATGACATTCGGTTGGGACAACTCTTTTATATTTGGAAAGGGGTTTTGAAATTTTGAAGAATCACCACCTCATGATTTTAGGGTGCACTAGGTCTCCAATGGGGTTCAACTACAACTATATTGGTAACCAAAGTAGGGTAAGAGCTTGAAATTATCCTAATATGAAGGTATTAGGCAACCCTCAGGATCCACTAGTGTAGTTCCCGACTAGATATTTTTTATAAATTTGTGCAATTAACAAGTAAGCAAATAAGGCTCAAATAATAGGGATTTTGAATTTAAATACACAAGTAACTATCCAAAAAAAAATAGAAAGTCAAGATTTTGAAAAGAGTTACAATCTAAGCATGTTGATGAAGGTAAAGGGGGTCCTAGGTTTGTTTGTAATATGGACCACATATACAATACCTGGTATGGCACTCCTTAAGAGAGGGAATACACGTGGTATTAGCGCACTGGTCCTCATATCCATATCTACCCTTCGCACCCCGTGAAGGTATTAAAGCGAGGATTGGTCTAGACCTATGTTTCATGCTGTTAGCCATCTCATTCCTATCAGTCCTGGAGAAATTCGGGACTACTATTCCTATAAGAAAGAGGTTTTGGGCAGACTCTTAGGTTGAAGGTAAAAAGGCTAAGCGACATACAAAAACACGTAGGACTGCATTTAAAGGGAGAACATGTAAGAAGTTAGAAGGCTCATGTATACTCCGCAAATAATGCATAACAACAACATGACTTAAAACACAATTAAGGTCTAAATTTAAAAATCCTAAAGAAGGGTGTTTGGGTCAGAACGAGATTTATTATATAACTCAGAAAAGAAGTCCCAATCAAGCCTGCCTGCTGGTTGTAGTAGTTCATAATTAAACAGAGGGAGTTCCAGTTTTATTTAAGTGATTAATTAAGGCTTGCCTAGGCGTGAACATAATTCAAAAGTTATTCAGGATTACTGACAATTGCAGGTGGTTGTTATTGCCTAAACATGATGTTCTAGGTGTTCAACACATAGAAATTATGGCCAATTGGTTATAAAGACTGAATGAAATTGTTTTTATTCCTTTTATGCATTTGTAATTACCCTAAGTGTGCTTAAGCGACTATAAGTGAGATCCTAAGGACATGGTATCAAAATGAAAAGAGGTGCAAAATGATGTGTATATGCAAAACCCTAAACAAGATTTCTATATGCAGAAGTATTACAGTGTTTAGAACAGTAATTACTGGGATATGCAGAGATGATATATTAATGTTGTTTAACCTAAAATAGGATCTGTAAGTGTATATGGAAATAAGTACATGATTGCAGAAATACTGGTGGTTATTATTATATTTAACATATGAATTTCTAAGTGATGTGATAATAAAAACGGACATGCTGAAAACAATAAGCGTAAATCCTAAGGGACTTGATTTCTACTAGATGAAATGAGTCATAAACATGGATTCTATTGGGCAAATAGGAATGTAAACCTGGTAACATGCTTTCTACCCTTTAAATAACTAAAGCATGCATATTTTCCAACCTTTCTCACTAGCCAACCCTTAATTGTTTACAAATTATTACAGACCAAATGATTGAATCACAAAAGAAATAAGAAGTTACAACCATAAGAAGCCTGATCTTAGCTTCCTCTATGAGAAATTCAATGAACTATATCAATGCTAATGTTATTCCAAAGCCTTTCTCATATCTGAGTGTGTCAAAGTTCCCTAAGGACCTCAAGGGGTCCCGGGCTCACACCCATATTTGCATAACCAAATGGAACTAGTGTAGTGTGGAAGGGCCGACCCTTACGTGTCCAAGTTCATTGGGTATTACAATTGCCCCTCTTTGCGCGGAAAGGATGACAGAGTTTTTGGATAAGAAATAATGGCCAATTTTTACCGAACGAGACGATTCGGGAAGATTGAGGCCGCACCCTGGCTTTTGAGCTGCCTACATATCTCTTGTTTTATAGAAATCGGGTCGTATGTAGTTTAAGATTAACGGCAAAATATATCGATAAGGCGATTTTAAGAACGAAAGCAACATCTAGGGCTGGGTAAGTTTACGGGAATGGTTAGGTTTGATAACACTGCGGGAACGGGATCAGAATCGCTCATGCCGGGATAGCTGTTGCTTGCTATTTTACCAGCAAATGAGCAATACAAGCATAAAGCTAGACATGATGGAAATTCTCGTTGGACCATGCATGTTGTTTTTGGATGGTTAAGATGATATCCTTAGACCATCGATGTCTTGGGCCATGAAGCGAATACTAAAGGATTCGCATGCCATAAAATGATGTTCTCGGGCTATACAGATGGTGCCTCCAAACCATGACGCCTTTGAATAATGATATTCAAAAGTTGAAAGAAATCCACAGGCCATGAAATGATGTTATCGGGCTATGAAGATGGTGCCTCCGAACGATGATGCCCTTGGATGAGTTGGCAATATTTCAGCCCATGAAGGATACAGTAGCATAAGGCCATCTTATGCAATGTGGCGATCTTTCAGCCATGCCATGTGGAGATCTTTCAAGCATACAATGTGGCAATCTTTTAGCCGTGCAATGTGGACATCTTTCAGCGGTGCAATGTGGTGATCTTCTAGTCGTGCAATGTGGAGATCTTTCAGCCATGCAATGTGGCAATCTTTATGCTGTCGATCCTTTAGCCGTGCAATGTGGCATTCTTTCAGCTGTGCAATGTGGCGATCTTTCAGTCGTGCACTGCAGATGGAGATATCGTTTAGTCTCGGAAGGAAAAATGGTAGCATTATTCAAGTTGGAAGCCAGAAGGTAACGTTATGCAATGCAGATGCAGATAGAGGTACAGCTTAACCTCAGAAGGCAAAATAGCAGTCGTATGCAAGTTGGAAGACAAAATGGTAGTCTTATGCAATGCAGATGCGAATAGAGGTAGAGCTTAACCTTGGAAGGCAAAATAGTAGCCATATGGACGTTAGAAGGCAGAATGGCAGCCTTATGCAATGCACATCCTAGTGTGTGGATAGCTAATGTTGGCCAGTGTAACGGTGAAGAGAGCCATATTCTTGAACAATATTTTACCATGAGTGTGTGGTATGTTTTAATGATTTTGCAATCCTTGTACCTGCACCCAAATAAAAATCGCGAGTTTGTAAAGGGGGAAAGTTTAGTTCGTATCTCCGATGGCTTTGCTTGACTCATTCGTCTTTGATATGGTGATACCATTTGTATCATTGGGGTAGCATTGCTAAACGAAGCAGTTTCAATAATAAACATGCATGATTTTGTATAAGTATGACATAAATGTGTAATTAAAATAGTTTTTAGGTGAACCGACGACTGTGACACGGTTTGGGACATTGCAACTTCTCTTGCTATGGAATTTTGAGGGTCCTCCTAAAATTTTTTCCCCAGTTTGATGGTTGAAATTTTTGACTGTTGCTTGTGCGTGTATCGGCTGAAATTACTTCGGAATTTTAGGGTCCTGGTCAAAATTCTGCCCAGCTTTCAATTTTGGGGGGAAATGAAATTTTTATTAAATTGTGACTGAACCCATAGGGCTGCCTACGTATCCGATCTTAAATGGGAATCGGGTCAGGTGCAGTTCCATTTACATCATATGAGGAAAGCATAAAGATTACACATAGTAACGCTTGACTACATCTAAATTAATTGGCTTTGCCCAGACTTCTCTGTCCATTTCTTCAAGTATGAGGGCTCCTCTTATCAAAACCCAGTGAACCATGTGTGGAACCTTCCAGTTGGGAGAGAACTTCCCTTTGGTTTCATCCTAATGCGAAATAATTTTCTTTAACACCTGTTGCCTTGGTGTGAACTGTCTTGGCTTGACTCTTTTGTTGAAAGCTCTGGACATTCTGTTATGTTATTGTTGAAATCGGAAAACTGCATTCATTCTCTTTTTGTCAATAAGAGCTAGTTGCTCGTAACAACATATTTACCCATTTTGCGTCGTCGAGCTCAGCTTCTTGTATGATCCTTGGGGAAGGAATTTCTACTTTAGCGGGAATAACAACTTTTGTATTATAAATCAACATATTGGGGGTTTCCCCGGTTGATGTACAGACTGTAGTGCGATACCCCAATAGAGCAAATGATAGCTTCTCGTGCCACTATTTATGCTTTTCTATCATTTTCCTCAATATCTTCTTGATATTCTTGTTGGCGGCTTCTACGACTCCATTCATTTGAGGCCTGTAGGCTGTGAAATTCTTGTGTCTGATCTTGAGAGTTTCACACAATTCTTTCATCAAGTCATTTTTGAGCTTGGAACCATTATCAGTAATGATTGGCTCTTGAATACCGAATCGACAAACAATGCGATGGCGGACAAAGTCTGCCATGACTTTCTGAGTTACTGCTCTGTAAGATGCTGCTTTGACCTATTTGGTGAAATAGACGATTGCTACTAGGATAAACCTGTGTCTATTGGAAGTGGCAGGCTCGATTGGTCCAATAACGTCCATTCCCCAGGCATCGAATGGCCACGATAAACTTGTTGTGTTAGGCTCGTTTGGTGGTATCTTTATCATGTCTACATGTATCTAACATTGATAGCATCTCCAGACATAGTGGATGTAGTCAATTTCCATAATCATCCAAAAGTAACCGGCTTGGAGTATCTTTTTTGCTAAGACAAAACCATTCATATGCGGACCACATGACCCGGCATGAACTTTATCTAGTAGCTCGGATACTTCCTTTACGCCAACACATCTTAATAGTCCAAAATCAGGAGTCCTCCTATATAGGATTCCTTCGTTGTGAAAGATTTTATTGGACAATCTCCGAAGTGTGTGTTTCTAAGTATGATTTTCAAGCTCCGGGTACTATCTTTTTGCCAAATATTCCTTGATATCATGAAACCAAGGCTTTCTATCTGCTTCTTCTTCAACATGGGCAAGATAAGATGGCTGATTATGAATTTTTACAGGAATGGGATCAATGAAATTCTTGTCTAGATGCTATATCATAGATGATGGGGTGGCCAATGCATCAGCGAACTCATTCTGGATTCTGGGAACATGTTGGAATTCCTTCTTCGTGAACCTCTTTATTAAGTACATGATGCAGATACGAGAGTATCTTGGATTTCTTGGGTGCCCATTCTTCACGTAGCTGATGTACAAGTAAATCTGAATCTCCAATCACTAGCATCTGTTGCACGTTCATGTCAATGGCCATTTTGAGCCCTAAGATGCGGGCTTCATACTCTGCCATATTGTTAGTGTAGGAGAACCTAAGCTTGGAAGACATTGGGTAATGTTGGCCGATTTATGATACCAAGACTGATCCTGTGCCAAATCCTTTGAAATTTGCTGCTCCATCGAAGAATATCCTCCAACCGTCATAGGATTCTGCAATGTCTTCTCAAATGAATGATGCCTCTTTATTAGGAAAACACATTTTCAAGGGTTCGTATTCTCCATCCATGGAGTTTTCAGCAAGGCAGTCTGCCAGTGCATGTCCCTTTAATGCCTTTGAGTCACATAAACAATGTCGAATTCACTCAACAGGATCTGCCACTTGGCTAGCTTGCCAGTTGGCATAGGCTTCTGAAAGATGTACTTCAAAGGATCAATCCTTGATATTACATACGTGGTATAGGAACAAAAGTAATGTCTTAGCTTTTGAGCTAGTTAAGTCAAAGCACAAGAGCTGCGCTCCAGTAGAGAATACTGAGCCTTTTACAGGATAAACTTCTTGCTGAGATAATAAATGTCTTCTTCCTTTCCCCCAATTTCATCATGCTGCCTAAATTGCAGCCGAAAGCTCCACCTAACATCGCAAAGTAAAGTAATAAGGGTCTACCTGGCTTGGGCGGAACAAAGACTGGTGGTGTTGACAGGTATTCCTTGATTATGTGGAAGGTATTCCTTGATTATGTGGAAGGCCTTTTGGTAATCATTGGTCCATTTAGTAGCGACGTCCTTCATAAACATTTTAAAGACTAGCTCACAGAAAACTGTAGGCTATGCCATGAATCGGCTAATGTAGTTCCGCCTTCCTAGGAAACTCATAACATCTTTCTTGTTCTCTGGCGGTGGCAGTTATTGAATGGCTTTGACCTTTGATAGTTCTAGTTCTATTCGCCGGTGTCTCACGACAAACCCAAGAAACTTCCCAGCAAATACCCTATATGCACAGTTTGCGGGGTTTAGTTTCAAGTTGTACCTCCGTAGTCTATTGTAAAATTTCCTCAAATCTTCTATGTAGTTAGTGGCCTTCTTGGATTTGATGATAACATCATCCACATATACTTCTATCTCCTTGTGTATCATATGGTGAAAAATGGTTGTCATGACCCACATATAGGTGGCCTTGCATTCTTTAGGCTGAATGGCATTATCTTGTAACAATACAATCCTCATGGAATAATGAAAGTCGTTTTCTCAGCATCTTCCTTTTCCATCCACATCTGATGGTAACTAGTGAAGCAATCTACAAATGACTGTAGCTCGTGTTTGGCGCAGTTGTCAATATGGATGTGTATATGTGGCAAAGGGACGTTATCTTTTGGACTGGCCCGATTGAGATCCTGGTAGTCAACACAGACTCTGACCTTCCCATCCTTCTTTGGTACTGGAAAAATATTGGCTTACCATGTCGAGTACACAACCGCCCTGAGGACCTTAGCTTTGATTTGCTTGGTGACTACTTCCTTGATTTTCAGACTCATATCATGTTTGAACTTTCTCAACTTTTTCTTTAACGGTTGACACATTAGATCGATTGGCAATTTATGATCCACAATGCACGTACTCAGATCAGTCTTGTCATCATACGACCATGCGAATATGTCCTCATACTCCTTTAGAAACTCTGTGTATTCTCCCTTCTCTGATGGCAATAAGGGAATGGTGATTCATGTTTCCTTGACATTTTCTGCATCTCCCAGGATAACAATTTCAGTTTCGTCCAGGTTGGAGTTAAGTTGTTTTGAAAGTTCTCATCTTTTTTGAAAATCTCGTCAGGTATGTCATCTTCTTCTGAATCAATGTCTGTTTGATGCGTTTTTTCATTGCACGTCATAGTAATTGGTTTATCAAGATAAGTAATAGTAATGTTGTATTGGTAAAGTAAGGAAGAAAACAATAGCAATGAATATTAATTCATAAGAAACATCTAACACGCTTTGATAAATTGAGCAATTATTTCGAACATTGGAGATCTTATTGCGAAAACTGAAAAATGTTGGAAGAGAATTATTTAATATATAAAATAGTGAATAGTGGTTCTTCTAGCTTTGCTACCTCGAGAATCATCGAGCTCTGGTTGTCCTGATTCTACAATTATTGAGATGTGCCCCTATGCTTAAGATGATCATGCCAGAGTGCACAAACTAACCTTTGGGGAGGAAAATAAAAATGAAAATAAAAAAGTAATCAAGTTAGTAAGGATCATATAAGTGTTAGGATATTTAAACACATAGTGCATGCTTGTAAAACGTGTAATAATTTGGGGACCTCGTTGTGCCCGAGGTAGGCCTAGTGACAATTTTATTTGGAGGACTTCTAATGCTAAATGCCTCATTTTATTAATAAAAATACGCTAATCCCATAATGACACTAAATAAGCAGGAAATAAAACCCACTAATGACCATTAGCCTAATTACTCTTTTAAAGCGAAAAAGGTAAACTCCTATCTACTTGGTCCCAGAAGGTCCTTCCTCAGGTCGAATGCTCTCGTTGATCAAATCTTGCAGCGTGCGTAGGTTCATCAGTAAAATAATTTGCAAGGTGTTCTCCTTCATTTCCCTCAGTGTCTAGCAGTCGATGATTCTCTTCTTCATTTTTCCTTCTAATTCCAACATATTGTTGTCAAGCTCCAAAATAGATGGACACGACTAACGCTTGATCAGGTAGCCCCAGTCAAGCAAACCTGGGCATCTTTCCTATCCCACGTGTTACCCCGTGATTTCAATACTCATTATTCAAGTGAAATAGCCATTTATATTAAACACATTCTTATGAGATAGAAATAACATACATGCTTACTTTAAATGATCTGCAAGTTATACTGCCCAGATACATAAGTACATAACCCATATTTCCTATCTACGGAGCTTCTAGGGCTACAAAAGAGTGTTACTATATTTTCCAGTAACAAGACTCCGGCTATACCTTACACGAATACCAAAATATGACTCCGGGAAAAAAGCGGCATGAGCCATGCAGGGAACCGAGAGTAAAGGAGCTCATCAATACAACTGATGGAAAGTTGAGGAGGTGCAACTGTCGGTGGATTGGAGTAGCTGCTATAGAACCACCTACAATTATCACAAGAATGTAGCGCCTCCAGCAAAAGGGACGTCAATACATTTAAATTGTTCTAGTATCTATGAACAAACTTTATCCCAAGTAAAATCAATCAGTACACATATAACAAATAATAATAGAATCAAAGATCAATGTGCATAAAAAGAACAACCAAAGCCAACAAGTTTCACAATCTTTCCTTTTCCCCTTTCAACATCATTTCATCATATCAATGATTCCACAAACTTTCTTTTCAAAAGTGATAATGATAACATTCCACCCTTATTACCTTGGTCACTTTTATCACCCCAACCCATAATTTATCATTTTGTGTTGCGGCGTGCAACCCGATCGCACTAGACAATCACATTTCGCACAACAACAATAGTTTACAGTTCAATCACATAACATTAGGCCATCTAGAATATCATTTCACAACAACAATAATAATTCACAAAGAGTTTCCACTAACATCAGTACTGTTTCCATCATATGCAACAACCTGTATGCAATTCAAGTCACAACGATAATTGCCCACGACAAGCCATACATAATATTGTCATAGTTGTTTCAATTGCATCAATTACGACTTCTTTCCATCATTTATTACAAAACCCTTACCATATAAAAACATTCACACACACACACACACTTGGTTTGTTGTTATTTATCCATAGCATCATATCGGAACGTTTAATCAACAATGTTCAAGGCATATAAATCACAAGAATTCATGAAATAGACTATCTTGCCTTCACACTCGTGAAACAACCAAAATTCACAAATATTCCACATAAATAACACATACTAATTACTCGTGCACCAAACAGTGACTTTACAAAGGTTAGAGTTAGCCATACATACCTGGAGTCAAATTTCCTTTTTAAGTCCTACTCTCAATTCACCAACTTCCTAGTACCGTCAATATAGTTCACAAGTTAAATACATATATCTAGAATTGAATTTCATGAACACAAACCGAACTTACTTAGATTATCAACCCCTCATATTTTACAGATCTTTACTCCTACCCAATTCCTCTTACTTGATTTTAGGTATTAAAGAACATACATGTATGGTTCAACTTATATTTCAAGAATCTGTTCATGAGAACCCCCTTTTTGTTTAAATCTTAAAACTAATGACAATGTGTTGGGGATTTTACATGCAAGAACAAAGAATAAGATAATTACTCAAAATTTTCAGGCCTGGGTGACTTTGAAAAATCAAATTGATAAAGATGCTACTTTCTCTCTCAAGAATGCTCTCTTCCCTCTCTCTAGTTTTGATAAGAAAATAGGCTAGAATGAGAGGTTGTGGTGTTTTATTGAAGAAGGGATTGGGTTGAAAAATTAGTAAAATAGGATCCCAAACATGGAATGCGGTTAGGAATGTGATCGTATTCCTGACATGCGGTCCACAGACTGGTCATAGAATGGCCTAAAAATGGGCTAAAATTAAAACACACAAAGCAGGTATGCCAACATTATGTGGTCCACATACACATTATGCAATCACAGAGTACGTCGCATAACGCCCAATTTTTGAAAAATTTTATCTTTCTAATTGTGAGGTACTTTTCACTCAAAAGGTCCGACACTGCGAAGAATTTCTATCGTTATAGCAACACGGAGACCTACCTGACATTACCATAGGCAAGAAATTTTACGGTCTTTACATCCTCCCCCACTTAATATCATTCGTCCTTGAATGAAAATATTGGAAATCAGTTGGTTTTGAAAACATGATAAGAAAACTCTTAATTTTTCACTAACTCCCATATTTTTAAAACTTTTGCAAGAGTCAACTTTGTAATTAGACTTATCTACTTGTCAGAGAGCCCCCGAAACATATTTCCAAGCACCATTACACAATTCATATTATCCCTACAACTGGTATACAATTCATTACCTCAACACTTGCAAATATTCAATCACTTGTCACAATCTTGCACATAATTTGGTCACTTCAATGAGTCCCATACAGTTCAACCACTTTAATGCACTATATGCATTTCAGTTAATCATTGCCAATCATCACTACCATTAATCATTCCTTTATCAAATGAGTTTTTATTTTACAAAACATTCATTTACCAAAAGGGGTTGCACATGACTCAAATAATCACAACACATATAATTCTTGCACAACTTGAGGAGTTACAATAGTAATGCATTTAGAGGAAAATAGGGTGTATTTGCACCAAATTGAACACAACATAAGTTTTCTTAGAGATAATAGTTCGCAAGATAACTACTAGACTTGTTCAAATAGGTTGGGATATATTTCTTTCATTTCATTTTCCGCTTCCCACGTGGCTTCCTCGAATCGCTGACTTCGCCATAATACTATCATTGATACAAAGTCCTTGTTTCTTAATATATGGACTTGCCTATCAAGAATAGCAACCAGAATTTCTTCATACTACGACTCTTCATTAACCAAATAGTGTCAACTGGTACGATGGTGGATGGATCTCCAACCACTTTCTGTAACATAGATAAATGGAACACCAGTGCACTAATGACATTTCAGGGGGCAATTCTAGCCTATAAGCTACTTGCTCTATCCTTTGAGTGACCCGATACGACCCGACATATCTAGGGCTTAACATCCCTTTCTTCCTATATCGCATGACTCCCTTCATAGGAGATACCCTCAAGGACACCCAATCATCTATTTGGAATTCAAATTCTCTTTGACGTATGTCCGCATAGAATTTCTGGCGACTCTGAGCAGTTTTTCATCCTCTCCTGAATGACTTTAACCTTTTCCATAGCCTGGTGCACGCGATCTTTCCCTATTAATTCTGCTTCACTCGCTTCGAAGCTGAGACCTACACCTCCTTCCATACAATGCCTCAAATAAGGCAATATGAATACTAGTATGAAAGTTGTTATTGTAAGAAAATTCTATATGTGGAAAGTGATCATCCCAATTACCTTTGAAATCCAAGACACAAGCCTGCAATATATCTTCAAGCGTCTGAATAGTCCTCTCAGCTTGACCATCAGTCTGTGGATGGAAAGTTGTGTTAAGATTCATCTGAGTACACAAATCTTGCTGAAATTTCTCCCAAAAATTATCTGTGAGTTGGGCCTCTTGATCTGAGATAATAGAAAGTGGAGTGCCATGAAGCCTTATTATTTCCTTGATATACAACTGAGCATATTGTTCTACAGTATCGGTGGACTTGACTAGGAAGAAGTGAGCTGATTTTGTGAGCTGATCCACTATTACCAAAATTGAGTCGAACTTGCACTGAGTGCGAGGTAACCCTACCACAAAATCCATGTTGATCATCTCCCATTTCCACATTGTTATTTCCATAAGCCGAGATAACCCACCGGGCCGGTGATACTCAGATTTCACTTGTTGACAATTCAGACATTTTGATACAAAGTCCGCCATACCCCTCTTCATACCGTTCCACCAATAAATTTCCTTGAGATCTTGATACATTTTTGTAGAACCTGGGTGCACAGAATACCTCAAATTATGAGCGTCCACCATTACCCTCTCCTAAAGATTACCCACATCTGGAACATATAGTCTACCTTAACATCGCAATACACCATCACCGCCACCGAGTGACAAAAGCCGAAGTCTTGTTATTCAAAAATGCTCCTTCATCTGCGCCAATGCTGGATATACAAACTGCTTTACCTTGACTTCTGCTACAAGTGATGATCCTGCTCCATTATGCACGATAATATTCCCCTCGTCTGAGGTCGAAATACAAAACCCCAGACTGGCCAACTGATAAATCTCCCGAGCCAAGAGCCTCTGATCCGCCCCCAAATGAGCCAAACTACCCATAGACTTCCAATTGAGAGCGTCGGCCACCACATTCGCCTTTCCTAATGGTACAAATTGTTCATATCATATTCCTTGAGCAATTCTAGCCACCGTCGCTGACTTAAATTCAACTCGTTCTACTTGAAAAAATATTGGAGACTCTTGTAGTCTGAGAACACATCCACATAGACCCTGTAAAGATAATGCCCCCATAGTTTCAAGGCAAACACAACTGTAGCAAGCTCCAAATCATGCGTCGGATAATTCTTCTCGTGATTCTTGATTTGCCTTGAATCATACGCTATAACCTTCCCGTGTTGCATCAACACACACCCCAAACCGATCCTGGAGGCATCACAATAAACTACAAATCCTTCTGTACTTTCTAGAAAGGTCAATATCGACGTCGAGGTCAACCTCGACTCTGATTCCTGAAAACTTTTCTCACATGATTTAGACCATTTGAACATAACTGCTTTCTGCGTTAACTTATTCAATGGGGAGGCGAGGATAGTGAATCCCTCCACAAACATCATATAATACCCTGTTAAATCCAAGAAGCTACGGATCTCTATCGGGGTCGTGCGTTTAGGCTAATCATTCACTAGTGCAATCTTCTGGGGATCCACCTGAATCCCTTCACTGGAAACAACAAGACCCAGAAAGGTAACAGACTCCAACCAAAATTCAGATTTCAAAAATTTTGCATACAACTAGTGATGAAGAGTCTGCAGAACTGCCCTAAGGTGATTGGCATGATCCTTCAGGCTCCGCGAATAAACAAGGATGTCATCAATGAAAACAATCACGAAGGAGTCTAGAAATGGCTTGAAGACCCGATTCATAAGATCCATGAAAGCTGCGGGGATGTTGGATAGCCCAAAATACATGACCAAGAATTCAAAGTGAGCATAGCAAGTTCTGAAAGAGGTCTTAGGAATATCCTGCTCTCTGATCCTTAATTGGTGGTACCTGGACTGTAGATCAGTTTTGGAGAAGAACCTTGCACCATGCAATTTGTCAAACAAATCATCTATCAGAGAAAAAGGATATTTATTCTTGATGGTGACTTTGTTGAGCTTGCGATAATCAATACACATCTGGAGTGACCCATCCTTCTTTCTGACAAAAAGAATCGGAGCACCCCAGGGACAACACACTCGGCCGAATGAAGCCCTATTCTAATAAATCCTTTAGCTGCTCGTTTAACTCCTTTAACTCCGCTGGCGCAATTATGTATGGTGGAATTTATATTAGCTGCGTCTATGGCAATACATCAATCCCGAATTCAATCTCCCTATCTAGTAGAATCCCTGCAAGCTCGTCCGGAAACACTTCAAGAACCTCATTCACGACTGGCACAGACTCGGGGATAGACACTTCTGAAGTGGTGTCTGCTACCCGGACCAAATTATCGATACACCCCTACTTAATCACCTTTGAATCCTTAAGATAAGAAATAAACCTAACCGTTCGGCACCACAGAATTCCTCTTCCACTCAATAACCAGCTCATTAAGGAACTCGAGTCTCATGACTCTCATTCGGCAGTCAAGTTTAGCAAAGCACGAATAAAGCCAGTCCATTCCCATAATCGCATCAAAATCCACCATTCCAAGCTCGATAAGGTTGGTCGTTGCAACACGACCACATACTATGACAATACAATTCCTATAAACTTGCGCACTATAATAGAATCACAAACCGGAGTAGATATGAAGAAAGACTTATGAAGCTATTCGGGTTCTATCCTAAAACTTGAAGCAATGAATGGGGTGCCATAAGACAAAGAGGATGCCTGATCAATAAGAGCATAACAATTAATGGTCTAAACATATAAGATACCTATAAGAACATCTGGAGAAGCCTCTACACTCTACCGACCCCTCAAAGTACAAAACCTGTTAGGTCCACCTCTACCATGAGCTCTACCCCTAATTGCACCACGCCTTGCTGGAGCTGGAGGACGCACAAATTATGGGGGGCTGAAGAACCGGACGACTGAGCAAATTCCCTAACAATTCCCTGACTAGGCGCACGACATTCCCGCTGGATATGACCTCTCACCCCGCATCTTTAACACATCGAGATATCCAAATAACAAGTCTCGAAAAAGAACCTCCCACACTTGGGGCATGGAGCCCTCCTCTGCTGCTGTAGTCTCCCCCTTGGACAACCGGATTGATAACGTCTACTACTGTCTGAACCTGGTCTCAGGTGACTGCTCTATTGATAACTGTGCATAGATAGTGGTGCGCTAGCTGAAGACTGAGCATATGAATGGGATGGCCCTGATGACCCTCTCCCCTAAACTGGTCTCCCTAAGTGACAAAATGATCGGGACTTACTGCTACTCTCCCTTTCCACTTGTATTTTCAACTTTCTAGCCTCTATGGCCTGAGGGAATCCCACAATATTTCCATAATTCATATACGAGTGTAAAGCTGCTATAGTAGTCTCATTCACCACCAAAGGACTCAGACCTTGAAAGAATCACCGAACTCGAGCGTCCACGGTCGACACTAACTGAGGAGCATACTTGGGCAGTCTCACAAACTTTATGTGGTATTCCCAAACACTCATACCGCTTTGCTTGAGGACCTCAACCTCAGTGGCATGGACTGTCATAGTTTGGGCAGGCAAGTAGTGGTCTATAAATGCATCTACAAACTCATCCCATCTAGCCGGAGGACTTTCCTCCCCATGGGAATCCCCCCACATCTCGAACCATGAATACGCTGCTTCCCTCAACCTGTATGAAGCCAACTCAACTCCCTCTGTCTTTGAAGCCATCATCATTTGAAGGGTCTTATGCGTTTCATCAAAGAAATCTTGTGGATCAGTCTTTGAAGCCTTCATCACTCGAAGGTCTGCGCTTGTAAACTCTGGAAGGTGCCAACCGTAGGAACTGGTTGACTATGGAGCAGACGGAATCTCCCAGTTTGCTGGAGGACGCAAGGGCATCATGAGATCTTTGGGCTTGAGCGGCCACTAACTGTGTCAACATATGGATGGCCTCTCTAAGGTCCCTATCAGAAACTATGGGATCGGAATCTTGAACTATATTAGGATCAGGAATATCGGCGGGCAAGATGGTAGCACCCTCTGCCGCGACAGGAACAGAAATACTTTGATCTGGGATAGATGGGTGAGGTAGTTTCAAGACTGAGGGTCACTCTCACCCTTGGTATCAGGTACATGGTTCATAGCCACACTTTGGGTGGCATTGGCCTCAAGGGCGAGTCTAGCTCTCTTCTTAGACATGAATGGTTTCACTTTCTACTTCATTGCACGATATAGAATAACAAATAGGAGGGTAATTTCCTAAATTTCCATGTTGTCCCCTACTTATAAATGTGGTCGACAACACACCGATAAGAAGGGCGTAACTAGAATCGGCCCCAAGACATCCTAGGACTCTTTTAAAAACTTAGATCTGATACAAAGTTTGTCACACCCCAAAACTGAGGGACACAACCAGGTAGCCCGAGTCAAGCGGACCTGGGTGCCTTTCCTATCCCATGTGCTACCCGTGATTTCAATACTCATTATTCAAGTAAAATAGCCATTTATAATTAAACACATTCTCACGAGATATACATAACATACATGCTTACTTTACATGATCTGCAAGTTATACAACCCAGATACATAAGTACATAACCCATGTTTCTTGTCCATGGAGCCTCTAGGGATATAAAAGAGTGTTACAATATTTTCCGGTAACAAGGAGATATACCTTAAACAAATACCAAAATAAAACTCCAGGAAGAAACGCGGCATGAGCCACGTAGGGCCTCGAGGGAAAAAGGGGCTCACCAACACATTTGACAAATATTGCAGGAGGTGCTACTGTCAGTGGACTGTAGTACCTACTACAGAACCACCTACAATCATCACAAGAATGCAGCGCCCCCGGTAAAAGGGACGTCGGTACATTTTAATTGTACTGGTATGTATGAACAAACTTTATCCCAAGTAAAATCAGTCAGTACATAGATATCGAACAATAATAGAATCAACAATAAATGAACATGAAAGGAACAACCAAGGCTAAAAAGGTTCACAATCTCTCCTTTCCCCCTTTCAAGATCATTTCATTATATTAATGATTTCATAAACTTTCATTTCAATAGTGATAATGATCACATTCCATCCTTATTACATCGGCCACTCTTATTACCTTTTCCTCCCTTATTACCTCGGCCACCCTTATCACCCCAACCTACAATTTATCATTTTGTGTTGCAGCGCGCAACATGATCCTACCGGACAATCACATTTTGCACAACAACAACAGTTCACAGTTCAATCACATGGCTCCAGCCCATCCAGAATATCATTTCAAAATAACAATAACAATTCACTAAGATTTTTCACTAACATCAGCACCATTTCAATCATATGCAACAACCCATATATAATTCATGTCACAACGATAGTATCCCACGACAAGCCATACATAATATTTCCATGTCTGTTTCAATTGCATCAACTACGACTTGTTTCTATCATTTATTACACAACCCTTACCACATAAACACATTCACAGACACACTTGGTTTGTTGCCATTTATTCACACCATCATATCGGAACGTTTAACCAACAATGTTAAAGGCATAGAAATCATAAGAATTCATGAAATATTCCATCTTGCCTTAACACGTGTGAAACAACAAAAATTCACAAATAGTCCACATAAATAACACATACCAATTACATGTACACCAAATATGGTGACTTTACAAAGTTTAAAGTTAGCCATACATAACTGGAGTTAAATTTCTTTTTTAACTCCTACTCTCAATTGACCAACTGCCTAGTACCGTCAATCCAGTTCATAAGTTAATATATATATATCCAAGTATTAAAATTCATGAATACAACCCGAACTCACTTCGATTATCAACCCCTCCTTTTTGCAGATTTTTACTCCTACCCAATTCCTCTTACTAGATTTTAGGTATTAAAGAACATGCATATTTGGTTGAACTTATATATTCTTGAATTTGTTAAATAAAACCCCCTTTTTTGTATAAATATGAAAACTAATGAAAAAGGGTTGGGAAATTTACCTGCAAGAACGAAGAAGAAGATAAACAGGCCTGGGTGACTTTGAAAAATCAAATTGATAGAGATGGGACTTTCTCTCTCAAGAATCCTCTCTTATCTCTCTGTCTAGTTTTGTTCAGAAAATAGGTTAAAATGAAGGGTTGTGGTGTTTTATTGAATAAGGGGTTGGTTTGAAAAATTAGAAATATAGAAGCCCTGACATGGAACATGGACAGGAATGCGATCTCATTCCTGACACGCGATCTGCATACCGGTCGTATAATGGCCCTAAAAAATAGGCTACAATTAAAACACACTATGTAGGTATGCGATCATTTTGCGGTCCACATACACGTTATATGATCATATAGTGCGTCACATAACCTCCCTCACCAAAATACACTCAGAAAGAATACGATAACTATGCGGTCTGCATAACAAAAATACAGTCGCATTCTAGACCGCATAGTTGTCCTCGAATAGTGCAGTGTCCTGCCCAAGTATGCGAATATTATACGGTATGCATACATGTTATGTGATCGCATAATGCATAGCATAATGCCCAATTTCTGGAAAACTTTATCTTTACAACTGTATTCAAGGTATTCCAACTTTCCGCTAGCTTTGGTTGTCCTCTCTTTCCGCTTATTAATTTGATCATTTGATGGAAGACTCATCCACCAGTCTACAAAGAGTGGGGACGTGCTAATCATACCGAAACCGGGGACCTCGTGCCTCATTTTCCATCAAACAAAAGGGTCAGACCCAACCCCCTGTCACGGCCCCTTTTTTCCTCCGCGGAAATCGGGCTTGTGGCATTAGGTTGGCACAATTCTTTCTTTTGGAAAAGGGGCTTTTGCAATATTAAAGTGTCACCACCAAAATCTGTTAAGGTGCGTTAGTGAACCTATGTGGTTAAACTACAACTATATTGGTAACTAGAGATAGGGCAAGACCTTGAACGTGTTAGACACCTCTCAAGATCCACTAGTCTGGTTCCCAACCAGATTCTTTTTGTGAATTTGTGCAATTAATAAGTAAGAAAATAGTATTCTGAATTTAAATACACAAGTCTTTATCAAACAAAAAAGAAAATCAAGGTTTTGAAAAGAGTTACAATCTAAGCATGTTGAGAATGTAAAGGGGGTCCTAGCTTTTATTTTTAATATAGATCACATCAATATTATACACGGAGTGCACTGCTTATCATATCCATATGAACCTTTCCCATGTGGTAGAGGTATTAAAGCGCGGATTGGTCTCGACCTCTATTGCGTACTATTACCCATCCCATTACTATCAGTCTCAGAGGAATTTAGGACTAGTATTCCTATAAGAGGAGGGATTTTAGGTTGACTCTTAGGTTTAAAGGTAAAAATGTTGAGGCGACATACAAAACACATAGGAGCTTTTAAAAGGGAAACATGTAAGCAATTAGAAGGCCCATATAAACCTCCAAAAATAGTGCACATAAATAGCATGATTTAAACACAGTTAAGGTCTGAATTTTAAATCCTTAACAAGGTGATTGAGTCAGCACTAGATTCATTATATAACTCAGATAAGAAGCGTGAGTCAGGCTTGTCTGTTGGTTGTAGCAGTTGATAACTAAACAAAGGCGATTCCATTTTTATTCAAGTAGTTACCTAAGGCTTGCCTAGGTGTAGCATTGATGTCATATAAGCATGATATCTTTAGTGATATAGTAAAGCAGTGGCACATTGATTAAAGTTAAGTAGACAAATTGAGATCCTATAGATATGTTTTCTAACGGTATTAAGTCAAGGCAGTGCTCGAAAAACTTATTAAAGAAGCGGCAAATTAATTAACTAGTCCAATTCAAAATAACGACATGAACTAGACGGCTTCTACAACTAAACTATTTTTAAGTTCTATAGGCTTGATTTGTATTATAGCTATTTAGATCCAATAGGCATGGTATCTAAGTATTAAAAGCTGATTTTGGACATATAGGCATGATTTCTAAGGGAAACGAGTTTGGATACATACTATAACGAAAATTGAGCGTTAATTACTTTATATACTATAGGCATGATAACTAATTGCAAAGAGGATTTTTAACCCTATAGGCATGATATCAATTATAAAACCATTTATGTCCTATAGATATGATTTCTGGTTGTGTGAAAGTGAAGCATGCATTTTAAACAAGAACAGATGCCATAGGCATGCTATCTACCCTTTTAATAGCCAAAACATGCATATTTCCCAGCCCTTTTTCACTATCCAACCCCGTACTTATTTACAAATTATTGCAGACCAAGTGATTGAAATACAAAAAATAAGAAGTTACAACCATATGAAGCCTGATCTTGACTTCCTATCTGAGATATGAAGGAATCATATCAATGCCAACGTTATTCCAAAGCCTTTCTCATATCTAGGTGTGTCAAGTTTCCCTAAGGACCTCAATGGATACGGGGCAGTGCATACACCCAGATTTGCATAACCAAACGGAATGAGTGCAGTGTGGAAGGGCCAACTTTTATGTGTCCATGATCAGGGGGAGCTCAAGGATCCCCAGGTAAGGCTCACACAAGAGGGTAGAACCTAGATTCTAAGAGTATAGTGGAAGTGTAGAACATAGTTTGAAAGAGATTTATTAATATTGGGATGGAAATAGTAAGTGCTAAGGGTGATTTGAAAAATTGTTGTTGCGGTGAAACTCAAACTAAGACGAATTAGTAGTTATTCATAGAGGAAATGGATTGTGGGGATACATTGTATCACCCCCACAGGGGTATGGTTTGGTCATACACAACAATAGATGATGCTAGTATGGCTACAAACCAGCCAAAGGAACACAAACACATAGAATGGATATAGGGGTTTGGGCATCATAAGGAAATAAGTACACAACAAGTAATCTACAGAGTGCACATATAGTGAAACATTAATTTAAAAGGGGAAGGGAGCGTATTACATCATGCTGGTAACGTATGACTGCAGACACATAAGTAGAAGTAGACAAGGATGAGAAACTAAAGCAACTAAAGAAAGCTTGTTGTTGTTGTGGCTTGAAAATTAACTAGGACATACCAGTATAGAAGCAAAGTGTAGAAAGGAAAAGTAAGCAAGATTTCATAGTCTTGCTTTGACTTTCAGCTGGCTAGACAAAGCAATAACACAAGAGGCAATAAAGAAAGAGAGAGTTTTAAGTGTAAGTGTGTGTTCTGAACTCAAGTTGTTCGTGTGTTTAAAAGAATAAGGGAAGGGTATTTGTAGTTTTTGAAAATGAGTAGAAGTTAAGGTAATAAGTAAAGTCTTAACACAAACATGCAAATAGTCACAATCAAAATCAATTAACATAAGTACTTCCCTTTAATTAAGGAAGTACTGCTCAAACGAATACTAACAAGGTTAATTAAGAAAAGAAATCAGTTTGAGATGGATTGATTCTTCCCATATAAGGGGTAGTAAAATATAGAGTATATAATAGAGTCTAGGTACATAATATATGCTTAATTTTAGGAAAAGATTCACGGTAAAACATCATAGTAATTAAAGGAAGTTAATCAATCAATTTAAACAGACGAATAAAATTAGGGTTCATAAGACAACATTTTGCAATCAATCGCATCATTGAGGAAGTCAGAATCAATCAAGAAAGGAATATGATTCAGCACCTCAACATATAGATAAAATAAACAACGGTATAAGACATGCAAGGCCGAATACATTGGCAAAAGATACAAAATAAGCAAATAGTAGTAGTAGGAATAAGCTAGGATTAAGTAGTAACAAAGATCTACTCAAAGCACAGTAGTCAACTAGGTTAGGTAGTTACACAGAATCAAACGTGAAGAAAGCATAGTAACAGGTGAAAAGAGTCAGAAACAAGTAAAGGTCTCACAGTTACAAGTGAGGAAAACCTTTTAAGAAATTAGGGCTTCAATAGTAGTCGAGCATAAGAGATGATAAGAACTCAAAATTAGATAAGTCAAACAAGTAAAATAGAGTCAAAACAAAGAACTTAATCAAGCAAATATACATTCAACAGAAAAGGACACTTTCAAAACTCGGATAGGACCACAAAAACCTAGGGTTTTAAACATGCTAATTCAACTAGAAGGAAAGCATAAGAAAGTATTTGAACACATTAAAATCATAAAGCAACACCAATAGTTAGAGAAGATATCTTTTAAAGAGGATAAAAGAAACCTTAATCGTTGAAAAAATGAAGATTCATTTTGAAAGAAAATCGAAGAACCTTAGAGAAAACACTTAAGAATTTTGCAATAAGCACAAATGTAAGATAGATATGAAAGAAAAATCGGACAGCTCTTAGAGCTACGCTTTAAAAGAACCCATAGAAAATGTGAAAAGCTTTAGAAAATACCGATCTAGTTAGAAAAGTCAAGGATCTAACTTGAACAGCCATGAATGGCTGGAGAAAGATCGAAGACTGAAGTCAAACAAGGACAAGACCAGATCTCATCGAGATTTGTCCATGGAATCATGAAAAATATGTAGCCAGTAGACATATGAGATGAGTACATGTCTCAAAATGCCATGGGAGACCATGGATTATATTGGGATTTAGGTGGGGTATGGTGGAATTGGGTGGCGGCGGGTACGGTTTAGGTGGTGTTGCAGAGAGAGTTTGAGAGGACGGGATTCAAGGGCGGCGGGTGGTGAGAAATGATTTAGGGTAAGGTGTCATTTTTGGTTAAAAATAGTAAGGGTAAATGATGGTTGTTGATATGTATGATCAACGGTCTAGATTAAAAGGTGCAGGTGGAGATCGGGGTTTGGGTCGGTTTAGTTGAGTTGGTGACAGATTTGATTGAAACAGGGTCGGGGTTTAATTGGGTCTGATTCAAAGTTCAATTGAGGCTAGAATTTAAACACAAATGGGTTGTTATATAAATAGCTAATTTTTCCTTATTTAAATTATAAAAAATAGTAAATAAATTTTTTAGAATAAATTAAAAGAGCTAAAATTATTCAGAGTATGTAAATGCCAATTTAAGAATATATGACTTAATTTTATGAATGCAAAACATAATTAAATATTAAAAAGGCTAATATTGCAATTATAGGCAAATAACTTTAAAAAATACTAAATAAAGTTGTAAAAATATCCAGAAATTAATTTATCCATATTTTGGCATAAATATAAAGATCCAATAAATGAATCATCAAAAATAATAATTTTTGACATCATTATTGGGATTTTATGGATGAAAAAGGGAAATAAATCAAGTTAAAAGCCGTAAACATTATGGAAAAAAATAGTAAAATGCTTGGAAATACTTATATATGCATATATATGCTATTTTGAAAGAATCTTACATATTGAAAGTATATAGGAAAATATTGGGTGTCAACACCCCTACCATACTCGACTATTTTATATCAACAATTAGCATGAAATATCTAGTTCTCCAAACAGATGCATAGAATGTGGTTATGTCCATTAGGGTTTAGGAAAACCCAATGGACTTTGGAGAAGGCTATTTTGAAGGATCATTATGTGGACAACGTGACTGATCTGGCTAGTTTTGACCATTATGTATGCACAATTTGAACAGAGTAAGGTTTCTATGAGGTTTTAGACAGGTACCCTTGAGCGGACAACTCAAGGGGAAGGGCTCAAAACTATCAACTGCACCGCTGATCAACTAGTTTTAGCGCGAATATGCCTTTCCGAATTTATGGGGTAATGATACAGGAAGAGCGCAACCACTCATTATAAGCGTTGCTATAGTATTTTTTTGGCACGAGTGGACAATGATATTGAGCATGATTATGCAATAATTAAAAGCATGTTCACATGTGTTTGCACATTAGGAAAGTGATAAATACAACAGTTTCATAAATTAAAGTAGAAAACAATGAAGATATGTCAGTTTTACTTCTAAAGAAAAATTAAATGCTCAAAGAAATTAAACGAATAATTGCACATAGGGAAAGGTAAAAATTTACAAGAACAGTCTGAAATGGTAAAATCATAAAAGTCTCCAGTAGAGTAGCCATACTGTCATGCCCCCTTTTTCTCCGCAGAAATCGGCTTTATGACATTCGGTTGGGAAAACTCTTTCCTTTTGGGAATGAGGTTTTGATATTTTGAAGAGTAGCCATCTAATGATTTTAAGGACTGTTAGGGCACCTATGGGGTTCAACTACAACTATATTGGTAAAGAGATAGGGTAAGAGCTTGAAATTACTCCAAAGGGAAGGTGTTAGGCACTTCTCAGGATCCACTAATGTGGTTACTGGCCAGATAGTTTTTGTGAATTTGTGCAATTAACAAGTAAGCAAATAAGGCTCAAGTAATAGGGTATTTTGAATTTAAATACACAAGTGTTTATCTAAAAAAATAGAAAGTCAAGGTTTTGAAAAGTGTTAGAATCTAAGCATGCTAATGAATGTAAAAGGGGTCCTAAGTTTGTTTTTAATATGATCACATCAATGCAGTACCCAATATGGCACTCCATAGAAGATAGGTACACATGGTATTAGCACACCGATCATCATATCCGTATCTACCCTTCCCACCCCAAGAAGGTATTGAAGCGAAGATTGGTCTTTCCCTCTATTGCATGCAATTACCCATCCCATTCGTATTAGTCTAGAAGGAATTCATGACTACTATTCGTATAAGAGAGAGGTTTTAGGCAGATTCTTAGGTTGAAAGGTAAAAAGGCTAAGGCGGTATACAAAAACACGTAGGAATGCATTCAAAGGGATAACATGTAATAAGTTAGAAGGCTCATGCATACTCCGTAAATAATGCATATAAACAGCATGACCTAAAACACAATTAAGGTCTAAATATTAAAAATCCTAAAGCACTGTGTTGCGTTAGAATGAGATTTATTATATAACTCAGAAAAGAAGTCCCAAACAGGACTGCCTGCTGGTTGTAGAAGTTGATAATTAAACAGAGGCAGTTCCAGTTTTATTTAAGTGATTGCCTAAGATTTGCCTAGGTGAACAGGACTCAAAACTTATTCAGCATTACTGACAATTGGAGGCGGTTGTTATTACCTAAACATGTTGTTCTATGTGTTCAACACATAGAAATTATGTCCAATTAGTTGTAAAGAATGAATGAAATTATTTTTATTCCTTTTCATGCATTCGTAATTAGCCTAAATGTGGCTTAAGTGACTATAAGTGGGATTCTAAGGACATGGTATCTAAATGAAAAAGGTGCAGAATGATGCATATACGCATAACCCTAAACAGGATTTCTATGTGCATAAGTATTACAACATTTGGAACAGTAATTACTGGAATATACGGATATGATATATTGTTAATGTTGTTTAGCCTAAAACAGGATCTCTATGTGTACATGGAAATAGGTACATGATTGCAGAAATACATGTTATTTATACTTCTAATACAGGAATTTCTAACAACAACAACAACAGCCCAGTATAATCTCACAAGTGGGGTCTGGGAGGGTAATAAAAATGGACATGCTGAAAATAATAAGTGTAAATCCTAAGGAATATGATTTCTACTGAATGAAATAAGTCCTAAGCATGGATTTTATTGCACAAGTAAGAATGTAAACCTAGTAACATGCTTTCAACCGTTTTAATAACTAAAGCATACATATTTCCCAACTCTTTTCACTAGACAATCCGTTACTTGTTTAGAAATTAATACAAACCAAATGATTGAATTACAAAAAAAAAAGTTAAAACCATAGGAAGCCTAATCCTGACTTCCTCTCTAAGATATGTAATGAACCATATCATTGCAAATGTTAATCCAAAGCCTTTCTCATATCTGTGTGTGTCAAAGTTCCCTAAGAATCTCAAAGGGTCACGAGTAATGCTCACACCTAGATTTGCATAACCAAACAGAATTGGTTTTCAGTGTAGAAGTGCAAACCCTTATGTGTCCAAGTTCAGAGGGAGCTCAAGGGTCTCAAGGCAAGGCTCACACAAAAGAGGCAGAACCTAGATTTGAAGAGTATACTGGAAGTCCATAACATAGTTTGGAAGAGATTTACTAAAGCTAGGCTGGAAATAGTAAGTGGTAAGGGTGATTTCAAAAACAGTTGTAGTAGTGCAACTCAAACTGCACAGAATCACTAGTCATTCACAGGGGCAAGGGATTGTAGGGATATGTTGTGTAACCCCAGCATGGTTCTGGTTCGGTCATGCACTACAATAGCAGATGCTGGCATGTCCACAAACCAGCCAAAGGAACAAAAACACATAAAAAGGATATGGGAGTTTGGGCTTCATAAGACAGCAAGTACAGAACAAGTAATCTACAGAGCACACACATAGGGAAACATTAATTTAAAAGGGAGCAAATTACAACATGCTAGTATCGTATGACTACAAATACATAAGTATAAGTAGACACGAATGAGAAACTGAAGCAACTAAAGAAAGCTTATTTTTGTTGAGGCTTGAAAATTATCTATGACATAACAGTAGAGAAGCAAAGTACAAAAAGGAAAAGTAAGCAAGACTCCACAGTCTAGACTTGACTTTCAGTTCGCTAGACAAAGCAATAACACAAGAAGTAGTAAAGAAAATGAGTGTTTTAAGTGTAAGTGTGTGTTTTGAACTCAAGTTATTCGTCTCTTTGAAAGAAACGGGGGTAGGGTATTTCAAGGTAACCAGTAAAGTTTCAACACAAATATTGAACTAATGACAATTAGAATCCCATTAATATAAGTACTTTCATTTAAAAAAGGAATAATAGCTTAACAGATACTAAAAGGGATAACTTAAGGAAAGAAAATCAGTTTGAAAAAGATTGCTTTTTATTATATAAGAGGTAGTAAAAGAATAGAGTATATAATTGAGTCTAAGTGTAGAACATACTTAATTTTAGGAAAGGATTCAACAAGAGTGAAGCATCATACTAAATAAGGGAATAGAATCAATCAACTTAAACAAACGAGTATTTTAGGGGTTTATAAGAAAACCTTGCAATCAAACTATAATTTGAGGAAATCACAATCAATCAAGAGGGAGTCATGATCCTGCACTTCGACACATAAATAGAGAAGAATGAAAAGGCGTATCAGACATGCAAGGCCAGCCATATTGACAAAAAGAAGAAAACTAGATGAACACAGAACATACAGAAGTGACATGAGTAAGCTAAGGTCTACTCAAAGCATGATAATCAAATATAAAGTCCAGTAGTCATGGCTACCATATAGAACCAGATTGAAAAACCAACCTAACATGTAAAGAAGATCTGACCAACACACAGAAACAAGTGAAGAGAGTCTTTAAAACTCACAGTAACAAGTGAAGAAATCATTAAGAAATTAGGGTTTTATCAAAACGCTAAGAACTCAGAATCAGTCAAGACATACAAATAGAAGGACCTAAACACAAAGAACTCATTCGAAACCAGTATACATACAATACAAGTAAAGACATTTCAGGATCCGGTTAAAACCAAAAATACTTAGGGTTTTAACCCGATGAGACAGGTAGAAGAAAAAAAGTAAATCATTCAAACATTGTAAAATCATATGACATTACAAAATATAAGAGGAGGAGTCTTTTAAAAAATAGTTAAGAAAATCCTAATCTTGAAGACGGAGGGTCACTTTGAAAAAAATCAGGAGATCTTTGAGAAAAAAACCAAGAGATTCATATTATATACAGATCTGAAAGAAATGGAAAATATTTAAAGTTAAGGTTTCGAAGAACCCAGAAAAAGTGAGAAACCTTTGAAAGGTTACCGATCAAGCCAGACTTGTCACAGATCTTACTCGAATAATCATGGATTGCTGGAAAATGTCATGGGAAACCATGGGAGGCGAGTGGACCGCCTCTGGTTCACTTGAGGCCCTCAAAATGATGACACATGATCAAAAGGGAGCCATATGGCTGGTAGGTGGTTAGATCAACAAGGATTCAGGCAAGGAGAGGGCCAGAGAAGGTGGGTGAAGTTCATCTAATACGAGGGGAGGATGCAGGGTTCTACAGAGAACCAGAGAGAGAGAGAGATGAGAATCAGTTAAGTAAGGAAAGAGAGGGTTTGGAGGGGGGGTCATTTCGTTTAATTTAGGAAGGGGGAATGGGAACCGTTGATCTGAATAATTAATGGTCCAGATTGAATGGGGTAGGTGGGTCGGGCATGGCTTGGGTTTGGGCCTAGGTCAGATGGGTTTTTTAACTAGGTTAGGGTCTGTTTGATTTAGGCTAAATTCGAAAGCCAGTTTTTGCTATAAGTTAAATAGCTCTTTTTCCCATTTAATTTATAAATATTAGTAGATAATTTCTAAAAAATAATCAAAAATTTGAAAACAAAGGATCCAATTTGTGCATATAAAACCTAATTAAACCTTAAAAGTGCTAATGTTGCAATTATGTGAAATTTAGCTTTAAAAATATTAAATGTAATTATAAAACGATGCAAATGTTACCTTAGCCATAGTTTGGAATAAATATAGTAATCCAATATATGAATTTTCAAAAATAATAATTTTAAAATAATTATTGGAGATTTTATGGATAAAAAAGGGAGAGAATAAATAAATTTAAATCTTTAAAATTATGGAAATTATAATAAAATACATGAGCATGTTTATATATGCATATATATGCTATTTTGAAGATATTTTGCATATTAAAAATATATAGGAAAAATTGGGTATCAACAGCCTTCGCGTTCACGTTCCCAATGGAGACTTCATCTAATCTCCCCAAACATCTCATGCCTACGCATTTGCATGGGGTTCTGCCGCATTCTCGAAGGATAGTCCCCCCAAGCCTTTGCATTCGTTGTAGAGTAAGTTTCCCCGGTCCCAAGCTTTCCCTTCACGATCATGATAGAGGTATTCCGATTACAAAGACTGAGACATCCCAGTCAAGCAAGCCTACTTTCTGCCTTCTACCCAACCTTACCCATGAACTTTTTAAGAATCAATAAGAAGAAATAGACATAAGAAAAGTAAAGTGTACCACATTCTTTTTTCATTACTCATAGGAGCTTCATTTTCAATCTCTAGAATATTACAAGTTCATAGTTACGATGAAAACAGGTTTGACAACTATAACATTTCTAGTTCATTACCACAAATCAAACACAACCCATAACATGTCTACGGAGGCTCTAAGTGTAATAGAAGAGTTTTATGAATGTGCCAGTATTAAGTCCCCAACAAAACTTCAAAACACAATTTGCAATACCAAGTGACATAAGGTCTCGGAATAGAGTAGGCTTTACCAAAATCTGCTGAGTAGAGGGCAATATCTATTGAGGATTAAAGCTGCATGCTAATGAACCACCTGCATCCATTAAAGATGTATCTCCCCTGGCAAACGCGACGCTAGTACATATAGAATAATAATAGTATGTAAAAATACCCTCTCATAGAGTAGAGCACTAACATAAAATGAGGTAAACCCGTAATCAATAAAGAACTCAAGTAATACTAAAGGAAAAGATAAAACATAATCAATTCCAATTAAGTATTAACAATTTTGGTTGGGAGATCATTAGCCACCGATCATCTCACCATGCGCGAGGCATGGAGTACGATCACAGCTCGATCGACTAAGCTATCTCTCCAAGAATGAATATGGATTGACATGTGATATGAATCAAATACAATAATAAGAAGGAGGAACCACCATAGGCGTGGCATGGTGTTCGATCGCCATCCGATCAGCTAGGTTATCTCCTCACATATGTTGTTTTAGTTGACATTGTCTTTTGCTAGAAATCACCGCATCCCAATTAAGGAGAATTATCTCAATACTATTTACCATGGAAATTAATCCCTCAATCAACTTCTACACGGGCACGTGTAGTTTCACGTGTGGGGCTTTTCAACCCACCCTTCCTCTGCTCGCTAATGCTACTCCCAAAAGTATTTTTCCATACAAAGGAAATAGGAATATGCATGTATTTATCTCGTAGCCTTTTATACCATGTATAACTTCATTAGCTCTTTTAACCACTCACAATATCACGCCCTAACCTCGGGGAGCGAGGCTGATGCCCAACCGAGATAATCCTGTCAAGCAAACTTGCTAGATGCTTTCTACCCGACCTTATCCATGAATAAAGTGAGGATATATTCAATTAGTTAGACAATGGTAAGATTACATGGACAACACCAATTTCATTACCATTAGAACTTCAGTCAAGAGTTCCTAAAATATTACATTACACGTTATTAGTTTAGGAGAGGAAACGTGTGATACAAATATAACACCTTTATTTTAACTTTCCTAAAATAAAGATACAACACACACTATTTCTGTATAGCCTCTAATAGATACAAAAGAGTAGCATCATGTTGCTTGAAATAAGGCTTTAGCTATACATCAAAACACAATACATTGAGGACAACCAAAAAGTGGCCATTTTTCTACTTCACTCTCAACAAGAAAAATGCGTTTTAACGACTAACAACTAGAGACGAGTTAAAAATCTGGTTCCTAAAATTGTACTTATAAAGGCAAGGTATTTATCTAGTCCCTGAATCTCAAATTAATTACGAAGAGAATAAACTTGGCCCCTATAATATTAATATATGGTCCCTAATTGTTTCAAAACTATACATTTCAAAACTTTAATTGTTTGTTTTTGTCTTTACATTTTTAGTCCACAAGTCTGTCTATCTTTAATTAGTTGTCAAAGGCCCTAAATTGGCTAGCTGACTCAAGGAACACATGTTTTAGTCTAATTTCTTTTTCTAGATAATTCCAAAAGAGAAGCAACTATCATATTTCACTATTTAGGGCAATGATTGTACAAGAATTGTGTACATAAAATACATGACATATTTCCCTTTCAGTTAATCTTTTTTTTCTTTCTAATTAATTTTCTTGTATTCAATGTAGCAATTTCTACATTTCATATCAAGAGCCTACCTGGGAAACTATGGTGCATCCTCCGTGTGATACTGTGGTAGTGAGAGTTCTACAGACCTTGAGCTTCAACTAAAAATTTTATAGAAAATTTAAGCAAGTGCATGAGCTAGATCGAAGAAATACAGAAATAAAATGTTGAGGTCAACCAAAGGATGGAGAACTGGGTGATAGACATTCATCGCAAAGAGGAGTCACACTTTGCTCTAGCTTTGGGGAGTACATATTCAGAAACGCGCCAATCGTCAGTGGGTGGAGTTTTTTGGTTGACGTCAACTCCTAAACACCCTAATCTACTTCACGTCGGCTCCAACGACACCAAGGGTTTCTAATGTAAGAAGAGATTTCCCTATAGACCCACTCGCAATGATCTTTCATGTAAGTTCTGGCCCAACTTTGGCTGAAGCCCTAGCCTTGCCGACCTTCAACCTTCATTTCCATCCTCACTCCTTTTCATCAACTATGAACTCAACAATACCTGTCTCTCTCAACTCCGCTAGACGTTTTACAACATTTTCAGCCACTACCTGCCTTTAACACCGCCATAGACCTCATCTTTTACTGGACCATTGACTTTTGGTACTGACGCATCCATACCAGTAACAGAGTCCTAGATGCCAAGCCAAGCCCAAATGCAAATTTTCAATACGTTTGGCCAAGTTCCGTTTTCGAATACACAAATTCCCATGAACCAAATTCCCACTTATCCAACCCAATACTAAATTTCCACATATACAACCCAAAACCATCCTCCATCGATCCAACAACCCATTTACACTTCTCAAATACTAATATCCATAACTCACTTACCCCAATACAGTGAGATGACCTTGCCTACTCTGTTCTCACACATGACAACTCTCCTCACAGCTTGTGTCACTTGATAGCAAAATTGGCTTTCCCCGAATTTGATGAAAATAACGTACGAGGATGGATACGTAGATATGAATACTATTTCAATTATTATCGTGTGGCAGAGGGAGAAAAAATTGATTTATGTGGCTATCACAGTAAAGGACAACTTGGATTATCGGTTTGATTCCTATGTCATTGACCATAGGGGTATAATTAATTTGAGACAATTTTGTTTTAACCTTTGCGAGAGGTATGATGTCACTAGACCTCTAGATGTGGTGACTGCATTCAACAGATTACATCAACGGGACGACGTGCTCAGTTATAAAAAGAGGTTCGAAGAATTGCGTTGTAGAGTGTAGGTGGTGAGACCCCACTTAGATGTGCTTTACTTCGTGACATGTTATGGGGTAGGACTGAAAACAGAGATTAAACCAATGGTGAATGTCGCTAATCCACAAACACTGATAGCGGTTTATAATCTATCTAAACTTTATGAGATGGCAACAAAAGCTTTAATAGAACACCAAGCACCTAAGACATACAAATCTGGTTCTTATACTTACCAAAACACAAAAAACCAAAAACCTTTTCAAAATTCCAGTCCCTACTCTTACCAAAACACCAAACCCTAAACGCCCTTTCCAGTTCCAAAAGCCCAATCCCAAATTAAAGCACCGCTAACTACAAATATCACTAGAGAAATTCCAAGAGATAGGAGCCTTTTCATTCGTTGCTATGAGAAATGGTCTTCCGAACGTCCATACAAAAATAGATCATTGAATGCATTAGAAGTAGAAGACACATTTGTAGAAGCCTCTGATGTTAAATTAGTAAATGAGCCTCATGAGGAAATGGAAGAGGAGAAAGGAGAGGTGATGTTAAATGTCACTACGGGCCTCGAACAGTCTCCTAAAACCATTAGAATTGAAGGTTAGGCTAGAAAGCTCTCGGTGGTGGTATTAATTGACAGTAGGTCTACCCACAGTTTTGTTGACCTATATGTCATAAAGAAGCTGAAACTAAGAATCGAGCCCAATGAAAGGCCCTTGCGGGTGTGAGTAGCCAATAGACAGAAGATGCTATGCACTCATAAAAATTCAAATTTTAAATAGATCATGGACGGTGAGTTGTTCGAGTTTGATTTGAGAGTGCCGAAGGTAGGGGGAGTCAAATTATTTTGGGAATGGACTGGATCAATACAATAGCTCTAGTAGTGTTACGCACACATCCTTACAGTATTTCATTCCTTAAGGAAGGGAAATTAATTACACTTTTGGGTAAGGAGGAGAAGGGCCCATTGGAACTTAAGGATGATAAGGCCATTAAAAAGTTATTGAGTTGGGGTCTGGTGCATCTTCACAGTCTAACTTGCGGCAGAAACGACCCCGCAAGAGCCCACAATTCCTAGGCCAATTCAATAGTTGAATAAAAAATATTCAGAGGTATTTCAAGAGCCTAAGAGGTTACCACCGACAAGGAAGAGAAATCATTCAATTGAACTATTACTAGGGTCAAATCCAGTCAATCAATGACCTTATAGGTACTCATATGAATAGAAAAAATATTATCGAGAAGCTGGTGAAAGAAATGTTGGTAGCCCTAGTGATTTCTCATAGTTCTTTTGTATTTGCTTCTCCAGTGATCTTAGTTAAGAAGAAAGATTAATCATGGCGATTTTGTGTTGTCTATCGCAAACTCAATGAGATCACTATGAAGAATAAATATCCCTTTCCAGTGGTGGAAGTTCTGTTAGATGAGTTAAATTGGGTGGAATATTTCTCAAAATTGGACTTGAGGTCCAACTATCACCAAGTTCGCATGAGGAAAGGTGATGAGTATAAAGCGACATTTAGAATACATAATGGCTTATGGGAATATCATGTCATGCCCTTTGGACTATCAAATGCACCTGCTACCTTCCCATCTTTAATGTATGAAATCTTTGGGTCAATTTTAAGGTAATTGTTCTATTCTTTTTTTATGAAATATTGGTGTATAGTACCAAGCTGGAAGAACACTTAAAATACCTAGAGTTGGTGTTTGAGTTGCTAACGAATAACTAGTTGGTTTCAAGATATTCTTAATGCATTTTCGCCCAAAGGTAGGTGGAATACCTTGGTCACATTATTTCATGCAAGGGGTTAGCACAAATGTGACTAAAATTGAAGCCATGGTGACTTGGCTTAGGCCTAACACTTTGAAGGGTCTGAGAGGGTTGCTAGGATTAAAGGGTTACTATAGGTGCTTTATCAAGAACTATTTTGCGATAAGCAAACCCCTCACAGAATTGCTCAAGAAAGGAGCTTTCCAATGGAGTGATTTGTCACCAAGGCGTTTGAGGAACTAAAAAACCAGTGCTTATGCAGAGCAAGAAACTCTTACATACCTCAGCCAATCTCTCAGCTCCAAGATTTTAGGCATGTCCACCAATGAAAAGGAGCTGGTTGCGTTTTTAATGGTAGTGAAAAAGTGGAGACACTATCTACATCCTAATAAATTCATTATCCGCACTGACCGTTTCAGCTTAAAATACCTTCATGATCAGAGGATAACAACAACCATACAACACAATGTTAGAATATACGCTTAACGCTAGAGGGGGGGTGAATAGTGTTATAATAAAAAACAATATAAACTTGCGGAATTAGAAATTGCAGGATTGAAATAAGTGCGGTAAGTAAATAATAAGGAACAAACGCACCGAAATTATCCTGGTTCACCAGAACCTGTGGCTAGTCCAGTCCCCCGAGAGACTCTGTCGAGATTCCACTAACTTCGTTAAGCTTACGGGTGCTTAACAAACCGTTACAAACTGAGAACTTGAGTCACACAAGCCTCAACAACCTTTGCTCGAAGATACCACACTTCAAGACTTCAACCGAAGGAATGAAAACGTTCCTTCTTACAACCACAAGGGATTAACAGTTCCCTTCAAGTGTATACAAACACTTAGCACTCAAGACAAGACTCTCTTTAAGAGTAGATATGAGTAAAATAAATACGCTCAAGAACACAACAACTTTCCTCAAGAGTTTGGCTCTCAAAAACTTATGAAATGAATATAAAATGTTGTATATGAGAGTATGCAAGCTTTAGCAAGAATATGATCAGTTGTTGTACTTAGAAGACTGATTTTGAGTTGTATTTATAGTGTTCAAAACCCCCACAACCGTTGCCTAATTGCCAATCAAGAATTGCTGATTTTGTGCTGAGATAATCGATTATCTGATTTGCATAATTGATTATTTTCCAATCGTTCAAAAATCATTCCCAGATTTTAAGCAGAATAATCGATTATCCAAATCGTATAATCGATTACCTGACAACGTTCAAAAAGTCATATTCAGATTTTACTTAGCATAATCGATTATCAGATTGTGTATAATCGACTACCTGACAACGTTCAAAAAATCATATGCAGATTTTACTTAGCATAATCGATTATCAGATTGTGTATAATCGATTATCTTTCAGAGTTTAAAAATACTTTGGCAACGGTCATTTGCATAATCGATTATGCTATAAGGATAATCGATTATCTTTTATATTTTGAAAACTTCGGACTACACTGTCTTAACATAATCGATTATCATAAAGTACATAATCGATTATTTTACAGTCTTGTAAAATTTGATAGACACTGCATCAACATAATCGATTATCATAATGTGCATAATCGATTATTTTATAGCTTTGACAAATCTGATGGACACTGCCTCAACATAATCGATTATCATAAGGTACATAATCGATTATCTTGTAGCTTTGAAACATCTGATGGACACTGCCTCAACATAATCGATTATCATAAGGTACATAATCGGTTATCTTGTAGCTTTGAAAAAGCTAATGTACACTGCCTTAACATAATCGATTATCATAAGGTACATAATCGATTATTGTTCAGCTTTGTAAATCTGGTGTACATTGTCTTAACATAATCGATTATCATAAAGTACATAATCGATTATCTTTGTCCAGATTTGAGAGGCATGTTTAAAAATCATTTTGGCTAAAATAAAATGTTTGAAAATCATTTTGCTTTAAATTAAATATGCATGATTTGATAAAAATGATTTTACGAGATAAGCCAAGTCTTTAGTCAATTGTCGGATAAAGATCACAATTAAAGAACGACTCATGTATAACTTTATTTCTTTGCTTGATCATAATCTTTGTTCATCTTGTGCTTGAACCTCGTTATGTGTCAATATAACTTTATTTCTTTGCTTGATCATGATCTTTGTTCGTCTTGTGCTTGAACCTCGTTATGTGTGAATTGCGCGCTTGTGCTTGGACCTCGTCATATGTCAATTCCGCGTCGTTTGTCATTTATCAAATCTACAAATATGAACACACGTTTAGTATGTATTGAGAACGTGTTTCAACAATTTCCCCCTTTTTGATAATGGCAAACCAATATCGGGATATGCATATTAGATAATTCATAATGACGATCCAAGACAAGTATATAGATATGCAATTAGTTCCCCCTCAACATATGAATTCCCCCTCAATTTATGCCAATAAATATTAAGTGCATAGCCCTTATTCCTCCCCCTTTTGACATTAGCAAAAAAATAAGTAAATAACTAGTTTAATGATTACCCGATATTGCAATTATAAAAGGGACAATATAATGTCAACACGATCGATTATTGATACTTGATAATCTATTATGTACTTAAGAGAAATCGATTATTCTTAAAAGATATCGATTATTCTGCACCAATGCTTTATAATTCCCCCTGTCTTTGGGGCGATACCTCGTTACTTCTTGGTGTCGACTTCCTTACCTTTCTCATCTTTGTCAAGATGATCGGATGTGCTCATTGGAGTGGCCATTGATTTGGCGTTGCTCATTTCAAATCGTTTTAGCAACTCTTTGTAATATTTAGATTGACAAATGAAAGTTCCTTCTTTCATTTGTTTCACTTGCAACCCCAAGAAGAAGGTTAGCTCACCCATCATAGACATCTCAAATTCGTTTTTCATTAAATCAGAAAATTCCTTGCATAAAGCATTGTTTGTAGCACCAAAAATAATATCATCCACATAGATTTGAACTAATAAAATATTATTGTTTTTATGCTTAATAAATAGTGTGGTGTCCACTTTCCCCCTAATGAACTCATTGTCCAAAATAAATTTGCTCAATCGTTCATACCAAGCTTGGGGAGCTTGTTTAAGACCATAAAGGGCTTTTTTAAGTTTGAAAACATAATCGGGAGATTTAAAATCTTCAATGCCCAGGGGTTGTTCAACATAAACTTCTTCTTTAATAAAACCATTTAGAAAAGCACTCTTTACATCCATTTGATGTAAATTGAAATTCATAGAAGAGGCAAAAGAAAGTAATAAACGAATAGCTTCTAACCTTGCTACGGGTGCATACGTTTCTTCATAGTCAATTCCTTCTTCTTGATTGTAACCTTTTGCTACAAGCCTAGCTTTGTTTCTAGTGATTACACCATTTTCATCTAATTTATTTCAAAAAACCCATTTCGTACCAATTATGGTATGATTGTCGAGTCTTGGCACCAATTCCCAAACGTCATCTCGTTTGAATTGGTTAAGCTCCTCTTGCATTGCCAAGGTCCAATGCTCATCCCCAATTGCTTCGGAAATGGTTGAGGGTTCAATTTGAGAAACGAAAGCAGTATTTCCTAAGGTGTTCTTAAGATTGTTTCGAGTACTTACCTTTTGTTCAATGTCGCCAATTACCTTGTCGAGAGGATGGTCTTTGATTGTCCTCCACGCGTTGGGCAATTTCGTTTCTTTCTCCAGTGGTGGCGCTTCCTCCGATGATTGTTCCAAGATTTCATCTTGAATTTCCTTTGGATTTTCCTCTTGTGCTTTGTCTTGAGGACTTATTTTGTTTAAAATACCTGCAAGATCAAAACGAGAATCCTTTCTCGCCAAGCGAGCATTATTTTCGGAAAACACAATATGAGGGGATTCCTCAACAGTTTCGGTTCTATAATTGAATACTCTATATGCTTTGCTATGTGATGAATAACCAAGAAAAATTCCTTCATCTGATTTGGCATCAAATTTTCCCAAATTATCTTTTCCGTTGTTATGAATAAAGCATTTACAACCGAATACTCTAAGATGGGAGAGATTAGGTTTCCTTCCCATATAGAGTTCATAGGGAGTTTTCATGAGTATTGGCCTTATGACTACTCTGTTTAAAACGTAGCATGCGGTACTAACGGCATCCGCCCAAAATTATTTGGGAATCTTAGCCTCATCGAGCATGGTTCTAGCCATCTCTTCGAGACACCTATTTTTCCGTTCCACCACTCCATTTTGTTGTGGTGTACGTGGAGCAGAGAAGGTGTGCTCAATACCGAGTTCATCACAAAAGTCCGCGAAAAGATTGTGATCGAACTCTCCCCCATGATCACCTCTTATGAAAGTGACGGTTGTGTTCTTTTCATTTTGAACACGTTTAAGAAAACATTTAAAATTTTTAAAAGCCTCAATTTTGTGAGCAAGAAATAGTTTCCATGTAAATCTAGAATAATCATCAACAATAACAAAAGCATAACGATTCTACCAAGACTTTCAATGCGAGATGGTCCAAAGAGATCCATGTGAAGAAGTTGCAAAGGGCTTGTAGTTGAAACAATATTCTTAGATTTAAAAGATGCTTTTGTTTGCTTCCCTTTTTGATAAGAATCACAAATAGCATCATTTTCAAATTTCAAATTTGGAAGACCAATAACTAAATTTTGTGAAACCAATTTGTTTAAAAGATGCATGTTGATATGAGCTACTCTACGATGCCATAACCACATATCATATTCTTTAATCATAATACAATTCACATACTCTGATGAAGAGTTTTCAAGATCAACCATATAGATGTTATCAATTCAAAAACCACGAAGAATAATTTTAAAATCACTACGATGAAAAACTAAGCATTCTTCCAAATCAAACAAAACAAGATTTCCCTTTTCACATAATTGACTTATGCTCAAGAGATTATGTTTTAGACCTTTAACTAGCAATATATTCTTAATGGAAGAAGATTCATTCTTACCGACTGAGCCAATGCCGATAATTTTTCCCTTGTTGTTATCTCCAAAAATAACGTTTCCTCCTTCCTTGTGTTCTAGTTGAAGGAACTTGGATGCGTCTCCGGTCATGTGTTTGGAGCATCCACTATCAAGGTACCAAAGTACACTTGATCCCTTCAAACATACCTACAAGACAAATTAATGAGTTTTTGGTACCCAAGCTGTTTTGGGTCCTTGAGAGTTAGGTGTAAAATGCTCATGTGCTTGACATGCAGTTAAGTGTCTGTGTCTAGTAAAACAAGCAGGAGCAATATGTCCTATTCAACTACAATAATGACAAATGACATTAGGATTATGCATTCTTCTAGGTTGGTAGTAGTTGGAGGTACGAAAATCGTTTGCTCTATTTTTGACAATATGGCTATTGCGCAATCCTTGAAAATCATTTCTCCTACTGTTTGTTCTAGGATATGCAGCGTTTCTAGAATAATTGTTTCTAGGTCGAGTATGTCTAGGTTGCGATTGTTGAAGGCCATTTCTAGGCGTTCTAAAATGTTCAAAGTTTCTTCTAGTGTTTGGTCTAGGATGCATATTGATTCTAGGATGGTTATTTCTAAGATGAATGTTTATTTTATTTATCCTAGGTTGAGCCTTGGGTTGTTGGGGGATGGCTTCAACTTTTTCTTTAGGCTCGTTTTTGAAACCTATGCCATGTTTGGTCGATTTCAAACTGACAAGAACATCATTCAAATTTTTATGAGAAGAATTGAACTTATCTAGGGTGCCCTTAAGTCTTTCTACTTCATCTTTTAGATGCATGCAAGAAATACAATTTTTACTAGAACTCTCGGGTTTGTCGGCGCTTCTCTTGCCGAAAAAATTGTTTTCTTCTTTCAACTTCTCATTTACCAAAATCAGTTTTTCCAAATCTTTTTCTTTCAAAGAGAGTTGCTTTTCAAAATCTTTTTCTTTCAAAGAGGAATTTTTCTTTACGTCTCTAACAGTTTTGGAAGCTTTAATGAATTCACTATACAGTTCATCAAAAGCGTTTTGCATTTCCTCAAGAGAATAGAAATTTTTTGAAGAAATTTGACATACCTCTTCTTGATTGTCTTCGTGTGCCATGAGACATAGATTTGCGGTTTCGTCTTCTTCATCGTCACTTGATTCGTCTCCGGAGTCACCTCCCTAAGATATGTATGCTCGTTGTTTCTTGAAGGGTTTCTTCTCCTTTTTGACATTTGGGCAATTTAATTTAATGTGCCTGATTTCTCCGCATCCATAGCACTTTACTTGATCTCCTTGTTGTTTGCCTTTTCGTTCATACTCTTTTCGCACGAACTTTTGAAACCTCTTAATAACGAGTCCGAACTCGTTATCTCCGTTGTTTGAGTCCTCATCATTTTGAGGTTGAGCCGTGCTTGCCTTGAGGGCGATTCTTTGTTTCCTTTGATCATTAAACGGAGGGTTAAGTATAGTAGATTCATAGGTTTTATGATTACCTCTTAGTCCGTCGATGGTGACATTTGAAACGCCGATAGACTCTTGAATCGCGTCGGCCTTGGAGCGCCATTCCGGAGTGAGACTTCGGAGAATTTTTCGGACAAGTTCCTTATCCGTGAAGGTCTTCTTAAGAGCATGTAGGTCATTGACGATTTTTGAAAATCGTTCGAACATGTCATCGATCCTCTCGCTTTCCGTCATGTGAAACAGTTCATATGCATGGGTTAGAAAATCAATTTTAGCTTCTCTTACCTGGTCCGTACCTTCGTACGTGATTTCCAGCTTATCCCACATTTGCTTAGCCGTTGTGCAATATGATATTTTTCTGTAATCATCAGCATTTATAGCACAATATAATAAGTTGGTGGCTCTAGCGTTGTTCTGCACTTTTCGGATATCATCCGCATCGTATTCATCTTCGATTTTTGGAACCCATTCATTTTGAACCCTTTTGGTTGGATTTGTTCTCCCTTCGTTATAACCTTCCATAGATGAAAATTATTCGATTGGATGAATATTCTCATCCTCTCCTTCCAGTACGTATAGTTTGTGCCATCGAATAGTGGTGGTCTGGTGGATCATTGTCCTTCACCTATTCCTGCATTAAAGTCACGAGTAGAAGCCATGGATTGTTTCTCTCAAACGGTTAAGTCTTTCAGAGAGTTGGGCTCTGATACCAATTGTTAGAATATACGCTTAACGCTAGAGGGGGGGGGGTGAATAGCGTTATAATAAAAAACAATATAAACTTGCGGAATTAAAAATTGCAGGATTGAAATAAGTGCGGTAAGTAAATAATAAGGAACGAACGCACCGAAATTATCCTGGTTCACCAGAACCTGTGGCTAGTCCAGTCCCCGAGAGACTCTCTCGAGATTCCAGTAACTTCGTTAAGCTTACGGGTGCTTAACAAACCGTTACAAACTGAGAACTTGAGTCACACAAGCCTCAACAACCTTTGCTCGAAGATACCACACTTCAAGACTTCAACCGAAGGAATGAAAACGTTCCTTCTTACAACCACAAGGGTTTAACACTTCCCTTCAAGTGTATACAAAAACTTAGCACTCAAGACAAGACTCTCTTTAAGAGTAGATATGAGTAAAATAAATAACTTTCCTCAAGATTTTGGCTCTCAAAAACTTATGAAATGAATATAAAATGATGTATATGAGAGTATGCAAGCTTTAGCAAGAATATGATCAGTTGTTGTACTTAGAAGACTGATTTTGAGTTGTATTTATAGTGTTCAAAACCCCCACAACCGTTGCCTAGTTGCCAATCAAGAATTGCTGATTTTGTGCTAAGATAATCGATTATCTGATTTGCATAATCGATTATTTTCCAATCGTTCAAAAATCATTCCAAGATTTTAAGCAGAATAATCAATTATCCAAATCGTATAATCGATTACCTGACAACGTTCAAAAAATCATATTCAGATTTTACTTAGCATAATCGATTATCAGATTGTGTATAATCGATTACCTGACAACGTTCAAAAAATCATATGCAGATTTTACTTAGCATAATCGATTATCAGATTGTGTATAATCGATTATCTTTCAGAGTTTAAAAATACTTTGGCAACGGTCATTTGCATAATCGATTATGCTATAAGGATAATCGATTATCTTTTATATTTTGAAAACTTCGGACTACACTGTCTTAACATAATCGATTATCATAAAGTACATAATCGATTATTTTACAGTCTTGTAAAATTTGATAGACACTGCCTCAACATAATCGATTATCATAATGTGCATAATCGATTATTTTATAGCTTTGAAAAATCTGATGGACACTGCCTCAACATAATCGATTATCATAAGGTACATAATCGATTATCTTGTAGCTTTGAAACATCTGATGGACACTGCCTCAACATAATCGATTATCATAAGGTACATAATCGATTATCCTGTAGCTTTGAAAAATATAATGTACACTGCCTTAACATAATCGATTATCATAAAGTACATAATCGATTATTGTGTAAATCCGGTGTACATTGTCTTAACATAATCGATTATCATAAAGTACGTAATCGATTATCTTTGTCCAGATTTGAGAGGCATGTTTAAAAATCATTTTGTCTAAAATAAAATGTTTGAAAATCATTTTGCTTTAAATTAAATATGCATGATTTGATAAAAATGATTTTACGAGAGAAGCCAAGTCTTGAGTCAATTATCGGATCAAGATCACAATTAAAGAACGACTCATGTATAACTTTATTTCTTTGCTTGATCATGATCTTTGTTCGTCTTGTGCTTGAACCTCGTTATGTGTCAATATAACTTTATTTCTTTGCTTGATCATGATCTTTGTTCGTCTTGTGCTTGAACCTCGTTATGTGTCAATTGCGCGCTTGTGCTTGGACCTCGTCATATGTCAATTGCGCGTCGTTTGTCATTTATCAAAACCTACAAATATGAACACACGTTTAGTATGTATTGAGAACGTGTTTCAACACACAAAGGTATCACAAAATTGATGAGTCTTGATTATGAAATCCACTATAGGAAAGGTACAAATAATGTAGTGGAAGATGCCTTGTCCCGCAAACATGAAAATTGAGAAGAATGCCATGGACACTCAGTACCACAACCTAAATAGGTTGATGAAATTCTGGGGAGTTACAACAATGACCCAATGGTCCAATAGTTTATTGAACAACTGAGATTAGATGCTGCCGCATTACCATACACCACTTATCAACGTGGAATTCTTTAAAAAAAAATGGACAAGTATGGGTTGGAAGTAATGGGCATCTCAAGGAAAGACTTATTGAAAAATGCATGCCACTCTTTTTTTTTTGGGGGGGGGGGATTTTGGTACTCTTTCCACTCAGCAGAGACTAAGATCAATTTTTTCTGGCCTTCATTATTGAAGGATGTCAAGGAAAAGGTGAAGACTTGCGCGATTTTCCAAAGGAACAAAGTGGAAAATATTTCTTACCGTGGACTATTACAACCACTGCCCATTCCCTCCAAAGCATGGGATCATTTGACAATGGATTTCATTGAAGGCCTTTCAAAGTCACATGGGAAAGACACCATTCTGGTAGTCATCGATAATTCACCAAATATTCACATTTCTTAACATTATCTCACCCTGTAATTGCAGATCAATTAGCTCAATTGTTATTGGACAATGTGTTGAATTGCACGACACTTATTGCTTAGTGGTATCTGATAGAGACCCACTTTTTGTCAGTAATTTTTGGAAAGAATTGCTCAAAGGATTACAAATCCAGCAGAAACTCAGCACAACATACCATCCACAAACGGATGGCCAATCAGAGAGCTTAAATGAATGTTTGGAGACATATTTACGTTGTATGACAGGGAGCAAACCAAAGAATTGGAGTAGATGGATTCCATTAGCGGAATTTTGATACAACACTAGCCACCATTCAATAATTGGTATGTCACCATTCAAAGCTCTTTATGGGTATGGACCTCCACAGCCCACCTTTCACCCTGTGACGTAGACAATATTAGAGACAATGGATCAGTTGCTACAAGAAATATAACTCATGAGCAAGGTACTGCAAAATAACCTCAAAAAGGCACAAAATAGGATAAATCAATTTACCGATAAGAAAAGAAGTGATGTGAAATTTCAAATTGGAGATATTGTGCTCCTCAAGCTTGAACCTTATTGCAAAACATCTGCGGTTCATTTCTAGCATACTGACGTTGGATGGGGGCCGGTTGATCCCCAAAATCCCCCTCTCCCGGGTTGAGGAGGAAGGGGCATCCGAGACAGTTTTCACCTAATTGAATTGGTCATTCGCAAAAATCAAAAATTGGAGACTAAGTATTTTTGACCTTACAAAGTCATCAGAAAAGTTGGACCGGTGGTCTATCAACTCGAAATATCATAAAAATAAAAAATATATCATGTCTTCCATGTGTCGCATTTAAAGAAGCAAGTTATTTCAAATATGTTGCCCTCAGTTGATCATCCCTATTGCAACAGTGAAGGTCAACTCTTAATAGAACCAGTGACAATCGTAGAATGACGCATGGTCAAAAAAGGGAATAAAGTTGCCTTTCTAGTTTTAGTACAATGGGCGAATTTTCCTAATGAAGAGGCCACCTAGGAAGACTACTCCTTTCTGCGCTCCCAATTTCCTAAGTTTCATTGATAACCCACCAGCAACGAGTAATGTTCTGAAGGGGAATGGAATGTTACGAAAAAATACATTTCGTAACTTTAGTTGATTCCTTTAGTCTTTACATTTTTAGTCCACAAGTTTGTCTATTTTCAATTAGTTGTCTAAGTCCCTAAATTAGCTAGCTGACTCAAGGGACACATGTTTTAGTCTAATTGCTTTGTCTTGGTAATTCCAAAAGAGATGTAGCTATCATATTCCACTATTTAAGGCAATGATTGTACAAGAATTGGTTACTAAAATACATGACATATTTCTCCTTTTGTTCATTTTCTTACTTTATGCTTAATTTCCTTGTCTTCAACGTAGCAATTGCTACACTAATTCTCTTAAATTCAGCGAGAGAAGGCGTGAATGCAAAATTTATCTTGCTAAAGAATCAAATAAATAAATAATATGGTTGAAAAAATAGAAACAAATAAATAAAATGATTAAACACTCAACGCTAAGGCCTGAAAACCCCTTTTCTACAGATCCAAAACCCTAGAAACTTTGAAACACTCTAAAATTCGGCCGCAACTCTTCAAGTTTGAAATTTGCCTTCTCGTTTGGAAGCTTGGTCCTTGGTTAAAGCTAAAGATGCTAGACTTATTCGGTAAGTTCCTCAATTTTATCCAGTTCTTCTTCGGTTTGACTAGTTATTTTGGTTTTGGGATTGTTTTGTATTTTCTTTATCTTCTTCCAAATTGAGGCTTTAATTCATTTGCCCGATCTCTCTATCTAGGATTTGAGAAGAGCTGCAGTTTACAGGTTATAAACTTCATGATTAGTGGACATTACTTTCTATTATATGAGCAAAATGTTAGAATTTGATAATAGTATCATTACTAAAAAAATTGGAGCTTGTGTTATCATGACCCAAAATTGAGACGATCGTGATGGCGCCTATCGTGAAACTAGGCCAGCTGACACAAAAACCAAAACCAACCCAATATTTGTACTAAGTCATTTAAAGCCATTAATTAAAATCCCATTGTATAACTTAAAATAAATAGAGTGGGAATATAACACATCCCGACATTAGGTGTCACCAGAAAAATGTTGTAAAGCGATGAAACTAGTAATAACAACTCAGTTTAGTAAAACCTGTTAAAACAACTTTAATTAGTTTCAAACATGTGAGGAAAACAGTGAGAAAGGATAGAAACATAAACAGGCCCCCGGGCAAAACACATACTACAACCGTCTATCGGGCAAAATATCAATAGAACCAACCCCTTGAGCTACCTCGGAATCACTCGTAATCAGCCCCTCGGGAAATAACATGAAATAATAATAGCCCATTTGACAATATAACATCTCAAACTGGGTACCCGCGCGCACTGGGGGTGTTCAGAGTTCGGAGGGGCTCCTACAGCCCAAGCTCAATCACAAACTATCTCGTGGCATAACAAATTAGGCCCTCGGCCTCTCATATATCACAAATCAGTATATATGCTGCGGCGTGTAGTCCGATCCTATAATAATCCTCACAACTCAGGCCCTCGGCCTACCTCAGTCAAGAAATCTCTCAATCCCCTTGGGCAACAGTAAAACATGATGCTCAACACAAAATATTATTTAGAAAAAATAAAAAAAGAGTAAATATGGATGAATAACAAAAATAGTAGAATACAACATGACCGAGTACAAATATTAAGTCAAAACAGTGAAGAATAATAGTAAAAGTCCCCTACTGGTCTAAAGTTGGCAAGAGGTATAGCATTCATCCTAAAACATAGTAATACTTTCAAAATTACAATGGTGTCAAATATTTTTAAGTTAAATATGCGACTTAATAGCTCTACGGGGCAGACTAAGTCACAATCTCCAATAGTGCACGACCCCACACTCGTCATTTAACGTGTGTGTCACCTCAAAGTAGCACAATGATGTAAAAAATGTGGTTTCATACCCTCAGGATAACATTTACTTTTATTGTTTACTTCAATTTGGTCCAAACTATATCCCACGACGTATTTACCTCTTGAGTCGGCCTCCGAATTCTGCAAATCTAACCAAAATCAGTTTCATACCATCAAATATTCTAGAGGAACATAGCTAACTCGAAAATAACCAATTTACATAAAAAAATCCCAAAATTGGCCAAAGCTGACCTCCGGGCCCACGTCTCGGATTTTGATAAAAATTACAAAACTAGAATCCTTACACTCTCACGAGTTCATACATAAAAAATATATCAAATCCCGACCACAAATAACCCCTCAAATCCTTAAAAATAAATCTCCAATACCAAGTCCTAATTCTCCAATTTTTAACGCTTGATTTTCTTTAATTTCAAGTCTAATCAGTGAAATAGTACCATAGGATCAATTATTAGGTTAAAAAATCTTACCTCCAAGCGTTATCCCTTGAATCCCTCTTCAAAATCACCAAAAAAGCTCCCAATCTGACTTAAAAAATGGTGGAATATGGCTGCAATTCACGAAGGCAAGCTTTTACAGCCTCTAGCCCAGGGATTCTGCACCGATGGTCCTTTTCACGCTTCAGTGGTCAACAAACCGCTTCTTCGGTTTTCACTTAAGTCCATCAAGGCCTCATCTCCGTCCAGGAACCGCGCCTGCGATCCCGCGGATGCGCCTAATGCATCGGATCTGTGGCCAAGCTCGAACTAGCAAAATACCTCTTCTGCGTCCTCCTCTACGCATCAGCAGCGTCGCACCTGTGGTCCCCAATCCGCAGGTGTGAAAACAATAGGAGCAGAAAATTCTACAGCTACTCCAAAAATCCAAACTCTCTGTCAACCATCCAAGTCAATCCCGAGACCCTCGGGACCTCAACCAAATATGCCAACAGGTCACGTAACATTATTCAAACTTACTCAAGCAGTCGAATCATTCAAAACAACACTAAATATCAAATCACTCTCGAATTCAAGCCTATGAATTCCAAAACTTCCAAATGACCTAAAATGTTTCACACACGTCCAAAATGAAATAGCAGACCAACTCCAATTTCTGGAATTCTATTACGACCCCTATATCAAAATTTCCACTATAAATCGAAAACGCCAAAATTCCAATTTTGTCAATTCAAGCCTAAATTTACTCTAGACCTCCAAATACATTTCGATCATGCTCCTAAGTCCCAAATTATCTCACGAAACTATCTGAACCATAAAAACCATGTTGCAATATCATTTAATCACAAGTTAACTTCCGATTGACTTTTCCAACTAAAAGTCCAACTTAAGAGACTAAGTATCTCATTTATCTATAAAACCACTCCGAACCCAAACTAACCAACCCAATGCGATGAAATAAAACTGAATAATATAAAAAGAAGCATCAATGGGGGAAACAGAGCGGTAGTTAATGAAACGACTGGCCGAGTAGTTATATCCTCCCCCTCTTAAACAAATGTTCGTCCTCGAACGAGTCAAGAAACATACTTGAAGCCTCAAATAGGTGAGGATATTTGCTCTGCATCTCCTGAACGGTCTCCTAGGGTCTTCTCCATAGGCCAACCTCTCCATTACACTTTCACTGAAGTTATATCCTTTGATCTCAACTTCTGAACCTAACACTCCAAAATTGCCACTGGCTCCACATCATAAGCCAAATCACCATCTAACTGAATCGTGCTAAAATCCAAAACATGAGACGGATTGCCAATATACTTCCAGAGCATAGAAACATGAAATACTAGATGCATAATTGACAAGCTGGGTGGGAAGGCGAGCTCCAAAGCCACCTCCCCAATCCTCTGAAGCACCTCAAAAGGCCAAATAAACCAAGGACTCAATTTACCCTTCTTCCCAAACCTCATAACACCCTTCAATGGTTAAATCTTCAATAAAACCTTCTCCCCAACCATGTAAGACTCATCACGAACCTTCCTGTCACCATTACTCTTTTGTCTCAACTACGCCATACGAAGCCACTCCTGAAACACCTTCACTTTCCAAAGCATACTGCACCAAGTATGTACCCAAGAGCCTAGCCTCACTTGGGTCAAACCAACAAATTGGATATCTACACCATCGCCCATACAAAGCCTCATATCGAGCCATCTGAATACTGTAATGGTAATTGTTGTTATAAGCAAACTACGCAAGCGGTAGAAAATAATTCCATGAACCACCGAAATTAATGACACAAGTGTGAAACATGTCCTACAATATCTGAATAGTGCACTCGAACTGTCTGTCAATCTGAGGGTTAAAAGTTGCGGTCAACTCAACCTGAGTACCCAACTTTCCCTGCATGGCTCTCTAAAACTACAAAGTAAACTCAGTACCTCTATCTGAAATGATGGAAACTGGGATACCATGCAAATGAACAATCTCGCGGATGTAAATCTCTGTCAACCGCTCTGAAGAATATGTAGTACACACAGGAATGAAGTGTTGAGACTTTGTCAGCTGATCCACAATCACCTAAATAGAATCGATGTTTTACAAAGTTCGTGGGAGCCTAACTACAAAATCCATGGTGATCCGCTCCCGCTGCCGCTTTGGAACATTCCTCTGCTGAAGCAAGCCACCCAGTCTCTGATGCTCATTTTTCACCTGCTGACAATTGAGGCACCAAGCTACAAATACTATAATATCTTTCTTCATTCTCCTCCATAAATACTGCTGCCTTAAATCCCGATACATCTTCGCGGCAACCAGATGGGACTCCTTAAAAATCAACTCCCGAAGCCCATCTACATTGGGCATGTATATCCGGCCCTGTATCAACACCTCATCATCACCAATAGTTACATATATAGCATAATCGTGTTGAACTCTGTCCTTAAGGACAAGCAAATGAGAATTATCATACTAGCACTTTCTGATGCGATCAAACAAGGAAGACAAAGAAACCACACAAGAAAAGACCTGACTAGGATCTGAAATATCTAACCTCATGAACCAGTTGGTAAAAGCTTGAACATCAATGGAAATAGGTCTCTCCCCAACAGGAATAAATACAAGACTGCCCAACTCATCGCCTTCCTACTCAAAGCATCATCCACTACTTAGCCTTTCTCGGATGGTACAAAATAGTAATATCATAATCCTTTAGTAGATTTAACCATCTCGGCTGCCTCAAATTGAGATCCTTCTGTTTGAACAAGTGCTGGAGAATACAAAATCAGCAAACACCTCACAAGACACACCATAAAAATAATGCCTCCAAATCTTCAATCCATGAATAATGGCAACCAACTCTAGATCGTGAACATGATAGTTCTTTTCAAAAGGCTACAACTAATGAGAAGAACTCTAGCCCCTTACATCAATACACACCCAATACCCACTCTCGAAGCATCACAATGGAATGTATATAAACATGAAGCTAATGACAAAACTAACAGCAGAGATGTGGTCATGCAGTCTTGAGGTTCTGAAAGATCGCTGCACACTTATTCAACCACCTGAATGGAGCACCCTTTTGAGTCAACTTGGTCATGGGTGATGCAATAGATGAAAATCCTTGAAGGAACCAATGACAATAACCTACTAAACTAAGAAAACTTCAAATTTCTATGGCTGATGATTGTTTGGGTCCACTCTAAATTGCCTCTATCTACTTCGGATCAACTTGAATATCATTATGGGACACCACATGCCCCAAAAAAGCCACTGAGTTGACCAAAAACTCATATCTCGAGAACTATGCATAAAGTTTCTGCTCTCTTAATCTCTACAACACAAGTCTCAAATGTTTCGTGTGCTCCTCCTGGCTATGCGAGTACACCCGAATATCATCAATGAAAACAATCACGAACAAGTTGAGATATGATTGAAACACGTTGTTGATCAAATGCATGAACGCTACTAGGAAATTGGTCGACCCAGAAGACATTACAAAGAATTCATAATTACCATAACAGGCCGTGTAGTTAAGAATATTCAAGTACCTTTTCTTCAACTAATGATAACCTGAATGAAGATCAATCTTGGAGAACACTCTTGCTCCCTGAAGGTGGTCAACTAAATCATCGATACTATCGTGCCCCCTTTTTCCCTTTACAAATTGGGTTTATGACATTTGGTTGGGACAACTCTTTCCTTTTGCGAAAAGGGTTTTGCAATTTTGGGGAGTCCCCACCTAACAATTTTAAGGTGCGTTTGGGCACCTATGGGGTTTAACTACAACTATATTTGGCAACTAGAGATAGGGTATGGGCTTGAAATTATCCCAAGGGAAAGGTGTTAGGCACCCCTTAGGATCCACTAGTGTGGTTCCCGGCAAGATAGTTCTTTGTGAATTTGTGCAATTAATAAGTATACAAACAAGACTCAAATAAGAGGGGATTTTAAATACACAAGTGTTTGAAAAAATATTAAATAAAGTAAAAGTTTTGAAAGAGTTATAATTGAGTTTGCTGATGAATGTAAAAGGGTCTTAGGTTTGTTTGAAATATGGATCACATCAATGCAATACCCGGTAATCACTCCTCAAAAGAGTGGACACGTGGTATTAGCGCACAAGTCATCATATCCATGTCAACCCTTGCAACCTCGTAAAGGTATTTAAAGTGTAGATTGCTCTCAAACTCTATTGTGTGCTAGTACCCACCCCATTCCTTATCAATCCCCGAGGAATTTTATGGCTGCTATACCTATAAGAGGGAGTATTTAGGATGACTATTAGGTTAAAGGTAACACGGCTAAGGCGACATACAAAAACACGTATGACTTCATTTAAAGGGGTGTAAGCACTTATAAGGTTCATACAATCCTCCACAAATAAAACATATAAATAGCACGACTCAAACATAGTTAAAGTCTTAATTTTTAGAAGCCCTAAGGCTGCAGATTTGAGTCAGAACCATATTTATTAGATACCTCAGATAAGTAGTCCAAATCAAGCATGTGTGCTAGTTGTAGCAGTTGCTAATTAAACAAAGGTAGTCCTAGTTTTATTCAAGTATTTACCTAAGGCTTGCCTAGGCGTAATATTGTTATCCTATGAGCATGATATCTAGAGCGATGCTATAAAAAGAGATTAATTTTAAACGTGTGATTTGGGTCCTGTAAACATGATTTGTAAACCATATTGATAAAAGAGTAGGTTGTTTAAGTTGATTCAGGATAGTACGAGTCAAACCGATTTTTTAACTAAACTTATTTTAGATCCTATAGGAATGATCTCTATTATAGTTGATTTTTATTCGTACAAACATGGTGTATAAATATTAAAGGTTGGTTTTGGTCCTATAAGCATGGTATCTAATTGAACATGAAATGGAGTAGGCAAGATTTACTTGATCACAGCGAAATTATGATAGGCATGATATCTATATTGATTTTAATTTTGTAGGCATGACATCTAATTTCTAAGCTTGTTTTAACCTTGTGGGCATGATGTTTGATTATATACATTAGATCCTATAGGCATGTCAAAGTGTGGAAGTAAAACACGCAGAATTTATTAAATAGATCCTATAGGCATGATGTTTAAGTATGGAAGTAAAGCATGCAAAATTTATTAAATTGATCCTATTGACATGATGTGTAAGTGTGGAAGTAAAACATGAAAAAATTATTAAACAGATCCAATAGGAATGTTATCTACCCTTAAAACATGCATAATTTCACCCATCACTTTTAACTAGCCAACCCCAATATTTGTTACAAATTATTACAGACCAGATATTGAATTCCAAAAGAAGAAATGAAAGAAAAAGCTACAACAATAAAAAGCATGTTTTGACCTCCTATTTGAGATATGCAACGAACCCTATCATTGCCAATGTTATTCCAAAGCCTTTCTCACACCTGGGTATGTCAAAGTTCCCTAAGGGTCTCAAGGGACCCTGGATAGTGCTTACACCCAGGCTTGCATAACCAGACAAAAACAAGTGTATCGTGGAAGGAACAACATTTATGTATCCAAGTTCAGAGGGAGCTCAAGGTTCCCAATGCAAGGCTCACAGAAGAGGCGCATAACCTAAATTCTAAGAATATAGTGGAAATGCATAATAGAAATTGACTAAAACTTGGTTGGAAATAATAAATGGTAAAAGTGATTTTGAAAACAATAGTAGTAAAGCTCAGAATGTATAGAATCAGCAGTTACACAAAGGGGTTGAGGTGTTTGGGAATACATATGAACCCAGAAAAGGCAGGTTTGGTCATGCACAACAATAGATGATGCTGACATTCCTACAAACTAATCAAAGGAACACAAACATATAGATGGGTTTGGGATTCATAAGTCAGCAAATCACATAACAAAGCACATATATAGGGAAACATTAATCTAATTGGGAAAGGGATAACCCCAGAAAGGGTCTGTCTGGTCATACACAGTAATAGATTATGCTGGCATGGACATAAACCATCCAAAGGAACACATATAGGGGAGCATTAATTAAAAAGGGGAAGGGAACATGTTTCAGCATGCTAATAACATAAATAAGCTGCAGAGACATGAGCAGAATTGGATATGAATAAGAAAATGAAGCAACATAAAGAAACATATTGTTGTTGAGACTTAAAAAATAAACTAGGACATACCAATAGAGAAGCAAATGTACAGAAAGGTAAAGCAAACAAGAGTCCACAGTCTAGCCTTGGCTTTTAGCCAGCTAGACAATGCAGTAGCACAAGTAGAAGTAAAGAAACAGAGACTTATAAGTATAAGTATGTATTCTGAACTCTAGTTGTCCCTCCTTAAAAGAAAAGAGTGGTGTGTATTTATACACTTGAAAATGAGTGAAGAAGAGGAAAGTCTTAAACACAAACATGGAAATAATCATAATCAAAATCAATTAACACACGTGGTTCCCTTTAATTAAGGAATCAATTTAACGGGTAATAGCAAGTTTAATTAAGGAAAGACATCAATCTAGGGGCAGGCTCATTATTGCCATTTAAGGGGGCAGTAAAAGCATGAAGTAAGTAATCAAGTCTAAGTACAAAAATATATTTATTTTGGGAAAGGAATCGGCAAAGTAAAACATCACAGTAAAGGAAATGAATCAATTAATTCAACCAAATGAGCAAAACTAGGGTTCATGAGAAAACCATTTTGCAATCAATCACAATATTGAGGGAACCGGGATCGATCAAGAAGTAGACATAATTCTACACTTCAACATATAAATAGCAAGAAATGAAAAGGCATGTATAGTTGGGTGAGTTGCAAAAAGAAACAACACAAATATACAAGCACAATAAGGGTAAGCTTGGCTTCAGTAGTAAGAACGTACTCGAAGAATAATAGTCAAGCAGGTCAAATAGTCAGATAGACTCAACAATGAAGAAGAACATAGCTACAGGTAAAGAGAGACAGCAATAAAAAAGGTCTCACGGTAACAAATGAGGCAAAAATTTTATGAAATTAGGGCTTCAACAGTAGTCGATTTTAAGAACTGACGTCAGATAGGTCAAACAAAGAGAAGAGAGAGTTAAAACAAAGAACTTAATCAAACAAGCATGCATTTAGATAAACATTTTCAGAAATTCGATAAGACCAAAAGGGAACTAGAGTTTTTAACATGCTGAATCAAATAGAAGGAAAGTATAAACGAGTTGTTTGTACACAACCTTAAAATCCGAGATTTAAAAAAAAGGTCAAGAGAAAACCCTAGTCGTTGAAAAAATTGAAGAGTCATTTTGAAATAAAAGTCAAAGAACCTTTTGAGAAACACTTAAAAAGTTCATAGAAAGCACGAATCTAAGATAGATCTGAAAGAAATTAAAAGTTCTTAGAGATTAGGGTTTCAGAGAACCTAGAAAAGTGAGAAAGACTTTGAAATTTAACGATCTAACCAAAATACAAATCAAGGATCTTCCTTGAAAGGCTGTGAATGGCCAGAGAAAGGTCATGAATGGTCGGAGAAAGGCCAAGAAAAATAATCGAGCAAGGACTGGACTAGATCCCTTCATGGTCTTGCCATGAAACCATAGAAACAAACACCCATGAGCCATATAAGGTTGATACACATCTCAAATGACCACTAGGAACCATGGATTAGGTAGGTGTTAGCATGGATTAGGGTGGGATTTGATGGCGGCTGGGGTTCATAATGGGCTGCAGAGAGAATTGAGAGAGAAGGGGATTCAAGAGCGGAATTTCGTGAAGAATGAGATAGGGTATGGGGTCATTTAAGGTTAAAAATGGAAAGGGGGAATAATGGTTGTTGATCTAAATGATCAACGACCGGAACTGGAATGCTTAGGTAGGAGATCCGTGTTAGGTTGTATAATTGGGTTTGGGGTCGGGTTTCAATGGGAATTGGGCCAGGGAAATTGGGATCAATTTGGGGGCAGTTTTAGGCAAAAATTGAAATGTAATTGGGCTATTATTTAAATAGCCAATTTGCCCTTTTAAAATTATAAAAATAGTAAATATTTTTTAGAAAAATATTGAAGGCACTAAATGACTTATGATATATAATTGACACTTTATTAATATAGGACTTGATTTTATGAATATAAAAGCAATTAAATCGTAACAGAGGCTAATATTACAATTATGCACTCTAGCTTTTTAAAAAATACTAAATAAATTTTTATAATATGTAAAAATTGCATTATCTATATTTTGACATAAATATGAATATCCAATAAGTGAATCATCCAAAATAATAGCCTTCGACATAATTATTGAGTTTTATTGATAAAAAAGGAAAATTAATTTATTTAAAAAACCTTAAAAATTATGGAAAAGTAATAAAATACTCGAAAAATATGCTTCCATATGCATATATTTTTAAAGTTATTTTGCACATTAAAAATATATAGGCAAAAATTTGGTGTCAATAGATACGAGGGAAATGATACTTGTTCTTGAGTGTGACTTTGTTCACCTGCGTGTAATGAGTGTACATCCCCATCGTGCCATCCTTTTTCTTTACCATTTGAACAAGCACATCCTAAAGCGACACACTAGGCCAAATGAAACCCATATGAAGGAGTTCTTGAAGATGCTCCTTGAACTCCTTGAACTTCGCTTGTGCCAGACGATACAAAGGAATAGAAATGGGCTGAGTGCCCGGCACCAGATAAATACCAAAACCAATATCCATGTCCGATCGCATGCACGGTTAATCTGCATGAAATATATCGAGATAATCCCTCACTGTAGGAATAAAATAAATTCTAGGAGTCTCTAAAATGATATCCCTCAGAAAGGCTAAGTATGAAAGACAACCTGTCCCAACCATTCGCTGGGCCTTCAACAAGAAAATCATCCTACTGGGGACAAAATCAGTCAAACCTCGCCACTAAATCTCTGGCACACCCGGCAAAGCTAGCATCATTGTCTTAGCATCGGTCCAATATAGCACGACATGGAGATAGACAATCCATGCCTAATATTACATTGCAATCTACCAATCAAATCAATAAAAGGTCCACCCGGGTCTCCACAACCCTAAAAGTCACCACACACGATCGGCACATACGGTCCATGACAATAGTATCGTCTAACGGAATAGATACACGAATAGATGAAATAGGATTCTAACGGGGCGTATCTAGATAACGAGCGAAATATGATGACACATATGAAAAAGTGGAACCAGGATCAAATAACACATAAGCATCTCTGTGGCAAACTGAGACAATACCTGTAATCAAAACATCTGAAGTAATAACAATGAGTCTAGATGGGAGTGCATAGAAACGTGCTTGACCATCACCTGATCGACCTTTCCCTCTAGGGCGACCTGTGCTAACTATCCTTCACCCCTAGCTGGGTGGGTGGGTTGTGATATAACTAGTTTTTATGTCAATGGCTGCCTCATTTGTTGAGATGAACCCACAAGACAATGAGGACACTGCCTCCACATGTTGTCCAACTCCCCACACCCATTATAACCCCTTAGTTCTGGAGACTGGGACTTAAGGGAACCCCTAGCACCGGGATGACTAGATGAAGAACCTGGCATAAAAGAGCCCTAAGCTGATGGAGCACAGGACGAACAATGGGATAGAAGGGAACTGAGTGATGAATGGCCCTAATGAGAACTGTGAGAACCATGCCCCGATGATGCTTCACGATAACTTGAGCGGGCTGACTAAGCATGCTTGAATAGACGGCCTCTGTCATGCTGAAGCTGACCCCCATGAGGAGTATCATTGAATCTACCTTCACCACGAGGCCTCTTAACCTCCCTCTAAATCCTCTCCTGACCACGAATCATCTCATTCTGTCGCTATTTCAACAACCTCATCAAAGGTAGCACTAGATACTCTCTCTCTGGTCATAAGCAACCAAAGTTGAAAATTGAGGCTATCTATAAACCTCCAGATCCTCATTCGATCTGTGGTAACAAACTAGAACACATGACGAGCCAATTTAAAGAACTGTATCTCACACTATGTAACAGATCTGTCACCCTCTGAAGTTGCTCAAACCGCCTGCACAGCTCCTCTCGGCGAGACTCAGGTACATACGTATCCAGGAAGAGAACGGAGAACAGTTGCCAAAAAAGGGGCACTGCGCCCAACCGACCTACGCCTCTCATATGCCTCCCACCAACTTAGCACAACCCCTAAGAACTAGAAAGTAGTGAAGTAGACCCCCTTAGTCTCAAAAAATACCCGCTGTCCGAAACATCCTCTAACACTTGCGCAAGAAACCCTGGGCATCCTCTTTCTCTGCATCGCTGAAAGACAGAGGCTAAAGTCTACCAAACCTCTCCGATCTGCATTGCTCGTCCTCTGGCATAACATGAGCTACATAATCTTGAGCACTTGCAACTGGCTGGGCTGTAGGTGCCCCAAGTGTCTTAATTCCATATACGACCTGCTCAAGTGTGTGAGCAGTGAGAGTCTGAGTGCCTCCCAGGCCTGAAAAGTAGTTGCGACAGTAGTAACTGAGATCGCCTAGGCTAGTAAAGTGCACACTGGTAGAATCAGGGCCAGGGCCTCATTAAAGCTTGGAATCACAGTAGGCACAGTCGATGCCTGAGTTGGTGCTACTAGAGCGTCCACAACTTTGACATAATCATGAACTAGGGCGCCTTGTGGATCTTCTATTGCTACCCTAGGCCGCTAGCTACTGTGCAGGCTACATCCCGACCCCTACCTCCCTCGACATATCTTCAGCCTCTAGTGGTCCCTACTGGTGGTACTGGTTGTCATCTGTCCAAACCGATAGCACGTGTCTTCACCATCTGTAGAAGAATAAACACAAAGGAGTTTAGTACTAGAATCAACAGATTCGCACGACGGGAATTCAAGAATGTAATGTTTTTCCTAAAGGTTCTGCAGCCTCTCAAGAATAAATACACACGTTTCCATACCGATCCGCGATACTCTACAAAACTTGCTCATGACTCGAGAGATCTATGTAGCCTAGGCTCTGATACCAACTTGGCATGATCCAAAACTTGCTTGTCGTGATGGCGCCAATCATGAAACTAGTCCAGCCGATACAAACCGCAAAACCAACCAAACATTTATAAGTCACAAAGCCTTTAATTAACTAATATCCATAGTATATGTTTAAAAAACAGTGCAAAAATATAACACATTTCGGGCATCGGGGTATCACTAGTCATGAGGAACTACAAAACTCCTCTACGAATAAAAAGAACAACATAGTCTAAAAAACAAATGCTAATACAAATCTAAATAAGATAGGAAGATGGAATCTTCACTAAACAGAATAGGCAGATGGCCAATATGCATTTTTCTCCAATCATATCTTCCTCCAATTCACAAGTCGAGACAACTCTCAAAGATTATGGAAAAGCATCAACTTCCTCTAGAAATATTAAACCAGTCGTTGTTAACATGAGGGACATGGTCATTAAATCGAAATTGTGGAAAGACGAAAAAGAATTTGATGATGACGAGGGCTGGGGAAAAGGACTTGCTGGTTATTCATCTTCAGAAGACGACCAAGAGTTTGACGACGATAGTGAAGGAGAGGACATTGATGCTCAATTCAAGCCAAAATTTCAAAGGAAATTAATGACAATCAGGGGTCCTGCAAATATGAAAACTGCAGCAAACTCAAACAGCAACTTGAACCATAATACTCCAATTTTTATTCCACAAAATACTTCTAAATCAGGTGAAACAACAGCTGCTGTTCACATCGCAACAACAATGCCAACATCTGCACAAAATCAGATTGTTCCAATAAAATCAATCACTACTTTGGAGGAGACGAAAATGTCGGGTGCAATGATGCAACCTTCCCATAATCTACTGGATGCATGGGCAGAAAGACATATATATGAAGAAGGGGGGGGAAGAGGATATATTAAATCAATGCCGGGCAATCGCGTCAAGAAAAGGTGATTTGTCACCAATGCATAGTAAAACAAGTAAGAAATCTCGTGAAAGGGATAGAAGTTGGAACGGCAGGATGCTTGAAGAAGAAAACATAAGAAGACCTCCAATAAGAAATGCAAAACAAAAACAGTTTACTCAAACTATTATTAAAAAGGCCAATCGATCGAGGAACAAATCATGAGTTTGGTTGTAATATTGAGAAAAATTGAGGACGAAGAGCTTAATCTAGCAACTAAAATTGTTTCAAAATTGGAAAAAAGAGAGCATCATGATGGTTTCTTCAACTTTTTATATTTCCGTCTCTTTAGTAAGTTTCAATGTAATATCATCACAGAGCATGTCGTAAACTCTAGGATGATCATACTTTTCTTAATTAGTTCTTGAGGCTTTTATTGGCTTCAATAGGATTAATAAGGTATGGTTTTCGCCGATTATTGTTATATGGGTAACAATAAAGGTGTTATCCCCCCTTATTTTATTTTTTCCTATTTGCTGTAATTTTATTTTATTTTATTAATGAAAACTAGCCCTAGGCGTTGCCTAATGGTTTTTCCAAAAAAAAAGATAGGAAGATGAAACACTGTGCTACAAATGCCAAACAACTATTCTTGGGTGGTAAAGAAGATTCTGGACAGTAGGGCACTGGTGTTGGGAAATACTCAGTTGCAAGGTGATATCACTAGCAGGCTGCAGAGTGTATGCAAGTTGGGAAAATTTCAGATTCACAAAATGTATATTGCTTTGCTGCCTAAGTTTCCTAAGACTGCATGGAGGAACTTAATGCTTACTTCATCTGCTCTTCCTAAATACAAGTTTACTGTTTGGTTAGCTGCTCAACAAAAACTTCCCACAGTTGAGAGGTTGCAGATTATAGGCATACAAATACCAACGTTGTGTGCATTCTACAAAATACATGATGAAGAGTTCAAGCATCTATATTTTGAATGTGACATTACCAGCAGAATATGGAGAAGAATTTGTGTGTGGTTGGGACATTCAAGGATCATTGAATGCTGGAAGAATGAAGTGAACTGGATTTGTAGCAAAGTTAAGAGTAAAAACTGGCAGCAGGCAATCACTGCCACTGCATTTGTTACTACTGTTGCATGGCTATGGAGGAGTAGGAACTTAATCAGATTTGAGAACAAGTCATTTGATGAAGACCAGTGTTGCAAAGAAGTGGCATTGTTAATACATGCAAGAAATAGGAAGTGTAAAAGGTGGTAGGAAGGGTTACAAATGCTCAACTGCTATCCTTAGTTTTGATCATTAACTACTAGTTAGTGTTGTCTATATGAGTTGTGTAGTTAGAACTGAAATGTAAATGAGTAGTAGGAGTCCATACTACTACCATAGGAATACATTGTACATATCTTTTTTGAATCAATGAAATCGACAGTTAATCTAAAAAAAAAAATGCCAAACAATTATCTAGTCAACTTCGGAGACCTACTAGATGACTGATCAACAGTCACTATCATACCGCGAAACTCCTTGATCTACACATAATGTACATGGAGTAATGTAAGTATGCCAACTCAGTAAGTGATAAATGTAAAAGCATCAGAGCAGTAAGAAAACATGTAATCACATCATAACACTACAACTATATAGTTGGGTTGAACAATGTGTCAGAAAGTTGAAAAAAAAATATTGCAAATATGGCATTTTTGCAGCCCATTTAGCGATCACATAATTACTCCGTGGATCGCAGATCTGCCGCCGAGTTACTACAAAAAATAGGCCATTAGCGAAGGAATATTAGTTCCTAAAGGTCAAATTCTTGTCCCTAAGAGTAAATAACGACCAATAAAATCTGGTCGCCAACCATCACTATAGGCTCCACCGCTAAAGGTCAAATTATGGTCCCTAAGAGTAAATAACGACCAATAAAATCTGGTCGCCACCCATCACTATAGGCTCCACTGCTAAAGGTCAATAACGAAGAGATCCTAATACTAGTCCTTAAAACATTTTAGTGGCCGGATATTTTCTTTTCTTTAAAAGAGTTTTAGGGACCACACTTCTCGTCCCTAAACATACATCATTTGGTGCTTAAAAAGACATTTAAGACGGAAGATCCGATCCTTAAAATGTTTTAAGGACATGTTAATGTTGGTCCTTAAATAAATACCTGATCTTTTCTCATCATTTTTCAAAAAAATATAATTCCATCATAGATAATTAAATGTAGGAAAAAATAGGACTTGTAGTTATACCTTGGTTTCATATATATAATTCAAACTTTTAATTAATTATAAAATGTATTAACACCTCGCAAGTAACAAGGTATAGCCATGATAGATACTTCACAGTAGTGTTCATACAATCCTTGAGCAAAAATAAAATATTTGCCTGAATATCTTAATAAATGATAACCAAATTGTAGACTTGAAGTTGTATGAAGCCTTCAAAACTTACATCTTGATTGTAAACTTAAGTCTTCACATCTAATGATAAGTTGGTGAAATAGGTTAAAAAGATTTTCTGTCAAAATAATTCAAATCTAACATAGATTTAACATCCTACTTGGAAAAAAGTTCAAACTCATTAAGTGCAAGCATATACAAGAACCATACGTACGTGTGTGTATGTGTGTATCAGTACAAACTAATTCCGTAATCAAAACCAAATAGATTCATAACAAATTTTGTTTTGACAAAACACTATACGCAACTTTTAAGCCCACAATCTAGCTAGTTTGCCATTTCTTGTTTCTATTTGCAGAATATACTCAGCTGAATGTAATACTATCCAATATTACACAGTTTGAGACTATACATGTGTAATATACAACTGAAATGAATAACACTACTGTAATTAATAATACATCTAATAATGATGCTAAGACTGTACAACTGTTGTAATTAAAATTACTTTGCACATTGATTATTTTAATTGTTGCAGGTACAAGAACCATTAGAAATGAAGTAGCAGCTGAGAGATTTTTTTAAAACAATATATCCAAAGTAAAACTCTGTTTATTCACACAAAGCACTCTATTTATGATCACTAATAAATTTAAAGGTACTTTCAAGTGAAGGTATAGCTATACCAGCAAATCCAACAAATGTAATACGATCCAACTATACAATAGTTGAAGGTATTGGTTGGTATTCCTTCACGAGTGAATATAGTACAATCTGATTACTACCTCTTCTTTATTCTATTCCCCATATATCCAATAACTATTACAATATACAAATTATTCTGAGAATAGTATAAATGAATTTTAGGAAAAACAATATTAGAAAAGGAAGTTGTTCGCGCTATCAAGAGAACATAATTTCTATCAAGGAGGCCTACACAAACAAGCAAGTCTACTTACTTTGTCATACTTGAGTCGTTGCAATAATTATTTGATAAAATCTTCAGATGTAGAAGCTATTATTTCTATTTTATTTATGTAATCGGGCTTCACTATTGACTTAACTGCATATTTCTGTAAGAGAACAAAGCAGATTATGCAAAATTTGCTAAATGTCAGGTTCATTATTTCTAGATACTTATAACTCCTTTCACTTTGTGTTTAACCTTGTACTAAACATTGAGAATAAGTTGAAGACATAAACACCATGCACAACTTGCTGAAGGAAGATGGTGGAGATACACAAGAAGCTCAAACCTTTGTTAATAGAACTGCAATTACTAGTCAAGTAGAGAAATGGAAAAATTGATTCTTAGCTTCCACTTCCTAGAGGGGTTGCTCTGATGGTAAGCAACCCCCACTTCCAATCGAGAGGTTGGGAGTTCTGGCTTCCCCAAGAGCAAGGTGGGAAGTTCTTGGAGGGAAGGATGTCGGGGGTCTATTTGGAAACAGCCTCTCTACCCTAGGGAAGGGTAAAGGTCTGCGTACATACTACCCTCCCCAAACCCTACTAACTGAGAATATACTGGGTTGTTGTTGTTGTTGATTCTTAGCTTCCAATAGTCACAAAAGACTATGAGCCGATTAATATTCTGAAGGTAATATTGATAGCCTCTCTTACTTTTAGACCATCTTAATCAATATTATAAACAAGTTTAACTTTCATATTTCATTCTCAATAAATAGAAAATAAACATTTTTTTAAATCTTTTTCTTCCCTTTTCTTTTGTTTCTTTTATTTCTCTAATAACAGGAAACAAATACTTATTTTCACAAAAAGGTTCAGATATCATAGAATAACTTGTTATTAAATAAATCTGAATTAAGTGAAACACAAACAATTGAAAAAGTAATTATTCAATGATATTTCTACAAATATATACATAAACATATATACTAGTTTACGAAGAAGGGTAAAGGAATTCACCTTGTAAAACAAGCAGATCCATGCTTTTCAATTTAGAGACATCATCAAATATAATATAGTTATGATGATGAATCGCTTAGGAACTTAACATCAAAACATACAGAAGATTTCACCTTCACTTTACTAATTAGATAACATCATATTTTACTATCAATAACATGTCATCTCAAAACCTTAAAGATAATAGTATTTCATAGCAAAATTAACAATGTTAACCAAACTCAATCTCTCAAGAATTGAGCTCAACAAAATAGAAGATACCCTCAACATGGTTACATAATCGAAATTCACATAATGGAGGAAATGTAGGGCACGCCTCAACCAAGTGACAAGCTAGTCCATAATTTTACTTCTCCAAACCCCAAAGATTTCTTCCCCCCCCCCCCCCCCCCAGCAACCCAAAAGGTATTTGCTTCTAGCCTCAATGTTTTTCTACATATTACTGCAATCCTAAACTTACAAGTTTTTTATTTTCTATTACAAAAAGTCAATAAAGATTAGGGCTTAGAATAAACCAATTTTCCCAATTTTACTGATACCACAGTTCTTATTACAACATTATTACATGCCCAGTGACTGAAATTGACTACAAAGTTATAAATTAACTATAGTGAGCCTAACGCAGGCCCAAGATATACCTAGCCAGCCAGGCCTTCAATTTGGTATCCATACAGGTTTTGCCATAGCCAAGATATCACAGTCAATCCAACACAAAATAGCCAAAACCCAATAGCCATAGTTGATCAAAGATCCAAAAAACTGCCATACACACAAGTCCATTGGCTTATTGAGTAGATGAAAAGGGGTAGAATGGTGCAGTTAGGATAAAGTGCCAAGGAACCTTAGACCCTAATATGTCAAAGTGGACAAGGGTCTCAATTGGACCCTGAGAAATGCGCATACCAGGTAGGTCAATGATAGAGCCTAGGTAGCCTTGGCTTTCAGCCGGCTCAGAATAAGAACTCAAAAAAAAACCCAGGTAATAAGTGAAAGAGAGTAAACTGAGGTTGAGAGACTACATCGAGGGATGCAAACACAATCAAGTTGAGCATTTATAGCAGATAATCGAAGATGCTTTAGGTTTTAAGAACAAACTTAACAGAGATTTAGAAGAAACAAGCTTAGCATCTAGTGCATAAGTAATCACACATTAATAGAACGAGTTTGAAGCGTTGTTTAATATAGACTCATAGTAAGGAAAAGGTTCAAATTATGCTAAGTATAGGTTCTAGTATTACAAGAGTAAGTCATATTAATCGGAAACATAATTTAGATTGGATGAGAACATATCATTGCAACTACTTGGATGTCAAGACATGCTAGAAACATACTAATAGGGAATAGGATCAAACATGTTATATAGGCAAGATATCATCACAACAAAATTCATAGTAATATAGGAAACAGACTTGTGCCATATGGTGAATGTATGAATTCCTACTTTTGAATATAATCATCTAGTCTATTAAAAGGAATACAAATTAAGCAAGTAAAGCATGTTCAAGTAACAGGATTGAGAGGAAAATTAAACAACAAAGAGATGCTAAAGTGCAAAGGTCCTAAAAATCAGTAAGTTACACATATGTTAAATAAGCTTGAAAGGAATCTAATTTATTCAAATCAGGTTTGGGCATGCTTTAAACTGCCAATATGAAGTTAAAAGTTAAGGAGAGAAAAAATTGAAGTAGAACAAACAGAATTGCGAACAAAACAACCCACAAGAATACATAAGTAAAACTCAAGGAGTGAAAACATGTGCAAATCACAAGTACAACAACAACTACCAAGTAAAAATCCCACAAGTTAGGGTCCAAGGGAGGTAGGGAAGGGTAATATGTACGAAGACCTTACCTCTACCTCGATTGGGCAGAGAGGTATTTCTGATATACCTTTGGCTCAGAAAGACGGAAATAAAAAACAAGAAAAGGCAATTTATTAGTAACTCCAGTAGAAATCGTATTAGCAACAAAAGCATAACAACCAAAAGATAAATGATGTGCAATAACAATAACCAGAATCTAAGGCCTGAGGTGAAGATAAACAACAGGGATAGTATGGTTTCAACATAAACTGCAAGCCATGTAAGATCAACCCTAATCCAACCCTGCCTCACACCCGGTATGATGTATTAAAAGCTTTATTACCCCCTAACCTACAACCCTGATACTTGACCTCGAGACCTTCTTATCAAGGGCCATGTCCTCAAAAATCTACAGTTGTACCATGTTCTACCTGATCACCTCTCCCAGATACTTCTTAGGCCTTCTTTTACCTCTTCTCGTACGCACCTCAGCCAACCACTCACACCTCCTCACCAGGGCATCTAGCCTACTCCTCTACACGTGCCCGAACAATCTGAGCCTCGCTTCCCGTTTCTTGTCATCCACAAGGGCGATGCCCACCTTCTTTGAAATATCTTCATTCCTAATCATTTCTATCCTAGTGTGTCTGAACATCCACCTCAGCATCCGCATCTCTGCTACCTTCATCCAATAAATATGGGAGTTCTTATCCGGCTAACACTCTGCCCCACACAACATGGTCGGTCCAACCACAGCTATATAATACTTACCTTTGAGTATCGGTAGCACTTTGATGTCACATAAGACTCCGGATGCAAGACACTATTTAATCCAGCCCGCCCTATACGATGATTGACGTCCTCGTCAATCTTTCTATCCCCCTGAATCATCGATCTAAGGTACTTAAATCTATCTCTCTTGAAATGACTTGTGATCCAAGCCTCACATCCCAAACTACTTCCCTTGACACAGTGCTAAACTTGCACTTCAGGTACTCTATCTTAGGCCTGATCAATTTGAAACCCTTACACTCGGGATTCTATCTCCAAACCTCCAATCTCTCATTAACACTAACCCTCGTCTCGTCAATTAATACTATATCATCAGAAAATAACAGACACCATGGCACATCCCTTTGAATATGGTATGTCAAAACATTCATCACCAAGGAAAATAAGAACGAGCTAAGCGTAGAGCCTTGGTGTAATCCCATAATAGATACATAGAAATGAATTACAAATGTCTAGTAACTCACTAGTTAAAGAAAAAACCAAAAGAGGACAAAAGTCACCGTATTCTGAATATCAACAAAGAGCAAGAACCGAGAATTTCAGTGGCCTTGGCTTTCAGCCGGCCAAGAATCAAAGTATAGAAAAAGAGAATTAGATAACAAAGAGTAATAACTTTAGTTTTTTGTAAACATTTTAATGATTCTGTTCTGTCTTAAAGGGGAGTGGGTAGGGGTTTATGTAGCACTAAAATTTGATGCACAAAAAGGAAAAATAATTGATTAAACTCATATAAGGAAAGAAATCAAGTAAACATAGATGAAGAAAAGGGAGAAAACTCGCATGTAAGTCAGTAAAAACATAGAAAAGAAAATGTATCAAAATCCAAACCTTTGTTAGGGTTAAAAACTTGAAATTAGACAACTAGTATGAAGGATCTAGTTCATCTCGCGTATATGAACAAAATATCACACAAATCTTCAAGATTGAGTCGACTCTCGTCCTATTTAGAGGTCGTATTTTGCAAAATTAGACAAATAGCTAAGCAATACAAAACTGAGTAACCACTACCAAAGAAACCCAAATACGGTAAGCAAATAATGGTAAAATCCCATTATCAATGGGATTAGCAGAGGGGATTAAGGGGGAGGTGGCTAAGGCACTTAGGTTTGAGACATGAGAGGATTCTAAGTGGCATTTGAGACAAAATGGTAGGGTTTTGGGCTGGCTAGGTTAATAAAGTCGAAGGGGTGGGGGAGAGGATGGGGGGGAAGGATGTGGGCCGTTGATCTTGAAAGATCAATTGCTGGGATTTAAAAGTGAATGGGGTGAGTTAAAATAAAATGGGTACCGATCGGGTAATAGATATGGGTCGCTTGGTCTTGGGCCAGAGTAATTAGGCTCATTTAGTCCGAAATTTGGTTTAATAAATGGGCTATTATTTAAATGCACAAAATTTAACAAAATAATTTATATTAATTTCTTAATAAATAATAAAAAATTATTTATGAAACAACATGATTAACAATAATAATTTAGCATTATAAAAATATAGAAATCTATTTTGACACAAATAGCATAAATAAAAGCAAATATATATTTATGAATATAGGTTATTATTGTAAAATTATGTAAATAGCTTTAAAAATGAGAATATAATTATATGAAAATAAATTAAAAATAATATGAAACTTATATGAGGGTGAAAATAGTAATTTTTTATGAATAAGGCATCACAAAATAATTTAAGGGAATAATTAATAATTACTCAAGTAATTTAAATGCGGAAAAAATCAATTTAAAAGCTCTAAAATTACGGAAAGTTATATAAAATGCTTGCATAGATTTGTAAACTAAATGATGCAAAATGATGTTTTGAAAGTGTATACACACACACACACACACACACACATATATATATATATATATATATATGTATGTATATATATATATATATATGTATGTATATATATATATATATATACATGTATACATATATATATACATATATATATATACATACATATATATATATATATATGTATGTATGTATGTATGTATACATATATATATATATGTATGTATGTATGTATACATATATATATGTATACATACATATAAATATATATATATATATTTATAAATACATACATACATACATATATATATATATATATGTATGTATATATATATATGTATATATATATGTATACATATATATATATATATATATACATACATATATATATATATATATATGTATGTATGTATGTATGTATACATATATATATATATGTATGTATGTATGTATACATATATATATATATGTATATATGTATGTATACATATATATATATATATGTATGTATGTATGTATACATATATATATATATATATATATATGTATGTATATATATACATATATATATATATATATATATATGTATATATATATATGTATATGTATATATATACATATCGAAAAACTATGAGGGCGAAATTAGGTATCAACATCCCTCCTTCTCTTAATCGGGAATGATAAAATAGTTGTCGGGTAAAGAAATAATGACTAATTTTGACCGAATGGGGTTATTGAAAAAATGGAGGCCGAACTCCAATTTTTGAGTTGCCTACATATCCCTGGTATTACATGAACCAGGCCGTGTGCAGTTCTAGGTCCAACGGTGGACAGTACCGACAAAATTATTATATTAATGGTTCTATGTTTTTGAAATAGTTCTTTTGGGTAGAATAGCACTGGATGAATTCATGCAAAATAATGAGTGAATTTGAGACGTAATAGGTGTATCACATGGCATGTATTTGAACGGTTATCGAGTAAAAGTGAGTGACTGATTGTCGTTGATTACGTTTGAAACTTGCAAAATATGAACGTTATGAACGGACATCGAAGCGGAGATTGCTTCCGTTTAAAGAATGGTCCCTCATAGATTTTCTGCAAAATTTAAAACAGAATTCATGTGAATATATATGGGTTATTGTAAGAATTAAAACATGATGAAAATTCCCTTTGGACCACAAAGGTTGTCTTTCGACGTTGAGGATGATATCCTTACACCATGACGTCTTGGGCCAAGAACGGTGAGATAAGGGATTTGCAGGCCATGAAATGATGTTCTTGGGCCCTTAAAATGATGCCTCTAAACTATGACACCTTTGAATAATGATGTGCAATATAGAGAGATCCTCAGGCCATGACATGGTGTCTTTAGTCTATGAGGATGATGCCTTCGGACTGTGACGCCTTTGGACAAGATAGCGATGTTTTAGCTCAAGAGATGCAAAGACATGAATTTGGGTCATATAAGAAGCGAAACAAGAGAGATCTTAGTCATTTTATATGATTAGCCCCGAGAAAGAAAAAAATAGTGCTAGATTTCATGTTGCATAGCATTCACTATTATGCAAGGAAAGGCAGAGCCTAGCCTTAAGAAGTTGAGGAAGAAGGGCTTAGCCTCATGCAAAATAGGAGACAATGCTTAGTCTCATGTTATTAGATGATAGTTCTTAGTCTCATTCAAGGAAAGGCAATGTTTAGACTTATGCAATTGAGGACGCGGGGCTTAGACTTAAGAAAAATAGGAGAAACTGCTTAGTATCATGCAATAGAAAGGCAATGCTTAGCCTTTTGCAATTAGAGAGGCAACAGATAGCCTCATGATAAACAAGAGACATGGCTTAGTCTCATGTAGGGGAAGGCAGTTCTTAACCTTGTGCAATTGACAAGGCAGGGCTTAACCGTATGCAAAGTAGGAGACTTCCTTAATCTCATGCAAGAAAAGGAGACATTGCTTAATTTCATGCAATGGAAGGCTGCGGTTAGCCTTATGCCATTGAGGAGGTAGGGATTAGTCTCATGCAGAATATGAGATAATTCTTAGTCTCATGCAAAGAAAAGATAATGAGTGATAGTAGAGTAATTCTTACATGGAGCCATGTTTGCGTTTGGCTATTTTTTTGTTATGAAGATATTGATTTTTATATATGTGTATTTGCAATTACTCATGTTATGTTCATTGTTCATGCATCTAAAGAAAAATCGTGAGTTTTGGGGGAAGGTTAGTTCGTGTCTTCGCCTGCTTGCTTTTCTTTGTTTTTCTCTGGAGATGCTATTTAAGTTACTCTAGGTATGATCTGGCCTCCATAGAAATAAATTTTTCGAAAATATGCATATATTTGATAATAGTTACTTAAAAACACAATAGTATGGAATGTCAAGTACATTAGATTAACCAATGAATGTGACACTTTTAGAGACATTGCGACTTCTTTGCACTAGAATTTTAAGGATCCTTCTTAAAATTCTGCCCCAATTTAATAAGTGATTCTTTGCCCGTTCCGCATATGGTGAAATTGGCTGGACTTGCTTCAGAATTTTGAGGGTCCTCCTAAAAATTCTTCCCCAGTTTCTGACCATGGGGAAAATGAACATTTTATTAAGATGAGAGCGAACCCTTACGGTTGCCTACATATCCCCTTTTAAACAGGAATCAGGTCAAGCGTAGTTCAGTTATATCAAATGAGGAGATGTAAACAATCCTAAACATAGTATCTATTGACTGCGTCTGAGTTGATAGGTTTGGCCAAATTTATCCATCCATTTCTGCAAGTATGTGTGCTCTTCTTGTTAGTACTCCATGAACCATATAGGGCCCTAGCCAATTGGGTGAAAATTTCCATTTGGCTTTATCTGGATGCAGGAAGATCTGATCCAGCACCAGCTATCCTGGTCTGATTTGTGTAGGTCTGACCCTTTTGGTGAAAGCTGTGGACATTCTATTTTGATAAAGGTGACCATGGCATACCTCATTCATTCTTTTCCCGTGAATAAGAGCTAATTGTTCGTAGCGACTTCGTATTCATTCGACCTTTGTGGGAATGACAGCTTCAATGTCGTAGACCAACAAGTAGGGGGTTGTGCCGGTTGATGTGTGAACTATGGTGCAATACCCCAAAAGAAAAACGGTAATTTCTCATGTAATTGCTTGTAATTATCTACCATCTTTCTCAATATTTTATTTTTTTGCAGCCTCCACTGCTCTATTCATTTGAGGCTTGTATGCTGTGGAATTCTTATGCTTGACTTTGAATGTTTTGTGCATGGATTTCAAGTCACTATTGAGGTTATTGGCACTGTTGGTGATGATGGATTCTAGTACAAATCGTCAAAAAATACGATCCCTAACAAAATCTGCGACGACTTTCTTGGTTACAGTCTTGTAAGATGTATCCTCAACCCATTTTGTGAAGTAGTATATGACCACGAAAATGAACTTGTGCCCGTTTGGAGCGGTGGACTCGATCTGACCGTTGACATCTATTGTCCAAAAGGCAAAAGTCCAAGTTACACTTGTTTCATTGAGTTCATTTAATGGTACCCGTATCATATATGCATGTATCTGAAACTGGTTACACTTTTGGACTTACATGATGCAGTCTGTTTCCATAGTCATCAAAAAATATCCCTCTCTTAATATTTTCTTGGCTAAAACGAAACCGTTCATGTGTAGTCCGCAAGTTCCGGAATGTATTTCGTCGATCTTTTTGGAAGCTTGCTTAGCGTCAATGCACCGTAGTAATCCTAAGTCTGGAGCCCTTTTGAATAGAATTCCTCCACTTTGGAAGAAATGGTTGGATAATATTCGGAGTGTGAATTTCTAAGTATGATTTACATGCTCTGGGTATTCTCCTTTTGCCAAGTATTCCTTGATATGATTGAACAACAGATTCCCATCTATTTATTCTTCAACATGAGCGCAATCGGCTGGCTGATTATAGATTCTTACATGAACATGGTCGATGAAATTCTTATCTGGGTGTTGTATCTTAGAAGACACAGTAGCCAATGCGTTTGCGAACTCATTTTGGATTCTCGGAACATGTTTGAACTGTATCTTTGTGTACCTATTCATCAACTCTTGCACATAATATTGATATGGTAATATTTTGGTATTCTTTGTAGCCCACTCTCTTAAAATCTGATATACCAGAAGTCTGAATCACCAATTACTAGCAATTCCTGATATTTATGTCAATGGCCAAACTGAGCCCCAAGATGCAAGCCTCGTATACTGCCATATTGTTGGTGCACAAAAACTGAGTTTTGCGGATACCGGGTAATGGTGACCTATCTCTAACACCAAAATGGCTCTAATACCCACTCATTTGAAGTTTGTGGCCCCATTGATGAAGATTCTCCAACCGCCGTAAGTTTCGGTGATTTCTTCTCCTGCAAATGCTACTTCTTCATTGAGAAAATACATTTTTAGTGGTTCATATTCTCCTCCTACGGGATTTTCTACAATATGATTTAATTCCTATCCTTTGACAACTTTTTAAGTCACATGGACAATATCAAATACACTCAACATTATCTGCCATTTTTCTAGTATCCTGTAAGCATGGGTTTCTGGAAAATATATCTAAGAGGATCCATCCTTGATATGAGATATGTAGCGTAGGCAGAGAAGTAGTGCCTCAGTTTCTAAGCTATCCATGTTAGGGAACAACCGGTGCATTCCAGCAAAGAATATCGTACTTCCTAGGGTGTGAACTTCTTACTTAGAAAGTATATAGCCTGCTCTTTCCTTTACGTCTCGTCGTGTTGTCCCAAGATAGAATCGACAACTCCATCCAGTACGAAAAGATACAGTAGTAGAGGTCTCCGTGGTTCTGGAGGGACCAGGACTGATTGTGTTGAAGAATATTCCTTGATTTTGTCAAAAGCTTTCTGGTAGTCTTCAGTCCAACTTGTTACAGCATCCTTTTTTAACATTTTGGAAATCAGCTCATAGATCATGGTTGATTGCGCTATGAAGCAGTTGATGTATTGAGACGCCCCAAGAAAATCATTATATCTTTCTTATTCTTTGGTGGTGGAAAATCTTGGATAGCCTTAACCTTCAACAAGTCTAGCTTAATTTCTGGGCCGCTGACGATGAATCCTAACAAGTTTCCAGCTGGGACTCCAAAGGCACATTTTGCGGGATTCAATTTTAGATTATACCTTCGAAGCCAATCAAAGAACATTCTCAAATCCACTATATGATTTGTGCCCTTCTTGGAATTGATGATGACGTCATCCACATATACTTCTATCTCCTAGTGTATCATGTCGTGGAAAATAGTTGTCATGGCTCTCATATAGGTGGCTCCAACATTCTTTAGACCAAATTAGGGCTATTTATCGGGTGGATTGGGTAGCTGTTTACTCTTAACGATTTGGGTTATCCGTTATCGTCTTTTAAATGTATTAATCCGCTAGCCACCCGATAAGATATTGGGAAGATTGGTATCGGTTTAGCTCTTATCGAGCGATTGTCGGACGGTTTATCGGCCTAATTTAATATATATTCGAAGCACTTCTATATATGACTTTGAAGAATATATTATGATGTTATGGCACATAAGCAAAAGCCTTTCCATGCAGTTCAAATGTTGAATTTTCGTTTTTATACCATTGTGTCTCAACTTAGTTCTGCTTCTTTTAGATGCATATGTCTACAAATTAAGCAGTTACTAATATGAATATTGTACCTATATGACTTTCCATGTCGGTTGTCACTTTGTTATTTACCATAAATTTGACATTGAACATTAAGCAATGAACTCTTTGACAGAGTAAGGGGTGTCCACTAACTGGAGGCATCGGTGCTTCATCCGATAACTACTTTGTAAAATACAAATTTGCTAGTTGCTTATATCTGAACTTTCTACCTTTTGTAAAGTAATTAATCAAGGATTATGTTACATATTTTTTTAATTCTAATTATTTAGGAATTAGACGTTAATTTAGAGATAGAGTACCTGAAGAGTGGAAGACTGAAGTGGAAGAGTTTTTGATATATGTATATATATATATATATACACACATACACGGGTTATCGAATTATCTGTCAAGAAAATTGAGTAATTCGCCCCCAAAACTAATAAATCATTAATGACAAAATTCAATATGTTCCCTGTCTGTTAAATCGTTAACCCAATACCAATAAGCCATTAAGTTTCGGTTTCTGTTCGATTTTCAGTTTCGGTTCGTTTTTCAATACCCCTAGATCAAATGGCATCGTTTTATAGCAATACACTTTTCATGACATAACAAATGTTGTCTTCTCGGCATCTTCTTCATCCATTCAGATATGATGATATCCCGCGAAGCAATCCACAAAGGATTGGAGTAAATTCTTAGCACAATTGTTGATTAGTATGTGAATATTGGGTAACGGGAAATCATCTTTCTGACTTGCTTTATTTAGATCTCGATAGTCGACACATACTCTAACCTTCCTATCCTTTTTTAGAACTAGCACGATATTAGCCAACCAGGTAGGATATTCCACCACTTTTATAACCTTAGCTTTATCTACTTACTGACTTTATCTTTTATTCTCAAACTCATATCCGACATGAACTTTATCAATTTTTGCTTTACATGCAGACACATCAGATTGGTAGGTAGTTTATGAGCCACTATAGATTTCCTCAAACTAATCATATCATCATGAGGCAAGTCAAAAAAATCTTCATACTCTATTAGGAAATGGGTGTATTCTTCCTTCTCTGATATTGATAGGTGAATGCTTCTGTGAGTTTCTTTGATTGTTTCATAATCTCCCAGATTGACTATCTCGATTTATCCAAATTGGACTTAGGCTTATTCTAAAAAATTTCAACTCCTCTAACAATTTCCTCAGGTATTTTGTCTATTTCTTCTATTTCCTCGGAATTACTATCCTTATGTTGCGTTGTCTCATTACATGTCACAATCATGGGTTCATCAGGATAAGTAATAATAATACCGTAGAAAAATGTCAAGGATAATAATGAATTCTAAAATAGGAATGCAATAAATAAATCATGAAAACACCAACCAAGTACGACTAAATGACTCGAGCAATTATTTCACAACAGAACACGTTCAAAAAAGAATACAGAAAATGTTTTAAATGCTAAAAATTGCTTAAAAATAGATTGTGCTAATTACCAGGCTACCTAAGAACTCGACGGGCTCGAGATGGTGTGGCAGTCCAGTTCTTGAGAAAAACTCCTTTCCCTACGGTCTGAATAGTAAGGTCTTCCTCCTCCTCCTGTTCAACTATCACATTGCAATCCATGTCTTCATCATCCAGAAATAGGTTCCTTAGGCCCGCTAAAGCTTCATCTTCTTCAGATCCCTATATCATATTAGTTTGTTAAAATGCATGGTGCAAATGCAGTATTGGCTATTCAGGAGGGTAATAAGGACCACGCTATGGCGGCAACCTATCGTCATACTCCTGGCAGATGTACTGATATCCAAGTGCAAAACTCGTACCATGATGCTTTAGTTATATTAGTTTGGTAATCCCTTCGAAATTCTTATCGAGACCCTTACCGAGTTCAAACACTGTCCATAACAACATGCTTTCAATATTATGGCTCAACCATTTATTTTTCTCTATTTCATTGACGCGCTTGATGCGATGGTACGTTTCTCCACTCAAACTTCCTTCTATTCTCGACGACCGAACATTCGGATTGGTGTAAATGTGATTTCTTCCGTCCCCGTGGGTGATTACTTCCTGATAATTCCATCAAAATTTTATGGCCTGGTGTAGAGTGGAAGTTATGGCCCCAGCAGCATGTATCCAAGTTTATACCAACACCAGATTGTATGGTGGATATGTTCAGCACTGGAAACTCGACATCAAATCAGGTCGGGCCCATCTGTAGATGAAGGTTGATTTATTTAATCGTGTCCTGTTGAGACCCATCAAATGGTTTCACATTCATACTCCCTACTTGTATCTCATGGAAATCCTTACCCAACCTTTTCAAAGTAGTTAATGGACAGATGTTGAAACTTTAAATCCCGTCTATTTGGACTCTAACAATGAATTTGTCCTCAAACTACACCATAATATATAGTGCCCTGTTGTGACTTAGCCCTTACGGAGGCAGTTCGTCTTTGTGAAAAGGGATCTTGTAGCTCTCCAGTACTTGCCCTACAATACTGGCAATCTCCCTACTGGTAATGTTGTTGGGTACATAAGCTTCATTCAAAACTTTCATCAATGCATTCCTATGCACCTTAGAATTCTGTAGTAGTGATACAATGGATATCTGAGTAGGGGTTTTGTTTAGATGATCAACCACAGAATACTCTCTTGCTTGCACTTTTCTCCAAAGATCACTCGGGCCAATTCAGTGATAGGATATTTGGAAGCGGATTCTTTACTTGCTCCCCCAAATCGCGTATTAACCCTATCGGTTCTAGTCATGCCTTATGCTACACTTGTTTCCTCCATTTTCCCTATTCCATTCTTTCTCGCCTCTAGAGCATAGTCCCAACATATAGCATTGGATTTAAAGGACATTGTAGGTGCTACCATCACGATGAAGGGTGTGGTCACTTCCACCTCAAATGGAGTTGGCATAGCTAAGGGCGTTATTACTTCATCCTTGAATAGGGTCTTTGAGGTTACTTCTGTCACGACCTAACCTCGGGAGGCGCGACCGACTCTCAATCGAGTGAACCCAACTGAGCGAGCATTCTTATACATTTCCTACACAACTCGATATGAATAAGGATACCATACTTTTGTTCTCTTATTTAGACGAGGAAAGATAGCACACTCTACAATGATAGATCATTTTAAAACACAAAATTAAACCGTAGATAAGTTAGTATCCAAGATTCCCATAGAGTTACAATTTATAGACAACACGAGTTTAGAATTGCAACATAGTTCATAGACTTCTCAAATACTAATTCAAAACCCACATGTGTCCACGGAGTCTCTAAGGATACAAAATATAAGTATGACAATGCCGGCAATAAGGACTCAATCATACCTTAAAAGTGGAAGTCCCCAACAACAAAAGATATACAATACAACCTCTTTGGAGGAGAAAAAGGCTCACCAAGACTTTGAGAAATAGGTAATCCGCTATGTGCGATCAGCACTATCCGCAATGGAGCCACCTACAGTCATTTAAAAATGTAACGCCCCCAGTAAAAGGTACATTAGTACCATGGCATTGTACTAGTATGTATAACTAAGCTGAATTTTACTAGAGAGAACTATCAAGCAAGAACAAGGAAAGCAAAAGAGTAAATCAAAGGTTTTAACCGGACACCTCATCATCAAATAAACAAACCATATAATCTTTCACATAATTTTCATGACTTAGTTTCGGGCGTTTCTTTCATATGTTCATCAATGTTATCAATATTATTGCTATCTTGAGCGAAGTCCGATCACGATCCGATCGGCTAGGTTTCCTCATTTGGGTCATATACCTCAATAACCATTTTATTCTCTATTCTAGAATTCAATGTTAGCACATTACCACCATGTGTGCGGCATGGTGTCCGATCACGGCCCGATCGGCTAGGCCGCCTTACCAAGGCGTTGTTCCTTTCCCAGTAATCTTCTCATGTAAATCTTTATTTCACATAGATCATATCAATTTATTGGCACTTAATGTCACAGTTACCACATCATTCCACTTTCAATGTCATTCTTGTAACTTCATGGTCATAAGCACACACGAAGCAATTCAAGTTTCAAGCATAGGTAAGTTTTCACATAGTTAGCATGGTAATCTCGGCTTTGATCTTGGCTTATGACTTAGACATTTCAGCACATGATTCGCATTCTTCACACTTCTCTAAATATAAAAAAAGTATATCACTCACATTGAGCCACATCCTTCATGCAAATATATATATATTTATATATATATATATATATTACTGTGAATCAATTAATGTGAAAGAACAATTAATAACTCAACCAATTCTAGTCTCATCACACTTGCGTAAACGCCAACCGAGCTCAATTTCAAATAAAATGGGGTCTTAGCCATACATACCTCAAGATAACTTCCCTTGACCATCACAAAATTTTAGAACTCTTATTACTTCGATCTATTGTGTAAGAATTACAAATTAAACAGAGAATTAGAGATGAGATTGAGATTCTTGCTTGTTTGAGCATGTTATCAAACATTAAAGGTGCATTGTGGTCTTAGGTCGTTTTTGAGAGAAATTTCTATCATTCTATGCCCCGATTGCTTTCTTATTAGTACACCACCTCCAAATACTCTATGGTTTCATATACATGCAAGAAATCCATTTCTATACCCATAAATTACCTCCCCGATGACCCCTTATAGCTAAGTATAAAAATAAGAGCTGAGGTGATGAAGTCTTTCCTCTCGGGATGAAGATTTAGATGCCTTTACTTGAATACCTTCAATGTTTTAACAAGGTCTTGGAGTAATTTTGATGAGAACTTTCCCTCTCTTAGACCTCTCTCCCTTACTCCACAAACATCAAGAAATATGCTCAAAATGAGCTATTACACTGTATATAACGATAGGGGTTGGGTTTATTATTTGAAAATTGGAGCCCTGAGTCAAATCTACGATCGCATTTGCGATCACAAAGTTGACATGCAGTCCGCAGAATGGACCCCAAACATGCTCCCAAAACCTGAAAAATCTGCTTGGGTATGCGACAGAAATGCGGTCCATATACTTGTTCTGCAGTCGCATAATGCATTGCAAAGCTACCCTTTATGAAATCCAAGGGAAATATGTGACGATTATGCTTTCTGTATATCGGTTATGCCATCGCATAATTTACCATATAGGTGACCTTAAATCTGACCAACACACTGACTTGCTTTACGGCGACTATCTAGTCTACATACTTGATATGCAACTGCATTCTAGATAACAGAATCACACTTTTTTGGAAAATGTTATTTCTTGACTTCTTAATGTAGTGATCAACTTAAAAGGTGCGAATCGTAGTGAGCTTGCTCGCCGGGAAGAATTGTTTTTGGTGAATTTCTAACACCTGACCCCAACTTGGTACTATGAGATTTGGGTTCTGAGTTGGTTCTGACCCCAACTTGGCACTATTAGTAGTCTTTATGCAATCTTCTACCTTTTACAACCTAAAACATATTAATGGTTTCCATGTTTGGCTAATTCTCTAAATTTCCAAAAATTTCACCAGAATTTCCTTTGTTTTTAGGCCTATCCACCTGACAGAGAACCCCAAAAACATATCCTAACAACACACACATATACCATTGACATGATATAACTTGCACAACATTAACCATGGCTGTCTAGGCAACATGTATAACTAAAATGGAACAATTTTATATAGGTTAAATCAAAAGATAAGAGGTTATAGGAATCACATGAATTAAAGATATTACGTGACTATTCAAACAAATGCGGGTACTTCTTTTTTATTTCATTCTCGGCTTCCAAGTGGCTTCCTCAGCTTGCTGGTTCTGCCATAACACTTTCACGGATGTAATTTCCTTATTTCTCAATTTCCGAACATGCCTATAATGAATGGTAACTGGAACTTCTTCATATGAAAATTCTTCATTAACCTCAATAGTTTCAAGTGGCACAGTAGCGGACGGATCTCCCACTACCTTCCTCAACATAGACACATGAAATACTAGGTGTACCAATGATGTCTCGGGTGGCAGCTCGAGCTTGTAGGCCACCTGACTAATCCTCTGAGTGATTTTGTATGTTCCGACATACCTCGGACTTAATTTTTCCTTCTTTCAAAACCACATGATACCCTTCATAGGGGAAACCATCAAAAATACCCAATAATCATCACTGAACTATAATTCTCTAGGACGAACATCCAAGTAAGACTTTTGGCGACTCTGAGAAGTTTTCAACCTCTCCTTAATAATTTTCACTTTCTCCATGGCCTGATACACGAGGTCCAGCCCTATCAATTCTACTTCTCCAACCTCGAACCACTCATTGAGAGACATGTATCTCCTACCATTCAATCCGTCAAATGGTTCCATTTGGATACTAGCATGGAAGTTGTTGTTTTAAGTGAATTCTATTAGTGGCAAATGGTCATCCCAAATACCCTTGAAATCAAAATTACAATCATGCAACATGTCTTCAAGCGTCTAAATTGCCCGCTCTGCTTGCCCATCTGTTTGAGGATGAAAAGATATGCGAAGATTTACCTGCTCACCCAAACCCTGCTAAAACTTCTTCCAAAAGTTGGTTGTGAACTGAGCCCCTTGATCTGAAATGATTAAGACTGGAGTGCCATGTATCCTGACTATTTCCCTAATATATAATTGAGCATATTGTTCCACCGTGTTGATAGATTTATCTGGCAAGAAATGCGTTGATTTAGTGAGTCGATCTATGATCACTAGAATTGAGTCGAACTTGCATGGAGTGTGCGGTCACCCCACCGTAAAATCCATGTTAATCATCTCCTATTTCCATATTTGAATTTCTATGCTTTGAGCCAATCCATTGGGCCTTTGATGTTCGTCCTTTACTTGCTGACAATTTGGACAATATTCCACAAAGTCCGCCACATCCTTCTTCATCTTGTTCCGCCGATAGATCTCCTTGAGATTATGAAACATTTCCATAGAACCTGGGTGCATAGAATACCTGGAAGTGTGAGCTTATTCCATAATCCTTTCTCGAAGATCGTCTATATCGAGAACACATAGAATGTCATGGTACCATAGGGTACCATCATTCATGACAAAGGAAAAAGTTGTGGTCTTGTGTTTATGAATCCCCTCCTTCAGTTGAATTGCTTCTCTTTCACCTCTGCCACAAGTGATGATTCATCCCTATTCTGCACAATTACCCCTCCTACATTTGAGTCAGTGAGGCGAACTCCCAAACTAGCCAACGGTTGAACTTCCCTGGAAAACGGCCTCTAATAGGCTTCCAGATGAGCCAAACTTCCAATGGATTTTTGACTGAGTGCATCTGCCACGACGTTGGCCTTTCCCGGGTGATAGAGAATATCAATGTCATAGTCCTTGAGTAACTCTAGCCATCTTCTTAGCCTCAAGTTCATCTCCTTCTGCTTGAAAATATATTGAAGGCTCTTACGATCAGTGAATAAATCCACATAGACTCCATAAAAATAGTGTCGCCAAATCATTAGCGCAAATGCCACTACTGCTAGCTCTAAGTCATGGGTTGGATAGTTCTTTTCATGATTTTTATGTTGTTTAGAAGGACAGGCTATAACCTTGCAGTGTTGCATCAATACACCACAAACACCGTCGTAGCCTCTGGCAGGGCTAATACCAGTGTTGTTGTCAACCTTGATTTAAATTCCTGAAAACTCCTTTCACAAACATCAGTCCATTAGAATTTAACTGCATTCTACGTCAAAACCTAGACATGTGTCTGCGAAGCCTCTAAGGATACAAATGATAAGTATGACAATGCCGACAACTAGGCCCCGGCTATACCTCAAAAGTAGAAGTTCACAAAAACAAAAGATATACAATACAAACATCTTGGTGGAGAAAGGGGTGCCGCACCTCCTTTATTACCCACCTATCCCGAAGGGTAATGTATAAGGGAGTTTTTCCAATTTAAGTGACATTATTCAAAATGGAATTATTTATTTATTAGAGTCGCCACTTTGGATAGGTTTGGCTTTTGGTGTCCCAAGTCACCGATCTATCTTGGATCCCAAATCGAGGAAATTTTTGACTTTTCAAATAAAGTCTGCGAACCAGAAATTCTTGAGTAAGGAATTCTGTTAACCCAAGGAAAGGTGTTAGGCATCCTCGGATTCCGTGGTTCTAGCACGGTCGATTAAACTATTATAAATGGCTTAATACCTAATTTCACAACATGTCCACACCTATAATGCAATTTTAAAATATTTATCGCTTTTGATTGAACTTTTGAGGAAGATTGCAACATCACATAAATACATCCGCGATTTTTGACATACTTTAACACCGTTGAGATTTGGATTTAGGTCACATAAATATGCACTTGAGATTAAGAAAGTAGCTTTATTAAGTGTGCGCCTAAAACGACTAGCGCGTTAAAAACTTTGCAAGAGGCTATGAAAATTTGCTAAATGGCACGTCCAGATTTCTAAGTATTTTAACATAAGTATTTAAAGAGGACCATGCTATTTATAGATTTTGTTTGGCGCGGCGCATCTCATTTGTTTTAAAAGCCATCCTAAATGAAATACATTCACTATTAGTGATCGTCCCTAAAGGCTTGATTAGTTAACAGTACAAATCAAACATTATTTGTAGCAGTAAAAGATCCGGGCCTCGGGAACAAGTACTAATTTAAACAAAGGAAATTTCTATTGTTGAAAATCCCTTAATTCAAATTCGCTACTCATCCTGGAAGACTCAAAATTGTATTACAAATTTAAAACCTTAGCCTTAATTAAGGCTTTCATTACATTGGACTTCGAAATCGACCCAAGAAGAAGGGGAATTTCAATCGACTTTATATAGAGGTTGTCCAGTGTTGGGCCTCTTATGAACAAGCCCATTTGAGAGGTGTTCCTAATTGTCCACAATTCAACAAAATTCCTTAATTCAAAGGCCAATGGTTCTTGGGCCTATTATTATACAACTGGGTCAAAATTTCAATGATTTTAGTTTAGGTCTGCTAGCAGTTTGCATAAACAACTGAAATGGTCTATTTAAATTAGAACATGCCGACCTCTAAGTTCAGGTACATATTCAATTCACTTGCATTAATGAATCAATACATTTGATCCTGGATATTTACAGCAGTTTAAAGCAATTCGTGAATCCCAAACTATTGAAATGCGACGTAAATACTGTTTTAAATCTAATTCTTTGGACATCACTTTTCAAAAGGTACATGATGAACAAATTAAAATAACTAGTCCTTCTAAAATCACAAGAAATTCTTTACTTTCTATATGCCGAGTATACATGATTCTCCTAGATTCAAATGATGATAATATGTTCTAAAGCTCTATCTCTAAAAAATAGTCCATACAGTCCAGTCTTAGTTACAAAAATCAATCCAATGAAATTCTAAAAATACATGAAATGAAGTATGAGAATCAAATAGGGAGCCACACTGCAATTCAGGTTTACTTCCAAAACTTAAGAGCTATTCAAGTGTACTTGGAAACTGGTACAAATGAAGAGGAGATGGAAGTCAGCTAAAGCAGCAACCCAACAGCAGCGATGAAAACTAGTTTTAGAACAAGAAATAGTATCATAACAGCGTAAAGTCCAAATCAACTTCAAACTAACAACAAAAGCCTAACCATTCCTATATTAAATCCCAGAGATGGCAAATATATTTGAAGCAGGATTAACACAAACCAGGTTTTAGAACAAAAGAGACCCAAATCAATATACTCAAGGTGACTTCAACCAAGTGCAAACCCAACACCCCTGAATCAGACCTTAGTGGTACAATTTTAATCCATTTTTGAACCTTAGATGAGCCAGGATTGAAGCAAAGGGACAATGGAATAGTGCTTTTTGGTAGAATTTTCATTCAATTTTTTTAGAGCTTTTTCAGTATTCTTTATTATGCTCCCCCAAAAACTGACTTGCAACGAAAGTACTTGATGCCTTTATAGGCAATTGGGTAGGGCAACTGTCAGCTCTTTTATTTCACCTAGGTCACTCAATTTTTAACTTGTTAACCAAGCTTTAGCGCTGCAATTGATAGGGGAACCCCTACTAGAAGTTTCTATGATTGTTATGCTAAGATTCCCTAAGGTTCTATTCCTTATTTACCATTTCAATCACTAATTATTTCAATTCTACCCATTGCCTTGATTTTTTTACAACCTTACAATAAATTTTAAGACCCTTAATTAGATGTTACTGCATTTCAACTTTCAAAATTTAGCAAATTTTCAAGCATACTCAGAAGTTTACATCAAAAAGATCAACTGATCAGTGAGCAACCATACTACCAAATTGAATGAGGAATTAAACATGAAAGATTAACACTATTTGAGTCGAAAGTGATTAAACTTAAGGATTTTAACAAGGATATCAATTAAACTATAAGAGCCTATCACAACTTAAATCTGAATCCATTAAAACTCATGAAAATTTTTAACTAACAGATTGAAACTAACTTGACTAAAAGCAATGGAATCCAGTTTGCAATTTCAAACGTAACCTTATCTAAAATCAAATTGACTAAAAAAAGGTGAGGCGAAGAAAAGTTAACAAAGGCAATTAGGAAACTTAGCTTACATCCTTTGTTTCGAACACTAGGAATCTTCATGCGTCCCTCCCGAACCCTAGTATCAAATTTGAGGAGTTGTAGAGACAACTAAGGAAGTCTGATGGTGGTTCCAAGGTGGGAGAGATGAGAGGATCAGGAGGTGTTAGGTTTTGGGTGGTTTGATGGTGATGACACTTGGATAGAGTTGTTCAATTCGATATTCGAGGATCTCGGCACACATTCGAGGCATGGGACTTACAGATCTGGGATGAGGGGGGTTAGGAGAGTCTAGGGTGTTCTTCTAAGGTCGATTGGCGTCGGGACCGCCGGACACGGCGAAGTAGTCGCCGCTTCAAAAAAGTATTAGACGAGTTTCACTGCAATTCGAGAGACACCAATGAAAGATTTGGAAAGAGGGGGTCGAGGAAGTGGGGTGGTGTAATTTTGGGGGTCATCGGTGCATCGTCGCCGGCAGAGTTGATATCCATCCGGCGGCAAATGGCGGAGGGTGGTGGTGTATAATAGGGGTGGTCGTGATGATGAATAAAGGGTAGGGGGAAGCTCCAACATTTATATACTTAAAGATCCAAGCTTTTGAGCCGTTGGATCATGTAACCTCGAAGGCTCAAATCAAAGTAACCAAACGACGTCGTTTGGTACTAGGGGCGGCTGGATCGAGTTTCTGAGATAGGTTTTGGCAAACTTTGAGGGTTTTTGGGTGGGTTTAAGGTAATTTGCCCAAAAAATGGGGTGTTTTATTAAGACACTTGTTTTCCTTTAATTCTTTCCTGTTCTTTTATTTATTAGTTATTATTTTTTATTTTTGTTACATAAAAAAAAAAATTGAGCATAGACATGATTTTAATTCTAGAATTAAACTAATTAATTTCAAGAATTAACTAAATCCATTTTTTTAAAACTCAAGGAATACTCAAAATTAAAAGTAAAAATGCAAAGAGGACATTTTTTGTCATTTTCTTCCGTTTTTTGTTATGTTAACTAATTAATGAACCTAAAATATAAAAATGGTATCCTAAATACTAATGTGCTATTTTTGAATTTTTTTTATGAATTATATCGATTAAAACACACTCAAAATGCAAACAAACACACAATTATACAATTAAATTCTAAAAACCACATAAATAAAGAAAAATCCTACTTTTAAGAATTCTATTGGAGTAATTTGAGCTAGGCAAAAATCACGTGCTCACAGCTGCCCCTTTTTGCTCGGAGATACGAATGGTTTTCAGGCAACGATAAATGAGTAATCATGAGAGATTTTTGCTCTCTTGACACTCCATGAGAAGCATTTAGAAAAGTTTGACCGCACTCTGGTTCAGAGGTTGCATACATATCCTCGGCTAAAGAGGAATCAGGTCAGTGTAGTTCAGGAGTGTTTGGTAGCTGGGACTACTAATGTTGTGCTTTCACAGCTGATGCTGCTGCTGCTGCTTACTGAACTCCTTATTACACCAAAAGGAAAATCAAAAGCTAAGCTAACTATGTCTATCAACTCTGAGTTACAAGATTCCTATCTATAAATCTCTTGGAGCTATATCTTGTGTCGTACCTTCGTTTGCTTTGGAGTCCGATCTAAATCTTGATGCTCATTCACGTTGTACGTACTGGATCTTTCTTCAGCATTGGATCGGAGCAGGATCAACGGAGCTTGTGATTTCAATAAAGTTTTGATCGGTTCGAATCCATGTTTGCTTCACCTTTTGAATTTCTTTTGTTCTTTTTCTTCTTTCATTTATTCTTGATTGAGACTCATCATTTCAGTTGCCTCGGAACCTGTGCTTCGAGGTCAAACCTGCTCAAATAACAAAAAAACGAATGAAATGTTCTTCCCCAGTTTTGAACTAGGAAAATTTCGTGAGTTATTTGTGACAAAAATCTGAACTCTCTTTTTTTCTTTGTTTTTCATTCTCAAGAATTCTATCTGTCTATGATAGGATAAATTGGGGTAGAGTCCTCTCGCGAAAACGTCAACTCAGGGATTGGAGACCTAATGTTGGCTAAAGGGAAAAGCGCTCGACTAAGAGATTAGAGCCCTAATGTTGGCTAAAGGTGACTAGGGAATGGAGGTCCTATGTCTAAAAGGCACAACTCAGGTATTGGAGCCCTAAGGTTGGTTAAAAGGAAAATGCTCAACTCGGGGATAGCAGCCCTAATGTTAGCTTAAGGCGAGTAGGAAATAGAGGCCCTATATCTAAAAGGCACAACTCAAGGATTGGAGCCCTAATGTTTGCTAAAAGGAAAATTCTCAACTCAGGGATTGGAGCCCTAATGTTGGCTAAAGGGAAAAACACTCAACTCAAGGATTGGATCCCTAATGTTGTCTAAAAGGAAAAACGCTCAACTCAGGGATTGGAGCCCTAATGTTGCCTAAAGGGAAAAATGCTCAACTCAGGGATTGGAGCCCCAATGTTGGCTAAAGGTAAAGCCGCTCAACACAGGGATTGGAGCCCTAATGTTGGCCAAGGAGAAATGCTCAATTTAGGGATTGGAGCCCTAATATTGGCTAAGAAAAACGCTCAACTCAGGGATTGGAGCCCTAATGTTGGCCAAAGAAAAAATGCTCAACTCAGGAATTAGAGCCCTAATGTTGGCTAAGGAAATGCTCAACTTAAGGATTAGAGCCCTAAAATTGGATAAAGGTAAACGCTCGACTCAAGGATTGGAGCCCTAACGTTGGCTAAAGAAAAATGATCAACTCAGGGATTGGATCCCTAATGTTGGCTAAAGGGAAATGCTCAGCTCAGGGAATGGAGCCCTAATGTTGGCTAAGAAAAAACGCTCAACTCAGGGATTGGAGCCCTAATGTCGGCTAAAGGAAAAACGCTCAACTGAGGGATTGGAGCCCTAATGTTGGCTAAAGGGAAACGCTCAACTCAGGGATTAGAGCCCTAATGTTGGCTAAGGAAAAACACTCAACTCAGGGATTGGAGCCCTAATGTTAGCTAAATGGAAACGCTCAACTCATGGATTGGAGCCCTAATGTTGGCTAAAGGAAAAATGCTCAACTCAGGGATTGGAGCTCTAATGTTGGCTAAAGGGAAAAATGTTCAACTCAGGGATTGGATCCCTAATGTTGGCTAAGGGAAAAACGTTCAACTTAGTGTTTCAAGCCCTAATGTTAGCTAACGAAAAATGCTCAACCCAAGGATTAGATCCCAAATGTTAGCTAAAGGGAAAAACACTCAACTCAGGGATTGGAGCCCTAATGGTTGCTAAAGATTGGTATTGAGAATTCTAAACTATCCTCTTTTGGGAATTTCATATTTTGTTATCTTCTCCCCCCCCCCCCCCTTATTTTGATAAGATGCAAGAAAGAACATGAAGGAAATTTCCCTTTTGTATTGATTATTTGCTACAAAGTTGTTTCACCACTTGTGCGTTTTCCAGTTGACTGCACCTGCTTTATGCACAGTTGCTCGTATAACACCCGTTTCAATTTTCAAAAAAGAATAATTGTTAGTTTGAAAAGATGGTTGGTTTTGTGTCCTTGATTAGTCTTGATCACTTGATCCTGGCCCAGCTTCTTTGATGAAGATCTCAACTGTAACTATTTGCTCCCTGAGGATCTTTTCATTTCAGGCTCTACAGAACCTCTAATTTATTCAGACTTTGCCAAGATGGTTGGTCGGTGGAACTCAACATTCAACTTTATTTTGCCTTCGTATTCCTTTCCTTTTCGATTCTCTTTTTCCTTCTTTTTCGTTTCTTTTCTTTCCTTTTCTTCGGAAAATTGGCGAACTATTGTCTCCATAGACTTTGCAACAACGGCTAATCGTGTGGGACTTAACCTTTTCCATCTTTATTTCGCCTTCGTAGGCCTTTCATCTTTGACTTCTTTCTTCCAACTTCAATTTCAGAGCATTTGGGGCACCTTGGCTTTTAAAACCTTTGCTGAGACAGTTAGCCGCATGGGACTCAACCTTTACAATTTCCTTTTGCCTTTATAGGCACTTCCAATTGATATTATCCTTCCAAGAGTTTTGAAGCATCGGCCACCATGGCTAGTCGGGGTCGACTTGATGCCCCTAGCAAGAATGGGTGCCTTTTGTATATTAGCCCTTGTCAAACAAAAGCCTTGTAAATTAGTCTCGACCTCCCCTCTTTGTCTTAGTTTTGGAACGATGTTAGAGCAAAAGGGATTCAAAGAAAACAAACAATGGAGTGGAGAATGAGTTTGAAAACAATAAGGGTCCCTTTCGGGGAAAGGAAAGATGGACTTATATGGAGTACATGCGGACTTCAATGAACATGACATGCCCTTTGGACTAGATGCCTGATCTGTGTAAATCGTTTGACTCTCAAAAATTCATCACTACTTTTGGTACAAAATTCGAGAAACCTTGCCGGGATTTTGTTGATGCCGATCAATGGGGCCATTTGCAGGTTTTCGCTAGCTTACCTCCCTCATTTCTCTTCTCACCATCAGTTTACAGTGCCCGTGTGGGTTTTTTACTAACAAGACTCTTTCATTTTGATTTTTCTCTGCTTACCATCTCCTTACGGTGCCCGTGTGGGTTTTCACCAATAAGACTCTCTTATTTTGATTTTTCTCTGCTTACCATCGCCTTACGGTGCCCGTGTGGGTTTTCACCAATAAGACTCTCTCATTTTATTATTCTCAATTTGGATTACTCGGATCCAACTAGTTGTGTTCTCTTATCCTTGAGCCTTCTCACCAATTGATCAGAAAGACTTGAACAGGGTTTTGGTAAAAAGGATTTGGATTGAGTTACAACTTTGGAACCTTTTGGACGGGATCACCACCGAACAATTATAATATGTGCCCCAAATTCAATTTTTGGGGAACTTTGGATTTTTATTTTGGTGTGACTGAACTCCAGAGAGAGGCTGCCTACGTATCCTTTCGAAATCAAGCCAGACGTAGTTTAGGAAGTTTTGTTTTTGATTTTCTTTCGTTTTTCTATTTTGTTTTGTTTTCTTTTCTCTTTCGTTTTCCTTTCCTTTTTTCCATTTTTTCTTTTTATTTTCTTCCTTTTATTTTTTTGTGTGTTTCTTTTATTTTTTTTGTTTTTTTTGAATTATTTTCTTCTTTTTTGCATTTCATTTTTCAATAACACATTCAGATTCCAAATAGGGTAATCAAAAAATGGTAGCCGACTCAAAGGGTTTGCAAAGGATTGATAGTGTTTGGGTAGTGAGAATGAAATCCTTCATTATCCCAACCAGAGAATATTAGAACTATATGGAGGTTCCAACATAGTACCTTTTCACTACATTTGCATTTACAGTTGTTTCAGGGACGTTTCTTTCGATGTGTCTGAAGTACAACACCCTCTTTTGGCAGTATTCTTACTGAAATGTATGGACCTTTCAAATTCTGGAACCAATTGTCCTTCAGCTGTTCAAACCCTTTGTTTTATTTCCTCAAACTTATCTTCTTTGCATTTTGACTCTTTATTCATTATTGCGAAGTCTGACAGCGTTTTGAGATTTGGGCATGAAGTCCGCAAGCATGTCATGTTATTGAAATCTGCATTTAACAGAATTGAAAAGAGAAAAAGAAAAATGAAAAGATTAAGAAAAGAGTCATTCCTGGACAATGAAATATTAATTTCATTTGATTTTTTTTATTTTTTATTTTTTATTTTTTTTTAAGTTTTGAAGATAGAAGGGTTTACATCGGAAAGTAAGAAAATAAAGTAAAACATCGAGATCACACTCTAAGATAATCTGGATGCAGAAAGGATAGTAAGACTGGCTATTGAGATTCCCGTATGATGGGGAACTTTTAGGTTTGGCGGCCGTTTGTGGCTTTCCTTCTGTCTCGACAATGGCAGCAATGGCCTTGAGTGCCAGATCAAATTCCTCATTTTCGCAAATCATTCCAATTATTGGCCCGTTATTGTAGGCAAGCAACAGATTATTCAATACATCAGGAGCATCTTCATCCCGAAAAATGATTCTTTCAGCTTCAATCAAATCTTCAACTTTACTTTTGAGGGTCCAGTAGTCCTCTATACTGTGTCCCAGTGCTCTAGAGTGGTATTCACAACTAGTATCGGCTCGATGTGAGGGGGACTTGGGGTTTGGATAGTTCGGGGCCACTGGCTGCAATAGATTTAGCCCGATTAGCTTTTGGAACAAGCTTGAATACGATTCACCAATAGGGGTAAACTGACTCTTTCTGAAAGGCTCTATTAGGAGAGGATTGTATTGGGGATCATTTTATTGAGGATTACAAGGAGATTGGTAAAGATGGGCATTTCTGGGAGGTGGAGCTCGGTTTTGTGTATAATTTTGTGGCTGGTGTAAGGTTGCACACTCATCACCGCATAGGGAGGCACTGCCACGGTATAAGAAGCATCTGAAAAGGGATAGTATTATGGTTAGATGATAGGAGGCATATATGATTGGCTCAATAACATGGGGGCCCCCTCGAGCTTGAAATCATCATGACTCCCTCTTCACTACCATTTCTATTTATCAAACGCTCTGAACCATTCGAGCAAACTGCGACGTGGCCTTAAAAGCAGCATGAATCAAGATTCGACCTATTTCTAAACAGCTCTAAACCATTTCCCCAATTTTGATAACCTCAGCAAATGGCTTACCCACAGCAAACATTATGTTCTGGAAGTAATCGGCCTCTTGGGCAAGCAGAAAGACCGTAACCATTTTAATTTCGTCCATTGGAGGCTTCACCCTAGCAGCTTGTCACGCCATTTGACAGCATATTCGCGGAAGCTTTCCTCAATTTACTTTTTCAAACTAGACAAGGAATTTTTGTAGGGAGCGATGTCCACATTATATTGGAACTGGAAGACAAAATCACGAGCCATATAATCCCACACATAACAATGATTAATTTCTTGATCCGTGTACCACTCAGAAGTGATTCCGGTGTGGCTTTTCCCAAAATAGGCGATTAGCAGCTCCTCTTTTCCACCAGTACCCCTCAACTAATTACAGTATCATTTCAGATGAGCAACCGGGTCTCCGTGCCCATTGTACTTCTCAAATTTGGGCCTTTTGAAGCCGGTTGGCAAGTGTACATGGGGAAACATACAGAGGTCAGAGTATAAGACGCTCTTTTGACCACTTAAGCCTTGCTTGTTTTTCAAGCTTTATTCCAGGCTCTTCATCTTCCGAGCCATTTCCTCTTGCTCGGGATTTTTATCAGTTTTTCCTTGCCTTGCTGAGAGATTCTGTTGTGGAGGTTGAGCAAAGGAGTATATGGTCACATATGCTATTCCTGACTGAAGCTTTGCACCCTAAAATGTGAACATTTGAGGTTGTGCCTTTGAAACCGGTGCCTAGGGGCGAACCAAAGCAGGAATGCCACAATTATTGGCGGGGATTCGAGGGTGCCCGCATGGGAAGAGCAGGTTCAGCATAGGGGTATTAGTAATCTCACTTGACCTGGGGACCAACTCAGAGAACCCAGAGATTGCACTTGGCGATTCCCTACCATTAGACCAGGCATCCCCCATTTCCAATAAGGGGAGATGCAACATCTTATTCTCTTTAGCAACGGTTGATTCTAGTGGAAGAATAGCCATTGCCGGGCTATCCTCAAGTCCTATGCATGGTAGACTGCTCAGGGAGGCCATCTGTGCCTTTGGATCTTGTTGAGGAGGGGACGTTAGACTACCACCAAAACCTAGCTTTTTGCACACGCAACAACCTTGCTAGTTTTGAGACGCTTAAGAGATAGAAAATTGCACGTTTGGATAAAATGCACCTAAGTAGTTAAACATTTCTACCATGTGTTTGAACGGTTACATATTTCATCCTGGCCTTAACTAACCCTTTTCATTCTGTACTTCTGTACTTCATTTTTGGCTCTCTTTAATCATTCTTGATTTTCTCATTTTATTTTTTGCCGCTCTTTCATTTGGGCACTCTCTTTTCTCTATTTATTTTTGTCACTCTTTTATTTCTTGTCGCTCTTTTTCTCAATTTTTTCACTATTTTTCTTTTCCTCTTTTTCACTCAATTTTTCTTTCTCTCTCTTTTTTTTTCAAGTTTATTTTTCACTCAATTTATTTATGGCTATGATTGAGTCTAATGGGGATTGCCTACATATCATGACCCCGTATGAATCAAATCTTGCGTAGTTCGGAAAGATTGGGAATCGAGTAAATAAACTAAATTTTTTGTTTTTTTGTTGATTTCTTTCTTTTGGAATTTTCTATAAAACTAATGCTTTAAAAGAAGGGAATTTTTCAATGATTTTTTATTTTTCTTTTATTTTTTAAAGAAAGACTTCTAAAACTTCTTTTTCTTTTCATTGGAACTAAAAGGAATATTTTGGATTTCTGAGTTTTTGTTTATTTACAAAAGCACTTCTAAAGAAAAGCAAATTATTTTTTTTGGAAAAATACTTCAAAATGATGGAAACGCGTATTTTTGGATTCTTACTTTTATTAATTTTTCTTTCTCGTATGAAAGAGATTATAAAGAAGGAAACCATTTTTGAGTTTAAAAAGATTTTTTTTTCTCTGAGAAAAATATTTTTAAAGAAGGAACTAAAGGAAAATATTTTGGATTTTTAAAAATTGGGGTTGGAACCGATGAGGCTTGCCTAATCTCACATCCGGTCAGAATCAGACCCGCATAGTTCGATCAGATTTGACAAAACCAACTATTTTTTGAAAAACATTCTTTTCCTTTGATTTTGTAAAAAACTTTGGCTTAGTTTGGTACCATTTGTGTATTGGATTTTTCAAAATAGGTGACCAACTCACTCAACCCTAACATTATTGTTCTTTTCTCTTTTTTTTTCTCTTTTCTTTTCAAATTTCTTCCATTATTTACAAGCCGGTCAGCATGCCGATCTGAGGCAAACAAATGCACAAATAGCAAGCAGAATGCATCAAGATGGTCTTTTCATTTCAGGTCACCTGTCCTAGATGGAACTAACCCCTGTGTTGAGTCCCCTAATTCAAATGCACATGTTGCACGCAAGCATACCCGCTAGGGAACCAGCATGAGGTCGAGTTATTCTAGGTTCAAAACCTTAGTATATGTTCTAGACTGTGTACTCGAGCGGACAACTCGAATCAAGGAGGGAGCTACGTACTGGGATCCAAAAGGCCATTCGGCTTAGTAAATTATCCAGACCCTTTCTTAATTAAAGGTATGACACTAACACAATAGAAAGTCTCGACCAGAAAGCACATCCCCAAAGATTAGAAGAGAAGGGTTTCGTAATAATTCTATATATATATATATATATATATATATATATATATATATATATAATTCAGGTAATATCAAACTGGTAAAACACTTAGCACGTTAGGATGAAACATGTATGAAAATCAGATAATAAATAAAGCCAAGTATAATAGCTATTCTAAGCTCGAATTCTTAGACCTTGAACCGAAGTTCTAGGTTTTCCTTTATCCCCAGCTGAGTCGCCAGAGCTGTCACATATTATTTTTACACACCTACCCCGAAGGGTAATGTATAAGGGAGTTCTTAGAATTTAAGTGACATTATTCGAAATGGGATTATTTATTTATTAGAGTTGCCACTTGGGATAGGTTTGGCTTTTGGTGTCCCAAGTCACAGATTTATCTTGAATCCCAAATCAGGAAAATTTTTGACTTTCCAAATGAAGTCTGCAAACCAGAAAAATCTTAAGTAATGAATTTTGTTAACCCGAGGGAATGAGCTAAGCACCCTCGGATTCCGTGGTTCTAGCATGGTCACTTAAACTATTATAAATGGCTTAATAAAATTATTTCACGACATGTCCACACCTATAGTGAAATTTTAAAATATTTATCGCTTTTTATTGAATTTTTTAGGAAGATTGCAATAGTATTAAAATGCGTCTCAAACCACGTCACATAAATACACCCGTGATTTTTGACATACTTTAACACTGTTGAGATTTGGATTTGGGTCACATAAATGCCTACCCGAGTTTAAGAAAGTAGCTTTACTAAATGCGCGCGTAAAACGACTAGCGCGTTGATAACTTTGCAATTGGCCATGAATATTTGCTTAATGGCACGTCCGATTTCTACATATTTTAACATAAGTATTTAAATAGGGCCACACAATTCATAGATTTTGTTTGGCACATCGCATCTCAATTTATTTTAAAGGCAAACCTAAATGAATTATATTTTCTTTAGTGATCGTCCCTAAAGGCTTGATTAGTTTAAAATACAAAGTAAACATTATTTAAAGCGGTAAAAGATTCAGGCCTCAGGATCAAGTCCTAATTTAACCAAGGGAAATTTCTATCATTGAAAATCCCTTTATTCAAATTCGCTACTCATCTTGGAAGACTCAAAATTGTATTACAAATTTAAAACCTTGGACTTAATTAAGGCTTTCATCACATTGGTCTTTGAAATCGTCCCAAGAAAAAGGGGAATTTCAATCGACTTTACAGAAAGTTTGTCCAACGTTGGGCCTCTTAAGAAAAGGCCCATTTGGGAGGTGTTCCCAATTCTCCTCAATTCAACAAAATGCGTTAATTCAAAGGCCAATCGTTCTTGGGTCTGTTATTATACAACTTGGCCCAAATTTAACTGATTTTAGTTTAGCTCTGCTAGCAGTTTACATAAACAGTTGAAACTGTCTATTTAAATTAGAACATACTGATCTCTAAGTTCAGGTACATATTCAATTCACTTGCATTAATGACTCAATACATTTGATCAGAGATTTTAACAATTGTTTGAAGAAATTCGTGAATCTCAAACTATTTAAAAGCGACGTAAATACTATTTCAAATCTAATTCTTTGGACTTCACTTTTCAACAGGTACATGATGAACAAATTGAAATAACTAGTCCTTCTAAAATGACAGGAAATGTTTTACTTTCTATATGAAGAGTATACATGATGCTCCCAGATTCAAATCATGATAATATTCTCTAAAGCTATATCTCTAAAAAATAGTCCATACAGTCCAGTCTTAGTTACAAATGTCAATCCAATGAAATTCTAAAAATACATGAAATAAAGTATCAGAATCAAATAGGGAGCCACACTGCAGTTCATATTTACTTCCAAAACTTCAGAGCTACATGATGTGTACCTGGAAATTAGAACAAATGAAAAGGAGATGAAAGTCAGCTAAAGCAGCAACCCAACAATAGCAATAAAAACCAGTTAGAGAACCAGAAATAGTATCATAGCCCTAAATTCAAAATCAACTTCAAACTAACAACAAAAGCCTAACCATTCCTATATTAAATCCCAAAGATGGCAAACACATTTGAAGCAGTATCAACACTGACCAGGTATTAGAACAGAAGAGACCCAAATCAATATACTCAACGTGATTTCAACCAAGTGCAAACCCAACACTCCTGAATCATACCATAGGGATAAGATTTTAATCAATTTTTGAACCATAGATGAGCCAGGATTGAAGCAAAGGAACAATAGAACACTGTTTTTTGTTAGAATTTTCATTTAATTTTTTAGAGCTTTTTCAGTATTCTTTTTTATGCTCCCCCAAAAATGGACTTGCAAGGAAAGTACTTGATGCCATTATAGGAAATTGGGTAGGGCAACTGTCAGCACTTTTATTTCACCTATGTCCCTCAATTTTTAACTTGTTAACCAATTTTCAGCACTACAATTGACAGGGAAACCCCTACTAGAAGTTTCTATGATTGTTATTCTAAGATTCCCTAAGGTTCTATTCCCTATTTACCCTTTCAATCACTGAGTATTTCTTTTCTTTTAAGCGATCCACTAGGCGGAGCCTATGGCTAGTTTTTATTTATCTATAAAAATAATAAACAATAATTATCATGAAGACCTACGAAATGAATGTAATAAACTATGCACAATACATATGCCCTATTATCAAAATTGAGTAATGTACTCAAATTTGATATCACAAAAAGAAAACCAATAGACTTTGTATAAAAACTAGCCCGTGAGGTCCATGCAGCAATCCTTTTCTTAGGAGCCCAATCCATATATATGTATTTGTATCCAACATTATTTTCCCTTATAAATGTAATATAAATACATCCCAATTTAGTCCATTCGCCGTAACCATTCCGAGTCCGGTTTGATTTATACATGTTAAACATATAGACATTTTTGTCCAAATTCTGTCCATTTACAAGTCTTGCAAAAACCGTCCAAATTCGAGCCAATTTTAGTCTCCGTGTGTGGCTGTATGTAAGTCCACCTTTATAGATCATTTGTGTAGCTTAACTCTTTATTATATCTCTTGTTTCTATTTTCTCATCTCTATATCTACCATAGGATTTAACGCTCACCCAGTATCTCCCATTGAACCTCATTTTTATTCCAAATTTACCTTATTTGTTCGTTGAATTCCCTGTTGAGTTCATCGCATTGTTGTACTGCTTTATCTTGAGATCTCTTGTGTGTCTAAGTCTGTTATCTACAGCTGCATGTGAGTGTTGTGATGTCTTTGTGCTTGGCTCTGCTCTATTATAGCTTCTGCATTTATTACGCTGGTGAAGTTTGGATTGCCAAGATCTGGTCATTGTTTTTCCAGTTTTGTCATGCTAGTGCTTGTTCATGGAGTTCCTTTCTGGTTTTCTAGCATTGTTGTATCTCCTTTCCTTATGATCTACTGCTGCATGTAAGTATTGTGTTGCCTTAGCTACTGTATATAGCCCTGTTCTATTATGTTTGCTGAATTTGTTTCGATGATGCATTGTGGATTGCCAAGATCTGTATGTGATGATAAGTTGACTATGCTGCTTTGCCTCTTTTGTGTTGCTTGTTGAAGCTTCAGTCAAGTGTACTGGATTACTACCCACAATTCCTTGCAAAGACCAGTAGTTCATGTAGCTTGTCCTTCTAATTTTCTTTTTGTCTAATGGAATTTCTGCTGTATCATAACTTGTACACTAAATTTTATTGTAAGTTGTCTGCAAAATTGCATGACTCCAGGTATGTTTTTTTTTTGCTTGCATTCTTATGTTGCATAGGTCTTATCCATGTTTGCTTCATCCAGTTGATTTTGGTAATCTCAACTGTCCACCAGGTGTGCACATATGTGACCCAAACCATTTGAATGCTTCCTTTATGGGTTGCTAGTTGTTTTCCTATCCCTAAGCATATTCTGCTGGTGTGTACCTTTGATTTGAGGTGCCATAATAGTCTATAGATCCCAGGGCTTGAATTTTGCAGTTTATTCCTTACTAGATACATATGTTTTATCCCCCCTTATCGCACTGTGTGGCTTCAAGTAATTCCCTTACTAGCAACACGTGTATAAGTCCTAACCGCAAGTCTTTCAATGCTCACCTATCACCGCATGCGTATTAATATCACATTATGATAATCAACTCGCACCACACGTGTCCATATGTCACAATATTTGCCAAATCAACAATATCAATGATACCACAACACAGAGCTCATGCTCAACCACAATGAACGAGAAATAACTCTACGAAAAAGGTATTCTAATAACCAATAATTTCAAACACAATCGTGTTAATAGCTTTCAACAACTGCAACTTCAATACTCAACAATGAAAGTATTTTCATGAAATGGTATCTTCCAACTCTAGTGCATTACATAATCTTAAAAATAAAATAGAAAGCATGAAATAAAAAATACAACTAACTGCGTAAGGATAGCTCAACAATGGAAAAAATAACATGTAATAACAACTTTTAGTAAATGCATAGAGGGAAAACCAACAATGGAAACTTAACCTATAATAAAACATCAATTAAAGGTGTGAGAATAAACTTGGCAGTAAAAGATAGCACAAATGATACAACTTCAATTAAATGCTTATAATTAACCTAAAAGTCTAAACCGGTGTCACGACCCAAAATTCCAACCCATCATGATGGAGCCTAACATACTTTCTAAGCATGCTGAACATAATAACAAGGAACCAAAACAATGGATATATATATATATATATATATATCTATATATATAAATATTTATATATATATATATATTTATATATATATATATGGAAATAGCATAAGTCTAAGATCTCTATGAATAAAATACTGCTAATACAAGATAAATCCCCAGAAATTGGTAAATACGGAGTCATGAGCTCTACAACGGAATACAAGTTTGAAAACTATAGAACAATATTGTTTGAACTAAAAAATAACAGTACATAAGAAAAAAGAAGCCAAGAATGCGAGTGAAAAATGCAGCTCTACCTCATCTCTCGATACTCAGCTCAACAAGCAATAATGCTTTTACTCCCAAACACACACACAAGTATATGTGGTTTTACAAGTAATATAGGATTATACGTTCAAATATTGTAACTAGAGGGACTTGTGATTAACTATTTATTAAATTAATCTAAGACAATTAATCTATTCAAGAGATTTTGTAAAGTATGAATATTTACTAAAACTAATGCAGAGTAACAAACTAAGAGATTAAAGGAAACAAGTAACCGAAATAGATACGAATTCAATGGGAGACGGTATTCTAGAGCTATGGTTAGCTAACAATCACGTTGAGCCTTTCACTTAATTTGTCTAATAAATTTATCTGGTTTATTGATTGACATGGTTAATATTACTCATAATATTCTCCCGAAATACTAGTTTGCCTATTCAAGCTAACCTATTGCATATATTCCAATAAATTAGAATTAAAAATAATGCATTAATAATTCTCGTATAATAACCAAGCAAGGCAATAACGTATATCCATATTCTAACAGCAAATCTATTCCCCGTAATTCAGGTTAAAGATCTTGTTTAACTCATTCTTATATGCAATCTAGAATTCCCTCTCTCGGTTTTAATCCTAGATTCATAGATAGTATTTAATTGGTGATGAAGCAATCAAATAATTAATCATAAGATTGAACAAATAAAGCAATATGATAAAATAATATCACGGTGTTTGACTAAGCGTATAAGCTGGTCAAACTGGCTTATACGCACTTTTTGGCTTATCTATGCTTTTGGTAAAATTAAAAGTACTTATAAGTTAAATGCTTATAAGCCAAAAATAACACAAAATCCATAAGTTGGTCTCCCCTAACTTATCAAATTTTAGCTTATAAGTACTTTAAGTTTGACCAAAATATTTACTACTCTATCCCTAAAATAATTTTTTTTAAAACAAAACTCTTCGTATACCCAATTCTTCAGCCACTTATTATTAATTTTAGCACTTTTATCCAAAAAAATAACTCCTTATTTATTAAATGAGCTTCAATACTTAAAAGTGCTTTTCAGCACCTAATGCTTATCATCTACTCTAAATCAGTTAAGCCAAGCGGGCTCTAAAAATAATTCAAACTTCAAACTATAATGTTCATGTAGCACACACAAATTTAGAACTAATAAACTATAAGATTAAAGAAAGAGAAGATGAAGAAAAACTAAGAATCCTTGCTCCTGTGTGTTCCGTGCATATATTTTCCTCTCAAAGTGGTGCCCCCCCCATATGGTTTAGACTTTCTTTTAAACGCGTTGGGGGCATCTTAGGTCAAAATAACCTAGTCCCGGATGAAGTAGGATACTTTCTTATCACCAAGCGCCCAGGGTAATATGGGGTGTTGGCCTAACCCAAGAAATCATTTGCATCTTTTAACTAGACCGTGGGTAGTTCCCCACGCTACCCGGGGCACTACATTGGTCCTTTTTTTGGTTTGTTCCCTTTTTACTTCAAACTGTGCATTATTATTCCATGTTGTTGTCATATCATTCCACTACATAAAAACATCACGAATTAGCATAAATTATTACGTTACACATTTGAAATCTACGAAACATGAGTAAAAATAAGTGGAAATATGCTAAGCGAATATAAGTACCACGCACTTACACCCTTGCTTGCCCTCGAGAAATGGAACTATAAACTATACCCCAACAATGTACGTCTCAACTAGGTAGGAGCAATTCAATTTTTCAATCATACACTCTACCTTTTGACTATATTTGATACCGACAATCAAGCACGAATATATGAAATTCACATTCTTCCCCTTTTAAACATGCCCAAGTATAAACATTCAATTCAACCTATCCATAACCACCGTGCCTCAAGAGCTGACTCGTTATCTTTAACCACCCTCAACTCATGCACTCACCCAACAAGAGTTCACACTATTAGTGATCTGTCAAGAGATCATGTGCCATGAAAAACAAACAAAAGAGTAAATATAGAATAGTCCACACATTCAAATATAACTTTGGGCATAAACTAAGGACATCACACAATTGAACAAAATTCACTCATTCTCACAAAGAAATTCATGTGCATTTTGTGGTTGTATCATAAGCATGCATATAGTGTACATTGCTATAAAGACTTCCAAAAAGAAGACTCCTTCAAAGGCAAAGCATGTAGAGCCTTCTACCTTGGTAAAAGGAAGAAGAAGAAGAAGAAGAAGAAGAAGAAGAAGAAGAAGAAGAAGAAGAAGAAGAAGAAGAAGAAGAAGAAGAAGAAGAAGAAGAAGAAGAAGAAGAAGAAGAAGAAGAAGAAGAAGAAGAAGAAGAAGAAGAAGAAGAAGAAGAAGAAGAAGAAGAAGAAGAAGAAGAAGAAGAAGAAGAAGAAGAAGAAGAAGAAGAAGAAGAAGAAGAAGAAGAAGAAGAAGAAGAAGAAGAAGAAGAAGAAGAAGAAGAAGAAGAAGAAGAAGAAGAAGAAGAAGAAGAAGAAGAAGAAGAAGAAGAAGAAGAAGAAGAAGAAGAAGAAGAAGAAGAAGAAGAAGAAGAAGAAGAAGAAGAAGAAGAAGAAGACGTTTAAGTTTGGGAAAACAACTATCTTGAAGGGTAGACTCCTCAGGGACTTGGAGGAGGAATCCATGGTGATGCTGCTTGAAAAACTACAACTTCAGGGTTGGAAGGATATGGTCCTTCAGATGGATAGAAGACTTGCTAGGACTGAGATTGTGAAGTTCATAGAAAATTGTGAAATCAAGAATGTGAGGGTCACCAGTGTGGTGAAGGGGGTGACTCTGAGCTTTGACAACCAGGAATTGGGAGAGATTCTACGATTACCGGCTGAAGGGTAAAATGATAACAAAAATCTGAAATGACCAAGCCTAGAGAACCTTCCCCATTCCCCTTGCCATTTCAAGAAAGTTTACTGATAATGAGTTAGAGCTAGAGCCCAAAGCTATATGTAAATGTGAGTTGAAGCCTGCCCAAAAAATGCTTTTTGAATTCATTAAAGAGGTTGTGTTGCCCAGGCATGACATAAGGCACATTTTCACTTTCATGGACTTGGTTGTTATGGAATGTCTAGATAGTGGGAGGCAAATTAATGGTCGGGGTATATTATCCAACTCATTGATAGGGTTCTAAATGGCACCAAAACTCATGTCATACCATATAGTTTCATTCTCACCACCGTGCTGACTCACTTTAAGGTTCTCTTAAAGAAATGGAATGTTTGTACATGCAAAGATCACTTTAGAGAAAACACCCTGACTGCAAAAGAACCCGATTCATCCAAGAAGGTGCCTGTGAACAGCAAAGTTAAAGCTTTGGTACAGGAGAGTGGGGCAAAGGATGCTGAGATTGAGAGGCTGAAGAAGAATGTGAGAGAGATTCTCTCGGAACTGAGCTTGCGAAGGAAAATAGAAAGAATCAAGGCAATCTTCATGACATGTTGAAGCTGTTTCAGGCCAAAAACCAAGAACCTGGTCCTTCCCAGCCTTAAACCCTTCCTAGCCTAGTTAGAAAACTAGTGACCAGAATGAGATGTTTTTTCTTCTTTTTTCTCATAGTGCAGTATTGTTATTTCTTTCTATGTTTTGTGGATGATTATTATTAATGCTAATTAACTTCTTTTGCTCTAATTGTTTGTTAATGTTTCTTAATTGGAAAATATCCTTAGTTTGATAGAGAGAAAATTGAATCCCTGATTATATTTGAAGTATCTTCAATGGCCATGAGTAAGATCTAATAAAATTTGATTATCAAGCATAATTATGCAACTTTTCGATGATGCCAAAAGAGAGAAGATATGTTGTGCTTTTTACTTTACACGGTAATGGTTATAACCTACTGAACCTAGTCCTTGATGATTTGTGACTTTAAAATGAAAAGTGTTTTAAAGTGTCGATGTTGAGGAGAGTTGAAACCAGTCCTATGCTTATGAAAAGCACAAATTTTGTCATCATGAAAAATGGATAATTTGCTGGCCTTTGTTGGCTTAAGTAACTTTATTTTGATGATTGACAAAGAAACTTAAGCGTAAAGCAGGTTCATACACAATGTAAATAAACACGGCAGATTCGAGCACAAGGCACGCACATGAAGGAGATAAGCTTAAGCGCTTATATTTGATATCTTCTAAACAAAAATATTGCATAATTGATCAGGAGCATGACTCGTTAATCAAAGAGATCTATATCCAAGATAAGGGAAGAGAAGCAGTTAAAGATAACTAAAACTCCTCCATCAAGGAAGAGAAAAGCATTAGACTTTTAGTTATTTTCTATTCCACTAACTCTATATATTTTAGAATGTTCTTATTTGTAGGTACACGCAAATGGTGAAGTTAAACGTGAGTTGAGAACGAAATAGCAAGGTATTTTGCAAGCAATTCATGTGTGCGAACCTAAAACTATATGAACCAGATAGAAGAATCAATTCCAAGTGTTTGTCTTTTATTCTAGTTTAATTGTAGTAGGGCTTTTGAGTTGTAGCTTTCAGCTTTCTTTAGATGAATTTGTACTACGTACTCTGAATGTAGTGTTCAAGTTAGAGTTAACTTGAAATTGTCTCAATAATCTGGGGTTGATTGTCACAAAATGTTAGAGGTAATCCTTAAGTTTACAAGAATATTATAAATGCTATTTTTGGCTCAGTGATTTAGTGAAGTGTTTGGAAAAATGCTATTGGGTAGTAGGTCTTTTTCTCTTCTTTTGAGCCAGGTATTTTTTCGTAAAAATACTCGTGTTCTTTACTTTCTGTATTTATTATTCTGCAACAATAGTGTAATGAACACATAAAAGAACCAGGTCATGCTATAATCTTTGCGCGCAAAAATTAAGACACCACACAAATTACTCTCTCTTGTGTGATATTGAAGTATAAAACATCACTTATAAATCAGTATGGATAATTGGTTGATTTACCTTACTAACGAATGGATTTATTTTAAGAATAGATTTGGCATGGGTGGTGTTTATTGGGTAGCGCTGTAATTTGTAAAGCCAAATATAACTATATAAGGTATTTGAGGTTTGACATAAAAAGGGTATTTGAGGTTTCGAAAATCTAAAATTCAAAACTTTTAAAAATTAAGTTCGAAAATCGATCTGTAATCCAACCCAAACTAAAAAGGGAAAAGGGTCAGAACTGGCACTAACGTATTGACTTCAGGTTAAAAATACCCTCCGTTAACCTATTTTGAAGAAAATGCCCCTACCGTTAAAAATGTGGCATATTTATGCCCCTAAGTCTAACAACTAACTATACTTATATTTAAAACGGTAGGGGCATTTGTTTCAAAATAGGTTAACGATAGGGGCATTTTTAAACTGGAGCCAATACGTTAGGGGCACAAATATGCCAGAATTTTAACTGTAGGGGCATTTTCTTCAAAATAGGTTAACGGTGGGCATTTTTAACCTGGCGTCAATACGTTAGAGGCAGTTCTGACCCTTTTCCGAACTAAAAATTCGAAAATATTGAATTTCCGTTTTGTCCAAACTATGGCCACTTCGATTAAGAAAGTTGCAGAATTAAATAGAATAAACTAGGTAAGCTTTTGTAACTAATCCAACTCCGAAAGAACAATTTAAATACGTGGGGCTCTAAATATTCAAGATGTCCAACTTAATTAAAATTTCCATAGATGGCTCAGTCGTCTGGATTCAATTATTTAATCCTTTTTCAATTATTTTATGAAAGTGATTCAGTTTCTATTACTGCAAAGTTGTTTTCCTGAGCAACTTATGAATTGAAGTGATATTTCTTATAAAGATTGTGTCCAGGACGCATCAACTACTTGGACTAGTCCACTGAATACCTGCTATCATCAGTACAAACCTAGTTATGTATTTTAACTTTTTCTTTTTTCCTTTTTTTAATTTGGGTAGACAAGAGGGATTGCGAGTTCGAGTGTACCGAGAGCTTCTGAGTTCGAGTCTCCTGAGAGCAAGGTGAGAAGTTTTTCGAGGGAAGGATGTCGGGGGTCTATTTGGAAACAGCCTCTCTACCCAAGTTAAGCGTGTATACTACTCTCCCCAGACCCCACTAAGTGGGATTATATTGGGTTGTTGTTGTTGTTGTAATTTGGGTGTGAGTCATGGGTTTGTGTTGAATCTAAATTATGTCCACTTTTTAAAATTAACTTTTACTGTCTTTGTAGTCCGTGGAAGTAGTTAAAGATGCTGGATACGAGAAGATGAACTGTGGTGTAGAACGCCATGACCCTAAGGTTAGTCTTGACGTTCCCGTACCTTATATATTTAGCTTGTTTTCTTGCTCTAAGAGTTGTTATTTCATTTATGAAGTGAATAAATAGGATTACACTCAACAAAAACGAGGACAGCTAGTTGTTATTCAAATTGATAACAGGCAGATACTCAAGGGAGGTTTTTGTGACTGATCCAAATTTTTCTCAGATCAATTTGAAGTGCATGAGATCACAATGTGAAATTTGCTTCTGCATTCCGAGTATCAAAATTTGCTTAATTTTTTGTGCAATTATATTGCATTAGTAGATTCAGTGAATCAGAAACTGGAAGTTCATTTAAAAAATGTTTGATAAAGACTAGAACTATTTGACAACATTAACCTCTGTATCACATTTCCCACAGAACATCCATCTTTTCTTTGATTGTTTGATAATTATCAATTTCTTAATCCCTGATCAATCGAATAACCTAAGAGATTTCTCTTTTAACTTTTTAATTGTATTCTTTGGTATTCCCATCATTCAACCTATTGAGCCATATTTGTAATGATCAAGCTGGTGCTATTTAATGTCAAAAATGATTTTCCAAACTAATCTGGGTGATTTTAGCTTGTCTCCACATTGGTCAATTATACTAAAAGGAGACCCTCCTTTAAATTTGAAAGAAGAGCCCTTCCTTTAAATCTTATTTACAATAATATGCGCAGATGCCGTCTAAGAGAAGTATTTTGGCTATTTGACCGATATCTACTGAGCTGGAAGAGAAGTGTTGCAGTAAAAGATATCTTGTTAACTGTATTAAGGAAAACAATGAAAAGGGTCTCTTTTAATCATCAAGCAGAAAAATATCATAATGATACAAACGTTTGAAACAGAAATATGGAGAATACATCACTGATGTTCAGCTAAAAACATTAAAAACTCGTCTACTTTATTTATTTGTTTCAGAGCATGCTATCAGCTCGAGCTGGCAATCTTCGGAAGAAATTGATTGGTGGTGAAGGCATTTTGCTCCTGAATCTTGGGTGCCTTAGGTATACCAGACCTGCAACTAGAGCTATAATTTTGAAAGGTGTCACATACAGTATCACTGCAGTGATAAGACAGAAGACTACGAAAAGGCTGGTTGCCCTTGGATCTCTCCAACTTAGCAGAGCCTGGAGTCTCTCTCCTTGAGTTGCCATGTCCCCGATGACTGTTTGGATTCTACCAGACACACTTCTAAGTCTGTCATACCTCATTTTAACTATATTCTCAGCCTTCGATGTGGGGAAAGTGTCAAACTCTTCGTCCAGTTCGTCTGGGTTAACTGCTTCAGCCCAAGATAGTTTTGTGTCCATATGTGGAGGCTGCCTAGGTCGGGAGCGGTAGTTCCATATTCCAATGAGAAACATATAAAGGAATGTGGTTGGTAGTATTAACTCTGGGTAGCAGATCAATATGCAAAAGAGAACGTGAACAAGCATAGTGGTGATTGGGTTCTTCCATTTGCAAACTTCTTCAAGCCACTTGCTCATGGAAATTACACCTGAGAACAGAGAAACGATTCTGAAGAAGTTAGCTTTACTTCTTCTCATGCTCCACATGTGGGAGTCCACATCCAGCATGTACTCCACAACCTCTTTGTGCAGTGGCGGCTCAGCTCGTCCGAGCCTCACAGCTACAATATTCATGGCCTGATATCTCAAACTGTCCACTTGGTTCACCGTAAAAGGATGTAGATAATGCATCTTTGGGAGCAAGGGATGGCCATAGAGATATATGATGTTTGCAAGAGATAAACAAGTAAATCTAAAAGCCAGTTGGAGTTCGCCCATCTTCTTCACTCCAGATGGTTGTAAAACAAGAAGGGGGTAAGACATTGTATAAATTCGATCAGTTTCCAGTGTTGATAATCTGATCCTTACCTTACCAATCCGAGAGTCCTTTCCAGCAGCTGAGTTCTCCCCTCCTAGGTGGCCGTTGTCGAAGACACCCAATGTAATCACTGTGCAGGGGTCATAAACCTCCCACGTGTATTGTTCGTTCCATTTAGGACTCAAGCTATCTAGTATAGTTCTGGTTCTTACCCACTTCAATCCATATTTAGCCACACAATAAGCATCTGTGGTTTTTCTTCCATCCTTAGGTTTCATAGGGACAAGCCCTTGTGCATTCAAGATGCCTACTTCCAGGATTCCAACTGGTTGCTTCCACAACTGCCTTGCTGTTGGCCGCTGATCGCTGATATACATTGTTGATTCATCTAGAACATGGTATCCACCTTCAAGGCATCCTCTGAGATGGATTCTTGTTGAAAACTTGAGTTCATTCCTCCTATCTCCCTCTAGAACTCCGAACCCGAATCTTTCAAGATTGAACCAGCGAGAATGAACTGCCCGGTGATCCAATCGCTTCTCAAAGGTGTTTAGTGGCAAGACTATCCTCCCCGCAATCTCATCTTTGGAAGGATCGACCTTACATTCGATGGTAAGTACCAATTGCTCCTCAAAAGGCTCTGCAACCACAAATAATAGGTCTTCATTCCAGAAAGGATTTGTTGTTCGTGTTTGGCATACTTTGGTCTTTAGTACCTGCTTCCCGACTTGAGACTTCACAAATACCTGTGGAGGTTGGCTTTTGTCTTGGGATTCGACATCTTGAGCTTCAATGATATTGACTCTCAGGTACCACAGTTTAGGTGAAACATATACCTTTGATCTGACACTATGGACACCTTCTCCTTGAACTGAAGCAGCATCTGCATGCCATGCTTCTGAGAAGGCTTCATCTGCTTGGGTTCCCATCCACACTGCAAGCATGACCTCTCCCCTGACTTTGCTCTCCCCTCGACGATCTACTAATCTATACCACTGAGGTGCCAAAGGGCTGTCAGGTGGAACCCTTGTAGGAACTTCATTCATGTCAAAAACTACTTTCCCTAGATAGTCATCTCTCTGCACCATCTCCCTGTCTCTTACAAAAACTTCGAGAATTGAAGACTGGATCTTCTCTTTTGAAAAAGCAAAGACTTGCTTCCATTCAGGGTTTACCTTCTTATCAAAGTGCTTTGTTTTGCCTTTATAGTTTCCAAGTTTCACCTCCACATATGGATCACAACTCCCTGTTACTGGATTTGGCGGTAGGTCTCTTGCTTTCACTACTCGAACATAAAGAAAATGCATCTGTTCCACAAGATCATAAGTGCTTGTTACTCGGTCACTGCTAATCCATCCACCCCCACCTCGAAATCCTCCGTGTGGCCACCGTTCCCCAAGTTGAGGTTTCGTTTCTTTGGCTTTATAGTCATCTTCAGCACCCATGTTTTCCCTTGTCTAGCTCTTTCGTGTTCCTAGGAGAACTAGAGGCTTTCGTGTTTATAAGACTTGTGAAAATGATAGCAGCTTCAGAAAATCCACAACACCTGAAGGAGATGATTTGTTTGTATTAGAAAACTCAGTTGCAAATGAAGAAAAAGAATGGAACTCAGGACTCAAACAATGTACTTGTTTGAGGACTGGACTTCCTGTGAAATCAGCTCTCAGGGTTTTAATATCTCACTCACTGAAATCTTGCCATTTAGTGAATATTGCTGATAAAAAATTTCTTCCTAATACTAGATGTTGAAGAAAAGGAAGAGTTCTTTCAGCTAGTTGGTATAAAGTTGGTGGTTTATTTGCAATCATAAGTGAGGACTTTTGAATTTAATCCTGAGTTCAACCCTGTATTCTGCCAGCTGTTGTACTTTAGATTGTAACCTTGAAAATATTGCCTTTGGTAAAAGATGAGTTGATAATTATGATAGAAAAAAGCAAAAGCATTTTGTTGTTTGATTAGCAAATTATGAGTGCGTAAAGATTCTTGAAAGCATGTTGGTACAGTAGCCCATTTGCGTCGTTTAAACGCATGAATTCCACTTAGATTATGTACTCTCTGAGGTGTTGAAAATTCATGTTTGGAAAAAGTAATCTTCTGGCGTATCTCTAATGACAAAGTTAGTATTTGTGGACTCGAAAAGAAGGGAATTTTTCCTTTTTTTCTGATTATGATAAGCCTTTTAGACTTTTAATGTTCTCTGTACTTGCTTTCTAAGATGCCTGAGTTCACCAGAACTTGTATTTCTTACTGCTAATGTATGTTTTCAGCAGGACTAATGGGATTCCCAGAGAGAAAGAAGAGCATTGGAAAGGGTACTTGAGCATGCCTATAAAGATGCTTTTTATCCTTTATTCTCCAACTTTATCCTCTTATCTTTTATTCTGGCATTGATACTCTCCTTTTACTTGTTAAAGGAAAAAATCAGAGATTCCTCCATTTTTTCACTTTCCTTTATTAGTTGCGGAGATCGAGCATTAGAGTTTTAGGTTAGGAGGTAATTGAACATTTTTCTACTTCGTTCCGGATGTGAGGATAGACGGATAGGGTTTGTCTTAGATTTCTAGTGGTTTATGTTGTGTTTACACTATTTTCCTGTTTTTCTTTACGGGTTATTGTAGTTGCGTTTCAACTATTTTCTAGTTCTTATAATGCCGTTATTACTTCTATGGTTTCTGTTGATAGTACTGATATATTGTCTATTTCGTCTATTTTTATTTTCTTGAGCCGAGGGCTACTCCATCGTGTTAGAGATAAGATTTGTGTAAGCACTATCCTCCCCAGATCTTTTACTTGTGGGATTTTACTGGGTTGTTGTTGTTCTTGACGCCCTTTATCTCAACCGTATTCTTTCCTAGCTCCTATTCGTTAAAGAAAGTCCTGTTGTAGATTTCATTCAAGTGTAGCACGAGCCTATTCAATGCGAAACACTGTTAAAACTTGGTGTCAACTCTAAACTTTTGTTAGCTTTCTCGGGCTCTTCAGTACAAACAGAAGTGTAAATTGATCAATAACATTAAACTTAACCAAAAGATATAAATAAGATACTCTCTTGTGCAGTAATTTCGACCCCTTCATATAACCAAATATATTGGAATCAATTATTTTATAGATTAATTAAACATCAAAATTAAGAACGGAGTGAATTTTAGGGGGGAATTGATTGGAAAAAGTAGGGTTTACAAATAGAACACATGGAGTTGCATGCTTTGAGGTATTGTTAAATGAAAGCTCTATAATGGCAAAATTTCAAATGACAATTAGGAATTCCACATAAAAACAGAGGCATTCATGAGAACAACTTGCCTGGGGGATATAATTTTCATGTGAGCTCAGTCATTTGCGTGAAGCTATGTAATGCAATCTTATAAAACAGAAAACACAAAGTGAAATAATTGAGAGAAATTATTTTATTATTTGAGAAGAGCTGAGAGGGGAGGGGGGGGGGGATGAAACTTTATAACCTTTTTATTGAAGTCGAAAATAATTTTTCGCCATATATATATATATATATATATATTATAAAATAATAAAAGAAGAAAATAAGTATTGCAGATAAAAGTAGAAAAAGCAAATTCTTATTGATTTGAGATGAATTACAATAGAATAGAACCCCTCTATTTACAGGGGAAAAGTGACTTAGCCACCGAGTAATAAACTTTAAGCCTCTCATGTATATAGACATTCCCCTTAAATAGTATTCTCGAAATAATCCTTCACTCTGTAAAAGTAATATTTGATATGAGCTTTTATAAAGCACATATAGATGATTATGGTTCATTCATGATATGAATGTGGCAACACCTAATTTATAAATACATATTCATTCTTGGAAGATTATGAACATGCTAGTGGTAGTGAATATACTACACTCACTTCTAAAATGAGGTTTGAGGGGATATTAGAAAATAGTGTCATTGTTATAGCATGAATGGTCATTAGTCACATACTTATTGTACGCCGAAATATTATTGGCAATGTGATTAATAAGGAATAACAGTAATGCAAAAAACCGATCCTGCATAAATTTTGATAATGACCATAATTTATTACGTTCTCTTTAAAAGAGATATTCACCATATGGATGTTGATGAATATGTGGTACTACAAAATTAATTGAGAACTCTGCAAGAGCCAATTATACTATTTTGGAGAAACACAATTGATTACCAATAAGGTATTGTGATGTAGCAAGTCTCAAAGACACTTATTCAGCTTTCAAATTATACGCGAAAACAGCTGGTTATATTGAGACTGTAAATAAATGAAAGATTTGATATATTCTATTACTACAACTTGTAGCGGGATAATATGTATTTGAAAAGTTATCCGCTTTATTTTTCAGTTTGTACTACACATATAAAAGAATGCCACAATAAAGTGGGTGTTTATTGATATAAATTTCACATCATAATAAACTTGGAGTTTATTGATAACTGCACACGTCATAGTGTAAACCTGAACTTTATCCGTATTGGTAATTTATCCTATTGGCATAACTAGTTTAACCATATCAATTAAGCATGATATGAAAAAAAATAAAAGATAGTTCATATGGGTAAATATCAAAGAACTAGAATGTTCTTTACGAATTCTCTTACGTTACTTGTTCTTATTAATTAACAGACCAACTAAAATTGGGAATGAATTCCATGAATACTGGAAATATCAAAAGTGAATATGGACTCATTCACCTTCCTTGTATACCACATAAGATGCGTCTATGAGATGGTCACCTGTGCAATTATTATAAACATGTAACATGGTGTTTGCGAGGTAACTTGCTCAATAATTTGATTTACAACATAATTCCCAAATTTTTTAGTCAAGATAATTTATCTTGATAAGTTGGTTAACATCATATCTGGTATAGAAAAATAATTTATTTAGTGCCTCAACTTAATAACTAAATTATTGCTTATGAGAACAAAGTTTTGTATATCAGTTTGATATGCACTATATACGAAAGTATATTATTTTCTCTTCTCACAAGTGGTTCACGATCAGGAACGTAATAATTTTATATTGTTATTATTAATGTACGATGTGTATTTTGATTAACACCATAACACACAAAGATGGGTTCTCCAAGTTGAGGAAACAAGTTAGTTTTCTAATGTGAGGGAAGACATGATAAACAGTTGAGAAAAAGTTACATGGAATTAATTATTATGTATACATCTCGATCCTCGAAAGGATAATATGAACTTGAAGTTCATAAAAAGAAAATCCATTTGCAATATACTGCAAAGCGTGCCAGCCGCATTTGCTAACCAAAAGAAAGTAATTATATTTTCATTGTAAATGCTCCTATTAGAAAAAATCCTAGAAGGACAAAGTCTATGGTACGCTGAAAGCGTATAGACAAATCAGTTTCAAATAAAATCCTTGATGAAGAAAATGAGCAAATGATCAAAATGATCATAATAAGGAGGCAAGTGATCTAGAAGATCACATAACATAACACTTCATAAAATATCATGAAAGATTAAGGTACCTGAAAATAGGAATGAAGAGAGCTCTATGTTATGTCTTTATGAAAAACAAGGAGATTTGAGCCGATATAAAATTTGTGTCGATGAATTGATTATAGCGCTATATATATATATATATATATATATACACACACACACACACATATATATATGATGAGCTTAAGTCTTGAGAAACAATTCAAATGGAATTTTTTTCATATAAAAGACAACTAAATTTTGACTTGCAGTTCAAACACTTAAAAGTATAAAGATAACGGTGTGTGCTATCACCTTTATATATCTTATATGTCTCGAATGACATGAAAACTTGATACAAATCTAAAGTCTATTTATATGGTTACATGACTTAACATATATGGCAATCTATGAAGGATTTAAGTTGCTTGAAGCATATACAATTCATGACTTGAATTACCACTTTCTCGATGCAATTTGTGCACAAATATATCTTGCTATAACTATGGGCATGATAATATGATAGCAAGAGTTTTCACATCTATGTGAAGATATTGTACTGACGATTCCAACAAGATCATATGAAGACAATACATCTATTAGGGGTGGTGATTTCAAGGTGAAACAAATTTGTTCAAGTTAATATGGCTCGTTTGTTTATCAAATCTCTACCAAAGATCTTTTGAACATGGTGCACAAGATTGGAATGCAAATGTTTAAAGATGTGAGTTGATGCTCTCATCAAGGGAAGTTCATACGCATTCTACTCTTTTTTCCTTATAAAGTATTGTCTCACTGGATTTTCCTTGCAAGGTTTTTAACGAGGCAACCAAAAGACGTATTATTAGATATGTGTACTCTTTTTTCTTCTCTAAATTTTTTTTCCCATTAGGTTTTATTTTAGTTAAGGTTTTAACGAGTAACATTATCTATTAGATATACATTCAGGGTGTATTGTAAAATGAATTCTATTTAAGATAAATGTCTATATTTTAGAGAGATTCTAGAATTTGTTACTTAGTGGCTTAGTCACTTTTCCCTATAAATAGAAAGTATCTATTCTATTATAATTTATCCTAAAATCAATAAAAATTCGTTTTTCTACTTTCTCTGCAATATTCTTCTTTTATTGTTTTATAATAAAAGAATTATATATATATATATATATATATATATATATATATATATATATATATATATATATATATATATATATATATATATATATATATATATATATATATATATATATATAATTCTCTCTTCATCTTTGGTACAAATCAAACGCTGACGCTCGATTTGAGAGGCTAGATCAAGCTAAGCCTGCTTGGAATTCAGACATCGACTTCATCTCTCATCCTGATTTTACATAAAGTATAAGGCACAACGAGATATGACAAAAATAGAAAATTAAACTCGTAATTTATGTAACTGTGAAAGGGAAGATTAACGTGTTTACTTCGTAAATTTTTCACAGTTTCATTACCTCGTATTTCGAAATTGAGGCTGCATTTTATGGAATCAACTAGTCAAGTTATTCGCGCTTCGGGCAATTACTAAAAAAACAATAGATTATTATATAATTTTGTTATAAATTAAATCGAGATAGAAGATATACAATTTTCATACACGGACTCATATTCTTTCCAATTTAAAATAAGTAATTTCTTAGCTTTTTTTTGTGGTCTCAAATAAGTGATTTTGTAAAATTTCAAAATTGAAATAATTATTTTTTTCCTACATTGTCCTTGTAGTAAATAATATTAGAATATGTGTTAGAAATATTTATGTGAGATAGCAAATGTTAATATGATCAATTCCATTATTAATTAATGTTAAGAGATAAATTTCTTAATTTCTACGAAAATATCCAAAAAATCATTTATTTTGAACGGGTTGGAGTAATATTTTACTATGTTAACTCAGAAACTCACAATATCATCAATTTCAAAATTTATTTGCGCATTTCACTCCCTCCCAGATAGATTCAAAACCACTTAGCAAAATACACAAAGAAAAAGAATCAAAACTCATGTTGTCAAAACCTTAAATATCATTATCATCTAGTCTATATCTTATCAGAAAAGACTAAACATGCAAAAATAAATCGATATTGCGAAACTTAATCTCAATTTCTTCAAGAAGAAATGCTTTATGCTCAAAAGGCATGTCATGGAAATACATCCCTTCGTAGACCATAACAATTCAATGCCCAAAACAAAGTGGAAGGGAAGGACCGAGTTACAAAAATTGTAAACAAAAGAAAACATTTCAGAAAAATGAAAAAACCTCGTTTAATAAAGTTGAATCTGTTCAAAGAGCAATGATCCTTCTCTTCTATTTCATTATGAATAACCGGTTCTGTAGAGTGATTCGGACCTGGGAGCATTAGTTCTATAGATAGCGTAATGTCCAACATTAGTGCTCCTCCTTCTTGCCCTCTGCAAAAAGATGAATTTAAAAATTCCCATGAAGAAATGCATTGTTCACGTCAAGTAGAAACACAGTCGAGCCCCACTTAGCTGCCAAAGTGAGTTAGCATTTGATGGTGGTTAACTTGACAACAGGGAAAAAGTTTCAGTAAAGTCAATACGCTCCTTTTGGGTGTCACCTCTAATGACTAACTTGGCCTTGTATCTCTCAATAGAACCATCAGCCCTTTGTTTGATTTTCTAAACCCATTTGCAAGGAATAGCTTTCTTGTGAGAAGGTAAAGAGACAATATTCTAAGTCTGGTTTGCCTTAAGGGCTTGCAATTCCTTTAGCATGGACTCTTGCCAAGCAGGATGTGAGGCAGCCTGCTGGTAGAACTGTGGCTCATGCATGTGTATGTCAGCAGAAGAGATCTTGGAAGAGGAGGGAAGAGGATGAGTGGAAGAGAAAGAGGAACATACATAATCTTTAAGATAGGAAGGTTGATGGGCTATTCTAGTGGATTTTCTCAAAGGTGGAGGAAAAGGATAAGGAGGTGAGGGAACATGGCAATCTAGAGGTATGGGAACAGCAGGAATAGGAGAAGATGAAGAAGAGAAGAAAGAGTCTTACAAAGTCTGAAATAGAGGAAGAGGGAAAAATAGAAGGTTGATCAGACTGGTAGAGAAATATATGTTCATGGAAGACCACATCCCTAGAAAAGAAAATGCAATGAGTATTAAGATTAAGAAGTTTGTAACCCTTTTTACCAAAGGGGTACCCCAAAAATATAGAGGGAATAGCTCTAGCCTGGAATTTATCTCTGCTAACTTTAGGTGAAGTAGAAAAACGCAAACAATCAACGGACTTTAAATGATCATAAAGTGGAAGTAGACCAAGGAGCTTTTCATAAGGAGAAACACCCTTCAAAAAAACAGAAGGAACTCTATTGATGAGGTAAGTGGCAGTCATAACACATTCACCCCAATATTAGAGGGGGGGGGGGGGGAAGGTTAGACTGAAAAGAAGAGCTATGGAGACTTCAATTAAGTGCTTGTGTTTCCTTTCAACCACCACATTTTTTTGAGGGGTGTGAGGAATAGTGATATGATGGAGAATGCCTTGGCTTGAGAAGAATTTGGTGGCTTCAGAACTTCCACCAAGTTGAAAAGCATTGTCAGACCTAAAAGTTTGGACATATGATTTAAAATGAACTTATAACCATGACAATAAAAGCTTTGAAGACAGAAAGAACATTGCTCTTGTAGGAAATGAGATGAGTCCATGTAGCTCTACTGTAATCATCAACTAAGGTTAAAAATTATTTGAAACCATTATAAGTTCCCAGTGTTATATGGACCCCAAATGTCAATGTGTCCTAGTTGAAAAAGAGCAGAAGTGTGTATAACACTCTCAAGAAAAGGTAGTCTCTGTTGTCTTGCTAGACATATAACACACATGAAATTTTGTTTAGAAGACACTTTATTAGATAAGCAAGGAATAGTGTTCGTTCTATGATAAGGCATGTGCCCTAATCTTTGATGTCAAAATAAGTCCAATTTATTAAGGCAAGGAGATTTATTACAATCAGGAGTACTATTAGCATGTGTAACAATATGACTGGACTTATCAGATACAATTGAAGCAGAAATAGGTAAATCACTAGAACTAGAAACAAAACTAGGCAAACAACTAGAAGAAACATTTTGAGTATCAGGTGGAACAGGAAAGAGATCACCATCCAGATGGAGGTAGTATGGCCTTCCTGCAGCTTTACCAATTTTCAGTGGCCTCTTCAGAGAAGGGCCCTGTAAATAACAAATTGTTTTGGTAACAGTGCTTAACAATCTAGCTGATATATAAGTTGATGAACTGATATCAAATTGAAGTGAAAAGATGGCACCACAAGAACATGAAGTAAAACTATATCATGCCTAAGATACAGAGATCTAGTTGACACAATTTTAGCTTTATATTCATTGGGTAGAATGACAAGGAAATGTTTGATTAATGGTTGGACATTTAAAAAAAGGTGTTTATATAGAGTCATGTGATTTGTAGCCCCTATATCTAAGATCCAAGGGTTGACACCTAAATGAGAAAATACACGCACATGTGAAGCCTCAAAATCTACAGCATACTTGCTAAAAAACCTGCAAAGTGTGCAAAAGCACAATGATCCACATTGAAGGCATCAGGTGTGGAAGTATTTCACATCTGAACTTGTTGAAACAAGGTTAGCAAGTGTTGATATTTCTCCTTGGTAAATCCATGGGCTGAAGGATCAGCTTGCTGAGAAGTAGTAGTAACAGTAGTGATGGATGGATTTTCAGTCTGAACACAAGAGGCATACTTCTTACTATTGGTGAACTTGAAATCGGTAGGGAACCCATGAAGTCTGTAGCACTTGTCTACAGTATGGCCAGGCTTTTTACAGTACTTGCAAGAGACACTTGAAGCAACTTTCTGGCCTCAAAGTTCACTTTTTGACTGAAGGTCCTGTTTGTATTAGAAGCACTAGGAAATACCAAAAAAGAAGGGGCATCACTAGATAGGTTAGGAACAGCAGAGTGAGCTTCCCTTTGACTCTTATCTTGCTGCAAAAGACTATAGGCTCTGCTGATTGGTTGGAAAGGACTCATTAACATAATAGCACTTTTAAGAGTTGTGTATAAATCATTTAGACCATTGAGGAACTGAAACAACTGTTGGTCCTCTATGAATTTAGGCAAAGCACCACATGAACAAGTAGGACCTACACGAAGAATTCAGCTCATCCCACAAACTTCTCATCTTTGTGAAATAAGAAGTAATATAAGAGGAGCCTTGAGTAGTATAGCTGATTTCCCTTTGTATTTGAATGTATTTAGACCCATTTGATTGACCAGACCTTTCATTTATATCTTTTCAGACTTTCGTAGCAGTTTTAAAGCACATTACACTAACAACTATTACTCTAGATACTGAGTTAATTATCTAGGCTTTCACCATACAATATCATCTTTCCCAATATGGATAATAAAGAGATTCAAGAGTGGGTTGATTGACTCTGCCATCTAATAGGCTGAGTTTGTTCTTTGCAGAAAGGTAAGTAAGCATACTGTTGTGCCATGACTCAAACCCACAACAACTGAATGGAACAGATACCAATTGACTTCCACGATTATTTGAGGGATGAATATATAAAGGATGTGAAGGGTCCAACGAAAACGGAACAAAATCGTTGGAAGTTGAAGAAGAATTAATGTCATCTACTACAGTACCCATTTTAAGCAGAAACTAAGTCTAATATTAAGGAAATATGGTAGCATGTTGAAGTTATCAGAAACAAACTCAAATCAGGTACATGCAAGTAACATTAACATCAAAATTAACAGAATTTGTGATTATGAGTGACAGTGATACCGTCCTTCTTCTGAAAACCCAAAGAAGTGAGGTCTTGTTTAGCCAAGAACCCTAGGTAGAACAAAACCAGCAGAAAATATTGTGTAGCTTGAAGATTATCAATGATTCTCTCAATAAGAGTCGAGAATACCCGAAGATTGAATGAAACCTAAAATTTCACGAATATATTCTGAAAACCGGCGATCAAGTATAATCCTTGACAATCTCAAATGAGGCTGCCATCGAAAAAGAGGTTGTGGCGAGAGGAATATGTATTCCTGCTCTGATACCATGTTGAGCTCGAAGCTCGATAGCTATTGCAGAAAGTAGCAGAAGAAAACCCTAGAAGGGTTGAGAGAAGAAGAAGACTGGCAATAAGTCGGTCAAATCTTAATTGACCAAAACAAAATCTATTATTGAGGAGTTCCTATTTATATTTACAAGTATAATATTCAAATTATAAAATATAATGTAAATTCTGAAAAATGAAAATACATGTGAATGTAAAACTCTATAAAGGGGCATTCTGCTTTTCCTTAGCTGATTGAGCGTGTGACCATTGGGCCTGATCTTGGGCCTGAGCTGTATCTAGGCTAACAAAAAAAGTCTAACTTTACCAACAAATAATGAAGTTGATGTGTCTAACAGAATATAAGCAACAGTTGCAACATTCAAAAGAAAACGCTACTCTTTTCTTAAAAAGAAAACATTTGTCATTTAACTCTAAAAATACTTATTTATGTGATATAAAAAACAAGAAAAATTTGTGATACAAACAAAATATTCGACACATTAATGGAAGAAGCTGTTATATTCTGTTGATAACAAAATATATTAATTAACTCTAATAGATATATATGTAAGTATGCACCTTAGAACCGACGAATAGAATGATTCAGGATATATATAGGATAAAGATTTATACATGAAATTCTTATTCTAGCACTATGATTCTCAAAGCGGCATACTACTTGCAATTTTTGCATAATAATCAAACATGAACCAAAGCAGATTCCTTCTAATACTTCACAGAATGAAGTCGGCCACAAAATTCAAAGCAAAACGTCTAAACATTTTAACATTGACATCACACATGCCAAACATAAGTTCTTAATTCTTAAAAATTCTTCTTTTCTTAGTTATCAGTCTCTCTGGAAATGGATCCCCAAACGTATGCACAACAACACAGAATACCACCCAAACCCCCAGATATTGATCAAAACATGATCAAACCTAGCTTCAAAAAAATGCTAACCATATCAAACCCTTTACTCTTCATTTTTATTAAAAATCAACCAGACATAGAACTCCCACTTATTGACTCAGAAGAACAAGTAGTTGATGAACAAACCTTAATGATTTCAAAGGGCATCAAGTTCATCACTCTCTCTGAGGAGGAGAAGGTAAAAATCTATGAACCATGGAGAAATTCCATCATTGTGAAGCTAATAGGCAAATGAATGTTACATCACTATCTAAAGAAAAAAAAAATCAAGAATTATGGAGGCCAACTGAAGATTTTCAATCGATCGACCTTGGTGCAAACTACTACATAATTAAATTCAAGAAAAAGGAAAATATACATAAGGCAATACATCAAAACCCTTGGTCCATTAACGGACACTTTCTCTTCATCACAAGATGGAAGCCAAACTTTTGTTGCCACTCAAGAGAAAGTCACAAATCAGCAGCATGATTTAGACTTCCTCAATTAACAGCAAAATTTTATGATGGAAAAATTCTAGAGAAAATTGATAGCGTAATTGGCCGGCTACTAATCTTATAGGATTTAGTGAGGTTATACAATAGGAAGAGTACGACAAAGAGTTTCTTAAAAAAATTTGATCATATAAATGCATATGACTATGTAAAATAGAATTTCGTAAAGGAAATGTTACATGATTTAAACATCCGAGCAAAGTTAATTGTTTATCTTGAAAATTGTATTTATAATTTAATTTTATTGTTCTAAAAGTATGTGATTTATTTTTATACTAGTTGTTAGGCAATAGATGCTATGTACAAGTAAAGAGAATAAGATATGCAAAAAAATATGATTGCAATGTTGGGCCTCGAGGTTGAGCTAGGACAGCAAGCAATGAATGATAGGTGAAGGAACAAAGGTAATGGAGCTCTCAAAGACAACCTTTTGCGGTTAATAATGAGCAATAAATAAATAATAATAGATAAACAGTAAATAAACAAGCATTAAATGTGTAGAGTAATTGTTGAGCATGTTTTGGCAAGAGAATTAAAGAATATTCTATTGTACTCAATAATGTATGTATTCAAACGAAAATCAATCCCTTCACAAAATGACAAGAGTCCCCTTATATAGGAGGGGGGATCCAGAATTAGAACATATCTAATAATAACAGGAAAAGACTATTGTTGTAGCTGTATGATGTCTTAGCACGATACTATTCTTGCATACCTGGTCAGCTCTGTTTCCCTTCCTGCCTTTCCATGACTATCATCAATTTTTATTGTTCCGAGATTGACCTTATATGTGCTCCCTCGAGGGAGGCACCTCAGAGACATTATTCAAATTCTACTTCGAGCTCCTCCAGGGTGGACATGGACTGCTACAAAAACCCCAAAATCGAACTATATCGATTTTAGCCATATACAGATATTTCTCGTAATTCTTAGAATGAAATGATAAGAGAGGATCTTGAGTTCTTGACTCCTCGATTCCCTCATGGTGATGTCAGCCACGTGAGATCATTTAGTGGTGTGACTGAAAAGCTGTATAGGGGTCTTATCAATAGGGTTCTCAAAAAGCCATGGAACCGCTAATTGTCGCCCCTTTCAAATCTCCCAATTTAGTTATGGATACTTCAATTTCCTATCTTTTAAACCTTTACAACATCTTTAGATCTTCAAATTTTCGTTAACAATTTCCTGCATTCACACTTCTTTTATGTTTACTTCTTCGTTATCTTGCTTTGAAACCTCATTATTACCATGGAAAAAACTTCTAAGATGTTACCTCAGAAAGGGGAAGCCCCTTCTTCATCACGCTCGTCTAAGAGCAAAAAGGTAGTGCCTTCCAACTTTGAGGAATGCGTTCCTAGGTCTTTCGATACATCCTTCGATTTTAAAGTCGATAAACCTTCTTTGATACCAAGTCGGTGCGAGCCCGTAACTTGATATGTCAGTTTAATAACCGACATAGAAAAGGTGAAAATAAATTGCTGCTGGAGAGAGTCTACGTGCTTGAGACGATGATGGTTGCCCACTGGTACATAGGAAAAGGCGAACCATTGATGCTTTGAAGGTTGCCGGCCAGAAGCTATCGAGTTAGAAATGGCCAATGCAGTCCTCCCCGTATTGAGGAGACCCTCGAGGAGCGTTTGGACACAGCCCTCGAGCCGATATTTGAACAAGATACAAGTCGTGACCATGAATACTTGGTTGGCGCATTCAGAGTTTCCCGCTATGAGGCCCTTCGAGGGTAACATTAATCCTTGATAGAGGTTGATATCATAGGCGGTCTTCAATCAGGTCTGTCGTTTTCCCCAGGGATAATATGGGATGCCCAGAATAGGGGGATTGTCGATGCAGATGTATCCTAGGAGAAGATGATAAATTTTGGAGATTTTTTTCCTAGTATTGAATAAGATGCAGACCTCGATGCTCCAGTCATTCTAGAGGAGGCCACAAAACTCCAAAAATATGTGATTTATGACATAACCCTTGTGCCTTGAGCTTTGATCTTAGTTTTTCTAACTTCTTTCCTTTGTGCTATAGGTCACGATGCTGTACGACCAGGCCTTCTCCATGTTATGAGCTAAACTGATTCATAGTGAGAGGGAGTTCTAGAAGCTTGCTTCATAGTCAAAAGAGCTAAAACCTCAATATGTCTGAAGGAAGGATGAACTAAATAACATTCGAGCCAGTTCGGAGAAAGTTCTCCAAGAGCGGGTCAGCTTCATCGAGTAGGTAGTTTGGTACTCATGAGATTTTCTTGTGTTTTCATAGCTCGTGTTTATCACATCTGACTTAGTATTTGCTGATTAAGCGAAAGGATACCCTAGCGGGGCAGCTTCCAAAAGAGATCCTGACCAAAGATGTTGAGATCCTTGAGGTGAAGTGCTACAATGATAGCATGGCCTTGGAAAGGTATACTCTCTGAGAGGAGCTGGCCTCGACCCTAAGTCAGTTGTCACGTTATCCACGGCCAAGTTCAAAGCTGATGACCTCATTACCTCGTAACAATATGTTGTTGCTGCAGCGAATGCTCGTCCCAAGGGGATATCACACAACGCCGATCTCAAACTGGCTCGTGCCCTTACTCATGCTTGATTATAAACTTGGAGGCAAGCCTTTGAAGAAGTTCACTCTAGAGGTTTTGACCTCTCTGCCGAGATCGAAAAATTGAAGATCTTGTGAGAGGAGTCTGCAGTTCTAATTACTTCAAACGAGGGCTCTTCAAGTAGCTCGGGGAGTAGTAAAGATGAAGACTAGGCCACCTTTGCTCTTTTTACCTCTTCTTCTTTTGTATGTGGACTCCTTGTAGGAGATTTTTAAATGCAATTTCTTGAATATATTTTTGGAATGCGAAGGATTTTCTTGTTTAATGTCTTCATAACATTGACTTTTAGTATTCATGCCAATGTCAAGCCTCGAACTTGAATTTTCCTCCTTTGAGCTCGGTATTGGAGTAACAAAGACCTTTGAGGTAGGTTTGTTCTAGTTTTAGTCACACACCTACCCTCGGTCAGGTTGATAAGGAATCAGTTAGATTCCTCGATTCCTCGTTGTGTGGTGATGTTATTCCTGTGATATGACCGCGATATGACCGAAATGGCCCCATTGGTACATTTTCTCAAAAAGTCATAATTTCTTTGTTAGAGCTGATTTGCTATCAAAAGTTATTGAATAGTCGCTAGTCCTCCTATATTTACTTTCTTTCGATTGAGGGCATTGTCTCTTTGCAGAATTACCCTTCTCTGTGGAGTTCCTTTTTTTCTAGATCTAATATCGCACTAGATAAAAGCTTTCGCCTGAGTTTTCGTCTTTTCTTTCTTATTTTGAAGGAATCGTGGCTACTATACAAAACCCGATGCTAGGAAGAGGAAGCCCTACCTTTGCTCTCCGCTCGGCCAGTGGTACACCATCGATGCTCAGCGAGTTGACTTCAAATTGTTTTGTCTTGATGAGAGACTTTACAATAAATAAACCTCTCGATGTTTCAGGACATCGAGGATATGCATCGAGGTTCATTTGCTCAATAGAAGATAGACATCTCGAGGCTATGAGGAGAGACTGCGAATGGGGAGAAAAGCTAAGGCTGTAGATACCATCTTGAGAAGAGGATATTATGGCTTATATTGATGGGTTTCTGAATGTGTATACGTACCCTTTTACGTTAGGTCCTCTCAACAGACTCGTGCTTGAATTCAGTCCAAGATATCGTGTTACATTATCTCAAATCCATCCATACTTCTGGTGGATCATGTTGATTATAAGATTTTTTGCTGAAAAGGTCAGGCTCAATTTGACTCTCAGCCACCTCATCAGATTTTATTGTCCTTTACATTATCAAAGTCTAATTACTATATGAAGCTGATCCTGCAAGCCATTTATTGTTAGTGATGACGAGTACAAGGATCGAGGGTGGATGAGTCGGTTTGTTCGAGTGAGGACTATTAATATTATTCATGCGGAGGTCCTGCTATTTCTCGAGAAATAGAATTTCAAGCGTAAGTGACATAATGAACTCAATTATTTTATTTCTTAGTGGATCCAAATGAAGTCCCTGATCATGCAGACTGGGTTCGTAAACTGGTGGTATCTTTGACTTACGACAAGCGCAAGTGGCGAGATTTGTCGAAGGGAAAATGGGAGGCTAAGCGCTATAGTATGTTCTATGCAGTCCTTTTCTTGAAGAGTTCTTTCCTGTATGTACGCTAATTTCTTTATCGCAGGCATTATTGAATTTCCTGAGCTTAGTCTGTCCCCTTGAGGAAGAGGAAGAAACTTTGACTTCTGAGATAAGGAAGGACAATAAAAGAAAGAGATCCTCGAAGGACGAGAATACCCATAGGAAGGAAAGAGTTGACTGAGGGCACGAGGAGGACATTTCCACTAACGAAGATCTTATATTTATCGGTTATTCTATTGAAATTAATGCACCTGTAAAGGATGATTCTACATTTACTGCTCGGACCAAGAGGCCTCCAAATACTATTGATCCTATTAGGCTCGAGGCCCCTAGTCTTGAGGAAGAGATTCCCAGAGAGACGAGAGGCGAAGGTCTTTCTTTACCTGATTTGACGGCTGGTTCTCAAACGTCAGGGAGTACTCCGAGAGAGACGACCTTTGATATATTTTCGCCTAATCAGTGCGCCTCGAATTTCTCTACCAGGGCCGATTAGACTGAGCCAGTAGTTGCAAAATCGACCTTCGAAGAAGCTCAACGACTCTGCTCTATGATGAGTTTTGGAGTTATCAATACCTTTTCCAACTTCATACCTTCTTCTTTTAAACTGAACCTTCTTTCTCGTAGGCTTTCGATAAGCTCAAGCCTGAGATGCATCACTATGAGGATAGGCTGTGTAAAGCCTTGAACCAGGAGAATGCCTCAGGCTTCTTTGTGATAAGAAGACAAGAAAGATGATACATCTTCGATGAGAGTTGAACAGAAGTAGTGATTACAAATGCGCCCTCAAGAAATAGATAACCACTATTTTGAGGTAGTACATGTTTCTTCTCCTATCTTTGAAAACTAACGTTTTAGTATCTCAGTTGTAGAGAAAGATAGAGGCATGTGAATGCCTTCAAGGAGAAGCAGACCAAGTTAATTCTAAATGTAACAAATTGAAGGCACAGATAGATGCTCATATTGCAGCAAAATGGAAAATGCTCGAGAAAGCAACTTGGTCAAGACAAGCAGGATTGCTAAACTTGAAACACATCTCTTGGAGATGAGGTCTGAGGTTTTGGACTCTTGGGTCGAAGCCGAAGAGGTTCCACCAAAGGCCGATAATAAGGTGGCCATCTATCTAGAAGATGCCATTGAAGCTCGCACGAAGTTGCAGGGGGGCTTTTTATCGAGAGAGGAGGAGTAACGAATATGTTCGGTGCAGATCCTTGAGAGAAGCTCTCGAAGAGATTCATGGTAAGGGCTTCCATCTCTTGGAGAAGAAGGAGTAGGCCAAGATAGATGAGTTCGACACCAAGTACCTTGTTTCTGATGCCAAAGACAATGAAAAGGAGATCGGTGAGGGAGATGGTTACGAGGGAGATGTTTGACATATAGTCCCTGAGGGGAAGGGCTAAGTTCCTGAGGGTAGACTAGGTTTTTCTTTCTTGTTATTTGTATTGGTCTCCCTGTGAGAGTGTTGTAAAATGTATCCTTGCTCTATTATTTATAATAAAAAAGAAACCCTTGAGTTTCCCCTTCATATAAATTTACCTTTGCTTGTGTCTGTATTTATGCTTTGAGTAGATATTTGCCAATAATTAGTCCGATACATTGGATTTTAAGATAAGAACCCTTAGGTTGGTGCTTGATGAAAGATTGATAATAGTCGACTTTTTAGGTCTCGGTCCTCTAATAAAGTTTTGAATCAAGGTTACTAACCCATAAGTTTTCAACATATTGGCTCTTAGTATCTTTAGGTTGACTCTTAGGCTCTTATGCATTGGCCCTTAGGCTCTTTAGGCTGGCCCTTAGGTTTTTATGCATTGGCCCTTAGGCTCTTTTTAGATTTGGTCGATGCGCCTCCAATATGGCTATAGTTTTCCCTCATTTCGGCTAGGGACTTATGGAGTTTTGAGTATGCCTTGGCATGTTTTATGCTCATTTGACTCTTCGATGGCTCAAACGACAACCTCGATTATGAGTTGATATGTGACGATAGCCGAGTACCTTAGGAGTTTTGCTCGAAGGTTGAGTTTTTTCAAAACTTTCCATCGAAGGCTAACTGTTTTTGAAGCCTTTTTATTGTTTGGAAATGAAATTGTCGAAGATCCTTTTGTTTATGCCGAGGGTAGCTTGATTAACCAACTCTTTTCAAAGTATTTTTGAAGTATTTGGAGTCCTTTTGTTTACAAGTTCGATATATAGCCTTGGCAATAATATCGGGGTTATGGCCTCTTAAGATCTTATAAATTTTAGTACGCCTTGTTGAGGTCTTACAGATTTGATGTTACTTCACTGTGGGTTTAACAACTTAAAGTTGTGTGATTGAGGTTTTATGAATTCGAGTTTTTAATGGCTCGATGAGCTGACTATCGTCGACAGTCCCCAAGCGTTCGAGAGTTTCTATCATTTGAGAAGCCATATGAGAAAGTAGTTAACTTCTTTGAGGAACGAAGTGTTTTGATAAGCAATGGGCTTCCTCAATTCCTTGATATATGCGTACATGTTTTATGCCTTAGGAGGCTTCAACTATTATACATGGAGAAGGTTCATTTGACTGTTTGGCCCAATATAACATTCTCATATGGAGGTCCTCTTAGGCATCGTTCGATTTTTTCCGAGAGGTGACCTTTGGGGGTGATGCCCCCCAGTATTTGGGGTCGATTAAAAAGAAGCCTTGAATACCTTATGATTTCTCCTTAGATAGCATATGGACGTTGCCTTGTTAAAAATCTCGCAGGTAAACCCGTTCATTATAAAACCTGATCTAAGGGAAAAAGAGCACTAGGAATGTTTAAAACCCAAGGTCTTCGAGCTGGAGGGAGCTTCAATTCCTTTCAATTGAGCACGTGCAAAAAGTTACTATAAAACATAAATGAAAAATGATATGGTTGTACCTTGCCAATGATGGTGTTCGAGCCTCGGTACGTTTCAATTGATTACCCTGATGATGCGGCACGATCCTTTATTCAATCATTCAGATATAGCCGATAATGTTGGTTGTGATTGATACTTGGCCGTTTGCTTGTCTTTTGGCTTCTTTGATGCAAAGGGCGTCGATATCGGTGTCATATAGTGCACCACGAACATCTCTCTCATCACATGCTGCTCCCCGTACACTACTTTCACTTAATCTTTGGTTGGAAATTTCATCGTTTGATGAAGGGTTGATGGTACGACCCATACGCTATGTATCCACGGCCTTCCAAGTAAGGCTTTATATCTCATGTCACCTTTGATGATCTGAAACTTAGTATCTTGGATTGTACTGGCCACCTTGACTTAGAGGATGATCTCCACTTTCATTGTCTCATTCAACAAGTTGAATCCATTAAGGACTCGATATGCGGGTACGATCTGGTCGAGCAGTCCGAGTTGTTCCACCACCCTCAAACTAAGTATGTTTGCCGAGCTACCTGGATCCACGGACATATGTTTTATTTGAAATTTATTCAAAAGAAAAGAAATTACTAGTTCATCATTATGAGGGACAAGGTCTCAATGTTCTCTTCGCTGAATGTGAGAACATCCTTCGGTATGTAACTCAAAGATTGGTTTTCCCTAGTGATGGATACTTTAGTCCGTTTTATAATGGATCCCTATGGGGAGTCGACCCCTCCAATGATAATGTGGATGGTATGCTATGGTTATTATGGTTCATTGTTCCTGTTTATCTCTCTTTCTCGAAATTGGTTTTTAGCTTGGTCACTAAGGAACTCTCAAAGTTTCCCTCCGGTGATTAGTTAAGCTACCTCTTCTCGAAGCTATCTGTAATATACAATCCTATGACCCTGAGTGCCGTGATATTTGCATACCATCTTGGGGTTCCCCTAGAAGGGTCTTACATTATGGGGTTTGGCCGCCTGGTATCTTTGATGTTACCTATGGCCGATACGATGTCCGAGACATCGATGTTGAATTTGTACTCAGATAGCCAGGGTTCCTTTACCGACCCAGCATGCCTATCAAACCCAAATTTACTCAGGATTCCATGGGAATTAAGACATCGATATGTCCTTCGATCGCCTTAAGGTGTAGTACGCCGCATTTCTTCGATCTTCTATATACAGCTGGTATCTTTTTCTATTTGATCTCGGCTCCCTTTCTGTAAACCTTTGTTCCTTTTTTAAGATCCTTCTAGGATATATTAAGCCTGAAGGGGCTCCTAATTGGTCATTTTTGACCCTGATCTTTGAATAATACCTGTTATGCACATTTGCAACAGGGGATCTCACATGTACGTCGGGTAGTCTGAAAAATAAATGTGTAGAGTATCTCATGGGATATCGTCCCATAGTCCAAATCGTAATATGTGGGGAAATATCCCGCAATAGTGATACGTAGTCCCGAAGAAAATATCCAGTGCATAGGGATCTCCCTGGATATCGTCCCATAGTCTCAATTACAAAGGTGCACGAGATCTCATAGAATACTGATCCTTAGTTCAAAAGTAAATATCCAGTATAAGGGGATCTTCTGATGTATTGTCCCGTAGTTCCAACTATAAAGTGCAAGGGATCAACAAAAATACTGATCCGTAATAACACCAACGACAATGATAGTAATACAAAGTACGGTAAGTAAGTCAAAAACATGAATTTCAAAAAATATTCCCTTGTTCTACAGGTGGGCGCCTGATCACAAAAACTTGAAATTTTGAAAAATATTCCCTTGTCCTACAGGTGGGCGCCTGATTGCCAAAGCCTTTTTTTTGAAAAATATTCCCATATTCTACAGGTGGGTCTCCTGATTACCAAAACTTGAAATTTTGAAAAATAATCACTTGTTTTATAGGTGGGCGCCTGGTTTCCAAAGCCTGAAATTTAGAAAAATATTACCTTATTCTACATGTGGGCGCCTGATTATATAAACTTGAAATTTTGAAAAAATTCCCTTGTTTTACAGGTGCGTGCCTGATTACCAAGACTTGAATTTTGAAAAATATTCCCTTATTCTACAGGTGGGCGCCTGATTACCAAAACTTGAAATTTTGAAAAACATTTCCTTATTCTCTAGGTTGGCTCCTGATTGCCAAGACTTGAACTTTGAAAAGTATTCCCTTGTTTTACAGGTGGGAGCCTGATTAACAAAACTTAAATTTTTGAAAAATATTTCCTTGTTTTACAGGTGGGCGTTTGATTACCAAGACTTGAATTTTTTAAAAATATTCCCTTGTTCTATAGGTGGATGCCGGATTGCCAAAACTTGAAAAATATTCCCTTGCTCTACAGATGGGTGCCTGATTATTACCAAAACTTGAAATTTTGAAAAATATTCCCTTGTTCTACAGGTGGGCGCCTGAATACCAAAACTTGAAATTTTGATAAATATTCCCTAGTTCTACAGGTGGGCGCCTTATTACCAAAACTTGAAATTTGGAAAAATATTCCCTTGTTCTACAGGTGGGTGCCTTATTACCAAAACTTGAAATTTTTTAAAAAAATTCCCTTGTTCAACAGGTAGGCGCCTGATTGCGAAAACTTGAAAATTTGAAAAATATTCCCTAGTTCTACAGGTGGACACCTGATTACTAAAACTTGAAAATTTTAAAAAATATTCCCTTGTTCTAGAGGTAGGCGCCTGATTGCCAAAACTTGGAATTTTCATAAATATTCCCTTGTCCTACAGGTGGGCACCTGATTGCCATAACTTGGAATTTTGAAATCTATAGGTGGGCACCTGATTGCCAAGACTTGAATTTTGAAAAATATTACCTTGTTCTACATGTGGACGCCTGATTGCCAAAACTTGAAATTTTGAAAAATATTCGCTTGTTCTCCTGGTGGGAGCCTGATAACCGAAACTTGAATTTTTAAAATTATTTCCTTGTTCTACAGGTCGGCGCCTAACTGCCAAAACTTAAACTTATGAAAAACATTCCCTTGTTCTTCAGGTGGCGCCTGATAACCGAAAGTTGAATTTTCAAAAATATTCCCCTGTTCTACAGAAGGGCGCCTGATTACAAAAACTTGAATTTTGAAAAATATTCCCTTGTTCTACAGGTGGGCACTTGATTACCAAAACTTAAAATTTTTAAAAGTATTCCCTTGTTCTACAGGTGGGCGCCTAATTGCCAAAGCCTGAAATTTTGAAAAATTTTCCCCTATTGTACATGTGGGTGACTGATTACCAAAACTTGAAATTTTTAAAAAATAATCACTTGTTCTACAGGTGGACGCCTGATTGTCAAAACCTGAAATTTTGAAAAATATTCCCTTATTCTACAGGTGGGCGCCTGATTATAACAACATGAGATTTTAAAACATATTCCCTTATTCTACAGGTAAGCGCCTGATTATTAAAACTTGAAATTTTGAAAAATATTCTCTTGTTCTTCAGGTAGGCGCCTGATTACCAAAATTTGAAATTTTACAAAATATTCTCTTGTTCTGCAGGTGGTCGCCTAAATACCAAGACTTAAATTTTGAAAAATATTCCCTTATTCTACAGGTGGGCGCATGATTACCAAAACATGAAATTTTTAAAAATATTCCCGTGTTCTCCATCTAGGCGCCTCATTGCCAAGACTTGAATTTTAAAAAATATTCCCTTGTTCTACAGGTGGACGCCTAACTGCCAAAACTTAAAATTTTGAAAAATATTCCTTTGTTCTTCAGGTGGGCGTCTAATAACCGAAACTTGAATTTTCAAAATATTCCCTTGTACTACAGGTGGGCGCTTGATTACAAAAAACTTGAATTTTTTAAAATATTCCCTTGTTCTATCGGTGGGCGCCTGATTACCAAAACTTAAAATTTTTAAAAATATTCCCTTATTCTACATGTGGGCGCATGATTGCCAAAGCCTGAAATTTTGAAAATATTACCTTGTTCTAAAGGTGGGCGCCTGATTCCAAAGCCTGATTATAAAAACATGAAATTTATAAAAATATTCCCTTATTCTACAGGTGGGCGCATCATTATTAAAACATAAATTTTTTAAAATTATTCCCATGTTCTTCAGGTGGATGTTTGATTACCAAAACTTGAAATTTTGAAAAATATTCCCGTGATCTACAGGTGGCCGCCTAATTACCAAGACTTAAATTTTGAAAAATATTCCCTTATTCTACAGGTGGACGCCTGATTACCAAAACTTAAAATTTTGAAAAATATTCCCTTGTCCTCCAGGTGGGCGTCTGATTGCCAAGATTTGAATTTTGAAAAAGATTCCCTTGTTTTACAGGTGGGCGCCTGATTGCCAAAAATGGAATTTTTGAAAAATATTCCCTTGTTTTACAAGTGGGCGCCTGATTACCAAGACTTGAATTTTTGAAAAATATTCCCTTGTTCTATAGGTGGGCGCCTGATTCCCAAAACTTGAAATTTTCAAAATGATCATGTGTTCTTCGGGTAGGCGCCTGATTGCCAAGACTTGAATTTTGAAAAACATTCCCTCGTCTCCAAGTGGGCTCGTGATTACCAAGACTTGAAATTTTGAAAAATATTCCCTTGTTCTATAGGTGGGCGCCTGATTACCAAGACTTAAATTTTTGAAAAATATTTCCTTGTTCTACAGGTGGCACCTGATTGCCAAATCTAGAAATTTGTAAAAGTGTTCCCTTGTTCTCTAGGTGGTTGCCTGATTGCCAAGACTTGAATTTTGAAAAATATTCTCTTGGTCTCCAGGTGGGCGCCTGATTACCAAGACTTCAAATTTTTAAAAATAGTCCCCTGTTCTACAGGTGGGCGCCTGATTATTACCAAAACTTGAAATTTTAAAAAATATTTCCTTGTTCTCCAGGTGGGTTCCTGGTACCCAATACTTGAATTTTGAAAAATATTCCCTTGTTCTACAGGTGGATGCCTGAATACCAAAACTTGAAATTTTGATAAATATTTCCTAGTTCTACAGGTGGGCGCTTTATTACCAAAACTTGAAGTTTTGAAAAATATTCCCCTGTTCTACAGGTGGACGCCTAATTACTAAAACTTGAATTTTGAAAAATATTTCCTTGTTCTATAGGTGGGCGCTTGACTGCAAAAACTTAAAATTTTGAAAAATATTCCCTTATTCTACTTGTGGGTGCCTAAAAACCGAAACTTGTATTTTAATAAATATTCCCTTCTTCTACAGGTGGACTCCTAATTATTAAAACTTGAATTTTGAATAATATTCCCTTGTTCTACAGGTGGGCGCCCGATTACCAAACTAGAAATTTGGAAAAATATTCCCTTTTTCTACAGGTGGGCGCCTAATTGGCAAAGCCTGAAATTCTGAAAAATATCCTCTCGATTACCAAAACTTGAAATTTGGAAAAATAATCCCTTGTCCTTCAGGTGGGCGCCTAATTGCCTAAGCTTGAAAATTTTGAAAATATTCCCTTATTCTGTAGGTGAGCGCCTCATTATAAAAACTTGAAATTTTGAAAAGTACTCCCCTATTCTACAGGTGGGCCCCTAATTATCAATACATGAAATTTGAAAAATATTCCCTTGTTATTCAGGTGGGCGCCTGATTACTAAAACTCGAAATTTTGAAAAAAATTCACTTGTTCTACAGGTGGGCGCCTAATTACCAATACTTGAATTCTGAAAAATATTCCCTTATTCTACAGGTGGGGGCCTAATTACCAAAACTTAAAATTTTAAAAAATATTCCCTTGTTCTCCAGGTGGGTGCCTGATTGCCAAGACTTGAATTTTGAAAAATATTCCCTTATTCTACAGGTGGATACCCGATTACCAAAACTTGAAATTTTGATAAATATTCCTTGTTCTCCAAGTGGGCACCTGATTACCAAAACTTGAAATTTTGCAAAATATTCCCTTGTTCTGCAGGTGGGCGGGCGCCTGATTTTTACCGAAACTTGAAATTTTGAAAAATATACCCTTGTTCTCCAGGTGGACGCTTGATTACCAAAACTTGAAATTTTAATAATATTCCCTTGTTCTATAGGTGGGCGCCTGATTACCAAGACCTGAACTTTGAAAAATATTCACTTGTTCTACAGGTGGGCGCCTGATTACCAAAACATGGAATTTTGAAAAATATTCCCTTGTTCTACAGGTAAACACCTGATTACCAAAACATGAAATTTTGATAAATATTTCCTAGTTCTACTGGTGGGCGCCTTATTACCAAAGCTTGAAATTTTGAAAAATATTTCGTTGTTCTACAGATGGGCGCCTGATTACCAAAACATGAAAATTTTAAAAATATCCCCTTGTTCTATATGTGGGCGCCTGATTACCAAGACCTGAATTTTAAAAAATATTCCCTTGTTCCACAGGTGGGCGCCTGATTGCGAAAACTTGGAATTTTGAAAAATATTCCCTTGTTCTACAGGTGGACTCCCGATTACCAAAATTTGAAATTTTTAAAAAATATTCCCTTGTTCTACAGGTGGGCGCCTGATTGCTAAAACTTGGAATTTATTAAAATATTCCCTTGTTCTATGGGTGTCCGCCTGATTACCAAAACTTAAATATTTGAAAAATATTCCCTTGTCTGATTGCCAAAACTTTGAATTTTGAAAAATATTCCCTTGTTCTACAGGTGGGCGTTTGATTGCCAAAACTTGAAATTTTGAATAATATTCCCTTGTTCTCCAGGTGGTCAACTGATTACCGAAACTTGAATTTTAAAAAATATTCCCTTGTTTTACAGGTGGGCGCCTCACTGCCAAAACATAAAAATTATCCCTTATCCTACAAGTGGGCGCCTGATTACAAAAACATGAGTTTTGAAAAATATTTTTCAAAATTCCCTTGTTCTATTGGTGGGCGCCTAATTACCAAAACTTGAAATTTTGAAAAATATTCCCTTGTTCTCTAGGTGTGCGCCTGATTACCAACACTTGAATTTTGAAAAATATTCCCTTGGTCTACAGGTAGACGCCTGATTACCAAATCTTAAAAGTTTGAAAAATTTTTCCTTGTTCTTCAGGTGGACGCATGATTACCAAAACTTGAATTTTGAAAAATATTCCCTTGTTCTACAGGTTGGCACCTGATTATCAAGACTTGAATTTTGAAAAATATTCCCTTCTTTTTCAGGTGGGAGCCTGATTATCAAAACTTGAAATTTGAAAAATATTCCCTGAGACTTCTGCCTGTGTACGTGATCACAACAAGACAAACAAAACACCAAAAATTCTTCCTGTCCCAGTTTGGTGCAGGGCGGATCTTTGAGTGTGAATCAAATATCCTTACCAAATATCTCTAAAGCTAAGTCCCATTATCTAGGAGGGTCCATGACATTCCTAACTGATGATAACTTTAAGATTATGTTATGTTTTAACAGGTATTATTTTCCACTATGTCTTGCTATGGTGACTAGTAATAAAAAATACTTCCCATTATCCAGGCGGGTCTTGACAACTCTTGATTTGATGACAAAATATGAATGCTGGGGGTTAGTATTTAGAGCTACGTCCCATTATCTAGGGGGTCCTGACAACTCCTACGATTAAATCCCATTATCCTGGCGGGTCCTGATGTCTCTTATTGGGGAAGTATTTGGGTTTGGCCATGCCACCCGACTGATTGTATTCTATGCTAAGTCCCATTTTTCAGGAGGGTTCTGACAACTCTTAACTGAATCCTACTTCAACATGAAAGTCATTTATGCCCGTCGCTATCCATGATTACCTCTAACCTTTTAATAACTCCCATTTTCCAAGAGGTTCTGAAGGTTCCAACTTAAATTCCAATTCTATCTTCTGGTTGTTTCTGCTAGTGATTATTGTCCAGAAGGGTTTCTACGACTCTTACTAGGGAAGGTGTTGGTGCTTGCCCATGTTACCCGCACCTGTCTAAGTTTCAAACTGCGTTCCATCTCAACTTTCGTGCTTCTTTTAACCCTCAATTCTTTCTATTGGGGTTTTCTAGTTAAAGTTCGTCTCATTTCTTTTTGCTGGGGTGGATATTTTTACGGACTATGTCCCTTTTGAGTTTTAACTGAGTCCCACTTCCAGGTGGGCCCTGAGATTTCGATCATACCTGCCATGTGCCTGCCTTCTCCTGTGGGCGGCCTCCCCCTTAGGCTCTTCCGAAATTTCTCTGCCCCTGTGTCAATCAAAGAAAGCTTGTCAGTTTGAAAAGCGGTGGTGAGCTTGCGGCATTCTTGTTTAAAGTGGCCTCCCCACTGTCGTGTTCCGTTGTGTTCTATTGCCCATATTGATGATGAGTCGCTTGAACTGCTCAGCTGACTCCTCGAAAACTTTAGGATTTATTTTGCCCCCCATGATTGTGTTACATTTCTAGCCCATTTTCCAGAATCCTTGCACCTTTCTCGAGATTTCCATGTCGATGTATTATGCTTGGATGACCCTCTGACCCCTGTACCTTCACTCTGCTCCTCGTCTTTGTGTTTCATTTCCGACCCTTTGCTAAAATTCTCACATCCTTTCTTGAGGTTACCCGGCCAGTTTACGATGCTTGGCTGACCCTTGCAACCCTCCCCCAGTTTCATTTGGTTATGAAAGAAAGGCTTTATCCCTAGCGTTAAGGTCTCTATCAAGCACTCTTCTAAAGCTGTCTTCAAGCCCTCATATTCAACTCGCTGCCTCATCCACATAGCATGAACTCGCTCGAAGTGCTTTCTCCTACTATGGTGGAGTTTACCAAGAACTCTAAACGTTCGGAGCGCCGGTTCTGTTTCAGAAGAAGCATGATGGCAGTTTAAGGTTTTGCATCGATTATAGAGCGCTGAACAAAGTGACCATCAAGAACAAGTACCTTATGCCTCTTATTGCAGACCTTTTCGTCTCGTGTTGCATTTTTTTTCACTTGCCATGGAAGCTTTGATTTCACATTGAAAGACATTGCTTTCTTATTGGCTAACCAATTTCGTTGTCACCCTTATTGTAGAAAATACCCCTTCTCTATATAGACCCCATATCCTCTATTTGTTGCATTGCTCATGAACTGACATCTTCCCATCCTTTATGTTTCACATGACCCCCAAAGCATGTCTGTTTCCCCCCACTCCATACGTATGTTGTTCTTTATTGACATAAATCACTAGCCTTGACCTTGAGGTCTGTTGCTCCTTCACTTGTATGATGATTGATTTTCATTGGAAGACCCTGTTTTACCCTTGACTAACCACTTCCTTTGTAAACCTACCCAGAAAATACCTCTTCTCATTCAAACCCAATACCTTTCGTCTGTAGCATTGTTCCTGAACCGACATCTGCCAACCCTTGTGTTTCACTTGATCCCTAAAGCATATTTGCAAACCACATTGTATATGATGTTCTTTCCTGACCCAAATAACCGGCTCGGACCTTGAGGTCTATTGCTCCATCGCTAGCCATGATAACTTCGATTTCTTCTTGGAACACTTTTGCTACGTTCACCCTAGCCCTCATTCTGTTGCATTGTACATGATTTGATATATACCGAGCCTTTGTATTTTAAACGAATCAAAAGCATGCTGACTGTTACCAGCTCGGTGTGCCTATTGTTCCTTCCTGATTTATGCTGCTTTGATGTGACAAACATGTCCTCTTTGTGCTGGTGGCAGATTTTGAAGTCATTTCTCACTTGCTTTGACCCGACCGACTCAAGAGGAGGGATTAAACAAGACAAAAGGAACAGAGTAGAGGACAACGAAAGGCGATGATTCCTAACAAAAAACCTAAAAAGTAGAAACCTATAAAATGCGGGTACCAACTCTAATGAGCATGACATGCACCTAAGGCCTATTCTATTAAGCAAATATGATGTTCAAATCTTTTTATACTCCCCAGACCGTGAATCTGGGCTTAAATGCTCCGATTATCCAATCTGATTCACAATACTAATTCGACTTGTAGCGCCCAAAGGGTTTTCACCATCAAGCCTCTCTCATTTTATACTTTTCACTTAACTTATAGTCGCCTCAAGGTGCCCGGGAGGGTTTTCACCAATAAGACTCTCTCATTTTTTATTTCTCTCAGCTCTTGTCGCCTTACGATGCCCGTGAGGGTTTTCACCAATAAGACTCTCTCATTTTGATTATCTTTCCTGCTTGGACTGGAGTGTTGCCCCTAACATGAATCACCTCTACTTGCTCAACTTGGCATCTTTTAAAGACTGATCAGAAGGTCTTTCTTTGGACCGTAACGTGGGATTTTTGATAGGGTTAGAAAGAAATAGTATCAAAGGCTCATAACAGTTTAAATGGGTTCAATATTACAACTTTCGGAATCATTCATTCAACAGCCACAACTTCTGCCCTAGATTCTTGCTTGGGGACTTTTGGATTTTTATTTTGATGAGACTGAACCGTGAGGCTGCCTAAGTATCCTTAAAAGGAATCAGGTCTAACGTAGTTCATACCGATTCCTTGTTTTTGTTGTTGTTTTTCTTATCCTTTTTTCTTTTTCTTTTCTTTTTGTTTTCTTTTTCTTTTCTTTTCCTTTCCTCTTTTTTGTTTTCTTTTTCTTGTTTTTCTTTTCTTTTTCTTTTCTTTTGTTTTCATATTTTTTAATTCTTTGCGTTCGTTCCCTTTCACTGCCTTCTCACTCTTGCTTTTCTGAGTTTTGTACCGATTCCGCAAGAGGGCTATGAAAGAAAATAATTAAATCTCAAAAGGGTTAGTGAAGGATAAAGTGTCTAGATAGCATAATACAATGCCTTCATCATTAAAAATATTCCAAGACAAGCAAGTACAATCAGTCAAAGGAATCATACATAATATCTCATGATTGAGTCAGAATTGATAGCCATTTCTATACATTTTCCTTTCTCCTCTTGTCAAATATAATGCACCATTGAACAACACTCCAGCTACAACAAATGCTCTCTGCCAGTTTGCTCTATCTGCCCGTGTTTTGTTAGAAAATACGCTTAACGCTAGAGGGGGAGGGGTGAATAGCGTTATAATATAATATAGCGTAAACTTGCGGAAATTAAAATTTGCAGGAAATAGATACGTGCGTTAAATAAACAAAAAGGAAAGAACGCACCGATATATTCTGGTTCACCACAACACGTGGCTAGTCCAGTCCCCGAGAGACTCTCTCGAGATTTTCCACTAACTTGTTAAGCTTACGGGTGCTCAACAAACCTTTACAACTTAAGGACACAAGCCTTAACACCTTTGCTCAGAGATACAACACTCCAAGACTTCAACCAAGGAAACACAAGTTCCTTACAACAAGAGATATCACAATTCTCTTACAAGTGTATAAAACACTAAACACTCAAACACAATACTCCTTAATGAGCAGATATGAGTAAAAGAAGTAAGCTCTAGATCACAACAACTTTGGACAAGAATATGGCTCTCAAAAGCTTTATGAAATTGAATATAAAATGATAAACAAAAGTATGCAAGCTTATAGCAATGTAATGATCAGTTGTAGTATTTTGTTGTGTTTAAAACACTGAAATGAAGCTGTATTTATAGTTGAAAAACTTGGCATTACCGTTGCCTAATTGCCAATTAAGAGTTGCTGATTTTACTCACTGACAATCGATTGTCAAACCCCAACAATCGATTGTCTGCCAGTCAGATCAAAGTTCAATCCCAGATTTTACGCTTGATAATCGATTACTTACAATCCATAATCGATTACTGGCAACGTTCAAAAAATCCTTTCCAGATTATATCACAAACAATCGATTGTCCAGAATCAACAATCGATTACTCAGCAACGTTCAAAAAATCTTTTCCGAATTTTAATCAAAACAATCGATTATACAGAATCAATAATCGATTACCCAATAACGTTCAAAAAATCTTTTCCGGATTTTAATCAAAACAATCGATTATACAGAATCAATAATCGATTACCTGGCGGTATTTGAAAACTTTACGACAACGGTCAGCTTCACAATCGATTGCACAAAGTCAACAATCGATTACTTATCAGTTTTTGAAAAATATTTTAGACACTTTCTCTTTGACAATCGATTGTCCAATGTAACAATCGATTATTTAATAAATTTGAAAATCACTGGAAGACACTGTCTCAACATAATCGATTACCATTAGTTCATAATCGATTATTCTGAGTTTTGAAAAACTTTGATGGACACTGCCTCAGTCACAATCGATTGTCATTAGTTCACAATCGATTGTCATGCAGGTTTGAAAAAACCTGATGCTCACTGTCTTACTCACAATCGATTGTCATTAGTTCACAATCGATTGTCATGCAGTCATGGCTTAAAACAATCGATTATCATAAGTACATAATCGATTATCTTAGTCCAGATTTTTAAGGCATGTCTAAAAATTATTTTGACTACTGTAAATATGCATGATTTAAAATCATTTGACATTAAATTAAATATGCATGATTTTGGAAAATAGTTTTATGAGAGAAGCCATGTTAAGAGTCAAGTTGTAGGATCAAGATCACAATTAAGAATGACTCAATTAAACTATAAAACTTTGTCTTGAGCTTGAATCTCGTTGTATATCAATTGTGCGCTTGTTTCTTGAACTTCGTCATATATCAATTTCGCTTCGTTTGTCATTCATCAAAACCTATTCAAAAGAACACACGTTTTAGTATATTGCATTGAGAACGTGTTTCCAACAATTTCCCCCTTTTTGATAATGGCAAACATTAAGCGGGATATGCAAGACAAGCAATTTATATTGACGATTCAAGACAAGTATATACATGCAACAATGTAATTTGTTCCCCCTCAATTTAAGCTTATAATTTGAGAGTGCATCATACCCGTTATCTTCCCCCCTTTGCCATTAGCAAAAATAATAATAAGATGCCAAAGATGAAATAAACCTTGTTTATTTATTGGAAAGAGAAATTACAGCAACAGGGAAGACAATACAACATATAAAAACAAACTTAAAAAAACAATTATTCATTCATCATCTTCCGCCTCATCATCCGGCGCTGCTTCATATGGAACAAGACCCGCATATGGATAATGAACGTGGTCAAAATATCCATGGATCTCGTGAGTTAATTGACCGAAAGAAGAGGTCAATGAAGCAATTTGGTCGGAAATGAATTGGAGGGAAGGCTCTTGAAGCGGAGGAGCACGACGAGTTGGAGGAGTAAAAAGTCAAGAAGTTGAGAATTTTTGAGCATATTTGCAGCAGGCCCAAATGATTCAAGATACTTGTTGGTTGAAAAGCGGGGTGGAAGAATGTCGCGCTTTTCAAATTTGGTTAAAAATCGAGTAAGCTCGATGTCGGAATTAAAATATATAACGGAACCATCTTGATAGGGATAGTTCGGATGAGGAGGGGCAGCAGAGGCGGATGCGCCGTGCCTAGCAGAACGGGAACGTTTTGAGTAACGGCCCGACATTTTTAATGAAAGCTGCTGGATTTTGCAAAGGATTAGAGAGAATTTGATATTTTGAAAGCTAAAATTGATGCTTGAGTGAATGAATATGAACATATATGAAGCCTATTTATAGAGGGGAGAGTGGCTTATCGTTTATAGAAGAAATCTGCTGAGAATTTAAAGCCAAATCAGTCAGAAACGGTAAAATAAATTCACTGACCGTTAGACAATCGATTGTTGAGATGCAATAATCGATTGTTGAAGAGTTATTGACCTGACTTGGAACTGACACAAATCGATTGAGGAGCCAAACGGTAACAAAAGTTTAAATTTCTGACATGAAATAATCGATTGTCAAATGTGGAATAATCGATTGTTTTGGAAAAGCATTGCTGAATGGCTGAGACAGAAATCGATTATGCAATTTAAGGAGTCAATTATTAAACAAAACTGCATAATGAACATAAACCATAAACAATCGATTAGTGATACTGCTAATCGATTTTCAGCACAGTAAAATAATCGATTATTTGCTTGGAACAATCGATTGTTCTGTGCCAAAACTTTATAATTCCCCCTATCTTTTAGGGCGATACCTGCAAAATAGAATTAAACGTCTCCGACGCTCAAGTCAGTAAGTGTGTCCTAAAGTGTTCTTAAGAGAGTTTCGGGTACTTACCTTGTCTCCAACGTTGCCAATTACCTGTTCAAGAGGGTGATCTTTGATCGTCCTCCACTCATTTGGCACTTTTGTTTCTTTTTCCAATTGTGGCGCTTCTTCCGTTGATTGTTCCTCAGTTTCATCTTTATTTTCCTTGGGTGGTTCCTCTTGTATTTTGTCTTTCAAGCTATCTAAGATACCTGCAAGATCAAAACCGGAATCCTTTCTCGCCAAGCGAGCATTATTTTCGGAAAATACAACATGAGGGGATTCCTCCACAATTTGGGTTATTTTATTAAAGACCCTATATGCTTTACTACGTGAGGAATATCCAATGAAAATACCTTCATCTGACTTAGCATCAAATTTACCCAATAGAGTCCATTTTTTGAATTTTTGACGTATATCTTTTTCTTTTTAAAAAATAAAAATAAAAATGTAACACAACATAACTAGATCCTACTTGCTTTATTTTCACACTTCACTCTCTTTTTATTTTTCATTGATTTTCCTTTTTTTTCATTTTCATTTACCCTCAGCTATTATTGGTCCACCAAATGACCCTTTTATCCTTAGAGAAATGCAACATGTAGCACACCTGGCGAACTCCATGACAGTAGCTCATGATTTTTGAGTTGTTTTGGGATGTTTCACATTGCTTTGATGGCGAAAATAGTGTGCTTACACCACTGGTTTTGAAGCTATTTTCATAGCTGGTTTTTGAGTTTTTATGAAGAGGATGATGTGCAAGAGATGAAAATCGTGAGGGGTCATTTTTTTTGCCCAAGCTGCGGTCGTTTGGACTGAAAATAACGGCTGGTGGTCGCTGGCTATTTGGAGAAAGGCTGGTGTCGTAGAGGTTCAGGGGTCATTTGGTCTTCAGCTGAGGGAGACGAAAATGGCCACCATGAATTTTTGGCTCCTCTTTTATGATGAAGAAGCAAATAATTGCGCTGGAAGGGAGGAGTCCGATTTTTGCCAAGACTGCGCTCATCTGCTTCTTCAGGCGTCTCTCTATCAGTGTATAGGCGTGTATATGTATTTCAGGCGTGTATATCTTCGAGCTTCCTCCAGAAGAAGCAAAGTTGCGCAGCTTTTTTAAAATTTACAGGCCTACTCTGTGTATATTGTGTGTGTTTCCGCCTTTATTGTATCGTGTGTATTCTGTATTTGTGTATTAGGTCTAGGTTTTGCTTTAGGTGGGTAAATGGGTTTGGGTATTGGGTTGGGTCAGGTTGACCTGATTTGAGGTTGGGTAGGGAGATGGGCTAGTTTAAATGAAGAATGGGTATTGACGAATTGTGGCTCACTTATCACATGGCCCAATTTCGAATTTGCATTTCAATTTCCTTCTCCATTTGGTTTTAATTAATTAGAAAAAACCTAAACTAAATTCCTAAATCAATTCAAATTGTAAAATTAAGCTAATTACCTAACTATGTAAAAATGATCATTTTTTTTGCGATTTTTGATTAATAATACAATTAAATCTATATAATTAATTTCTTAATGCAAATTGAACATAAGGTGGTACAAAATTAAAATGCGACACTATTTATGGCTTTTATATGATTTTAAAAATATTAAAAATGTATGAAGTGACACTAAATAAAAAAAATCCTAAAATTAACAAAAAAATATTTTGGTCTATTTTTAGGAGTTATTTTCATGTAGTGCAAAAATCACGTGCTCACACAAGTCACATTTGCCATTACAGGCCTATTCCAACTTCCAAAATAAGAATCTGACCTTGATACCAAAAAGTACACTCCCATTCAAACTTCGCAAAAACCCAACTATCGCCATTTCAAGACAAATCCAACTACGGACCTCCAAATTGCAATTTGGTGCACTCATATCTAACGTAGCTAACAGAACTGACGAAACTCTATTCAAAAATCAAATGCTATAAAGCCAAAATTGGTGAATTCTTCAAAGTTAGAACTCAAGTCATGAAGTTCATTCTTCCATGTTGATTTTGGATAGCTTGAAAATAAATTCTGACGTTTTACGCAAGTCAAAATACATCATGCGGAGATACTCGAGCCCTTAAAATACCGACCAATGTGCAAATATTCAAAACAACCCGTCGAGTCTTTACAATACTACTATCAGTGTAGAAACCTATCAAACCAACTTCGATTGACATCCATTTGTGCACAAAAATCATAAGTGACAAAACAGTCCTATTATAACTTCAAGAACCTAAATCCGAGCCGAGTAACAACAAAGTAACTCTCGTTCAAACTTCTCAACTCTCCAAAATTTAACTTTTATAACTTTTGCCAATTCAAGACAAGATGACCTCCAAATCAATACCTGAACACATCCCTAAGTCCAAAATAACTGTACCGAGCTATCAGATCCATCAAAATTCCGGAGTCATTTACACAAATGTTAGCATCCGGCCAACTCTTCTAACTTAAGCTTCTAACCTTTGGCATATGTTTCCATCTCATTCTGAAACATTCCTGTAACCAAACCAACTACCGCAGCAAGTTAAGTAACAACAAACGAACATAGAATAAACAAAAAATATGGAAATGAGGCTTTAATACTCAAAACGATCGGCTAGGTTATTACACTTGCCATGGCAAGTAAAACCAACCTTATGACACCGCCTTTTATCTAGAAATCTCCTCCAACTAGCTCAAGTCAAACCTAATATACTTAAGGTCAAAACAAAGTCTAGGGATAAAGTTCGTTCACCAGTAACTTTATGTCCGAGTATATGCTTAGTTTTTAAATCCATGTAAAAATCAATGCTCAAAACCTCAGTTTATACAATGTTAAGTTGTAGAGAAAAATTCCAAAATATCACGATAAAATTTTATGTTTTAGATGTAGAAGTACTTGGGAATCAAGATATATGATCAAATCCAAGTAAAATTTAGTTATCCTCAAGATTGTAGTGAAATCCCTCTTCAAAATCTCCTCCTCTCATTTTCCCAAACTCATAAATGTGAAAATGGGTCAAGTCTAAAAATTTAGCTTAAAATAACCCCGCCAGCACTACCCTTTGCGATTATGGTAGTAGACCTGTGATCGCGAATCACAATCTTCCATCGTGTGTCCTCTTTTGCAGTTGAGAGCAACCCTTCACAATCGCAAAGGTTTGCCTAACTCCCCTACCTAAATGCATCAAACCCCTGCGAACATGATACAACGACTCCAGCGTTCGCGAAAAAGCGACTCCTATTTCGCGAAGGCGAAACACAATAGAACGTAGCTCAACCCTTCGTTGCGAATGTGAGAAAAGCTCCAGGATCTCGTAGTTGACCATACACAGGCAAAACTAGCAATCTCAGATATATTCGGGGTGGTCTGAAACTCACTCGAGTCTTTCAGGACCCTGTCCAAATATTTCAACAAGTTAATAAACACAATTCGGATCTATTCATGGTCTCAAAACATATGCCAAAATTACCACATCTAAGGATCAAGGACCAAACCACATGTTGATTTATCGTAAGTTCACAAGCTCTAAACTTCTAACCAAGCATCCGATCGTGCCTAAACATCTTTGATCTCAACCAAACTTTGCACACAAGTTTCTTTTCATAACACGAACTCATCCTCAATATTGGAACAATAATTGGATCCCGATAATATCAAAGTCAACTATTAATCAAACTTATGAACTTTCCAATTCTACAAATTGCTAATTTTTAGAAAATAGAGCCAAAATCTCCTTGGAACATCCAAAATTAATTTCAAACCTACGCCCAAGTCTAAGTTACAATATGAACCTATTGGAACCTTTAAATTTAATAGGGGATTATTTTCACAAAAACAAAGCTTAGGTCAACTCTTCTAATTTTAAATCTCAAACTAGGAACAAAGTATTGTAAATCACACCAGAAACTCACGAAATTCAAACTTCCATCCCCGCTACTCATATAGTTTCAAATGAACTTACGGAAAGCATCAAATGAGAAAACGGGTTGGAATTCAAAGAATCGGTCGGATCATTATAGTGTTGCTTCATAAAGTATATAGTAAATTTGAATTTAATTTTGTTCAAACACTCCCAAATATGTTCCAGATGATCTTTAATTCATAATAAAGATAGATTTAATACTTATTGTAATAATGGGAACATAACAAACCTGAAAATCCACTAATTGTAAGCTAAATTATTAAGAACTATATGCTAAATCAACACGTTCTTCACGAAGTTCGCAACTCTTTCGACCACAATGACTGAGTGATTGTATTGTGATTGTGTGAGGCACCTTTTTATCACACATATTTGTAATTTATTTCTTATATATTTAATTCATAAATTTTTGGGACAACGATGTCGTAAGATAAAAAAAAAATGCCTCGCACAGCTAGCGTCAGTTACTTGAGAAACAAAACAAACTTTTTTGCAACGACCCAAAGCCAAAACTGTCCAAACACCTTTATATGCTAAACACACACACACACACAAAATATTCATCAAATAATAAATTTTAAAATTCATAATTGTAAAAGTGCAGTGTTTTTAATGGTAAAATTAAACATAAAAATTAGACCCATCATTAAATCTTAGTCTTTGTCCAATCCCCTATATATATGAATTAGAAGAGCACTGTATATGGCATGAGAAAAATCCAATCTTGCTTCTCCAAAAGCTTCATTCAAAGTAGTCCTTTCTTCCGAGCTTTTGCAGTTTGTTTGATCCAAAACAAATATACAATGGTTACCAACGTTTTGAAAGAAAGGAAACAAAGGCTTCAGACTTCAAACCTTGTATTAAAATTCTTGGAGGAAAATGGATTTTCTCAAACATTCAAAGACTTATTATCTTCTCTACCCAAAGCAAAAGGTTGGCTCAGTCCTCATTTGTACAAATACCAAGGCTTTTGGCTCACAGCATTGCACTTACAAGGTACTCTTTTCTTTCAACACTGCTTCCAAGCTCAAGACTTTGATATTCTCCTCATCACAAGTCCCAAATCTGGCACCATTTTGTTAAAGGCTATGGTATTCACTTTAATCAATAGAATGTCACATCCTATCCTTTCCCAAGAACACCCTTTACTCACTACTAATCCTCATGATTTAGTTCCATTCTTGGAATTAAATTATGCTCAAGAAAAGATTCCCATTTCACCAAATTCTTCTTTAACATCAACAAGGCTTTATTCTACTCATTTACCATTTGTTTCATTGCCAGAATCAGTCAAGAACACAAAGTGCAAAATAATCTATGTGTAGGAATCTAAGAGACACTTTTGTATCACTTTGGCATTACATAAGCAAGCTAAGGAGTCAAGACACAAAAGTGATGCCGTTCGAAGAAGCTTTCGATATGTTCTGCAATGGATTAACTATGGCAGGACCTTTTTGGGACCATGTTTTAAATTATTGGGAAAAAAGCTTGGAAATGCCTCAAAAGGTATTGTTTTTGAAGTATGCAGAAGTGAAAGAGAAACTTTTTTACATTTGAGATGTTTGGCCGAATTTTTGGAGTGTCCATTTTCGTTAGAGGAAGAAGAATCAGGATTGGTTGATGAAATAATTAAGCTGTGTAGCTTTGAAAATTTAAGCAATTTGGAGGTGAACAAGAGTGGTAAGACATTGTTTGGCAATGATAATAGAGTTTTCTTCAGGAAAGGTGATGTGGGAGATTGGAAGAATCATTTGACTACTGAAATGGTGGAAAGGCTTAATCAAATTACAGAAGACAAGTTAAATGGTTCTGGTTTGACGTTATAAATGGATGCTTGAATATATTTAAGTATTTCATTATTTGCAAATAATTAAGTTCAATATAGGCATATTGCAAAATACTCATATGACTGGTGAAATATCTCGATAAACATGTCTGATGAGTAATTCAAGTGAAATGTGATCTTCACTACCACTTATTTTCATGCAAATGTAGCTTCAACTTTCAAATATACTCTGTTTGACTTAACTTCGAATAATCTTTGTTTTTCATATTCTATCAAATATTGTCCAAATGCCTATGAATCTTCTTGTTTTGTGGTTTTTCCATTCTTAAGTCATGCAATATTTATTATGCCACAATATTTGTCTCAAACTGGTGCGGCTTCAGATTTTCGAAAACATAGCTCTTGATAGGTACTTGTGATGGGCGAGGATTAATGTTGTAGCTTAGGAAGTAGGAGGCTAGTCATAGGTTGCTAGTGGCTTCAATTGTGTCCATATTACTTCTTTAGGGCTACAGTTTAGGTCGTCCGAGGCTAGTCCGATAGTAGAGTGTCTTAGGATGCTAGTGGCTCTTGTTGTATCCACATTACTCCATTGTGTCAGTAATATTGTGTCATTGTTACTGCTTATTATTCCTGATTTTCTCTCTATTTTCTGGTTATTACGTTACTGATGTTATCTTTCTTTCTTTCTTGCTTTCTCTGATATTATTGTGCCATTGTATCTTCTCATCTTCTTGAGCCGAGCGTTTATCGGAAACAACTTCTCTACTCTTTCAGGGCAGAGTAAAGTCTACGTACACACTATCCTCACTAGACTCCATTTGTGGGATTCTAGTGAATTGTTGTTGTTGTTGTAAACAGTGTTATCAGAGTGTCAAACAAAAATCTAGTGTTAACTTTGTTTGTTTCATTTTGTGGTTTAAATGTAAGATAATCGACAAGCTTACAAAATTGGAAAGAATAATTGCATTAAACTTTGAGTTTCTGAAAGAATTTAGGTTCAATCACCAAGTGAACGTAAAAAGAACATTATATTTCCGATCACACAGTAAGCAGATTAATGCACACATTTTTATGTAGAAGAACATGCAGTCATTCACAGATTTCGCTTAAGTTAGGGTAAATGACTTTGTAAACTTATTTGAAACTTTTTTGAAAACTTTGCTGGCTCTTACTTTCTTCTTTCCCAAAATAAAAGTCCATGCTTGAATATCTGAAAGATAAAGTAATTTAGCATAATAAAAATTGAGTTAGCAAAAAATCTAAAAGATGTTGAAAAGTAAAAAAGAAACTGAGAAGGAGGAAAACGTGAATTATAAGCTAAAGTAATGATTTAATCTTATCTCTATTGCGAGTTCAACTTCCTTTTCGTTGAAAATTATTTATCAAGTGTGACCAATAAAAATGAGCATTTTTATCCAGAGTTGCAATCAATGGGTTAATACTATTTTATATAACATCGGACATACAAGATTATAGAAACAAACAAAGTATAGCTATTTAAGTGTACCAGATTTTGGATCAAAATAAAATATATAATGCTTCAAAAGTCTTACATTATGTACGACAAATTTAAAATTAAACGAAATATAGCTGTTCGTGAAAGAATTAACTGATTATTAAATCATTTGAAATTTGGAGGCAATTCTTGATCCAGCGATATTTTATTTCTGTCGCGATAGCAGAGATCGAATCTCTATACTGAGTAGGTGACATTATTCCCCAGCTTTGCACACCAACATTTGTTTACTGAATTAAAATGAATTGTTTTAGTAATAACTTTGAGGGGATTAAAAATATTATAGTTGCCTAATTTAGCAATTTATACTATGTGTTAGCAACATTATAGCAACGTCAAAATGTCAAAATGTCTTAATACGTTGTGGAGAATCATGAGAAGAATTACCCTACCCATCGCTTGAAGTTAAAAGCAATTGTTTTTGCAACAGAGATTTAGAGGCATTACTTGTATGGTATGACTTGTGAGATTTACACTAATCATCATAGCCTTCAACACCTATTAGGGAAAGGATTCATATTGAGGCAAAATGATTTGAGTTGCTTTAGTACTATGATACAACTATCTTGTATAATTTGAGTAAATCTAATATGGTCATAGATTGCTTGAGCGCAAAGGTGAAGAGTATGAGTAGTTTCACATATATATTTTAGTTGAGGAGCATTCAGTGGAGATAGATGTTTAAACATTAGCTAATAGGTGTGTATGATTGGATATTTCTGATCCTAGTAAGGTTCTTGCTTGTGCAGTTGGACACAACACACCCGTCCTTGTATGAGTCTCGCCATTATAATGATCTCTACTTACTTGTACTTAAGGATATGGCGTAGTGAAGCGGTGCCAAGAAGGTTGTCATAGGTGATGATGGTGTTATGCGACTTCACGGCCCACTTTGTGCGTGAAATGCTTATGGCTTGAGGGAGTTGATACACTAGGAGGCTCACAGTTCACGATATTCTACATATCGAGGGGTTACAATGATGTATCGTCACTTGAAATAATAATAATATTGGCATATGATGAAGAAAGATATTACTGGACTTATTTTATGGTGTTTGAATTGCAACCATGTCAAGTATGAGCATAAAAAGACTAGATGATTTGACTCAAAAGATAGTTATAGGGGAGAAAAAATGGGAGCACGTTACTATGGAATTTATGGTAGGCTTGCCACATACTAGAAGGAAGTTCGATTCAATATGGATCATTATTGATAGATTGGCTAAATTCTGTGTATTTTATACTAGACTTGACTACTTACACTTTGGGAATGTAGGCACAGATTCATATTTGTAACATAATTCGATTACACGAGGTATCTATTTCTATCATATCAGATCATGATCACAGTTCACGTCTCACTTTTGTAAAGTGGTACAACATCATTTGGGTACGTATGTTGAGTTTAGCCACCTTTTACATTGTAGCCTCCTGTTCAATCCGAGCGGAAAATTTAGATCCTTTAGGACATGTTGGTAGCATGTGTGGTTTATGGTTGATGTCATTGGGATTAGTTTTTTTCCTTTTTTGGAATTTGTATATCATAACAATTACTAATTTATCATTGAAAATGCGCCATAGGAGGCTTTATATAGTTGGTGGTATCCTTATCTTATTGTTTATTTTGAGCATGAGGAAGCTAAATTGTTAGGGGTGCGATAAGCCTTGGAGATGGTCAAGTTGATTTAGGAATATTTCACATAACTCAACAACAACAACAACAACAACAACCCAGTATAATCCAACATAGTGGGGTCTGGGGAGGGTAGTATGTACACAGACCTTACCTCTATCCTGGGGTAGAGAGGCTGTTTCCAAATAGACCCCCGACATCCTTCCCTCCAAGAACTTCCCACCTTACTCTTGGGGAGACTCGAACTCACAACCTCTCGGTTGGAAGTGGGGGTTGCTTACCATCAGAGCAACCCCTCTTGTTTTATTTCACATAACTCAAAGTATGAAAAAACGTTATGTAGACTGGAAGACTCGTGATATTGTGTTACATAGAAGATGAAAAGGTGCTTTTGAGAGTCTCGCATATGAAGGGTATGATGATGTTTGGGATGAAGAGAAAATTGAGTCTAAGGTTTATTGGCCATTTGAGGTCTTGAGAGAGTTCGTGAGGTAACTTATAGGCTTGCATGGCCTTCTAGCCTATCAGGGTTACAATAGTATTTATATTTCTACACTTCAAAAGTAAAATAAAGGATAAGTTGCATGTTTTATACCCAGCATGATACAACTGGATGAGAATTGGCCTATGAAGAAGATGCAGTGGCTATTTTAGACAAATGGGTTTAGAAGATAAGGTCAAAGGATTCGAGGACGAATATTTATTTACGAGATAGAGAGCATAACGAGCTTGTTATGATTAAACTTGATTGACATGAGGTGTTCTAGAATCATCTTGTACTAGCTAGAAAAATCTTTCATAAAAATCAATGTATTAAACTAGACAATTCTAGGAGGATACTAGATACTTCTCAAATATAATTCATAGGCATCAATCTAGAGAATTCTATAAACTTGTATAATCATTCAAGTATCTAGATCCTTCCATGGACTAGTATAAATATGTGATGTTGTAACTCATTTTGTAATAAAGAAAATCAATAAAATAACAAAAGCCTTCTTCAATATAAAGTTTTATCTCCATTCAAATTCTCTACATTTCCTAAACTCTTTTCTTCTCATTCTAAATATTACTCTCCTTCTCCAACAAATTTGGTATCAGAGCCCGGGTTTAGCCTTGTGTTCCATTACAAACCACCATGGCAACACAATCATCTTCATCATCTTTATTCAACTATTCACAAAATCTTGTCCCTATTTTTGATGGAGAAAACTATGATTATTGGAGCCTTCAAATGAAGACTCTATTCATTTCTCAAGACCTTTGGGAGCTTGTAGAAAGAAGCTATGATGCACCTGAGGGCTTGGAAAAACTAGCATCATGGACGGCGGCAAAGCAAAAGGAGTTTAAAGAAAATAAGAAGAAGGATGCAAGGGCACTACTCTTCATTCAACAAGGGGTAAATAAAACTATCTTTCCTCGCATTATGGCTGCCACCAATTCAAAAGAAGCTTGGAGTATTCTACAGAAGGAATTTCAAGGCTCCTCTAAGGTAATCTCTATCAAACTTCAATCTTTATGGAGAGAATTTGATAATTTAGCAATGAAAAATGATGAAACCATGAAAGAATTCTTTAATATAGTTGCTATCATTGTTAATCAAATTGGAAGTTATGGGGATAAACTTAAAGATAAGAATATAGTTGAAAAAATATTGAGGAGTTTACCCGCAAAATAGGATCATGTTGTTGCCGCTATCGAAGAATCTAAAGGTTTATCTACATTAAGTTTTCAAGAACTACGAATGAGCAGGTTTTCAACTCAAGAGGTGGAACAAGCTTTTCAATCTAAAGTGTCAATTTCAAATAAAAGAGGAGGAGAGACGGATAAAGAAGGAAGGAAAAATTTCCAACAAAAGAGCAATTATGGGAGCAGAAATTTCAAGCAAAGAAAATTTGGAGATTACAATCAAGGCCCTCGTGGAAGGTATGAGAAGAATAATAAAGTTACGTCTTCCTCCCAGTGTAGAATTTGTGGAAAGTCTAATCATAATACTCAGAGTTGCAGATTTAAGTGTTTAAAATGCAAAAATGCTAATCACTCCCAAAAGGACTGTTGGTACAATAAAAATGACGAAGCTAATTTACAGAAGGAGATAATGTTTTCTATTCTTGCTTTAGTCCTAAATTAAATGTGAAGGATATTTGGTACTTGGATAGTGGTTGCAGTAATCATATGACACGAAATAAAGAAAGCTTCGTCAAATTGGATGAAGATGTTAATTCTCAAGTTAAGCGTGGAGACGGAAAATCAAACAAAGTCGAAGGAAAGGGAGTGATAGCAGTTCAAGTAAAGGGAGGTAAGACTAAATTTATTTCTGATGTGCTTTATGTACCGGGCCTAACACAAAATTTATTAAGTGTGAGACAATTATTACAAAAAGGCTATAGAGTTAATTTTGTGGGAAATGAAAGTACAATTATTGATGAAAAAAATAATCAAGTTGTGGCAAAAATTAAAATGACTCCAAACAAGGTTTTTCCACTGAAAATGTCAATTGAGAATCTTGCATTAAAATCATAGGAAAATGATATTTCTCAATTATGGCATAAGAGATTTGGCCACCTAAATTTTAAAAGTCTCAAATTACTCAAAAAGAAAAATATGGTAATTGGACTCCCACACATAAATGTGGAAAGTAAAATTTGTGAAGGTTGTATTTTTGGAAAAATGCATAGACTACCCTTCACAAAAACCTCATGGAGAGCTAGAGTTCCTTTGGAACTAGTTCATGCCGATGTATGTGGCCCAACTAAGACACCTTCCCCGGAGGAAAAAGATATTTTCTCTTGTTTGTTGATGATTATAGTCGAATGATGTGGGTATATTTTCTAAAAGAAAAATCAGAAGTTTTCTCAAAGTTTGTACAATTTAAAGCATCAGTGGAGAAGCAAAATGGTCATAAGTTGAAGATTTTGAGGACGGATCGTGGAGGAGAATTCACATCCAAGGAGTTTAACGAATTTTTCAAGGCCCAAGGAATAAAAAAGGAGCCTACAGTAAGATATACTCCCCAACATAATGGAGTGGCAGAACGTAGAAATCAATCCATAGTGGAGATGGCACGGAGCATGTTAAAAGGTTCATGGAAATGGGAAAAAGATCAAGAAACCACTCCAGATATCATTGCCGATGAAAACATTGGATCAACATCTAACACTCAAGAGCCTTCTAACCCGAGAGTTGAAGAAGCAACTGATGCAGATTCACCTCCAAGTAAGACTCGTTCATTACAAGAAATTTATGATACTTGTGATGTTGCATTCTTTTCTTGTGAACCAGTAAAATTTGAAGAAGCTATCAAAGAAGAAGGATGGAAGAAGGCTATGGACAAGGAGATACAATGATTGAAAAAAATCACACATGGAAGTTAGTGGATCTTCCAAAAGGCAAGGAGGTAGTCGGGCTCAAGTGGGTCTATAAGACCAAATACAATGAAGATGGAACAATCCAGAAGCTAAAAGCTCGTCTCGTTGCAAAAGGATATTCACAACAACCAGGCATTGACTTCAATGAGACGTTTTCTCCTGTTGCTCGAATGGAGACCATCAGGACGGTGTTAGCACTTGCAGCTCAACTCAAATTAAAGGTATATCAGCTGGATGTCAAGTCAGCATTTTTAAATGGAGAACTTGAAGAAGAAGTTTATGTGGAGCAACCTCAAGGCTACATCGTCAAAGGGCAAGAAGAAAAGGTGTATAGACTCCGGAAAGCATTATATGGACTCAAACAAGCTCCTCGTGCATGGAATAGCAAGATCGATCATTACTTCCGCAAACATGGATTTCAAAGAAGTTCAAGTGAACCATCACTCTATATCAAGAAGCAAGGTATGGATTTTCTCATAATCTGTCTCTATGTTGATGATTTAATTTATTGTGGCACCAACAAGAAGATGATAGAAGAATTTAAAAGAGAAATGATGGAAGATTTTCAGATGACAGATTTAGGCTTAATGAGATATTTTCTTGGCATCCAAGTAAAACAAAATAATGGAGAAATATTTATAAGCCAAGAAAATTATTGTGATGATCTGTTAAAGAAATTTCACATGATAAATTGCAAGCCAATCGCTACTCCAGCAGCCTTGAATGAGAAATTATCCAAAAAAGATGGTTCCAATAAGGTGGACGCATCAATCTATAGAAGCTTGGTTGGATCGTTGATTTATCTCACAAATACAAGGCCTGACATATTATATGCGGTAAGTTTTGTATCCAGATTTATGAATGATCCAAGTAAAGTACACTATGCCGTAGCAAAGCGTATCCTCAGATATTTGAAGGGCACAATAAATTTTGGCATCAAATATTCAGCTGAAAAAGATAATGTACTCGCCGGTTATACAGATAGTGATTGGGCTGGATGTATTGATGACCGGAAGAGTACTTCAGGATATGTCTTCACTTTGGGATCAAAAATAATATCTTGGTCTTCAAAAAAGCAACAAACAGTGGCACTATCATCTGCAGAAGCGGAGTATATATCTACTACAAGCGCAACATCTGAAGCAATATGGCTGCAAAGGATCCTATTTGACTTACAGCAAGATCAAATTCTGCCAACAACACTCTACTGTGATAATATGTCAGCAATTGCTATGACAAAGAATCCAGTGTTTCATGCAAGAACAAAGCACATAGAAATTCGACATCAGTTCATCAGAGAATTGGTGGAAGACAAAAAGATCAAGCTGGAGTTCATTAGTACGAATGATCAACTTGCCGACATCTTCACCAAGGCACTCCGAATTGACAAGTTTGTTCAATTCAGGAATCATATGAAGATTACCAAGAGAGACACAAATCAAGTTTAAAGGGGGGTGTTAAGATTAAACTTGATTAACATGAGGTGTTCTAGAATCATCTTGTACTAGCTAGAAAAATCTTTCATAAAAATCAATGTATTAAACAAGACAATTCTAGGAGTATACTAGATACTTCTCAAATAAAATTCATATGCATCAATCTAGAGAATTCTATAAACTTGTATAATCATTCAAGTATCTAGATCCTTCCATGGAGTAGTATAAATATGTGATGTTGTAACTCATTTTGTAATCAAGAAAATCAATAAAATAACAAAAGCCTTCTTCAATATAAAGTTTTATCTCCATTCCAATTCTCTACATTTCCGAAATTCTTTTCTTCTCATTCTAAATATTACTCTCCTTCTCCAACAGAGCTAACCATCCGTTTTGAGTTTTAGCCTTCTGATAGTGACAAGAGACTGAATTTAAAATCTGAAACATATAATGCATCTCTCAAAATTAGATTTGTTAGTATAATTGTCTTCCAATGTGACTACTTTGACATGTATTCCCTGTGTAGGTATTTGCACATATTAGCTTTTGATTATCAATTCTTTTAGATCATTTAATACCTTCTTATGATGTGTTGTCCCTGGATCTATTATCCAATCACAATCAAATGCATTGGATAACAAGGTCGTTATACATGCCAAATTGGAATAGCATTCACTTGTTGCTGGAGGGTTTTTCACCAAGGTCAACAATTGGTTATATTGATCCTCTACAAAGAATGCCTCTATCAATCTCAGCAAAATTTCTAGTTTCATCACTTGCTACATTGGCATATGTTTTGCAACCTACAGGTTGAGTTTTCTTCTTGCTTTTGGAATCAGAAGAACCTATAATTTTGTAGCAAGTTTCCTTCACTAAGCCCTTGCATCCACCATGATCACAAATTAAATTATGTTTCTTCCCTTTTAAACCTTGATCTATTCTTGCTAACATAGTCAATGACTCTTTATTTATATTTATCAAACCAAGGACTCATCACTTTCCTCTTTTATTGCTAGAGCATACTCCTGGTTTATTATTAAAGCTACAGTTTTTCAACACACTTGGCTTAGCACATGAACATAACTATCATTCACACCACAACAAATTGCAACAAACACTATTGATGAAAGAGATCAAATAAAGCTTTTGACAACTAATAATTACAGCTCGGTGTATTACAACTAGATAATCCATTTCATCTCACAAGTCTTTCATTCTGGTATAATATATTGTAATAAAATTCATAACTTGTGTTAGGGTTCCTATTTCTCTCCATAGATTATAAATTCAGGTTAAGTTTGATTTATCAAATCTTTCCTTGAATTCACGCTAGATTTTTGACGAGTCACAAACGTAGATGATACTCATAATCAATTCTGATGGCATTGTTCTCCTGATCCACAAAAGGACTATTGCGTTGCATTGGTCCCATTGAGATGATAAGTGTCCATTGTGTGAACTCTTCACACATGTACTTTCTACTATTCGTAATGACCCGACTAACCATTTTGAGAGTTGTAGCCCCGTTTCCTCATTTATCATTCATCACCTGCTTTATTATTGTTATATGACTTGCCAAGGTAGGTTGCTCTAGTAAGGAGAGGTTTCAAAATGATTTGAGACGCTTAGTCTCAAGGATAAAAAGGTCGATCAGATGTTGATTTATGCGTAGACAACTTTAGAATGGAGTTTTGATTGTTCTTTTAACTCTTTTGGGTAATTTTGTACTTAGAAGTGTGTACGGATTGTGAATTGGAGGTCCATAGTTGAATTATACTTAAAATGGCAAAAATAGGAAATTTAGAAGTTTGACCGAGAGTGGACTATGTAGATAACGGGCACGGAAAGGGGTTTTGGGAGTTGGAGTATGTCTGTGGTTTCATTAGTGACTTATTTGTAATATTTGAGGTCAATCAGACATGATTTCATAACTTGAGCATGGTTTGTAAAAGTTTGAATATCTTAGTTTTTATTAGGCTTGAATTTGAGTGCGATTCTTTATTTTTGTTGTTGTTTGATATGATTTGAAGACTTGACTATGTTCACCTCAGGTTTTCGGATTTGTTGGTATGCTTAGTGGAGGTCCGGGGGGCCTCGGGTGGAGTTCGAATGGTTCACGAATCGAATTTGGAGTTTGAATGATTGCTGAAAATGGCAGTCTTCTGGTGCAATCGCACCTGCAGAGCTTTGGTAATAGGTGTGAGATAGGGAGCAAAATTGTGGCAAGGAGTGAGAAAGGTTGTCGTCGTAGGTGCGAAGGATTTTCCACACATACATGGTGGCATACGTGGAGAGGATAAGCACAGACCGAGGCCAACGCAGTAGTGGGAAAGACAGTCGCACCTCCGTATGTGCAGGAGTGGAGCACGTATTGTAAGTGCGAAGGCCCGGATAAAGTGGTTCATAACATAAGCGGAAGGATTGTTGCTTCTACGATGCCGTAAAAGTGAGTAAGTTACCGCATGTGCGAGAAGGCATGTGTGGTGTATTAAAAATGGCGTTGCTTTCTTCATTTTGAACATTTAAAGCTCGGGGTTTGGCGATCTTTATTGGATTTTCGAGGGGTTTCTTGAGGTATGTTACTTGAGGTTAGATTTATGCAATAATTATGCTTCCCTATTGATTTTCCTGCGACGAGGGATTTGGAGAGTTTAAATTAGGGATTTGGGTGTCGATTTGGCGTTGGATTTTGGTATATTCAGTATGGTTGGACTCATATTGGATTGGGCTTCTGTATTTTGTGATTTTATTGGATTCTGAGACATAGGCCTCGGGGCCCGCTTTTGAGTCGACGTTTTGACTTTTGATTAATAACGTAGTATTTTCTTATGGAGTTGATTCCTTTATCCAATGTTGATTGTATTGAACTATTTGTGACTTGATTCGATACATTTGGAGGCCGATTCACGAGGCAAGGTCGTGTTGGAGTAGCGATTTGTATGACTTGAGCTAAGTATTAGTTCTAAACTTGGTTCTGAAGGTATGAAACCCCGAATTTCATGTCATGTGATTAGCGATGAGGTCATACATATGCTAGGTGATAGGCGTGTGGGTCTGCAGCATAGTAGTTATGACTTAGTCAATTTACTGGAATTGCATTGTTGAATAATCTGTTGTTAACCGTATATTCTCCATGTGTTAAAGAAATTTAACTGCAAATCATGTTATAAATTATGCTTAGGCTATGTGTTGATACTATAGGGACCCACATAGATTGTGTTACATATAAAATTAGATGTTAAACTTCCATTTTGTACTCCATCATAGTTTTTACTTTTATATTACATCTCTATCTCTATTTTTATTTATTAATATATTATATCATTGTTGTTTGGGTGATTATCACGATTATAGGAGCTGTAGAGAATGGAGAGATTGATGATTGAGTGTGGCCGAGGGCCTGATTGTGTGGGTATTTATTGGGATCGAGCTGCACGTTGCAACATGTTTTATTGATTAATGCCATGATTGATTTAGTATAGTGCATGGGCTTAAGGATCCACCCAGAGTCTAACACTGATAGAAAGCGCAGGTACCTACTGAGTGCGAGTGTGAGTGCCGAGAAACTGGGAGAATTAAGAGACTGTGAGGGATGAGCGACTATGAGGTTGGAGTGAATTGGAGGACTGAGTGATTCTTACTCCTAGAATATGCACTTGATTTCATTACTCTATGCTTCAGTAGGCATATATCATTGTCATGTACTTTCTGAGAGATACTATATCCTATTACAATTAAACTTGAGATGAATTAACTGTTCTTGCTTTAAATGTCAAACTTAAAAGCATGCCTATTTTCCTATATTGTATTTACTTTAATTGAACTATCTCCATGAATCTAGTCACTACTTTCAGTCCAATAGTTAGTCTTGTTACTTACTGTGTTGGTTGTACTCACACTATACCCTCTACTTTATGTGCATATCCAGGTGTTTTCGAACATGGGAGTGCTAATTATCTATGAAGCTTCATCATTCGAAGATTTCGAGGTAGCTTCCTGAAGTTCACAAACCTTGACTATCCCTTGCTATCCTTCAACTTTATGTAATTTGTTTCATCTATTCATAGACAGTATTTTTAGACATATGTTGTATGGATGATGTCACCCAAACTCATACCATGATTAAAGATAGTGAGGCTATCGAAGCAATAATAAAACCCAACGTGAGTCGGGGTCGAATCCTCAGGGAGTTAGAAATGTAATTATGTATACACATATTTTAATTGTATAATGTGCGTCAAATTGTACTTTCACATTCCTGTTTGTTGTTTCTATAAGATATTGATTGCAAATAGCAAAGTAGAAGACAATGTTTAAGGGTTTGGTTGTATTTCAAATTATGAAGGATCTAGGGTCATGGTTTTTTGATACCCAATTTTTCCCTATAATATTTGTAAATTGCATACATACCTATAAAACATTGCATTAGCATCAATTGCTATATTCCCATAATTTATATATAAATATTAAATTAATTTATCTCAGTATTTTATTCATATAAATATTTACAAAATTGCATTATTGATGATTTTAAAACATTTTTTTATTTAATATTACCATTTATGGTCCTATTAAGTTCTAGTTATTTAAAAAATGGCCAGATTTACACCTTTTTGTTACCATTGCAGTAATTTTGTAATTATAACCCATGCATATATCACTGCATTATTTTACCAAAAATTAGCCCATTATATTTTTATAATATTAGATAATTATTTTACTGCACCTCTGTGCATAAAAAATATATTTTTTAATTTGTTAATTATTTTATAAAATAATTTTTATTTAAATACCTTAGTATTTAACAAATAGCCCTCTTATTTTAGGATTTAGCCTAATTGAACAATCCAATTTCAACCCCTAACCTAGTAAGACCAGGCCTAAATCAGTCAAATCCAACCATAAATAAATAAACCTGACCCAGGCCCCCCTAATCATGGACGTTGATCTGTTAGATCAACGGGTCGTATTTGTTCTTACCATATTAATTCCAAACTACTCCCCCTCTAACCTAATTCATTCCCACCATACTCCGCTTCCCTCCACTCCCTTCTCTCTCAATCACTTTCTACCTAAACCCTAATCCTTAGGCGCCGTCACTGGCTTAGCCCTCCGTTCTATGATGTTTCTTTGTCGTTTCAAGATTATTCTTGCCTTCTACATGCTATGCTTCATCAGTTTCCTATATCCTTGAGAAGATTTCAGGGGACCTATGTGGTCTAGTTTGCACCTTTTGATTTCTTTGCCTGTTTTAGGCCGTTTGCTCGACCATGAGGAAACCCTAATTTTACTCAATCTATTCTATTTATGGGTTCGATATATTCTTTCCAACATTGTTTTTAATCTGGTTGATTGAAAAACAAGATCCTTCTTGTATGTTTGATTTGTCCAATCATGTTTATTCACCCTCTTTTATTCTCATTCACTAAGGAAATCATTTTAATTACCTAATCTTAGTGCATGTGATTGACCATTCTTGTATGTTTAATTCTGTCCACTACATTCTTTCTCCATGAATTAATTACCTATTATCTTGATTAGCCTATTCATTCGATAAGCCCCTAAATATTCTATGCATTTTGTTGTCTATATGTCTACATGAGCCTTTTCATGTGAATTCACTATGTCCCCAATCCCTTAACCCCTGTGTGAAACTTGTTTGTTGAGTGTTTCTAAATCTGGGTGTTCTATGACCTATTAATTCTTTGTTGATTTCAAAAGTGTTACGGTACTCTTCTCAAACAGTTTTCTATTACCAATCATGTTTCTATTTCAAAAAACCTTTTTCACTCATAGAGTCGTCTTTATACTGTTTTTCACTATGTATATCAAATTATATCAAGCACTCACACCCTACTCCTAGATTATTGGGTTCTGCCCTTCTCGTATGTGTACTGCTTAGGGATCTTTGAGATCTCTCTGAAGTCTAGCATATCAGGGATGGCCCTTCCCCACTGCACATAATCAATCACTATTTTGAAAAAAGTTTTGGTAAGAGCACTGACCGGGATCCTTGAGGTCCTTAGGGAACTCTGACACGCCTGGACACAAATTGTCTATGAGATTTCTAGGCATTTGTGACAATATTGAAGGCCTGGAACTCAGATGTTTATTTTGGGCCTGCTTCAGGATCCCTATAGTTCAGTTTACATCTCATTTATGTAATTTATGTAATCGTGGTCTATAATATTTCTATATATATAGTCATTTTGGTGACTAGTAAAAAGGGAGGGTGGTTATATGATTACGTAGAGTAAACTGGTTAGAAACCATGTTTTAGGTTTTACATCAAGTGGAGTTGCTGTAGAAATCATGTTCTAGGTTTCTGTGATGCATCAGATATCATGCTTTAGGATTTCTATGCTTATTCGCATTAAACCATGCCAAATTTGTGCACTAGATACCCTCTTTTAGGACAATCATGTTCACTACTTCTGCATATTACATGTTATAGTTCATCAATTCACTTATGATTACGCATAAGTCACTATCACTTAGAAATCCTGCACTTAAGTTAATAATACTGCTTAATAAAACAAACATCTCTATGTGCATTAGAAATCCTACCCAGGACTCTGTTTGCATCTAATTTAAATCATATCTATATCGCCTAAATAAATAATAGTTTATAAAAGGGCATAACCACAGTCTCAACACATAGATATCACATCCTACTGTCAACATGCCCAAAAAAGTTTTTTTCCACTTAGATCAACACGCCTAAAGGGCTGAATAACTATCATATTATCACTAGACATAGACACACGCCTAGGCAAGCCTTAGACCATTAAATAATTGTGAAATTAGGTTCCGTCTATGTGTAAAATTGTCCAGGGTTAGCAGGCTATAAAACTAGTAGGCAAGCTGGTTAGGATTCTGCCACATCTCCTTAAAATAAATGTTGCATATCATGCATCTGCACTGTTCATCTAGACATCATGTTTATTATAGGCTTTTTGAATTTCTTTTAAATCAGTTTTTTGAAACGTGCTATATATATGTTTATGTGCCGAAGCAAACATGAGCCCTTTTAACTCATTTTCTATTTGAGAGTCCTATGTGTTCTTTGTTGTCGCTTAGATTTTACATTTTAAGTACCTTTGGAGTGATGAGAACTACCTAACTATAAGAGTCCTAAACGCTTCCAGGACCACAAGGAAGGGATGTGTAAAGCTTCATCATTTAAACTCGCTTATATAACAACTAAATAGAGGGTAATAGGTAGTAAAAATATATGATGACCTATGTGATAATGTTATTTGTAGCCCCCTCTGGTTGGGTAGGATTATCGGACATTATACAGATTGATCCTATAGGCTAATCAACTTAGGACTTCCCTTTCTAATTCATATATGTGTACTTAGATTGCCTAAACTTCTTTGGTTTATGTATGCTTGGACTATTAGAAATCCCTAATTTATATGTGCGTAGACCATCTAAATCTTTTTGATTGTATATGTGTTTAGACTACCTTTTTTTGCAAGGGTATGCTTAGAGCACTTGTTAAATGGCTAATTCACATAACTATGTTTTAACCGGGACCTACCGTTGTGGATCATCAAAGGTGGCTAATACCTTCCCCCTCAAGGTTATTTCGAGTCCTTACCCTAATCTCTGGTAATGCACATTGGTTACAATAGTAAATCCCTCTAGGTTCCCTAACGCACCATAATATGTTAGATGTGAACTCTTTAAATACCCAGTTCCCAAAAGAAAATGTGTTGTCCCCAATGAATGTTGAAACCTGGATTCTCGGAAAGGAAAAAGGGGGTGCGACAGCATGACAACTTTGTCATGGACTTATTAGGCTCTTACTATAACAAACTTATTTTGGGAATTAGTCTTGAGCATGCCTTATCCCTTGAACCATACCCATTGGACTTATTAGGCTCTTACTATAACAAACTTATTTTGGAAATTAGTCTTGAGCATGCCTTATCCCTTGAACCATACCCATTATTTGGATTTAACTACATATTTTCAAATATTTATGATTTCCTTTATTTCTTGAAATTCACTTGTCTCTTTATTTTCTTTTTTTTTCGTAGTTGTATTTCACTTTTAAATACAGTATTTATAAATTTTTAACATGCAAATACTTGGCAACAAGTTATGTATTTCTACATAAATCATGCTCAACATCATATTCCACTCGTGCGTAATCAATACTACAGCAAAACTTGATGAGCGTTTGCGCTCTTCCTATATATCCCCCTTTTAAAATCAGAAAGGCGTATATGCGATAAACCATGTTTATTAGCGATGCATTTGATGGTTACATGCCTTTCCCCCTCAATTTGTCCGCTTGAGGGTCCCTGTCTAGACCTCTCTAGCAACGTTACTTTGATCAATTATACATGCATCATGGTCAAACCTAGCTGTGTCATTATTTTGTCCACATAATGACTCTTTAAGACAAACCTCACCCAAAAGTCCATCAAGTTTTCCATAATTCCAATGAACGAAACTATGATTATGTGCATTAATTGGGAGTAATAGGGGCCAATATTCTAATTATTGCTATATAAATAGATGAACCTTCAGGAGGAAATTGCTTAACTATCTTTTGTTTTGTAGAAAAATGAGGCACGAAGTCCCTAGATTTTGTATGGTCGGTAGCATACTCTCACTTTTTCTAAATAGGTGGAGGGATCTTCCTTCATGTGACCAAAATCATGTGAAACAAGTCTTAGGAAACTTGCGTTCTCTATTGGATATTCAGCCAAACAAAATGTTGATCGAGGCTGCCACTGTGTTTTGGGATAAGGAAAGGTCTGTGTTCTGCTTTGGGGACATAGAAATGACTCCCCTTATTGAAGAAATAGGAGGATTTGCTGGGTTTCCTTGGGGTAGCCCTGATCTGTTAGAACCTAAAAATTGCACCGCTAGGGGGTTTATAAAAATAATGGGGTTAGAAAAGAATTACAACATGAAATGCCATAAAGACTCCTACATATATTTTGACTTCCTATATGAATTATACGGTCACACTCCCTTACCATATTTTTGATGATAAGTTCTCAATCACTTCCTTGGGTTGGATTCATTGTAGGGTCTTCGTGTTTATCGTGTTTTTCTTGGACATGCTAGTGTTCCTGATCCAAGGGGATAGAATCCACACCAAGCTGTTCATGGTGGCCGAAACTTTAATGGACGAGATCGAGGGACAATTTTACACCATTGTCCCTATGATCATCGCGAACATGTATCGTGCTTTGGAACGATGTTAGAATGGGTTCAAATTCATCTAGGTATTTAATTTGTAATATATAGGTTTGGCAGTTGAAACACCTCCAAATGGGACAATACCATCGGGAATTTCCGCGAAGGTCGAGTAATAATCACATGGCCTTCCATCATCCCAAAAGAATGACCTATATCCCTGACATGTTTGCTTAGCTGGAGGACCAGGTTAAATGGATGTTCGGATGGTTCCCTATCGACGAGTTCGTCATCTGATCCATGGATTTTCCACACTTGGTATTGATTGGGTTAAGTGGAATATACCATTATGCTCCTTTAAGGGTTATGAGACAAATAGGCAGGAGATAGGTCATACCGCGAGTTACTAAGATGAGTCAGATCATAGCTGATTTTTAGGGTGACGCCATCCCGTATAAGAATGAAGCACAACATATGTGGACATTGAAGATTATTGTTGAAAAGGATACCATCAAGAAATACCAATATCATATGGGTCACTCATACTTTTACCCTTCTGTGTTGGAGGACAACATATTCGGGATCTTCGACCCAAGGGTTGGTCCATGGAACGTGGTCATAAACGAGGTTGCTGATGTATAGGTGAAGTATAACAAGCTGCAAAAATGAGTTCGTGAGTTTTAACGTGAGCATATAGAGCTACATAAGGACGGCATGGATATGATCATTGAATGGAAAAAGAGGTCTAATAAATCCAATGAAAGGCTTGAATATCTGGAGTCTAGTCTAATGGAGTTGGAAGGGAAGATGAGAAAAAGGGTAACCGACTGCTAGAACGGTGAGGGAATTAAGGAGGACATTTGCAAGGGATTTCTTATTGCTTAACCTAGGCGAGCTGGGGGAGCAAATCGACAAAAGCATCCTGTTTGGAGAGGGTCCTTCGTGGACCAAGTAGATTAGGTTTACTTGTTTTTCTTTTAACTGTAACAAAGCCAAGTGCCATTAGTAGCATTATCTTATTTCGAGTCATTTTGGGGCATTTGTTTTCATATAAATGAAATGAGGCAATTGTTAGCACTGAATTTCTCCAAATCAGTTTATCACTAGGCCTACCTCGGGCATAACGAGGCTCCCAAATTAGGACGAAAACTTATATTGGTGTTTAAATAAAACAAACATTTCAGAATCCTTAGTGACTGGTTTACCTTTTATTTTTCTTTATTCTTTATTGTTCCCATTCCCTAAGGTTGGTTGGCACATACTGGAATCATCAACATATCACACCAGATCTATAGGCCCACACCTCCTCAATTTAAGTAATAAGAGAAGCAAACGAAAGGATAAAATGGACGACTTGAGTGATATTCGGTTGGAAAATGCTGAGAATGAAAAATATCCGATGGTCGGAGTACTCCATCAACAAATGATTTGGTTTTACGGTTGGAACAAAAGATACTAGAACTAGAGGGAGAACTTGAACAGGTCCATAGCATAGTAAACATATCCCTCACCGTGAATTTCCCTGATATGAACTTATAAAACGCCCAAAACCAGCACATCCATAAAATACACCAAGCCAGCATTCACAAAACCCTCCCGCACCACATCAATACCTAACTCCACCTCAAAATATTAATCCCTTACCGATACCAACTCTGCCACAACACCACCACCAACCAATCAAGTTCCCACCAACCGCTACTTATCATAGTCCCCAGATCATACCACAACCCATTCCCGATCCTCTAAATTCAACCGATGATCACCACTTCATTAAAGTCTCCGACACTTACCAAAATAACACTATTTTTGTGGAATCTATACTTTACTCTACCTAATTAATCTTATATGCACCGGAATCCACTATGAAGGACCTCTTTATCAAGAATATGGCTGAGGAACTCAAGAAATTAACAAGTTGTGTTCAAGGTGTAGAAGGAGGCAAGCAAATAGAAAGTTTGAATTATGCGCAGCTATGCATACGACTGGATGCAGAACTGCCAGGGGGTTACAACCTCCCAAGTTCGAGATGTTTTATGGCACATGTGATCCCAAAGTTCATCTAAGGACCTAGTGTGATAATCTTGTCGGGGTCAGAAAGGATGAAAAGATCCAGATGAAGCTTTTTATGACGAGTCTTACGAGAGATGCTTTGCCCTGGTACATTATCTAGAATCATAGGAAATGGTTCAACTAGGTGAGTATGGCGTGTGATTTCATGGATCGATTCAGGTTCAACATAGAAAATGCACAGGATAATTCTACATTTACAAATTCAAAAAGATACCCATCGAGACTTTCTGCGAGTATGCTACTCGATGGAGGTGGGAAGTGGCCAAGGTTAGGCTAGCATTTGATGAGTAACAGATGAACAAGTTCTTCATTAGAGCATATGATCTGCAATACTGTAAAAGGTTGATGGTTATAAAAAATATCAAATTGTCTGATATCATAAAAATTTGTGCAAGGATCGAAGAGGGTATCAAAAGCGCGAGCGGCTACCAACAAAGCATTGCAATCTGGCCGCATAATAAAGAAGAAAGATGTAGGGGTAGTGATGGTGGCTCAAGACCCAAAATCTCTGCTCAAATACCAAACACTTCCACTAACGTACCAAGCACCTCTGACCACATACCAAACACCTCTGACCACATACAAAACACCTCCACCTACATATCAACACTCACCTCCGAGATATTCCCAACCAGCCAATATTTATCACAACTATAGTTCCCAACCATCTCATTTGCAGTAACCTCCAACTCGCCAAAGGTATTCAAGACCCTGACCCAATTTTGACCGCAAACCACCTAGGAAATATACTGCTATTTTTATCCTATCGACTGATTGTATAAAAGGTTGAAGGCTACTGGTTATGTCACTTCTATTCCCGCTGCGGTAGTAGAGAATGCTTCTTAATGCGTCAACCTAAACAAAACCTGTGCATATCACTATGATATGAAGGGGAACACAATCGACGAGAGCCAAAGATTAAAAGATAAAATCTGGACATTGATTGACAACAAGGTAATACAGGCGAAAGAAGCTGCACCCAATGTGAACCACAATCCTCTCTCGGATCATGGGGGCGGTGTAATACATGTGATAGAGATAGATTAAGAATGGGATACCGAGGGGTCAATCGAGCTTATTAGAGAAGGCGATGACATTAAACATGCAACCACACTCACACCTATTGTAGTACAGACGCAGTCGCCAATCAAGGTTGAGGTATCCGCATCGGTTCCATTTGAGGTGGAGGTAGATCCACTAGCGGCCATACCTGTTCCATTTGAAGTAGAAAAGGCCACACATTTCATAGTGATAATATCAACAACACCTCTTTTCAATTAAAAAGCAATACCCTAGGATTATGTTGCTGAAGATAGCCGGAAAGGAAAGGCAATGATGGAGGAATCTGATGCTGCACAAGGAATGACAAGGATCGAAAGAATCTATACACCTAAACACCTGGGAGGATCAAGTAAGGATGCCACTACCAAGTAGCGTGTCATTGAAACAGTACTAGATGATCATTGGAGGAAAGTACAAGCAACGGAATACTCTGTCATTGATCATTTAAACAAAAATCCAACTCAGTTATCTAACTTATCACTATTGCAAAATTCAAAGGCACAAAAGAATTCTTTGATGAAGGTGTTGAGTAAAGCTTATATAGCCAATAATATCACCTGCGAAGAGATGGCCAACATGGTAGGGTAGGTGTTGGTAAGTAATAAGATAATCTTCCACGAGAATGAACTACTGCTTGAAGGGTTGAATCATATCTGAGCATCGCATATCACGGTACAATTTGAAGGCAAATTCACTGCCAGAGTTCTGATTGATAGAGGTTCAATCCTCAATATTTGTCCATTGGATACTTTGAAACGATTGGGCGAAGGTTTCAATAAAATATGGGCAGGAATCATGAACATGAAATCTTTATATGGTTCTCAAAGGGCCACGATTAGGGAGATTAATCTTTTTCTGTAGATGGGGTAAAATTGGTTTGATGTTGAATTCTAGGTGCTTGAAATATCAACTTCATACAATCTTCTATTGGGCCCACCATGGATACATGCAGCTGGGGAGGTGGCTACCACACTACATCAGGCCATGAAGTTTGAATGAAACTATTAGGAGGTGATAATTCATGGAGACGAGAATAATCCCATTTACACCAGTCAAACCATCTCAGTCATGGGGAATAGAAGAAGGATGGAAGGAGAAACCTATCATCACTTCGAACGAGTCAATGCCATTGAGAAATGCAAATGTCCGAGTAACAAAATATAAAGCATACTAGCATGGTCTAGGTATGTAATCGACAAAAGGCTTGGGAAAAACCTCCAAGGTATCACATAACCAATACAGCTTGAAACGTCATTATACTACCTTCGGGCTCTGATACCAATATACAGGGCAAGAGTATTATGATTGGTCGCCTCAATGGTGTGGACCTTATTACCTTGTCGGGCAACCAATACAACAATTGGGATAGACTTTTCACCATGCTAATACAATATGGGGAACTGCAGAAGAAGAAGCGTTTGCTGGGCTGAGAAATTTGTTCTTATTGTCACACCTCCTTTTTACACGGTTACCCCAAGGATGACACGTCTAATGGAGTTTTTCCAATTAAAGTGACATTATTCGAAATGGTATTATTTATTAATTAAGAGTCTCCGCTTGGGATAGGTTTGGGTTTTGGTGTCCCAAGTCACCGGTTTATTTAGAATCCCAAGTCGAGGAAATTCTTTGACTGCCTAATTTGAGTCTGCAAAGCAGAAATTCTGAGTAAAGAATTCTGTTGACCCGAGGGAAGGCATTAGCCAACCCTGGATTCCGTGGTTCTAGCACTGTTGCTTGAACTATTATATATGGCTAATTTCCTGATTTTATACATGTTCATCCTAAAATGCAATTTTAGAATTATTAACCGCTTTAGGTCATTTTAGGAATATTTGCAACGTTATCAAAATGTGTCTCGAGCCACGTCACATAAATGCACCCGGGTTCTCAAAACATTTTAACATCGTTGAGACTTGGATTTGGGTCACATAAATGTGCACCCAAATTTAGGAAGATATCTTATTAAATATCGCACCTATAGCAACTATGCGTTTGAAAATTCGTGGAACGCCGTGAAATTCGCTAAACAACACCTCCAAATTTCTATGCATTTTATTACAATTAAAGAGCCCACAGTGTGCATGATTTTGTTGGCGCGACTCACTTTATTTTTAAAAAAGGCAACCTAAAGTGACTATAGTTTTCTATTATATGCGTCTCTAAAAAGATAAGTCCTAAATATTTCATATGTGAGTGATATATTCGAAAGAGAGACTCAACATCTAAATATTCAGCCTCATTCATGGATGGTTTTGCGATTCGGGCTACAATTAATAGCAAGCCCAGGGAATGCATTTCCATATGTTTCACAACTAATAGAAGTTTGGGCTTCCATCTTGAGCCAAAAAACGTTGGACTACAAGTCCATCATAGAGAATGATAAGAACCTTTCGAATTTCTACACTACAACTATTGACATTGTGTAATTGATCATTTTAAGCATATTGAAGACAATTTAACAAAGGGACTCCTGATAATGATTTTATATTAACAAATTAATAAATTATAACTTAGATTTCGAATTTGGCATCTAAGGAAAGAAACTGATGTACTTTCGTTCAAAGTACATATACATTTATCGAATACCCACTACAGAATGAGTCATGAACATCAGATAAATTATGAACTAACTTATTTTTTCTTAAAACTACTGAAATATAAACAAATTAAAGTCATAGTCCAAGCATAGTCCAACATCATTACACGTTTATACATATTACAATACTAGAAATACTATAAACTAACCATGTTTATAATAAGACATTCATATAAAAAAACGATCATCTTCATTATCAGTTATGGTCTGAAATATGTTCAGATGTGCCTTCCCAGATTTTTAATAAGAGTGGTACCTGAAATTACAACAGAAGAGATCCAATGAGTAAGCGTAAGGAAAACAAGCAACAACAACCAAAATAACTAGTAAACCCAGGAATTCAGAAAGTTTTGAGAAGCAAATAACAAAAACAAGTCTTTCTAACAGCTCAAAATGCACATGCAATCATCCGATCTTCAACTTATAATGAGTAAAACTTCGATTATTAAAGAAGGCTTGGCCAGAAATACAAACTTGAAATGGACTTTCAACTGAATATTATATAAAAATGTATCTCTCAGAGTATATCTCTCTCTATTTCTTAAAATTGTCCTCTAGCTTCAGAAAATACCCTTTAAAAATAATCAGACGTCTCTTTTATAACCAAAGCCTTTGGGAACAAATATTTTTGTTTTCCTTTTATTCCCTTACCCATTTTCAGATTTTCTAAATGATCCTTGATTTTCTAACTTGTGTCTCAAGATTTGAAGGCAGAATTAATTGAAATTGTACTTTTACCCTTCAGTAGAATGTTCCAGGAGTTTGATACAAGATTCCCATGTTCAAATACCCCCCAATATCCCTGTCCTATTTTCTTAATTACTGGCCTAAGTGTTTTTAACCATGGTACCTATCTATTTGGTGAAAAAATGACCCTAGTTGACTACTTCAGGTTATAAACCAAGATTATTATTAGCAACTAGGATCAAATTCAGAATTGCACATTATACTATATTATGCAATAACAAACGACAAAGGGTCAAAATTTGACCAATGCAACACATATACTCACGCTAATATCAGTAAATTACTAAGAAACATCAACAAAGCTAAACAACACAAATTTCAGAAATACAGGACACTGATCAATTTTAATCCCAATATGACAAATTCTGAGCTCAACACAATAATTCAAACAAGTCAATAAGAAAAAACTGTGACTTGAAATGTTACGCATACCATTAAGAAATAGCTTATCCATACTTATTCAAAAACAAGCAAGGAAGCAAATACTCAGGATATTTCAAAGATGAGCAGATGAAAACTTGATGTATTTAAACAAATGAAAATAAAGAAGATCAATAGCAATTAAAAAGGAAAACCAGGATGAGTATATAACTCTAGATGGAAACACCTACTGAGAATTTTTCAAAGATGAACAGATAGAAAACATAATGTACTTAAACAAATGAAAATAGAGAAGATCAAAAGCAAAAGAAAACAAGGATGAGCATATGACTCTAGATGGAAGCACCTACTAAGAACATTTCGAAGATGAACAGATAGAAAACAAATGTACTTCAATAAATGAAAATCAAGAAGATAGAAAGTAATTATAAAAGAAAACAAGGATGAGCATGGGACTCTAGATGGAAGCACCTACTCAGAATATCTCGAAGATGAACAGATAAAAAACTTAATGTACTCAAATAAATGAAAACAAAGAAGCTAAAAGAAATTAGAACATAAAATACACAAAATCATAGTAGTAAAAGAAATTAAAAGAAAGGGAACTTAGCTTTTCTTTTCATTGTAACCCTAAAATTAGACTCTTAAAATCCCAAGGTTATTCGACCCTTTCTGAGAGGTTTTTTGTTTACTGAGACCTTTGTTTCATTGTTGGAGAAGAGGACAGGGTGTCAGGCTAGGGTTGATTGACATTAGGACGGGATGGGGTTTCAGATTTTATTTTTGGCCAGAACTAGTTGTATTCAAAGGTTGACAGTCATGGATTTGCCGGTTGGAAGGTGAGATGGTAGTCTGTGACCATTTTAGAGGGATTCCGGTGAGTTTAGGGGTTGGGTCAAAACTTTGATTTCATATTCTAAGAGGTCTGTGAGGATTGGAGGGACAAGACTTCGATGTTTGGAAATAGGAGGATAAGGTGGTTTAAGGGTGTTAATTTGGACCGGTTTGGAGTTGGTGCCACCGTAGGCGGCAGAGACGGCGAGTATTCTTTTGAATATTTCACGGGCTTGGGAGTTATTTGTGGGGATATAATGGTGGGAGGGGAAAGGGGAGGTTGAGAAGGTTCCGTGGTGTGAATTTGGGGCCATTTAGTGGTCGGCCGCCAACGTGAGGAAATTTTGGACAGTGGCGTTACAGTGGTTGAGGGCAGATCTATGGTGGCCGATGGGTGGTGTTTCATCGGTGTATATGTAGTACGAGGATGATGATTTTGGTCTCCTGAATATACACAGGCGTTTGGACATATATATTGGACTTGGGGAGTGGGTTTTAGCGCCGTTTGATTGATGTAGATGAGCGACTGAGATTGATCGCCCCAAAATGATGTCGTTTTGGGGCGTCACTTACATGGACCTGGGTCAGAGACGGGTTATTGGGCTGGTTTGGGTAATTTGAACGGGTATAAGGTTTGGGCCACCGAGGCTTGGCCCAATTGTGGCCAGCCTTCTTTATTCCTCTCTTTTTGTTTTCATTTGCTTTTTTTTTTACAAATTTCCTAGTTTTATTTTATAAATTCTAAATTTAGCTAAATCAAAATTAATAACCACCTAAACATATGCAAGTATGGAAATTTTTAAAAAATGCAAAAAATGATTATTAATCATAAAATGCCAAAAAATGAAAATTAACATTAAAATGCAAAAATAAACTACTTATTTTTTGTGATTTTATATTTTTCAAAATAAACCTTAATTACCCATAAATTTTAACAAAAATATGTGAAATTAAATCCTAAATTATTATGAAATTCTTTTGTATTTCTATGACTTATCATGCATGCATAAATGAAAACACACACTAATATGTGCAATTAAATCCTAAAAATAAATAGTAAAAAGGAAAAATCGTACGTTTTAGAATTCTGTAGGAGATATTTCAACGGGGCAAAACTAACATGCTCACAGCTGGCCCTCTTTGCTCGAAAATACCAAGAGTTTTCGTGCAAAGGCAAGTGAGAAGATACGAGCGATTTTCATCCGACTTAATACTCCGTGTGAAGCACACTGAAAAATTTCTGACCAAACCCTTTGTTCAAAGGTTTCCTACATATCCTCAGCAATAAAGGAATCATGTCATTGTAGTTCTGGAAGTTTTGGTAGCTGGGACTATCGTGGGCTGTGATTTCACTATTGTTGTTGCTGCCATCGCTTACCGACTCTTTATTAAACAAAAGAAAATCAACAGCTAAGCAAGCTACGCCTATGAACTACGAGTTACAAGATTCATATTCATGAATTTCTTGAAACTTGATCTTGAGTCTTGGTTAGCTCTTGTAGCACACTTCGATCTGAATCATGATTCTCGTTAGCTGCAGCTGCTAGTTTACTCCTCAATTTTTAAACAAAGCGGCAAGGCGAGTCTTGAGATTTCAATCAAAGCTGAACAGTCTGCATCTCTCAAATTCGGTGCCTTTAGGTCTAGCCGGCTTGGACACAAAGACAAACAAACGAACGAAATTTTGTGCCCCATTTTTCACTGGGAAAATTTCGTGAGTTATCTGCAACACAAATCAAAGCTATTTCTTTAATATGAACAATAAAATTCAGGATAGCATATCCTTTGGATTGACTGCGAGATTATGCTGGGAAGGAGAAAGGGTCCATGCGAGGGATAAGAGGAGGATCCACGGGTTATGCTAGTATGAGAATGAAGATTCCCTGCCGGGTATGAAATGGAAAGCCACGGGTTATGCAGAGATGAATGAAAACAATTTTCGGGTTATGCTAGGGGAATCCGCCGGTTATGCCGGGATTGAAACAAAACTCCTAGGTTATGCTAGGGAGATCCACGGGTTATGCCGGGATTTGAATGAAAACTCCCAAGTTATGCTAGGAGATCCACATGTTGTGTCGGGATGAATGGAAAATTCATGGGTTATTCTAGGGGCATCTGCGGGTTATGCCGGAATTGAAAGAAAAGCTCGGTTATGCTAGGGGGATCTACGTGTTATGCCGGGATTGAAAGAAAACTCCTAGGTTATGCTATGGAGATCCACAAGTTATGCCGGGATAAATGGAAAATTCCTGGGTTATGCCAGGGGAATCCACGGGTTATGCCGGGAATGAAGGAAAAGCTCCTAGGTTATGCTAGGGAAGTACACGGGTTATGTGGGATTGAATGAAAAATTTATAAGTTATGCCAGGGGAGTCTGCGGGTTATGCCGGGATTGATAAAAAACTTCTAAGTTATGCTAGGGAGATCCACGGGTTATGCCAAGACTAATAGAAAATTCCTGGGTTATGCTAGGGGAATCCGCGGGTTATACTTGGATTGAATGGAAAATTCCTAGGTTATGCCAGGAGAATCTGTGGTTTATACCGGGATTGAATGGAAAATTCCTAGGTTATGCCAGGGGAGTCAGCGGGTTATGCCAGGATTGAGAGAAATCTCCTAGGTTTTGATTGGAAGATCCACGGTTTATGCTGGGATGAATGGAAAATTCCTGGGTTAAGCCAGGGGAAATCCGCGAGTTATGCCGAGATGAATGGAAAAGCTCCTAGGTTATGCTAGAGAGATCGACGGGCTATGCCTGGATTGAAATAAAAATTTTCTTGGGTTATGCCAGGGGATCCACCAGTTATGCCGGGATTGAAGAAAAAGCTCATAGATTATGCTAGAGAGATCCACGGGTTATGCCGGGATTGAATGGAATATTCCTTGGTTATGCTAGGGGATTACGAGGAAATGAAGGGCCACAGAGATCCTTCTGACTATGCTGGAGATAGAGAAGGGAACAAAAAACCCATAGGTTATGCTAAGAACAGAGGGTTTTAACTCTCAGACTATGTTGGGCAGTAAAAGGTGGGAAAAGGGGGTCCTTAGGTAATGCTAGGGATATAAAGAGAAACCTCCCAGGTTATGCCGGGGAGCGAAGGAAGGAAATTTCTGGGTTTGTGCTAGGGATAATGGAGTGCGATCCTTGGGTTATGCCGAGGAAGTCCACAAGTTGCACAGGGGGAACTTAGTGATATGGCCCTAAGTCTGGGGAAAGGAGTTAAGGAACGGGGTCCCATGATATCGTGTTTATTCATGAATTTGCAGGAAAAGAATTTAAAGGAAACTTCCCTTTTTGTTATTAATGCAACACCATTCTTAGTTCTTGTGCCATTCCTTCGGTTGCATTAGTCACGTGTTGCTGCCATTTTTGGGTTACACCTCTGTCAAACATTAATTAAAAACAAAGCAATTTGTTAGTTTGAACAATGATTGGTTTGTGGCCTTGTTCGGCTTGATTTCGGCCTCATTTCAATAGGAGGAAAGCCCTTGACTTCCGATCTTTGCCTCGTAGGTTGGTCGGGGGGGATCATATTTTAGATTGGTTTTTTTTAAAGGTCCTCGGATATGATTTTTGTCCCAATTTCCACTTCGGGGCTTGCCTCTTGGGATATTTTTTAGGAACCATTATTATTCTTGGTCTTAACCTTTCTGATCTTGATTCGCCTTCGTTGACTCTTAACATTGCATTTATTTTCTTTCTATTTTCCTGCTTTTGAAGCGCTAGCCGTCATGATCAGCCGGAGTTGGCTAAATGTGGTTGCTGATACCGGATATTCCTTTTGGTTCTTGTCAAGAGAAATCTTGTGAGACCGGTCTTGCAACCTTCTCTTGCGGAATGGTCAGGGCATCAAAGTTAAAGGGAAAAGGAGCGGGAAAAACAATAAAACAATACATGAATTTAGAGAGGTGTGTCTCTTTGCGAGGAAAAGGGAGGACTTACCTGGAGTGTGTGCCGGCTTTAGATGGAAACGACATGAATTTTGGACTGAATACCCGGCCCAGATCCATTTATGTTTTCGATTTCAATTTTTCTTGAATGGCAATATTTCCTCTTTTCGGCCGACAATGCCCTTTGCGGGTTTTCGCCAATCGGTCTCTCTTATTTCTCTTCTCTCGTTGCCCGATAGCGCTCTTTTTGAGTTTTCACTAAACGAACTCTCTCATTTTGTTTTTCTCAGATCACTGTCGCCTTATGGTGCCCGAAGGTTTTCACCGATAAGACTCTCTAATTTTATTTGTTTCAAATTGAGTTGTGGTGAATCCCTACGATGGTATTTGTCACGTCCTTGTTTTGACCAATTGATCGGAAGGACTTGGACAAGGCTCTTGAGTAAAGGAAGTTGGATGTGAATCTAAAACATTGGAACCATTCTGGTGGGTTTGTAACTGAACCAATACATTTCTTCCCCAATTTTATTTATTGGGGAATTGGGGTTTTGTTTTGATATGACTGAACCTCAGGGAGAGGCTGCCTACGTAAACTTTAGAAATCAAGTCAGACGTAGTTCAGGAGTGTTTCCTAAACAAACTTGTTTGCTTTTTTTTCTTTTGTTTTTCTCTTTTTACATTTTTGTTTCATTTTTTCTTTTTGTTTTCTTCTGTTTTTTTCTTCTCATCATCATTTTTTTGTTTTTTCTTTTGAACAACACTATTGGGTTCCAAAGTGGGTGAACAAACAACGCGGTCCAGTCAAAGGGTTTACGAAGGATTGGTAGTATTTAGGATAGCAAGAAAAGCCTTCGTCTTTTCCAACGGCTAGAATCATTGCAATAGGGAGTTCAAACATAATACTTTTTTATTGCATCTGCATTTACTGCTGCCTCGGGCTAGTCTCCTTTAACGTCACCCAGGTAGAGTGTTCCATTGGGTAATATCTTTCTGATAATGTCCGAATCTTTCTAGTACGAGGCAAACTTTCCTTTGGCTTCCTGATGGTGAGGAAGTATACGCCTCAATACTAGATGTCCGACTTCGAAATTCCTAGGGCGTACTTTCTTATTGTAAGCGCGAGCCATCCTTTGTTGGTACAACTGCCTATGAAAAACTGCAACCATTCGTTGTTCATCAATTAATGACAACTACTCCAAACGAGTTTTGACCCATTCACTATCCTCAAGTTCTGCTTCGACAATCACTCTGAGCGAAGGGATTTTTACCTCTGCGGGTGTGACAGATTCGATCCCATAGATCAGTATATATGGAGCTGCTCCTACCGATGTGCGCACTGTGGTGCGATATCCCAGCAATGCAAAAGGCAAGTTTTCATGCCATTGCCTTGAGCTTTGAATAATTTTTCTCAAGATCTTCTTGATGTTCTTGTTAGCTGCTTCGACGACACCATTAGCTTTGGGCCGGTAAGGGGTGGAGTTTTTTTCTGTTATTATGAATTGTTCATATATTTCTCCCATCAGACGACTGTTTAGATTGGTTACATTGTCTGTAATAATGGTTGCAGAAATCCCAAACGACAAATGATATTGGAATACACAAAATACACCACAACTTTCTTGGTAAAATGCTTAAGAGTGATGGCTTCAACCCATTTTGTGAAGTAGCCAATATCGACCAATATGAATCTATGTCCATTTGAGGCTTTTGGCTTAATAAGCCCAATGACATCCATGCCCCAGGCAGCGAATGGCCAGGGTGCTGACAGGATGCAACTCGGTTGTCGGTGCATGAATCAAATCACCGTGCACCTGAATGATGACATTCCCAAACGAAGATGAAGCAATCATTCTCCATGGTCATCCAGTAATACCTTGCTCGAAATATTTTCTTTGCCAGTACATATCCGTTCATATAAGGCCCACACACTACTGTGTGTACCTCATGCATAATTCTTCTTGCTTCCTCGGTGTCAAAAAGTCTGAGAAAATTGAGGCATGGAGTCTTTTTGTACAAGGTATCACCACTCAAGAAGAAGCTACTTGCGTGCTGTCGGATGGTTTTATTTTGCTCCTCGACGGCTTGCTCAGGATACTTTGATGTTATCAGGAATCTCTTGACGTCATAATACTAAGGCTGTGAGGTGGAATATGCTTCGATCACATTACAATACACGTGCCTTTCCTTGATTTGTATTTTCAAAGGATCAATGTAAGCATTTCCGGGGTAAGGAAACATTGAAGTCAGGGTTGCGAATGCTTCTGCTAGCTCATTGTGACAACAAGGAATATACCTGAATTCAACCGATTTGAACCATTTGCATAGGTCCTCCACATGATGTCCATAGGGGATGAGCTTAACGTCTCTTGTTTCCCATTCTCCTTGAGCCTGTCGGATATTCAAATCTTAATTCCCCATGATTAACAATTCATCAACATCTTAGTCAATGGCCATGTTTATGCCCATGATGCAAGCCTAGTATTCAGTTGTATTATTGGTGCAGAAAAACTTGATCCTGGCTATAGCCGGATAATGCTGACATGTTGGTGAGATTAAAGTTGCCAATCCCGACACCTTTTGCGTTTACTGCTCCGTCGAAGAAACGTTTCCATGCGGGGATGTCTTCAGATGTTACTTCCATCGAATTCACTTCTTCCTCAGGGAAATAGGTATTGAAATGATGATGTTCATCATCAACTAGATTTTTGGCTAGATGATCTGCTAATGCTTGAGCCTTCATTGCAGTATGGGTGACATAAACTATGTTGAACTCAGTGAGCAATATTTGCCATTTGCCAATAATCCTGTGGGCATCGATTTTTGGAATAAATACCTAGTGGATCCAGCCTGGTTATGAGGTAGGTGGTATGAGCTGGCAGATAATGCGTTAACTTTTGAGCCACCTACATCAAGGCACAATAGGTTCTCTCTAGCAGCGTGTACTTGGCCTCGTAAGTAGTAAACTTCTTGCTAGAATGATAGATTTCTTGCTCTTTCTTTTCTGTGGTGTCATGCTTCCCGAGAATACAACCAAAAGAGATTTCTAGGACTGTTAGATAGAGAAATAGTAGCCTTCCCGGTTCCGGCGGGACTAATACTGGTGGGTTGGACAAATAGTGTTTGATTCTGTCAAAAGCCTGTTGACACTCAACAGTCCATTAAGCTACCACATCCTTTTTCAATAGGTTTAATATGGGCTCGTATGTGGAAGTCAGTTGAGCGATGAATCGGCTAATGTAATTCAGCCTTCCTAGTAGGCTCATTTCATCCTTATTTTACTTCGGAGGAGATAGCTCTCGAATAGATTTTATATTGGTCGGATCCAACTCGATACCTCTTCAGGTGACAATGAATCCCAGAAGTTTGCTTGATGGGACCACAAATGCACACTTGGCTGTATTTAATTTCAAATCATACTTGCAAAGCCTTTCGAAGAACTTTCTTAAGTCGCTTACATGATTACCTTGAGTCTTGGATTTGATGATCACGTCGTCCACATACACTTATATTTCTTAATGCATCATGTCGTGGAAAATGGTGGTCACGGCTCTCATATATGTTGCCCCAGTGTTCTTTAGACCGAAAGGCATAACTCTGTAACAGTAAGTTTCACAAGGTGTGGTGAATGCAGTTTTCTCAGCATCTTCCTCTTCCATCAACACTTGGTCGTATCCTGCGTTGCCATCTACAAAGGACTGTATTTCGTGTTTGGCGCAGTTGTCAACGAGGATGTTGATGTTAGGTAGAGGGAAGTTATCTTTGGGACTCGCCTTGTTTGAATCTCTATAATCTACACACACTCGATATTTTCCATCTTTCTTCAGTACCGGGACCACATTGGCCTACCATGTGGTGTATCGAACAAATCAGATTACCCCTGCCTCTAGCTGTTACGTGATCTCTTCTTTGATCTTATCGCTGACATCAGGTTTGAAATTTCTTTGTTTTGTTGGACTAGAGGGTATTCGGGTTATGTGGGCAACTTATGAACCACCGGATCAACACTCAACCCAGGCATATCATCGTAGGAAAATACATCTTTGAATTCTAACAGAAGTTGAACCAGTGAATTCCAAATTTCTTTTTTCACATGGATGCTTATTTTAGTTTCCTTGATTTCGCCAGGATCACTCAAGTTAACCAGTTCGGTCTCATTTAAGTTCGGCTTAGGTTTGTTTTCAAAATGTTCCAACTCTCAGTTGATTTCCCTAAAAGCCTCTTCTTCATCATATTCGGTTTCTTGGTTCATTATCTCATAGATGGGTAGCATGTTCGAGTGGGGGCATGAAGTCTGTGAGCATGTCATTTTATTTAAATCCGCATTATTGGGAGTGAAAGAAAATGAAATGGAAGAAAAACAAAATTAAAAAAGATAGAGAAGTGCGAACGATGAAATATTGATTTCATTTCTTTGAAATTGTTAGATAACATGGTTTAAAAGAAAAAAAACACCCGATTTACAACCAGAAATAACCCGTAATGCAAGACAAAGTAGCAAGGCTGGACTGCCGGGCCTCCCACCTGACTGGGAAAGATGTGGCCTTCCATTTTGGCAACTTGACATCCTGTCCCATGTATAGCACCTCGGCAGTGCTTGAGCCTTATCCCAGCTGGATCATGTTGGATTCATACAATAATTTCCTCATGGCTCCACATATCTCATCATTTTCCTACGCTGTGAAGGTCTCGTCTTTCTCTTCCTCACTGTACTTTGGTTTTACAAATTTTTTGTACAAGTGTGGTAGGGGTTGTGTTAATGCCCATCCACGACATTTCCTAGGGTTGACCCATGTGATGTCCTCCGGCGTTGGATGGAAACCCAGCCCAAAAAAAAATTCTCTGTGGCAGGCAAAGTGACCGACTCAGTTATGCCTTGTAGAGAACTTCTGAGTCCTGGCTTAAAAGCTTGGCGTGCCATCTCTCTTGTCACCATGATTGAGGCATTAGAGAGGAAAGGATGGGGGCATGGTTCGCCTTCTTCGTATTGATCAGCTACCATAATTTCAAAAGACTGGTAAACTATATGCTCACTTCCCTCTTTAGCTTCGAGGCAGGGGACAGAAGGATCACATTAAATTCACTGTTCATCTTCTCCGTGGACCATAATCTCTTGGTTCTCATCTTCGAACTTCAACATTTGGTGTAGAGTGTAAGGCACCTCTCCTACCGCGTGAATCCATGGTCTTCCCAGGAGATAAATATAGGATGTGTCCATGTCCAATACTTGAAAGGTCACTTCAAAGTCGACTTGACCGATGGTCAATACTAAGTCAATTTCCCCTATGGTGTCTCTCTTGATCACTTCAAAAGCTCAGAAACACACATTGTTGGGACATATCATCTCTGTTCCAATCTCCATTCTTTGCAATGTCGAGAGTGGGCATATATCTACCCCAAGATCCTCCGTCTGTCATTACTCTTTATACAAAATAGCCTTCGCATTTGACGGTGAGGTGCAAGGCTTTGTTGTGGGAAGCCCCTTCTGGAGGTAAATCATTCTTGGTGAATGTAACCTGATGAATAGCAAAGAATCTTTCTGCCATTTTCTTCAGTTATTACATAGAGGTTCCAACCAGTACGTAAGCTTCATTATGGTTTTGGCCAACACTTTATGGTGCTCTGGAGATATTATCACTAATGACAATAAAGAGACCTGCTTGGGAGACATTCGGAGCTGGTCCACCACCTCATATTCTGGCATTTTTGATTTTTTCAAAGAAGGCTTCTCCCTCTTTGGCATTTAAGGACCTTTTGGGTGGAAATCGCCGTTTGGTGGCAGTGTTCACTTCTTCCATATCCAAATATTTCTTTGTGGGATGGCCTTTTTGAGTTTCCCCGATGATCTCTTTTCCCTTGTATGTGACTATGGTTTCTTGGTAGTTCCATGGGACTGCAGAAGGGTTTGTCATTGGCTTCTAAGGTGCGCGAATGATTACCATGGGCTCATTCAGCCTTGTTGGTTTAATCTGTCCCCGTACCATATAATCTCCCTTGGGTATATACATCATTTTATTCAAGTGGAACCTTCTTAGGGGACTCAAAGTGGGCTGTTTTACTTGATGCCCTCGTGGGATGTAAAGTATGGTTTCCTTGGTGGGTATTGTCTCATTTTTTATTTCAGACTTCTTCTCGAATTCTGGATGCTTGGCTTCACTCATTTCCTTTTCTTCAACCTTCTTGGGGGTAACCATCGGGTTTCTATCTGCGTCAGCAATGGCTATTATGTTTTTAGGGCAAGGTTAAATTCTTTGTCCTCATATATCATTCCGATGAATGGCCCATTGTTGTAAGCTGGCAACGAGTTTTTGGTTACGTTCGAGAAATCTTCATACTATTAGCACTATTTTCCTTTGTTCTATTAAATCCTCCACTGCTCGTTTCAGAGTCCAGCAATTTTCGGTGTCATGTTCTTCGGCCCCGGAATGATAAGTACAGCGTACACCTCGTTGATAGAAGGTGACTTGGGGTTTTTCCTGTTCGGGGGCACGAGATGCAAGAGACCCACATGAACCAGTTTTGGGAATAAGCTGGCATAAGACTCCTCTATTGGAGTAATGTTTTGTCTCCTCGGTGGCTCTTTGGGACATTAATTATTTTGTGGAGGGCCGGGATTGTACTGATTTTGGGGACGCTGATTAATCAGTTCCTGGTTTCTGTTGCCCTGTTGTCGTGGTCGAGCCAATGGCTGGGCATTCATTACTGCATAAGGTTGGGGAACATAATGCATGACTTGATGGGGATAGTAGTGTTGAGAGGCCTTTCTGAGTATATCGGTCTATGAGCATGATGTCTTCTTATTCCGGAGTCTGGCTTTGACACTTCCTCTTTCATTTTGTTTCTTGCGACCCTCTTGCCGCGCCTTGGATGGCCTGGGAGGTTGTCCTTATGGCGGACTGGCTCAGAATTCTTCCTGTTTCAGGCCATTTTCGACCAACTCGCCTATTTTTATTTTTGTCGCGAAAGGTTTGCCCATTGCCGACATCATATTTTGAAAATTATCTGCCTCTCGTGCCTGTAGAAAGATAGTGACCATCTCTATCTCATCCATGGGTGGCTTTACTCTCGACGCTTGTTCGCGCCACTTGGCAGCATATTCTCTAAAACTTTCTGAAGGTTTCTTTTGCAAGTTGGCCAAAGAATTTCTATCTGGGGCAATGTCAATGTAATACTTGAACTACCTTGCGAAATCCCAGGTGAGATCATCCCAAATATTCCATGGAGTGATATCCTGTCCATGTACCATTCAGAAGCGATGCGTACTAGACTCTACCCGAAATATACCATCAATAGTTCTTCTTTTCCACCCGCCCCACACAATTGATTGCAGTACTTTTTCAAATGAGCTATAGGGTCACCTTGGCCATCATACTTTTCAAACATTAGTGTTTTGAATCCCAGGGGGAGATGTGTGTGTGGGAACATGCACAAGTCCGAGTAAGTCACACTCTTCTGTCTACTTAAACCTTGCATGTTCTTCAAACTATGTTCAAGGCTTTTCATCCTTCTTGTTATTTCATCCTGTTCAGGTATATTAGGGGTTTTGTCTTGCACCAGTGTGAGTTGGTATGCTGGTTGAGGATAATTGTATGTGGGGTATGGGGGAGGCTCGTTTTGGTAGTTGGGAGTTTGAAATGTGAAAGCTGTAGGATCGAACACGGGCCTCGGCATCGCAGGCTGTGTGGCAGCAGCGCACAGAGGAGCCGCTAAAATAATAGGAACTGGGCTAGATGTGAACATCGGAGGACGAGCTTCAGAAGGCGCTCCGACAAAGTTGGTTGATATGGTAGGCTCCCCCAAGAGGATATTTGGGTGGCTGATGGGGATGGTGGAGGCACCCCCCGACCTTGGGAAAAGCTCATGAAATCAGGGGATAGAACTTGGAGGATCTTTTCCATTGGTCCAAGCATCCCACATCTCCATATCTCTGAGTCGAATGATCCTATTTTTCTTCAACTGCCACAAATACTGAGGTTGGGATCCTCGTAATCAGGTTGTCCTCTGGGATGGAAACTGCTGGTAAAGTCATTTTGGATGACATTTTTGCGCTTCCTTTTGATCTAGTAATGTATCTGTGTGATGCCAACTTACCACAAACAAATCACTTTTCTCTAAAAAACTGGACTGGAAACTAGAATTTCAGACGGTTAGATTAGGATAGATAACAAACAGGAAATCGCATGTTGGGTATGATGCACTTACGCAGTAAACAGGTTTCTAATTGTTGGCAATGGTCGCATGCATCATCCCGACATTTATTCCGAACTTCCTTTTGGTTTGTACTAATTATTTCCTTTTGGTTTTTTGCTCTTTTAAGAATACAGTCGAATCCTATGAAGATTGCCTACGTATCATGGCACCGCATGAATCAGACCGAGCGTAGTTCATGGTAATATGTGATGGAAATAACAGGATATTTTGGGGGTTTTCAATTTTATTAAGACAAAAACTTTGATTACATGAGCTACCTAATTAAAGGCAAATAGCAACTGGGACAGAACTTACAGACTCGAATGGTGCGTAAAAGATCATACAAACAGACTCTTTTAAGAGAATACAAATTTATTAGTACATTAAGACTTCAACTGTTGTTGGAGCTTGCGGGGCATCGTCCGGCCTTGCCGCAGTCTTGCATGCTAAACTTCCTGGAGGTGGTGGAGGTCTTCCATCACTTTACAAAGAAATGTCATGGCGGTGGCAAAGAACATGGATTCTGTCATGTCCTCACAATTGTTGCACTTTGTGGTAATATATTCTACGATCTCCTGTACCCTTTCCCTATTAACACCATTTTCTTATAGTAGACGCCCAATTTGCTCGGCCCTTGCTTCTAGAGTTCGTTCTGCTACTTGATTCATCTTTTGGAATTGTCGCAAATCCCTTTCTAATCCTGCTATTACGTAATAAAAATGCTCTCTTTCGGCTTTGAAGTCCCCGTCCTGCTTGGCCATTTTGTTTTCAGTCATGCTGACCCTCCGCTTTAAACAAACAATTTCATCGGTATTCCCTTCTTTTAATTGCTAAAGTATGCAGGCTCGTTCCTCAGCACATTTAATTAATTGCTTCCGAACCTTAGATAGCTCACCTTCCGCCTTATTCAGGTCGAACACAAACTCGGTTACTTTACGCTGCAAAGTTTCTATGAGTTTCATCTTTTGCACTTCTAAAAGGATTTATGCGGCTGCCTTCATTTTCTACATTTGGGCTCGTAGAAATTTGTTTTCTTTGGAGAATATCTTCTTTTCTCCCTCACTAGCCGCAACTTGTAAACTGTTTTCAAATTTCAACTCTTGGATTTGCTTTTCCAACCTTCCTATAGTAGCCCTATATTCAGTTTCCTTAGCTAACCAGTCCCACAGCTCTTGTGACGTCTCAGCAAATTCTTGGAGATGTGGTCACTTTCCCGCCCTCCCAGGCTCTATGTCTTTCTTGTACCAAGAAAAATACCTCGGTGCAACCATACGTTTAGACATGTCGCGCACTCGAGTATCGGCTGTCAAGTGTCGACATTCGCTCAAGATTTGACGTACAACAGCTTCAGGGAGTTGACCATTTAAGCTTATATCAACCGCATGACAACTAATATCCTTGTCCCTGGGGATTATTTGGAATCTACCAAATTGTCTTAGTACGTTATATGGCGCATAGGGCTGGATACTTCGGAGACCCATTAGAAGGAAATGAGGTTCGGTGGCTGGCATATACAAAACTTCATCCACAACGAGACACCCGAATGTACACTCTATCTAATTTGTAGTGATCACCCGAAGATGCAACACCCATTCTGAGACACCCTCGGGTACTCTAAGCCCATCAACCGTGTTGCCGAATTCTTCTATGCATCTATTTGTTGTCGACCTACAATTCATGAACCGAGGTTGGTGGCATATATGTTCAATCATCCATATTTGCAGCAGCAAGTTAAGTCCCTCGAAGAAGTCTCATTCTGCTTTACATATGATGAGATCATGGAAGATTTCGGATAAGATCATTGGAGCGAGGGTACCTTTAGCCTGGGTCATCAAAGTGCTAACGACCCCTGCTATCCGTATGTCAACATTCCCTTCCTTTCGCGGGAACACCAGAAGACCCAAGAAAAATACCATGAATGCAAAACATTGATGCTCATCCCACTTGAGCTGATTTCCTTTGCTACAAATAAGATTTTTGGGGTTATTGAATCCCCTTATATTTCCATACCTCTTATATATAAATTGCGGGGAGAAAAAGTTAGTTGATAAGTCCGGATTATGAACTTTTCTAGTGATTTTTAAGGAGTCTAGGAATTTTTGTACGGCAAGGACTCTTGGTGCAATCTGGTATTGGTTTCTTAAAGGAATTGTAGGGGTCCCGATATATCCGGTTATTTCCTGTAATGTCGGGGTAAGTTCAAATTTTGAAAAGTGGAAGACATTGTGGTTCGGGTTCCAGAATGTGATAAATGCTTTTATGATGTCTCCCCTTGGGCTAATTTGAAACAAACTAGTGAGGCCTCCCAGATGTATATTGACCCTTTTCTGCCCTACTTCCCCCAAATCATTCCACCATAGTCGCAACTACAAGGGAATTTTGCTCATGAATATTATACTGCTCATTCTGCACATTTATTAAGGCAAATTAGTATTCTCAAAATATTAAGACCAGCATTTTATGAAATTTATTTCATAAAATCAGGGACTGGCTTTGCGAATATGGTCGTGCAATACTTCCGAAGAAGAGTTTTTTAGGCTGTGCTTGCTTGCCGGTGAAAATAAGACTCAGAGATAGCCATTTGTGCAAGATCAACCTTCCGTCGTCCCTTGCGGTAACATCCGGCTATTTCCGGTAGTAATGACATCACCCGATTTATTTCAAAACAAGTGGATAAAAATTTGTTTTTCTTTTTTTGGGATTATTGCAAGCAAAAGGTAGGACCCAGCAAAACAAGAAAACCCAAATATATTATTGAAAAACTTTCCCAGTTTCGTTTCCTTTTTATTTTGTATTTTTCCGCTTTTGTTTTTTATATTTTCGAAAACTTCGGCAGCATTTCGGTGCTATTTCAACATTGGTTTTTTTTGCAAAAGAATTATCTCAGTAGACCTCAAATTTTTATTCACAAGCCGGTCAACATGCGAATCCAAAGAAAATGAATGCACAAGTAGCAAGTAATATGCTTCAGGATGCTCTTTTAATCTCCGGTCACCTGTTCTAGACGGACCCAACCCCTGTGTTGAGTCCCCTAAGTGAAATGTATGATGAAAATACGCGTTCCTACTAGGGATCCGGCATGAGGTCAAGTTATTAAACGTTGAAAATCATGGTACATGGTCAGGACTATACACCCGAGCGGACAACTCGATTCGAGAATGGGGCTACATACTGGGAACCAAAAGGCCACCCGGCTTTGTAACTTGTCCGGCCTCTTTCTTATTTCCAGGTATGACACTAATAGAAGAGGGAGTTCAGCCAATAAGCACATCTCCAGAGGTGAGAAGTGAAGGGTTTTGTTGCAGTTTATATGTAAAGTTTAGATAATATCAAAGCGGTAAAGTATTTAGCACTTAACACAGAATATGAAATGAAATCAGATAAAGCCAAATATAACAATTATTTTAATCTAGAATTCTTGATCCCCAGCAGAGTCGCCAGAGCGGGCACACCTTCCTTTTACCCAGTTACCCCAAAGGATGACACGTATAATGGAGTTTTTCCAGTTAATGTGACATTATTCAATATGGGATTATTTATTAATTAAGAGTCGCCACTTGGGATAGCTCTGGCTTTTCGTGTCCCAAGTCACCGGTTTATTTAGAATACCAAGTCGAGTAAATTCTTCGACTGCCTAATTGGAGTCTGCGAAAAAGACATTTTTAGTAAGGAATTTTGTTGACCCGAGAGAAGGTATTAGGCACCCTCGGATCCCGTGGTTATAGCACGGTCGCTTCATCTATTATAAATGGCTAATTTTGTAATTTTATACATGTTCATCCTACAATGCAATTTTAAAATTATTAACCGCATTAGGTCATTTTAGGATTATTTTCAATGTTATCAAAACACTTCTCGAACCATGTCACATATATGCACCCGACACATTTTAACATCGTTGAGACTTGGATTAGAGTCACATAAATGCGCACCAATATTTAGTAAGATATCTTATTAAAAAATCACACCTATAGCAACTACACGTTTGAAAATTCGTGGAAGACCGTGAAATTTGCTAAACAACACCTCCTAATTTCTGTGCTTTTCATTAGAGTTAAGGAGTGCACGCAGTGCATGATTTAGTTGGCGTGGCTCACTTTATTTTTAATAAAAGGAAACCTAAAGTGACTATAGTTTTCTATTATATGCGTCTTTAAAAATATACGTCCTAATTATTACTCAGCATCTACATTTTCAGCCCATTCATGGATGGTTTTGCAATTTGGACTTAATTTAATAGGAAGCCCAGGGAATGCATTTCCCTTATGCTTGACAACTGATAGCACTTTATGCATTGAACATTAGCAAGAAACGTTGGACTACAAGTCCTTCATAGAGAATGATAACAACCTTTCGAATTGCTACACTACAATTGTTGACATTGTGTAATTGATCATTTTTAAGCATATTGAAGACATTTTAACAAAGAGTCTTCTGATAATGATTTTTTATTACAAAATTAATAAATTATAACTCATATTACGAATTTTTCATCTAAGGAAAGAAACTGATGTACTAATCGTTCAGAGTACATATTCATTTATCAAATTCCTACTACAGAATAAGTCATGAACATCAGGTAAATTATGAACTAACAATTTTTTTTAAAACTACTGAAATCCAAACAAATTAAACTCATAGTCCAAGAACAGTCCACCATCATTACACGTTTATACATATTACAATACCAGAAATAGTACTAAACTAACCATGTTTATAATAACACATTCATATAAAAAAGCGATCATCTTCATTATCAGTTATGGTCTCAAATATGTACAATTATGCCTTCCCAAATTTAATCGAGAGTTGTACCTGGAATTACAGCAGAAGAGTTCCTATGAGTAAGGCAAATGTAAGGCAAACAAGCAACAATAGCCAATATAACCAGTAAACCCAGGTACTCAGGAAGTTTGAGAGGCAAATAATGAAAACAGGTTTTTCTAACAGCTTAAATTGCACATACAATAACCCTATCTTCAACTTAAAATGAGTAGAACGTCGATTATTAAAAAAGTTGTAGCCAGAAAAACAAACATTAAATGTATTTTCAGCAGAATATTATATGAAAGTGTATCTCTCAACGTACATCTCTCTCTATATCTTAAAATTGTCCTCTAGCTTCAGAATATTCCCTTATAAAATAATCATACGTCTCTTTTATAACTAAAGCCTTAAGGCAACAAAATCTTTTTGATTTCCTTTCAGTCCCTTTCCCATTTTTAGATTTTCCTAAATTATCCTTGATTTTCTAACTTGTGTCTCATGTTTTGAGGCTGAATTAACAGAAATTGTACTTTGACCCTTCACTAGAATGTTCAGGGAGTTTGCTACAAGATTGCTATGTTCTAATACCCCCAATACCCCTGTACTCTTTTTTTAATTATTGGCCTAAGTGTTTTAATCCCTGGTACCTATCTATTTGGTCAGAAACTGACCCTAGTTGACTACTTCAGGTCATAAACCAAGATTATTATTAGCTGCTAGGATCAACTTGTGAATTGCAGATTATACTATATTATGCAAAAGCAAAACGACCAAGGGTCAAAATTTTATCAATGCAACACATATAAATATCTCTAAATTACTCAGCAACATATACGAAGCTAAACAACACAAATTTAAGAAATACAGGACACTGATCAATTTTCAACCCAATATGACAAATTCTAAGCTCAGCACAATAATTCAAACAAGTCAACAAGAACAGACTATGACTTCAAATGTTACGAAGATCATTCAGAAACACGTTATCCAGATTTAATAAAAAACAAGCAATGAAGAAAATACTCAGGATATTTCAAACATGAGCGGATGAAAACTTGATTTATTTAAATAAATGAAGAAAAAGAAGATCAAATGTTATTAGAAAAGAGAACAGGATGAGTATATAACTCTATATGGAAACACCTACTCAGAATTTTTCAAAGATGAACAGATAGAAAAGATAATTCACCTAAACAAATGAAAATAGAGAAGATAAAAAGCAAATGAAAACAAGGATGAGCATATGACTCTAGGTGGAAGCACCTACTCAGAACACTTCGAAGATGAACATATAGAAAACAAATGTACTTAAACAAATGAAAATCAGGAAGATAAAAAGTAATTAGAAAAGAAAACAAGGATGAGCGTGGGAATCTAGATGGAAGAACCTACTCAGAATATATCGACGATGAACAGATAAAAAACATAATGTACTTAAACAAATAAAAACAAAGAAGATAAAAGCAATTAGAACAAAAAACACACAAAATCACAGCAGTAAAAGCAATTAAAACAAAGGGAAATTAACTTTTCTTTTCGTTGTAACCCTAAAATTTGACTCTTAAAATCCCAAGGTTCTTTGGCCCTTTCTGAGAGGGTTTTTGGTCTCTTAAGACCTTTGTTTAATTGTTGGAGAAGAGGAGAGGGTATCAGGCGAGGGTTAATTGACTTTGAGGCAGGATGGGGTTTCAGATTGAAATTTTGTCCAAACCAAGATGTAATCGAATGTTGACAGTCGTGGATTTGTGGGTGGGAAGGTGAGATGGTCGCCTGGGACCATGTTTGAAGGATTCCGGTGAGTATAGGGTTTGGGTCAAAACTTCGATTTGATATTCGAAGAGGTCTGTGAGGATTCGAGGGACAAGACTTAGATGGTTGGAAAGAGGAGGATAAGGCGGTTTAGGGGTGTTAAATTGGACAGCTTTGGAGTTGGTGTCACCATAGGCGACGGAGATGGCGAGTATTATTTTGAATATTCGATGTGTAGGGGAGATATTTGAGGGGATCTAATGGTGTGAGGGGAAAGAGGAGGTTGAGAAGGTTCGGTTGTGTAAATTTGGGGCCATTTGGTGGCCGACCGCCGCAGTGAGGCAATTTCCTGTGGTGGCGTTACAGTGGTTGAGGGCGGACCTATGGTGGTTGAGGGGTGGTGTTACATCGTTGTATATGTGGTACGAGGATGTTGATTTCGGTATCCTGAATATACACAGGCATTTGGACATGTATATTGGACTTGGAGAAGGGGTTTCAGGGCCGTTGGATTGATGTAGATGAACGACTGAGGTTGATCGCCCCAACGTCTCTTACATGCACCTGCGTTGGAGACGGGTTGTTGGGCTGGTTTGGGTAGTTTGAACGGGTACAAGGTTTGGGCCACCCAGGCTTGGCCCAATTGTGGCCAGCCATCTTTATTTTTTTTTTTCATTTTCTTTTTTTATTTACAAATATCCTAGTTTTATTTTAAAAATTCTAAATTCAGCTAAATTAAATTAATAACCACCTAAACATAAGCAAGTATGAAAATTAACAAAAAATGTGAAAAATGAAAATTAATCATAAAATTCCAAAAAATAATTTAACAATAAAATGCCAAAATAAACTACTTATTTTTGTGATTTTATATTTTTCAAAATAAACCTTAATTACCCACTTTTTTAACAAAAATATGTGAAATTAAATCCTAAATTCTTATGTAATTGATTTGTATTTTTATAACTTATCATGCATGCATCAATGAAAACACACACTGATATGCGCAATTAATTTCAAAAAATAAATAATAAAAAGGAAAAATCCTATGTTTGAGAATTCTTTTAGAGTAATATCAACGGGGCAAAAATCACATGCTCACACTTATAAGACGGTGACATGGATTGTAGTGCGATAATTGAGGAGGAGGACGGAGACGACCTCATTATCTAGACTGTCGAGAAGGGATCTATTCTCAAGAACTAGACTGCCACACCATCCTATGCCCGCCAAGTCACTAGATAGCATGACAATAAATATTATTTTATATCTGTAGCCATGGTGGGCATCTATGATATTCAGTAGTTTGTTTTTGAAGACTTAGTTGTTTAAAAATAATTGCTTGATTCATCGAGCCGTAATTGTTTTGGATGTTTTCAATTTTTATAAATGCATTGCTATTATTATTCATCATTATCTTTCACACTTTTTACAACATTATTATTACTTTTCCTGATGAACTAGTGACTGCGACATGTAATGAGATAATGCAACATAAGGATATCGACTATGACCAAAAGGATGAAATACTTGAGGAAGTTGTCGTAGAGGTTAAGAATTTTGAGAATAAGCCTAAGTCCAACCTAGACGAAATTGAAGCATTAAATTTGGGAGACGCCGTAAATAGCAAGGAGACTTGCATCTTTATTAACCTATCACCAACAGAGAAGGAGGAGTACATTAGTTTCTTAAAGGAGTTTGAGGATATCTTTGCATGGTTATATGATGACATTAACAATTTGAGCTTGTCCATAGTGGCTCATAAGTTGCCTACCAATACTATGTGTCTGCCAGTGAAGCAGAAACTCAGGAAACTAAAACCAAATATGAGCATGGAAATCAAGGAGGAAGTTACTAAGCATATCAAAGCCAAAGTCATCAGAGTGGTTGAGTACCCAATATTGTTAGCCAACATTGTACCAATTCCGAAGAAAGATGGGAAAGTTAGAGTATTTCTTGAGTATCGATACTTAAATAAGGGGAGTCCCAAGGATGACTTTCAACTGCCAAATATACACATCCTGATCGGCAATTGCACCAATAATGAACTCAAATCCATTGTAGATTTCTTTGCAAGTTATCACCAGATGTGGGTGGATGAAGAAGACTAAGAGAAAATATGTTTTATTACATCCTAGGGCGCATACTGCTAAAATATGATGCAATTTGGTCTAAGAATGCTAGGGATACTTATATGAGAACAATACAATAATCTTCTATCATATGATACATAAAGAAATAGAGGTGTATGTGGATTGTGTCTTTATCAAATTCAAGAGGGTCGCAGACCACATAACGCACTCGAGAAATTTTTTTGAGAGGTTAAGGAGGTACAACTTAAAATTGAACATAGCAAAGTGTGCATTCGGGTTTCCACAGGAAAATTACAAGGATTCATTGTTAGTTATCGAGGGATCGAGCTGAACCCATCTAAAGTAAAGGATACTCAAGAGTTATCGTCGCCTAGATGCAAAAAGGTCGCGATGAGCTTCATGGGAAGGTTCAACTATATCAGTTGATTAATTGCACTGTCAAAAATTATGTGTGAACCCATCTTCAAGATGTTAGTAAAGATGCCGAACAAGTTTGACCAAAGATTTTCAGAAGTCCTTCGACAAAATCAAAGAGTACATGTCCACAACATCAATTTTAGTCCCGCCAGAACATGGGAGACCTTTTCTATTCTATCTATTTGTATTAGATGGGGATTTCAGATGTGTTTTGGGACAACAAGATAAGAGAGTGAGAAAGGAACGAGCCATATACTACCCGATTAAAAAAATTTCACCTTATGAAGCACGATACTCTCTGCTGGAACGCACTTGCTGTGTACTTTTCTGCCTATGTGCATACCTTATAATTATGATGGACTTTCTGAAAGACATATTTCAGAAACAAATACGCAGTGGGATGTTGGCCAAATGGAAGATACAGTTAAGTGAGTTGAACATCATCTATGTAACTCAGAAGGCGGTCAAAGAACAAGCATTGATAGACCATCTTGCTTAAATTCATGTGAGAAGAGATTACAAACCCTTGAAAACATATTTTCCTGATGAATATGTGTCTTTCGTGGGAGAAGACATTACTGAACCATACAACAGTTGGAGGATATTCTTTGATGGAGCTGCAAATTTCAAATAAATGGGCATTGGAGGAGTTCTGGTATCAGGAAGTGGCCAAGATTATTCGGTGTCTGTTGAACTCAAATTTCCCTGCACAACAACATAGCACAGAATGAAGCCTGCATACTAGGGCTCAACATGGTGGTCCACATGAATATTTAGGAGCTGCCGGTAATCGATGATTCAGATTTGCTTGTGCACTAGGTACAAGGAGATTGGGCCACAAATATTATAAAGATATTGCCATATCTGGACCAAGTGCAGGAAATTAGGTAAATGATCACAGATATATAGTTTCGTCATATTCCCATAATTCATAACAAGTTTACCGATGCTTTGGCCACTTTGTCATCCATGATATAGCATCTAGATGTCACAAATGATACCAATGTTAAGTGCACGCCGATATGATAAACGTGCCGCTAAATGAGATCAATGCAACAAGCTCATCTTGGCCATTCACTGGCTGGGGCATGAATGTCATTGGTCTGATCGAGCCCACTACTTCAAACGAGCATATGTTTATTCTAGTTGCTATTGACTACATCACAAAATGGGTAGACGTTGCATCCTACGAGGTAGTAACTAAGAAACTTATAGCAGATTTTGTCCGCGAATGGGTTGTTTGTCGGTTTAGAGTTCTAGAATCAATCATCATTGATAATGTCGCCAATATCAACACTGATATGATGAAAGCTGTTTGTGAAAATTTCAAAATCAAGCATAAGAACTCCACAACATACAACCCTCATATGAATGGAGCCATAGAAGCCGCCAACAAAAACATCAAGAAGATACTAACGAAGATGGTTGAAAACCACAACAATGGCATGATAAACTACCCTTTGCTTTATTGGGATAATGCCCTACAATTTGCATATCAACCGGGGTGACTCTATACTTACTTGTTTATGATACCAGATCTTTCATCCGTGCCGAGGTACAGATTCCTTCTTTAAGAATCATACATGAAGCCAAACTCAGTGATGTAGAATGGATAAGGAGGCGCTATGAGCAATTGGCCCTTATAGATGGAAAGAGAATGAAAGCAGTACGTCAGGATCAACTTTATTAGAAAAGAATGACCAAAATTTTCAACAAAATGGTCAAGCCATGAGAAAAATGATGAAGGGGATTATGGAATTACCAACGTGAGAAGAATGATGAAGAGGATTGGGGTGATGGTTTTGTTGGATACTCATCTGAAAAAGCTTTGCATGAGGTTGATCAGGATAATGCAGGGGACGAGATTGATCCTTCAGTACAGTAAAAATCATATGGGACAACACCATCAGCTTCCAAGAGCAAATTAAACCTTCACATACTGCTGTTACTTCAAATGCATTAGTTGGAAGGTTAGCACAAGTTGTAGAATCTCTACAGCAGGCCACTACATGTGCTAATACAAGTCAAATGGTAGTAACACCTACTGCTCCTAAGCGAAATCCTGCAGCTGGAAATTGAAGTTACAATGCTGCGACATCTACCAAGTAAATAGTTATAGTGGGGACTGCAAATCTAAGGTAACAACACATAAAACTCATGTGCAGAAACAAAAAATCAATAAAAACATCTCAATTGCTAATGCTAATGATGCTCAAATAACACCAGAAAAACAACAACTAGTTACAACCACTCTTGTTATCTCAGCTGAGGAAAGAAATCTTCTTGATGCAATTGTAAGTTCCAATCCTTTATATCCTTTAAATACTCATGGGGTTAGCACTGGTCGTGAAAGTAGAAGCAGGAAAAAATTGCAAGTCACAACACAACAACAACAAAAGGAAATATTGGCAAGTACTACTTATGGAGACACCTTGATAACACAAGGTGTTGATCAAGAATTGCCAAATATGGTACTTGCGAGTAGAGAAATATACGTATAGGGGAGAAAAATGAAATTCTAAATCAATGTTGGGCAGAGGCAACAAGAAAAGGTGATTTATCACATATGCATAGCGGCAAAAGAAAGAAATTACATACAAGAGAAAAAAGTTGGGACGACAAAGTGAATGAAGATACAAATGTAAGGCGGCTCCTATTGAGAATTTCCAAACAAAAGAAAATTACCCAAACTACATCTACAAAGTCTAATCATTCAAAGAATAAAGTATGAATTTGAGACATTTTTAAAAGCGTTGTGGATAAAGATAAGTGTCTACAAATTGAAGATTTCACAAGATTAGAGAAGAGAGAACACAATGGTCTTTTTCTTCATCTTTTCATTGTATCATCACATTTGCATAGTTCAATGTAATATCATCATATAGTATGTTATAAACTCTGTGATAATCATCGAATATTTACTGTTAGCTAGTTCTTTCTCTTTACATGATTGCTAGTAGGAGAGGCTTTTTATTTGACTTAATAGGATTAGTAAAGTAAGGTTTAGCACAGTTTGTGTTGCTCTAGTCCTATTCCTTTTGAAAATGGTCCAAATTGCTATGAGATTATATTCCCTCATGAGACTTTGCCGCAAGCTACACCACGATTCCTCAACATGATGATACAATAGGCCATTGTGATGTGTAGAGGAGTGATTATATAGCCAAGGCATAAGGCAACACTACTGGTGCTATTGTCGCCCTTATTTATTCTCTTCCTATGTGGTTCTTTTTTTGTTTTTATTATTAATAAAACTAGCCATAGGCACCTGTATAGTTGATTTGCTTAAAAAATGAACGGAGAAGCAAGGCACACAACCAAAGGCATGAACCAACCTCTCCTTATGAAACTTACAACTTTTCTTTGAGCGCGGGAACATTTGACATAGTAGTAGCATTAACCAATCGGCATACATGACGCAAAATCACTATCAAATTTGCCACCTGACACTTAACGTATCTCCAGCTAAGAAGCACTCTACTCTTATTTGTTATTCGTTCTTTGCATAAGACTAAGCCCAGTCCCGTATCTTGCATGATGCTAAGCCATGCCTTCATATTTGCAAAAAGCTAAGCTCTGGCTTTCATTTGCATTTAACTAAGCCCTGTCCCCAACCTTGCATGGGACTAAGCCCTGTCCCGTATCTTGCATGAGGCTAAGCCCTACCTCTATATCTACATAAGGCTAGTCTATGCCTTTTATCCACATGGGACTAAGCCTTGTCCCTCATCTTGCATGAGCTTAAGCTCTACCTCTACATCTGCACGAGGCCAAGACCTACCTTCACATTTGCATAATGCTAATCTATGCCTTCATCTGCATGGGACTAATACCTACCACGCATGCTACATGAGACTAAGCTTTGCCTCCACATACATGAGGCTAAGCCCTTCTTCCATATCGGCATAAGGCTAAGCTCTGCCTTCGCTTGCATGGGGCAAAGCCTTGTTGCGCATCTTACATGAGGTTAAGCTCTACCTCCATATTTCCATGAGGCTAAGACCTTGCTCCATATTTGCATAAGGCTAAGTTCTGCCTTCTATTTGCACGGGACTAAGCCCTGTCGTGTCTCCTGTATGAGACAAAGGTCTATCTCCATATCTACATAAGGATAAGATCTACTTTCCATTTGCATGGGATGAAGCCACTTTGTCCCGCATCAGCGTGAGCCTAAGCTTTGCCTCCATTTTGTATAAGGCTAAGCACTCCCTTCCATAGGAGTAAGTGTTGATCTTGAAATACTCCCCATAATATTTTAAAATTGCATATATATCATTAAATTCATTCATTAATAATAATTGGTATTTTTCAACAATTTTTATATATTTTCAATAAATTATCTAGAATTTTATTTCAAAAAAATAATTACAGAATTGCATCAAAAGTGATTTGAAAAGCATTTATTGATGTAATTTATTACTTATTGTCTTATTTACACCAAATTATACCATAATTAGCTAAATTGGCACCTCTTGGATATAATTGCATTAACTCGGCAATTATAGCCCAATCATATGATTCTGTACTATTTTCATTTTGAAATTAATCATTGGTATTTTTGAATACTATGTAATCACTTTAAACTATTTTCTGTGTATGAAAATCATTTTAGTCAATTGTCAGCTATTTTTGTAAATGGTTTTATTTAATTTAGTTGGGTATTTAAAAAATAGCCAATTTTATTTTAATTTTAACGCAATTAAACCACCCCAAAACCCCCAATAAAATCGGTCCAATACCCCAATACCCAATCATTAAATTATCCGACCCAATCCCTGGTCGAATCTAGATTGTTGATCAATTATAATCAATGCTACAGATCCCCCCTTTTCTAATTTAACCTAATGGACTATCCCCTAAACTGTCATTTTCTCTCATTCTCTCTCAAGCTCTCTGCATAACCATGGCTCCTAGTCACCGGTTATTGGCTCGCCGGTATCAATAGTCATTCCACCACCACCCCTAGTATCTATGGCTCCTCCACATGCCGGATTCTTGCCATCTCAAAGGTCCTCAACGAACCAATGGCTGTTCACTCACATCTATGGTCTGATTCTTACCCTTATTCGGTAACCTTGGCCCGTCTAAGTAAGATTTTTTAATGCTCTGGCTAGATATATGGCTTCTAAGCTGATATCTCTCCATCTCTGGGTTATCTTTCTTCGAAACCCTAACTCATCAATTGAACTTTCAGATCTACAACAGATATGAGTATATTTAGTTATCTTTATTGTATTGTCCAAATAATCTTCTCGATTTTTAAATAACATATCTTCCTCTTTGAAACTAGGGTTTGTTAACCCCTTTTCAAAATAACTTTCCCGCTGGTTTTCAGTATCATTCTTTGATTTCTACATCGTTTAAGTGGTTTATTTAATTTTTTCCTTTTATCTGATTTATCATGTTGAATACCCTGATTATTTTTGTTTTAATCCTTGGTTCTAAAGTTGTCTTTGCTTATCTAATTTTTATGTATTCATGTTTCTCACGCATATGTTCTAAGCATCGTTGATTTTATACTCCGTGTTCTCATTAGGGTTTCTAATTTTTCTTCTCCTGCCTACATTATGTTTACTTTATTTGTTGATGGAAATTTTAGTGTAATTTCCTCTAATCAGTACTATTTCTAGTTAAATCCCTTGTCTCCTATGATTGATGCCTTTTACTGATTTCACGTGGTTGATACTCGTTCTGCTTTTTGACATTTTAATATTCTCTTGCTTTATTACCTGAAAGAGTATACTGTTAATTGATTCTTATGCTATTTTCATAATTAGAACCTTATGAACCTAGCCCTAATTGTTTACTCTATACTTACTGTACTTGAAGTCCATTCTTATTGGTCCTACATTGATTTCTTTCCTTATTTATTATGTAACTCCTTAATTAAAGGGAAGTAGTTATACTAATTTGATTCTAATTAGTACTTAGTTCCATAATTAATGTGGAACTATGATTGTTGCCTTATTTTTTACCTATTTTAAAACTATATCTACCTTGTTTTTTCATTAACAAAAGACACCGAATACATTGGTTTAGAAACTCTCTCTCTCACACTCAAAACTTTTTGCTCTCTTTCTGTGTTACTAACTACTGTTCTAAGTTAGCCGGTTGCAAGCAAAGACAAAATATTGTGCACTCCAATTCTTCACTTTGTGTTTAAAATATCTTAACCGGTATGTTGTGATTTCAATTCAAGTCCCAAAACAATATGTTTCTTTTACTTCTTAATGTTAATCATGTTTCTAATTTTTTTCTAGCTACGGTTCTGTTGTTCAACATATAACTAACATATTTACATTATAGCTTCATCTACCATGCTATTATAACCCTCTTGTGGCATTTAAAAATAAGTTCTATTCACCTGATTTTCTGTCTTAGTGTGACCCTACCATGTTTGGACACTTATCTACTTGTTATCCAGTTTTGATATGCATGTACTTTGCAAACTAATTTGTCACTTTAAAATTTTGATTCTATGATTGGTTCTTTAATTCATACTTAGTTGGTACCACTAGTTATCTCACTAATCCCATTGATACCCATAAGAACTGCTATGGTCATGTATAATTTGTGCTCTATGTATCCCCAAATCCAATTATCCTTATTTGTAGTTGCTCAACCTTCCTTGGTTCAATTTTCTTTAGGTATGTATGAACCTGTTTTGGGGTACTGTGTTTGGAGAGTTACTTAGTACTCTACTATCTTTTCAAATCTACCTCTGTTGTCTTTTACAAAACTATTTCATACAAGTCCCTTTTCAATCTGTTTCCATGCTTAGATTTTTTCAAGCACTTTCACATATGCTATTAGGTTTTATATTCTGCCTTTCTAGTGTATGACTGCTTAGGGATCCCTATGAGATCCCTCTAAAATTTGATACATTAGGGCTGTCCCTTCCACATTACACTTACTCAACTATGACTATGAAATATTGGTGTGAGCACAACCCAAGATCCCTTGTGGTCCTTAAGTAACTATGACACACACGAATTATGTGAAAAGTTGTGAGGCAATCTGGCATTGGAAAGTCTAGAAACTTGGGCCTACTTCCAGGCTCCATATAGTATAACTTCTTATTTTTCTTATCTAGTTATGTAATTCATTTAATATTGGCCTGTAGTAATTTGTTGTAAACAGATACTGAGGATGGATAGTGAAAATGGAAAGGTAGCTATGCATGTTATGAAATTGGTAAAAACCATGCATTAGGTTTACATTTCCTATATGTGCAATAGAATCCATGTTTAGGAAAAACATGTCCAAAGAATATCATAGACCATGCTCCCTAGGCCTTTTTATTATGTATGTTGTTTCATCATCTCATTTTAATATTCTTGCTACCACTTGGAAATCTTGTTTCTAGGCATTGAAACAAAACTGCTAATCATGCACAATTAACAACATGCTTTAAAATGATGTAACCTCATTATGCATTTTGAAATCATACTTTAGGAAATTCTGCAATCATGTCGTGCATATTAGAAATCATGCATTAGGAATTATGCGTATTCTGTAATCCTTCTTCGTTTATACGTGCATATTACCTACCACGATTGAGGATGTCATTCGTACTTGCTTAGTCACACCAACTGCAAGCTATTGATTGTGAAAGATTCAAAAAAATCATCACATTTTATTATCTTATTTTCAATAAACTAGTTACAATCCATGTATTTTGTAACACCTAGAATGTCATGATTTTAGGGTAAAATAACTCTTTCATTGCCCTAACGGTTCTTGTAACTGTTGTGCACTATCTCATGCCTAGGTAAGCCTTACGTAATCAACTCTTATAACCTAGAAATTGCCTATTTGGGTTTTACTGCTTAATGATTAAAAGGCTTTAAAAATATGTAGGCAAACTGATTAGGGCCCCTGCTTTTGTATTTCTAAAAGAAAACTGCATGTCTTATGTGTTCTGATATTTGCCTAGCCATCATGTTTAAGGATACTATTTAACAATATTGTGCTTATTTGTGTTTGAGCTGTGCTGTTTACATGCCTTATTTTTGTAGGTAAACTAAGCCTCTTATTTGCACCTTCTTGCCTTTATTTTCTAAATGTCCTATGCGTTCATTCTTGTCGCCTTACTATTTTCTCCTTTAAGACTAAGGGTCGATCTAGAACTGCCTATAGGTGGAGGTCCTAAATTCCTCTAGGACCATTAAGAAGTGACGCGTAACAACATGCAACATATATATTTAAACAACACTCGCTTTAATAACCACTAAGGGGTAGGAATGGTAGATATGGATATTATTACTACGCACTAATGTTATCTGTTTTCCCTCATTGAGGAATGTTTACCAGGCATTGCATGGGGTGATCCTGTAGGCTAACCAACCTAGGACCCCTCCTTCCCAAATTCCCTTTGCCTAAAATTTTACATTTCTATATAACTTGTTCAAATCCTTTGTCTTATTATTGGAGTCATACAATGTACAACATGTTTTATCTGCAATTATGTGTTTCAATTACTTGTTAAAAGACTAATTCATAAGTACAAGTTCGACCAGGACCCAAAGTTGTGGTTTAAGAGTTGTGCCTAACCCCTTCCCCTCTAGGTTATTTCAAGCCCTTATCCTAAATCTCTTGTAATATAAACCAATCTAAGAGTTAATCGCTCTAGGTGCCCTAACGTACCATAATCCGTTAGGTGGCGACCTTTAAAAATACACACTTCCCGAAAGAAAATGAGTTATTAACCCCATAAATGTCGAAACCCGAACCTTTCTTCCATGCAAAAAGAGGGAGGGAAAAAAGGGGGTGCGACAGCATGGTGACACTGCAGGGGATACCATTAGGCTATTACCATAACTAACTTATTTTTATAAATTAGTCCAAGAATGCGTTATCTTGTACCCTTCCCCTTGTTTTCATTTAACTATCTATTTTCTTTTAAGCATTTATGATTCTTATCCCTGAAACTTACTTGTCTTTTTGTTTCTTTTTCCTGACTGTCTTTCAATTATTTAAATACCGTATTTATTTTCTTGTGTGCAAATACTTGACTATATTCTATTAATTGTTGCGTAAATCATAGTCCACGTCATATTCCACTCGTGCATGTCAAATCATATACAAACTCTTAATGAGTGGTTACGCTTCTTCTAATTATTACCCACAAAATTCGAAAAGGCTTATTTGCAGTAAAACTAGTCGATCAGCGGTGCAGTCAACAATTTCGTGCCTTCCCCCTCAAGTTATCCGCTTAAGGGTACCAGTATGAAACCTAATCAAAATTATTCATGCATCATATTCAAACCTAATCGAATTAATATGCTATCCACATAATGATCCTTTAAAATAAGCCTTATCCAAAAGTCCATACGGTTTTCCGTAATACCAAAGGACACGACCACGTTATGTGCATTAATTTAGAGATTTAAATACTGATATGCTGATCATAAATGTATAAATAGTCAAGTCTTGTGGGGATAAGGCTTAACCTATTTTATTTATCGAAAATGAGGCATTAGGTCGCCAGCTTTGGTATGGTTAGCACCCCCTCACTATTGCTAGACTGCTTGATGAATCTTCTACAGATGAAAAAATCAACGAGTGGAATGAGAGGGCCGCTAAATGTAGTGAGAGGATAGAATATTTGGAATACAAACTGTTGGAGTTTGAAGGAAAAGTAAGGAAGAAAGTCACCGACTACAAGAACGCTGAGGGAAATGAGGAGGACATTTGACAAAAGCGTTCTTACTGGTAAACCTACCTGAACTAGAGGATTTGATCAACAAGGGAATTAAACCTGAGGAAGGTCTTTTTGAGATCAAATAGATTATGTTTACTCGAATTAAAATGTAATCAGGCAAAGTGCCAGTAGTGACTTATTGTTATTGTGTTAATAGTCTTAGGGATTCGTCTATTTTTATATTATGAAATGAAGCATGTATTGGAATTAAAATTTTTCCAAATTTATTTGTCGCTAGGCCTACCTAGGGCACAACAAGGTTCCAAGAGTAGGAAACGAATTTACATTTCCTCAATATGTATTTAAATACTACAAACAATTCAGGATCCTCACTGACTTGTTACCTTTTTATTTTTGCTTATTTTTTATTATTATTACCATGACCTTAGGTTGGTTAACTCATATTGGCCCCGTCAGCATACCACACAAGATATAGAGGCCCTCGACCTTCTCCTTCTTCGAGCAACACAAAAAATTGAGGAAAAGCACAAATGGACGACTTAAGTGGTATCCGAAAGGAGAATATTGAGATTGTAGAAACCTTAGATGGTCGTAGTACTCTGGCCCTAAATGATCTGGTCTTGAGACTGGAACAAAATATACATAAACTGCACGGAGAACTTGAGCAGGTTCTCAATTTGGCAAACTTTTCATTCACCTTAAATGTCCCTGACATCAACCAACAAAACACAAAGAACCTAACACCTACTCATAATACACAAAACTAAGACCGTCTCGCGCCAAATCAATACACTACTCCACCCAAAACTCAATCAACTGCCAATACCAACTCCGCCATACATCATCAACAACCAGTTCAATATCCACTAACAACCACTTGCCACACTGTCCAAGAAACACCACAGCCCCTGATCCCCAAGACTCCACCAACAACCATCTCTATACCCAAGTCCCTCTCTCTCATCAAAGCAATACTATACATGTGGAACCCTAGCTCACTCTACCCAACCAATCTCCTATGCACTGGGATCTTCCGAGAAAGACATGCTCATCAAGAACGGACGTGAGATGTCAAAGCGGCTATGATTAACGGTTAAGGCTCAAGACAGTTGGATGGAATTTAAATGAAATCGGTCCTACTAGGATAGTTGTTTCTTACTAGTTACCTACAGATAAATGATGCTAAAAACGTAGTTGCAAAAATTTAAACATGATGAAAATTACCTTTGGACCATGAAAATTGTCTTCGGACGGTTAAAAATGTCGTCTTTTGACCATGATGTCCTAGGCCATGAGATTTTTTGTGAGGGATTCGTAGTATGTGAAACTGAATTCTCGGTGTATAAAAATTGTGACTCTAAATTATGGTGCCTTCGAATAATAATGTGCAAATTTGAGAGATTCTCAGGCCATAACATGGTGTCTTCCGACTCTAAGGATGGTGCCTTAAGACTATGACCTGTTTGGATAAATTGAAGATTGTTTTGCCCATGATATTCAATGATATGATGTAACAAGACAAGGCTTAGTCTTGCGAAGTGAAAGGCAGAACTTAGCTAGTTTGAAAAGCAAGTAGATATAGCAATATTGGTGCAAAGAGGGATAATGCTTAGTTTCGTGCAAGTGGGGAGTAAATGATTAGCCTTATACAAATGAAAAGGCAAGGATTAGCCTTATACAGATATAGAATTTAGGATTGGACTTATGCAACTATGGAGTTAAGGATTACACTCATGAAAAAGAGATTCATGGGTTAGCCTTATGCAAATATGGAGTCCGGGATTAGACTCGTGCAAATATAGAGTCAGAAGATTACACTCATGAAGGATTTCAGACATAGCTTAGTCTTATTCAAAGAGAAGGCAGTGCTTAGCCTTTTGCAGATATGGTATCGGAGATTAGACTCATGCAAGATTAGAGACAAAGCTTAATATGATGCAGTGAGAAGGCAATGCTTAGTCTTATGCAAATATAGAGACAGGGATTAGATTCATGCAAGATTGGAGACTGAGCTTTTTATCATGTGAATGTGCAGTGAAGGATTAGACTCATGCAAAAGTGGAGTCACAGATTTTACTCACGCAAATATGGAGTAAGAGATTAGACTCATGCAAATGTGGAGCAAGAGATTTGTAAGGCACCGTGAAAACTTGTAGTAGAAACCTAGAAGCTCGTAGTACCATGTCATGAATTTGTGTTAGGGATGTGTAAAATTCTACTCGCCGCGCTTCAGACCCTTTGTACTAATCTAAGTACTTAAAAATCAAGAATTAATGTTTTCCAGAAAAGTACTATTATGCAGTCCAGAATGCGGTCGCAAATCAAGTATGCCGACCGCATTTCAACCACAAAGTGAGTCAGTGTGTTAGTCAAATTTGAGGTCGAAATTGTGGTCCATTATGCGATTGCATAACTAATATGCGGACCGCATAGTCATTACATAATTATCTTGAAATTTTGTAAAGGGTGGTTCAGCGGTGCATTATGTGACTACAGATCGGGTATGCAGACCATATTTCTGCCGCAAACCCAGTTAGATATATCAGATTTTTAGAGCACTTTTGTGGTCAATTGTGCGGGCCGCATTTCCACTTTGCAATCACAAACCTGACTCGGGGCTCTAATTTTCTAATTTTTAACCTCGATCCACTATTGATATATTCGGTGTTATAGCTCATGTTGAGAAGATTATCAAATGCTTTTATAGAGAGAGAGAGAGAGAGAGAGCGTCATAAGGAGGGAAAGTGTCTCCCATAAAAAATTCTCCATAAAATCTTGCTAAAACAATGAATATAACCTAATGAAAGCACCTGAATCTTCAACCCAAGAGGTAAGACTTCATCCCCTTAGCTATAATTTCTACAACTCAGCTATAAGAGGTTATTAGTGTGGTAATTCATGAGTATAAGAATGGATTATTTGCATGCATGTCAAACCACAGGGTATTGGGAGGAAGTAAGCTAAAAAGAAAGAAAATGGGGTATTTAATGATAGAAAATTTTTCTCAAAAGGGGCTTAATATGACAATGCACCTTTAGTGTTTGATAATATGCTCGTAACGAGCTAGAATCTCAATTTATTTTCTAATTCTTGATCTAATTTGTAATTCTTACACCATAGATCGAAGCTCTAAGAGTTTCAAAATTTCGTAAAGAGTAAAGAAAGGTATATTTAGGAATGTGCCCAAGAGTCAAAAATTGCAAAATGGATATTGAGAATAGACAAGATGTGATGATCGAGGTCATAAGTGCTAATGAATGCAGATGACATATGTGAAAAAAAGATTCAAATGATATGATTGACGAGAAAGGAACGATGCCTATGTAGAGTGGCCCAGCCGATCGGGCCATTATTGGACACCATGTTGTACACATGGTGGTAATGTGGTAACATTGAATTCTGGAAAGAGATATGAAATTGTAATTGAGATACATGCCTCAAGTCAGGCGACCTTGCCGATCAGTTCGTGATCAGACTCTGCTCAAGATGGTGGTGGTATTGAGGATAGTGATGAATATATGAATGAAATTCCCAAAACTAAGTTGTGGAAATTATGGCAAAGATTACCTGGTTTGTTTATTCGATGATGTGGTGTTATGCGAAAATCATGATTTATTCTTGTAATTTCCTTATTATTGCTTGATAGTTCTTTCTAGTAAAATAGTATTTAGTTATACATAATAGTAATATTATATGGTATTAACGTCCCTTTTCTGGAGGGCAATACATTTTTAAATGAATGTACGTGGTTGTGTAAAGGGTAGTGCCGATCACGCGTAGCAGATTATCTTCTTCTCATGGGATTAGTGAGCCCCTTCCTCCATCAAGGTGTTGCATTTTATATCTTCTGTTGTTGTGGAATTCTATTTTGAGGTATAGCCAGAGCCTTGTTGCTAGCAGTGTTGGACTATTCTTTTGTATCCTTAGAGGATCCGTAGATATGTGTGTGGGTCATATATGGGTGTTATGTGGGCTCATAACTATGTTGTATTTACACACATATGCTATATATGAATTTTAATTTTTTGGGAATTCTAGAATCTAACTTTATATATAATTTAAGCTTGTAATATGGAACGATCTATCACCGTTGGATATATTGGTTTCACCTGCCTAAGTAAAAAGGGAACATGGTTATCAAAATAAAAAAGTAGGGTAAGAAGTACGTGATAAGACTTGCTTAGTTGGGTTCACTTGATCGAGCGCTAGTTGTACCTCCTGAGGTTGGGGCGTAAAAAGATTAGACTCATGCAAATGTGAAGTCAGAGATTGGACTCATGCAAATAGAGAATAGCAGAAAAGGGTGGAGTATATCTTAGCTAGTATATGTTCAATGTTATACGGCAGGATGCACGGGTAATTTTCTTTGTGCACATATGTTTTGTGAATGGTATCGTTACATCAAATGGTCCTGCATTCAAAGAAAAATCATAAGTTTTATGAGGGAAGGTTGGTTCTTAATCCGTCTGCCAGTCTTGCTCTTCTCCGCTTTGGAAGCCCCCTTCGAGTTCCCCTAGGTAGCACCTAATCGTTATAGAAAATATGATTTTCGAAAAATATGCATTCACTGATAAAATAGAATTGTTTTGGAAGCGTATTGATATATCAAGTAGTTTTTGATAAACTTATGATTGTTACAATTTCAAAGGCATGGAACCTCTCTTATTTTGCAATTTTTAGGGTCCTCCTCAAAATTCTGCCCGAGTTTGATTTTTAACCGTTTGCGAATGGCAGACCCTGTTGAATGTTCTTCAAATTTTTGAGAATCTTTCTCAAAATTCTGTCGCAGTTCTTTGCTGATTATTTACTTCCTGGCATGTGATGGTGCTGGCTAGACTTGTTCTGTAATTTTTAGGATGTTTCTTAAAATTGTGCCCTTGTTTATGATTTTGGGGAAAAATGAAAATTTTATTGTGATATGACCGAACCCATAAGGCTTCCTACGTATCCCTTCTTATACGGAAATCAGGTCAAGCGTAGATCAATTACAATAGAAAAGAAATGTGAATTAATTTAGGCATAGTATCTCCTGACTGGGTTTGAATTGATTTGTTTAGGCGAGATCTCTCTATCTATCACTGCAAGTATAAGTGCTCCTCTTGTCAGGACCCTATCATCCATGTACAGACCTTGCCAGTTGGAAGAGAATATCACTTTGGCTTTGTCTTGGTGTGGGAAGATTTTCTTTTATACTAGCTGCCCTGGTGCAAACTGTCTTGGTCTTACTTTTTTGGTGACACTTTTATCATGTCGGTATGCACTTTACATTGAATGCATTTGCGGACATACTAAATACATTCTATCTCCATGGTAATCCAAAAGTCACTTGCCCTGAGTATTTTGTTGACTAGAACAAAACCATTCATGTGCGGACTACATGTCCTAGCATGCACATCCTCAAGTATCTTGAGAGCTTCTTTCACATCGGCACACCTTAGCAAACCCAAATACAGAGTTATTATATACAAGTTCCCTCCGCTTTGGAAGAAGTGGTTTGATAATCCTTAGAGTGTGCGCTTCTGAATGTGATTTGAATGCTCAGAGTATTCTCCTTTTGATAAGTACTCCTTGATGTCATGGAACTAAACCATCCCATCTACTTCCTCCTCTACATGAGCATAATACGCTAGCTAATTATAGATCCTCACCAGAATAGGATAAATATAACTCTTATCTTGATGTTGTATCATGGATGACAAAGTGGCTAATGCGTTGGTGAACCCATTCTAAATTCTGGGCACATGTCGGAAATCCATTTTTGGGAACCTGATTTTCAATTCCTGCACATGGTGTATATATGGTAGCATATTTGAATTCTTGGTGGCCCACTATCCTCGTACCTGGTGCACCAGCAAATCTGAGTCACCGATAACCAACAAATCTTGAATGTTCATGTCAACTGCCATATTGAGCCCTAGTATGCAGGCTTCACATTATTCGATGTTGTTGGTGCGGAGAAATATGAGTTTAGCAAATACATGCTGACCCATTTCTGAAACAAACACTAGTCCAATGCCTACCCCTTTGAAATTTCCGTCTCCATCAAGAACATCTTCCAACTGTCATATGCTACAGTAATGTCTTCTCCTGTGAATGATAATTCTTTATCAGGAAAATACGTTTTCAAGGGTTCATATTCTCCTCCTACTAGGTTTTCAGCGAGGTGATCTGCCAATGCTTGTGCCTTGACTACCTTTTGACTTCCACAGACGATGTCGAACTCACTTTGTAGTATCTACCATTTAGCAAAACATCCCAGTAGGCATGAGCTTCTGAAATATGTACTTAGAGGGATCCATCCTTGAAATAAGGTATATAGTATATGCATAGAAATCATGACTAAATTTCTGGGCTGTCTAGATCAAAGCACAGAAAGTGTGCTCAAGCAGAGTATACCATGCCTCATAAGGTGTGAATTTCCTACTCAGGTAATATATGGATTTCTCCTTTCTTCTTGTCTCATCATGTTGTCACATAATACATCTGAAGGCTCCATCTAATATGGATAGATAAAGTAGCAAAGGTCGTCCTGGTTCTATCGGGACCAGAACTGGCATTGTGGCATGAATTCCTTGGTTTTGTCAAAATCTTTCTGACTATCCTTGGTCCAATTCATCTCGGCATATTTCTTCAGCACCTTGAAGATGGGTTCACAAATTGTTGTGGACTATTCTATGAATCGACTAATGTAGTTGAGCCATCCCAGGAAGCTCATCACGTCCTTTTTTTTCTTTTAGGTGGTGCTTACTCCTGAATAGCTTTGACTTTTGTTGGATCAAGCTCGATCCCTCGGCAAATGACAATGAATCCTAACAACTTTCCTTCTGGATCCCTGAATACACACTTTGCGGTTTTCAACTTCAAATTGTACCCCGTGAGCCTGTCGAAGAATTTCCTTGTCAGTTGTCTGATTTGCAGTTCGCTTGGATTTGATAATCACGTCGTCCACATATACTTGTATTTCCTTGTGTATTATATCATGGAATATGGTTAGCATGGCCCATATGTAGGTAGCCGCACATTTTTTAGGCTAAATGACATCATCTCGTAACAGCATACACCCCAAGGCGTAACAAATGTTGTCTTTGCAGCATTTTCTTCATCTGTCCAGGTCTGGTGATAACCTATGAAGCGATCTACAAATGATTGGAGTTCAAGGTTTGCATAGTAATCTATCAAGATATGTACATTCAGCAATGAAAAGTCGTCTTTGGCACTTTGTCTGTGTAAATCCCGATAATCAACACATACTCGGACCTTCCCGTCTTTCTTTAAAAGCTGCACAATGTTTGTTAACCAAGTTGGGTACTCAACCACCCTGAGAACCTTGGCTTTGATCTGCTCGGTAACTTCAACCTTTATTATTAGACTCATGTCTAGTTTGAATTTTATGTGTTTCTACTTGACTGGCAGGCATAGGGGATTGGTAGGAAACTTGTGAGCTGCTGTAGATGTGATTAAATCAGTCATATCGTTATTCGACCTTGTGAATATATCGCCATATTCGTTTGGAAATGGATGTACACTTCCATTTCCATTGGTGACAAGTCAATGCTGATACGGGTCATTTGACGTTCTCGGCGTCTCCCAAACTTAGTACTTTTGTTTCGTCCAAGTTGGATTTATGCTTGTTCTCACAATTCCTAATTTCTGTAGCAATTTCCTCAGGTATCTCATCTTCTTCCTCCGAGTCACTATTCTCATGTTGCATTGCCTAATTACATGTCACAGTCACTAGTTTATCAGGAAAAGTAATAATAACACTAGAAAAATAGTAATGAATAAGGATAAAGGATAAATACGTTTGATTAAAACTCAGAAATTTTTTCAAACAAAGCTTGTGGATCGAGCATTTAAATTGAAACAATGAAATCTTATAACAAAATTGCTGAAAAAGTTTAAATGCCTAGAACAACTATTAATTATTCCAAGCTACTAGGGACTCGATGGGCTCGGGATGGTGTGGTGGTGTGGTTTCTGAGAATAGCTTCATTTGTCACAGTCTCAATGGTGAGTCCTTCTTCGTCCTCCTCCTTATATATTGCACTATAGTCCATATCCTCATCTTCAAAGAACAAATCCATTAGTGCAACTAATGCTTCTTCTTCAACATTTCCCCATATTGTGTCGGCTTGATGAAAAGCTTGTTCCAAATGTGGTACCGACTCCTCAAGAGGGTAATATGATCCATGCCATAAAGGTTACCACTCTATGTACTCTTTCAATGCATACTGGTATCTGAGCCCAAAGGTGGGGCCATATGTTTTTTGCCGTATCAGCGTTTTGATATCCAGGAGTTCTATCCCAACCCTTTGCCGGGTTCATATCCGGACCATGCTAGTATACTTTCTCTTTTGTTACTCCACCACTTATCCTTCTTGACGGCGTTGACGCGCTAAATGTGATGATGGGTTTCCCCTCCTAGCCTCCTTCTTTTGTTAATGGCTGGAATGGTTTGACTGGTGTAGATGGAATTACTTGACTGGTGTAGATGGAATTACTCCTATCTCCATGAATGATTACCTCCAGATAGTTCCATTCCAATTTTACGACTTGATGTAGTGTGGAGGGCACGGTTTTAGCATCATGGATCTATGGGCGGCCAATCTAAAGATTATATGAGGCTGGTATGTCGAGCACTTGGAATTTAATGTCAAACTAATTTGGCCCCATCTCCAAGAAAAGGTTTATCCCTCATCCTAGCCTTCTAGGATCCATCTAAAGCTTTTACATTCATTCTTCCAGTTCGTATTTCATAGAAACCTTTATCTATTCTATTCAGGGTATCCAGTAGATAAATATTTAGACTAGAACCTCCATCAACCAGGACCCCCTAAATGAAGTAATCTTCAAATTGTACTGTAATATGGAATGCTCGATTGTGATTCAGACCTTTGGACAACATCTAATCTTCATGGAAGATAGTCTTATAACTTCTAACACTTGTCTAACCATGGTTGTCATTTCCCCACCCGTAATATTATTTTGTATATAAGCCTCGCTTAGTAGTTTCTTCAAGGCAATTTTGTGTGCCTCTGAATTTTGTAATAGTGACAGGACAGATATTTGAGCAGGGACTTTGTTCAAAATGTCAACAACAGAATAATTTTTTTCCTATACTTTCATTTTAGGTCATCTCACCATGTCTCGATGATAGGCTGCCTAGCAGTGGCATCCTTTCTTGAAATTACCAGGTGTTCATGTATGCATGCTCTTCCATTTCTAGTCATTCCTTGTGCAACATCAGATTCCTCTATATTAGTCTTCCCTTTTCGCGGAGTTTTATCGACATAATCCGATGGTATTGCTTTTGAACTCAACAGGGGGTGTGGTTGATACTTTCACAGTAAAGGTTTGAAACTTCGACTCTAAATGAGGTGGAAGTGGATACGGGCAAGAGCTACTTCCACTTCGAATGGAACTAATGCAGTTACCTCAACATCAATAGGTGCATGAGTGTGAACCACATTATGTGTAAGTGTAACTGCAACCTTAATGTCTTCGCCTTCTCGGATAAGCCTGATTGACCCGTCAGGGTCCCATTCCTTATTCGTTTCTATAACATGTACACTTTCACCTCTATTATCACGGTGCGTATTGTTGTAGAGATTAGGTGTGTCTTCCATTGCTTGTATGACCTTTTTGTTAATCAGTGTCTTGATTTTATCCTTCAATGTTCGACACTCCGCAGTGGTGTGCCCTTTGATATAGGAGTTGTATGCATAGGTTATATTCGGATTGACCGATTGATACGGATTTTTTAATTCCACTGCAAGAATAGGTGTGACATAGCCTACAGTCTTTAACCTTTCATACAATTGGACGACTGGCTCAACAACGGCGATGTATTATCTAGGTGGCTGGAGGTTGAAATTTTGTCTTGGACATGGATAATTTTGGCAAGATGGTGGTGATTTGACATGGGATGGTTGGGAATTGTATGTATGATGGACAACGGCTGGTTGGGAGTATTAGGGATATAAAGGTTGATATGCGGATGGCGATGCTTGATATGTGGGCGGAGGTGTTTAATAGGCAGGTGGAGGTGTTTGATAGGTGGGTGGAGGTGTTTGATAGGTGAGTGGAGGAATTTTCTATGTGAGTGGAGTTTTTGGGCATTGGGCCACCATTACTTCCCCGACATCTCTCTTCTTCAATTTGCCGCTTGATTGGAGTGCCTTATTCGTGGCCTGTAGTGCCTCAAAATTTGCTACCATCCCGCTCTTGACTCTTTCCTCTATCCATTCCTCGAGCTTGATGATATTAGAGAATTTGTGATTTTCGATTACTATAAGTATCTCATAATATTTTAGATTCAATGCTTTGACAAAGAATTTACTCATTTGTTCTTTGTCCATAGCGGGCCTAACCTTTGCCATTTCCTACCTTCAATGAGTAACGTATTTGCAGCAAGTCTTAGTGCTCTTAATGTAGAAGACATCAGGTGCATTTTTTGGTTGAACCCGAAATCGGTCTATGAAATCTGACGCTGTTATAGCCCAAATTTTCCATTTATTTGGGATTCTGGCTTATATACCAAGACAACGCATCCCGAGTAAGGCTCTTCATAAAGAGCGTAATTCGAATATTTTTATCCTTTCAAACCTTGACAAGCTTGTCACAGTAGATCCTTAGGTAAACCCTAGGATCACCTGTAACGTCGAACATTTTGAACTTTTGAGGTTTGTACACTTTTGGCAAATCCACATCGAGCTGTATGCATAAATCTTCATAGTTCAAAACTTCGATTCCTTTGTCACCTTCGACACCTTGAACTCGGCTTGTTAACTTATTTAATTCTTCGGCTATGTTCTTAGTGAGCAGGTTCTTTTCGGAGGATTCCAGTGCACAGTAGATTGGTTGGGCAGAAAGTGGTATAGTTTCCACGTATATGGGGCTGCCTTAATGGGTTCCATGGACTTAGATATAGTGATTGTGATTTGTGGAGTTCTATGGATCGGGAATAAGTGCTGGTGTATTTTGGGGAGTGCGATACATGTTTGTTGGTGGATACTGTATTGGTTGATGATGTTATTGTTGTGGAGCTGCTATACTGGCAACGGATTGATATTTTGGGGTGGATTTGCGTATTAGTTTGGTGCGGTAGGATTTTGTGGCTGTTGGTTTTGAGACGATGTTGGGTTCATTGCGTTCTATTGGTGGATATCATATTGTTGACTTGCTCAAGTTCTCCTTGCAGTTCTAGTATCTTTTGATCCAGTCTAAAAACTAGGTCATTCTGAGCCAGAGTACTTCGACTGTCGGAAGTGTCTGCATTCTCACGATTTCCTTTCGTATCCCACATATGTCTCCCATCTCTGGTTTCCCTCTATTTTTTGTGTTGCTGGATAAGGAGAAGGTACAGGGCCTCTATATCTTGTATGATATACTGATGAGGCCAGTATGGACGAACCAACCTATGGGTATGGGAACAGTAATAAAAATAATCAAAATCAAAAGTTAACACATTAGTGAGGACTCTGAAAGGAGGTGTGACAGGTTTAAATACTGCTAGCATTTCAGAGTCTGAATTCCTTAATCAGAATTTCGGGTTCGCATACTCCAAAAGGAAAGTCGAATTTCCCTCGATTTGGGATTTTAAAATAAACCGATGACATGGGACTCCAGAAAGCAAACCATCCCAAGTGGCGACTCTAAAAAAATTGAATAAAGAATCCCATTTCGAATAATGTAACTTAAATTGGAAAAACTCCTTTATATCACACCTTCGTTAACCCGAGGGAAGGTGTTGGTCACCTCCGTCTTTCGTGGTTCTAGCACGGTCACTTATACTATCATAATTGCCCTATTACCTAATTTTTGTACATGTTTTAGCCTATGATTCAATTTTAACCTTTATAGCTGCTTTTATTTAATTTATATGAAAGATTCAGCGTCATCTAAAGTACGTCTTGATCCACGTCACATAAATTCACGCGTATTCCACGACACATTTTATCTAACGTTGTTGAGATTTGAATTTGGGTCAAATAAATGCAACCCCGAGTGTAGGAAAGTAATTTTTTAAATAGCACACCTAAAGAAACTACGCTCGTTCGTTTTTGCGAGGGCCATGGAAAATTTGACTAAACGGCACACCTCGATATCAAAGGATTAAAAGAAATTAAATGAGGGCCATGCGTTTTGAGATTAGATCTTGTACGACACACCTCGATTCCAACTTTAGGGAATTCTATTTACTAAATGTCCCTAATTTGAACAAGAGTATCCAAATATGTACAAGGTTTTATATGATGAAAAACTTAAAATATATAAAGTATTTGAGTCTAGTTTCCATCTCTTCAAACTGTTCGTCATTTGGACATTCCTGCACAAAGTTATGATTAAATTACCAAAGGCTGGAAAAATGCGATCTTGTGTCAAATATGCAATCGCAAAAATCATTATGCGGTATGCATACGTGATTTGCGATCGCAAACCGGACCAGTGTAGCACAATTTTGGGCACCTATTTTTGCGACACGTTTGCGGTTGCAAAAAAGTGAACCTTCTAAAAGAGATTTCAAATCAAGATGCACAACTAGTATTTGATAAAATGCTTAAATGAGCTAAAACCACGAATATCTTTCTAATTGTAGTTCAATTTTGTTATGTCTTAAAGTAGATTGGGATTGCTAGAATTTTCGAAACGTCGTAGTAACTTAATGAAAGCTTAATCAAGGTATGTATGGATAAAATCCCGTCTTTTAAAAATTGAGCTTCCGTGGTGCTCGTGTAAATTTTCTAAGTTTGAAATGTGATTGATGCAGTACTAGTTTTGTTATGTTAAGCAAATTATTGTTGTTAAAATTTATGTGTAGGTACATTTTCATGTGTTATTCTTTGTAAATAAGGATATGTGAAGAATGTGAACTGAGTGCTAAAATGCCTAGATTTCAAGTCGAGTTTAAATTTAAATTGTTATGCCAAACTATGTGAAATTCTGTATATATAAAGATGTTTGAAGTTATTAGATAAATTTTGGAAATAAAGTGTGGTAAATGTACTGATAAATTGAATTATAATTGTACCTGTTAATGCATATGACATGAGAAATTATGAAACAGAATATGAAATGAGCCCCGACCTTGATTTCCATAAATGACTTCAATAATAAAGTGCCCTAGAGGCTTTGTACACTATTTATTCCATTACTGGCTATTTGAGATAATGTTTTGCCTTATGAGTAAATGTAATGTGATCGAAGTTGTTACATAGTTCTATGTTGAAATTGTACATTACCATGATTGGAAAAGAGTAATTAAAGAAAAATGGGTAGTTGCTTTCTTATGCCTTTGATGTATGTTGTTATTACAGTTTGGTGTGTCCCATTCATTTTGGAAGAATCCGTTGTGTTTAAAGTTCCAATATTAATAAACTTGAGGTGTAAGATTTCAAATACATTGTATATACCCATGATTCATGATTCCTCTCATGTGTACTTGATATCTTGAATTGAATGGCTTATTGTGGAAATTGATATTGATGTGAAATATGTGGAAAGGATGTGAAATGTGGGAAAGAAGAGATTGAGTTATTCAATGTGGCCTAGTTCCAAGTGTGATGTGATATTTCTGGCTCCGGGTGCCTATGAATTTATATACGCAAAATAAAGATTGAAATGAGATGATTAATGAAAAAGAAATAATGTATTGGTAAGACGACCTAGCCGATTGAGCCATTATCAGACACTTTGCCACACACATGGTGGTATTGTGTTGATATTAAATTTCAAAAATTGAGAATGAAATTGTGATTGAGGTACATGTCTCAAATGAGGCAACCTAGCTAACGGGGTACTTATTGGACTCCACTCAAGAATGTGGTACTATAATGAATGATGATGAACAATATCTAGTTGCCTAACCTAAAGCTATGGGAATTATGTGAAAGTCATACGATTCTTGGATTTGATGACGTGATGATTGTTAAAGCTTTTGTTTGACCATTATGATTTCCTTATTATTGTTTGATAGTTCTTTCAAATTAGAAGGGGTTTATTATTTCTTTATTCCTATTTGATAGTTCATTTTAATGGGATGGTGTTTCTTTATTCTTTGTTTGATAGTTCTTACTGATGAGAAGATGTTTATGATTTCTTTGTTCTTGTATGATATTCTTTCCAACTAGTTAGTGTTTAGTTATACATACTAGTGCTATTCGATGCCACTAATGTTCCTCTTGTCGGGGGTGCTATGTCTTTTAATGGATAAAGGTGTTTCTATAGTAGGCAGTGTTGGCCGCAGCTACTGCTGCATCATCCTTTCAGATGACTTGGTGAGCCCCACTTCGTTTCAGGGACCTATTTCATCTACTTATTTTGTACGTTGTATTTGAGGTATAGCCAATGCCTTGTTACAAATATTTCTATATTGCATTACTCTTCAGTTTTGTTTAGAGGATCCGTTGACAGGTTGTGGGTATTGTCGGTTGTTGGAGTAAAAGAAGAAATATTGATGTTTGGCAATGACTTATAAAACTTGTAATATTTTGATAATTATGATTTATGTTGCTAATAAAAATGAAATGGAAGTTGATAATGAAGTACTTACTAAATCGTATTAATGTAGTCTATCTCTTTTTCAATCATGAGTTGGTTTGGGTAGAATGTAACCTAATAGGCTTGCTCAGTTGAGCACCAGTCGCACTCCTTGAATTATGGTCATGAAATAAAATTTCAACTCAAATATTGGAGCTCTAACATTGGTAAAACGGACGGCTAGGGAATGGAGACCATATGTCTGAAATCTCAACTTAGATATCATAGCCCTAATGGTGGCAAAAAAGGCGACTAGGGAATAGAGGCCCCCTGACTAAAATCTGAACTCAGGGAATGGAGCCCTAATGTTGGTAGAAAAAGGCGACTAGAGAATGGAGGCCCTATGTCTACAAATCTCAACTCAGGGATTGGAGCTCTAATGTTGGTAAAAAAGGCGACTAAGGAATGGAGGCCTTATGTCTAAAAATCTTAACATAGAGATTGCAGCCCTAAAGTTGGCAAAAGCGTAAAAGATTCAAGTTGGGAATCCTAAGCTATCTTTTTTATTTTAATTTTCTTCTTATTTTTCCATCTTCTTTTTTTTCCTTTTCTTCTTCTTTTTTTGTTAGAAAAAAATGGAGGAAACAATTTGGAGAAACTTCCCTTTTGGGTTGATTATTGGTGCAAAGCTATTTCTACCTCTTGCGTATCTTTTCCTCTTTGGTTGTACCTGCTTCTTGCATGGTTGCTTAGGATTAAAACTGTTTCAATTTTTAAAACAAAGAACAATTTTTAGTTTGAAATGCTGGTTGGTTTTCTGGCCTTGAATGTTTTTATCACTTGATCTTGGCCAAATCCTTTTGGTGAGAACCTCTGCTACTTGCTGCCTTTTTTGAAGATTGATCTCCCTCCTAAAATCGAGGAACTTGACTTGCAAAAATTTCTCATAACGGCTCGCATGTATGGGCCTTCAACCCTTTAACTTTATTCTACCTCTCGAAGCTTCTAAATTTGGATGTCTTTTCATTTAAATAACTTTACTTTCAGAGCATCGGTCTCATAGCAAATGGAGATCAACTTGATGCATCCGCTGAGGCTGGGTACTTCTCTTTGGACTTGGCTTTTAATGAGCAGAACCCTGTAAAAGCAATCTTGCCACATTTTCTTTACATTTGCCTCATAACAGAGTAAGACCAAAAGGGGCCCGAGGAAAAGTAAACAAAGGACAAGAAAATAAATTTAAGGAGAAGTGTCCCTTTTGGGGAGGAAGGAGGGACTTATCTGCGGTGCATGCTAACTTCAATAGACATGACATGCTTCTTTGAATGGATACCCGATCAGCGCAACTGTCCCAACTTCTCATAAACCTATTCCGACCTGTGTTTTAAAGTTCCGAAAACTTGCCAGGACTCTTTCAATACCAATGATGGTGAGGGGTTTCTTTTTTTCGATCAAGATCGCCCTTTGTGGGTTTTCGCCAATCGAACTCTCTCATTTCTCTTGTTACCATCGCTTTATAGTGCTCTTTTACGAGTTTTCACTAACAAGAGTCTCTTATTTTAAATTTCTCTCCTCACCTTCGCCTTATAGTTCCCGTAGGTTTTCACAAATAATAGTCTCTCATTTTATTTATATCCTCTTAATTGCATCGAATCCAAACAATTGTGTTCTCCGATTTTTAACATCTTTTACCAATTGGTTGGAAGGACTTGAACAAGGTTTGGGTAAAAAGAATTTGGATCAAATTAGAACTTTGGAACCGTTCAGGCGGGATCGTCACCGAAGCATTATAACATCTGCCCCAATTTCATTATTGGGGGAAATTGGACTTTTGTTTTAGTGTGACAGAACGCAAGAGAGAGGATGCTTAGGTATCCTTTTGGAAAAAAGCCAAACGTAGCTTAGGAAAACATTTTGTTTTTGTTTTGGTTTTTCTTTTTCTGTTTTGTTTTCTTTTTTTTTTTCTTTACTTTTTTAATTCTTCGTTTTTCGTCTCTTTTTATTTAATTTTCGTTGTCTTTTCTTTCTTTTTGTGTTTTTCTTTTTCCTGATTGTTATGCTTAATGTTTCCTTTTCATTTTTTCAATAGCACTTTTGGGTTGCAAAGAGGGTAATCAAAGAAGAGTAACCAACTAAATTTTTTAAAAAAAAGATTAATTGTGTGTGATTAGCGAGAATGAACGCCTTCGTCATCCAATGACCCAACTAGAGAATATTAATATTATATGGAGGATCAAACAAACCACATTTTGATTACATTTGCATCGGTAGTTGTTTTGGGGACATTTCCTTTGCTGTGTCCCAAGTAAAATGCATTCTTTTGGTGATACTCTTATTGTGTTGTACCGATATTTCAAATTTGGAACCAATTTTCCTTCAGATGTTCGAACTCTTTGTTTTTTGTTCCTTAAACATTATCTTCATTACGATCTAATCCTCGATTCATTATTTAGGGGTATGGCAGCTTTCCGGCTCTAGGCGTGAACTCCGCAAGCATGTCATGTTATTGAACCCTGCATTTGAAAGAACTAATGATAAAACACGATCAAGAAAAGAGACATTCCTTGAAAATGAAATATTAATTTGATTTTTGATTTTTTGATTTTTACTTTTTTTCAATTTTTTAGGATAGAGGGGTTTACAATGGAAACTAAATAAAACATCCGAGTTACAGCCTGAAATAACTGAAGATGCAGAAAAAGTGGTAGGAATGGACTATCGGGATTCCTGCGTGATGCGTGTTTAGTAATGGAGTAGCCTTTCAATTTTGCAGTTTGGCTCTGGGTTCCATGTAAGCATATCAGCGGTGCTTGAGCCTTCTCTCAGCTAAACCATGTGGGCTTCAAACAACATCTGTCTCATAGCCCCACATATTTCTTCAATTTCCTCGACCGTAAAGGCCTCATCTTCGTCTTCCTTTTTGTAATTGGGCTTGACAAATGTCCTATAGACATGTGGAAATTGCTGAGGCAAGACCCAACCGTTGTTCTTGCTTTCATCCGCCCATTTTTCATCAGCTATTGTGGCTTGGAAGCCCACACCAAAACGTTTCTTGATTTCTTGTATGGTGACCAGTTTCGTGATACCTTGTAGCGATGCCTCGACTCCCTTCCTATGCTTGTAACCATGTTTAATTAATTCATTAGTGACCATGGTTGATGCATTTGACATAAAAGGCCTAGAACAAGGGATTCCCTCCTCATATTGGTTAGTGACTACCACTTCAAAAGCTTGATAAACATATGCTTACTACATTCTCTAGCATCGAGATACGGGATTGATAGGTCCCGGTAAATCGACTGCTTATCTTCCCAGTGAACTAAAATCTCTATATCTTCATTTTTCACTTTTACCATCTAGGGGAGAGTTGAAGGCGTAGCACCTGCTGCGTGAATCCACATCCTTCCTAAGAGGAAATTATAGGAAGTATCCATGTCCAAAACCTATAAGGTCACTTCGTAGTCCACCGAGACGATAGCAAGAATAAGATCAATCTCACGTATTGTATCTATCTTTATGCCGTCAAAGGCACACACAAAGACATTGTTAGGTCCGATTCTCTTTTTACCGATTTCCGTACGTTGTAGAGCTTAGAGTGGGCAAATATCTACCCTAGAACCACCATCTAACATGACCCTTTTCACATAATACCCTTCATATTTAACTGTGAAGTGAAGGGCTTTGTTGTGTGCGGCCCCTTCCGGGGTAAATCACTCTTGCTAAAAGAGATTTGATTAAGTGCAAAATACCTATTTGCTATCCTCTCCAATTGTTGTATTGTTGTTGCAATGGGTACATATTCTTCATTAAGAGTTTTGATAATCACCTTTTAATGTTCAGTTGTGTTCATTAGCAGAGACAACAGAGAGACTTGAGTAGGGGACATTTGGAGTTAGTTGATTATCTCGTAGTCTACCATTTTCATTTTCTGGAAGAACGTTTCTGCTTCTTCATCACTAACTGGCTTCTTAGGTGGGAAACACTTCTTTCTGGAATTATACACTTACACTAGATTGAGGTACTTCTTAGCCGATTTATTTTACTTAACTTCTCCTGAGGTCTCTTTACCTTTATAAGTTACTACCATTTTGTTGTAGTTCTGTGAAATGGCAGTGGGATCTGTCATGGGCCTTTGTGGTGCACGGCCAATAACTACGGGCTCAATTAGACTTGGTGGAATTATTGGCCCCTGTATACCGTAGCTCCCCTTGGGCACATACATTTTAGCTCCCTTGTGTATCTCAAACCTTCTAGGAGGACTCAATTACATCTGTTCTTTCTTGTAGCCTCGAGGAACATACATAACGACATCTTTAGAAGGTGCTGCACAAGTTTCGGCTTCCATTTTCTTTTAGATCTTAAAAAGGATAGTTTTATTCTATCTTTCCTCCTTGTCTTGTTTTGCGATAGATTTTGGCTTCTTTTCTACATCAGCTATGGCAAAGATGGATTTTAGGGATGGTAAAATTCTCTGTCATCGAAGATCATTCCAATAATTAGCCCGTTGTTGTGGGCCGGTAATTGATTATTGGTTACATTTGGAACATCTTCATCCTTTAGCACTATTCTCTTTTGTTCTATCAGTTTTTCCACAACCCTCTTCTAGGTCCAGTAGTCATTTGTATCACGCCCTTCTTCCCCTGAATAGTAAGCACATCGAGTACAGGCTCTGTAAGGGGCCGACGTTGGATTCTGCCTGGTTTGGGTTATTGGCTACAACAAACCCATCTGAACACGTTTGGGGAAAAAGATGGAATGTGACTCCCTAATAGGTATTTATTTGCGCATCCTGGGTGGTTCGAGGGAACAAAAGTTGTTCTGTGGGGGTCGGGAATTATATTGAGCTTGTGAGGATGTTGATTTCTGTGAAATGGAGCTCAGTTCTGATTAAATTGTTGTGGTTGCCTAATATAAAGCTGGGCATTCATCACTGCTAATGGCTAAGTAGCCATAGAGTAGGCCATATTTTGAGGGGTCCTTTCTGAGAGATAGGGTCTAGGTGGATAGGTTTTTCTTACACTTGAAGTCATCATTGCCTATTCATTCTTGTTCTCTCAGTTTTCTACGCCTATAGACCACCCTTGGATTGCATGGGAAATAGCCTTTATAGCAGACTGACTTAAGATTCACCCTGTTTTCAATCCATTTTAAACCATTTAACACAGTTAAATGGCTTTTGCAAATAGCTTATCTATTGAAGACATCATGCTTTTAATAATAATCGGCCTCTTTGGCTTGAAGAAAGACACTAACAATCTCTATTTTTTCGATTGGAGGCTTAACTCTGGAAGCTTGCTCTCTCCATTTGACATCATACTGTCGGACGCTTTTCGAAGACTTCTTCAACATTTGATAATGAATTCCTGTCAGGGGTAATGTCGAAGTTGTATTGAAACTGCCTGAAAAAGTCCTCAGCCAGGCCATCCCAGATGTGCCACCTATATATATCCTGGTCCATGTATCATTCAGAAGCAATACCGACCAGGTAAATAAGCCATGAGGAGATCTTCTTTTTAACCTGTTCCCCGTAATTGGTGGCAATATCTCTTGAGGTGGTCTATGGGATCACGATGCCTGTCATACTTTTAAAACTTTGGTGTTTTGAAACCCAAAAGTATATGCACCTGTGGGAGCATACATAGGTCGACGTAGAATATTCTCTTTTGCCCGCTCAAGCCCTGTATATTGTTTTGACTCGGATCCATGCTTATCATATTTTTGGTAATCTCCTCTTATTCAGGGCGTGGTTTTATCCGGTCACCCGATAAACACGTACCGAGGCAGCTGAGGATAAGTACTTGTAGTAAACTGGGTTGGTTCCATTGGGAAAGATGGTGTTTGAAAGTTGAAGGAAAATGTATCGAAGCTAGGCCTAGGTACAACAAGTTGTGCGATTGCTGAACAAGGTGGTGCAGTGAATATGTTTCAAGCTGCATCGGAAGTTAACACCAGGGGAAAGTCTCAGAAGGTGTTCCTACAAAGTGGGCTGAAATGGTAGGATATATTAGTGGGGTATTTGGATAGCTTATGGGGACATTGGTGGTTCCACTCGCTCGGCGAAGTAAATAAGGGGAATCCTGGTATCACGCTTGGAGATTCTCTACCGTTGGCCCAGGCGTCTAACATTTCCATCATGTGGAGACGCAAAATTGATTTTTCCTCAGTAGTTGCTGACTCAGAAGTTAGGATAGTCAAGATCGGGCTGTCCTCCGAAATAGGGACCGTTAGCAGATGACTTTCAGAAGATATTTCGATGCTTCCTTTCGAGCTTGTAAAGTATGGATATGAAGACAGACTACAAAAAAACCAACCACCTTGTCAGTTTGAAGCAATTAACACATGGGGAATCACATGTTGGGGTGTGATGCACTAATATGTTTCTACATGTTTTGCAACAGTTGTTTGTTTCATCCCGACTTTGCTTACTTTCCCCAATTTTCTTTTTTTTCCAACTTTGGCTTTTGTGCTTCAATTACCATTTTCCGCTCTTTTATCTCCTCCTCTTTCTTTACCTTTGTTTTGTTTTTCTTTTGATTTTTCTTTGGCTCTCTTTTCTTTCTTGTTGGGTTTCTTTCGTTTCTTTCTTTTCACATCCCTCTCTTATTTGAGTTATTTACAAAAAATCATGACCGTATCTGATGAGGATTTCCTATGTATCATGATGCTACATGAATTAGATCATTATGTAGTTCAGGAAAATAAATGCGGAAAACAATTATTTGGGAATTTTAAATTTTCATTTATAAAAGCTCCTAAACATTTCTTTTACAAAAGACGTAGAACTACTCATTTTCTTGAAAATTAAAAACTACGAATAGGCGCAAAATACACTTTAATGTAAAAATTGAAACACATACTCAATAAAGGAAAAATCATGAATACATCAATGCTTCAACTCCTGGGGCTCGTAGAAAATCATTCGGTCTTGCCACGGGCAAACATGCAAGATCCTCTTGGATCCACTACAAATCACTCATTATCTGGTGGACAAATATCATTACCGCAGTGAAGAAACTGGTTTGAGTCATAACCTTACATGCTTAGCATTTAATGACGATGTAGTCAACAATGGCCCTAACCGTCTCTTTGGCAATACCCTTTTCCTGAAGTAAGCGCCCGGTTTGGTGATTCTGTGCTTCTAACACCCTAGTATCATGATGGCTCTGATTCTGAAAATGCTGCATGTTTTCCTCTATCTGAGCAATCAAAGCATAACAATGTTCCCTATCGGCTTTAAAATTATTGGCATGTTTGTCCGCCTCAATTACAAGGGGGTTCAACTCTCTCTTCAGATTGGTGATTGTCCCCTAATATTTTCTTTTCATTGGTTGCACAAATTGTGCCCGCCCTTTTGCTTTCTTTGCCGATTGTGCTCAGACTCTTGCTAGACTGGACTCAAATTTCTCTATGTCATCATGACGCTCGAGCACTTTCCTTCTCAGACCACATATAAGCCTTTCATCAGCTCGGCTTCTCTCCAGGTTTCTAGCAACCATCTCATTTTCTTGATCTGAGATTTGAGGGCTTCGTTTTCCTAAGCTAGCTTCTTCTTCTTGCCCACATCTGCAACGACTTGCACATTACTTGAGAACTTGAGGTCTTTGATATGTCCTTCAAGACTACTTATGGTGGCCCGATATTTATTTTCTTTTGCAAACCACTCACAAACTCAACTTCCCTTTTCTATCAAGCAAGGTAACCGTGTGAGAGTTTACCTCGAGATAAATCACGTACTCGCGTATTTGCTGATAGACATTGGCATTAACTCAAAATCTAGCGAACTACTTTTTTATGAAACTGTTCATCAAGATGGATCCGACCACATGGCGACTAAGGTCTTAATTATTGGGCACTATTTGAGATCTCCCTAACTATCTCAAAATCCAGTATAGGGAATAAGGCTGAATATTTCTGAGACCCATTAGGAGGAAGTGAGGCTTGGCAGCCGTCATGTATATGATTTTATCCACAGGAAGCTACCCAAACGTCCAATTTATTTAATTTGTAGTGATAGAGCGGAGACTTGATGTCCATTTTGTAACCCCTTCTGGCATGCTAAACCCGTCGACCCGTGTATAAAACTCCTCTATGCAACCTTTCCTTGTCAACACACAGTTCAAGTATTGAGGACAATGATAAAGATGTTCAATAATCGACATTTGGAGCAACAAGTTGCACCTTTCGAAAAAGTCTCCTCCGGCTTTGTAGACTGTGAGAGCTAAAAAGACCTCAGACTCTATCATGGGTGCGAGGTGATTTTGGCCGGAGTAAGAAAAATGCTAACAACACCAACTATCCAAATATCCGTATTCCCATCTTTCCTGGGAAACACTATAAGACCCCAAAAATACCACCATAAAAGCAAAGAACTGTGTTTTTCCCATTTTAGGTGATTCCCTTTGCTATAAATTTTATTTTCTGCATTGTTTTATTCCTCTATATGTTTGTATCGCTGGTATATAAACTGCAGAGTCAAAAAGCCAGCTGGCAAATCTGGGATATTGACCCCCTTCTTATCTTTAGGAAATCTAGAAACTTGTGTGCAACAACAACTCTTGGAGCAGTCAAATACTTGTGTCAAGAGGAAATTCATTGCTCCGAATATATCTTGCTATTTCTTCAAACGTGGGTGTTAGTTCAATGTTCGAGAAGTGAAATATGTTGTGAGTCGGGTCCCAAAATTGTAGTGCTCTTATTTTGTCTCGTATAGGCATGATCTTCAAAAACTCGGTGAGACCTCCCAAGTACAGTTCGACCATATCTTGTCCTAGTTCACCTAGATCTTCCCACCACATATAAAACTCCAAAGGAATCTTTGTCATCACTGTAATTGGCAAATTTTGACTCGTGCTCATTCTACACATTTAAATTAGTGTGGTTTAATTAATAAAGGTTATGACTAATTTTGACTCAAGAAAAAGCTAACACTATATATATTTTTTTTCAAAATGTTTACAAAAAATCCACCATTGTAAATACGGCCTTTCAGCACTTCAGGGAAGAAGATTTTAAGGTTGTGTTTGCTATCCGGCTAAAACATTTGGAAAGGCGACTAAAAGTGGTTGTTCTTGCAAAAACGACCTTCCTGGTGCCTTTTAGGGGACATTCAGCTATTTTTGAGAAGAATGACATCATCTTACTTAATTGCAATAAAAACAATAAATTTTTTTGTTCTTTTTGGGATACTTTTGAGAAATGGAAGTTGGACCAGTTGGGTTTGTCTACGTATCCACATCTTCTAAAAATCCAATTAACGTAGATCGGGAAGCTTTGAGAAAAATAAAATAGGAAAAGAAATGAACTTTTGAATCTAAACTCCTCCTTTTTTTTATTGAAAATTTCGGCAATGTTTCGGCTTATTTTGGACATCGGATCTTTTCTTTTTCAAAAATAGACATTTATCTCTCTGTAGCTCTAACATTGACTTTCTTTAACCTTATATTTTCTCCTATTATTCAATAAGCCGGTCAACATGCAAATCTGAAGTAAATGAATGCACAAGTAGAAAATAGGAGGCATCAAGATGGTCTTTTTATTTGTGGTACACTTGTCCTAGACAGACCCAACCCCTATGTTGAGTCTCCAGAGTCAAATGGATATGATGTAAACAAACGTATCCTATTAGAGATCCGGTAAGAGGATGAGTTATTCTAAGTTAAAAAAACCTAGCTATATTGTTGTAAACTTTTGTAACTGAGCGGATAACTCAGACCGAGGAGGAGGCTACCGGGATTCAAAAGGTCATTCGACTTTGTAACTTGTCTGAGATTCTTTCTTATTTCAAGGTATGAAACTAACAGAAAGAGGAGTCACACTAGCGTGCACATCGCCGAAGATGAGGAGAGAAGGGTTCCGTAACTGTTTTTACACAGTTCAAATAATATCAAAGCGGCAAAAGCGTTATTTAGAATATTATGCTCAAACATGCAATAAAATCAGATAATAAATAAAAGTCATTTATAAAACGTATTCTAAGCTCGAATTCTTAACCCTGAACCGAAGTTCTGGGTTTGGATCACCAGCAGACACCCAAAGGTGATATAAGGGAGTTTTCCTAATTTAAGTGACATTATTCAAAATGGGATTATTCATTAAATTTTATTAGAATCGCCACTAGGGATGGTTTGTTTTGTTGTGTCCCAAGTTACCGGTTTATAATAAAATCCTAAATTGAGGAAAATTTGACTTTCCTTTTAATGTCTGCGAACCAGAAATTTTGAATAAGGAATTATGTTAACTCAAGGGAAGGTGTTAGGCTCCCCCGGATTTCGTGGTTCTAGCATGGTCGCTTAAACTATCATAATTTGCCTATTACCTGATTTTAATACATGTTTTAGCCTATGGTTCAATTTCAACCTTTCTAACTACTTTTACTTAATTTTTAGGAAAGATTCAACGTCATATAAAATACGTCTTTAACCATGTCACATAAATGCACCCGTCGTCCACAACACATTTTATCTAACGTTGTTGAGATTTGGATTTGGGTCACATAAATGAACATGCGAGCTTAGGAAAGTAATTTTTTTAACAGTGTGACTAAAGCAACTACACTCTTTCATATTTGCGAAGGCAATGGAAAATTCGACTATATGGCACACCTAGATTTCAAAATATTAAAATTAAGTAAATGAGGGCCATGCTTTAGGAGATTTTATTTTGTACAACACCCCTCGATTCCAATTTTAAAAGTCTAGTTAATAAAGGAAACAACTCTAGGGAATTCTATTTATGTTTTTTTACTAAGTGTTTGAAGCTATTTATCAATTAACATGCATCGTGACTAAGTATATCAATCACCTAAGAACAATTGTTCCGCACCAAGGCAACATGAATGAGACAAAAGAAATTGGTCTTTGACGATATAAAATGGGGCTAAATAGCATAAGGCAGACAATCCTATTTGCAGATTCCTTCAGGCTTGAGCCCAAAATGATCACAGTTCTCAGTGGAAGAAAGAAAGTCCAATACATAGAACATGCAGCTGAATCTGAAGATAAATCTCCATCAATTGGGCCAACATTTAGCTAGATCTTCCAAACCAAACATTTGTACACCTAACAAGCTAACCCGAGAAGAGATTCTCTCTCAAAACTCTCTGCCTTCTATCTAGGAAGAAGGGTAAATTCTGATCCCGTCACTATTCATCGGGCATATCATCGAAATCCGGGAAAGTAAGGTCACAAATTAGCTGTCAAACGAACACCATACGGATTTTGAACAACCCACATCTGATTTCTTCCTAAAATCTTTAGCCAATCGCATCAGATCTTTGATTTTGTCATTCGAGTTACTGTAGCATCGTGTTAATTGGGCAGATTTCTACATTGCTCTTTGTTTTCATTCTGTTTTTCTTTCTTTTTGATGGAGTATTGAAGAACTATGGATGCATCGTCCTCTCCCCAGCCTTTGGCTGTGGGAGAGATGATCTCAAATTATAACTCAAAACAAACGTATGCTGATCAATTGATGCAACAGAAGGCTGCAACTACTTTGAATAAAAAGTTGTTGAAACCAATTAAAATAATTCACGGAGTCCCAACAATCAATTTTTCAATGGAGAAAAGGATGGATTTCGCAAAAGTGGAACGTTTACATCAAGCCATTGTAGTGAAGCTCTCTTCAAATGCACCAGATTTAATAGTCTTATAAAATGTACTGCCGAAATTTTTCGGCATCAAAGGACAATGTCTGATCGGTCAAACAGCACCTCGACAATTGCTTATTAGGGTGGATGAACATGAAGATTCTGTTAATTAACTTGCTAGGTCAGATAACAACTTCGAATGCAATGATAATGAGCATCAAATCCGAATTTTCTCATGGTCCCTTGATTATAAGGTCAATGAAGAAACCATGAAGGCAGTGGTCTGGATTTCCTTACCAAATTCTCCGGCGGAGGTGTTTGCAATGAAGGATTTGTTGTCTATAGCTTCAGTTGTTGGTAAGCCTATAGCTTTTGACAAAGCTACCCAGACTAAGTCGCATCCTAGTACTGCAAGAGTCAAAGTGATTATTGATTTAATGGACAAATTACGCGAGAAGGTGCGTTTGCATTTTATGGATAAGTAGATGGGCAAGAGTGTTGAGTACTTTCAAGAGTTTGTTAATAACAAGTTACCTTTGTATTGTCACTGTTGTAAACATCAAGGAAATGATGAAACATCATGTCACAGATTAAACAAAAATACAACAAGGAATGTGCAAGGTATTGAAGAAGCTGTTGATAATGATCGTCTACTGCCTGCTGAAGTTTTGGGTTTGTCTGAGGAGATGAGCAAGGTGGAAATATTGCAAGGGGATGCTATGGAGCTCATAAATGCAAAGAGGGCTGCCCAGAATTTTGTAGTTGCTTCAGTGGAAGTCCAAAGTAATGAGCAGCAATGTGGAGGCTACTGTTGCATTGAAGCGAGCTGTGGATCGAGAAGCTGCTGGGATTGATGAACTTAAAGCTAATCGACCAACCAACGCCAATCTTACTGCATTGAGTACCAATCGTGCCTCCACATTATCAGTTAAGGAATTACAAGAAAATGATGTTAAGCAACAACATATATTGAATGTGCAGGCTTAAGGAGAGCAAATGGCTGCTACTGTCAGTGAAGGTGTTGGTGTTCTTAAGGCTAGTTCAAGCAAGCTTGTGCAGCCTACGGATGGTGCTTTACAAATTGGGAATTCAATTTCGGATGATCCTAATTATGGAAGTGCAGCTGGTATAAAGGTTTCAAATGATCGAAATGCTGCTGGGATGGCTAATACTAATACCGATCGAGAAACCAAGGCCAAAAATAATGCGACAGATATAGCAGTAGAAATGTTGTTGCTGTATGTTCCAACGTGGAGTCTACTATTGCATTGACCACCTCTGGTAATCAACATATGGGTGTGGCTCCTATAACTACTGATGCATTTGTGAATTTGTTTGAAAACCCAATTTATAAGGCTGGCCAACAGGAAAACACTGGAACTACTCAAATGCAGGAGGAGGTGATGAATCAAGGAATCATTAGTCATAACTATTTAAAAGTAGCACGGACATGACATATTGATGAAGGTACAAAGCTGGAGAAAACAGGTGTTGAACTTGTTGCTACACTATTTGATCCAGTGGAAAAATCAGCAGGAGCAGCTGGACAAATTACAAAGGAAGTCGGGAAAAAACAAAACGTGGCTAAAGTTTGGTTAGTTGTATCACCTAGTAAAAGGGATGCTAATGATTCCAATAAATAGGAATTTACATCACATAATATTAGGTGCACAAATGCTTTTGAAGCCTTGACCATTGAACATGAAGATGGAGAGAATGATGCTGCTTAAAAATGCGAACATGTGTTTGAAGATTCAGACTCAAAATCTGGAAAATACAGCTATCCAACAAATGTAAAACAAAAGCAAAGTACTTCAAAAACTACAGCTCTAGTAAAGAAACATGCTAATGGCCAACCTCAAGCTTCAGGCAGGCAATATTCCAAGAACACATATGGTCAACAAATTGTTTCGAAGGCCATTATTCCTATTGTTTCCCAAACAAATGAGGCGATCAGCTCCAATACACCTAAAATGTAAATTTCCAATCGTCACATCCAACAAATCATCAACAACACACAAAAGGCAAGGATGATGAATTCATCTATGGTGAAACAACTCACCTTGATGACTTCGGTGTTTGAAATCCCTTCACAATCAATTGAATCCAGTGGCCAGTTTGAAGGTGCAGCTGGGCATCTTACTCTCTCAACTGGAAACTATGATGAACTTATACAACAAAAGGTGATCAAATCAAAATTTTGGTTACAACGACGTGAAGAGGATGACGAAGAAGATAATGATATTATCAAAGAAAATGTGAGGGAGCCAGCAATAAATTAAAAGATATGGGTTCAACAACGTGAATACGATGATGAAGAAGATTTTGGAATTAATTTTGTAGATGACTCTTCAGACGATGGTGAGAAATGTAGTGGCGATGAAAAGATAACATTAGTAGTGTTTCCAATTCCAAAAGGAGGTAGCTATGCTAAGATAGGATCTGGAAGCAGGCTCAATTCAACAACTCAGATTTATCCGCTAGCTCAAGGCAGCAACATGGAGAAATAACCACAAGTAAAACGAGGTTGATAGGAGAGGCAGTAGCAATTCTGGGCAACAGCAGCAGTTCACTTCATCTGTTTCTACTGCTGAACGTGGGCAGCAGCAGGTGAATGAAAATATCACTCACAACGGCTCTAATAAGTGTACCAACAATCACTTTAGATGACAGAATGTTACTTGATGCGTTGGTAAATCCCGCACCTTTCGAAAACTTAAGTGTAACTAATGTTGCTAGCAATGGAAGAACAACCAACACCAATAACAAAAATCAAAGAAATGCAGTCTTTGTCACTAAAGAGGATAACACTTTGGTATCACAAGATTTTCCTCAAGAAATTCCAAAACCTATAAATTTAGGCAGAGATGTTTATGAAGAAAGTGAGGAACATATTACTCTAAATCAACTCCGGGCAGCGGCAGCGAGGAAAGGCGATTTGTCGCCATTTCATAGCGGAAAAAATAGGAAATCTAGAACAAGGGATAGAAGCTGGGATGGCAGGCAACATAGCTACGATTGAAAAGCAACACAAGATGTTGCCCTTAAGAAACCACCAATGAGAAATGCAAAGCAAAAGGCGAGTGTACCTACCACTTCCGCAAGGTCAAATAAATCCAAAAAGAAATGACAAAGTTTGAAGATTATTTGAAAAAAGCGGAAGAAGAAGCAAAAGAGCTACAAATTGGAGAATGCACAAGTTTAAACAAAGAAGACACAGACTCAATTTGTTACATTGTATTATTTTACCATTTGTTAAGTATTATCATCTATAATATCATCAGAGAGTATGCTATAAACTCTATGATAATCACTGAACATTTAGTCTTAGCAATTTCTTTCTTTTTGCATGATTGCTAGTGAGGTTAATTTATGCCTCGAGAGGATTAGTACAATAAGGGTAGCCCGGTTGCGTTATATAGGTAACAATACTGGTGCTTTTGTACCCCTTATTTGTATTTTTTCTATTTGTTGTATTTTCTTACTGTTTTATGTTATTAATATAAAAACCAACCGTAGGCACTTTCCTAGTGGAATAAAAAAAAACATTTGTACAAAACCATTTAAATACCAATCAAATAAGACTATGCATAACAGAAAATTGAGCTAACATTTTATTTCTGAAAATTTTAACTAGTGAAACAAAAATCAACTAACTAATCATTCTGCATTATAGACATCAATTCGAACTTAAAAAGTTCTTATAAACAAACATGTGCAAATCAATGCATGCCTTTGCTCTTAAATCAACCTTGACAATTTTAGTTTTCTCGTCACATGATTTTACATTAATTACTTCTCAAGCGGGTTAAGCTCAATTGAATTCTTATTAATAGTAACAGTAACAAACCTAGGATATTAACATCCAATTTACTTGAAGTCCAGAAATCACACTAAAATTCTTAACATAGTTCATGGGCGTTTAACACTAAATAAGAATCAGATGCAAAGTACAGAATATTATTTTTAACCATAATACATGGATATATCTTGTCTCTTCAAAAGAACAACTATAACACGCACATACACTCTTAATCAAGCTGATCCCAAATAAGAGTGCCCCATTTTATCTTATGTACATGTTAAATGGCTCATCCACAAGGCTTATACACACAACTTCTGAGCATGCTACTCAACATTTAAACTAAACATTCACCCTTACTATCGACCACAGATTTCATAATATGTAAGTAACAAAAGAGAAAGCCTCGATAACTTTTATAATTCAAAATCTACTACAGAATGATTAAGAAGTAGAAGAAACAGAAGAACTAAGTTCAAATACAGCGTGTACTCAACCATTCTTCCACTCCAAATACATGCTTACAATCAACTTTGTTGTCCATAGTTTGGGAAATTACTTGGAAATTGAAAAGGGAACAACAAGGAGTAAGGAGTTAACAAAAATAGCAGCAGAATTAGCTTAACCCCAACAATAGAATAGTAATGAAACCAGCTTGCAACCCAAATTTTAGAGGTCCAATACTCAAATTATTTCGACCCAAATGATAGACATTGTAATTTTTAATAGTATTAACTAAACAACGAGGATCATAAACAAAAAACCAAGAAAGATTTGGGTAGTTTTCAACAAAGAAATGCATAAAATTCGGGGATATTTCAGAGTGCCAACCGTTTATGTTTTTAGGAGTTTTTTTATCTCTAAAAATCAGACTTCAACCTAAAGAAAGTATGCCTTTATAGGCAAGCTTCTAGGGCTTCAGAAATGACTATGTTTTGCACTTTAAACCTTTTTGAGTTTTTATTTTTAATCAAATACCCTTAGTTCAAAATTTAGTTTTCCAAAATAACCCCAATTCCCAGCTTCTTAGAAGTTTCCCAAGTTTGTTAAGAAAGATCCCCTACCTATATTTCATAATTTACCCTGTAGGATCCCTGCTTCCACCTAAAAAAACTAGATAGAACATCGTTCAAATTGACCCGAAACAATTTGTTATGGATCTGTATAACCCAGGTTGAACCACCTTTTGCACTTTCTGATTTTTATTACCCAAGTCAACATTGAAAGTTCAAAACTCTCAAATACTCATTTAAGGAGTGTTAAAGACTCGTGACTTTTGGGCCCAAATAGGAACAAAAATTAAAACACCTTCAAACATAAAACCAGGAAACAAATACTAACTAAATAATCTAAAATAACATGCAAACACAAATGATTTGAAGAGATGGAAAAATGGAGAACAAAAACTCAGAAAATAAAAGGAATAAATAGAAGAAGATGAGTAGTGAAGTATAAAAGTAAAAATTAAATAACATAAGATAAAGAAATACCTAAGAACTTGTCGTCGAAAGTGAAAAATCGAAAACAGCTTACAAATCTTAAAATTTCTTTTGCAAGTATGACTTTAATTGTGTGTTCTTATCAAGAACAAACGAAGAACATCAAAGTAAACCTAATTTCTCACTAAAATCTTGATTTTGCGGCTTTTGGGATTTTACATTTCATAATTTTGATTCAAGATTCGAAGAGTTCCGAACTTATCCGAGGGCAAAGGGTAATAGATTTGGTATGAGGGAGTCATTGGGGTTGTATGATGTTAATTTGGGCCGGTTTGGGGGTGGCGCCACCAGCTAGAGACTGAGCGAAATGGGGCCGACACTTTAGGGTTTCTTTTGGTATCTGAAGAGGGGTGAAGTGAGAGAGTCGATTAGAGGGGGATCGGGCATTTGGACAGTTATATATTATGAGGAAAACTAGTTGCGGACCATTGGATCAACTGAGGTCAACGGTCCTGGTTCAAAACATATGAAACATGGGTCATTTAGGAGTTAGACGTGTGGAATGAGTAGGGGACACGGGTTTTGGACCAGATATCAGTCGGCTTGGACGGGTAATTGAAGGGGGAAATAGGGGAATACAATTGCGCTTAGGAATATTGCCCAAAAATCTGAGTATTTTAATTATTATCCCTTTCTTTTATTTCAATTTTTTTTCTTCTCAAAATTAATAAAGAAGAAGAAATAAACATCTAAATTAATTCCCATATCAAATTATTCTACCAAATAAAAATTATTTAACTCTGAATAATTTTTATACAACTAATTAAATACCAAAATAAAATAAAACTATAAAAATTCGAAGTTGAAAAATAAAAAATTCAAAAATGACTTATTTGTTGTGATTTTTCTATTTTTGTAAAACAATAATTACTAATTAATATAAAAATTATAAAATTAAATCCTAAGTGCAAATGTATTTTTTTTATTTAAATAAAATTAAACATGCAAAAAAATGCAAACAAATAGACAAATTTCACAATAATTATTAAATAACAAAAAATTAAAAGGAAAAATCTAATTTTGGGAGGTATGTAGGAGTAATTCATGTGATGCAAAATCCACGTTCTCACAAAACACATATTGCGAAATATAAACTCGTACCCTAATTTGATGACACATTATGCCCGAGGTAGGCCTAGCATAAAATAAATTATGATAACTTCAAATGACAATAAATGCTTTATTTCATAACGTAAAAGTAGAATAATCCAAAAACGACGCTAACACAATAGTAAAAGAGGTCACTACTGTCCCTTGGCCTTATTACATTTTAACGAAAGCAAGTAAATATAATATTTTTGATCCCAAAAGGACCTTACTCAGGTTGAATGTTCTCGTTGATCAAATTCTCCAGTTTGCGTAGGTTCTTCATTGAGAATGCCTTTGCTCAACGCCCTTCTTAATTTCCCTAAGGATTCTTGCAGTCGGTGACTCTCTCTCTCACTTTTCCTTCGAGTTCCAACGGTTGTATTCCAGATATTCCGATTTCCCCCTGGATTTGGGGGCGCTCTCATTCCATTAATAGATTTTATCATCTTAGGGAAGATTCATCTGCCAGTCTAGCAAAAGTGTGGGTGTGCTAGCCATACCGAACGTGGGGACCTCGTTCTTCATTTTTTGTAAAATAAAAAAGTTAGGGCATACCCCCACCAGACTCGACTATATATACATTTATGATCAATATTTCGACATTTAGTTCTCCAAATGAATGCACTGGACGTGATTGTGTCTGTTGGGGTTATGGAAAACCCGATGTACGTTGGATAAGGATTATATTAAAGGATCATTATGTGGTCAGCATATTGATCCAGCTAGGTTTGAATATGATGCATGCACAATTTTAACCAGAGTAAGGTTTCTATGAGGTTTTAATTTGGTACCCTCAAGTGGACAACTTGAGGGGGAAGAGGGGGAAGGCACGAAATCGTCGATTGCACTACTGATCGACTAGTTTTATCGTAAATAATCCTATCCAGATTTAAGGGTAGTAAATAGGAAGAGTGAAACCACTCATTAATAATTGCTATAGGATTTGATACACAGTGGAATATGATGCGAAACATGATTTATGTAGCAATTAATAGCATGTAGTCAAGTATTTTCAAGTAGGAAATAAAATATAGTATTTAAAAAATTCAAAAGACAATTACAGAAAAAGAAAAAAAAGAGACAAGTCAGTTTTCAGGGCAATATATAAATCATTAATGCTTGAAAAATAGACAGTTAAATTCAAATGATGCAGAAGGGTAGAGGATACGTATTCTTGGACAAATGTGTAGAAGATAAGTTCGTTATGTTAAGAGCCTAAAAATACCCCCAGCAGAGACACCTGCTGTGTTGCCCCTTTTTTCCCTCCCCTTTTTGACCGGGGAAGATGTCCGGGTTTTGACATTCACAGGGTGTAATGACTAATCTTTTATGGGATTGGGTATCTAAAAAGTCGCCACCTAAAAGATTATGGTGCGTTAGGGCACCTAGAGCGATTAACTGTTGGGTTGGTTTACCTTAACAGAGATTAGGTCAAAGGCTCGAAGTAACCTCGAGGGAAAGGTGATAGGCACCCCTCTTGGTCCATCACCGTGGGTCCTGTCAGAACTTATATTTACAAAATCTTTCATATAAATAGTCGAATCAAATAAAATGCAAGTATAGCTCGTTAGATAACTCAAGTAATATAGGTTTGGACAAGTTGTAAAACAAAGGTTTAAATAAAGACTGAATTTGGGTAATTGGGGGTCCTATGTTGGTAATCCTATAGGATCACCCCACGCAATGTAAGGTAATTACTCCTCAATGAGGGGCTATACATGACATTAATGCGTAGTAATCATATCTCATGTCTACCTTCGCATCCCCTTATTTGTCATTGAAAGAGAGTTTTTGGTCAAGGGTTCCTATTGCGTGCTGCTATACTTTCCTTCTTATTGGTCCTGCAGGGAGTAAGGACTTCTACCTATAGGTAGTTCTTGAAAAGCACCTAAGGTTTAGAAAGGGGAAAATTCTAAGACGAGAATGAAAAGATTTAGGAGTTTCACATAACGGGAGCAATTAAGAGGCTCAAAGTTTCTTCCTCAAACTAACACATAAGCAGCAAGACTCAAACACGGTTAAGTTCTTTATTTGATAATGTCCTAAAGAAGAATATCTAAGTGAATATGCAGAAACAACCAAAACCTTTTTAGACTCAGAAATTATACCTAGTAGTTTCCTAGTGACTTATTTTAAATGCCTGTTAGAATATAAAACGTTAAGCGACAGAGACAGTTTCAAAGACATGCATTTGTTGAAAACGCGACGAAGGTTTTCCGATATGAAAAATACTGGTGTCTATGTTAATTCATAAAACAAAAATTATTTTGAAAAAGACTCCTTTAATACCTATAGGTATGATATCTAATGAGGTTGAGGAAATTTAAAGTAGCTTGTTTCAGAAAACATTTAATACTTAACAAGACAAGTATAAAAATGAACTAGGCGTAATGAAGTTGATTTTTTAGACGAGATAAATTATCATTTAACATTCCGAGTAGACATCCCCCTTAGGCATGATATCTAGGTGGTTTACTGATTTTAATCGATTTGTAGCGACATACAGAAATACTCATTATAATTGAATCGGAATTGAGTCCTATAGACATGTCATCTATTATTGAACTAATTTAAGACATGATTATTTGGAACCTATAAAAATAGTTTCTATCATGTCAGAATGCAAACCTTGTTTAACATGGTTTATACTTATTGAGCAAACAAACCTAAGAGAAAAATCTTACAGACATGATTTCGATTTCGCGAAGCAATCAGGTTGAAGAGCAAACCAATGTCTAGTTCATTAAAGTTCCCTAAAGGTTTCAAAGACCCCGGGCAATTCTTACACCTTGACTTAATAACCAAACAATTGAGCAAGTGCAATGCTAAAAGGCAATCCTCGGTATGAAAGAGTTCAGAGGGATGTCAAAGAAACACATAACCCAACATAGGTATTAGGACTATTTTAGACAAGCTCAGAAACAACATACACTGGCATTGTCACAAAACTAGTCATGACGAACACAACACATAGAGGGGTGATAGTGATTTTGGGATCCATGGGATATAGAATTGTAAGTACATAACAAGTAAAAAATAAATGGTTTGGCAAGCTTAGAAACGGACATAAGGGGAATGTACTAATCTAAAGGAAGGGTAAGACATAATAACATGCTGACAATGTAACGCTTAACTATAAATTTCACAACAGAACCACAAATAGAAGCAAACCGGAAACAAGAGAAATTGAAGCAATAGAAGAAGCATATCATTGTTGGAACTTCAAATTGAAAGTAGGACATACTAGTGAAGAGGAGAGTAAGAAGAATGAAATAACAAGAGAGCACAAATTGTTAGCCTTGGCTTGCAGCCAGATTATAGTAGTAGATAACACAATAGAGAGAGCAGAGATTTTTAGTAAGAGAGATAGTTTTTAAAACCAAGTGTTCGTGTTTATGCTAATGAAAATCTATAGTATTTATAGTTGAAAACATGTAGTAAAACAATGTATGAATCATAGTAGAATGGTAATTAAGGAACTCAGAATCAGTCAGTAAGAAATCAAGGCAAGTACTCCTTAAGTTAAGGGAGTTAACTCAAACAATAAGAACCGTTATATAAAGCAAGAAAGATCAGTACATACTTAATATGGAAAGGATAAAACTTCACTAAAAATAGAGTAGTCAATTAGGACTAAGTTCACCAAATTCCAATTAAGCAAAACGTTTAGTGATAATAACATACCACATAAAAAAAGGTAGGGAATCAGTCAATTTAAATAGAGAGGTAGAATTTTAGGGTTTCAAAAGTGAATAGTTCAACCAAACCATCAGTGTGAGTCATGATTCCATGTTTTAATATATAAATAGAGCAGAACAAACAAACGTAGCATATGGGAACGCTCAACAATATCGACAAAAAGAAGCAACAGATGAACAATCAAGATGAATACAATCACATAGTGGTGATACAAGTAAGCAAAATTCTCAGTGGAAAACCCATTCGAAGCATGGCAACCATAGAAACTTAACAAAGATCAAGTAGTCATGCTAACACACAGAACAAAACAAAGTAGATCTAAAAATTAGAGCTTTTGGTATAGTCTAGTTGAAAAAGCATTAATAACGTAAAATGAATCAAGATATGTGAGGAAAAAGGTTTAAACATACAGAAATATTTGTTTAAACAAGTGTCGAAGGATCTTCGAGAAACCCTAATTTTAAAGAAAGTCAAATGGTTTAAAGATGAGGATTTTTCAAAAGAAGTTTCATTGTAGTGTAAATCATAGAATGAAACTGACTTATATCGTTAGAAAGATCACATATGTATGAGATATAAGAGAAAGTTAGGGTTTCCAAGGAAACCCAAATAGAAATAGAAGAACCAGTTACAATCTTCAGAGATCGTAACATATATCGTGTGATTTTTCCCTAAATGACATTGATGAACCCGTGAACAACCAAACTAGAAACTCTAGAAACAAACCGACATGGCCAAGGGCACTTGAAGGCCTCAGAGACGATGAGCAAGGCGAATGAGGGACCATTGGAGGCTTAGGGTTGAAAGGTGGTCGTCGGAGATTGTCGGAGAGGGACGAAGTGGTTGAATATACATTAGGATTAGGTTGACCGAGAAGAGAGAGACAAGAGCATCTGACAACAACAAATTTGGAAAATGGCTTAGGGTTACGAGGTTCTATGAATTAAAAAGGGTAAGAAGTAACGTGGGCCGTTTATCTAGGAGATCAACGAGTAGAATTTAATCATGTAAATGGGTTCCATTTATTTGGTAGGAAATTGGGCTGGGGATTGGGTCCAATATGGATAAGATTGATAGCCAAATCTGGTTATAAATTAAATAGCAAATTATTCGTGTTTTTATTATAATAAATAATAGATAGTTTTCTGAAAATAATTTTTGTAAACAACAATGATTTATAATATGTAACTTTTATTTTAAAAACAATTGCACAATTTTACACATGTAAATTATAATTATACATTAAAATGGGTCAATATTGCTACTATGTGCAATTTAACTTAAAAACAATACTAAATTTAATTATAAAAATGCAAACTATATATCTGTATATATATATATATATATATATATATATATATATATATATATATATATATATATATATATATATATATATATATATATATATATATATATATATATATATATATATATATATATATATATATATATATATATATATATATATATAAAAGCCATATTTTGGCATAAGTATAGAAACTAGATGAATAAATCATCATAAAAATGATTTGAAAATAATTATTGGGGATTTCATGAATAAAAATGGAGAAAATAAATCAATTTAGTTTTATAAAATTGTGAAACAAATTATAAAAAGACTGTGCATACTTATATACGTATATATATGATATTTTCAAGGTATTTTTGCGTACATAGAATACATAGAAAAAAATTAGATATCAATAATACCAAGCATCACCGCCTATGTATTAACCTTTATCTCCTTGATATTTCAAACCAGCCAATGTCAATCACACCTATAACTCTGAACCATCCCACATCCAATAATCACCAGCTCATCAAAATAATCCAAGACCAAGACCCATCTTTCACAACAAGCCACCCAGACAATAAACCACCATTGCTGAGCCCATTTACCAATTGTTTGAAAGGTTGAAAGCTGCGGGTTACATCACTCATATTCCCACTGTGGCATTAGAAACTCCATCCCAATGGGTAAATTAAAACTAAACTTGTGTGTACCATTAAGGTATGAAGGGGTCACTATTGCTGAGTGCCGAAAAGTGAAGGATAAGATCCAGACACTATTTGAGAACAAGGTCAAACAGGGAAAGGAAGCTGCACCTAATGTCTACAAAAATCCCCACATTGTTCATAGAGGTGATGGTGTACATGTGGAAGAGACGAATGAACAATAGGACCATGCGGTGTCAATTGGGGTTATTCAAGAAGGTATTACTTTAAAGTTGCAGTCACTTTTACTCGTTCTATGGTATAGACTCAGTCGCCAATCGAGGATGAGGTAAATGCATCAGCTACATTTGAGATAGAGGTGCCTCTGCCCTTGGCCACACTCACTCCATTTGAAGTAGAAGTGGTTACACCTTTTAATGTGGAAGTGTCAACCAAACCCTCATTCAACTCAAAAGCAATACACTGGGAATGTTATTGAGGCTCGGCGAAAAAGGAAGGACAAAGTAGAGGAATCTGACGCCACACAGGGAATGACTAGAATAGGAAGAGTCTATTGGACAGAACATTTGGGAGGATCAAGTAAGGATGCCATTATTAGGTAGCCTATTATTGAGACGGGGCCATATGATATGTAGAGGAAAATGCATGCAAAGAGGTATATTGCATATGACTATCTGAAAAAAATTCCCTCTTAGAAATCTATCATATCACTATTGCAGAATTTATAGGTACGCAAGAACGCTTTAATGAAACCGCTGAGCGAGGCTTATGTACCTAATGACATTAGTGGAGGAGAAATGGGCAACATTTTTGGATAAGAATTGGAACATCATAAGATCATCTGCCACGAAGATGAGTTGTCACCTGACTGATTGAATCACAATCGAGCATGGCATATTGCAGTGCAATATTAAGATAAGTTCATCCCCAGGGTCTTGGTTGATGGATGTTCAAGACTAAATATTTGTCCATTGGACACTGTGAAAAGGTTGGACAAAGGTTTCCATGAAATATAGGTAGGAAGCATGAATGTGAAAGCTTTTGATAGGTCCTAGAGGGCCACGATCGGGGAAATCAACATTTGATGGGGTCAACTTGGTTCAATGTTGAATTTCAAGTACTCAACATACCAGCCTCAAATAACCATCTGTTAGACCTACCATGGATTCATGCCGCTGGAGTCGTGTCTTCCACACTACATCAAGCTTTAAAGTTTGAATAGAGCTATCAAGAGATAATCATTTATGGGAATGAGAACAACCCCATTTACACTAGTTAATCCATCCTAGCAATTGAACATAGAAAAAGGTTAGGAGGGAAAAATGGGGTGCGACAGCATCATATTGGATGAGTGAATTCCGTCGAGAAGGATAAATGCTGGGGAGGTGAAATATAAAGCATATTGGCATGGTCTGGATATGAACCTGACAAAGGGTTGGGAAATAACCTTCAAGATATCACTAAATCAAATAGCTGAAAAATAATCGTACCAAATTTGGGCTCCATTCGAGTAAACATGAAAAGAGAACAAGAATTGGTCGTCTCCATGCTGTGGATAGTATTACCCTCTTGATAAACAAGTGCCACATTTGGAACAAGCGTTTTACCAGTCTTATAAAATATGGGGATTGCAGAAGAGGAAACACTAGTTGGGTTGAAGAATTTTTTCTTTGGGGATAAAGATATGGACAGTAGTGCATAATTAAGGAGGTGGAGAAAGAAGGCCTCACTATTCAGACCATGAAGAAAGGAGTTTTTCTCAAAAACAAGACTCCCACATTAATGCATGTTCCTCGAGTCCCTGGGTAGCTTGGAAGAATTTACTTCTACAGCCATTTTAGGCATTAAAGATTTCCCGTTATGTGTTTTAAAATTTACTTGTTTCAAAATAAATGTCGATTCGTCGAGCCATAATCTATCTGGATGAGTTTTTTCAGTTTTAATCAAGTGCATTTGCTCTTTATTATTCAAAGCTGTCTTTCAATTTTCCTTTTTACAACATTATTATTACTTTTCCGGATGAGCCGACGACTGTGACATGTAATGAGGAAATGCAACATGAGAATAGTGATTCAGATGAAGAAGATGAGATACCCAAGGAAATTGTCAAGGATATTGAAATTTTTTAGAATAAGCATAAGTCCAATCTTGACGAGAGTGAGGCAGTAAATTTTTGAGATGCCGAGACCGTCAAGGAGACTCACATCAACATATACTTGTCACTAACAAAGAAGAGAGAGTACATTTGATTCATAAAGAGTATGAGGATATGTTTGCATGGTTATATGATGACATGACCGGCTTGAGCACATCTATAGAGGACTAAAGTTGCCTACTAATCCATGTGCCACCGGTAAAGCTGAAACTCCGAAAGATCAAACTAGTCATGAGCCTAAAAATTAAGGAGGAAGATATCAAGCTGATCAAAGCCAAGGTTCTCAAGGTGGTTGAGTGCCGAACTTGGTTAGGTATAATTGCGCCAATTCCAAAGAAGTTTAGGAAGGTTAGAGTATGTATTGACTATCTATATTTAAACAAAACATGTCCCATGGGTGACGTCACACTGCCAAATATACACCGCTTAATCGATAATTGCGCTAAGCATGAGCTCCAAGCCTTTGTATATTTCTTCGCGAGTCATCACCATATTTTGATCCATAAAGAAGATGCAAAGAAAATAGGATTCATCACACCGTGTGACGTATACTGTTACAAGATGATGCAATTCAGTCCAAAGAATACTGTGGTCACTTGCATGAGAGCAATGACAACCATCATCCATGTTATGATACACAGGGAAATAGAGGTGTATGTGGACGATGTCATTATCAAATCCAAGAAGGCTGCAGATCACATGGCGGACCTGAGAAAGTTCTTTCATAGGCTATGGAGGTACAACTTGAAACTGAACCCTGCAAAGTGTGTGTTCGGTGTTCCTGATGGAAAAATTATTGGGATTCATCATTTGTCATCGATGGATCGAGCTGGATCCATCTAAAGTCAAGGCTATTAAGGAGTTACCACCAGTTAAGAGCAAAAAGGATGTGATGAGATTCATAAGATGTCTCAATTATATCAGTTGGTTCATAGCACAGTCCACATTCCTATGTAAACCCATATTAAAGATGTTGTCGAAATGACGAAACAAGCATCACAGAGGATTGTTAAGAAGATTTTCAAAAGATCAAGGAGTACATGTCCACAACACCAGTTCTGGTGCCGCTAGAACCAAAACGACTTTTGCTACTCTATCCATCTGTATTAGATGGATCCTTCTGATGTGTCTTGGGACAATATGACGAGATAGGAAGAAAGGAGAAAGCTATATATTACTTGAGTAAGCACTTCACACCTTTTAAAGAATGGTATTCACTGTTTGAACACACTTGATGTGCTTTGATCTGGACAACTCAAAGATTGGGGCATTACGTCTATACCTAAACTACATACTTCAGATCAAGGATGGATCCTCTAATGTAAATATTCCAGAAATCCATGCCGATTGGAAAGCTTGCCAAATTGCAGATACTGTTGAGTGAGTTCGATATCGTCTACTTGACTCAAAAGGTGGTAAAAGTACAAACGTTGGCAGATCATATTTTATAAAATCTGATGGGAGGAGAAAACGAACGCTTGAAATGTATTGTCCTGATGAAGAAGTATTATTCGTGGGAGAGGAAATTATCAAAGCATACGACGTTTGGAGAATGTTCTTAGACTGAGATGCAAATGTCAAATGATTGGGTAACGGAGCAGTTTTGATATCACAAATCGCTCAGCATTATTCGGTATCCACTCAACTCAGATTTCCCTACACCAACAACATGGTAGAATATAATGCCTGCATACTAGGACTCAACATGACAGTCGACATGAACGTTCACGTGCTGTTGGTGATCGATGATTCACATTTAGTTACACAAGGTACAAGGACAATAGGCCACCAAGAATTCCAAGATATTGCCATATCTGCATCGTGTGCAGGAACTGAAAAAAAGGTTCACGAAGAAAGAATTCCTCCATGTGCTTAGAATTTAAAATGAGTTTGCTAATGGGTTGGCCACTTTGTCATATGATACAACACCCAGACAAGAATTACATTGATCCCATTCTACTAAGGATCCGTAATAAACTAGTATATTATGCTCATGTTGAAAAAGAAACAAATGGAAGGCCTTGGTTTCATGACATCAAGGAGCACTTATCTAAATATTAATACCTCGATCATGCAAATGACACTTAGAAACATACACTCCGGAGATTGTCGAATCACTTCTTCCATAGAGGAATGAAATACAGAAAAAATCCTGATTTGTGTTTACTAAGGTGTGTCGACACAATGGAAGCTTCTAAACTTCTTGAGAACGTGCATGCTGGGACGTATTGCCGACACATGAATGTTTTCATCTTGGCTAAGAAGATACTTAGGGCAGTTTACTTTTTGATTACAATGGATACAACTTTCATTCAATATGTCCCAAAATGCTTTCATTGTCAAGTCCATGCCAATATGATAAAAGTGCCCCAAAATGAGCTCCATGAAACAAGCTCACCTTGGCCATTCACCACATGGGGAATGTCTGTCATATTTTAGACTGAGCCCACTACTTCAAATGGACATATGTCTATTCTATTAGCCATTGATTACTTAACAAAATGGGAATCTAATGCGTATTATAGAGCTATAACTAAAGCCGTCGTCGCAGATTTTGTCAAATATCGAATTATTTGTTGATTCAGTATTCTCGAATCCATTATTATTGATAATGCCGCCAATATCAATAGTGATTTTATGGAAGATATGTGTGTGACTTTCAAAATAAAGCTCAAGAATTCCACAGACTACAGACCTTAGGTGAAGAGAACTGTAGAAGCCGCCAACAAAAACATCATGAAAATAAAATAGAAAATTGTAGAGAACCACAAACAATGGCAGTAGAAGTTATCTTTCGCCTTACAGGGATACTGCACCACGGTTTGCAAATTAATCGGGGCAACTCCCTTTTTATTGGTTTATGCTACTGAGGCTATCATCTAAACCGAGGAGGAGATTCCTTCTTTAAGAACCATAAAGGAAGCTAAAACATAGAGTAGATTAGAAGTCGCTGTGAAAAATGAACTTTTATCGATGGAAAATGGATGCACGCGTGATGTCATGGCAAACTTTATCAGAATAGAATTTCCAGATATTTCAACAAAAGGATCAAACCAAGACAGTTTGCATTAGGGCCGCTAGTATTGAATAAAATCTTCACATATCACGATGAAGCCAAAGGGAAATTCTCTCTCAACTGGCAAGGTTCGTACATTGTACATGGGGTACTAATAGGAGTAGCACTCATATTTGTCGAAATTGACGGGGAAGTCTAGCCAAAACCAATCAATTCACATGAAATCAAGAGATATTGTGCTTAGATTATTCACATTTCATCATTTGATGTAATCGAACAATGCTTGACCTGATTCCCGTTTAATAGGGGATACGTGGGTTGCCTTTTGGGTTTTCTCATATCTAAATTAAATTTCCATTTCTCCCAAGACAAATAATAGGGTTAGAATTTTGACGGGGGACCCCTAAAATTCCAGAGCAAATCTAGTCGTGCCAGCGGATGCCAGAAAATCAAAAGTTGGCAATGAAGGTTCATCAATGCCTATTATCTACAGACAACTAAAGGATCATCAACCAAACTAGGGCAAATATTTTATTGAGGAACCTAAAATTACAATACAAGTGAGCAGTAATACCTTTGATGTGTGTTATAGTCACTAGTTCATCAAAAAGTACTTGATATATCAATATGTTTATTAAACAACTGAATTTTTTATTAATAATTGCATATTTTCGAAAATTCAATTTCCATAACAGTCAGGCATCACCCAAAAAGGCTTTTAGAAAGGAGAAAAGCATGGCCAACAGACGAAGCACGAACACCCTTACAAAACATACAATATTTTCTTTAAATGCAGGCTTATCAGATGTAACTATAACATCCGCAAATATATGCACGTCGCAAGATTACTATCAATCAAGTCATCAGACATTGAATATACATCTCTAGCTAAGACATATGCTACTCTTACTTACTACTTTCTCTCCATAAGGCTAATCCTTGCCTCCCAACTTGCACAGGATAATCCTTGCCTCCCTATTTGCACGAGGCTAATCATTGCCCCCTATTTGTATGAGGGTAATCCCTGCCTCCCTATCTGCATGAGGGTAATCCTTGCCTCCTTATTAGCATTAGGCTAATCCCTACCTTCCTATTTGCATGAGACTAATCCTTATCACCCTATTTGCATGAGGCTAATCCCTACCTTCATACTTGTACGAGGCTAATCGTTCCTTCCATATATCCATGTGCTAGTCCTTGCCTCCTTATTTGCAGGAGGTCAATCCTTGCCTCCTTATTTGCATGAGGCTGTTCATTGCCTCTATACATGTATGAGGCTAATCCCTGCATCCATACTTGTATGATGTTTATCCTTGCCTCCATGTTTGCATGAGGCTAATCCCTGCCTCACTAGTTGCATGAAGCTAATCCATGTCTCCCCATCTGCATGGAACTAAGCATTGTCTCGTTTCGCACAATTATTGTTGTATTATTTAGTACTATTTATTTGTTTTTTGATAGGGCTAAGCACTGCCCTCCATTTCAAAAAGACAAATCTTAGTCTTTTCAACACCATATTATTGCATGTCATGGACTGAAATATAGCAAATCTACCCAGAGGCGTCATCCTCAATGCCGGAAGATACCATGATATGTCCTAAGTATCCCTCAAATTTGCATACCATTATTCAAAGGCGTCATAGTTCGTAGGCACTATTTGTTGCGGCCCGAGAACATCATTTCATGGCCTGTGAATCTCTAATAAAACAATTCATGGCCCACTCCAAAGGTAACTTTTATAATCTAACAATAACCTGCAGTATGTTTAAATTTATGCACAATACACGCATGTATTTCATCTATTTTCTTGTAACCCACTAAGCAATGGCTATCCAGCAGGAGGTATCCCACTCCTGTTCTCTCAGCCATATCAAACCTAACCATTCCTGTAAACCGTTCACTCACCCAACCCAAGATGTTACGTTTGTTCTTGTAATGACTTCATCAGCATACTTTGTCGGTGAATCCAGAACTACACATCGAATGATTTCTGTAAAACCAGGGCTATGTAGACATCTATAAAGCTAGGGCATGGCATAATCTCTCGAACCATTTCGCTCAATTAAATTGGGCAGCTTTTCTTTACCCGAAAACTCTTTCATCCTTCTCGAATAAAAAGGTGGAGCTCTTGATACCGAAAGTTTCCCTGGAATATTTTGAAATTTCATTTATACCTTCAAACCAATGCATTATTAGCAATTGGTATTTTTCAACAATTTTCCAATATTTTTATTAATATGTCCAACATTTTATTTCCAATAAATAATTAAAAAATTTCATCCAAAGTTATTGCACAAGCATATCTTGGTTTCGTTTATTATTTATGGTCCTATTTAAACCAAATTGGTATCTTCTGCCTATAATTGCATTAACTTTGCAATCATAGCATAATGATATGTTTTTGTACTATTTTTATAAAAAAATTAATTATTTGTATTTTTTAAATCTAAGTAATCAGTTTTAACTATTTTCTATGCATGAAATTTATATTTGTAAATTGTTTATTTAATTTAACTAGGTATTTAACAAATCGCGAATTTCATTTCAATTTAAACCTAATATAACCTTCCCTAAAAACCCTAATTAAATTAGTATAATATCCTAAAGCCCAATTCCTAAATTGCTCGACCCAATCTCTGGTCCAATCTGGACCGTTGATCAATTATAATAAATGGTCTAGATCCCCCCTTTCTTAGTTTAACCTAATAGACTACCCCCCCCCCCCAAAGCCTCATTTTTTCTCTTCACTCTGTCGTTACAGTCTCTCATTCTCTCACACACTCTTTGCATAACCATGAGTCCTACTTATTGGTCGTTAGCTCGCCAGTATCAATGGTGGTTACATCACCACCCCTAGCCTCCATGGCTCCCCCACATGCCAATTTCTTGCCATCTCGAAAGTGCTCAAGTGACAAATTTCTATTCATTCACATCAATGGTCCGATTCTTGTCGTTTTCTTGTCACCTTGCCCCGTCCGAGTAAGATTTTTTAAATTTTTGGCTAAATCCATGGCTTCTAAGCCGGAACCTCTCCATCTCTCAGTTGTATTTCTTTGAAACCTAGCTCATCGCTTGACTTTTTCGATCTACCATAGATCTAAGTATATTTTGAGTTTTCTTTACTGTTTGCCAGATAATCTTCCTAATTTTTCAAAACGCCTCTTCATCTTCCAAACTAGGGTATCTCAAACCCTTTCCAAAATGACTTCCCCTCAAACTTTCAGTATTATGCTATGATATTTACCATGCTTAAGCAGTTTATTTTAATTTTTCATTTTATCTGATTCATCATGTAGAAAACCCTAATTATTTTTATTTTATTCTGGTGTTCTGTAGGTTTCTAATTTTATTTGTATGTACGATTGTTTTTTATGTATATGTTATGAGCTTCTATGATTTTCTACCTCCTTGTGCTTATTATGGTTTCCAATTTACTTCTACAACCTATATATTACGGTTACTTTAATTGTTGATTGAAATTTGTTGTAATTTACTGTAATCGGTACTATTTCAACTTCATCCTCTAATCTTTTGTGATTGATAACTTTTACTGATTTCCTGAGAATTACACCCTTTCTGATTTCCGACCTTTACATCATTCTCTTGCCTTATTGCATGATTGACTATGCTGGTAATTTATCCTTATGCTATTTCCTTAATTAGAACCTCTTGAACCTAGCCCTAATTATTTACTCTATACCTACTGTATTTGATATATGTCCTTATTGGTGCTTCATTGATTCCTTTCCTAATTTGTTGTTTAACTCCTTAATTTAAGGGAAGTACTTATACTGATTTGAGTCTAATTAGTACATAGTTACATGGTTATTGTTGAACTATGATTATTTCCTTATTTTCTACTTGCTTTCAAACTATAAGGATGATTGAGCTTTTATGTCACATGCCTCGGTTCACGAATTACGTGTTGTCAACAAAAGGTTGCATAGAAGAATTTGACAACAGGGTGAATGGGTTTAAATTACCAGAGGGTGTCGTAAAACGGGTATCACATCTCTGAGAAATTACTGCAAATCAAATAGCATGGACATATCGTTGGCTCATTATGGACAAAATTGTATATATGCCCGCCACCGAACCTCATTTCTTTTTGATTGTCATCCGAATAATCCAGCCCTATGCGCCGTGTAGAGTAATCAGACAATTGGGCAGATGCCAAATGATCCTGAGAGATGAGGATATCATCCACCATGTAGTTGAGATAAGCCCGAATTGTCAATTCCCCAAAGAAGTTGTACGCCGTATTGGGAGCAAATTCCAATACTTGACAGCCGATACTCGAGTATGTGACGTATCCAAGGGCGAGGTTGCACCGCAATATGTTACTTGGGACAAGTTGTACATAGAGACTGGGAGGCCGGCAAAGAGACCCTATCTCAAGGAATTTACTGAGACATCACAAGAGTAGTGGGATTGGATAGCAAAAGAAAATGAATACCGGGCTGCTATCGGAACGCTGGAAAAGAAAATTCAAGAATTGCAATTCGAAAACAGTCTGCAAAGCGCAGCTAGCAAAGGAGAAAGGTTGGTATTGCTTTGGGAAAATGAAGCCCTGCGAGCCAAGATTCAGAAAATGAAGACAGCCACAGAAAATCCTGCAAGGAGTACAAAAGATGAAAAGCTCATAGACAATCTGCATCGAAAAGTAACTGAATACAGGTTTTACTTGAATAAGGCAGATGGTGAATTGTCTAGAGGTTGAAAGCAATTAATTAAAAGCTCAGAAAAAAGGGCCCGCATACTGGAGTAGTTAAAAGAGGGAAGTGGAAATGAAAGCGCTAGCTTAAATTAGATGGTTGTAATAGCTGAAAACAAAATGGCCGAATAAGCCAAGGATTTCAAAGCCGAACTAGAGCATTACTATGCGGCAATAGCAGGAGTGGAACGAGCTTTGCGGCAGTTTCAAAAGCTTAATCAAGCAGCTGAACAAAATTTAGAAGCACGGGCTAAGCAAATAGGGCGATTGGCACGAGAAAAAGAAGTTTTCAAAGAAAAGGTGCAGGCGATCGTAGAATATATTTCCACGAAGTTCAATCATTGTGAGGACATGACAAAATATATGTTTTTCACCGCTGCTATGACATTTTTCCGTCAAGTCATGGAAGATCTCCACTATCTCCAGGGAAGTCTATCGCGCAAACCTGCGGCAAAGCCGGACGATGCCCCGCAAGTTCCAAAGACATTTGATGTTTTAATGTACTCATAAATTTGTATTTTTCTTCAAAAAAAGTCTGTTTCTATATTTTTTCGAGTCTGTAAGGTTATTAAGTCCCGGTTTGATTGTTGCTTTTCCTTTTTAGCCTTTATAATCAAACATTATATCTTTATTAATTTTGAATCCCAAAAAATAATTTTTTGTGTACTTAGCCATTTGTTTCCATGAATTACGCTCGGTTTGATTCATGCAAAGTCATTATACGTAGGCAATCTCTATATGATTCGACCATATTCTTTAAAAAGCTAAATAATAGGAATAAGAGGTAGGAAATAAAAAGGAAGTTGAAATAAATGTCGGGATGACACAGGCGACCATGGCAAGCATATAGAAACCCGTTATCTGCATAGGTGCATAATGCCCAACGTGTGATTTCTTGTTTGTTATCTACCCTGAACTAACTATGGAATTACATTGTCCAGTTCAATTGTTTTAAGAACAGTGATTGGTTTGTGGAAAAATGGCTTCGCAAGGATACTTCACTAGGGCAAAGGGAAGCATACAAACCTCAACCAAAATGACTCTATCAACCGTCTCTATACTAGAGGACAGCCCAATTACATGAATACCAGCATCTGAATATGCAGGGGCTGAAGAGAACAGGATCCTGCAGCTTCGAGTCATGTAAATGTGGGATGCCTGGACCAATGGGAAAAAACCTCCCAACGCTATCCCTGGATTTTCCGAGCTTTTTCCAAGGTCAGGGGATACCTCCACCATCCCTATCAGTCAACCAAATATTCTCCTGGGATAGCCCACCATATAGACCAATTTTGTTGGGGCGCCTTCTGAAACCCGCCCTCCGATGTTTACATTTGGACTAGTTCCCAACATCTTTACGGCCCTTTCGTGTGCAGCTACCAGACAGGCTGCAGTACCAAGGCCCGTGCTTGACCCAACAGTCTTTACATTCTAAACTTCTAACTGCAAAAATGAGCCTCCAATACCCTACATACAACTACCCTCAGCCAGCATACTAACTTACCCCTATGAAAGACAAAACTTCAAAAATGCCTGAAGAAGATGAAATCACAAGAAGAATGAAGAGTCTTGAGCAAAGCCTGAACAACATGCAAGGACTAAGTGGACAGAAAAGCGTTTCTTACATAGGGATATGCATGTTCCCCCACGTACATTTTCCTTTGGGGTTTAAAACGCCGAAGTTCGAAAAATACGATGGCCACGGCGACCCCATCGCCTATTTGAAAAAGTATTGCATTCAACTGCGTGGAGCCTGCGGGAAGGAACAACCCCTTATGGCATACTTTAGGGAGAGGTTAGTGGGTATTGCATTTGAATGGTACATAGATCAGTACATTACCCAATAGCAAATCTGGGATGACCTCGCCCCGGACTTTGTAAGACAATTACAGTACAACATCGACATCGCCCCAGATAGGAGTTCCCTAGCCAACTTGAAGAAGAAACCTGCTGAAAGCTTCAGAGAATATGTTATTAAATGGCGAGAGTAAGCATCGAGTGTAATGCCTCCGATGGACGAAACAGGGTTGGTCAGCGTCTTTCTTCAAGCACAAGAGGCAGATTACTTTCAGAATATGATGTCGACAATGGGTAATTAAGATGTCGGCCATGGGAAATTAAGATTGGGGAGATGGTAGAGAATGGCCGGAAAAGAAGGAGGATTATGAGTCAATCACCCATAAGAGCCACTTCCCAGGCCATACAAGGAGGGGCGGTAGGATCCCAAGGAACAAGAAAAAAGAGGAAGCATCCATGGCAGCCTCCGGGATGAGGAAACAACATACTCACATGAATGCATTCTCTGAAAGAGCACCTCAACATTACTTTCCTCACATAGAAATGCACTATGTCCCTCAACCCTATTCAATTATGAACGCTTAGCCCTTTACTCAACCTCACCAGCAAAACAATAGAAATCAAGCACCAAGAAATTCGCCTCCTCGGAATCACTGCAATCCCCACGCTGAGCAAAATAATTATCATCCCAGGTAGCCACCCAGGAGACAGAACATGACTCGAATTGGAGAATTCTATGCCAGCCTGTTCCCAAAGTTTGTCCACATGGATCTCCTCCAACCTTCACCCCCAAACAGACACAATCTCGAATCACCTTCTTACCAAAGGGGCATGCATTGTGCTCACAACTCTGGAGCAAAGGGACATGATACCGAAAATTGTTGGACCTTATAACGAGGTGTAGAGTACTTGATAGATCAAAAGAATATAGTACTAAGAGATAAAGATGTCCAGAATGTAAGTGATAACCCGCTACTGGCTGACAACGACGGGCTAGTCATCAGAATAATCTGCAACGACAAAGATTTGGATACCGCTCTAAAAGACATCATAGCCATCGCGAGGCAGATAGGAAAACAAAAGTCACCCCAAAAAGATGGAAGAAAAGATAATGAATGAAGACAAATTTGCCAAAGAAGCAAATAAGGCTGAGGTCGAAATTGAGACGACCGCTACCTAGGAAACAATACTCTACATTCCAGGAGGACGTAAAGAAAAGAAGCCCACTTTAAGCCCTCCAAAAAGGTTCGAGATGAAAAAACCCATGTAAATTCCTAAGAAGGCCTATGTGGTATGGGGATCGATTAAACCACCAGTGCTAAATGAGACCGTAGTTATTGTTCGCGCAACGCAGAAGCCCATGACCAACCCTTCAGCTGTCCCTTGGAATTATCAGGAAACAATCATTACATATAATGGCAAAGAAGTCTTTGGAGAAGCACAAAAAGGTTGGCCCACAAAGAAATACTCAGACACGGAAGAGGTTAACACCGCTTAAAAGGACAGTTAATACAAAGGTGGTAGAAGGTTTCTTGAAGAAAATGAAAATTCCGGAGCATGAAGTGGTGGATCAGCTTCGAAAATCCCCTAAGCAGATTTCTTTATTATCACTCTTGATGAAATATCCCGAAGATCAGCTGAAGGAAGCTTATGTACCAGCTGAGACCTCTGTAGAGCAACTAGAGAAAATGGCGGAGAGAGTCTTCGCTATTTACCAGGTCTCGTTCAGCAAGAATGACTTACCCCAGGAAGGAGCTTCTCACAACAAAGCTTTGCACCTCACTGTCGAGTGTGAGGGATATTATGTCAAAGTAATTATGGTAGAAATATGCCCATTGCCTACCTTGCCAAGAATGGAGATCAGGACAGGGAGGATTCGTCCTAACAACGTATGTGTCCGAGCATTCGATGGAATCAAAAGGGACACCATGCGTGAAATTTATTTGGTTCTTACTGCTGGTCTAGTAGACTTTGAAGAAACATTCTAGGTGTTGGACATGGACAACTCCTACAACTACCTCTTAGGAAGGCCATAGATTCATACCGCAGGGTCACTGCCTTCTACCCTGCACCACATGCTAAAATTTGACTATGAAAACCAGGAGATTGTAGTTCATTGAGAGGAAAAACGATTAATTTAACGGGACACCTCTATTCTTTGTCTAGAAGCCAACTAAGGGAGTGAACACATAGTCTATTAGGCTTTTGAAGTCGTAGTAGTCGTTCAGCATGAGTAGGGCAAGTCTCTACCCCATCCTTTCCTGTCAAATGCTTCAATTATGGTAGTGAAGGAAATGAAGCGCCAAGGTTTCAAGCCAGGAAAGGGACTCAGAAACTCCCTACAAGGCATAATCGAGCCGGTCGCCTTGCCTGCCTCATAAAAGTTCTTTTGACTGGGCTTTCATCCAACCTTAGAAGATATCACCTTGTCCAATCACAGAAAGCGCCAGGGATGGGTCTTACCATGACCCCTACCCCACTTGTACAAAACCTTTGTAAAACCAAAGTACAGTTAGGAGGAGGAAGAAGAATCCTTCATGGTAGAAGAAATTGATGAGATCTGCGGGGGCTAAGAGGGAGTTTCTCTACGAAGTAAACATTGTACAACCGGGACAATGTTCAAACGCCGTTGAAGTGCTTTATATGGGGTCAGATTCCAAACTTCAAAACTAAAAGGCCACACCTTTTCTGGTCAAGGGGGAGACCCGGTAGTCTCGCAATGCTACCTCTTCCCAATATAATGAGCTATTTCAGGGTGTAGCTCGGTTGTTTGTTTTCCTTTGGCACTTTAAATCTCAATTGTAAGCCCTGTTACCTCATAATTTCAAAGAAATAAAATTAATATTTTATCATTCACACCTCTTTGCCTTTATTTGATTTTTGTCTTTCCTGATTTTTCATCTTTTCTTTCAGTCCCAATAATACGGCTTTAAATAAAACGACATGCTCGGGGACTTTATGCCACGACCCAAACTTCCTGCCCATCTGTGAAATAATGAACCAAGAACCGGAATACGATGAAGAAAAGGCTTTTAGGGAAATCAACCGAGAGTTGGAACACTCTGAAAACAAACTTAAGACTAACTTAAATGATACTGAACCGGTTAACTTGGGAAATTTTGATGATATCAAAGAAGCTAATGTAAGCATCCACACGAATAAAGAAACACGGTATTCGTTGGTTCAACTCCTACTGGAATTCAAAGATGTATTTGCGTGTTCCTATGACGACATGCCTGGTTTGAGTATGGATATGGTGGTTCATAATTTGCCTACATACCTTGAATGCCCTCCAGTCAAACAAAAACAAAGAAAGTTCAAGGCTCAGTCAGCGATAGAATCCAAGAGGACATTACAAAAAAACTTTAAGCGGGGGTAATCCGAGTAGTTCGATACACGACATGGCTGGCCAATGTGCTCCCGGTGCCAAAGAAGGACGAGAAAACTCGAGTGTGCGTGAATTACAAAGATTTGGACAAGGAGAGTCCCAAGGATAACTTCCCTCTACCCAACATCCACATCCTTGTCGATAACTGTGCGAAGCATGAAATCCAATCCTTCGGAGATTGCTACATAGGATGCTACGAAGTGTTGATGGATGAGAAAGATGCTGAGAAAACCCCATTTACCACACCTAGGGGAACATATTGTTATAGAGTAATGCATTTTGGATTGAAAAACGCCGGGGCAACATATAGGACGGCTATGACCACTATCTTCCACGATATGATGCATCGAGAAATAGAGGTGTACATGGATGACGTGATTATAAAATCAAAGATGCAATTCGAACATGTAAGCGACCTGAGGAAGTTCTTTGAAAGGATTCCGCAAATATGATTTGAATCTAAATTCGGTAAAATGCGCATTTCAATTTCCATTGGGCAAACTTCTGGGGTTCATCGTCAGTCGGAGAGGCATCGAATTGGATCCAACGAAGATCTAATCCACTCAGGAACTGCCCCGTTACAGACAAAAAAAAAGTAATGAGTCTATTGGCATGATTGAATTATATTAGCCGATTCATTGCCCATTTGACTTCAACATGTGAGCTTATATTTAAAATACTGAAAAAAGATGCGGAAGTTTAGTGGACGGTCGAGTGTCGGGAAGCTTTTTATAGAATGAAACAGTAATTGTCAATCCACCAGTTTTAGTTTCACCAGAAAAAGGAAGGCCATTAATTCTCTATCTAAAACTCTTGGAAAGTTCTTTCGGTTGTATTCTCAGGCAGCATGACACCATGGGAAAGAAAGAGCAGGCCATTTATTATTTGAGCAAAACGTTTAGCAGTTACGAGGCCAAGTACACATTGTTAGAAAGAACGTGTTGCGCCTTGACATGGGTAGCTTAGAAGTTAAGGCATTATCTAAAAGCTCATACCACGTACCTCATAACCAGTCTGGATCCGCTAAGGTAAATATTCCAAACACCAATGCCCACAGGACGACTGCCCAAATGGCAGATCTTGCTCAACGAGTTCGATATTGTTTATGTCACTGATACTGCGATGAAAGCTCAACCATTGGCAGATCATCTGGTGGAGAACCCCATTGATGATGAATATCAGCCTTTAAACACCTACTTCCCCGATAAATAAGTGAATTCACTGGAAAATTTTCTTCGACGGAGCAGAAAACGCAAAAATCGTAGGGATTGGGGCAATTTTAATCTCACTTACAGGCCAGCATTACCCGGCCACAACCAGACTCCGTTTCTTCTGCACCAATAATACAACTGAATATGTGTCTTCCAATATGGGCATGAACAGGACTATTAACCAACATGCCGAAGAGTTGCGAATCATAGTGGATTCCGATCGGATCATCCGACAAGCTCAAGGTGAATGGGAGACAAGGTACATTAAGCTCCTCACGTCCAGACAGTATATGGAAGACCTCACCAAACGGTTCAGCTCCGTGCAGTTCAGGCACATTCCTCATTGCCACAATGAGTTAGCAGATGCCCATGTAACCTTGGCCTCCATGTTGCCATACTCTGGGAATGCCTATGTTCATCGTTTACAAATAAAAATCAAAAAAAGACATGGGTATTGTAATGCGACCAAAGCAGAGACCAGTCCAAAGCTTTGGTATTACAACATCTTAAGATTCCTAAAAGCAAATGGGTATTCTGAGCATGCCACCAGAGAACAAAAGAAAACCATCCGATGGCATGCGAGCAATTTCTTCTTAAGTGGTGACACTTTGTATTAAAAGACTCCAGATCATAATTTGTTGTGATATGTTGATGCCGAGGAAGCCAGGAGAATTATGCACGAAGTACATGCGGGGCTTTATGGACCCCATATGAATGGCTATGTACTGGCAAGGAAGATACTCCGAGTTGGCTATTATTGGATGACCACGGAAAAATACTGCTTCAACTTTGTTCGAAAATGTCATCAATGCCAGGTGCACGGTGATTTGCTTCATGCACCACTAAATGAACTGCATCCTATGTCAGCACCCTGGCCATTGTCCGCCTGGGGTATGGACGTCGTTGGGTTGATCAAGCCAAAAGCCACAAATGGGCACAGATTTATATTGGTCACCATCGATTATTTCACAAAATATGTTGAGTCCATCACCCTCAAATTTGTTACCAAGCAAGCGGTAGTTGATTTTGTGCCTTCAAAAATCATTTTCCGTTTGGGATTCCCGCTAGCATCATTACAAACAACGCGGATAACCTAAACAGTTGGCTGATAGGAGAGATATGTGAACAGTTCAAGATAACGCATAGAAACTCCACCCCTATCGACCCAAAGCTAATGGTGCGGTCGAAGCAGCAAACAAGAACATCAAGAAGATCTTGAGGAAAATGATTCAAAGCTCAAGGAAATGGCACGAAAAGCTGCCTTTCGCACTGATAGGATCTCGTACCACAGTACATACATCAGTAAGAGCAACCCCCTATTTGCTGGTCTGTGGGACTGAAGCTGTCATACCTGCCGAGGTGGAAATCCATTCACTCCAAGTGATTGTTGAAGACGAAATTGAGGATAGTGAATGGGTGAAAACCGGTTTGGAGAAATTGGCATTAATCGATGAAAAGCAAATGTCCGCGGTATGCCACGAGCTGTTGTACCAACAATCAATGCCCGGTGCTTACAACAAGAAAGTGAGCCATGAATTTCGAAGTCAGGCAGCTGGTGTTGGCACGGATACTTCCTTATTATCAGGAATCCAAAGAAAAATTCATTCCAAATTGGAAAGGACCGTACATCATTAGAAAGATATTGCCTACAAGAGAATTCTACCTTTGCGATGTTGAAGTAGATGAGCCCGAGGCAGGGGAAACGCACACACAGTAAAGAGGTATTATGTTTGAATCCCATGCGGCAATAACCCCGGTAGATTTAAATGACGAAGGTTTTGTTTTCCCCCTACCCCCACCCTCTTTGTAACCCAGAAAAAATAATTAAAAAAAAATGCAAAAGAAAAGAAAAATGAAAAAAGATAAAGAATGAAGAATACAAACAAAATTATTTTAGGAAAACTTCCTGAACTATGTCTAACTTGATTCCGAATGGATACATAGACAGCCTCTCCTTGAGGTTCAGTTATATCAAAATAAAAACCCATTCACCCACAAAAATCAAACTGGGGCAGAAATGTACTGGTTCGGTTATTAATCCGTCTGAATGGTTATAAAGTAATAGATCCCTGGGGAGGACATGAAAATACCTCTGTCGGGATTCGGCACGACTCAAAATTTTGAGAGAAAATAAAAATGAGAGAGTCTTATCCATGAAAACCTCCAGGAACCATAAGCGACGGCGAGCAGAGAAAAACTAAATGAGAGTGTCTGTTTAGCGAAAACTCGCATAGATCGTGATCGGGAGACAGGAGAAGAGAAATGAGAGAGGCCGATTGGCGAAAACCCGCAAAGTGTGTTGTCGGCCGAAAAGAGGAAGATTGCTGCGCGAGTCTGAATAAGTTTCTTTGTATTTGGAAAAGTTGAAGTCAGAAAGCAGAAATGGATTCCGGTCGGGTATACAGTCCAATAAGCATGTCGTTGCCATTTAAAGCCGACTTATATTTCCAGATAAGTTCCCTCTTTTTCTTAAAAAGAACATACCTATCTAAATTCATGTTTCACTCCTTTCCACTTTAATTTTGATGTCCTGACAATTCCTTAAGAAAGGTAGTAGGTCCGGCCTTGCTTGTTTCTCCTGACAAGAACTAAGGCAATGCCCGACATTGTCAATCGCGCTAAGCCAATCCCAGTTGATCATGACGGTTAATGCCTCAAGAGCAGGGAAATAAAACGAAGTAAATATAAATCAAAGGTCTATGAAAGTGAAGAATAATCGGACGGGTTTTGAGCCAAACAGGATGTTGATTCTTATCAAAAGACCTAAAAGCAAGTCCAGAATCAATGGCGGGACAAAACTCAGAAGCAAGGCTTTGGAAACAAAACCCAACCCAAAATGAGGACCCTAACAAATCAACAAAGCAAGTATTGAAAGCCAATGGTTTGCTTTTGAACACAAAGGAATTTCAAATCAAGCGTGACAAGGCCGCAAAACCAATCACTGTTCAAACTAACAAGTTTGTTTTGCTACTGAACCAAAATACACACAGGTGCAACCTAGGAAAGCAAAAGGAAAATAAGGAAAAAACCACCAAAGGATGGGCACAAGGAACCAAGGATAGTGTTTCCCCAATGACAAAAGGGATGTTTTGTTTTTCATTTTCCTGCAAATTCATGACAGCACGGGATTCAAATTCCTAGTTTACCCTTTGTAACAGCTTGTGGATTTCCTAGGCACTACCCAAGGATTGCATTCAACCCCACCCCCCTCCTCCAGGATAAACCAAGAAGTCGCTTTCCTTCATATCCCGGCATAACCCGGGAAGTTTCCCTCCATATCCCCAGCATAACATGAGGATTTCCTCCCTACACTTTCTACTCCCTACCATAGTCTAGGAGTTAACACTCCCATACCCTTAGCATAACCTAAAGGTTATTCTTTTCCACCTCTATGCCCAGAAGAGTCAAAAAGATCATTGTGGTCCTCCACTACTTTGCATTCCCCTAGCATAACCTAGGAATTATCTTTCAATCCTAGCATAACCCGCGGATCTCCCAAGCATAACCTACGATTTTTCATTCACCCCGGCATATCCTGCAGATCTCCCTAGCATAACCTAGGATTTTTTATTCATCCCGGCATAACCCGCGGATTCCTCTTGCATAACCCAGGATCTCCATCCAATCCCCGCATAACCCGTGGATCTCCCTAGCATAACCTAGAATTTTTCCATTCATCCTGGCATGATTTTTTCATTATCCCGACATTACCCGCGGATCTCCTACCATAACCTACAATTTTTTCATTCATCCCGGCATAACCTAGGATCCCCTTCCAATCCCGGCATAACCCACAAATCTCCCCAGAATAACCTAGGATTTTTTCATTCAGCCCGGCATAACCCGCATATTTCACTGGCATAACCCAGGATCTCCTTCCAATCCCGGCATAACCGACGGATCTCTCTAGCATAACCTAGGAATTTTCATTCATCCTGGCATAACACGTGGATCTCCCTAGCATAACCTAGGAATTTTTCTTTCATCCCGGCACAACCCGTGGATCCCCTGGCATAACCCAGGAATCTCTTCATAACCCATGAACCTCCTTCCATCCTTAGCAGGAACTTTCCTATCCCGGCATAACCCACGAATATTTTCTTTCCATCCACACAGAGAACCTTTTTCAATTCTATCCAGGTATAACCCGTGGATTCTCATCTTGTTCGCTGCAAGAACCATTTCTCTTTCCCAGCATAACCTGGCAATTTTTCAAAGGGATACACAATTCCGATTTTTAATTTTTTCAATAAAGAATAACATGGGTGTTTGTTGCAAATAACTCACAAAATTTCCAGTGAGAACTGGGGCGGAAATTTCGTTCGTTTGTTCTGTTTGTGTATAAGCAGGTTTCAATTTAAGGCACAAGATTTGGGATGACTGAAAGCATAAGTATCAATTAAGAACAAAAGAAAAGAAAAAGGACAAAAGAAGTGAATTCAAAATGATGAAGCGAACAAAGACACGGACTGCCCAAAGTCAAATAGAAGTCACAAGCTCTGCATGTCCTGCTTTATCTAAAAATAAAGAATAAACCAACATTTGCAGCTAATGAGCATCAAGATACAGATTAGAGTCTGCTACAAGGGCTAGCCAAGACTCAAGATCAAGCTTTAAGAGACTGATAGATATGAATCTTGTAACTCGTAGTTGATAGGCTTAGATAGCCTAAGTTTGGTTTTTCTTTTGGTGTTATAAGGAGCTCAGCGAGCAGAGATAGCAGCAACAGCAGTCAATCACTGTTTTTCCGATAGTCGCAGCTACCAAAACATCCAGAACTACACTTACCTGATTCATTTAACGCCAAGGATATGTAGGCAACCTTTGAGGCAAGGTTCAGTCAGAAAATTTTCAAAATTCTTAACACGGAGTACTCAATCGGACAAAAATCGCTCATATTTGCTTTCTTGTCTTTGCACGAATACTCTTCGTGTTCCCGCGCAAAGACGGGCAGCTGTGAGCATGTGATTCTTGCCCTGTTAAGACAACTCCTATTGTACTCTCAAGTTTAGGATTTTTCCATTAATATTTTTTTAAGATTTAATTTTAGAATTTAACTGCGTTTGTCAGTGTGTTTTTCATCAATGCATGCTTAAAAATCATTTAGAATTTAATTTCATGTTTTTTACCAATATAATTAGGGTCATTTATACAAATAGAAAATACAAAAAAATACTTGCAAGTCGTACTTCTGGCATTCCTTATTTTTTTTAGAATTTCAACTTGATACATATTTATTTGTGTTAATTAGGAATTTTGTTTTTAAAATAAATAGGGAATTAATTAAAATAAAAAAGAGAAGAAAAAAAGCACAAAAAATATATACATGTATACATATAGGTACCCAGGCTGACAACAATTGGGCCAGACCTAGGTGGCCCAAACCCTTTTTACCTTCAAAGGACAAAGACCCAGCCCAAAAACCATTCCCTTACCCAGCCTACCTGTAACCAACCCAAAATGATGTCGCCCCATGAAAGGCCATCATAACCGTTGATCAGCCCATCATCCTATGGCCATGAAACTGCCACAAGAATAATACATATATGTCCAAACGTTCCTAATACACTCATAGACCAAACAAGCCTACTTCCACGTACATACATTCTGGTGTATCGACCACCCTTGAGAACCAAGCAGCCACCTTAATGCCGCGTCACGGCGGTGGCCGGTCACCAAACCTCCCCAAGTTTACACCATCAAACCACCACAACCCCCTATTTCTTGTCCTGTGGTTGATTTCCGTCGAATAAGTCCCCAGTTTATCGAATATTCAAAATCAGATCAGCAAGAACCATCGCCTCCGGTGAAAATGTTCCAAACCACCCCAAATTTACACCGTATGACCAGCAGGACTTCCCTTTCCCCGCCCTGCAATCCATTCCCTTCAAACACCCCCCCCATCATCTCAGATCATCAAACGAAATGTCGTTGGAATCCCCATCTCCGACGACCCAAGTCCAAACACATCCAAAATTACTTCCCTGAAACAACTCACCCTCCTCTTTCTAACCGTGCATGTCACACCCTTCGAATCCCCCTGAAAATTCTTTAATATTGATTTGAAGCTTAACCCTAAAACTCAAAACCCACCGGATTTCGTTCAATCTCTTCTCGGACAGTTCCCGGCCATTCCCCTCCACAACCATGCCGCCCACGACCCCCAAATACCACCAACATCCGAAGAGATTAAAATCACAGACCTCAGTGGGTCTTAGAATCAGAAATGCCCCTTCCTGAACTCCTCAGCCTATTACCCGCGAAGCCATTTTCCTGAAATGGTTAGGAACCTCCACAGAAGAGGTTAGAAACCAACAGAACAATCTCAAAATAGATTGACCTGTATAAAGGCTAAGTGTTCTATCTTGGATTGTAAATAATTACTTTGTTTCATTTAATTGTTAGGTGTTTTGTTTCTTTTGAATAACTAGTTTTTTTTTTCACAATCTCATATGAAATAGGTTAAATAATCATATGCCTTTGGTTTACACTGGTCTGAAATCTCTTCGTCTCTTGAGTTGGTCTGATATCTTATTAATATTAGACTCCTGATTCCGAAATCCTAGTTTCATGATTCTTCAGTAATGTGATTTTTTTTATGGTTTGTTGACCTTCCTCTCCTGATCTTCATCTGTTTTATTCCCTCATACTCCGATTAGTTTGGTAGGTGTTATGCTACTGAGTGTTTGATTTTCTTTTCATAGTAACTTTGATCTTCAGTACTTGCGTGTATTAGGCTATTCTTTCTTGCTGAACCTTTATTTCCTTCCTGATTTTGTTCATGAACTAAGTGTTCAATACCTGTTACTCATTTCTCACTTCCATGTTTTTATTTAGTGATTTAAATATGTTTTTCCTATAATAAGTATTACTTCATTGGTCTTCTTTCATGGTTGATAATGATCAATTGGTTTCAACACAAAGATACCTGAATATTTATGATCCGCAGTTATAATAATTGATTGACCAATCCATATTTGGACATTTAGTTGTATGAATCAAATGAACCTGTTAATACAGACCATACCTAAGCCTATAAATCAAGCACAATTGACCAGGGTCCGTGATTAACTATGGTTAATACTTCAGGTTAGTTAACTAGGAAAAGAAATAGGGGTATGCGGGGGATTTGAGCCTTAATAGAACCTGGTAATAACCCCTAAAACATTCTATTGAGGGACTTAGGCACAATTTCCACCTCAAACTTGAGGCACAAGTCAGGAAATGAAGGACCATTTAGGAAAAGATGAAATCTGAATCAGGGACTAAAAGGAAAAAAAAGGAAAAAGTGTTGCCCTAAGGTTCCACTCTAAAAAGAGACAATCTAAACATTTTAAAAAAGTTTTTGGATCGCTTATTTTTGAACATTACAGAGAACTTTTGACCTTTTGGAATACATTTTTTAGCCTACTCTTCTTCTGAAGTTTGAGTGAATTAGGATATACACACTAGTTTTCCCTTATATTCATAAGAAATTATTAGTGTTGTCCTTATTCCTTTGGAATTTTGATTCTCTCAAAACCATGTTTCAATTCTGGGTGTACTGTTCGATTGGCTACTGTTCTTCTTGTTTATTGATCTCATTTACTCATAGGCTTCTATTCTTTGCTGAATTCCAGGTACATTTTGATGTTCGTTAATGTATGAAGCTCAAGTAAAATATGTTCCTAAGTGTGAAGATCTGCGTCTGTTATATTTCCTTCGAATCCTCACCATGTTTTCCCCTTCTTAAGTTTTATATACTTAATGATAAGATAGTTAACCTTGTTGTAGCTAGACGTTTGGATTGGTTCATTTTGTAATAACTTAACATTGGGACGGATTTATCTTGTAATATCTGGACATTTGAACTACAAATTTTTAATATGTATAATTAATAGTACGAATCGAGTGGTCTTGCTATTTCAGGTGTTTATTCTCGTTTTTCTTAGAAATATGGGATTCAGGAAATGTTAGCATGGTAATTATTCAAAGATCAAAACATTGTGTTTCGTTCTAATTCACTTAACTTTCAATACATTTAGTAATAATTGGTTTCAGCTTTATCCAATATAGCGTAACCGGAACTATAATTGAATTTTGGAAGTTGGATTTGTATACTCTGACTGACGAGCATAAGAATTATTTAGTTATGATTTAAGACTAAAAACTAATATAGAACAATCATTAGTATCTTCTGTGTGAACGTTGTTGATAGTTAGTCTTGTGTACAATCTCAAACCAAAATAAACATTATTGAGATATATTCATAATCGATTCACCCGTCCAAATTATCTCTTGGCCTAATTGAAAGGCCCAGCAGTTAACAAATATAATGTATGTTCCTAGGCTGGCTAAAATTTGAAGCCCAAAGTGTATATTCAGCTATGAATGAGGGTAAAACGCAAGTATTATATTTCAAAAATATGTCACCCATATATAAATGATTATGGAATTTAGACACCAATAATGATAGAGAAATTATATGTCTTAGGCTGTCCTTATAAAATAAAATGGGTCGCGTTCATCTAATCAAACACCACGAGGCTCCGTAAACTGATAAATTAATTAGAAAATCGGAAGTGTTGTCTAGCGATTTCCGGGCTTTCCACGAATTTTAAAGAAGTACCTTTTGTAGGCGCGATTTTGCTAATAAAATACCTTCCTAAATTTGGGTGCGCATTTATGTGACCCTAATCCATTTCTCAATTTAATTACAATACGTCTAACATTGCGTGCACATTTATGTGATGTAATTCGCGGTGTGTTTTAATTACATTGCAAATTTTTCTAAAAGATATTAAAAGCGGTTAATGATTTAAAATTGCATTAGAGGTTTAAACAAGTATAGCAAATCATATCTCTACCAGTAATAATAGTTTAAGCGACCGTGGTAGAACCACAGGGTCCGAGAGTGCCTAACACCTTCCCCTGGGTCAACAGAATTCCTTACTCAAGAATTTCTGGTTCGCAGACTCCAATATGGGTAGTCGAAATCACTTCGATTTGGGATTTAAAAAAAACCAGTGACTAGGGACACCAAAGTCCAATCCAATCCAGAGTGGCGACTCTTGAAATAAATAATTATTCACATCTCGAATAATGTCACTTTAATTTGAAAAACTCCAATATACGTATCATCTTTCGAGGTAAACACTTGTAAGCCAAAAAGGATGTGTGACATTCTTTTACTTACTTTTCCAGTCTGTTAAACTATTAATACCAAGTTGGGAAGTTTCCTTTCATTTGTTAGCTTTTCTAATCATAGTTCATGCCTTTATAAATTGAAAATGCCAAAAATATTCTGTTGTGTACATAACATTTTTCCATGAACTTCGCTCAGTCTTATTCATGCAATTTCATGATACATAGGCAATCTCTGTAGGATTCGACTGTATTCTTAAATAAAGGAAAGCTAGAAAGGAAAAAGAAGTAGGAAACAAAAGGAAAAAATGTCGGGATGACACATGCGACCATATCCAACGTGTGATTTCATGTTTGTGATTAGTCCCGACCTAACCATTTGAAACTCCAGTTTCCTGTCATGGTGTTTTAAGAATAGTGATTGGTTTGCGGTAAGCTGGCTTCGCACGGATACTTTATTAGGTCAAAAGGAAGCACAGAAATGTCGACCGAAATGACTCGACAACCAATCCCTAGCCCGGAGGAAAACCAAATTACAGAAATCCCAGCCTCCGAATCTGCAACGTCAAAAGAGAATAGGATCCTTCGACTTTGAGTTATGGAGATGTGGGACGCCTAGAAAAATGGGAAAGAACCTCCAAGTGCTATCCCCGGATTTCCCGAGCTTTTTCCAAGGTAAGGGGGTAACTCCACCATTCCTATTAGTCACCCAAATATCCTCCTAGGGTAGCCAACCATATCAACCAACTTTGTTGGGGCGCCCTCTAAAACCAGCCCTCCGATGTTCACATCTGGTCCAGTTCCTAACATTTTTACGGCCCCTCTATGCACGGACACCATATAGCCTAGGGTACCGAGGCCCACGTTTGACCCTATAGCTTTTACATTCGAAACTCCCAACTACCAAACCGAGCCTCCCCAATACCCCACATGCAATTACCCTCAACTAGCATACAAACTCACATTTGTGCAAGACAAAACCCCTAAAACACCCGAACAAGATGAAATAACAAGGAGAATAAAGAGACTCGAACAAAGTCTGAAAATCATGCAAGGATAATGTGTGCAAAAGAGTGTGTCTTACTCAGACCTATGCCTGTTCCCACACATACATCTTCCTCAGGGGATCAAAACGCCGAATTTTGAAAAATACGATGGCCACGGTGACCCCATCTCTCATTTGAAAGAGTAATGCAATCAACTGCGTGGAGACGGTGGGAAGGAAGAACACTTGATGGCATATTTTGGGGAGAGCTTTTTGTGCATTGCTACTGAATGGTACATGGACCAGGATATTACAATATGGAATATCTGGGATGACCTCGCCCGAGATTTCTTAAGGCAATTCCAGTATAACATTGATATTGCCCCGGACAGGAACTCTTTAGCCAACTTGAAAAAGAAACCTTTGCAAAGCTTCAAAGAATATGCCGTTTAATGGCGCGAGCAAGCGTCGAGAGTAAAGCCACCCATGGAAGAGACGGAAATTGTCACCGTATTTTTAGAAGCGCAAGAGGCAGATTATCTTCAAAATATGATGTCAGCAATGGGCAAATGTTTTACAGTGGCAATTAAGATCGGTGAGATGGTAGAGAATGGCCTGCAAACACAGATAATTCTGAGTCAATCCGCCATAAGAGCAACCTCCCAGGCCATATAAGGTGGGGCGGGAGGAATCACAAGAAACAAGAAAAAAGAGGAGGTGTCCATGGCAACCTTTGGGATGAGAAAACATCATGCTCACAGACCTGTATTCTCAGAAATTGCATCTCAAGATTACTATCCCCACAATGAGATGCAATATGTTCCTTAATCATATGCAATCATTAATGCCCAGAACTTTGCTCGACCACAACAACAGGGCAACAGAAACCAAGCCCCTAGAAATCAGCCTCCTCAAAATCACTATAATCCCCGCCCTCCACAAAAAAATTACAATCCCAGGGAACCACCCAGGAGACAAAACTTCACTCAAATAGGGGAGTCTTATGCCAGCCTATTCCCAAAGTTGGTCCACATGGGTCTCCTACAGCCAGTGCCCCCGAACAGACAAGTACCTTAGTCACCTTTCTATCAAAGGGGAGTACGTTGTGCTTATCACTCCAGGGTAGAAGGACATGACGTCGAAAACTGCTGGACTCTAAAATGAGCGGTGGTTGATTTGATAGACAAAAAGAAGATAGTACTGAGAAATAAAGAGGTCCCAAACGTAACCAAAAGCCCGTTGTCGGCTGACAACAACGGGCCGGTCATCGGAATGATTTGTGAGGACAAAGAATTTGATCCTGCCTTGAAAGCCATAATAGCCATTGCAGAGGCAGACAAAAAATCAAAAGGTACCCCCAAGAAGATTGAAGAGAAGAAAATTAATGAAGCCAAGTGCCCAGAAGCAGAAAAGAAGTGTGAAATCAAACTTAGACGACCCCTACCAAGGAAACAATGCTCTATATCGCACGAGAGCATCAAGAAAAACAACCCACCTTCAGTCCCCTAAGAAGGTTCGTGCAAAACAAAACCATGTATCTACCCAAGAAAGCCTATGTTGTAGGGGGATCGATTAAACCACTGGTGCTGAATGAGCCCGTGGTAATCGGTCGCTCACCTAAGAAGCCATGACAAACCCTTTGGCAGTCCCTTGGAATTACTAAGAACCCATGGTTACATACAAGGGCGAAGAGATCATCGGGGAAACTCAAATAAATACTCAGATATAGAACAGGTGAACCCTGCTACCACGACGATTTTCACCTAAAAGGCCAATACATTGTGAAGAGGCAGAAGTCTTTTTTCAAAAAATGAAAATGCCAGAATACAAAGTGTCTACCGGGAGATGCAAGCTTTCTTGCTTCAAAAGGAAGATTTTATCGTCAAGCTAAGATTTCTTACTTTGTAGGAACCATTTAGGTAAGAATGCTCAGACATGTTCGGGCCAAGAATGAATAGGGTTTGGTGGTAATATCTGAAACAATTTCCTTGCATCTCTCGCTAGTGAGTACTTTAACTACCTCAAACTTCAGGAATCATCTGAAATTCTATTTTGCTTATGCATTGCACACATAACCAAGAAGATTCTAAAATGTTGTGTCGGATCATCATGGAATTCCTGAAAAATCCCTCCGCTTTGAGCATAAAGATAAAACCATATACTGCCTTGAAAGTTGCAGCCCCAGCGGCCGAAGGTACAATTGTATTTGTATCCTCAATATACTACTCCATGCCCGCAAAAGGATTTTCTTTACTTTGTGCCTCTATTTTATCTTCATAGTCAGACATGTTTTCCTATCAACACCAAGCAAAGTGTAATGGAATAAAATAAGACGTAATGTAAAGCACACACTAATCAGTAATTTCAAAACCGTATTCCCCTACAACGACGCCAAAATTTGATACGCTCAAATTACACTTTAATATATAGTGTAAGGAGGTCGCTGTCAAAGATAATAACCAAAAAAGTTGGTGTTGAATCCCACAGTGAATAGGTGTGAAAACGTTACTCAAATAGTGTGTTGCTTGATTAGAGTCGTAATTCGATCTAGTTAATAGTAACAAGAGTATGAATAAAGTTTGGTTTGAGGAAATAACTAATTGTGATATTCAGAATGAAAATATTTAACCAAGGTTGTGTCCCTATTAATGAACTGTAATGTTATCAGTATTAATATTATGTATTAATAATGGAAGGTTCTTTTGATAAGCAAATGATTTCTAAATGACTACCCAATGTTTTGTAATAGTTGGGTAGTATTTCCTCTTTATAATTTGTCCAAGTATAATAGATCTGCAACTAAGAACAGTCAATCTATGCCAAATAAAACCCACTTATTCCTAAGTAATTATATTAAAGAAAGTTTAAATCGTTGAGCCTTTGATATTTACTTCTTTTAAACTCCAACCTACTTTCCCAAGTAAAATAAAAATTTAGTGGCACTTGTTAATGTTTACAACAACCAATAACAAATGTAGAATGAGAAGTAAGCAAATGTATACCAAGCATTATATATATATATATATATATATATATATATATATATATATATATATATATATATATATATATATATATATATATATGTATGTATGTATGTATATATATATATATATTCAATGTTAAACACCCGTTTAGGGTCCACAACCTTACTATTTAAAGTTAGCTACTCATGCTGAAGTACAAAAGGAATAGAATATTTAATGACATAAAGCTTACAAAGTGAAAGATTGTTGACCCAAAAGCTTCCAAACAAAATGAATGATAAAGCTTAATATTGTAGTGCCAAAGATAGACCAAGTGAGCCCACAAAATTCCAATAATTCTATTCATATAGGACAAAAATTAAGGAAAAAAAGCGGGCAAACATGCCCATTCAGGTTAAATATGCGACCGCATATCTGCAGCTTTACAGATATGCGGTCTGCATTCTCTTCATGCCCATCGCACTTCAAAACCCTAGTTCACAGGCCATTATAGCATTGTTGTTTTGCGGTCCGCTTTCCAAATATGCGACCGCATTTCATGTTTCATTTTCAACCATCAGCATTTCTCTCCATCAGTTTGCGGTCCATTATGTTGTCCACAAACAGGTTATGCGATCACCAACCGGATCGCATTTTTGACGTTGAACTTTGCGGCTCGCATGTTGGCTTTGAGTTAGCATATCCTCATTTGCAATGTCTTTTTGCCATTTTCTTGTGTTTTTGCGGATTTTTGAATTCCTTTCAATGCTCTTAGGTCCTTAAAACTTATACACTACAAAAACATCAAAATTACATAAGTATAAAAGGAAATTAAATTAAAACAAGCTAAAATCTAAATAAGTAGTATCAAAAGTGCCAAAATTCTCCGACATATTAGAACACATGATGGTAACTACGCTATAAATTGAAACTATAATATGAAAATGAAATTGTGATTATAGTTAGTTTCTCAAATGAGAAGACCGATCGGGTCTTGATCAGACTCCGCATAATAATGTGGGGGTATTGTGGATTATGGTGCATTAGTATTATAGATGTCTCAACCTAGAGCTATGGAAATTTACTTGAAAGCTTATGTGATGCTTAATTTGATGATGTGGTGTTGTTTATTTATTTTGTACATTTTATGATTACTTCCTTCTTGTACTATTGTTCTTTCTAATGAGATGGGATCTAGTTATACATACTAGTACCATTCAATGGTACTAACGTCCCTTTTTCCAAGGGCTATGTTTTTAATTGATGCATGTGTTCAATAGCAAGCAGTGTTGACCAGTGTTAGCAGTACATCACCCTATTTCTAGCAGTATTGGTAAGCCCCATTTCAATCTGGGGTCATGCATCTTTTTTCATTATGTATCGTACTTGAGGTATTGTCAGGGCCTCGTTTCTGCACTTTTGTTATAATCTCTTTTGTATATATTTAGAGGCTCTGTACACATGGTGGAGGTGTTGTATATGGGTTTTGGGAAAAGTCAAACAAGTTAGATTGTGTTTGAATCATCGATTCTACTTAATTCTATGAAAGTTGTGAATTTTGGAGTCTTTAAAAAGATATAACAAATGGAAACAAGTTGGTATTGTATACATGATATCATTATTGGTTAATTAACATATTTTATGTACTGTCTTTAATGCATGTGTGTTTGGGTAGGAAGTGTCAAAAACGTTTGCTTAACCGGGTTCACTCGGTTGAGCGTCAGTCGTACTCTCCGAGTTTGTTGAGTGACACTCTCTTATTGTTGAGTTATTCTTATTTGAAATCATTGCTACATGTTATCTCTCCTATTTTAGTTATTTTTATTTGAAGCAGTTACTTTGCAATGTTTTTATATATGAACTAATATTTCCATCTCTTTGTGTAAGTGTAATTCCTATTTTAATTTACTTGTTGTACTTCCTTGTTATTATTGTTTTTGTGCTCGATGTTGTTGAGCGGTGGGATATTCATGGATGTGGTATTGGAATTTTTTTTTCAAAATTTTGGGACATACAAGCACATATGGTGCGAGTGTTATATTGTGTTGTTATGTCGTTCGCACAAATGGTATTGTTGACATTATTGTCGGGGTGTTCGCATGTCACTTGTCTGTGCTATTGTTATTATTGTTATTTGCACATGCAGTGCAAAAAGGCGGGCTATATTTATGTGGGTTTTGCGCACGTGGCAGTACAAGGTGGTAATATTATTATATGAATGTGGCGAGACAATGCGAGCATTTACTTTACTGTTGAGCACGCGGCAAGACAATAAGGTTATGCCTGGGATGATTTGTGATTATATGTGATGGCCTGGAGGCATTATTATTGATAATATTTGTGTAGTGCTGTGTATACACTGTGTGATTAATGTATATTACGTTTTGTTGTGTTGTTTCCTATGTGCCATTTGTCGTCTCTGATCTTACTTGTTGGCTCGAGTTGTGAAAGAACACTTGTACAAGCATACACAATAATTTGTCACTTATATCTTCTTAAGAAGACGATCCCTAATGTTTATTGATCATATATGTATTTCTTATATACTAGCCTTTTGTGTGTGAATTGTAATATTGGTGCATGAGTGGTCAGTGCGGATATGAGTAGTGTACGGTAAAATTAGAGGGTCCAATTTCTCGTCATTGAGGCACTTCAATAAATAATCTTAACACCCTAAGGCTATAAAGTTGTGGTAAAGTTCCCTCCTTTGAGGTTCATTGATGCCCGACCTAACGATAATGTTGCTGGTAGTCTCGATAGGAGTGGGGAGTTCCCTAGGCGTGCAGCTAGTACTGGCACAGCCTAGTGCCAATTAGTTGTCCCATCCCCCTATTGTTTTAAATAATGGTTTTGTGCTACATTTTTGGATTCCCTTCTTATATAAAGGGGGTCTTTGAGATTTTGTGAACTCTTTGTTGCTCTTGATTCTCCATATGAAATATAGATAAATACTCTCTTTGCTCTCTCCTATATTCTCTTGATATTATTGCCTTCATTTATTGTATTCATACTTGTTCTTCATTTATTTCTAATAATTGTCCATAAAGAGCGTCCATTGATTTTAATATAACCATTAGTGACATACCTACTACCTTCAATCGCTTATGATCTCGCTCTGGGATCGACCTCGAGGCCGAGAATTAACGAGCCCGAGGCCGCAAGTAATTGGTCCATCGGTTTGATTATAGCTCCCTCGTTAACTTTCCTTTGTTCTCTAAATCTCATACTTAGCATCAACTACTTAGCAAACTAGCATAAAAATAGATCACGTATTCTTAGAGTACCATCAACAAATTGAATTGCTATTACTATTTTCACACTAGACAATTGGTCACCCACCGTGGGGCTAAAAATAAAAGTGATTATTTTCTTGCTAGATTCGTCACACAACACAAGTTGTATTTCACATTTTTTCTTGTCCAAGATCTTCAATTTGAAGTCAACATGTCTAACTCAATGAACAAAGGTGAAAACAACAATCTCGAGGACCACAGGGAGAACGGTGTGGATGTTGCGGGTGTTGGTAATCTTCAAAAAACCTCTGGGTATGAACCATTGCCATTCCCCATGGATAAAATCTCACACGGTGTCCAAAGGGTCGATATAAGCTCGCATACTGACAGAAATGTGTAAAGGAGATCCAAAAGAAGCTCAGAAACCCCCAACTAGAGAAGAGCGTGAGGTTAGACTTCATGTTATTTTTCAAATGTTGTTGGCACAATAGCTAGCTATTTGTTGCGGGCAGCCCAATTTGATAGCCCAATCGCCCAGAATCTTGGGCTAGAGATCCAACACAAGGCCAAGAGTCCTAGCTTCGCCCAATTCCGGAAATTTCTAGACAACTCTAGTCCATTTGACCTTGTAAATACTCTAGAATTCTCCATAGAATTCCAGCACATGTATATAGCTAGAAATCTCTAGAATCTCTAGAATTCTCCATAAAATTCTAGCACATGTACATAGCTAGAAAGTCATAGAACTCTCTAGACTCTCTAGAGCTTGGCAATCCTCCCCTATAAATATGGGATGGCATTTGGCATTTGCACAACATACAACCCACAACAACAAGAACAAAATACTACAAGCAACTCAAGCATTGTAATTCTCTCTTAGTGCAATAAAAGTTCCTCATTTGGCTCCATTGCCTTCTTCTCTAGTTCGAGAAGCTCAAGGCTTACTTAGCAACCTTTGGAAAAGTTGTGTAAGTGCCGCAAGAGTTAGCTGCGCAAAATACTCATCCCGTGACATATTGCTCTGCTACAAAGTCACCTGAAAACTCAAAACATGGAAGCACCGCGGATAACTCCTCCAGCCTAACAGTGTCGAAGAGATAAAGAAGCAATAGATTGATGAATGATCCCGCCATCATAAAAATGCTTCAGGACCTCATTAAAAGGATCGATTTGGTGACAAAATGATAGAAGATAACGATAAAAAAGTGGAGACCTATAACTCCATGTTCGACCAAATTCCGAGAGAAACCCCGCTCCGAAAAGGCATTAACTCGAGGATGTTCATACATAGGTCATTCCCAAAGGAAGCAGCCTGAAATCCATCCCAAAGAAGTTTAGAATGCAAGAACTCCCAAAGTACAACAAGACATGTGAGCACGTGATTTTTTTCCTACATGAGAATAACTTCTAAGAAATAGATCAAAAATAATTTTTTTTAATTTTAGAAATTGTTCTTTGTTTATTTGCATTTCAAGCGTTTTTTATATTTTTAAATCATAGAAATATCCCAAAAAAATGGTCATTTTTACATATTTATCATTTAGTCTTATTAATTAGCATTTTTTTAAGTAGTTGTTTTAATGTTAAAGGACAAATAAATAGTTTTAATTTCTACAAGAATAGATTAATTTTAGAATTTTTTTCTGTGATTGTTAATTAAAAAAAAGAGAAGAAAAGAAAATAGAATAAGGATTTTATTCTAAGGAATTTTAATTTAAACAATCAGGCCATTTTTAAAACCAATACTAGCCCAAACCATAATTTTCCTTCCCAAAACAACATAACCCAAGCCCATTCCCTACCCCATAACCCGTAAGCACATACCCCTAACCTTATCCATATCCTATATAGTACTATCTACACCTAAACTCTCTCAGTGTTGTCCATCAATTTTTATTTTAATTTTTTTCAACAAGTTATGTTATCTAGTTACATCTTACACTTGTTCCCTAAATTTTTCAATGAAAACTACCACATCATCCATTTCTTGCTCAGTAGTTGCATTTATCTCTGCTAGAGTATTCTTTCCTTTTCTAGGGTATTGTTTCCTTTAAGTCAACAACAACCACAAACAAATCATCTTGAGATTGTACAGCATCTCTTAGCTCTATGATTAGGTAATCAATACCATTAAATAAACTATAATGTGTATCAATTGGAACATTTGTCCATGACATTAGTTTCTTCAAAGAGTAGGACTTCATATTTCTCTGTACATCCTTGAAATTTACTTCATCATTGCCATCCTCTTTATCCTTATCGGACTGAGCCATCATTGCAAAAAATGAACCATACTCCTTTTGCACTGCTATCATGGAGCAGCTCCCTATATCTGGGTCCTCTTCTGGTTCACTGGAAGATTCTCCCCATGCAGTAAAAGCTTGTTTCTCAACATAATCAGCTGCACTTTTTTGGCTGAATCGTTTATTAAAATCGAGTCCTTTTTTTTGCTACTTTGTCAGCGTTGTGTTTGCAATGCTCTTATTTCGACAACGCGTAGTCTTTGTGAAGTGCCCTAGTTTCCAGGCTTGTGACATGAATTATTTCCATTGAAATTCCTTCTAGAACATCCTTTCTTTTGATTCCTACAATTTTGTTGAACCATCTTCTGAAAACTTTGTCGTCTATTGGTTGATTGACTTTCCTCGAAGTTTAGTGGAGCAGCCATGTATATCCTTTGTAGGGGTTAACGTTTTAGAATGAAACGACTTTGATACCAATTGTTAGAAACTAAGTGTCCACTAGACTGTATACAGAACTAAGTTCTCTATTAGTTTCAACTGAAAACGCTAATGAACTAAAACATTTTATAGCGATCTGGCCCTGTATCAGTTCCCATGGTGCTAACTACTGAAACCAATATATAAATGACACATATGATTAATTTCCATAATTCAAGTACCTGATTCTCTATTAGTTCCCATTCAAGAAACATACTATAAGCCCAACTAGTATAGAGAATCAGGTTCTCTAATTTTGTCTGCAGTAGCTTGGTAGTAAGTAAAGAACCCAAAGGATTTTTACTTGGAAAAATCCCAATTCAAAGGGACAAAAACACGACCTGCAGTTTTTAACTTTCAACTTCACTAACATATGAACACCTATTACAAGCCACTTTGTAATGCCTCTAATATATAGAATTCAACTGAAGTAAGCTGTGATACTCTTATCACAAGATAGTTCATGACTCCCTAGTTACAAATACATTAACTAACTTTTGATGCTCTCACCAAAAGCCACTTTGTCACACTATAGGTACAAAGGGTTTTACTCCCTCTAACTTGTAGTAACACTTATTATAAGCCACTTTGTAACTCTCTAGTTACAGTGACTTTAACTTATGTCTAAACCTTGTCAAAACATAAACCGGAGAGTTTACGGATTTGGTGTTTCCTAGAAACAGCTTCTAAGAAAGCAATATAGGAGTTACAATGAAGAACACATAACAATATCTCAATAAACCTAAGGACATAAGATATCTTCAAGCTTGGATCCGGTCCTTGTGGTTGCAACAACTTTGGTTTTGAGAGAGGTTGTTGCTTGCACTTGTGAGAATATATCCTTTCCTAATTTTGAAAGTGTTAAGCATTGTCTTGTTCCTTTCACCAGGTTTATACTGCAAAAGAAATCACCTTAGTGATGTCAAATCTTTGTTAGTACACGCCTCTTCTTAATTGAAAGCAACTGTTTCACGATTGCATGTACAGTTGTAGGCAATTACTCTCTACAATTGCTTTCAGCTGTACAATTGATTTATACTTATATCATGGGAACACCAAGGTATCAGGTCCGTAATTTTGTTCTTGTGAATCTAAAGGCACACTACAAAGATTATCTTGAGTTGATTAACATGAATGATTGTACCAGGCATACTTTAGGCCCGATATCTGGTTCTCTTATGATGTAAGTCGTTTTACCATATGTGGTTGTATTTATACGTGTGTGACATTACTTACAATAATTAAAGAAAGGTAAGTAAAAATTCTTCCATAGAAAGTTTACCTTTGCACTGTTCCTATGCAGTAGCGCGTGCAAGGAGCAACTTTCCTCTTGGAGAGGTGACTCCATACAGTCTCCTTGGGAAGTGGTAAGGACCTTGTCCCTCGGGTGTTCCTTCCACTCTTCCTCACTTGAGGCATTGCCATCAGCTTTGAGTAGTAGGTTCTTTTCTTTCTTTGGTTCTTTTCTTTTACAATCTATCTTCCTCTTCATTCGTAGGTCTTCAGATTTCCAGCCAGCACTTCAATGGTCAGTTCATGCAAGTGCTTTGATTCAGTATTAACATTCACCTTGCTGTTCCAAGGGATGGATCCGAACCAGAAACTTTGTAATCTCAAAGTCTTGTAAATATGTAACAAGTTCCTTATCTGCTTATGGATGGTAAGTTTGTTAGATCATCAAAACATAAATTAAAGTTCTTATGTCCAATGTACTATTAAACTATCAGTATGGATATCTCTCGGATTCAGGTACTTTCCCAAAATATAGAAAGGGGTAGGTGTTGGCAGTAGGCTATACAGAAGATTGAGCAATGCTAGCATAAAAGGAAAGGATTTTCCATGTCTTAGTAGTCTTAAGGGTCATCATAGGCCCCAGCACTTCGAAGGGCCACCTAGGCCTCCACCTCCTCAGTTACAGGGTTACAAGTAAGACGTCCATCGTCAGTCAGGACCAGGTGAGAGCTCATAAACGTTGGTTTTGAAGTGACAGCGAGGTTTGGGGCAGACACAATGTCATGCCCCAACCTCGGGAGCTGCGGCCAGTGCTCAATCAGGTAAACCCGACTGAGTAAGCCTATAATGATTCATTCTACCCAAACTAATTCATGAATAAAGAGGAGATTAACTCCATTAATCATATTTTGAAAATATTTCATTAACAACTTCAATTTTGTTTCTACTAGCCATTTCAACCATAATATCATAAATATGAAGAAAAACAAATTCGCCTAATACAAATATTTCTAATTTAATTTTCAATATCAACCACCAGCCCCAACTTGTCTACGGAGCCTTTAAGTAAAACTCAAGAGTGATATGGAAATGTCAGCAACCAGGCTCCATCTATACCTAAAAATAAAAGGTACATGATAAATAATGGCACAGGACCCCGAAATAAAGTGGGGCTCACCAACTCAGCTAAAAGGATGATATGTCAATAGCTGCGACCAACACTGCCTCCTATGGAGCAACCTACACCCCTTTGAAGATGTAGCGCCCTCAGTGTCACGACCAAAACCAAATGGGCCACGACGGGCATCCGATACCGTACTTAACTGAGTACCAACATAGTGTATCTTTCTTATTACATGACCATATACACATGACATACGAGCCTAATAGGTCAACATGATCCTTTATAAACTCAAGATATAGGCCGACAAGGCCATACAATCTTTCACGTACACGACATATGTCTTTAAGTCTCTACGAATAAATAAATGTCATAAAGGCCGGGATATAGTCCCACCATACAAAAAACAATACATGTCTAAATCATACTAACAAAACGAGAAACTACGAAGCAAATGGAGGCGCACCAAGATCTTCCGCTGAGCTGATAGACTACTTAGAGGGCTCTTGACCTATCTATCAGACCTGCGGGCATGAAACAGAGCGTCCCCAAGTAAAATAGACGTCGGTACGAATGATATTCCAAGTATGTATGGCACATAAATAAATACATAAGCGACACGGAAGACATGTATAGTACATTACTCAACACGTAAGTCTCAATAACTTTATAAATTATGAATTACTTTTAGCATCATGCATATGTGTGTGAATGCGATGTCATGTGTAGGTACATTTATCATAACATCATCAGTCTCTGAGGGTATCCCACCATATCATATCAGCCACTGTGGGAAAAGTCATCATCGTATACTAGCTGATCAGGTGGTGGTGCGTATATAATAACATAACCTTTCCCATATGTCATATATATATATATATATATATATATATATATATATATACATGTACGTAATGTTGTTTGAATCATATTCCAGTCATTGTGGGCAACATCATCATCATATACCAACTAATCAGGCGGTGGTGCGTATATAACGCCGTAACATTTTCCCATATCCCATATACATATAATTACATATATAAGTGTATATAACTCCATTTGGTTATGGGCCAATGCACATGTATGAAATGTATGAAAAGTACGTTGATAAAATCTTTAAGAATTTCGTAAGACCATTTTATCTTTGAGCAATATCATAAAGTAAACTGTTTTCAAATTTCGTATTTTTTTAAGACGCATGAACAGATGATAAAATACTATGACACATGGAAATTCAAGAACATAGATATCTCTAGTACTTCTACATATATAGTTATTCATGGAATTTATGCATTTATACATTTCGTTCGTATTGTATGGATCACGCCAAATGAAAGAAAGAATTCCTTCACATACCTGTCCCTATAATTATCTGAACGAATATGTTTCTATAATTTTCTTGAATGAAATTTATTCTTTGGATTTGAAATTTGGAACGAAATCTTATCTTCGTTACAACATTGAATATTTTGTTTCTAGCTTTCAACATTAACTTTATGACCTGGTTGAAGTGTTGGGATGAATAATTTTTCAATTTCCAATGTCTTTGGAATTAAAATCAAAGACAAAAGGTAACATGCCCTAACCTCATGAGGCATGACCGTTGCTCAATCGAGTGAACCCAACTGAGCAATCCTTATCGAACAATTTCTACCCAAATCAATACAATTAAGGGAACCATGCTTTCGCTTATTCTGACAATATGAAAGTTGTACATTCAAATTTGTTAGTTCACTTCATATCACAACTTTACACCGTTGTTCATAGACCCATCCAACACCCGTCCATAACCCAACATACGTTTGCAGAGCCTATATCGATACAAATTACAAGTATGACAGTGCCAGCATGACTATACCTCAAAAGTGGAAGTCCATAACAAAAGATGTACAATATAACCCCCTTGAAGGAGAAAGGAGCTCACCAAGACTTTAAGAAAAAGGTACTCTACTACGTGTGATCGTCACTATCTCAATCGATCAACCTATATTCATTAAAAAATGTAGCACCCCCGACAAAAGGGACGTTAGTATCATAGAATAGTACTAGTATGTATAACTAAACACCATCTAGTTAGAAAGAACATTCATACAAAACATAAGGAAATCACAAGTATAACTCAAAACCTTTAAACGATCACAACATTATCAAGGTAAAAAACTCATTCAATTTTCACATTTATTTTCATAACCTTTGTTTTTGGGGCATTTCATACTATTTATCCTTCTTCACTATGCCACCGCTAGCTTGAGTGGAGTTTGATCTCGTCCCGATCAGCTAGGTAGCCTCATTTGAGACATGTAACTCAATCATAACCTTATTCTGACAATTCGGAATTCAATATAACCACAATACTACCATGTGTGCGATATGGTGTCCGATCACGGCCCAATCGGATAGGCCGTCTTACCAAGGCATTTCCCTTTTCCATAAATCATCTCAATGTAATCTTTGTTTCACATATATCATTTCATAGGCACTTCAGGCCACACCTATCACGTTATATATTTGACATTAGGCCACATTTCACATATTCCAAAATTTTTGTTAGACTTTTAATTTAGAGTAATAGGCGAACACGATAGCAAATAGCATTGTAAGCATAGAGGAGACTACACATAGATGGCACAACATATGCAGCTTCAATTACAATTTAACGTTTAAGCATTTCATTACATGATTCATATTCCTTGCGACTTTTCAAGTTGTCAAGAACAGAACACGGATCATATTGAAGCACATCTTTCACACATATAAGGTCGTAACCCCAAATTCATGTTAAACTATAATCAATATAACAACTCAACTTTAATCTTAGTATATTTACACAAACATTGATGGATCTCAATTTATAAAAGGTGAGGTTTTTGCCATACATTCCTCAATAGAGCTTCCCTTAAATCCTTATAGTAAATTTTGAAATTTCCTTGCAACTTCAATCTATGTTATGAAAATTGCAAGTTGAACCAAGAATTAGAGCCATGAATAACATTCTTGCTCATTTAATTAAATTATTGACACTAAGAGTGCATAGGGATTTTATGATATTTTTGTGAGAGATTTTCATCATCATATACCAAAATTGTTATCTCTTATGGTTCACAACCTCCCCATACCCCATCATCTTTTATGCATGCGACATTATTAGGCCCTATACCCATGAACCATTCTTGCTAATAACTTTATTTAGGGGAAATTTCGAAATTATAGAAGAGGGTACAAGTCCTTACCTATTAGGGTGAGGACCTTGCAAATCCACTTGTCAATCTTCAAAGATATGGGGCATGAATTGGGTAGGGACTTGATGAGATCACTCCCTCTCTCTCTCTAGCACCTCATCTCTCACTCTATATGCAAAGAAATAGCAGAAACAATGGTCTAACGGGTTCTTTTAATGGGATGGGGTCAGGTTTTAAAAATTATAAAACAGGAGCCCCGACATGATTTGCGCTGGCATGACGGACATGCGGCCCGCAAAATGGACCGCAAAGATTATCCCAAAAACTGGACAAACTGCCTGGGTATGCAGCAAAAATGTGGTCTGCATAGTTGTTCTGCAGTAGCAAAATGCACCGCAAAACTACCCTTCACAAAATTCAAAGAGAGGTTGTGTGATGGCTAGACAACCCGCATATCGATTATGCCAATCGCATAATTGGCTGCATAGTTGACATCAAATTAACAAGCACACTGACTAACTCTAGCGGCTACTATGCGGTCCCATACCAATTATGTGATCGCATAATGGATCGCAAAAGTGCACTTTTCTTGTTTTTCAGTAGGAAATTCACGGGCCGTACATCCTCCCCCATTTAAGATCACTCTCCATCGAATGAGGGTCAAGATTTACTTATTAAAAGTCTTTATGTAACCTAAGCTTTTCACTCATGAAACATTCTAATAACCCCAAATTTGGCTAAGTCCCTATGTTTTCAAAACATTCGCTAGAGTTTCCTTTGTATCTAGGCCTATCCACCTATTAGAGTTCCGCACAAACATATCCTAACAGCATTAACATATTTCATAGACATAACATAACTTGTACAACATGAAACAAGGCCATATAGGCAACATATATAATTAAAATGGAATAGTTTTATAGATACTAAATCAAAAGGTAGTAGTCCATAGGAACCAAATGCATAAACGTTATTACATGACTATTTAAATAAATTTGGCTTCTTCTTTCTCATTTCTTCCTCGGCTTGCCATGTGGCTTCCTCAACCTGCTGGTTTCGCAATAACACTTTTACGGAGGAAATTTCCTTATTTCATAACTTCCGTACTTTCCTATCAAGAATGGCTACTTGAACTTTTCATAAGATAGTTCTTCATTAACCTCAATAGCTTCAATTAGCACAATCGAAAATGGATCTCCCACTACCTTCATCAACATAGACACATGGAAGATCGGATATACCAATGACATATCGGGTGGTACATCGACCTTGTACACCACCTGACCAATCCGTTTAATTATTCTATATGGTCAGACATACCTCAGGCATAATTTTCCTTTGTTTCCAAATCGCATGATATCCTTAATAGGGGAAAACCGTCAAAAATACCCAATCACCCTCTTTGACCTCCAAATCTTTGCGACACACATCCGAATAACACTTTTGGTGACTCTGAGCAGTTTCAACCTTTCCTTTATAATCTTGATTTTCTCCATAATTTGATGCACAAGGTCCGGCCCTGTTATTTCAGCTTCTCCAACATCAAACCATCTAATGGGAGATCTGCATCTTCTACCATACAATGCTTCAAACGGTTCCATCTGGATATTAGCATGAAATCTATTGTTATAAGTAAACTCTATGAGTGCCAAATGATCATCCTAGGTCCCTTTGAAATCGAGAGTACAAGGACGTAACATATCCTCAAGCATATGAATAGTCCACTCTGCTTGCCCGTCGGTTTGAGGATAGAAAGTTATACTAAGATTTACATGCGTACCCAAGCCTTACTGATATTTCTTCCAAAAGTTGGCAACGAAATGATCCCCTCGATCAGAATTAATTGAGGATGCAGTGCCATGCAACCTGAATATTTCTTAGATATACAACTGCGCATACTATTTTGCTGTGTCGGTACATTTAAATAGCAGGAAGTGCGCTGATTCGTGAGTCGATCTACGATTACCCAACTTTCTTCAAACTTGCATGGTGTTCACGGTATTCCCACAACAAAAAAAAAGTTAATCATCTCCCATTTGCACATTGCAATTTACATACTTTGGTTCCAATCCACCGAGCCTTTGATGTTCGCCCTTCACTTGCTGGTACTTCGGACATTTTGCCACAAAGTCCTCCATATCCCTTTTCATGTTGTTCCATCAATAAACGTCTGTGAGATCATGATACATTTTCATAGAACCTGGGTGCACGGAATACCTAGAAGTTTGAACATCTGCAATGATCCTCTCCTGAATACCGTCAACATCCAGAACACATAGGCAATCTTGGTATTGCTTAGTACCGTTATTCATGCCAAAGGAAAAAGTTGTAGTCTTGTGTTTCTTAATCCCCTCCTTCAGTTGTGCTAATAACGGATCATTGATTTGATACTCTTTCACCTTCGCCACAAACGATGATATAGCCATATTGTGCACAGTCATTCCTCCCTCATTGGAGTCCACAAGGCGAACTCCCAAACTAGCCATCTGGAAAACCTCCCTAGGCAAGGGCCTTTCGTATGCCTCCAAATGAGCAAAACCTATCATAGAATTTCGACTAAGAGCATCTCCCACAATATTAGCTGTTCATAGGTGATAGTGAATATCAATGTCACTGTCCTTGAGTAACTCCATCCATCTTCTTTGTCCTAGATTCAAAACTCTTTGCCTAAAAATATATTGAAGGCTCTTGTGATCCGAAAATACATCCACATGGACCCCATACAAATAATGTCACGAAATCTTTAGCAGAAACACTACTGCCGCCCGCTCTAAGTCATGGGTTGGATAGTTTTTTTCATGATTGTTGAGTTTCCTAGAAGCGCGTGCTACAACCATACTGTGTTTCACTAACACACACCCAAGCCTGATTCTTGAGCATCGCAATACACCATAAATCCCTCTATACTCTATGCCAAGGTTATCACTGATGTTGTCGCACCTCCTTTTTGGACACAACCCCGAAAGGTTGTATATGAGAGAGTTTTTCCAATTTATGTGACATTATTCAAAATGGGATTATTTATTTATTCAGAGTCGCCATGTGGGATGGTTTGTTTATTGTGTCCCAAGTCACCAGTTTATTTTAAATCCCAAATTGGGGAAAATTCGACGTTCCTTGTGAAGTCTGCGAACTAGAAATTCTAGATAAGGAATTCTGTTAAGGCGAGAGAAGGTGTAAGGCTCCCCCAGATTCCGTGGTTCTAGCACGGTCCTTTAAACTATCATATTGGCCTATTATCTAATTTTAATACATGTCTGAAGCATATGGCGCACTTTTTAATTATTTACCGCTTTTTATTATTTTTTAAGGAAAATGAACATCGTTTAAGATATGTCTTTGGATCGAGTCATATGAAATGCACCCGCCATCCTGAACACGTCTTATCCAGCGTTTTGGAATTTGGATTTGGGTCACATTAAATGCACACCCGAGTATAGGAATGTAAAATTATTAAAGAACGCGCCTAAAGCGACTAATGCGTTGTTAACTTTGTGGGAGACTGTGAAATTTCGCTAAATGGCACGTCCTAAGTTCTAAGGATTTTAAATATAATTAAAGAGGGACACGCAATTTGTGATTTTATTCAGCGCGGCGCACCTCAGTTATTTTAAAGGATATTCAAACGAAAACCCGGAGGGTCCCAAAACTATGTATTATCTTGCATAGTTTATCTTAATTATCTAATGGAGGTTGGTCATCTAATACTAAACAGAACTTACATATTTTATACCAACTATAATTATTTGATAAAAGGAATTATTTTGGACAACCTCATGAAATGAAGCGGCCCAGATTCCATTTTGAACTTTTGGTCCCAGAGGTGAGCCCCCACAATCACAATAAGGTTCATACTATCATTTACACAAAAGTATAAATGTCATAAATGGGCCAACATTGAGGCATATGTCCAGTGCGTTGTTATTAGCCATTGAAATCATGGGTTATCCTTACTACAGATGAATCAATTTTGGGCTGAGATGCTGGCAATCAAAAATGACTGCAGATTATTATTTCTTTCAAACAAAGGTAACACAACTTATGATGGATGAAGGTAATTCATAGACAACTATTTGTATTTGAACACTGAGTTTAAAGTAATCTCTGTCATGAGCTCCAAATATTAATAACATGCCATTAACTTACATGAGAAACATGGAGCGTAAACAAGCTAATCTGAATAAAATATACCAATGAGGGACAACATGGTAGAGTACAAACAACTGTTAAAATCTTAATAGAAAGTCAAGACGGTATCCATATAATGAACGTCCACAGTCTAGTTCATCAATACACATAAGAGATACTCTATATGAATTTCTTACACATAGTGCAGGAACAAGGAAACCTAATCAACATTTGTAATTTTAAATTTAACTAGGAATATCAAAATAGTAAAAATTAATTCAACTTTAAATATCATATTCATTCAACAGGAACTTCAGATCGTTCACATATTCAGAGGCCAATCTTCGAGTATGAGCTAAGGAAAATACCTGATTATAGCAGTAATGAAGGAAGCTTATGAGCTTAGGAAACAACAATAGATGCAAATCAAACTGCAGAATTCAAAAGCAGTAGATAAAGCCAGCAACAATGTGTCAACCCATAAATGAACAAAGGAAACAAATTTTGGAATAATTTTTGAACCAATAACCATGTTAAATAACCCCAGAAATGAAACACCAACCAAATACTGACCAAAATACTTGACGACCAACAACATTAAACTCATTTTATCTTCTGAATATTCCGGTCTTGTTTCAACACATGAAAACCTCAAAGATCCCAATAAAGATTTAATAGAACAGTATTTTATGCAAGGTTTACTGCTATTTTTTTTCTAGTATTTCATAGCTCTCCAGTTCTGTATGCTCGCAAGTTTTTTAATTCTCGAAAATTATCTACTAATCTGATATCTCTCCCTTTTTTTTTTGGCTCTCCAACTTGATCTAAAGGGCAAGGGTGTGATGCCTTTATCGGCAAACAATTAGGGCACCTTTCATGTTTTGTTTTACATTCTAGTCCCTTTTTATTTTTATTTTTTTTAGCTTAGACACCCTTCTCTTATTGACTTGTTTTCCAAGTAAAGTTACTAAAATCAGCAATTGCAATTTAAACCCCAAAGTAGAATCTTTTAAAGCTGTTACTAAATATTCCCTAACCTATAGTTCCTAAGATACCACTGACTACCCATGTTATTTACCATCTAGTTTTGCATGGACAATTGAACCATTTGAAATATAACAAACAAAATTAATTAAGTAGCTAAGGATTCAAACGTATCAAACCATAAGCATTTCTAAAAAGAAAACTGCAGAAAATCAACTGGCAAAACAAATGAACTCTATCATAGGACTTACCATAATTAAACTAAACCTTTGACTAAACCTAAGTTAACCATCATACAATATTCAGACTTATTAATTAAAGAAATTAAAATACCCAATGAATTAAACCTAATTTATGCTAAGGACTTAAAAATAAAGTCCAGACAACCCGAAAAGAATAATACAACTTGACTAACACGAACTAGGTCCAATTTAAACTCAGGAATCAAATGTAAAAACCAAACCAACAGAAAACGATTAATACAATTTTATTAACACGAACTAAGCCTAACATTGACTCAGGAATCTAGCATGAAACCCAGACAAACAGAAAATGACTAATACAATTTAATTAACACAAATTAGACATAATTTAAACTGAAGAATTAAACATGAAAACCAAACGAACAGAAAAGAGATGAGGATGAAGGAAATTCAAAATTGAAAGACGGATAACTTAGCTTGAGTAAAATCTTCATGCACTATCTTGAAAAAATCTGAAAACCCTATATTTGATTTCTAATAAGTTGTGGAGATATTCGAGAGACGTTGAGTGTAGATTTGGAATGAGGGGGTTGAGAAGGCTATATGGTGTAATTTTGGAGTTCATTGGTGGTGGCGAGGTTTTGGCCGTCTCCTTTGAACCAATATTCTAGGAATTCAGGTGGGATTCAAGGAGGTGAAAGCGGATTCGTGAAGAGGGGGTTTGGGAGAACATATGGAGATTGGATGGCGGCGCCATCGGTCACGGCGGAGGGTTCGAGTTTCTAAGCAATATTCGAGAATCTCAGGCCAAATTCGAGGGCTGGCATTTGGAGATTTGGAAAGAGGAGATGGAGAGGAATCTAAGGTGTTAATTTGGTGGCCATCGGAGACCCACCGCCGCTGTGGGTGATTTTCGGCTAGCGGCGGACGGCGGTGAGCAGCTGAATTTGGGCCGGTGTCTATGGTTTGGCTGAGTGTGAGAGAAGAGATTGGGGGGAGGGGGGTAGCGTTAGGACATTTATATATTATTAGAGCCAGGCTTCTCGTCCGTTAGATCAATAGACCTAGACGGTTAGGATTTGATCTAAAACACGACATCATTTTGGGTTAATGGGGGACTAGACCGGGTTAGGGGATGGGTTTGGGACGGATCCAGGCCAATTTTGACCGTGTTTGGGGGTTCATTTGGCTGGGTTGCGTATATTGGCCCAAATTGGGCATTTTATTTAAGGGACTCGAATTTTTTGTTCATTTTCTTGTTCTTTTCTTTTCAAAATTAAAAATGAAATTAAAATAAAATTTAATTAAATCCTAAAAATTAAATTAATCTACCTATTTAAATTAAGTTCTAATTAATAATCGATAAAATTAATTAAATACCAATTTATATGAAACGAACAAAATTCAAATTAAACAACGCAAATATAAATCAAAAGTTTTGATTTTTGTATTTTTTGAAAAATCCTAATTACAAATCAATATAAAAATAAGTACAATGAAATCCTAAATGAAAATGCAATATTTTTGTATTATTTATGAATTATCTGAATTAAAAATGCACAAAAAATGCAAACAAACAAGAAAATTATGCAATTAATCCTAAAAATCAAATAATTAAAAGTAAGAATCCTAAATCTATGAATTTTTTAGGGCAATTTACGCAAGGCAAAAATCACACGCTAATAGTTGCCCCTCTTTTCTCGTACACGAAGGGTTTTCGGGAAAAGATAAATTAGCATTTATGAAGGACTTTTGCCCGCTTGACACTCCATGAGAAGCAGTTTTTAAATAGTGTCCAACTGAACATTGGTTCAGAGGTTGCCTACATATCATTGGCTGTAAAGGAATTAGGTCAGTGTAATTTTAAAAGTTTTCGCAGCTGGGACGACCAGAAGTTGTGGTTTCATTGTTGATACTGCTGCTACTACTTGCTGAACTCCTTATTTTACCAAAGGAAAATAAAAAGCTAAGCTAGTTACGCCTATCAGTTACGAGTTACAAGATTCCTATCTATAAATTTCTTGAAGCTTGATCTTAAGTGTTAGCTGATTTGTTGTGGACCCCAATATGAATCTTGATGCTCATAAGCTGTAGATGCTTGTTCTTTCTTAAGCATTGAATTAGGATGAGACATGCGAAGCTTGTGACTTTGATCAAATAATAGTAGTTCGCATCCTTCTCTACTTCAAACACTATGAATTCGCTTCTTTTTTGTTATTTTTTTTATTTTCTTTATTCTTGATTGAGATTCACTCTTTCGGTCATCTCAAATCCCTTGCCTTGAGTCAGAACCTGTTCAGACACCAAAACAAGCAAATGTACAAAAATTTTCTGCCCGAGTTTTCACGAGGAAAAATACGTGAGTTATTTGCAACACAAAATCTAAACTACTTTTCATTGAAAATAATTAAAAACTGGATTGTCAATCATTGGGAATGAAGCCTTAATTTTGAAGGATTACCAGGTTATGCTGGAAAATGACGAGTTATACCGAAAAACTAAAAAGGGTCCTTAGGTTACACTAGGGAGGCTACACGGCTTATACCGGATAAAAGAAAAAGGTCCTTGGATTATGCCAGGGTAAAAGAAAAAGGGTTTGCTGGGGATAAATGGGAAAATGATCCTCAGGTTATGCCGGGGAATAAAGGAATAGGATCCTAAGGTTATGCGAGAAAAAAAAGAAAAATGATCCCCAGGTGCTGCCGAGGGAAAACGGAAAAGGATCCTCAGGTTATGTTGGAGACTAAAGGAAAATGATCCTCGGGTTATGCCGAGGAGAAAAGAAAAAGGACCCTAAAGTTATGCTGGGGATAAAAAAGAAAATGATCCTCGGGTTTGACGGGGAAAGAAAAGATCCTCACATTATGCTGGTCAGAGAAAGGATCGTTAGGTTATGCCCGGGATAAAAAGGAAAATGATACTCGGGTTATGTCGGGGAACTAAAGGATCCTCGGGTTATGCTGGGGATAAAAAGGAAAATGATCCTCGAGTTATGTTACGGAAAAAGGGAAAGGATCCTCAGGTTATGCTGGGGATGAAAAGGAAATTATTCCTCGGGTTATGCCGAGGAAAAAAGGAAAAGTATCCTCTGGTTATGCTTAGGACGAAAAAGAAAATGATCATCGGGTTATGCCGGGGATAAAATGAAAAATATCCAAAGGTTATGTTTGGGACCAAAGGAAATGTATCTCGGATTATGCTAGGGAGAATAGAAAAAGGATCCTCAGGTTATGCTAGGGATAAAAGTAAATTGATCCTCGGTTTATGCCGGGGAAAGAAAGGATCCTCAGGTTATGGGACAAAAAGGAAAAATGATTCTCAGGTTATTCCAGGGTAAGAAACAATTCGCAGGTTATGCTAGGGACAACTATGAAGTGTGGTCCTAGGTTATAAAGGATACAACTAGAGATTTGAGGCCCTATGCTTCTATTTTTTTTCTTTTCTTTTTCTTTTTTTCAAAATATAGGAAAGAATTTGGAGGAAAATTCCGTTGTGGGTTGATTATTGCCATGAAACGGTTCCTAGATCCTGCGCATCACCCTTTTTGTTGCACCTTCTCCTTCCATTGCAGTTTTGGATTACACTTGTTTTAACTTTTAAAACAAGAACAATAGTTAGTTCGAAACGGTGGTTGGTTTTGTAATGTTTGATAACTTGATCTTGGACCAACTTTTGGGTGCGAACCTCTGCTGCTAGCGAGATTTTCTCTATGTGTGATATCCCCTTAAACCCAAGGAACTTAAAATTATTAGAATTTCTCATGAAAGCTCGCCTGCGTAGGGATTTGGCCTTTTTTCACATTACTTTTCCTTTAGGACCATTTTCCTTGGATTTATTTTCCGTTTTAACAACTTTGATTTCACAACGTCGTGATCCGTTGGTTTTTCAGATCCTTGCAAAGACAGTTATCCTTGTGGGACTCAATCATTTTTTACCTTCATTTTGCCTTTGTGGGCTTTTGACTTCGACTTCCTTTCCTCTCAGGAACCTTTCAATTTCAAAACATCAGTCAAGCAAAACCTAGTAATGCTAGTTTTTCCACCATTTCTTAGTTTTGGGAACAGAGTTAGACCAAAAAAGATTCAAAGAAATAGTGATCAAAAGGAAAAGGAATTAATTTAAAGTGAACCATCCCTTTAATGAAGAAAAGAAGGACTTATTTGGGGTGAATGCAGGCTTTGAAAAGACATGACATGCTTCTTAGACTGGGTGCCCAACTTGCAAAAACGTTTATGTCTTCACATAACTCATTGACCAATGTTCCTAACCACGGAATCTGTCCGAGACTCTATCAATGGTGGAAAATACTTCCGTTTGGATCGATGGCGCCCATTGCCGGATTTCGCCAATCGTCCTCTCTCATTTCTCTTCTCTTTGTCGCTCGATAGCGCCCTTTACGAGTTTTCACTAAGCGGACTCTCTTATTTTCAGTTTCTCTTCTACTCGTCGCCGATAGTGCCCTATACGAGTTTTCACGAATCATACTCTCTCATTTTATCTACTCACTATCGCCTTATGGTGCCCGTAGGTTTTTACCGATAGGACTCTCTCATTTTATTGCCCTCAATTTGACTGTGCCAGATTCCAACGATGGTGCTTTCCGATTCCGCTCCATTTGCCATTTGATCAGAAGGACTATAACAAGGTTTGGGTAATACAATCTATATAGAATTACAACTTTGGAACCAATTTGGTGGGCCCCTTGTCAAGCCATTATATCATCTGTCCCAGTTTCACTTGCTTGGGGGACTTGGGATTTTTGATTTTCCGTTACTGAATCCCAGAGAGAGGTTGCAGACGTATTCTTTCAAAATCAAGTCAGACGCCGTTCAAGTAGCTTTTTTTTGGTTTACTTTTGTTGTTTTGTCTTTTTTATATTTTTTTCTTTTTTTCATATTTTTCTGTCTTTCTTTTCTTTTTCTTTTTAATTTAATTTTTCAATAACTCTTTCGTGTTCCAGGGTAATCAAAGAAGGGGTTACCGACTCAAATGGGTATGCAAAGGGTTGATAGTGTTTTAATTGTAAGAATGAAAGCCTTCGTCATCTTAATTGAACAAATTCATTGCATTAGAAAGCCTAGACATAGTAACTTTTTACTGCGTCACCATTCACAACTATTTTGAGATCATTCCCTTGGATTCCGCCTTGAAACAATGCTCCTATCATCAATATACATTAGATGATACATGGCCCTTTTCCAATTAGCAGAAAATTTTCCTTTCGCTTCTTGGTGATGAGGAAGAAAGCGCCTTAGCGCAAGTTGTGCCACTTCAAAATGTCTGGGCGTACTTTCTTATTATAAGCACGGGCCATTCTTTATTGGTAAAAATGCCTGTGGTAGACCGCAACTATTTATTTTTCATCGATTAAGTTTAGGTGTTATAAACGAGTCTTGACTAATTTTGTTTCGTCAATCTCGACTTCAACGATGATTTGGAGAGAAGGGATTTCCACCTCTACATGTATGACAACCTTAGTTTCATACACTCAGAGGTATGGGGTTGCTCCTACTAACTTGCGCACCGTGGTGCAATATCCCAATAATGCGAAAGGCAACTTTTCATGCCATTGCCTGGAGCTCTGAATCATCTTTCTCAAAATGTTATTGATGTTTTTATTTGATGCTTCGATGACACCATTATCCCTGGGTCGATAAGGAGTACAGTTCCTATACGTTTTCTTGAATTGCTCGCATATCTCGTCCATCAAATGACTATTCAGGTTTATTGTATTATCTGTGATTATGGTTGCGAGAGTACCAAATCAACAGATAATATTGGCGTGCACGAAATCTATCACGACTTTCTTGGTGAAAAATTTGAGAGTGATGGTTTCGACCCACTTTGTCAAGTAATCAATGGCAACTAGTATGAACTTGTGCCCACTGAAGCTTTTCCATCCTCCCAATGACATCCATGCCTCAAGCTACAAATGGCCAGGGTGCTGACATAGGATGCAGTTCCGTGAGTGGTCCATAGTTATCTAGTAATAGAATGCTCGAAGGATTTTCTTTATGTGGGGTCCGCACACTCCTACATGTACTTCTTGCATGATCCTTCCGGCTTCTTCAGTGTCAACACATCTTAAAAAATTGAGATCCAGACTCATTTTGTACAAGAACTCACCACTTAAGAAGATACCACTTGCATTCCATCTAATGGTTCTCTTTTGATCTCCTGTGGCTTGCTCGGGGTATTCTTCTGTTTTAAAAAATCTTTTGATGTCATAGTACCATGGCTGAATGCTTGGTTTTGCCTGAGTGGTATTAGAGTAATCGTGCCTTTCCCTGATTTGGATTTCCAAGGTTTCATTGTGGACATATTCTGGGTAGGGCAACATTGAGGCCAGAGTGGCATTGAATCGGCTAGTTCACCGTGACAAAGAGGGCTGTACCCGAACTCTGTCGATTTGAACTGCCTGCTAAGATCTTCCACATGTTGCCAATAGAGAATAAGTTTAACTTCTCGGGTTTCCTATTCTTCCTGGGCTTGTCGGATACTTAAATTTGAGTCTCCCATAATAAACAATTCTTCGACATCTTGGTCGATTGCTATGTTCATACTCATGATGCATGACTCATACATGGTTGTATTATTTTTGCAAAGAAACTGAAGTCGGGCTGTGGCCGGTAGTGCTAACCAGTGGGTGAGATCATGATTGCTCAAATTCCCACACCTTTTGTTATCACTGCTCTACTAAATAACATTTTCCAAGCAGTCGTATCCTGTGATATTGCCTCTATCGAGTTTACCTCTTCATATGGGAAATAAGTGTTCACAAGTTGGTATTCATCATCAACAGAGTTTTTAGCAAAATAATTTGCTAACGCCAGGGATTTTATTGCCATGCCAGTGACATAGACTATGTCAAATTTAGTGAGCAGGATCTTCCATTTTTCTAATCTTCCTATCGGCATCGGTTTCTAGAATATGTATTTCAATGGATCCAACCTTGTTATGAGGTAGGTGGTGTAGGCTTGCAGATAATGTCGCAGCTTCTGAGTGACCCACATTAAAGAACACCAGGTTCGTTCCAGCAAAGAATTCATAGCCTCATAGTGAGTGAACTTGTTACTCAAGTAGTATATTGCCTGCTCTTTCTTTCCTGTAATATCATGTTGCCCGAGGACACAACTAAAAGAGTTTACTGAAAATATCAGGTACAAGAACAGAGGCCTCCCCATTTCAGTTGTGCCTAAAACTGGTGGGTTGGATAGATACTCTTTGATCTTATCAAAAGCTTCCTGACATTTGTCCATCATTTGACTATTGCATCTTTTTCAGTAATTTGAATATGGGTTTACACATGGAGGTCAGCTGAGCAATGAACCAACTGATGTAGTTGAATCTTCAAAAAAATCATCACATCTTTCTTGGTTTATGCAAGAGGTAATTCCCAAATAGATTTTATCTTTGTAGGATCTAGCTTGATACCTTAGCAGACTATGAATCCCGAAATTTTCCTGACGGGACCCTGAACGCGCATTTGGGTGGTTTCTGTTTCAAATCATATATGCGCAACCGTTCAAAGAACATTCTTAAATCCCACACATTGTCATCCGGAGTTTTGTACTTGATGATCACATCGTCCACATATTCCTTTATCTTTTGATACATCATGTCATAAAAGATGGTGGTCATGGCTCTCATGTAGGTTGGCCCGAATTTCTTCAGGCCAAAGGGCATGGCCCTGTAGCAATAGGTTCCCCAGGTTGTAGTAAAAGCTGTCTTTTCTATTTCTTCCTCGTCAATCAACACCTGTTGATATCCTACATAACAGTCCACGAAGGACTATATCTCATGCTTGGTGCTTTTATTAACAAGGATATGGTTGTTTGGTATGGGGAAGTAACCGTTGGGGCTTGCCTTGTTCAGATCTCTCTAATCCACACACACACAAGTTTTCCCATCTTTCTTTGGCACTGGAACTACATTGGCCAACCATGTGGTGTATCGGACTACTCCGATTACCCCTGCTTCCAACTATTTCATGATCTCTTGTTTCATTTTATCACTAAAATCAGTTTTAAATTTCCTCTGCTTTTGCAAGATTGTGGGGCACTCAGGATAAGTTGACAATTTATGCACCACCAAATCAAAACTTAGTCCAGGAATATCATCATATGACCATGCGAACACATCTTTGAATGCAAACAGGAGTTGGATTAATGCGTCCCGAGTTTTTTCATTTGCATGGATGCTTATTGTGGTTTCTTTTATTTCTTCAGAACTACCAATTTAGCCGGTTCATTGTCATTTATGTCTTCTTAGGTTAATTTTTGAATAGTTCTAGTTCTCGATTTATCTCTCTATAGGCCTCTTCTTCATCGTATCCAATTCTTGGTTCATTATTTCACAATTAGACGGCATATTTCGATTTGGGCACGATGTTCTCAAGCGTGTCATGATATTTAAACCTGCGTTATTGGAACTGAAAGAAGCAATAAAAGAGAAAATAGCTAAAATAAGAAATAATAAAGTAAAATGGACGATGAAATATTGATTTTATTTCATGGAATTTAAATGTGACAGGGTTTACATTGGGAAATTAACAGACAAGAAACTAAAGAAAGCATCCGAGTTACACCCTATAATAACTCGCGATGCAGAAAAAGTGGAACGACTAGTCGTCTGGGATTCTCGCCTGATTGCGAATGGCGTAGCCTTCCATTTCTTCAATTTTGCCTTGGGTCCCATGTACACCACCTCAGCGGTGCTTGAGCCCTCTCTTGGCTAAGCCATGTGGGTTTCATATAGTATCTTTCTCATTGACCCACATATTTCCTCAATCTCTTTGGCCGTAAAGGCCTCATCCTGTTCTACTTAATTGTATTTTGGCCTGACAAATGTCTCGTACAAATGTGGCAGTCGTTGAGGCAGGACCCATCCATCATGTTTTCTGTCACTACCCCATGTTATATTATGTGGAGTAGGTTTGAAGCCTACCCCAAAAAAGTTCTTAGTGACAGGCAAAGTAACTTGTTCAGCTATTCCTTGTAGGGATTTCCTAAGTTCCTTTGCTTGTTTCAAGCGATGTCAGATCATTTCTTTGGCCACCATGATTAAGGTATTGGAAAGGAAGGTCTGGGAACAGGGGTTTCCCTCTTCGTATTGGTCGTCCACTACAACATAAAAGGCCTGATAAACTAAATGCTCATTGCCTTCTCTTGCTTCAAGGCATGGGACTGAGGGATCTCGATAAATTGATTGCATATCCTCCCCATGGACGACAATTTCTTGATCTTGGAGCTCAAACATTGCCATCTGATGAAGTGTGGAAGGTATAGCCCCTGCTGCATGGATCAATGGTATGCTAAAATAATGGTTATAAGACGTGTCCATGTCTACTGCTTGGAAATTCACCTCAAAGTCAACTAGATTGATTGTTAGAGTTATATCAATCTCTCCAATTGGTGTCCCTCCTAAACCATCGAAGGCCGTATGTAGACATTGTTGGGATGAATCCTTTCAGTCCCAATTTCCATGCGTTGTAGTGGTGAGACTACGCAGATATCCACCCAAGAACCTCCATCAACCATAACCCTTTTCACGTAGTATCCTTCACATATGACAGCTAAGTGCAGGGCATTGATATGTGCAGCCCCTTTCGGAGGTAAGTAATTTATGCTGAATGAAGTCTGGTTGATAACGACAAATCTTCCCGCCATTCTTTCTTATTGCTCCACCAATGTCTTAGCTGGCACATATGCCTCATTGAGGGTCTTGATTAATACCTTCTAGTGTTCATGGTATTTTGTCAACAGAGATAACAAGGATACTAGTTCAGGAAACTTTTAAAGGTGGTCAACCACTTCATAATCTTCCATTTTCATTTTTTGAAAGAACGCTTCTGCCTCTTCGACACTTACTGGTTTTTTCAGCTGGGAAGCACTTCCTTGTGGCATTGTTCACTACTTCCAAATTGAAGTACTTTTCCACAGGCTAGTTTTCTTCTCTTGAGATTTCTTTACCTTTATATGTAACCACTGTTTTATGGTAGTTCCTATGCACCGCGGAAGGATCTCTTGTGGGCCTCTATGGCGCGCGACCAATAACCATGGGCTAACTCACCCATGGTGGATTAGTTGGCCCCCACACTACATAAGCTCCCTTAGGCACGTACATCTGGGTGTTTTTATTTAGTTCAAATCTCTTGGGAGGAATCAATGACAACCGCTTTTCCTTGCGGCCCTGTGGCACATAAAGAACCGTGTCATTGGTGGGTGTTTACCTAGTTTCTACCTCAATTTTCTTTTCTGCTTTGGGGTATGTGGCTTTGTTCTTTTTATCCCCTTCATCTTACTTCAACGATGTATTAGGCTTTCTCTCCACGTCAGCATTGTTAATTATAGCTTTCAACACCGGGTCAAGTTCCTTGTCTTCACAAATCATTTCGATTAGTGACCGGTTGTTGTGGGCTGGAAATGGGTTATATATTTCGCACTAGGGATGTCCTCATGCCTTAACACAATATTCCTTTGTTCTATTAGATCCTCCACATCTCGTTTCAGTGCCCAGCAGGCTCAACTTCTAAGTGATACGCGTATCGGGTGCCTCATTAGTACGAAGGTGATTCCGGGTTTTGCTTGTTTGGAGGTACGGGTTGAAACAAGCCTAATTTTGACAAACTTCGAAAACAAACTGGTGTAGGATTCCCCAATTGGTGTAAAAATTTGTCCTTCTGAGTCGTTCACGCGGACGAAAGTTATTTTGTGGAGGAAGGGGATTGTAGTAGTTTATGTGAGGAGACTGGTTTCTTGGGAATGGGGCTTGATTCATGTTGGCTAGTTGCTGAGGCCAAACAAAAGATTGATCATTCTTGACCGCGTACGACTGAGGAGTATAGGCCATGTTCTGGTGAGGGTAGAAGTGCCGAGGAGTTCTTTTTGTGAACATGGATCTTGGAGCATGGTGTCTTCTTGAACCTCATATTGCCATGGATGTTTCTTCTTTATTCTTGCCCTTTGTTATAGACTCGGACTAAATGGCTTAGGAGGTTGCTGTAATAGCTTATTGGCTTAGAATTCTGCCAGTTTTCAACCCATTCTCCACTATTTCCTTAATTTTGATATCTTCCGCAAAGGGTTTACCCGTGGCTGACAATCATATTCTGGAATAGTTGACTTCCTAAGACAGAAGAAAAATTGTGACCATTTCGAGCTCCTCCATCAGAACTTTTACTCTGGATGCATGTTCACGCCATTTGATTGCGTATTCCCTGAAACTTTCGAAGGTCTTCTTTTTCAAGTTTGCCAATGAGTTTCTGTCTGGAGCAATGTCTATATTGTACTGGAATTGTCTTAGAATGTCTCTAGCGAGGTCGCCCCAAATGTGCCAACCATATATGTCATGAACCATGTGCCACTAGGAGGCAATAACAACCAAACTTTCTCCAAAATATGCCATGAGTAATTCTTCTTTTCCTTCGGCCCCTCGCAACTGATTGCAATATTTCTTATGATGAGCAATAGGATCACTGTGCCCATTGTACTTCTCAAATGTTGGAGACTTGAATCCTAAGGTCAAGTACATATGAGGGAACATGCATAGATCAACATAAGTCACACTTTTCTGTGAGCTTAAACCTTGGATACTCTTGTATCTTTGTTCTATACTTCTCATATTTCTTGTGATCTCTTCTTGCTTGGGAGTTTTGAGAGTTTTTTCTTATTTTGGAGTGAACTCAAATTGATGTGGTTGATGGTAGGTATTAGTGGGGAATTGAGGAGCTCCATTTGGTAGGTAGGTGTGTAGAATGTAAAGGCTCAAGGATCAAAAGAAGCCCTAGGCAGTGCAAGCTGTGTTGTGGCCGAACATTGGGGAGTGGTGAAAATGTTTGAGGCCGCACTGGATATGAACATCTGCGTCAGTTTGAACACCATTTTTAAATTAAAGCTCCACGATTTGTATTTCCAATTTGTTTATTTTGGCCTTGTATTCATTCTCTTTGGTCAACCAGTCTCATTGCACTTGTGCCTCAAACGTGAATTGTTGCACATGTGGTCTCTTTGCAGGCCTTTCAGAAATTTGGAATTTCTTGTCGAACCAGTCAACGTACATAGGGTCTACTTCACCTCTAGCTCGGTCTCGCACTATGGTCTTGGGTTCCAGAAAGCTACACTCATTCCACACTTGGCGAATTTTCCCCTCTAGAAATGTAGCTTTTGGACACAATTCAATGGTGTGTTTACTCAAATATTAATCATTGTGGATGGTTTGAAATCTTCCAAATTGGAACAACACTCTGTATGGAGCATAAGGTTGGATGCTCCGAATGCCGATAACTAGGATATAAGACACTTCAACTGACTTGTACACCGCTTCGATGACGGGAAGCCATCTAAATGTCCACTCAATTTTATTGACAGTCAAAGATATAAAATGTACAAGCCAAGCTTCAGTATCCATAGGGAATTCAATACCTACCACCAGGATTTTAAACTCTTCAATGCAGCTCAGATCGGTCGAACCGTAATTCATGTACCCTACCCGATGACATAGGAGTTCTTGCATCCATTGTTGAAGTAGTAAATTGCACGCGTGGAAAAACATTTCCCCTTCACGACAAATAGTCAAGGCTTGGGAGATTTCGGCAATAATCAGAGGAACCACATTGTTGTTGGCTTTCTTGATTGCAACATCGATTATTCCAACAAGACCTATTTATATATTTACATCTTTACAGGGGACAGACCGTAACACCTAAGAAAGCTACCATAAAAGCTAAACCCCGCCTTGCTTTCAATTTGTCTTTATTTACGGTTTGGATTTGACCACTGTTTGGCTCTTCAAAACCTTAGGGGTCACCATATCGATGATACAAAAACTGGAGTGTGCAATGCCCTTTGGATAAATTTCTGTCCTGAACATCCCGACTAATACTTAGCAAATCCATAAACCTGTAGGGGACATTTATCTTGGTTACAGTGGATATCTGTTTCTAAGGTTTCTATTGAGGCACCCACAACCCGCAACTTCCTCCAACGTAGGTGTGAGCTCAAAGTTAGAGAAACGGAACATGTTGCAAGTCGGGTCCCAAAAAGGTATTAAAGCTTCAATTTTGTCCGACCTCGGCTTGATGTTTAATAGTCCGACAAGGCCTCATAGAACTTCCAACATTATTTTTCTTCTGCCATTTCCTAGATCATTTCACTATATGTGGAGCTTCAAGGGATCTCATTTAGGACTGTGAAGGGTTCAATTTCATTAGTGCTCATCCTGCACATTTATTAAATCTATTTAATGAATTATTTTACGTAAAAGGAGAAATAACAATATCTTTTTTTTTCAAAACTTTTCACTTTAAAAATAAAACTTTGGCTTAGCAGATATGTCCTTTTAGCACTTCGGGGAGGAAGATTTAAAGGTTGTGCCTGCTAGCCATTGAAAATAAGCCAAGGTGGATATTCTCGCAAAAACAGCCTTCCAGCGCCCTTTAAGGGACATTCAACTTATTTTAAATATGAATGGCATCACCCAACTTGTTTGCGACTAAATTTAAAAATTTTGTTGTTTTTTGATATTTTTGCAAAAGGGGAAGTTGGGCCCAATGGAGGTTGCCTACGTATATCACATCCGGTGACAATCAAACTGGCGTTGTTCGGGAAGATTTGACAAAAACAAATATTTTTGTTAGAAAAAAAAAACTTTTTCATTTTCCCCTTTTTCTCATTTTTCCCTTTTTTAGTTTCTTTTTCTTTCTTTTTTTCTCTCTTTTTTTTTTCAAAATTTTTGTAGATATTTGGTATGATTTGGTTTTGTTTTTCTCGAAAACGGTTATCACCATCTACTATTCTCTTCTCAACTCTCTCCCATTATTCATAAGCCAGTCAACATGCAGATCTGAAGCAAATAATTGCTAAAAGTAGCAAGTAAGATTCATCAGGATGGTCTTCTCATATCTGGTCACCTATCCTAGACGGACCCAACACCTGTGTTGAGTCCCCTAAGTCAAATGCACGTGACACAAAAAGAGGTTCATCTTAGGGATCCGGCATGAGGCTTTGTTATACTAGGTTTAAAACCTGGATTTATTGTTCTAGACTTGTGTACCCGAGTGGAAAACTCGAGCTGGGGAGGGGGCTACATTCCGGGAACCAAAAGGACATCCATCTTAGTAACTTGTCCGAGCCTATTTCTTATTTCAAGGTATGACACTAATAGAATAGGGAGTAACGCCAACGTGCTCATTCCTGAATATGAGAAGAGAAGGGTTTTGTAGCAGTTTATATTCAATTGAGATAACGTCAAAGCGGTAAAAGCAACATTTAGCACATTAGGCCCAAACAATGAAAAATTAGGTAATAAACAAAGAAAATTATAAAAATTATTCCAAGCTCAAATTCTGAACATTGAACCAGAGATTCTGGGTTCGTCTACCCAGCAGAGTATCTAGAGTTGTCACACCTATTTTTTTACACACCACCGCAAAAGGTAGTATATAAGGGAGTTTTTCCAATTTACATGACATTATTCAAAATGAAATTATTTATTTATTCAGATTCGCCACTTGGGACCGATTTATTTTAAATTACAAATCGAGGAAAATTTGAATTTCCTTGTAAAGTTTGCGAACCAACAATTCTAGATATGGAATTCTATTAACCCGAGAGAAGGTGTTAGGCACCCCCTGATTCCGTGATTCTAGTACGGTCGTTTAATCTATCCCAATTGGCGTATTATTTTATTTTAATACATTCTCAAACCTATGGTGAAAGTTTAAATTATTTCCCTCTTTTTATTAATCTTTAAGGAAATTGAACGTCGTTTAAGACATGTCTTTGGATTGCGTCACATGAAATGCACCCACCATCTGGAAAATGTCTTATCCAACGTTTTGGATTTGGGTCACACGAAATGTAGACTCGAGTTTAGGAATATAAAATTATTAAAGAACGTGCCTAAAGCTACTAACGCGTTGTTAACCTTGCGGGAGGCCGTGAAAATTTACTAAATGGCACGTCCCAAGTTCTATGGATTTTAAATATAATTAAAGAGGGCTACACAATTTGTGATTTTATTCGGTGCGACGCACCTAAGTTATTTTAAAGGATATTCAAACAAAAACCCGGAGGATCACAAAATTATGTATTATCTAGCATAGTTAAACTTAATTATCAGAATAGAAAGTCAAGAGTGAATCCATATAATCAACGTTCACAGTCCAGTTCATCAACACACATAAGAGATACTCTATAAGAATTTCATACAAATAGTTCTTGAACGAGGGAACCTAATCAACATTTATAATTCTAAATCTAACTAGGTATATGAAAATAGTAAAAATGAATTCATCTTCCAATATCATCTTTATTCAATAGGAACTTCAGATCCTTTACATGTTTAGAGAGCAATCTTCAAGCATGAGCTAAAGAAATACCTGATTACAGTAGTAAACAAAGAAGCTTATGAGCTCAGGTAACAACAGTAGCAGTAAATGAAATAGTAGAGTTCAACAACAGCTGATAAAGGCAGCAGCGATAGGTTAACCCATAAATGAACAAAGGAAACAAATTTTGGAATAAGTTTGAACTAGTAACAAAAATAAATAACCGTAGCAATCAAACACCAACCAAAAACTTTCCCAAATAATTGACTACCAAGAACATTAAACTCAATTTAACTTCTGAATATTTCGGGATTGTCTCAACACATGAAAACCTCAAAGATCCCAAGAAAGGTTTTATAGAACAATATTTTATTTAGGGTTTACTACTATTTTTTTTCTAGGATTTTCTAGCTCTCCATTTCTGTATACACTCATGTTTTTTTAATTCTCAAAAATTCTCTACTAATCTGATCTCTCTCCCCTTTTTTAGGCTCCCCAACTTGATGTCAAGGGGAAGGGTGTGATGCCTTTATAGGCAATTAATTAGAGCACCTTTCAGGTTTTGTTTTGCATCGTAGTACGTTTTTAATATTTGTTTTTTAGTTAGGAGAACCTTCACTTATTGACTAATTTTTCCAAGTTAATTTACCTTAATCAGCAATTCAAATTTAAACCCCAATTAGAAGCTTCTAAAGATGTTACTAAACATTCCCTAAGCTATACTTCTTAAGCAACCGCTGACTACCCCTGTTATTTACCATCTAATTTTGGATGGGCAATTAAACCATTTGAAATATAACCAACGAAATTAATTAAATAGCTAAGGATAACGAACTCTATTATAGGACTTACAATAATTAAACTTAACATTTGACTAAAACCTAAATTAAAAATCATACAATATTTTGACTTATTAATTATAGAAATTAAAATACCCAACAAACTAAACATAATTTAAGCTCGGGAATAAAAAATAAAGTTCAGACAAACAGAAAAGACTAATACAACTTCATTAACAGGAACTATTGGTTAACACGATAATGTAGTATGAATAAAATAACAAGCTCTAGTCCACTTTATTCACAAGCTCTAGTCCACTTTATTAACAACTTCATTAACAATCTCTAGTCCACTTTAAACTCAAGAATCAAATATGAAAACCCAATCAACAAAAAAAAGATTAATACAATTTGGTTAACACAAACTAAGCCTAACTTAAACTCAAGAACAAAGCATGAAAACAAGACCAATAGAAAAAGACTTGTACAATTATATAAACACAAATTAGACCTAATTTAAAATCAGGAATCAAACATTATTACCAAACCAACAGAAACGAGATGAGGAGGAAGGATATTGAAAGTGGAATGACAGAAAACTTAGCTTGAGCAAAATCTCCATGCACTATCTTGAAAAAATTTGAAAACCCTAGATTTGAATTCTGAAGAGTTGTGGAGATATTCGAGTGACGTTGAGTGTGGATTTGTAATGAGGGGGTTGAGAAGGGTATATGGTGAAGTTTTGGGGGTTGGTTAGGGGTGGTGAGGTTTTGTCCGTCTCCTTTGAACCAATATTCGAAGAGTTTGGGTAGGATCCGAAAGGAGGTGACAGTGGATCCTGATGAGCGGGTCTAGGAGAACCTGTGGTGTTAGTTTTGTTGCAATAGGATGGTGGCGCCACCGGTCACAGCGGAGGGTGAGAGTTTTTGACAAATATTGGAGAAGCTCATGTGGGATTGGAGAGACGAGGTTTGGACATTTGGAAATCGGAGAAGGAGAGGAATCTAGGGTGTTAATTTGGTGGCCATCAGAGACCCGCCGTCGCCGTGGGAGATTTTCAGCCGGCGGCGGACAGCGGTGGGCGACGGAATTAGGGGCGGTATGTAGTGTTTGGTTGAGTGTGAGAGGGGAGATGGGGGGGTCAGCGTTAGGACATTTATGTATTATTAGACCCAAGCTTCTCGTCTGTTAGATCAATCATACTAGACGGTTAGGATTTGATCTAACAAAACGACGTCATTTTGGGTTAATAGGGGACTTAACCGGCTTAGGGGGACGGGTTTGCGCCGGTTCTGGGCCAATTTTGACCGGGTTTGGGGGTTTGATTTGGCTAGGCTGGATATTTTTGCCCAAATTGGGTATTTTATTTAAGGGACTCAAATCTTTTGTTGATTTTCATTTTTTTCTTTTCAAATTTAAAAATAAAATGAATTAAATCTAAAAATTAAAATTAATCTATCTAATTATATTAAGTTCTAATTAATAATCGACACAATTAATTAAATACCAATTTGAAAAACTAATAAAATCCAAATTGAACAAAGCAAAAAGAAATAAAAATTTGTATTTTTTGCAAAATCCTAATTACCAATTATTTTAAAAATATGTAAAATCAAATCCTAAATGCAAATTCAATATTTTTGTATTTTCTATGAATTATCTAAATTAAAAATACACACAAAAATGAAAACAAACACGAAAATTATGCAATTAATCCTACAAATGAAATCATTAAAAAAATTCTTAAATCTAAGAATTTTATAGGAGTAATTTACGTGAGGAAAAAATAACACGTTCACAAGTGTTGTAGTCAATTTTGACTTTAATTTGTTGAATCACCTTTCAAAATCATTGGACCATTTGAATTTTACTGCTTTTTGTGTTTATTTAGTCAATGGAAAGGTAAGAGTAGAAAACGCTCCACAAATCTTCTGTAGTACCCAGCTAAACGTAAGAACTTTGAATCTATGTTGGAGTGGTAGGTGTTGGCTAATTTCTCACTACAAAAACCTTTTGAGGATCGATAATAATTCCTCCCCTAGAGACGACATGACCTAAGAACACGACGAATTCAAGCCAAAATTCACATTTCAAAAAGTTTGCATACAGTTGATGTTGTTGAAGAGTCTGCAGAATAGCCCTGAGATGGTCAGCATGATCTTCTCGACATCGAGAATACACAGGAATATCGACAATGAATACTATCACAAATGAGTCTAAAAAGGCTTAAACACTCAATTCCTAAGATCCGTGAAAGTTTCTGGGCCATTTGTTATCCCAAATGACATCACCAGAAATTAAAAGTTCCCATAACGAGTCTTGAAAGATGTTTTAAAGATATCCTGCTCCTTTATCTTCAATTTATGGTACCCGAACCGTAAGTCGATTTTTGAGAAACACGTAGCACCTTGCAGCTGGTCAAAAAAGTTATCTATTCTCGGTTGAGGATATTTCTTTTGATTGTGACCGTGTTGAGTCGAGGGTAGTCAATATATATCAACATCGACCCTTCTTTCTTTCTACAAACAATACCGGTGCGGCCCACGGTAACACACTTGGTTGGATGAGACGTTTTTCTAACAAATAATTCATTTGTTCCTTTCAGCTCTTTCAGTTGTACCGGTGCCATTATGTAAGGTGGAAATTATATAGGCTGTGTGCCTGGCATTACATCGATCCCAAAATCAATATCCTTGTCTGGTGGAATCCTAGGGAAATCATATTGAAAGACATGCAGAAATTCATCCAGTAGTGGCACAAATCAATTTTCATGGGCCTTAGAAAATTAGTGTACATAACCCACACTAAATATTAGATACACCCCCTTATTGATCATCTTCGCGGCCTTAAGGTTAGAAATAAACCGACCTTTAGGCACTACATTATCTCCCTTCCATTCAACAATGGTATTGTTGGGAAATTCAAGCCTCATAGTTCTAGTCCGATAGTAAAGCTTGGAAAAAACATGAATAAAGCTAAGCCTTCCCCATTATTATGTTAAAATCAACCATCGCCAATTAAATAAGATCAGCCATGGCATCTCTACAATGCACCGTGACGATTCAACTTATATAAACTCGAGCACTCAAAATTGACTCACAAACGGGAGTAGATACTAAGAATGGTTCATGAAGCTATTATGGTTCTATCCTGAATTCAATAAGGGCATACACATCATGAGATTGGACAGTTAGAATACCTGTATCAATATGTGAAGAAGCTCTACAGTTTGGTGACCACTCATAGCATATAACTGACCGGGTCATGCTTAACCCAATTCACCACCCTTAGTTACACCATGCACTACGGGTGCTGAGGTACCTCGAGAGGGAGAGGGGGATGAGGATGCAGCAGCTGCTGGACTGGATGACTGAGTTGAGCCCCTACCCGCTCCCTAGCGGGATACACGACAATGCTTCTGAATATGACATCTCACCCCACATCTATAACATATATGTATCTTTAAATAGAAAGCCCCTAAATCCATCTTCTCGCACCTGGGGAATGGGGACCTCTGTTGTTGCGACGTCTCTCCTAACCGAAAACGTTGATGGGGTCCCTTGTTGCCCTGACCAGGCCTGAAACGACCCTGGTACTACTGGCTAAGCCCAAATGATGGTGAACTGGCTGAAGAATATGCGACAAACTAGGACAGCCTGGATGATCCTCCCCTGAAAGCTGATCATCCCTCACCTAGTGACTCTCAAATGTTGCCCGTAGTTCCGACCTTGCTGTTACCCTCTCTCTCCATCTTGTTCTTCAATTTACGGTTCTTTTTGGCCTGAGCAAATTCTACAATCTTTCCATAGTTCATGTCATAATTCAATGCATTCATATAAGCCTCATTAATAGTCCAAGAATTAAGGTCATAAGCAAACCGCCGCACCCTAGCTTCCATTGTGGGAAAGATGTGAATGGTATATTTTGACAAGTGGGAAACCATATATGGTACTCCCACACACTTCTTCTACCATGCTTCAAGTTTTCAAACTCTGCTGCACAGGCTGGCATTGTCCTAGCGAGCAGGAAATGATCTATAAAGGCAATAACAAACTTGCTGCACCTCTCCAGAAGGCTCCCCTCCTCACAATAATCTTCCCACAACTCAAACCATGAATAGGAAACCCCTTTCAAGTGGTAGGCAGGCAACTCTACTCCATCTGTCTCAGTTGCATGCATAACACTGAGGGTCTTGTTCATCTCATCAATAATATCATGTGGGTCTTCTTCTATATTGGCACTCGTAAATATTGGATTGCCTAACTGAAGAAATCTATTCACCCTAGAACTTGTGGAATCCCCTTGGTGGCTTGATGAACTAGTAGCAACATTTGACCTCTAAGCTGGAGAGGCCACTAGCTGAGTCAAAATTGGAATAGCTCCCCTAAGATCCCCATCGAAAATACCATATTCGGAAGCGGAAGTTGGATGCGCAATAAGAGAATCAATGTGAGGGATAGTGGTATCCTCCGCAACTTTAGGAACTGGGATAGCCTACTGTGGAATAAAAGAATTAGGCAGGGTGATAGCAGGGTAGTACCCTCACCCACAGTCAGTGGCGGATCTAGGATTTTATGGTCGTGGGTGCTCACTTACCTTTAAGTGCACAATTATTTGAATGCAAGAGTAAAAGTCTTAATATGAAAACTACTAATAATATTATCATTACCAATAACTTCTAATCACAATTCACAACTGTGATCGACGACTTTCCATATGTTGAAAGCGATGAATAATGGCATCGTTGTTTACAGTTGAGAATATCTTACGCTCTACATAGCAAACTAAACAACTATTTAAAAATCCATCACCTATGCTATTATGAAGCTCATTTTTATGTAGTTCATGGATGAGAAAGCATGTTCCACAGAAGCGGTAGCAACAGGTAGAATGGGAGTCAATTTGATAAGTAAATACACTAGTGGCCAAGTTTGATGCAGGTCTGACTTAACCAACCCTTTAGAAAGGTCACTAATTCCCTTCATGTTGAAGAACCTCTTGTCATGACCACGAGCATAAAATATAAAACTATCAAGCTGGAAACTAAGATCTCGGAGCTTGTTACTATCAAACTCATTCGGATAATATTGATCCAACTTCATTATCCTGTTTTTATCAAAATTATCAAATGAATTAAGTGGATTCAAACTAGCCATACCGAGAAGTAAGTCGGTACTCACGGCATCAAAACGACTTCTAAGCTCTTGAAGATGCAAATCAATAACACCATTAAATATCTCAACGTGCAAGTGATGAGAGTATGTAACATCAAGAGCTCTACGCTTTGACTTCGCAGGAAAATAGAGAGCATCCATCTTTGGGATCATTATCTCATGCTTATCACAAAATGAAGAGACATCATCCATTAATGATTGAAATTCACTATTCCTCATCCTTTGTAATCTTTGCTTTGTATGAGCGAGGAGTCCCATAGCATTGACAATATCTTGATCCATCCTTTTTAATGAGGAGCTCAAATCATTTTCATCATTAGATCTTTCCACATCAAGTGCAACATAAAAAAAATTCAAATTCCTCAATCTTAGTCATAAGACTTTCAGCAATAAGTCTATCAGCATAATTTGGACCTTCACGAGTAACGACTTCAAGAACATGAACAATTGATGAAAATAGGACAATGAGGTTATCTAACGTTCTATAATAAGAACCGCAACGAGTATCACCTGGTCGTTGAATCCCACGTTCTTGATTTAGTCCACGTCCAGTATGCGCTTCACCTGATATGAGCAACTCCTCTAATTTTTCAACTTGATGTTGTCGAAGCAAATCTCTGCGCTTAAAAGATGATCCAACAATATTTAACACATTAGTAACTATATAGAAAAAGACATCTACATCTGAATGCTTCTTTGCAAGAGTCACAAGTGTTAATTGCAATTGGTGAGCAAAACAATGGATGCAATACGCCGACGGAGTTTCATTCAGAATCAAAGTTTTAACTCCACGTAGCTCTCCTTGCATGTTACTAGCTCCATCATTACCTTGCCCACGTATTTGAGATGGAACTAATGAGTGATACGAAAGATAAGAGTCGATTTCCTTCTTCAATGATTGAGCAGATGTATCATTGACATGAATAATACCAACAAATCTCTCAATTACCTCGCCCTTTTTGTTAACATATCTCAAAACAAGTGCCATTTGCTCCTTGTGTGATATATCGTTCGATTCATCAACTAGTATCCCGAAAAAATCCCCATCCAAGTCTTCAATGATAGCTTTGATTGTTTCTTTGGCACAAGCATCAATAATATCTTTCTGAATCATTGGGGAACACATCATTTCATTTTTTGGAGCATTTTCTAATATAATATTTCCAATATCTGGAGAAATATCTCCATACCATTGCAATAGTTCAAGAAAGATACCTCTATTTGTAGAAGATTGACTCTCATCGTGCCCACGAAATGGCAATCCTAGTCTCAAAAGAAACCTAGCAACATCGATTGAAGCACTCAAGCGATGTCGTGACTCACTTTTTTCCTTTTCGGATTGCTTTTCAAAAGAAGTGCGAATTGATTGTGATTGATTCATTAAATCAAGCATCCTATTGAAACACTTGTTGTGGATGCTATCTACCTCTCCAACATGAGCTTTAAATCTTTCTATAGCCTTGTTCCAACCTTTAAAGCCATTTTTTGTAAAAGCATCCCCCATATTTCCATGAATTTCATGTTCATTTTTGAATAAGTAACAACACAAACAATATGCAGCATCTTTTGATATACTGTACTCCAACTACTTTGAATGTTGACCCTTAAACCAACCAGGATAAAATTGACGCATTGTCTTCCCAAACTTAGTTTTAGGAAAATCATGACTCGTAGGCTGGCAAGGTCCCATTTGAATATAATATCTTCTAGTTTTATCTCGTATATTAGGACTATATTCTGCAATGGACTTCCTATCCCCCCGGGTCAGTATTAGGAGATCCTAAATTAGGATTTGAAAGAGATATATCCCTTTGAATTTCCCGGGCAAAGGATGACGCAACAGATGAAAGAACTTGATTGCCCAACTTTTGATCTTACTTCAATAAAAATACCAAATCTTATTACCTTGTACTGTGTTCTGATTTTGAGATTGTTGTGAATGACTGGAGAGTTTGCTAATTGTTTCGTCTATTTTGTTCTTTTGTTTTCCCTTCTCTACGTTCTTTATGAGAAGAAGGGTTTACTTTTAAAGTTTTCTGTAAGATGGTCAAGATGGCCTTTCTTATATTTAAATCTAGTTAATTAATGATATAATAAAGCCTAAAGGTGAAAGGGAATAGGAAAAGGAAAAAATAAAAATAAAAAATAAAAAATTTAAAAACTACAAAGGAAAAAATAAAAATTAAAAAGGAAAAATTCAAAAATCTAATAAAACTACAAAACGTAAGTGCCTAACTAAAAACTGGAATAGGAAAAGTGAACAAAAAACAAAAATATGACATTGAAAAATATAAAAAAAAAGTGCAGTGAGGGAGTAGGAAAAGGAAAAAATAAAAACTAAAAAAGGAAAAATTTAGTTCAAAAACAAGGAATAGGAAAAGTATAACTTTTCCACAAAAGTGAAAAAGCTAATAAAACTACTAAAACGTAAGCCTAAGTGCAATGAGTGAGAATCGAACCTGGGTCTTGCTTTCAGCAAAGACCTTCATTCCAACTTCAGAACCACATCACCCATCAGTCGTTTTTTTTAATGGGTGCTCACTAAATAATCATATCATATTGCTTATATTTTTGTTATAGCTATACCTAGTTTACGTCAAGGTTAATAGGTGCTTGAGCACCTAATATTACCATGTAAATATGCCCCTGCCCACAGTATCAAGTAATAAATCATCTCCCACTGCTGAGGTTGCATTGCCTTCTTGGCCATGTCTCTCTTTCTTCATAGGTGCCATTTACAGAAAGATAGAATAATGCAATAATTAGAGAGGGAACATTTTCACCGCACGATCAAGAATATCAAGGAAAGGTGTAATTCCTAAATTCCTAAGTAGACTCCATCTTATAGATGTGTTCCACTATACACCAATAAGAAGGACTTTAATATGAACGACCCCGAGACATCCTAGAACACTTCAAAACCTTGGGCTCTAAAACAAAGTTTTTCACATCCTAACCTCGGGAGGTGCGACTGATGCTCTATCGAGTGAACTCAACTGAGCAAGCCATAATGAACACTTTCTATCCAGCTCAATACGATTAAGGAAACCATGCTTTAATTTATTTAGACAATTTGAAAAGTTGTACATTCAACGTTGCTAGTTCACTACATACCACAACCTTAAAACATAGTTCATAGACCCATCCAACACCAGTATGTAACCGACATATACGCCGACAGAGACACTATGGATACAAAAGACAAGTATGACATTGTCGGCCTCCGGTTATACTCAAAAGTGGAAGTCTACAACAAAGATGTACAACATAACCCCCTTGAAGAAGAAAAGGGCTCACCAAGACTTTAAGAAGAAGGTATTTTTCTATGCGCGATTGGTACTATCTGTAATTGAGCCACCTACATTCAACTAAAAATGTAACGTCCTAGCAAAAGGGACATTAGTACTCCCAATTTTTTTTTAAATAAAAAAAGATATACCAAATAATTTTCTTTTAATTTCTTCAAAAAATAAAAAAAATATTTTTCTTCAAAAATCGCAAAGAAAATTCGAGATTGTCAAATAATTTCTTTTCTCTTTAGCAGCATTTCTTTCATAAATTCCAAATAAAAATCCAAAAATATAAAAATATTTTCTTTGTTCTCATGAAGTTTTTCTTTTAAAAGTTCAAGAAAAGGTCGAAATTCAAAAATAAAACTCTCTTTTTTAAAAGTCTTTCTTTTCAAAAATTATGAAAAAAAAATCAAAATCAAAATTCAAAAATTTTATTTTTCTTCTTATAAATCTTTCTTTCGAAAATTTTTAAAAAAGTCAAATTCAAAATCCAAGATCTTTCCCACACAAAACCACATCTAATTCATGTACCGACATGATATGTAGGCAGCCCACATCAGGTTTGATCAAATATATTTGAAAAAAAGAAAAAAGAAAAGAAGGTGAAAAAAGAGGAAGAAAGATAATAATACGGATAGGATGAGTCCATTGTAACGTGTCTTTTGTTTTGAATTGTTAATAAAGTTTGAGGTAGTCAGTTTGTGGTAAGATGACAGCACAACATCCAAGGTACCGGGTCAGAGGGTTCAACAAAAATCTACTGTGTTTGAGAAAAATAGAATACTGAAACAGCAGATGACAAAAAATGTGTCAAGCATGGGCCAACGGCCAAGGACAACCTTGGCATGAGTCACAATTTGCTACCCAGCAAGAGCTGTATAATTCTCCTGAGTACCATTCATACTTCTTTGATCTTCCTACACATATTGAGAAGCATGCCCAAAGGATGGCGTAGGAAAAAATGACCTAATGAGTGAAAAACGTAGAACAACGGTTGAAAACATGGACGGGTTCATAGGATAGAAGAATATTGCCTTCGAGGATCTATGTATGTTCCCCGATGTCCACTTGCCGCCTAGTTTCAAGACACCCAAATTTAAAAAGTATGACGGAGATTGAAACCCCACAGCCCACTTGAAAAGGTATTGCATTCAATTAAGAGGTGCGATAAGAAATGAAAAATTGGTAATAGCTTATTTTGAGAAAGCCTTACAGTAGTAGCCTCCGAATGGTATATACATCAAGACACGTCTCGCTAATGTGTCTGGGATGACATGGCAAAGGCCATTGTCACAAAGTTCCATTACAACATCGACATCGTCCAAATCACAATTCCCCTTCAAACTTGAAGAAGAAACTAACTGAATGTTTCACAGAATATTTCATCAAATGGAGAGAATAAGAAACTAGAGTTAAGCCACCTATGGACGACCATTCGCCACCTGGCCTCAAGATATCGAGCCCTAAACCCATAGGTATATAACGCAAATGCCATATTATTTTCAAAATATGATGTCTGTAGTGGGTAAATAAGTCTCGGAACCAATCAAAATCGGGAAATCGGTTGAGAATGGTCTTAAGCCGCAACTCGTGCTGTCCAGATTGAATTTGATAATTTAATTGACAAGAATAAGAAGGAAGAAGAAATCACGATGACATCAGGGTCGAGAAGAGATCTTAGAAGTGAATTTCGAATGTATGACCAGCCTCGTCTGTTTTCCAATGATGCTCTTGAGCACTACGATCAACCTCAAAACTCATAATACTCTGTTGCTCAATCTCAGTATGTTGTCCAGCCACCAAAACACACTACAAGGCGAGCAGCAACATCTCAAAACCTCTAACGGCCCACAAAATTTGCAAGTGCGCTATTACATACATCGAAGAGAGAGTAATAGAGGGGAACAAAGGTTGAAAGATAATTTAACGCTATTAGGAGAGTCCAATGCAATCTTATTGAAGATTGCACCCATTCCTTCAAATCATGACACCCATTCCTTCAAATCATGTGGATCCACGTGCAAGAAACTTTGACACTTCTAAAAAGTGTGAATACCATTCAAATGCGAAGGACCACGATGTTGAAAGCTTTTGGTATTTGAAAAGAGAAATAGAAAGGATGATCCAAGAAAAACTTATTTTAATACAAGACAGTGAGACATAGAATATCGTGAAGAATCCTTTACTTGCAGATAACGATGCACATTTCATGGGAATGACTTCCGGTGACACGGAGTATTAAAATCCTCTTGGGAGCTTGCCGACTGAAATTTGAGAAGGCCACATATAAAGCAGAATCCGATTATGTTTTATATTTTAAATCCCTAGATACATTCCACTGGTCACAATTTTAATTTCTTTTAAAATTTCTTTAGCGAAAATTTTGTCTCCGCCACTGCGATCCAGAAAAGAGAGAGACTAACCCGAAGCTCAGTGGTTGCAGGGTATTCATCCATGCCAACGTAGTTCTAGGGCTCGGGTGAGTTTTGGATAGGCCTATTTAAATTTAGAAAAATGTAATTGTGCATCTGGTATCTCGCAATTGTCAGATCATGCTTTGCATTTGCGAGCTTCAGAAGCTTGGAAATTGCGAGGGTTTTATCGCTATTGCGATGATGACCTCGGCCAGAATAGTTCGCATTTACGGACGTATTTTTGCATTTGCGAAGACATCTTGGAGGGGCAACAATAGAAGACAGGCAGCAAGTTCAAATTTCCGATGCCTGTCTCGCATTTTCATGTTTTGCATTTACGAAGCTCTTGTTGCAAGCGCGACTTCTAAAACTGAGCAAAACACAAATTAAGCGAGATTTCATCTCATTCACTAAAATTTTCAAACCCCTCAGCTCCGATAGGCGCATTTCAAAAGAAACGTTCTTCCCCTACTCGGGTCCGGGGTCGGTTTTTGTATTTTTGGGAAAATGTTGGGAAACCTATGTAATAATTGAAATGTAATTCTTTAGCATTTATTGATGTTATTATGTTAATTATGATTAGTTACAAGCGGTTTAGTTATGGAATCGAGAGGTAAAGTGGTAATTCAGGTTTGACTGTTGCTGTGGAATCGAGGTTAGTATTCTGGCTAACCTTAGATCGATGGGTTAGGTGTTGTTTCCTTATTTGTTACTTGTTTAGTTTTTAAGTACGACGTATGGGTAAGGTGACCAGTATGCACATGTTGTTGTAGATTCATGACATGTGGGTGAGTCTTATACCTGTAGCCGTTGTGTTCCTTTATATGTATCGTTCTAGCTGAAACTAGTTATTACTCATGTTAAACAAGTCATATAGTGTTTTTGTTTGTTTTGAATATTTGTTGAGTATTGGCTCAAGTTGAGATTTCAGGTGGAAAAATAAATGATAAAATGAAATTTGATTGTAATGCCCTCGCTATGTTGTTATTCTTTCGGTTGTGGCTCATGGTAAGGAAGAGTGATAAAAAAACGAAGGGTTTTGCCATTCTCATTTCAATTTATGCATAAGGTAGGAATGGTGATAAAGCACGAAGGTTGATGCCATGCCTATTTAAATTATTCATATGGTGAGGAAGAGGGATAAAGCACGAAGGGTGATGCCATGCACATTTTAATTATTCATATGGTGAGGAAGAGTGATAATGCATGTCGGGTGATGCCGTGCACATTCCTATTATTCATATGGTGAGGAAGAGTGATAAAGCACGAAGGGTGATGCCGTTCACATTTCTATTACTGATTACATGGTGAGGATTGAGAGTAAAAGCACGAATGGTGAGACCGTGCATTTCCTGTTTGCTGTGTTTATTTGTTGTTATAGTTTCAAGTGTTCTAGCTGTTTCGGTTCATTTACCGTTTTGATTCTTTGTGTCCGAACCCTATTAGCATGTTGCCCCTTCCCATTTATTTTCTGCATAGTTTTTAATACTCGTTATTATTTTAGTATATTGTTAACTGCACAGGTTCATATTGTTTGTCTTGTTCTAGCCTCGTCATTACTTGGTCGAGGTTAGGCTCGGCCTTTACTTGTACATAGGATCGTTTGTAGTGATTCTGCACTTTGCAAATTACGTGTAGATACTGGTACATGACCATATTGATCAAAGTTCGTAGTTCGTGCCTTCAGTCCATAGGAGACCCAAGGTAGATCTGCCGACGTTCACAGACCCTGGAGTCCCCTTCCCTCTATCTTAGTTCCTGTTTTCCTTCATTCCGAGAAACATATGTATTTTTCCTTTAAACCAGTATTTCTAGAAATTCTTAGACATTTGTAAATTGTGACACCGGATAATTCGGGTAGCCATGTTTTAGAGTTTTGAACTGCTATGAAACTTCGCACTTTATATCTGCTTAGCTTTAGCTATTATTTATTACTGTTTGGGTTAATAATTGCTGCTTAAGAAATGTATCTGTTTGCTTGCCTAGCTTTCAAAAGTAGACGCCATCATGATCTCGGTGATGGACAATACGGGTCGTGGCAGTTAAGTGCCATCATGACGGGTTAGTATTTTTATCGTGATAATTTGATATAAATTCCAAACACACCCAACAGAATATACAACTATCCAATAAAACAACTCAAACTTAGAAGAAATATTTAAAAATACATTACCACATCGTAGGTTCTACAAGTTGATATAGCTAAATAATCATAATGATTGTTTGCGACCTCAACTTCAGTACAAATTTTATTCTAGTATTTTGTACGAACCTCAGTACAAATTTACTTTAGTAATTAAGGACCACACATGCCATGGTTACAAGGCCAGTTAGGGGCACACCGGGGGCCACAACTTGCACCAATACAGTCGCTGTCAGTGGAACAACATCTAGTGTACAAACAAAAAGTATTTCTAGGACGACCAAAGTGGAAGGGTCCTGCATACACAAAATTACAAGTCTCATAATACTCATACATTTATCAAAGCTACTAATAATTTGAAAAAAAATAATAAAAAGTAATGGTGACACAGTTATATTTGTGTGAATTCTATTGTAGTTAATTATTGGAACTTTAGGAAATATAGTTTGTAAAGCTGCTAAAATTTTTTCTTTTTAGAAGATAAATTTACTTTATGAGCAACACACAAACACATACATATTTCAGTTTTCTTGAAAAAACTTTTTATTATGACAATAGTGTTGTCATAAAAAAATGTTCAATACTATGATTTATAACTATAGATTCCTTTTACCTTCACTTATTCAAGATACACGTCGTGTACTACATTTAGAAAATTTCATTTAAAAGTAGAACATGATATTAACCTAATATGGGAAAAGTTTAAATTCTTCGCACACACTAAACTTTGAGGCTTAAACCTGAAAGTTTATCCCAATATACTTTATATATACGGATACATTCGTGCCAATTATCAAAGGGGGTGGTTAATTGTATCTCAGAAAAATAACATTAGTATTATTAAATACAAATTATTGGATTAGATTGAGCAAGATATAATTGACATTTCAACTAACGCTTACAAATTATTGGTTGTGACAAAACTTGATGGAAAATGACATTCCTGTGCAAAATACAAATATTAGGTATCTTATAGCACTTACAACGTTACGTGTTGGTTTTTTTTTTATTTTTTTTATTAATATAATGTGAATAATTTCTTCATTAATATGTTATTGTTTTTGTATTTTCCAAGAAAAATTTAATTATACTGGATGATAGTTATAGAAAGTAAAAAATATAATATTATACATAAAGATCCTCTTACTAACGTAATAGTAGATAAAATTAAATATTTATAATATACACCAAATGTCTAGAAAGTAAGAAAGTATGTTGCACTGAAATGACTAATACATATATCACGACCAAAAATTCCACCTAATTGTTATGGCACCTAACTGGAAGATGCTATGTAAGCCAACCAACAAAAACTGAAACTCGAAGGAAAGATCATCAATAAACCTTAAATAAGATGCAAAAAATCTATACAACTGTCTCAAGAGCTCGTATTACAAATCAAAAGCGACTAAGAACAAGATTAAAGAGTGCAACTCTGATATAAAGAGAGATTACATTATCTATTTATAATTCACACAAGTGACCTTGTATCTGGAACACTAGTACCTCTTCAATGCTAGCCTTCATCATCATAACAGACCAACTGCGAAATCTACACGCAAGATGACACGTTTGCACATACAAATCTCGATTCCACGTTACTCACCACATCTATCATTTCATGATATGAAAAGTACGAGAATCTCTTAATCCACTCCAAGTCAAAAGAAAACTACATACTTAATTACCCTGGAACCTTCAATTTGATCTCCTCCAGGAGAAAATCACAATCTGCACCATGCTGCTCACACTAGTAGGAAATATCCACCTCGAACCATGATAGAAATCATCGAGAATTCATTGGAATCAATTTCCACATAACTAGACCATCATAAATGAATCTTTTTAACTCCATCAAGCCACGGGGGTCGCCCAAATCCAAGAGTACTGCTACAAAACACAAAACACCTGTACGGATTCACGACATCATGAGAAGCAAAAGAATAGAGCATACTGTTATGCAGGGACTTTAGACGCTAGGGGCACATCCAATGCAGTCGGTTTCAGCTGCACAGGACTTTGTGGTTCCTGTCATGCCAGACGATGAGCAGCAACGGTTGGAGATATTTGGTAAGTTGCAGCCTCTGACCCTCCATAGCATCGAGGGAGAGGAGGCCTCGTAGACCAAGGAGATCTGGTGGTCCTTATTTTTTAGGCAGTGTGAGACATGGCAGAGGTTTTGTAGGTTAGCTAGTTGAGTTCGCACTTCAAGCTTTGCATAGTGACTCAGGTGTGTAAGGGTACCGCACAGTTCCTACAGCCTCGTTCTTGAGGGAATGTCCTAGACATTGGCCGATGTGTCACAACGAGGTATTTAGGAGATTAGAGGATTCCCAAGATGGGGGAGGCCCGACCCGTTGATTTGTTTCATATAGTAGGCTTACGGCTGCTATGCCAGTTGAATGTCATTTAGGTATGATTTCGATTTGTTATAAAGGATCACCATCCATTTCTATGAGTTATAGCCATTTCTATCATCTATTTCTAGTCATTTTCGAGAGTTACAAGACTAGTAGTAAATTCATGTTGTCCATTTCGGTAGGTTTGATGTGCTTTCTGACTATGTTTTACTACGAGTTATGATATTTATGCTCCACTAGTGTGGGATCCTGTACGTGTTATAATTTTTCAATAGAACTAATCTAGTTAAAGGCTTCAACTTGTTAGATGTACACCCTACTTGTGACTTAGAGTTGAGGGCGAGACCCTCATGATTTCATATGATTTGATATGTTGAGACCGGACTCTGTACCGCGGTGGGATTTACACCAGTACGAGATCCTTGTAATTCTTTTATATGCTTTAACTCTTTCTTGTTAGATGTTTTATATATTAGTATTTATAAACTGTGCGCATCAGGCTTGTTTGATATTTCCCTTAAGTGTTTCGCTTTCCATATTTAGTCATTTTTGTTGTGTGCTTCTTTAGTTTTATCTTGGTGTGTGCTCATTTGTATTAGCTCAGATTTGGTTATTCGAGTTTTTAGTTATGTGCCTTTCATGGTTATTGTATCATTGCCAATATTGTGGAGATTTGAAATGGGTTTTAATCGAATATGAGGCGTATGGCCGATGCTGAATTTGATTTAGGGAAAATATTTTGATTAGAAATATTACTATGGGACTATGCGTGATGTGTCATGTTGTAAGGTTGTACTATATGGACATTGGCACAAATTTACTCGTGGCTACTTCAACCAAAAAAAGGGTGACCCCCTATTCAAACCAAAAGAAGAACCTGAACTTTATTTTCTATTTCTATTACGATTCATTATTTATATCTAATTGGCTCCTCTGTTTCGTGGCTCACAAGAAATTGTTCTATCGAGGCTTATCCTTTCTTACCGTGACCCTGGAATAATAACCATATCCAAGCCAAGGAGTTAGACCAACCCATTAGTAGTAATAGAACTTTCCGCCTTTTTCTCTCTTTCTAATTCTAAAGATTAAGTCTTCTGCTAACATAACAAAAAAGAAAGGAAAGCAGGGAAGAGGACTAAGCTCTGTCCGAGCTGGGGAAATGGTTGAATTTGCCAGCACTGTGAAAGGAATAGCCTTGAATCTTGAGAATGAGAATGTAGGGATTGTTGTCTTTGGTAGTGATACTGCTATTAAAGAAGGAGCGAACCTGTTCCTTATGATGGGAGTTGTCGTGTATTGGGCGCTGCTTTGCTATGCGCCATTCATGGTGCTACCGTAGAAAATACTTTGTTTGAATTCTTCGCTGCAATCGCTTCCCCTGAGGAATTCCTACCAACAGACTTCCCTTTACTCAAACTGAATTGTCTAATAAAAAAAGATTCAACGATGAAAATATTCTCATTATGAAGTCAGCAGGGCTAGTGTTTTTACAAGAGACCAAAAAGAGGCACTAATAGAGTATAGCAATAACTTGATTTTGAACGTTATTTTCATATCTGTAATAGGGCGCAAAGAAGGCACGACTAGTACTGAGCCTCCCGATAACGGGAGGCTCAGTACTTCAACTAGTCTCCATGTTCCTCGAATGGATCTCTTAGTTGTTTCGGTTTTTAAAACCAACTCCTTTTATAAGCTCTTCTTAAATCATAGGCCGACATGCTATGGTACCCTGGAGTGGGTAGGAGCGGGTCGAGTCCGTATCGCCGCGGAGAAACAGCCGCGTCCGGATCTAATCTATTTACTCGGCTTCAGATCTTAGTAACTAACTATTTGCAACTTGACAATATAAAACAGATTTTTCAAGTGATTAAATTTAAATATTATTTAATGGATGAAAATCGAAAAATGTTTAATCCCGATCCTCTCTGATCGAGGAAGACCCACCCAGTAGTGCCTCTACTCTACTAGTCCTAGTACTATATACTAGATAGATGATACGGTGTATGGATTTTGAATTGGGTCTTTTGGAAATGGATAGATTGTGAGAATTTAGGTTTTAAGGCTTATCGGTATTGCTAGAAAGGCAAAATTTCAGTTGAGATAGTGTCGTCAGAGTTATGTAGATTCGGGTGATGTGGATCACTTGAGTTATATATTGGAAGTATGCATTACGTGACTTGGGGATTCAAGGCGAATCATGGTACGTTCGAGGACGAACATTGGTTTCCAGAGAGGGATGTAACGACCTGGTCGGTCGTTTAGAGAAATTAAGCTCTGTTTGGCAGCGTAAGGTCTAGAACAACTTCATAATATGAGTATCGACTTATGTGCATGGTTGCATTAATTTAACATATGATTGAGAGTCAAATTAGAAAAAGGAATCTAGTTTTGGATGTTTAAACGATGAGAATTTGACCAAATTTGCACTTTTGATTAAACGGCCCCTAAATGCTTTTTGGATGATATCAATAGCTTCGTGTGATGATTTTGAACTTAGGCATGTGTCCATATTCATATTTGGAGGTCCCTACGGTAATTTGAGCCGTTTCGGCAAAAGTTGGAAAAATTTAAGTTCGTAAAGAGAATAAGTTTTCTCCATAGTTGACGTTAGTGATATTGAGGCCAGATTGTGGTTCCGTGATTTGGAGCAGCTCCGTTATGTTATTTTGAAATTGTCTGCAGAATTTGGCATCATTCTTGGTTGATTTTATAGGTTTCGACACAAGTGTTCGAACTTAGAAGATATGGAAGTTCATAGTTCGATTCATAGTGTGATTTGTCGTTTTGGCGTTGATTGATATGATTAGAGCGAGACGGTGTTAGGTTATTTGACTTGTTACTGCGTTTAGACGGGTCCCCGAGAGACTCGGTGTGTTTTTTATTATTTTGGGCTACTTTGGATGCTTATTATCTGAAATCTGGTGTTGATCCTTGCATTTGCGATGAGTCAATTGCATTCGCCAAGAAGAATTTAGCTTTTTGAAGTTTGTTCTTCGCGTTCGTGAAGGGAATCTCGTGTTCGCAAAGAAGGGAAATCTTGGTTGCATAGGTCTAAATTCGTCGGCTCAAACCCCACAAATCTATAAGGAATTTGGAGTTGAGCCAAAAAAGAAACTTGTAGCCCTTTGTGTCTAGTTTGCACAAATGAAAACAAATTGCAAATTCAATTTCCATACAAAACGTTATGGTATTTACACTACAGGTTGTTCAGGCGGAGTTCGAAAATCTCTACTGCATAGAGTTGACTTTCGAAGCTTATATATCACAATATATAATGACTCATGAAATGATCAGCCTATGAAACGATAGTCCTTGCGGTCTAGTTTTTTCCAAACATCAAACCGTTTATTATTTGAAGTTATGTGCAAAATATTATGGCCATTATTGTAAAGGCTGTCTAGAATGAGTTTGGAAATCGCAGGTAATGAATATACTCATCGTGAATGGGAGAGAAGGGTTGCGAACGAGGAGAACAACCCCTGGGAAAAAAGATCATATTCCCAAGTCGAGGGTAATACAATTTTATTCATATCTTGACTTTTGGAACTCAGTTTTCGGTGATTCATTGAGGGCTTTTCATGCAAATTGATTGGGTAAGTGTTCTTCATCTAGAATCTATCATAGTCCATGATTTTATCTCCATTTTCATCATTTAATTTGTGATTAGGGTTGGGAAAAATGTTAATTTTTTAACAAAATTCCTAAAATAAATAATCATGATTTGAGGGAACAAATGGTATCAATATTTGATAAATTTATATGATTGTACTCGTATCAGAACGAGTATTCAATTTTTGTAAAATTTGTCACATTCCAAGGTGCGGGCCTACGAGGTCGACTTTTTGACTGATTTTTGGATTTTGTTAAAGATTGAGAGTTTATGATCCGAAATAGTTTCTTATGTGTTTTATATTTTCTTAGAAGTTAATTTGGTAAGATTTGAGCCATCTGGAGATTTTTTTCACTCAACAAGTGCATTTTAGAGTATCCGTTCGTCGTCCTTGAGGTATCTTTCCTAACTTTTTTTTTGGGGGGGGGGGGAGACTTCCCCTTAAGATTTGAGTCAGCTATGTTCATTGTAGTTCATGTATGCAAGGTGAAAAGTCCGTACTAAGACTTATTCGTGAAAAAATTTAGCCTTTTAGGGTTCTTAGGTCCTTTTATTTACTGTGTATGAATGTGTACTTGATATGCTTGAGTTTTCCACTTACTAATTTTACATCTACATTCTCTAATTGGAATTAATTGCTTACTATTATTTCTTTGTTGCCTATTTGACTCTTATTTTGCGTAAATAAAGATTTTTACCTCTTTTATTGTCATACTATCTTTCAAAACTTCTCGTCTTTATTGGAAATAGTTATTATCTTCCCTGTAATTGTTTATTCTAAATTAAGGTTAAGATTATCTTCTCGCTGCTTATCCTTAATTAAAATTGCTATATATTCTTCGTAAATTTGCCAACCTGAAAAGAAGTTTAGATATCCTATATTTAGTTGACATTTCCTTATTTGGAATAATTTGATCATGTTAGCTTCCTTTTTGTTGAATTACATATTGTAACATCGTTGTTTCATATAATTTTCTCCCTTGTTGAGATGTTCTAATTACGCTTAGTATTTTCTATTATGGTTATTCCTCGTTAGCTATTTTTACCGTCTCCTTGTGATCGAAAGTTCTTGAGTTTACTCTTTTGTCATGTTTTTTTATATATTGTCATTATCGATGTTGTACTTGTTGTAGTTGTACATGAGGTTTCTGCCGTGCGGTTTATGATATTGTGATGCATGAGTTTTCTGTCATACGGTTGTTAGTATTGTGATGCACAAGATTTCTATCGTGCGAATATTATTATAGGGTTGGATGACTTATAGCACATGCTATTTCTACTATTGATATATTGCACATGCGGTGTGATAAGGCGGGGTATGTGTATATATGCTTATATGTGGGTTGTGCATGTGGTGATACAAGGTGGGAACATTATGATGCACGCATGGAAAAACAAGGCGTGCACTTATATGCTATTATTTGCACGCGTGGTGAGAAACGGTGGTCTATGTAAGGGATTGATTGTGATAATTTGTGATGTCCTAGGGGCATTCTAGTCGTTTGATATTGTGTTGTGGTACGCTTACCTGCATGAGCTTTATCTAGTGGAAGTTGTGAGAAAACATCTTATGTGTTGTGAGCTCTTTTCCATATGCTTATTAGCTGGTAGGAACTATATTAAAGCACTTGCACAAGCTTACACGTAGTTGAACACTCCTACTGGATGTGATGTCCTCCTGATTTTGCTGAGTATAAATAAACACCCTTGTTTACTTATTATATATATGAGAGTGGCTCTAGTTAGGAAGAAAGTTTCCAGCATGACGATGAGGTGTGATGGGGTCACATGATGGCAAGTGTTAGATTTCAGGTACTGGGAATCGGGAACTATAATTTGTCCGAGATTCAGTACTTTGCGGAAATTGTTGGATAAGACTTGATGGGAAAATTGTCTTACGATCTGATTTATTGCTTTTTTTTTACAGTATTGTGAATTTAGGATTTTGTGTTTTTGATCGCTCTTCAAGGTCATTATTTATGTATTTCTGGTGTTTCCTGTTGTTTTCTTCCTTTATTTTGATTGTTGTATTGTTAGCCATTCCTGTAGTCTTTATATGTATATCATATTACATTGTTCCTCTATTAGTGCAGTTCATTAGACCAGTAGGAGTCTTCACGGTTCCTTATCACGAACCGCGATTGTGTGTTCATACAACTTTTCTACATATTTTTATTGTACAGATCCATGTATCATCATTAGTAGATGTGCAGTTCAATGCTGGCGAAACTCAAGGTTAACCTACTGCTGCATTCGCAGGCTTTGGAGTCACCTTCAAACACGTATTCAAAATTTTTCACTCTTTTCCGAAAAGTTATATTTAGAAGTGTGTAGCTAATTGTGTACAGCTTATGACTTGCACTACCGGGTTTTAGAAATAATACGTTTTGTAGAGATATCTGTGCAAAACTATTAAATTTAATTTATTATTGTGGTATTTCATTATGAGTTAGGCTTACATAGTCCGTAAGACTAGTGTTATTAAAATTGAAGGGCAATTAGCCTATCAGACTACTGATCAAACAAGTACTTCTCAAGTACAACAAAATGCTGTTTATACTTTGATTACTACTATGGTTGAACATTTTTGTGGTAGATGGACTGATGAAGCAGAAACTATTAGAACAACATTACAAAATTTACGTTGTAGACAACTATCTGATTTTAGATGGTATAAAGATGTATTCTTAAGTCGTGTTATGGAATTGCATGATTGCAGTCATGAGCATTGGAAGTCTAAATTTATTGATGGTTTACCTTCGATTTTTGCGGAAAGAGTGAGAAAACATTTACGTGGTCCGCATAATAAAATTCCTTATGATTCCTTGACTTATGGGAAAATTATTAGTGTTTGTACTCAAGAAGGTTTAGCTGTTTGTAATGATATAAAGATGAATTATCATATCAAAAAGAATAGATTGAATGAAAGGAAGCAATTAGGAGAATTTTGTGATCAATTTGCTTTTGATATTCCTGGTTCATCAAAAAAGAAAAAGAAGTTTTCTAAATTTTCTAAAGATGACAAGAAAAGAAAGTATAAGAAAAAGTTTACTTCTCGTGATAAGTCCTCTTGGGATAAGAAAGAAAAGAAAGTTTACAAAAAGAAGGGTAAGAAAGATTATAAAAGAAGGATTAGATGTCACAAATGTGGTAAATTTGGGCATTATGCGAATGAGTGCAAAACTCAGGAAAAGATTAAGAGTTTGGATCTGGATGAAAAAATAAAAGATTCTTTGTGTAAGATTTTATTAAATTCTGATTCTGATTCTAATTCTGAAATATCTGATTATTCTTCTACTGATTATAGTTCGGATGATTTAAGAATTCTTCATAATGAAGAATTATATTCTGATTCTGATAGATCTTCTTCAGAAGATATTTGTGCTTGCAAGAAAGATGATAGTCTATATGATTTAATTTCAAATTTTCAGGATTTGAATGTGAATATGATTAATGATGAAAAAATTATGAAGATTTTAAAGAAAATAGATGATAAAGATTTAAGAAATAAAATTCTGGATACAATTTTAAATGATGATTTTGATATTGACAACCAAAACAATATATCTTCTAATACTCCTATCTTGAAGCAACCTGATTATTATTCAACTGCCGAGTTAAAAAGGATTTTGGTCCAAAGAAATTTTCCAGAAAAAGAAACTACTATTTCTGATTTAAAACAAGAACTTGTTATTTTAAAAGAAGAAATTATTTATTTGAAAAATCAGTCAAAAATTCATGATAGAAGAATTTCTAGCCTAGAAGATAATAGGACTTTTGATTTACATTTACAAGCAAACAAGGTTGAGAATTCTAAAGCAAATGAAACTGAGATTTCTGAGACTGAGATTTCTAAAAATAATAATACTGAGAAAATTAGCCAAGATCATACAAAAGATTCTTTTTTGACAAATATCTTCAGTGAAGATAGAAATGAATTTTTACAAAAAATGAGTATTATTACATCTCAAAAGTTTTATACTAAAATTACTTTACAAATTGATTACAATTTTAGAAAGGAATTCATTGCCTTATTTGACAGTGGAGCAGATGTAAATTGTGTTCAGGAAGGACTTATACCTTCAAGATATTTTCATAAAACAACTCATTGTTTAAGATCTGCTAATGGTAGTCAAATGAAATTGAATTATAAATTACCAAAAGCTTTTTTATGTAACAATGGTATTTGTTTACCTCAAAGTTTTATGATTGTGGAAGATATTTCTTGTCCAATTATTTTAGGGGTCCCATTCATGCATGCGATATTTCCTTTGAAAAGGTGGGATCATACTAAAATAATAGGAACTTATAATGATAAAGATTTTCAATTAGATTTTATCACTAAACCATTTACTAAGTCTATAAATCAAATTGTTGAAAAATTAATTTTAAAAAATCAACAAGTCAATTTTATAAAACAAGAAATTTCTTTATTAGAAATAGATATTTTACTAAAAAATCCAAAATTACAAGGAAAAGTGAATTTATTAAAAAACCAGTTTATTGCTAATATTTGTAATGATCATCCCAGTGCTTTTTGGGATAGAAAAAAGCATGTGGTGACATTACCTTATGAAGATTGTTTTGATGAGAATAATATTCCTACTAAGGCAAGACCTTGTCAAATGAATTCTGCATATTTGGATTTGTGTAAAAAAGAGATTGATAATTTATTGAAAAAGAATTTGATTAGACAATCTAGTTCTGCTTGGTCATGTACTGCCTTTTATGTTAATAAACATGCAGAACAAGAAAGAGGTGTACCTAGATTAGTTATTAATTATAAACCTCTTAATAAAGTTTTGAAATGGATTAGGTATCCTATCCCTAATAAAAAAGATTTATTGAATAGGTTACATGATGCAATCATTTTTTCTAAATTTGATTTAAAATCGGGATATTGGCAAATTCAGATTGCTGAACAAGACAGATATAAAACTGCTTTTAATGTTCCAATAGGACAATTTGAATGGAATGTTATGCCTTTTGGATTGAAGAATGCACCTTCAGAATTTCAAAAGATTATGAATAATATATTTATTCCTTTTACAGATTTCATTATTGTTTACATAGATGATATTTTAGTATTTTCCAAAAATATTGAATTACATTTCAAACATTTAGAATTATTTCAAAAAATAGTTATTCAAAATGGATTAGTTATTTCTAAACCAAAAATGTGTCTTTTTCAAAGTAATATTAGATTTCTTGGTCATAATATTGGAAAAGGAACAATTACGCCTATTAATAGGACAATTGAATTCGGATCAAAATTTCCTGATATTATTACTAATAAGACTCAATTACAAAGATTTTTGGGTAGTTTAAATTATATTTCTCCGTTCATAAAAGACTTATCAAAAGATACTGCTATTTTATATGAAAGGCTAAAAAAGAACCCTCCTGCTTGGAATGATTCTCACACTGATGCTGTTAAGAAAATAAAATCCAAAATAAAAGAACTCCCTTGTTTAACTTTGGCTAACCCAAATTGGGAAAAAACTGTTGAAACTGATGCTTCAGATATTGGATATGCGGGTATTTTGACTCAATTTTCTCCTGTTGAAAAAAGAGATTATGTTATACAATTTTATTCAGGAAAATGGAATGATAGTCAAAGAAATTATGCAACAGTAGCAAAAGAGATTTTAGCTATTGTAAAGAGTGTTTTAAAATTTCAGACGGATTTATATAATCAGAAATTTGTAATCAAAACAGATTGTCAAGCTGCTAAGTTCTTATTTAATAAGGATTTTAAGCACAATGTTTCTAAACAGATGTTTGCTAGATGGCAAGCATTATTGGCTCCTTTTGATTTTGAAATTGTTTATAAAAAAGGAATTGATAACAGTTTACCAGATTTTCTTACCCGAGAATATCTTACTAATGATTAATTTTCAGTTTTGTAGGATGAGGCCAAATTGGCCAAGACCTTCCTCTGGAAGGGGAAGAGGAGCAAATCAGAATAGATTTCAGACCCTAGGGCATATTCCAGCCCAGACAAGATTTCTTGAAGAAGGATCATCTTCATCATCAAATATAAGACCTTCTTTTGCAGATTACCAGAAATATCTAGATTTTATTGCCAGCAATGCTGGAACTGCTGGGGGTAGCAATGCTACTATTCAACCCACCTCTATTGAGGATAATAAAGATTTTGAACCCCTTAATGAAGATTCTTATGCAGTTATAATTGGTAAAACTGACAATGAGATTTTTGATATAAATCCTATAAAAGAGATTATAATTTATGTTGATAACAAAGATTTTCAATGGAAACACAATCCTTGGATTGTTATGAAAAGGTATCTAAACAATGCATTATTTCCAATGCAAACTTACAAGAATAGATTGCACTATGAAATGATTTTAACATCTACTGGATCAGTAGAAATTTCTCATAACAATACTAGTAATTCTAATAAATCATATTTTTCTTTTTCCAAAATGATTATTAAGAAAATTATTTTACCAGATGAATGGGGACTAAGTACTTTAAAAGATTGTCAGTATATACATCCAATTCAAAAGATGTCAATTAATTATAATTATTGGGATTATGTGGAGGCATTTTCAAAGACTTTATTTTATGAAAATGATGATCATAAGCACTCTTGGTTTATAAAAATTTGTGCTCAAGTTTTTAAAAGTACCCAGATTCCAAGTTGGTTCATTAAATGGTGGTCCTTTTTCGGGCCTTCCCAAGGAATACTACCAATACAGTTTAAAGAGTTATATCATCAATGGGTAGAGATTTCGCCAAGGATTATGGATTTGGACAAAGAGGACAGATTATACCCAAAGACTCCGATTATGAATTTTTTTATGGAATTTTCTGTTCCTTGGATTTACAAATGGACCATTGAATTAGGGAAAGATTCAGATGAAGTACCTTGTTTATTTAGAAGACATTATACAAAATTTTGGCCTAAACTAATCTCAAAAGGATCTGATGGAAAGATGGTTGGGCAAGAGCTATTGGATACTATTAAGACTACAATTACCAAATATGACAAAGAAATCCCAGATGATGCAGAAATGGAAGAAAGTCATTTTAGAAAAATTACTAAAAAGATTCAAATAAAGAAAGGAGGAACATTATCTAAAGAAGAGCTAATTGCAGCTTACATGGAGCAGATTAAAAAAGATATTCAGAAGCAAATTACTGATGATGATGTTTTAATGGGGGATAATTTTGAAGATTCTCAAAGTGTAAATAGTATAACATCAGAAGATTTACCGGATCTACTCAAGAAAGCTGAAGAAGAGATTTTGAAAATCAAAAAAGCCACTTAAGTTTCTAGAAGGGGCTATTATGTAATTTTATTCAGTTTACTGTAGGATTATTGACTTTTATGTCGGTTACTGTGCACTTTTACTGTGCACAATATTTTCTATAAATAAGGTAGATTTCATTTAGAGGAAGTAGGTTTTCGGAACACCTCTCTCTCTCTCTAAGATTTTCCTCTCCCTTCTCTCTAAAATTCCCTTTTGTAATACTACTTGTAATAGTTATTGTGAATAAATAAAAGAAGTTCTGATAATCAGGTACTTTCCATTCCTTGAGTTATATTATTTTCTATATTATAATTGTGTTTTATTTGTTTATTTGCCCAATGATGGGCTAAATTCATAAGTGTTAAATAATAACTGATATAGCTTAAGTATGATCGGAAAAGGTAATGACTCTTAATGAATAGCTTGCCTTGAAGGGGTAAAGGTTGTGGTATGGGTGTTAGTTTAAATAATTTTATAGCAAACTAAGCTTAAATCATGGCGTTGGTAAGCCCTAAGAGGGGTGTTCCCGGCATGGTTAGTGAGGGATTATATCAGGTATAAACCTTGTGATTCCGTTGGTAAGTCCTGTATGGCTGATTAAATCGCCTATGGATGTTCCCGGTCGGGTTTATAATGAATAGTTCCGTGGTTTGCATAAAACAAATTAAACTATATAAACCCCATACTTCCTAAAAGATCCTACAGCCCTAAAAAGGTCCGCTTAAATTGTTTTTTTTTTTTTTTTTTTATGTGTATATATATATGTGTATATATATATATATATACATATATATATATATATGTATATATATATATATATATATACATATATATATATATGTATATATATATATATACATATATATATATATATGTATATATATATATAATATATATATATATATATGTATATGTATATATCTTGAACATGTTTCTATGTCTAGTACGTTTCTTGACATGTCCTCTTCTCTAGGGAAATCAGGGTCCTGACCACGTTGATGTTCTTTTCATTATTAGCATATATATATGTATATATATATATATATATATGTATATATATATATATGTATATATATATATATATGTATATATATATATATATATGTATATATATATATATGTATATATCTTGAACATGTTTCTATGTCTAGTACGTTTCTTGACATGTCCTCTTCTCTACTCTACCGAGGTTAAGCTTTGATATTTACTTGGAACCATTAAGGTGTACTCATGCTATGCTGAGATACGTTGTTTGTTAAGATCTAGGTATTCTGATTGTGTTGTTGAGAGTTGCGTCTGCGCTGCATGAGATTTCTAGGTACACCTGCTTGACTTTCACACGCCCGCATTCACTATCTTATGACTTCATAGTAATGGTTCTGGGAAATGTATAATTGTTTGACACTTGCGGCTATGTATACAATTTAATGGTTTATGATAAATGATTAAATAGATTAATTATGTAATTCAATCAGCATGTGTTAGACTTACCTAGTCTTAGAGATTAGATGCCATCACAACATCATACGATAAGAAACTACGGTCGTCACAAATATGGGTTAATAGAAATCAACTCAATATCATCAAGCAATTTCAAAGAACCAAATAGTGATAGATACAGTTAAGGTCTTTACACTTTTTCCAAAATGACTACAAAGGTCAACCTGGGGATCACACGACCAAACCCCGGGTCCAATGGTAGATTCCATCCACCAATAACCTCACGAGTTCGTATATGTTATTAGTTTCAAATTTTGAGTCAAAATCGACTCTGAAAAGTCAATTTCTTATTTTTTAAAGAGTTCGCAATGTGTCACCTATTTCTACTTTGATTCAACATGATTTTCATATTAAAATCTAAGATATGTTCATGTAATATAATAGAAAATTTGTTAGAATCACATGCCTAAGGTTTGAAGGTAAAAATCCCTACACGAAATCGTCTCCTACTAATTTTAGGGTTCACTGATGTGAAAATGAGTGTAAAAAGCCCATATTCCAACTCTTTATCCAACGACAAATGTTGCATTTTCAACAAAGGGTTTACCTTTGCGAACCCTCGCAATTGTGGAGTAGGGCTCGCAAGATCGTCCGGCTTAGTAACATTTTTCAGAGCCTCTTTCCTATTTCAAGTTATGACACAAATAGAATAGAGAGTCTCAACAAGCGAGCACATCCCTGGATGTATGAAGAGAAGGGTTTCATAAAAGTTTTTATGAAATTCATCCAGTATTAAAGCGGTAAAGAATTTGGAACATTGACATGGAACATGTAAGAAAATCAGAACAACCAAATATAACAATTATTCTAAGCTCGAATTCTTGAACCTCGAACTAGAGATTTTTGGTTCATGCCCCTAGCAGACTCTCCAGAGCTGTCACACCTCCTATTTACCCGACTACCCCGAAGGATAAAAACGTATAAGGGAGTTTTTCTAATTACAGTGATATTATTCGAAATGGGATTATTTATTAATTTAGAGTTGCCACTTGGGATAGGTTTGGCTTTTGGTGTCCCAAGTCACTGGTTTATTTAGAATCCCAAATCGAGGAATTTATTTGACTACCCAAATGTAGTCTGTGAACCTGAAATTCAAAGTAAGGAACTCTGTTGACCTGAGGGAATGTATTAGGCAACCTCTGATCCCGTGGTTCTAGCAAGGTCGCTTAAACTGCTATATTGGCTAAAATTCTGATTTTTATACATGTTCATCCCGTAGTGCAATTTTAAATTAATTTATACCGCTTTTAACATTTAAATGAAAATTGCAATGTTGTTAGAACATGCCGCGAACCACGTCACATAAATGCACATACGATTTTTTGCATATTTTAACTTCATTGAGATTCGTATTTGGGTCACATAAATGTGCACCCACTTAGGAAGTTAAAATTATTAAAAGACGTGCTTAAAGCGGTTAACGTGTTATTATCTTAGAGGGTAGCCGTGAAATTAACTAAACGGCATGTCCCGAATTTCTAAGTATTTTAATGTGAACATTTAAGGAGGGCCTCGCAATTTATGGGTTTCGTTTTGCGCGGCGCACCTCATTTTATTATTTTACAGGGCAATTCTAGAGCCAACAATTATTTTTATTGGGTTTGATTCTAGTTGGGCCTAATGACTTGAGGGTACATTACTTGGAGAGTCTAAACTTAAAATTCAATTATACGTTATCTGAATCTTACTAACTCCACTAGGAAAACGAATCTTTCAGCTGGTCGGGTTTTAAAAAAACCCATGGGAGAAAGCTGCACTTCGTCTTGCTCGAATAACTCTTCAGAACCTGGGCTTAATTAGAAACCCAAATCTAATTTACTCCGGGAACGAGCTACTTGGGCTCATAACAGGCAAAGAAAATTGAATCATGACTTTTAAATTTGGGGTATGTTAGCAAGTTTGTTACCAAATGTACTATGTATTTCATCAACCACCAAATCTCAACCATTTGATTAGCCTAATTTACTCAAACTCCTTAATACACAGCATGCCTGGACATTTAAATAACCAGTTAACGGTGACTTCCAATTTAGCGGGTAATACCAGATGAATCTGCTTTGAATCCTATTTTTAAAAATACATGGTGATTAAATCCACATAACCCTCTATTATACATGTACATGAGATCCTGACTTTCTAGTAATAAAGATGCTCAGGCTATTTTAAAACAACATCTCATCCTAAATTCAGTATTTCCGTTAAGCAAGATAGGAGCACGTGAATCAGTTATACTACTGGCTATCTTTTCTACTAAGTACTGCATAAACTTAAAGTAACAGTCCAAATGTCCCATTATACAAAGCAACTGTCTCAGTCAAGATAAACATTGAAATAACAACAAAATTTGTGGAGGAACAAGTAATATTCATCTTCAAACTTGAGAATTCACTTAATTTGAGCTTCATACATCATTGGTAGTGAAAGTGTACATGGAATTCAAGTAAAACAAAAACCTAGTGTCATCAAACTAAAATAGCAATATGATCACACGAATTAAAAGCTCATGATTAGTTGGGAACCCAGGAATAGTACCCAACAATCTAAAATGATCTAGTACCAAAATAAATCAGCAAACCAACTCAAATGGCTTGAATAAACCCCAACAAACTTAAAATAGAATCCAGGATAATTACTGAAAGTTTAACACCCCAACCACGCATATTTCAAGTCATTTTCATTTTATATAGCTAGATCTGCTGCTTAACAACTGAGATTGGGATTGTTTTGATGACAACAGCTCTAATGGAACAGGGAATTTCAGGAGCGCACAGACTTGGAATTTCTGGAGGTTTTTGGAATTGTTTGAATTTTTTCAATCTTCAAAATTTGGGAAATTTTAGGGATTTTTTACTGCAAAAAAAACTTGAGAGATTGTTTTTTGGATTTTTTTTGATTGTTCAAAAACATTCTGGGAATTTTACAAGTTTCAGATTGTGTAAAAGCTTGTGAATGAAGGCACTAGGGTACCCGTTTATATCCAAATCTTAAGGCAACCCTCTTATTTTTTTTTAACCATTAGTCCCTCTCTTAGCTTCAAGTATTACTCACTTAGTCCTTTATTTTCTAACTTGCTGGACAAGTCTTAACATTGAAGCCTTAGAATTAGAACTTCAATCCTATTCTAGAAGGGTGTAGGGTGTTCTTGCTAAATATTTCTTTAAGTAAACAGCCGAAATACCGTTAAATTGAATTCTGAATTACTACCACATCCCAGACAAACACCGGCCCTCTTTTACTCTAACAAAATTAACCACAGTTGATTGATTGCAAGACTAGAAACTATTCAGTTACAACCCAACCACCATTAAAATCTAAACTACTAACCTATGCTAATTACAAATTCATCGAATTATAAGACTAGTGGACTATAAAACTAACATAACTACAAACTAATCAAGCAATTTCAAACAAAAGCGCTAAAATTAACGCAATCAAAAGGAAAATGCAAAGCTACGGCTAGACATGTAATTCTATTATTGAAATCTAGTCAAGACTAAAAACTAATTGTTGTTCATACTACTATCAAACTATCAATTAAATTAAATCCATATTAAACTAAACTAAGCTAAACTAAAAACAGGAATAACTAATCAGAGAATTCCATCAAAACTAAAGCTAAGCTAAAAATGAAACTAATGCAAAAGAATCATCAAACAAAAAATAGTAAATGAGAAGTTGATTTTAAATAAGCTAACTAAAGAAGAAGAAAAAAGCATGGTCGGAAACTAAAAATCATAAAATTATCATAAAATAAAAATGCAATCGAAATAAAGAGTAATCATAAAGCAAAACAAAATCTAATTGAATTAACTAAAGAAAATGAATAATATGATAGTTAAGAACTAATAATGATCAACATTTCCAATTAAACTAAAAAACATATAATTAGAAATAGTGCAAAACGTAATCCTCAAGTAAGAGAAGTATAAAAAGAACAAATCTAACGGAAAGTAAAAACTCACTGATTTTGGTCTTCAAAAACTTGACTGGATTCGAATTGAACCACCAAATAGAGTTATATGTTTGTTCTTGTTAAGAACAAACATGTAACTTCATTTGGGAAGTCAAATCGGGATTTTACAGTCTATTGGTCGATTTTTAGATCTGAAATTCGAGGAGTTTTAGGGCTGTTCGAAGAAAATCCAGCTATGGATTGGGGATGAGGGAGGATAAGGGAGTATAGGGTGTATTTTTGGTCGCCATTAGATTCGGCGCAACCATGGGCGGCGGAGCAATCGCTCGTTTGGATGAATATTCGGGGTGTTTGGCCGGGGTTTAAAGGTTGATTCTTGGGGGGTTGGAAAAAAGAGGAAACGAGGAGCAAACGATGTTAATTTTGGTGGATTTGGAGCAACGCCGCCATCGGCCGCAAGTTTTGGCAGGCGGCGGAAGGTGGAGAGACGGTGGTTTGACGGCGGCGATACACCGGCAAATAGTTTGTACGAGGAGGGTGGTTGTGTATCTAGGGTTATGCATATTTTCGGACAAGTTTATTAAAAGGTTAGATTGAGTCTGGGCCATGGATTTAAACGGATGGTTGCTTAGGATTAACTGGATGCCAAATGACGTCGTTTTGAGGCCTCTTTAGGCTTCACCAGGTATGGGGTTTGGGTTTGGGTTAATTTTAATGGGTTCATGGGTTTTGGGCTAGATTTTATTGCAAGAAATGGCCCAAATCATGAGTTTTCATTAAGAGATCTCGTAATACATATATTTTTCTCTTCTATATTTTCTGATTTTAATAAGTATAAAATAAAATAAACAAAACAAATTTTAAATTCTTCAAACAAAACTAATTAACTTCGAACAATAACCTAAAACTCAAATTTTAAAAAGAAACTAAAAAAATGCAAAAATGGTCATTTTTGTTATTTTCCTTTATTTTACAATACTATTTAAACCTAAAAAATATGAAAATTATGTCCTAAATGCAAACATGCTATTTTTTTTTATTTTTATGAATTATAAACTTAAAATGAACAAAAATGCAATTTAACACAAAATAACGCGATTAATTCCTAAAAATAATAAAAGAAAAATCCTAATTTTTAGGATCATATAGGAATACTTCAAGCGAGGCAAAAATCACGTCCACACAATTACTCATATAGTTCTACTAAGGAGATGGTTTATGTTGTGATACTCAGTAGAGCCCATGTATTTGTTTACACCGTATTTTAGGGCGGTTGTAGTAGTATTTTAGTTATTTGTAGCAGATATTCATGATATTTCCGCTGTTAAGTTTATTAAACAATGTTTATTCAATTGTGTAGTTTCTATGTGATGTGCGGCTTGCCTTGCAAGTGTGTTATTGTGATGATCCAAAGCGTTGTTTTCCATTTTACAATCTGATTTTGTGTTCGAGGGCTTAAAAACCTCATTTTCATTCACTTCAATTTGTGTGCCCAATCTGGACTCGTTTCCGGATAGCCTTTATGGGTAATTAAAGAAAACATTGAACTTTAACTTTAAAACTAATTAAAGCTGACTTTGGTCAATATTATGGGCAAACAAACCCGGACCCATGATTTGACGGTCTTGTTGGGTCCATAGTAAAATGTGGGACTTCTAGGGTATGCCCGTAATCGATTTTTGAGGACTCTAGCCCAAGAAATAATTTTTTAAAAAACTTATTTGCTAGAAAATATAAGAATTTTTAGAAATGGAATAGTTTGTGATCTCGTCTCTATAGGGCCCGTATTTTTGTTTCGTAGTCCGGTACATGCTTGATATAGTATTTAAGTTGTGTCGGTAAATTTAGTGAGAAACAAGACTGATTTGATGTGATTCGAAGGTCAGGTAGTGAAAATAGAAATTTTAATGTTCTTAAAGAAACTCTTATAAACTTTTCTCATATTATGTGTATATATTAAAATAATATTCAAAAGTTGTAATATTAATAACAATTTAAAATCGTATTCTGCAAACCATTTTTTCTTTACAAAAATGGTCCACTCAAAATACTATACAATATATATATATAATTGTGTTGATACTAATTTTTCCCTATATAATTTTTTATACAAAATACTTTCAAAATAGCATGTCCATGCATATATATGCATCCAAGTGTTAAGATATTTTCCCATAATTCTTAAAGATTTTCAAAATCAATTTATTATCTATTTCAATGGTATAAAATGCAATAATTATTCCCAAAGATAATCATTTTTTTTTGAGTGAATTATTTTATTTTCATAACTATGCCAAAGTATAATTAAGGTATTATTTTGTATATTTTTTGCAATTATTTGGTATTTTAAAGGCTAAAGTTCATATAATTGCAATATTAGCCTATTTTGAGATTAATAGCATTTCAGAATTACAAAATTAGTTCTGGTATTTTTCAATTAACATTTATATAATATTAACAGGCTCAGTACTTTTAATTTGCTTTTAAAATGATTTTTCTTATTTTTAAAATAAAAAGAGAAAAAGTGGCTATTTAAATACAAGCCCTATTTTATTTCAATTTTAGCATAAACTAGCCCCCAAATTAACCCAATTTCAAATCCTAAATGGGCCAACCCATGACCCAATTCTATAAGACCCAACCCATTCTCCACTGACAAACTTAAATTTGAACTCGGCAAAACTCACCTTACTATTTCAACTACGAACGACTACCCTAATCCCTCATTTCCCATCTCTCAGGCGACTTTGAATCCTCTCGTCTCTCAAACTCTCTCAAACTCTCCGAAACCCTAGCCTGTTTCGACCCCTCTTCAACCACCACTCCACCAAAATCCATGGCTTCTCAGGCCATGGATGGTTGGTACTTACGTCGCTACATCACACTAAACCATGGCTATTCGAGGTTACGAGATCGGACCAAGATGGTTCCCTTTCAAAGCTTCTTATATAGGTAGATCTATGGCTTCTCCGGCCATTACTCTGGCCTATTCAACCAATATGAGTCTTTTCAACTCGGGATCTAACTTTCCTCAAAACCTTTCTCATTCTAGGGTTCTTCTGAAACCCTGGCCATTCAAGGTTCTTTCTGATTTTTCTTTGATATTTCACGTATATGTGCTCCAATTGGGTTTTAAACGATATCCCTAATTTCTCTATAAAAAATTCTCTTTAAAAAATCACTTTTCTTTGATTTAGGTTTTCTAATAGATTTAAAATGTTTATCAGACTTTTCTTTGCCCTTTCAAAAAATTTTTATCAACTAATTGATTGATTCTGAAGTACTTTTAGTAAGACGAACAATTTGTCACTTATTTTCTTTGATTGAACCTCTTTTACCTTTTCTTGACTTGGTTCATTCATATTGAACCTAAAATATTGGTTTAATTTTCTGTTTAATTGATTCCCTTTCCATATTTGTCACAGACCATGTGCCATTGAATGCTTTCCTTAAATGACTTTGATGTATTTACCCCTTTTGTGCTACTTTGAAAAGGTTTTTATCAAAAACTCTTCCCTTAATTGGTTACTCCCCATTGGAATTATAATCCCTTAACTAAAGGGAAATTGATTTCATTTAATATGTTCTTACTTCTTACATGTTTCGTGCACTAATAGAGGGACTGCCTTCTACGCTCCTAACAAACACCTCAAGGACAGTAATCCCTAACCCCCAATTAAGTACTCTCACACACTTATTACTTTGAGTTCAATACACATTCAATATTATGATTTTTTCTTGAGATCTTTATGAGTTGTTTTGCCTGCAACTTTTCCTCTTTAGGACTCTTATTCTTACTTGCTTTTTCCTGAAACTTGTATGTTCTGGATTAATTTATGCTTCACCCCTATGTGTTTGCTACATAGTTTCAACATTCTTGTTTACTTTGCTATTGTTGTTCAGTGATTAGACTATGTATGTCCTTTCCTTGCATCTGTTTCCATCGTGAATCCCTAATCCCATATTCCCTTCTATGTGTTTGAGTTAAGGTTCTTGGCCCGGCAGTATCCAAATTACTGCTCAGGTCATAACATGATCCATAGCGGATGCTAACTCCTAAGATTGGGCTGACAGGCCTTGTTAGGGGTGTGCCAGCACTCTCAATTGCTGGGCATGATCCACCAGCCTTCCATGGCATTCTATAATTCCCTCTTTATGCACTTGCACTTACTCATAGACCCTAAGTTTTGCCCTCCTCTTATGAGCCTTGCTTTGGGACCTTGAGTTCCTTATGAAATAGGACATTTGAGGGCTATCCCTTCCACGCTGCACTATGATCTCATTCTGCAATGTATTTGGAGTGTAAGAAATGCCTAGAGCCCTTCGAAACTCTTGAGAACTTTCACACATCCCAAATAAGAGAAAGGCTTTTGGAAATATGATCCTCGAAGTTTGTTTATCTGATATTGTTAGACTTTAAGTCTGAATTAGGTTGTTTGAGTGTAGATTGTATTTCTGATGTAATTTTTACTTTTCAGGTTCATTTTGGTCTTTAATAATTTGTAATATCTATTGGGGTGGCTAGTTGAAAGGGATTTGGATGAATGCATGCAAAGGGTAAATAACTTCCCTATAGGATTTCTAATTCTTGCATTCACATAGACAACATGCCTACAGGTTACTACATTTATATAAAAAACTTGCTCATAGGAATTCTTGAACTTCTGCATTCTCATATTAGAAATCATGCCTATATGTTCTGCATTTTGCATAAGAAATACTGCCTATAAGTTCTGCATTTTTGCATAAACAAATCCTGCGTAAAAGTTTCTGCATGTTTGCTTATAGAAACCATGAACCTAGGTTTTTCCTTTTTTACACTTCTACATATACATGTCCTTAGGCAAATAATCTTAGGTCTAGTAATGATCTATATATACCTGTCATTAGGTGAACGATCATACGTTTAACGATAATCAACTTCATTCTATATACCATGTTTATAGGACTCATTTAATTATTTAAAATAGACAACGCTTAGAAATCATGCCTATAGGAGTAATTAGTTGAATCAACTTCGTCTATTTCATCTATGAGTCTAAAATCGGTAAAGCTAGAAATTCTTTCTTTAACACTAGTACACCTTCTACGCTCTTAGATATCATGCCTATATCTCTCACCTAGGCAAGCTATTAGGTGATTAATCAACTGTGTCAACTCTTAATAAATTACAACCAAACCAAGCCTAATTCAGTCTTTTCATCTGAGAAATATGTGATAAATCAGCCTGTCCTAAGGATTTAAAGTTAGTTCAAACCATAACTAGTATTTGAAGTCATTCTACATAATTTGCTCCTTTAAGTGATGGGACCTATTAGAACCTTAACTGTTGTTTGTCTTCCCCCAAATTGCTTATGTGTTGTTTTTTGTCGCATCAGACTTTTATCCTTTTAAACTCTGAAAATCCCCAACTCTCTCGCCTTTAGGATTAGTAGTCCTAATGCCTCTGAGATTGATAAGCATGCGATTAGTAATGATACTATTCCGCGCTTTAATACCTTGACGGGGTGGGAAGGGTAGATATGGATATGATGATTGGTGCGCTAATATAGAGCCCCTCTCTTTTGAGTAGTGATTACTGGGTATTGCATTGAGGTGATCAATATTAATCATAAACCTAGGGTCCCATTCTCCTTTACTTGTCTATTTTTAAATTGTTTATGTCTTATCTTAAAAATTTTGTCCTCTTTACTTTTCATCAAATATCAATTTACTTGCAAAATTATGTGAAAACTACTTTAACCTAAGACCTTATTTGCCTACTTGTTACGTGAAGTCACAATTATAACATGACCCAAAACAATACTAGTGGATCTTGGGGGGTACCAACACCTTCCCCCTAAGATAATTTGTAGCCCTTAAACCAGTATCAGTAGAAACTATTAGACGTTTGTAAATTGTGACACCATATCAACTAGGGTAGCCTTGTATTAGAGTTTTGAACTGTTATGAAACTTTTGCATTTTGTACCAGCTTAGCTTTAGCTATTATTTATTACTGTTGGGTTAATAATTAATGCATTAGAAAGCAATCTCTTGGCTTGCCTAGCTTGCACGGGTAGGTGAAAATCACGATCCCGACGGTGGGCAATCTGGGTCATGACAAGTTGGTATCAGAACACTAGGTTGCCTAGTCCTCACAATTAATGAAAAGTATTTGTAGAGTCTGAGGAATTAGTACGGAGACGTCTATGCTTATTCCTAAATGCTAAAGAGTTTAGGAATAACTTCACATCTATTCTTCTCTGTCGTGCGATTTAATTTCACAATGTGAATTTAACGCATACTCTGTTCTTTTGCAGATGGCGAGAACACTTACTGCTTCATAAGAAATTCAGCGGCCCGAGTCCTCTGGTGCAACTCCTAATATGACCAAAAGAAAAGGCCGAGGCTATGCTAGAGGCCGAGGCATGGACAGGGCTCAGCCCAGAGCAGCAGCACCAGCGGCGGAGCCTCAAGTAGAGTTTAATTATGAGGTTATATCCTAAATCATTCTTGTAGAGCCAACTTACGGCCGAAAGGGTTCATCGTTACGATGGTGCTTCAGGATGCTTTAGTCGTCTTGTGATCATTATGGAGAGTGTCACTCAAGCATGCGTATTTCCGGTAGCACCAACCGTCTCTCGGGTAGGGGACGTGCACAGACTCTCGCTACTCGCACTCCAGAGCTGGTGCCTCCCAGTTTCAAAATCCAGTAGCCTAGCCAGTTGGGGTAGTTCCATCGGGTTCGGTAGCTTAGGCCGGTGAAGAATTAGCTATGTCTTATGATGCTTTGTGGAGATAATATAGGTTCACCACGCTTTTCACTACTACCTATGGCCGTAAATTTTAGAGGATCCCCAAGATTATTTGGACATTTTTCACGAGGTTCTATGGAACATGGGGATAGTGGGGACCAGTGGGATCGGCTTTGCAACTTTTCACCTGTCAGGTTCCACCAATAGATGGTGGAGAGATGATTGTTTGACAGGACAAGCTGGGTCACCAGCTCTCACTTGGGACCAGGTCTCTAAACTATTTCTCGAGATGTTTCTTCCCATCACATAGAGAGAGGAGTATCGCAGGTGGTTCGCGCATCTTTAATAGGGTTCTATGACTGTCACCCAGTATGAGACTAGGTTTAATTCATTTGGGTTTTCATGCTCTTCTAATACTCCCCACCGAGAGAAAGGGGGTGGGGAGGTTTATTGAGGGACTTGCTCAGCCTATCAGATTGTAGATGGCTTCGGAGTCTGGGGCGAGATTTCTTTTCATGATGCGGCCAATGTGGCCAGGCGAGTTAGGATGGTTTTAGCTTAGGGTAGTGGCCAGGGGTATGAAAAGACGCCTTGTCATTTTGGCAGGTTCACTGTTGTCTCATCTGGAGCTAGGGTTTCTTTGGTAGAGGTCATCCTCCCAATACGTTTCATTCAGCACTTCAGACTTCTCACGCTGCTACAGGTGGCAGTGGCCATCGTATGTAGTATTCAGATCAACTAATTTATAGTACACCATCAGCTTCTATAAGTGCACCTCTGCTCTAGAGTTTTCTGGGTGGTTACTTCGACCGTCAAGGTTAGTTTTAGGGTTAGCATTCTTTACTGCCAAAAGATTGTTATAATTTTTATGATCCGAGGCATATTACTAGATTTTGCCCTCGAGCCTCGAGTTAATCTATGCTTTAGGGTACTCGTGCCATGGTTCCAACATAGGGTGTTCCCGTCTGCTCAGGATGCAAGAGGTAGGGGTCAGGCAGCTAGAAATTGAGGTTGATGTGTTAGAGGTGATGATCAGGCCACTAGAAGTGCACGCCAACTAGTAAGAGGCCATTCCAGGGATATAGTTTAGAGTGGTGGGGCCTAGCCCCAATATTATGCTTTCCCAGCTAGACTTGAGGTTGAGTCCTCCAATAGAGTTATTATAGGTAATGTTCTAGTTTTTAGTTGAGATGCTTCAACTCTGTTTGATGTAGGGTCTACATAATATTATATTTCTTCCTATTTTTCTTTCTATTTGGTTGTGCCTCGTGATTCTTTGAGTGCTCATCTATATGTGTCCATGTCGGTGGGTGATTCCATTGTTATAGATCGTGTCTATCATTCCTGTATGGTTTTTTTTTGTGGATCTTAATACTAGCGTAGGCCTCATACATCTCGAGATGATTGACTCTAATGTTATTTTGGGGATGGATTTCTTGTCACCTTATCATGCTATATTGTTCATCCTCAAATGGACGAACAGTCCGAGCATACTATTTAGATTTTGGAACATATGCTTCGAGCATGTGTTATTGACTTTGGAAAGTCATGGGATCAGTTATCGCCATTAACGGAGTTTGTACTACAACAACAATTATTAGTCTAGTATCTAGATGGCTCCCTATGAGGAATCACATGGTAGACGGTATGGGTCACTGGTTGGATGGTTTAAGCAGGGAGAAACTCATTTGTTGGGTACAGATCTATTCCAGGATGCGTTGGATAAGGTTAAGATTATTCAGTAAAGGCTTTGTACAGCTCGATCCAAAAAAAAAATTTATGTCGACCATAAGGTTCGTGATGTGTCATTCATGGTGTGGGAGTGAGTGTTGCTTCAGGTGTCGCCCATGAAGGGTGTGATGAGATTTGGGAAGAAGGGAAAGTTAAGCCCTAGGTTCATCGAGCCTTTTGAGATCTTTTCTCGAGTGGGAGAGGTGGCTTATATAATTGAGGTGTCGTTGGTTTTATCAGCGGTGCATCTAGTGTTTCATGTGTCCCTGCTTCGGAAGTATCACAATGATCCATCCCACGTATTAGACTTCAGCACTGCCCAATAGGACTATTATTTGACCTACAAGGGGGAGCCAGTAGCTATTTTAGAATTGAAGGTTCGATAGTTGAGAGAGAGGAGTTACCATTCTATTTGTGTGCAATGGAGAGTTCAGCCTGTAGAGGCAGCTACTTGGAGTCCGAGTCCGATATGCAAAGTAAAAATCCCCATCTTTTCACCGACTCACGTACTTTTCCATGTCTGTTCGAGGAAGAACGATTGTTTAGAGGTGGAGAATGTGATGACTCAAAAGGCATATTTCGTTTTAGAATTAAATTTCATGTTTCAAGGCCTTGAAAACTTTATTTTCATTATCATCGATTCGCGTTCACAGTATGGGCGCGTTTCCAAAAATCTTTTATGTGAAATTTAAGAAAAATAAGGAATTTTACCTTTCAAAATAATTGATGTTGTCTTCGATCAATATTTTTGGCAAATGGACCCGGTCCCGTAATTTGGCGGTCCTGTCGGGTCTGTAGTAAAATATGGGACTTGGACATATGGCCAGAATTTAATTCTGAGGTCCCTAGCCCGAGAAATGAATTTTTAAAGAAAATTATTTGCTAGAAAATATAAGAATTTTCAGGAAAAGAATATTGTGTGATCTCGTTGGTATAAGACTTGTGTATTGGTTCCAGAGCCTAGAACAAGTTTGATATAGTATTTAAGTCGCGTCCGTGAAATTTGGTGATAAATGGGAGTGATTTGACGTGATTCAGACGTCCAGTTTTGAAATTAAAAATTTCAATATTCTTAAGGATTTCATGAGTTTTGGTATTAAATTTGTTGTTTAAGATGTTAGTTTGGCAATTTGATCTCACAAGTAATTTCGTATGGTGTTTTTAGACTTGTGTGCATGTTTTGTTTGGAGCCCCGAGGGCTCGGGTGAGATTTGGATAAGCCTGTTTGGAATTAGAAAATCTAATGGTGCATCTGGTATCTCCCAATTGTCAGATCATGCTTTGCATTTAGGAGCTTCACAAGCTTGGCAATTGCGAGCTTCACAAGCTTGGCAATTGTGAGGGTTTTATCACAATTACGATGATGAACTCGGCCAAAATAGTTCGCATTTGCAAATGTACTTTCGCATTTGCGAAGACATCTTGGAGGGGCAACAATAGAAGGAATGCAGCAAGATCAAATTTCTGATGCCTGTCTCGCATTTTCATGTTTTGCAATTGCGAAGCTCTTGTTGCAAGCGCGACTTCTACAACTAACCAAAACACAAATTAGGCGAGATTTCATCTCATTCTCGAAGATTTTCAAACCCTCAGCTCCGATAGGCGCTTTTCTAAAGAAATGTTCTTTCCCTATTCGGGCCCGGGGTCGATTTTTGCCTTTTTGGGAGAATGTTGGAAAACCTGTGAAAAAATTGAAATGGAATTCTTTAGCATTTATTGATGTTATTAAGTAAATTATGAATAGATACAAGCGGATTAGTTATGGAATCTAGAGGTAAAGCGGTAATTCAGGTTTGATTGTGGCTGTGGAATCGAGTTTAGTATTCTGGCTAACCTTAGCTCGATGGGTTAGGTGTTGTTTCCTTATTTGTTACTTGTTTAGTTTTTAAGTACGACGTATGGGTAAGGTGACTAGTATCCACATGTTGTTGTAGATTCATGGCATGTGAGTGAGTCTTATACTTGTGGCCGTTGTGTTCCTTTGTATGTATTTTTCTTGTTGAAACTAGTTATTACTCATATTAAACAAGTCATATAGTGTTTTTCTTTGTTTTGAATATTTGTTGTGTATTGGCTCAAGTTGAGTTTTCGGTTGGAAAAATAAATGATAAAATAAAGTTATTTGATTGTGATGCCCTCGCTATGTTGTTATTCTTTCGGTTGTGGCTCATGGTAAGGGAGAGTGATAAAGTACGAAGGGTGATGCCGTTCTCATTTCAATTTGTGCATCAGGGAGGAAAGGTGATAAAGCACGAAGGCTGATTCCATGCACATTTAAATTATTCATATGGTGAGGAAGAGTGATAAAGCACGAAGGGTGATGCCATGCACATTTTAATTATTCCTATGGTGCGGAAGTCTGATGATGCATGTCGGGTGATGACGTGCACATTCCTATTATTTATATGGTTATGAAGAGTGATAAAGCACGAAGGGTGATGCCGTTAACATTTCTATTACCGATTACATGGTGAGGATTGAGAGTAAAAGCACGAAAGGTGAGACCGTGCATTTCCTGTTTGCTGTGTTTATTTGCCGATATAGTTTCAAGTGTTGTAGCTGTTTAGGTTCATTTACCGTTTTGATTCTTTGTGTTCGAACCCTATTAGCATGTTGTCCGTTCCCATTTATTTCTGCATAGTTTTTAATACTTGTTATTCTGTTAGTATATTGTTAACTCCACAGGTTCATATTGTTTGTCGTGTTCTAGCCTCATCATCACTTGGTCGAGGTTAGGCTCGGCCTTTACCTGTACATAGGATCGGTTGTAGTGATTCTGCACTTTGCAATTTACGTGTAGATCCTGGCACATGACCATATTGATCAAAGTTCGTTGTTCGTGCCATCAGTTCACAGGAGACCCAAGGTAGATCTGGTGACGTTCACAGTATGGGCGCGTTTACAAAAATCTTTTATGTGAAATTTAAGAAAAAAAAAGAATATTACCTTTCAAAATAATTGATGTTGTCTTCGATAAATATTTTTGGCAAATGGACCTGGTCCCGTAATTTGGCGGTCCCATTGGGTCTGTAGTAAAATATGGGACTTGGACATATGCCCAGAATAGAATTCTGAGGTCCCTAGCCCGAGAAATGAATTTTTACAGAAAATTATTTGCTAGAAAATATAAGAATTTTCAGTAAAAGAATATTGTGCGATCTCCTTGGTATCAGACTCGTGTTTTGGTTCCAGAGCCTAGAACATGTTTGATATAGTATTTAAGTCACGTTTGTGAAATTTGATGATAAACGAGACTGAATTGACGTGATTCAGACGTCCGGTTTTGATAATAAAAATTTCAATGTTCTTAAGGATTTCATGAGTTTTGGTATTAAATCCGTTGTTTAAGATGTTAATTTGGCAATTTGATCTCACAAGTAATTTGGTATGGTGTTTTTAGACTTGTGTGCATGTTTTAAGTTTTACTTATATACAAACACTAAAATTTCCTTACACACTGTCAAATCACCTTTAACTTTTGCAGTAAATTTATTTTATTTTTAAGATTACAGATCTCAAAGTTTAATTGTGAATATATTTTTTTTCACCATTGGCGTGTATATAAGTTAAATTCTATTATAAGTGTCTTGACTGTGTATAATATTTTTAACACGATCAGCCAGTGGCAGATTTAGGAGGGCAGAACTCAAACACTTTTCACTAGAAAATTACACTGTTTACATATAATACAGAATCCTATTATGTTTTATATTTTAAATCCCCAGATACATTCCACTAGCCACAATTTTAATTTTTTGTAAAATTTCTTTAGCAAAAATTTTGTCTTCACCACTGCGATCAAGAAAAGAGAGACACTTACCTGAAGCTCAGTGGTTGCGGGCTATTCATCCATGTCAACATAGTTCTAGGGCTCGAGTGAGTTTTGGATAGGCCTGTTTAAATTTAGAAAAATCTAGTGGTGCATCTGGTATCTCGCAATTGTCAGATCATGCTTTGCATTTGCGAGCTTCACAAGCTTGGCAATCACGAGGGTTTTATCGCAATTGCGATGATGACCTCGGCCAGAATAGTTTTGCGAACGTATTTTCGCATTTGCGAAGACATCTTGGAGGGGCAACAATAGAAGACAGGGAGCAAGTTCACAATTGCGATGCCTGTCTCGCATTTTCATGTTTGGCAATTGCAAAGCTCTTGTTGCAAGCGCGACTTCTACAACTGACCAAAACACAAATTAATCTAGATTTCATCTCATTCTCTAAAATTTCAAACCCTTAGTTCCGATAGGTCATTTTCAAAGAAACGTTCTTCCCCTACTCGGGTCCGGGATCGGTTTTTGTCTTTTTTGAAAAATGTTGGGAAACCTATGTAACAATTGAAATGTTATTCCTTAGCATTTATTGATGTTATTAAGTTAATTATGATTAGTTACAAGCGGTTTAGTTATGGAATCGAGAGGTAAAGTGGTAATTCAGGTTTGACTGTTGCTGTGGAATCGAGGTTAGTATTCTGGCTAACCTTAGATCGATGGGTTAGGTGTTGTTTCCTTATTTGTTACTTGTTTAGTTTTTAAGTACGACGTATGGGTAAGGTGACCAGTATGCACATGTTGTTGTAGATTCATGACATGTGGGTGAGTCTTATACCTGTAGCCGTTGTGTTCCTTTATATGTATCGTTCTAGCTGAAACTAGTTATTACTCATGTTAAACAAGTCATATAGTGTTTTTGTTTGTTTTGAATATTTGTTGAGTATTGGCTCAAGTTGAGATTTCAGGTGGAAAAATAAATGATAAAATGAAATTTGATTGTAATGCCCTCGCTATGTTGTTATTCTTTCGGTTGTGGCTCATGGTAAGGAAGAGTGATAAAAAAATGAAGGGTTTTGCCATTCTCATTTCAATTTATGCATAAGGTAGGAATGGTGATAAAGCACGAAGGTTGATGCCATGCCTATTTAAATTATTCATATGGTGAGGAAGAGGGATAAAGCACGAAGGGTGATGCCATGCACATTTTAATTATTCATATGGTGAGGAAGAGTGATAATGCATGTCGGGTGATGCCGTGCACATTCCTATTATTCATATGGTGAGGAAGAGTGATAAAGCACGAAGGGTGATGCCGTTCACATTTCTATTACTGATTACATGGTGAGGATTGAGAGTAAAAGCACGAATGGTGAGACCGTGCATTTCCTGTTTGCTGTGTTTATTTGTTGTTATAGTTTCAAGTGTTCTAGCTGTTTCGGTTCATTTACCGTTTTGATTCTTTGTGTCCGAACCCTATTAGCATGTTGCCCCTTCCCATTTATTTTCTGCATAGTTTTTAATACTCGTTATTATTTTAGTATATTGTTAACTGCACAGGTTCATATTGTTTGTCTTGTTCTAGCCTCGTCATTACTTGGTCGAGGTTAGGCTCGGCCTTTACTTGTACATAGGATCGTTTGTAGTGATTCTGCACTTTGCAAATTACGTGTAGATACTGGTACATGACCATATTGATCAAAGTTCGTAGTTCGTGCCTTCAGTCCATAGGAGACCCAAGGTAGATCTGCCGACGTTCACAGACCCTGGAGTCCCCTTCCCTCTATCTTAGTTCCTGTTTTCCTTCATTCCGAGAAACATATGTATTTTTCCTTTAAACCAGTATTTCTAGAAATTCTTAGACATTTGTAAATTGTGACACCGGATAATTCGGGTAGCCATGTTTTAGAGTTTTGAACTGCTATGAAACTTCGCACTTTATATCTGCTTAGCTTTAGCTATTATTTATTACTGTTTGGGTTAATAATTGCTGCATAAGAAATGTATCTGTTTGCTTGCCTAGCTTTCAAAAGTAGACGCCATCATGATCTCGATGATGGACAATACGGTTCGTGGCAGTTAAGTGCCATCATGACGGGTTAGTATTTTTATCGTGATAATTTCATATAAATTCCGAACACACCCAACAGAATATACAACTATCCAATAAAACAACTCAAACTTAGAAGAAATATTTAAAAATACATTACCACATCGTAGGTTCTACAAGTTGATATAGCTAAATAATCATAATGATTGTTTGCGACCTCAACTTCAGTACAAATTTTATTCTAGTATTTTGTACGAACCTCAGTACAAATTTACTTTAGTAATTAAGGACCACACATGCCATGGTTACAAGGCCAGTTAGGGGCACACCGGGGGCCACAACTTGCACCAATACAGTCGCTGTCAGTGGAACAACATCTAGTGTACAAACAAAAAGTATTTCTAGGACGACCAAAGTGGAAGGGTCCTGCATACACAAAATTACAAGTCTCATAATACTCATACATTTACCAAAGCTACTAATAATTTGAAAAAAAAATAATAAAAAGTAATGGTGACACAGTTATATTTGTGTGAATTCTATTGTAGTTAATTATTGGAACTTTAGGAAATATAGTTTGTAAAGCTGCTAAAATTTTTTCTTTTTAGATGATAAATTTACTTTATGAGCAACACACAAAAACATACATATTTCAGTTTTCTTGAAAAAACTTTTTATTATGTCAATAGTGTTGTCATAAAAAAATGTTCAATACTATGATTTATAACTATAGATTCCTTTTACCTTCACTTATTCAAGATACACGTCGTGTACTACATTTAGAAAATTTCATTTAAAAGTAGAACATGATATTAACCTAAGATGCGAAAAGTTTAAATTCTTCGCACACACTAAACTTTGAGGGCTTAAACCTGAAAGTTTATCCCAATATACTCTATATATACGGATACATTCGTGCCAATTATCAATTTTTACACGTCCTATCATTAAATGATATTTATATTTTTTGACACCCTAAATAATTACCACTAATTGATGATAGAATTAAAAACAGATCAATTAGAACTATAAAGAGAGTCACATACCATAACGAGTCGCAACCAGTTGAACAAATTCATCAACTTTTTCGGCGTCAAGGTCCTTTGAAACAGGAAGTTGTAAAATATTCAACTCAGTCGACCTGGCCTCCTCATTTGCCAAAAGTTGTAAAGCTGCCATAGTAGTCATAAAGTTTGAGTTAATTATTTTGATATCTAAAAATAGTCTCTTTTGATAGTTGGGGTTGAAGAAGGGGGAGAAAGTAGTGAGAGAAAAATTCGAACATTTATATAAAATGAAAACTTATACTAACCAGGTGCATAAAGTAAGAAGCTAGAACCAAACAAAGCAGCGTCGGAGAACTCTTTCCACCCATTATGATCCACGAAGACAAACTACGATTTTGAAAAGGAAGTTGTAACAATTGTATTTCCTTCTTGATAAATTTATAGGGTGAGTAATCAGTCACATTATTCATTAAAATTGATTGGATAATGAATTTTCTAAAAAAAAGTTAAATATGAATAAAAACCATATTATTCATTTAGAAAATACATAACTAATGGGTCTAACTTTTACATTTGCAAAGTCTCAACATTGGAGTTCCTCAAGTTAGGGAGACTAAGAATTCGTCCAAACCGATCATTTCCAATAAGTCATGGATAATATTGTTACCCTTACTATCCGCAGATTAATTCATTTTTTTTTATCCATTTTATCTATGATTCGAGTAGGATAATTTATTTATTTTTTCATTATCCGTTTTTGAAACGAATCATATCTGCCCAGCCCTGCCCATTTGGTACACCTACTGGTTATGTAAAAGGGAGTGGTTAATTGTATCTCAGAAAAATAACATTAGTATTATTAAATACAAATTATTGGATTTGATTGAGTAAGATAAAATTGACATTTCAACTAACATTTACAAATTATTGGTTGTGACAAGACTTGATGGAAAATGACATTCCTGGGCAAAATACAAATATTAGGCATCTTATATAACTTACAACGTTACATGTTGGTTTTTTTTTTTTTTTTTTTTTTTGTCTTCCTATAATGTGAATAATTTCTTCATTAATATATTATTGTTTTTGTATTTTGCAAGAAAATTTTAATAATATTGGATGATAGTTATAGAAAGTAAAAAATAATATTATACATAAAGATCCTCTTACTAACGCAATAGTACATAAAATTAAATATTTATAATATACCCCAAATGTCTAGAAAGTAACAAAGTATGTTGCACTGAAAAGACTAATACATATATCACGACCCAAAATTCCACCTTATTATTATGGCACCTAATTGGGAAATACTATGTAAGCCAACCAACAAAAACTGAAACTCAAAGGAAAGATCATCAATAAACCATAAATAAGATGAAAAAATCTATACAACTATCTTAAGAGCTCGTATTACAAGTCATAAGCGACTAAGAACAAGATTAAGAGTACAACTCTGATATAAAGAGAGATCACATTATCTGTTTGAAATTCACACAAGTGGCAGCTTGTATCCGGAACATTAGTACCTTTTCAATGCTAGCCTTCATCATCATAACATATCAACTCCAAAATCTACACGCAAGATGACATGTTTGCACATACAAATCTCGATCCCACGTAACACACCACATCTATCATTTCATGATATGAAAAGTACGAGAATCTCTTAATCCACTTCAAGTCAAAAGCAAACTACTTACTTAATTAGCCATGAACCGTCAATTTAATCTCCTCCAGGAGAAAATCACAATCCGCACCATGCTGCTCACACTAGTAGGAAATATCCACCTCGAACCATGATAGAAATCATCGAGAATCCATTGGAATCCATTTGCACATAACCAGACAATCAGAATTGAATCTCTGTAACTCCATCAAGCCACGCGGGTCACCAAAATCCAAGAGTACTGCTACAAAACTCCTGTACGGATTCACCACATCATGAGAAGCAAAAGGATAGAGCATACCGTTATGCAGGGACTTTAGACGCTAGGGGCACATCCAATGCAGTCGGTTTCAGCTGCACAGGACTTTGTGGTTCCTGTCATGCCAGATGATGAGCAGCAACGGTTGGATATATTTGGTAAGTTGCAGCCTCTGACCTTCATTGGCATCGAGGGCGAGGAGGCCTCGTAGACCGAGTAAATCTGGTGGTCCTTATATTTTAGGCAGTGTGAGGCATGGCAAAGGTTTTGTATGATAGCTAGTTGAGTTCACACTTCATGCTTTGCATAGTGACTCAGGTGTGTACGCGTACCGCACAGTTCCTACAGCCTCGTTACTCAGAGAATGTTGTAGACATTGGGCCGATGTTTCACAACGAGGTATTTAGGAGATAAGAGGGTGCCCAAGAGGGGGAGGCCCGACTCGTTGATGTGTTTCATATAGTAGGCTTAAGGCTGCTATGCCAGTTGAATGTCATTAAGATATGATTTTGATTTTTTATAGAGGAGCACCATCCATAATTCATTACAATTTTGCTTATCTAGGTGAGTTCCCCTATTTGTTGCTCCACTTGTGGGTGCATTTCGTGATTAGCACTCTATTTATGTGATTACCTTGTTTTGAGGTTCTATGAGTGATAACCATTTCTATCTTCTGTTTCTAGTTATTTTCGAGAGTTACAAGACTAGTAGTAAATTCTTGTTGTCCATTTCGGTAGGTTTGGTGTGATTTCTGAGTATGTTTTTCAACGAGCTATGACATTTATGCTCCACTAGTGTGAGATCCAGTACGTGTTATAATTTTTGATAGAATTAATCTAGTTAAAGGCTTCATCTAGTTAGATGTACACCCTACTTGTGACTTAGAGTGGAGGGCGAGACCCTCGTGATTTGATATGTTGAGACCGGACTGTGTGCCGCGGTGGGAGTCATAGATTTTTGGATTTTTGTTAAAGATTGAGAGTTTATGATCCGAAATAGTTTCTTGTGTGTTTTATATGTGCTTTGAAGTTGATTTTGTAACTTTTGAGCCATCTGGAGATCTTTTTACCAAAGAAGTGCATTTTAGAGTATCGATTTGTCGTCCTTGAGGTATCTTGCCTAACCTTGTGTGGGAGACTTCCCCTTAATATTTGAGTCTGCTTTGTTCATTGTAGTTCATGTATGCAAGGTGACAAGTACGTACTAAGATTTATTCATGAAAATTTTTAGCCTTTTAGGGTTCTTAGGTCCTTGTATTTACTGTGTATGAATGTGTACTTGATATGCTTGAGTTTTTCACTTACTAATTTTACATCTGCATTCTCTAATTGGAATTAATAGCTTACAATTATTTGTTTGTAGACTATTTGACTCTTATTTTTCTTAAATAAAGATCTTTACCTCTTTTATTGTCATACTATGTCTCAAAACTTCTCGTCTTTATTGGAAATAGTTATTATCTTCCCTATTATTGTTTAGTCTTAATTAAGGTTATGATTATCTTTCCGCTGCTTATCCTTGATTGAATTTGTTATATATTCCTTGTAAATTGCCCAACCTTAAAAGAAGATTAGATATCCTATATTTAGTTAACATTTCCTTATTTGGATAATTTGATTCGTGTTAGCTTCCTTTTTGTTGAATTACATATTGTAAGATCGTTGTTTGGTATAATTTTCTCTCTTGTTGAGATGTTCTATTTACGCTTTGTATTTTCTATAGTGGTTATTCCTTTAGAGCTAGTTTTACTGTCTCATTGTGATCGAAAGTTTTTGAGTTTATTCACTTGTCATGTTTTTTTATATATTTTTATTATTGATGTTGTACTTTTTGTGGTGGTACATGAGGTTTCTGCCATGCGGTTTATGATATTGTGATGCATGAGGTTTCTGTCATACGGTTGTTAATATTGAAATGCACAAGATTTCTATCGTGTGGTTATTGTTATAGGGTTGAATAACGTTTCAGCCGTGCTATTTCTACTATTGATATATTGCACATGCGGAGTGATAAGGCGGGGTATGTGCATATATGCTTACATGTGGGTTACGTATGTGGCGATACAAGGTGGGAACATTATGATGCACGCGTGGCAAAACAAGCCGTGCACTTATATGCTATTATTTCCACACGTGGTGAGAAAAGCTGGGCTATGTAAGGGATTGATTGTGATGATTTGTGATGGCCTAGGGGCATTCTTGTCGTTTGATATTGTTTTGTGGTATGCTTACCTGCATGAGCTTTATCTCGTGGAAGTTGTGAGAAAACATCTTACATGTTGTCCGCTCTTTTCCATATGCTTATTAGCTGGTAGGAACTATATTAAAGCACTTGCACAAGCTTACACGTAGTTGAACCCTCCTACTGGATGTGATGTACTCCTGATTTTGCTGAGTATAGATACACACCCTTGTTTACTTATTATATATATGAGAGTGGCTCTAGTTAGAAAGAAAGTTTCAAGCATTACGATGAGGTGTAATGAGGTCACATGATGCCAAATGTTAGATTTCAGGTACTGGAATCGGGAACTAAAATTTGTCCGAGATTCGGTACTTTGTGGAAATAGTTGGATAAGACCTGATGTGAACATTGTCGTACGATCTAATTTATCGCTTACTTTTACTGTATTGTGAATTTAGGATTTTGTGTTTTTGATCGCTCTTCAATGTCATTATTTAAGTATTTCTGTTGTTACCTGTTGTTTTCTTCCTTTATTTTGATTGATGTATTGTTAGCCATTCGTGATATTCGTGCAGTTTATTAGACCAGTAGGCGTCTTCACGGTTCCTCATCACGACACATCCGAGGTTTGTCATTATACTTACTAGGCACCGCTGTGGTGTGTTCATACAACTTTTCTACATATTTTTATTGTACTGATCCAGGTATCATCATTAATAGATGTGCAGTTCAATGCTGGGGAAACTCAAGGTAAACCTACTGCTGCATTCACAGGCTTTAGAGTCAACTTCTAACATGTATTCAACATTTTTCACTCTTTTCCGAACAGTTATATTTGGAAGTGGTAGCTAATTATGTAGAGCTTATGACTTGCACTACAGTCTTTTGAAAATAATAAATTTTGTGGTGATATGTGCGCAAAACTATTAAATTTAATTTATTATTGTGGTACTTCATTATGAGTTAGGCTTACATTGTCAGTAAGACTAGGTGCCACCACATAATCCAAATGGAGGGATATCAGGGCCCTGACAACATTGATGTCCTTTTCATTTTAGTATATATATATGTGTATATATATATATATATATATATATATATATATATATATATATATATATCTTGAACATGTTTCTATGTCTAGTACGTTTCTTGACATGTCCTCCTCTCTATTCTACCGAGGTTAGGCTTTGATGTTTACTTGGTACCATTAAGGTGTACTCATGCCATGCTTCAATACATTTTTTATCAAGATCTAGGTGTCCTGATTGTCTTGTTGAGAGTAGTATCTGTGCTGCATGAGATTTCAAGGTAAACCTTCTTGACTTTCACATGCCCCGCAGTCACTATCTTATGAATTCATACTAATGGTTCTGGGAAATGTATAATTGTTAGACACTTGCGGCTATGTATACAATTTAATGGTTTATGATAAATGATTAAATAGTTCAATTATGTAATTCAATGAGCATGTGTTAGACTTACCTAGTCTTAGAGATTAGATGCCATCACAACATCATACAATAGGAAACTACGGTCGTAAAAAATATGGGTTAATAGAAATCAACTCAATATCATCAAACAATTCCAAAGAATCAATTAGTAATAGATACAGTTAAGGTCTTTACATTTTTTCCAAAATGACTACAAATGTCAACATGGGGCTCATACGACCAAACCCCGGGTCTAATGGTAGATTCCATCCACCAATAACCTCACGAGTTGGTATATGTGATTAGTTTCAAAATTTGAGTCACAATCGACTTTGAAACTCAATTTCTTATTTTTAAGAAAGTTAGCAATGTGGCACCAATTTCTACTTTGATTCACATGATTTTCATATTAAAATCTAAGATACGTTCATGTAATATAATTAAAAATTTTTAGAATCACATGCCCAAGGTTTTAAGGTAAAAATCCCTTCACCAAATCACCACCTACTGAGTTAAGGGTTCACAGATGTGAGAATGAGTGTAAAAATCCCATATTCCAACTCTTTATCCAACGACAAATGTTGCATTTTCGACATAGGGTTTACCTTTGCGTACACTCGCAATTGTGGAGTAGGGCTCGCATTTGCGAACCCTAACAGGCTCAACATGCATCACAATTGCAGTAAATTCTTTGCAATTGCAAACTGGGGAACATCGCAAAGGCAGGCAAAAATTCTTTGCAATTACGAAGATGGCCAAATTCTTTTAGCTTTTCAACTGCGAAGGTGAGATCGCATTTGCGACTACTGCCCATCGCCTATCACCTTTGCAAATGCAATCCTTGTGTTTGCATTTGTTACACCAGAGCACCAAACATCAATTTCTACAAATTTTCAGTCCAAAATACTTCAAGAACATGTCCGAAACTTATTCAAGTTATCGGTCTCTAAACCAAACATACACACAAGTCTAATAATATTATACAAACTAGCTCGTGCGATGAAAACACAAAAACAATATCTATAACTTCAAATCGAACACTAAAATGCATGATTTTTAAAGAAATTTTCAAGAATATCTAAATTTAAAACTAAGCGTCCGAAACATATCAAATCAGCTTCAAACGACACCAAAGTTTGCAGAAAAATTTTAAATGCCATAACATACCTATTCCAAATCCGAAAATAAAATTCCTAGCTCAATAGCTAAAATTTAACCTATGGTAAAACTTTTCAACATTAAATTGCCAACTTTCGGAAAGTCAACACAGATCAACCTACGAACTTCCAAAATCAATTCTGGACATATGCCTGAGTAAAAAATCATGATACAAAACTATCGAAGCCTTAAAAACAAAGTTTCGGGGTCATTTTCACAAACGATAAAGTTTTCTCAATATTTTTAAATTTAGACTTCTAAGTAAAGAATCAAGTGTCCAATTCAACCTGAAAGCTTTCCAGAATGAAATCAATCAACTTCGCAAGTCATAAAAGCATAAATACACATGTGTGAAACAATAAAAACTGCTAATGGGACACAATTACACAAAATGACAAATCGGTTCGTTGCACATCATCATACATGTGGTATCTTATATTAGACTCTGACATTATCATTTGCGCTTGTCACTGCTTCTAGCCCAAGGTTAGTTCTGCTGCTTATTAAGTACAAGGTCGGTTGTACTCATACAATACTTTGTACTTCATATGCAGATCCAGGTATATCTGGACGTGGTGATTGCTAGATTTGTGCTAGTACATGTTTGTTGATTTCAAGGTAGCTTCTATGATGTTCGCGGACATTGACTCTCTTTTAGTTATTTTCTTTTGTATTGTTCTATTACTGGGAGAGTTGCACCTAGGAGCTTCTATTTGTTTTGATACTCAGTAGTGCTCATGTACTTGTTGACACCGTAATTTGGGGTAGTTGTGGTAGTATGTCTTTTAGTTTTAGCATATATTTATGATATTTCCACTATTTAGTTTATTAAACAATGTTTAATCAAATTTCTAAATGCTATATGATTATTGGCTTGCCTAGCAAGTGTGTTAGGTACCATCACGACAAATTGTGATTTTTGATCGTGACAAAAATGTCAAACACAACAACAATCCAATAAAAAACAACTTAAAATTAGGAGAAATATTTAAAAAACAGTTCAAAATTAGGAGAAATATTACAATCCAATAAAAAACAACTGAAAATTTGGAGAAATATATAAAAATATATTACCACATCATAAGTTCTAGAAGTTGGTATATCTACATAATCGTAATGATTGTTTGCGACCTCAATTTCGGTACACAATCTTATTTTAGTATTTTGTACGAGCCTTAATACAAATTTTGTTTTAATAATTATGGAGAACTGATGCCATGGGTGCTGGAAACGGAACGCTCAAAGGCATCAGGGTGACACTTGGGGCCACAAGATGAACTAATATAGACGTTGTCTGTCTTACAACACGTAGTGTGCAAACATCCAAGTTTTTTAGGACGACTAAAATAGAAGGGTCCTTCATACGAAAAACAACTCTCATAATACTCATACATTTATCAGCCAACACTTTTTTTCTTTGGCAATCCACTAGGCGAATGCCTAGGGTTAGTTTTCATTATTAAAAAGAAAATGAAAATTGCAACAAATAGGAAAATAAGATAGGGGGGAGATACCAGTATTGTTACCATATAACTATAACGGGCGGAAACCTTACCTTATTAAACCTCTCGAGGCCTGACAAAGCCTCAAGATCAAAAAAGCAAGAAAAATACAAATGAAAGAAAATCAAATACAAACATGATCATCACAGAGTTTATAACGAACTCTCTGATGATAATTCACCGAGAACTACTATTGTGATGGTAAAGCAAGAGGATAAGTTGCTTTCTTTTCTCCATATCTGTGAACAATTTTCTCAATATGGCTTTAAAATTCACGCTTGTTCCTCGAACGATTAGGCTTTTGTAATAGATGGTTGCATGACTTGTTTTTGCTTTGCGATTCTCATCGGGGGTCTGCGAATGTTAGCGTCTTCACCCATCCTTCCATCAACGCTTCTATCTCTTTCACGATATTTCTTACTTGTTTTACTATGCATTGGTGATAAATCTCCATTTCTTGACGCTTCTGCTCGACAATGCAATAAGATATCTTCTTCCTCCCCTTCTTCATATATATGTCTTCCTATCTCCTCTTTCAAAAAAAATTTGTTCTGAAGATTGACTTCTGAAGCAGTTAAAACAATCTGTTGTTGTCCCTTCCCCAAAGATGTGATTGACTTAATTGGTACAATTTGATTCTAGAAAGCTATAGGTGTTGTGATTCGATTAGCAGCTGAAGTTTCTCCTGATTTAGTAGTATTTCTTGGAAAAAATACTGGACCATTATGGTTCAAATTGGTGCTTCTTTTTGCTACTGTGTGCAGATTAGCAGTACACTTAACTGTCGCTAACGTCCTTCGAGTTATGAACTGATCCTCACTGTCCTCTCCATCAGTGTCGTCCTTAAAATCTTGGTCATCGTCTGAAGACGAAAAAGCAGCAAATCATCTCCCCAGCCCTCTTCGTCGTCATAATCTCGTTGGTCTTTCCACAATTTTGATTTATTGACCATGTCCCTCATGTTAACAACTAGTTGTTTGTTATTCCAATGGAAGTTGATGGTTTTCCATAATCTTTGAAAGATGTCTCGACATGTGTATTGGAAGAATGTATCTGGCAAAAACGTAACACCGGCCATCTGCCTATTCTGTCCAGTGAAAATTGCTTCCCTATTGTTGACTTTTGAAAAAGCAGTAACTATGTTTATAGATGTATGAAAAGTTGGACTGTTATCTACAAAGTGTGTTACAATTTTGGAATCCGAAACCTCCCCCTCAGTATCATTTTCTTGACTAACCATCATAGGGTTCTTGTCGCTTATATTCTGCACAATATGCTGCTACACAATTAGCTTACCTCCTTGATTTTTTGTGTAGCCAGCTTCTGTTGCCTCAGATGGATCAGAAGGATATAAATTGGATATCTTTTTGTCAGACACAGCAGCAGTAGATAACATCATTGGAACTGAACATGCCGCTATACATTGTTGGGCAGAAGCATCCTTTGCGCTTTGGAGATCTTCTGCAGAAGTACCATTTGAAGCGGATACATCAATGAGTAATTCCCTGGCCTATCCTCCTAGCTGATGTACATTGCACCATTGATATTGATCTTTGGATTTAACTGTTTTGGAATGCTCAGAAGTGACAAAAGCTGTTTTTGGATTCAACTGTAATGTCTCACCCTCCAGACCATTCACCTGCCCAGTCAGAATACTAGAATCTGCAGTAGACTACATTGCCCCAGCATTAGAAACAGGTACATCTGTGGAAGGCTTAGAAGGCCCTTTTTCCATCTTCAATATCTCCTCCATCGACTCAACTAAAATTGTTGCCTAAGTTGTATCCCTTCTCTCAGTTGTAGCTCGATCCGCAAGACTATGAGCTAGAAGTGTAGAATCCAACTTTGGCACTAAAGAAACTGCAGTCTGCTTCATTAAGCAATGAACTGTTGAGAGCATTTTGATCCTTGGCATGTGATAACTTCTCCTATGGTTCAACATATTCAACAATTGGTTTAATCTGCATCAAGTGTTGCTGCTCAATGGCTTTACTCTGCACTGAGGAGTTTATCCAGAATTGGTCTGTCCTTTTTGCATTTTCATCTGCTGGTATACTTGATGCAGCAGAAGGATTCAGATTTGATGCAACCACAGCTAACTGTTTTCCAGACAAAACATTTTGAGGAGACTGCAGTGGTAGATTAGATGAAGCTTCACAAATAGGTGCACCATGAGAGTTTGGCATTGGAAGTTCTGTAGCATTATTCTGCACAGAGGAGTCTGTCAACACCAGGACTGGCCTTTTTGCATTTTCACCTATTGATATACGTGATGCATCAATAGGAGACTGCACTGAAGCATTGGGCCATATGCTAGACACTGCAGTAACTGCCTCAATAGTAGACATACTGTGTTCTGTTTGGACCATATCATGATTTGGAATTCTTTAAATCAATTCAGTCATAGTATCCTGGTGATCACATCCATCCCGATCTTTATGACAGCATGGAACTGCAGAAACTATCTAAGTTGGCTTTTCCTGTTGTTCAACTGATAGAGCAATTGGTTTGTTCTAGATCAAGTGCTGTTGCTGTATGGCCTTATCCAGAACAGAAGATTCCGTCGAGGCCATGTCTGCCCCTTTTGCATTTTCATCTGCTGGAATATGTGGTGCAGCAAAAAGTGCCAAATTAGATAGAAACTTATCTGAATGTATTTTAGCTATACCATTCATAGGAGACTTCACTGGATCAGAAATAGAAGAGTTATAAAGCAGTGCAACATTAGGATTTGGCATTGAAGGAGATTAAGAAACTGGCAGAGACGAACCAGAAATTTGTTCATCGGTCGCATTTGGTAGAATCCCTTCAACTCGACGTCCTGCAATATTGGCATTCAAGTACTCCTTAGCATCACCTCTTAATTTAGCCAAACTATCCCGTCCTTCAGGTTCGCCAAAGTGACCTACTTGTTCATTCAAGTCATCTGAACTCCAACGACAAGATTTAACATCATGTCCTTGGTGATTGCAACATGTGCAGTATTTTGGTAAATTATCGAATACAATCTGTTGTTCGTATTCAACAATTTTTCCAGATTTTTTATCTACTATCTTGGTCTTAGTTTTCTTTGGATGCTTGTCGAGTAAATTAATCAAGACTTTAACTCGAGCCGTACTAGGTCTAGTTCGAACTTGAGTAGCCTTATCTACTGCAATAGGTTTTCCCACAACAGATGCGATGGACAGTAACGACTTTTTTGCGTAGAAATTTGCTGGCAGTTCTGGAAAAGAAACCCAAGTAACAGCCTTTGAAGTTTCTTCTCGGGGGTTAAATCCCATTGTCCATGGGAATGTCCGGAAGAAGAACTCATCGCCTTTTGAGTTAGCATAACCAAATGTTTTTGACAGCGCATTCACAAAATGTTCAAATAGATTGAATCTTACCAAAAGTCGATATTCTAGCTGTCCAATGTTGCAATTGGCTTTGACGTCGAAATGTTTTGATAAAATCTGACGCAGCACCTGAAGTTCTGGCTTTCCATAGGAAAATTTAACGATAATTGCTTGATCAAGACCTTATTCCCTGGTGAATGAATTCACTTCATCTACTGTGAATTCAACAGTAGGAATTCCTTGTTCAATCGTAACAGGACAAAGTTCCAGATTTGGAATTTTTGCGACAGATTTTTGTCCAGCGATGCATGTGATTTTTTTGTCCGTGAACAGATTGATTTGCTGAATTGATATGACCAACCTCTCCCACAGCCATATGCTGGGGAGAGGTCGTAGCATCCATAGTTACGATTTACTTCAGAATAGTTCCACCATTTCCACTCAACGATGCTGCAACTAGATAATGAAGAAATGTCGAAGCTACAATAGTTTTGACAAATTCTTACGATCTGGTGGATTCAAATATTGTTGCTTGAATATAGTAGGAAACTCAGTTCAAACAAATAAAATCATCAATCCGAAAGCTTCACATCACAAGGAAGAAAGATTCAAATTGTGAATTCGAATGAACAGTATGAAGAATCAACAAATTCAAGATCTGTTGCGTTTGGATTAAGATTTTGGAATAAAACTAAAGTAAGGTGTTCGCCACAAGAAGGAGTTTGTCGTGATACCAAAATTGTGACACTCCACCACCGGATTCCGGCGATATGTCCGATGAATAGTAACGGGAATACTATTCACAATATAGGAGTGAATAGTAACGGCAAGATTTGGAGATCAATGTCTAACTCACTTATATATGTATGAATTCTATTGTAGTTAATTATTTGAACATTACGAAATATAGTTTGAAACGCTTTTTCTTTGTAGGTGATAAATTTATTTTATGAGCACCACATAAACATATACATATTTCAGTTATCTTGAGAAAACTTTGTATTAAGACAATTATTATTGTATGCTGGGGCGGCCCGACTTTTTTTGTTGCCTAAAGTCAAAATATATGAAGGGCTTTAATTTTTTTTTAAATTATTTTTTTATACATAATTTATTTTTCTAGCATTTCTTCGATATAAAATTGTTAATAATTTTCTTATAGTCAATAACACCAAATAAGTTTTTCTTAATCGACAATATAGCTAATACATTAAATTTTTCTTAAAACATTGTTGATCTTAGATAAGATTATATCAATTTTAATTTAGAAATCTTCTTTCCACTAAAGCGACAGTAAAATGAGTTATTAACATTATTCCATAAATAATACATGCTTAGAAAAAATAATCAAATCTTTTTATTTGACCGAATGTATATGTTAAACTGTTACCTTCTAATCGTAATATTTCCTTAATACTTTTAATTCCGAAAGTAAGTCTAAACCATGAATATCGAACTAATTATTATGCTTTAAGGAACGTTAAATATTATGACAATATTTTTTTTTAAATTTTCGTCATCTAGTTATCTTAATTTTTATCACTAAATAGAAAACCAATAATATTTTCATGTGCTTCCAATGGTTCAAATTTATTTTGTAATGAAAAAGAAGTCAAATCTACTATGTATAAAATAATCAGTTCCAAAAGATACTTTGAAGATTTGATATTTTATTAGCAACATTCTCATAATATTAATTTCTATATATTACACTTTTCTAATGAAATTCAAGTTCAATATTATTTCAAATGCAATTTTCATGGTGGAAATCATAGAAATTGCCCACCTTTCATTTTTATATTGGTTAAAAAAGAAATCAAACATTTTCACTTCACATAACCTGTTTTTAAACTTATACATAGTCTATTAGGTTTAACGAAAAATAGAGCCGCTAAAATGGTTAGGGGTGGAAAAATGGTTAAAAGAAAAGAATTAACCACACATATTATCCACTAAAAAATGGATTGGATAATAAATTTTCTATAAATGGGTCAAATATGGATAAGAACCATATTATATATTTCGAAAATAGATAACTAATGAGTAACAAATGGGTAACTAATTGATCTAACTTTTACATTTACAAAGCCTAAACTTTGTGGTTCCACAGTTAGTGAGACTAAAAATTCTCCAAAAGCTGACCATAAGCAAGAAGTTATGGATAATATAGTTATACTATATTATCCACCGATTTACCCGTTTTATATGGGTCAGGTCGGATAATTTATTTTTTATTATTTTCGATCCGAACTATATCTACCCAACCCCTCCCCGCCATTTGCTACTCCTACTTGTCGTGTAAAAGGGACCGGTTAATTGAGTCTGATAAAAATGACATTAGTATTATTAAACACAAATTATTGGCTTTGATTGACCAAGATAAAAGTGACATTTCAACTAACATATATAAATATTGGTTGTAACAAAATTTGATCCAAAATGACATTCTTGTGCAAAATACAAATATTAGGAATCTTATCTCCTCTACAACGCTTTACATGTTACTTCTTTTTTTATTTTAATTGTCGTATTATGAGGTGAATAATTTCTCCATTAGTATATCATTATTTTTAAATTTGCAAGAAAATTTTAACAATACTAGATGATATATAGAAAGTAAAAAAATAACATTATACTTAAAAATACTCTTACTAACCCTACAGTACTTAAAATTAAATATTTCTAATATACATTAAAAGTCTAGAAAGTAAGAAAGTATGTTACACCAAAAAACCAACACATATGTCACGAGTCAAAATCTAACCTAGTCGTTGTTGCACCTAACTGCGAAATGCTACGTGAGCCAAACAACAAATAGTGAAGCTCGAAGAAAAGATCATAAATAACCTATAAATAAGATGCAAAAATCTATACAACTATCTCAAGAACACATAATACGAATCATGAGTGACTACGAACAAGATTAGTGCAACTCTGATATGAAGAGAGATTACATCATCTCTTTAAAATTCACATAAACAGACATATAAGACATAAAACACCATGAACAAGTGTCAGCTTGTATCTAGAATACTAGTGCCTCTTCAATGCTAGCCTTCATCGTCAGAACAGCTAAACTCCTAAATCTACAGGCAAGATGACCCGTGACCTTGCACATACAAATCTCGATCCCATGCAACACACCAAATCTATTATGCCATCATATAAAAAGTACGAGAATCTCATAATCTGCTCGAAGTCGCAAGCAAACTACATACTCAATTAGCTAGGAACCTTCCATTTGATCTCCTCTAGGAGAAAATCATAATATGCAACATGCTCCCCATGCCAATAGGAAACATCTACCTCAAACCGTGATTGAAATCATGAAGAATACTTTGAAATCTATTTTCACATAACCAAACCATTAGAATTGAATCTTTCTAACTCCACCAAGCCACGCGGATTACCGAAACTCAATTGTACTACTATAATACACCTATAGAGACTCATTACATCATAGGAACCAAACAAATATAGCATACCATTACCCTATTGATCCAACCTACTACAAAGTTGTCCTATTTCTCCGAGTTCCTTCCAAATAACCCTCATGTTGATACTCTTCCTTGCGATAATATCATGATCCTCAACCAAGACTAACCCAAAATGGTCCTAGAAATAAACCATACCGCCATAAGGCCCATACGCATCTGCATTCCCTTTTAAACACCTTGAAAGTTCCAAAACCAAGACACCCACTCCGAAGAGAACTACTATTAATCTAAAATAGTTTTTCTTCACCTTCCCGATGCTGAAATATAAAATACATAATGATATGGAAACACCACATGTCTCAAAACCATCCAATGAAAAATCTCAAATCTTAGCCATATACAAATTCGGAAAAATTCACAATTGCTTCATAAAAATCATGAACCCATTTGAACTTCCTCCCGTATCATCCACTCTGCTCAAATCTCAGCTGCGCAATTCTACATGGGCCGAAGGACTTGTGGCCCATTAGCAAGACAACACCACATAATTAACCTCGCCTTTATGCGACCGAGCAAATTCCTACTTCATGCATAATACATCCGTCACGATAACAGTTGAAGCATTCCATAATTCCTATATATCCACAAAGTATAATAAACCATGCTTCCAGAAATGTCCTTGCTCAAGTCATCCTCAAAATTAGCCTCTGCAAGTCATAACCGATACAAGTATGCCTCTGACAGAAACTAATACAATATGTAAACATGTAATCGATTCGTCGATAGAAGACGTCCCCACAATGCTCAAATCCACGGAACAATTCATCAGATTACTTACAATACCAATAACCCATCATTATCGAAATATCAATGTGAGATTACACTAAACCATTCATCTGCTCATGCGACACAAACCATCGAGTACCTCTTATCATTTTCAAATCTCGCATTCATCCTTGTGATGGGTAAGAAAACTTCAATAAGTAGTTCAAACTTAAATTACAATGCATATAATACGTTGGTAAAGGTGAAATTTTTTCAAACAAAACCTAGGGACCACACAACCTCCGGACACCCTACTAAAATAACCTACATGCATTGCCCAAACTTACATCTCTCTTACTCTTCCTGAGTCTAAACTTATAACAATACATGAAAATCTACCTCACTCCACAACTTAATGTGGAGATCCTTCAACACACCCATAAATCAAGATCATGCACCATATCAAGACATAAATCAAAACCCCAATAGTCCTTGGTACAGCTCAAATAAACTCTTCTCATCACATTTGATGAATCTAAACACATCTCATAGTCACATCATACTCATCACATAGTCGTCCAATCACAAATTCCACTAATAGGGAGACAACCAGACATATATGTCCAAAAAGAACATGCTAACATAATCAAAATCTCTATGCTCAAGCTACAGTCAAAAGTTGGCCTCGAGTCCTCCAGATTGGCAAATAATAAACACACAAAAATCATGTCACATCTCCTCCATGGAATCAAAAGCTATTGATGCGAAATTTATACTCAGTGCTCATGTGCGCATACGAATGTGTTGATGGAACTGAAAGAGCAACGCTTCAAGCTGAATTAATATTGCATGATTAAGGAAAGAAATATGGCGAGCATATCCTAAACATCATGTAGCCTTTAGAAGATAGGTGTGGACGTCATCATACCGACCCGCTCGACTTCGCTAGACACTTTCTCATGACTCGCATTACATATGAATCTAGAGCTCTTATAACAACTTGTCACGATCTCAAATTCACTTAGTCGTGATGGCACCTACCCTAACACCCTAGGTAAGCCAACCAATATCGATCTGATTCCAATAATATTAACTAGACAATTAAAGAAAAGTAATTTACTGATTATTATACATTTCCCAAATACTAGTAGTTTAAATCACGAGCTTCTAAGAATAGAGTTTACAAACCTCACAGGAACTAAATACATATTGTATTTGAAATGTACATAAATAGAGTTCTATGAATCTAAGGCTACCATGAACAAGAGGTAGCTACAACTAGAATGTAGTTACTTCTCCAATCCCATCTCATGTGGATCATAGAAACATCATTAGTCAACATTTGCACACACAGAGCAGAAGAGTAGTACGAGTACAACTAATTCCATGTAGTTATTTAGCACCAAAATCAGCCTTAGGTTGAAGGTAGCGAGGAGGTAACACAAAGTTTGGGTCCAATAACAATATTCCACACCAGTTCATGATAGAAAAGTACAAGTAATAAAAATAGAATCTCAGAAATAAAATGCCTAACTCTTTCAAACTTCAACAAAATAGGAAGGTTTTCAAGTATCTTAAGGAAAACCCAAATCTTCTACCGACGTTAGAAAAAATACTATTAAGTTTGAAAAATTGTTACTTTTCTCAATAATCCTTTAAACAATAAGTAAGATGTTTAATTTTAAGTTAATATATGGAAAGTACATCTCTATGCCTTTTTGTCAAGATAAGGTAAAATCATAAATGTCACCAAACCGTGTAGGAGAAGGAAATGCATATTCACACATGTATCTCAGGGGAGCATGTCAAATGAAGTTCCTCTCAATGATAAGCTCAAGTACTCGCACTCTCAGAATACTCGATCTCAATGCGTTGCATTCTCTCTTACCATGCTGCATGCTTTGTACACTCATTCACTCAGGACTATATAGTACTCGTTGTGGTGCGCAACTCGATAGACATACATATAGCCATAAGGCTCGTTGTGGCGTGCAACCTGATATATATATATATATATATATATATATATATATATATATATAAATCAATTATACTAACAAGGGGTGTGCAGAGTCTTGAAGGGCTTCCTCAGCCCAAGCACTACACCGCTCAGCTTCACTCAGTGATACATCTCTCGAGTCTCGCTCACCAGCTTAGAATGTCATGAAACTAGCCCGACAATAATGATATGATGTATCACTAAATAACAACTGAGACTATGATATGATATGAATGCATGAATATCATTTAGTACAAAATATCAATAAAATAAGTGAAATGATTGTCAAAAACGGCCACTATCAATCCCAAAAATATCGGCATAATACCTAGGCATGACATCTAGCATGATCGACAACTCAATTACTTAATCACATGGTTAAAACACCATCATCAACAAAAAATGGCCACTATACAGTGCTAAAGAAACAACAGAGTTCCAATAAATAGGGTGCATGACCACACGCCTATCACCTAGAATGTGTGTCACCTCCATACCAATAACATAACGCATAATTCAAGTTTGATACCCTCAACACTATGTTTAGAAGAGTTAGTTACCTCTAATAAGAAAATTCCAATACCAAGCAAGCCAAGTGATGCTCTAACAATGGCATCACACACATTCTAACCCCATAATGGCTCGAAAATAACTAAAAATAACTCAAATACATTAGACAATGCAAATGGAATCAATCCTAATAAAAAAAGGTCAAATCTTTAAAAAAAAGCCCAAAATCATCAAAGAAGACCAACCCGAGCCCGCACCTCGAAACCCGATAAAACTTGAAAAATCTCTAAACCCAATAATATTACAAGTCCAAACATACTACTTTCACTCAAATCCGACTCCGAATTTATGTTATAAACTGAAACTTTTGTACGATGAAATTTTTGACAAAATCCAAAAAATTCAATTATGAAGATGGAATCATGAAACATAATAAACATTGAGTATAGAACACTTACCCCAATCCATATAGTGAAAATCACGTCAAAAATTTGTTAAAATCCAAGCTCCCCAACTCAAAATATGACCAAATGAGAAAACGTTCGATATTAAGTATTTTTGCCCAGCTACTCTGCCTCGTTTTGCATGCCAAACAATCCCCAAACTTTCATTTTATTCCTTCAATGGATTGCTTGCGAACTTCCACTCATGTTTGACTTTTGAATCACTCCATTTGACTATAGAACGAAGTAGATATGTTGGTTTCAATAGTTCGAAACATTGCAGATTTTTAAAAATGATGTCAACTGCAATTTCAGAATTAATTTGAAAATTCTGGCAATCAAATTCTTACTAAAATCACCATAAAATCCTCATACGATATCCATATTTGATGATTCTTTTTATGCGGCTCCATAATCACGATAGGATATAATGCTTCAATCGAAATAGAAACCGGAGATCATATGTTCAATATGGTACCATTTATATTGAAGAAATGATGTCGAAACATAAGAAAAACGAGCGCAACACAACACAAACCTATATGAAACTAATCTAAGCCCCTAGAGACCCCGTATGAACATACCAACAATTATTATAACACAACACAAAATTATTCAAGGACTCAAATCACACATAAGAACAACAATATGATTAAACCCACCTTATATCAAACTTTCGAAATTCGACTTCAAAAAAATCACGCCGAAACATATCAAATCAGCTTGGAAATAACTAAAAATTTTCTCACAAGTAATCATACATCAAATAGATATACTCCCATCCCCTAACTCCCTAGCGAAGTACAAACACTCAAAACGATCGATTTGGTCATTAATATATGGTCGTATGTGGAGGTTGTCCTGCGATGAGGATTGTTATTGACGGCACAAGGTGCCATAAGTGTACGTTTGGGAAATTTTTGTTTATGAAGCGATCGGACTTTTTCTCACGACCCTAACCCCAAACTCGATTGTGATAGTGCCACTCGTGAAGACAAGGCCAGCCAACTAAATCCAAATTATTTGTTAAAGTAGTTAAACAACATAAAAAAAGTGTGAAACATGATTTAGATATAATAAGTAGCAGAAATACATTCCAACACAGCCTTAACCAGGGTGTTGCAAGTCATGATCATCTATAAGTCATAATACATACCATAACCTAGTACAAATGCCTAAAAATGAACAGAAGCAATAAAGAAGTAGAGAAACGACGGTTGCGGAGGTCAACAACTACCTTAAAATCTCCAAACATCCCCTCAAGCTAGAGGAATCAACACTCGGGAGGGTAACCAACAACTCCTGAATCTACACACAGGGTGCGTTGAGTAAAATGAGTACTCTAACTTAGTAAGTAACAAATGTAAATAACGGTTGAAATTAAGAAAACACGTAAGTCACACAACGTTGTATAATGAAGCAGTAAAATTATTTAAATATAGTAAGCCCGTGAATAGTCAAGCAAAATCCTCTTTCAACAAGTAAACAAGCGCAATTACAAGCCATATCGCAGCATCAAATCTAGGCCCTCGACCTCATATGATTCAATTAAACTCGTGACATACATATCTCAGGCCCATGGCCTCCAATCAGTATCAGTATTACCTTATGATGTAGGCCCTCGACCTTACTACGTCAAAAATTATCATAAGCCTCTCGGGCAATAGTACAAAAGTATTTCTCAACCCAAACATTATTTAAAATGTCGTTTAACTCTTAAAACTGAGTAAACATAGGTGAGTAGTGAAACAGTGGAAATTAACATGACTGAGTTAAGGAAATAAGTCAAAAGAGTGAGAAAATAGAAATGAAAATCGTCAAAGGGTTCAAATGGTTTGCACGATGCCCAACTATGGTATTCAACCCAAATAATGATGATAGCAAATAGTTTCCAGTAAAATACGTAGTAAAATAATCGACAGGTATAAACCATGTTACAATCCCCAATAGTGCACGACTCCATGCTCGTCATCAAGCGTGTGTCTCCCCTTAATATATAACTACTATGTGAAAAGCCAGGGTATCAAATGCTCAGAACATCATTTTCAATCATCACTCACCCTGAACAGGCTGAATATCCAGCTCGCAATACCTTTGCCCCTGGAATCGCCCTTCGTGCACGTCGAATCTATCCAAAATTAGAACGAGGACGCCAAAATATACTAAGGAAATGAAGCCCAAGCAAAAAAATCAATAAAGGGCACAAACCCCAAAATTACAAAAACTCGACCCACGGGCACACGACCCAAAATTAAATAATTTTAGCATCAACGGAATCCTTATCTTCCCATGATTGTATACATATAAGGAACACTAAAATTGGAGTCCGAATGTCTCCTAAAATCCTTATTTAATGTCCTCTTAAACTGAAGCCCTAATCCACATTTTCATCCCTTTAATTCTTTTAATTACAGCCTTAATCTATGAAATACTGTCATATAAATGTGCTTTAGTTCCAAAGACCTCACCTTAACGAAGTGTCCTTTATTTCTCTCTTCCAAATAGCTAAAAGCTCTCGAATCCGTGTTTAAAAATTGTGAAAACCTTCGAAAATCGCGAAGCAGGACTTATATACATTCTGCCAAGGGACATCCACATTGGCGGTTCAAAACTCGCATATGCGCTACCATATTTGGGGCTAAATCCTCCATTTCAGTGAAAATCACTTATCCAGCCAAAATAGCATCTGCGACCATATTCCACATCTGCAACATCGCAGATATGGTTTTCTTACTACTTCTGCGGTCTCAGCTCACCTGACCAATTTTTTTCTTATGCGGCCAACTCTGCACTTTTGCATGCCGCACCTGTGGTTCCCAATCCGCAGATATGAAAATACAACAAACAACAATTTCAACTGCTGTTATAAAATTTCAACTTTTCCATTAACCATCCGAAATCTCCTTGAATTCCCCGGGACCTTAACCAAAAGTACAAGCATAACCCAATACCTTATTCAAACTGACTCCAACCATCAAAACACCTCAAACAATATCAAATCACAGAAAACACATCAGATTCAAGCTAAACTTTCTAAAATTTTCCAAATTCTGCTTTCGATAAAAAATCCAACCAAACCATGTTCGAATGACCAGAATATTTGCGCACATATCCCAATTGACCTAACGAAGTGAGTGTAACTCTCGTAATTCTATTCCGACCCCTATACCAAAATCTCTCCTATCAACCGGAAATCGCCAAAATATCAACTTCGCATATTCAAATAAATCCATTCTGGTCACACTCCGATGTCATAAATTACTTCCCGAAGCTAACAGAACCATCCGAACTCGTATTTGAGCCCTCTAATGCACAAGTCAACATCCAGTTGACTTTTCCAACTTAGACATCCTTATAAGAGACTAAGTGTCTTTAACCTTACCAAAATCAGTCCAGACTCGATCCGACGACTTGATACAATAAAACACAGATAATGAAGAATAAAGAAGCTGAAATCGAGGAAACAGAGTAGTAAATTATGAGATGACGAATCTGGTCGTCGCATCCGCCCTACCTTACACAAACATTCATCCCTGAATGAGTCAAGAAACAAACCTGAAGCCTCAAACAGGTGAGGATATTTGCTCCGCATCTCCCGCTTAGTCTCCTAGATATCCTCATCCATGGGCTGACCTCCCAACTTCACTTTTGCCGAAGCTATATCCTTTGACCTCAACATTTGATCCCGACGACCCAAAATGGCTACTATCTCTAAATGAAAGGTCAAATCATCATCCAACTAAACCGCACTGAAAACTAGAACTTAGAATGGATCCCCAATGTGCTTCTGAAGCATAAAAACATGAAATATCAGATGTACATTCGAAAAGATGGGTGGCAAAGCAAGCTCATACGCCACCTTCCCATCCTCCAAAGCACCTCAAATGGCCTAATAAAAAGTTGACTCAATTTCCCTTTCTTTAAAAATCTAATAACTCCCTAAATGGGTGATACCTTCAACAGAACCTTCTCTCCAACCAAGAAGGACACTTTGTGTCTGACACATCTCGAACCTTCCTATCAACATAACTCTTTTGCCTCGACAGCGCTGTACAAAGCCTCTCATGAATCACCTTTACCTTCTCCAAAGCATCCTCCACCAAGAACCCAATACCCTAGCCTCACCAGGCTCAAACCAACCAACTGGATATCTACACTGCCTCCGATACAAAGTCTCATATAAAGCCGTTTGAATGCTCGACTAGTAGTTTCTGTAATAAGCAAACTCTTCGAGAGGTAGAAAATCTTCCCATGACCCTCCGAAATTAATGCCAGAAGCACGCAACATGTCCTCTAATAGTTGAATAGTGTGTTAGGACTGCACCATACGTCTAAGTATGAAAAGATATGCTCAACTCCACCTGCGTACCCAACTCTCTCTGCACGACCATCCAAAACTACAAAGTAAACTAATTACCTCTATCTATAATGATGGAAACCGAAACAACGTGCAGATGAACAATATCCTAGATAGAGATCCATGCCAATCGATAAGAAGAATATGTAGTACACACAAGAATGAAGTGCGCAAACTTGGTCAGCTAATTCACAATTACCTAAAGAGAATCAAAGTTCCTCAAGGTCCATGAATGTCCCACAACAAAGTCTATTGTGATCCTCTCCCACTTCTACTCAGGAATAACCGTCTACTGAAGCAAACCACCCTGTCTCTGATGCTCATATTTCAACTGCTGACAGTTGTGAGACCGAGCTACAAATCCCACAATATATTTCTTCATTCTTGTCTACCAATAGTGCTTCCTTAAATCCTTATACATCTTCCTTGCACCCAGATGAATGGATTACCACGAGATGTGGTCCTACTCCAGAATCAACTCCCGAAGCTCATCCACATTGGGCACACAAATCCGAACATGCATCCTTAACACGCTATCATTACCAATGGTCACATCTCTAGCATCATCACGCTGAACTTTATCCCTAAGGATAAGAAAATACGGACCATCATACTGGCACTCACTAATGCGAACATATAAGGAAGATCGAGAAACCACACAAGTCAATAGCCGACTAGGCTCCAAAATATCTAACCTCATAAACCTATTGGCCAAGACCTGAACATCAACTTCAAGATGTCTCTCCCTAACTAGAATGTATCCCAAACTCCACAAATTCACTACCTTTTGGCTTAATGCATCGGCCACTACATTGGCCTTTCCGGGATAACACAATATACTGATGTAATAATCCTTAAGCAACTCCAACCATCTCCGCTGCTTCAAATAAAGAACCTTTTGCTTGAACAAATGTTTAAGAGTGCGATGATCAGTGAACACCTCACAACATGTGCCATACTAGTAATTCCTGGTAATCATCAATGCATGAACTATGGCAGCAACCTCTAAATCATGAACGAGGTAGTTCTTCTCATGGGGCTTTAACTGACGAGACATATAATAAATAACTCTACCCTCGTACATCAACAAATAACAAATCCCAACTCTCAAAACATCATAATACATGGTATATGAACCTGAACACATGGCATAACTAAAACTCAAGCCGTGGTCAAAGTTGTCTTAAGCTTCTGAAAGCTCTCCTCAAACTGGTCCGACCATAGAAATTAAGCACCTTTGTGGGTCAAATTGGTCAAAGGATATGCGATAAATGCTCAACAAACCAACTATAATTGAAACGGGCCTGATGGCACCCTTATCGACATCTCCCTCTAGGGAAACCATTGGTTGACTTACCTCCACCCCTAGCTTGCTGAGCGGGTGGTGGTAAAGCAATTGGCACTGAAGTCGATAACTTATCCCTCTGATAGGACTAACTACCAATACGGCGAGGACACTGCCTCCTAATGTGGTCCATCTCACCACATTCATAGGAACTCCCATGTGTTGGATAAGGGGACTTAAGGGAACCCCTCGCACCGAAGTGACTAGCAGATGCACTCGCATGGAAAAGCCCTGCACTAATAGAGTATGGGTCAAAGTCTTAGCATAAAGGGCACAAGGTGATGATTGGTCTACTGAGATCCAGGATAACCATGATAAGAAGATACCCCACAGTAACCTGGGCGAGCTGGCTGAGCATACCTGAATGGACAACCTCTGTTGTGTTGAAACTAACCACTCGAGGGGGCACCACTATTGCTGTCAGATCCTCAAAGCCTCTTGGCCTCCCTCTCCTTTCTCTCTTTGTGGGGAAGAGATTCTATCTCACGGGCAATATCAACAACCTCCTTAAATGTAGCAACATATACCCTCTCCCTAGTCATAAGAATATGGAGCTGATAAGTAAGACCATCAAAAACCTTCCCAATCCTCTCTCGATTTGTCGGAACCAACAACATAGCATGACGATCAAACTCAGAACACCTTAACTCATACGACGACACAGTCATCTCCCCTTGTCGCAATGACTAAAACTGCCTATGCAGCTCGTCTCCGCAGGAATATGGCAGATACTTGTCCTAGAAAAGATCGGAGAACTGCTGCTAGGAAAGTGATGCTACATCAACATGCCTACGCTTCTTGAAATCCTCCCACCATGTGAAAGCAGCTACTGAAAACTTATAGGTGGTAAAAGCCACCTTGCTGGTGTCCAAAATACTAGCAATACGAACAATCCTATGACACTTATCTAAAAAGCCATGGGCATCCTCTACCTCTACGCCACTAAAGGTTAAAGGATGAAATCTACCACATCTCTCCAACCTACGTTGCTCATCCTCTATCATCAGAGGAACCAAATAGTCCTTAGCAGCTGCAATCGACTTTTCTAGATGTGCCTCGTCATCTAAATTCCTGCACGACCTGCTTAGGTGTGCGAGCGGCAGGAGTCCGATTGCCTTCCCCAGCCAGCAAAGAAGTTGCAGCTATCGTGGCGGAAACTGACTGAGCCAAGCCAGTGTATACTGATAAAATCAAAGCCAAGGCATCCAAAAGACTCAAAAACTCTATAGACACAGGTGGTGCATGAGCTGGTGCTGGTAGAGTGTCTATAGCTAATACCTGGTCTTGATTTGGGGTTGCTGGTAGATCTACATGTGTTGCCATTGCTAATCATCCTCTACCACGACCACAGCCACATCCTCACCTGTAGTTGCCACAATTGGTGGGAGTGGTGGTCGTCCATCGTGTCTGGTAGCACGTGTCCTCACCATCTATGAGAGAATAAAATAACATATGTTTAGTACTCGAATTAATAAGGTCGCACGACAAGAATTTCATGAGTATAAAGGTTTTTCTACAGGTTTTAAAACACGGATAATGAAGTATAAAAAAGTAGAAATGTGGGAAATAAAGCAGTAACTCATGAGAGAAGTGGCCGGGTCATCACACTTTTTGAGAATTAATGCCCCGATCCCCTATTAACTGCTTTCTTCGTGTTTGTTTCTTCTATTGCGAGTTGCCGGGACGATTCATTTTGGAGTTTCGGAGTGTTTCTGGACACACAGTACCTAAATGAGTGCATAAGATTTAGAATTTGGACAATAGTTTGAATAGCAAGAAGATGATCTTAGAATGTAATTCTGTCGATTACGTTAGCTTCGTTGAGTGATTTCTTCCATTGGGGCATGTTTGGATTGTGTTTTGAAGGTCCATAGCTTATTTATGCTTGAAATATTAAAATTTGAATTTCTAATGTTTCTGGATTTATAGTGAATTTTGATATCAGGATCGGAATTAGATTCCAAAAGTTGGAATAGCTCTATAATTTTTATTGAGACTTGTGTACTAAATTTTGGATGAATCGAACATGGTTTTGTGTGTTTCAGCATCGGTTGTGTGAGGACCCACCAGGCCATCACTTGATTTTGGAGTCAATTCTGTGTTTTGAGGCCTTAAAAGCCTCCTTTTATTCCACCTCAATTTATGTGTGCAGTCAGAGTGTATATCCGGAACGCTTTTATGTGAAAATTTTATATAATGCGAATTTGGCCTTTAAAATAGAATTTGAGTTGACATCGGTCAACATTTTAGGTAAATAAACCTGACTCATTATTTCACATTCCCGAAGGATCTGTAAAAAAATATGGGACTTGGGCGTATTTCCGAAGTCAAATTTTGAGGTCCCTAGCTGAGTAATGAATTTTTAAAGAAAACTCTTTAACTGAAACTGTAAGAGTTATTGGGAATTTAGATTTAATTTAAAATTATGGTATCGGGCCCTTTTTTTGATTCTAGAGCCTTGTACATGTCTTCTTATATGGTATTTAGGTCGAGCCTGTATATTTTGATAAGAAACAGACTTGATATGACGTGAATCAGACCCTAGCTTGCTAAATTTTGAACTTAAGAGTTCTTGAGATTCTTTTTTTATTTTGACATTAAATTCATTGTTAAAGGTGGTAATTTGGCGATTTGTTCACATGAATAAGTCCAAATGATCTTTTGAGTTAGTGCACATTTTTGGTTAGGAGCCCTAAGGGCTTCGGTGAGTTGCAGATATGTTTCGGAAGAATTTGACACTTTGGAAAATTTGAAGAAATGCTGCTTCTGATGCACAGATTCTGTAGTTCATGATCGCGACGTCTTTCACGCGATCGGTGAAGGGAAACTGGGGCTAGGGTGAAATATTTCTATGCGAACATGAAGAGAAGGATGCGAACACGGAGCACTAGCGCGCTGCTTTACGCAGACGCCATCCGTGTCCCACGAACGCAAATGAAGGGGGGCTGGGAATTGACCTTTTCTTCTATGCGAAGACGCATGTTTGTCTGCGAATGCAAGGATCTGGGGGGGGGGGATACCCTTTGCTAATTAGTGGAGAATATCACGATCGCGTATGTACTTAGGAGGCCGCATTTCGTGATCGCGATAGTGTTTATGCGAACGCGATGAACACTGTCGCCAAGCTGATTTAAACAACAGTAGAAATGGGAGTAAGTCATTTTTTCACATCTCCTTACCAAAAAATCAGAACCTAGGTGATTTTTGAAGAGAAAAATCAACATCAAATTATAGGAATGTGTACCTAAACCCATCTCTTATATTTTCCACCAACACCCATTAGATTTCTAGGCCTAAGTGTTGTTCTTCTGTGGAAGAATTCGGGATTATGAGTAGTAATAGGTCTTCTTGAATAATTGAAATTTAAACATCATTTTAGGATCTTATTTCAAAACTAATTGTAGATTCAGGCTCGTGGGTGAATGGGTAATCGGATTTTTGTTCGAACCTCGAGTTTTGACCAAGCGAACCCAAGGTCGATTTTTGACTTTTTGGGGAAAATGCTAGAAAACCTACTATAGTATTGGGTATGAATTATTTAGAATTTATTGATATTGTTAGATTAATTCGGACTAAGTACAAGTAATTTTGAGGCGAGTTCTAAAGGAAAAGCAATGTTTGAGGCTTGGGTTGTTCGTGGAAGTTCGAGGTAAGTATTTGGTCTAAACTTAGCTTGACGGAATAGGAGTTATGCCTTGTTTGCTATGTACTTGTGAGGCCCCATGAAAATTTTCACTCAAAAGTTAAAAGCTCGTAGTGCTAAATACAAAGGAAACATGTTTGATGTTGTACAAGTTATAAATAAAAAACCGTCCCCTTTTTGATAATATGATTGCCTATAAGACCATGGTTGATGTTGTACAAGTTTGAGGTCGCATAAGCATTCCCAATAAGTGAGCCTTGATCCTCATTCGATGACAAATGATCTTAAGTGGGGGAGGATATAAGGCCCTGTGAAAATTTCCACTCTAAACTTAAAAGCTCGTACTGCTAAAATTAAGAATATAGGTTAGGAATATGTAAAATTCTTCACAGTGCCTTGGTTCAGACACTTTTGTACTGATCTATTCATTTAAAAATCATGAAATGTTTTAAATAGTGCAGCTATGGAGTCCATAATGCGGTCGCATACCGGGTATGTGGACCGCATATTTGCTGGATGAGTCTGTGTGTTAGCCAAATTAAAGTCAACTACGTGGTCGATTATGCGAATTCATAATAAAATTTTGACCGTATTTTCATCGTATAGTTTCCTTTGTATTTTGTGAAGGTCGGTTCTGCAATGCACTTTGCGACTGCAAAATATGAATGCGGACCACGTTTCTGCAACAAACTCAGCTACTGTGTCCAGTTTTGGGGAAGCATTTTGCAGTCCATTATACAAACCGCATGTCGACTTTGCAATTGCAGATCCGACTCAACGCACTACTTTCGTAAATTTTAAAACTGACCCCCTATCGATATATTTAGTGTTAGAGACAATTTAAAGCATATTTCTTGATGCTGTTAGAGAGAGAGAGGGTCTTAGATGGGGAAGTGCTTCTCATTAAATTACTCAATGAAACAATTTTAAATTATTGAAGATAATCAAGTGAAGGCACCTAAATTTACATCCCAAGAGGTAAGACTTCATCATCATAGCTCTTATTTCTATACATTGCTATAAGGGGTCATTAGTGAAGTAATTCATAGGTATAAGAATGAGTTTGTTCCATGCATATCACACCATACAATATTAAAACGTAGTAAACTGAAAAGAAGGCAGTTGGTGAATAAATGATAGAAATTACTCTCAAAAAAGGCCTAAGATCACCATGCACCTTTAGTTTTTGGGAATATGCTCGAACCAAGATAGAATCACAACCTTGTCTCTAATTCTCGGTTCAATTTGCAATTGTTATGGAATAAATCGAGGTGCTAAGGGTTGCGGAATTGTGTAAAGAGTAAGGAAAGCTATATTGAGGTATGTATGGCTAAAACCACCTTTTATTACAAATTGAGCTCAGTTGGCGCTTATGCAACGTGGTAAGACTATAATTTTGTGATGTATTGAGATATCATACGAATTGGTTTGGAATTGTATATATATGTCTATATGAAAGATGTGCCTTAATATGTGTAGTATGCTATCCATGATATGTTAATAAGTGTGAAGAGTACGAATCATTCTTTGACATGCCTAGGCAATAAACCACCATTAAAACTGATATTTTCCTGCTAACTATGAGTAATCGTACTTATGGTTGCAACTTGAATTGCCTTTGTATGTGACTAAGATCACAAATTTCAAGACGGATATTGAAAATTGAAAAGAGGTGATAAATACGGCCCTAATACAAATGAATTGATATGATATATGTGAAATAAAGATTCAAGTGACATGATTAATGTGAAACGAAAGACGGCTACTTAAGGCGCCCTTGCCGATCGGGCCGTGATCGAACATTATGCCACACATATTTTAGTAATATGCTTACATTGAATTCCGGAAAAAAGGGAAATGAAATGATGATTGAGATATATTCCTTAAATGAGGCAACCTGGCCGATCGGATCGTGGCCAGACTCTGTTCAAGATAGCAGTGGTATTAAAAACACTAATGGATGTATGAAAGGAATACCCAAACTAAGTTATGAAAATTATGTGAAAGATCATATGGTTCATCTTTTTGATGATGTGATGTCCGGTTAAACCTTTAAATTGCTCTTGTGGTTTCCTTGTTCTTGCTTGGTAGTTCTTTCTAGTAAAATGGTGTTTAGTTATACATACTAGTAATATTCCATGGTTCAAATGTCTGTTTTACCGGGGACACTATATTTTTAAATTAATGTAGGTGGCTTCGTAGCGGATAGTGCCAATCATATGTAGCGGAGCGTCTTTCTTCTCAAGATCTTGGTGTGCCACTTCTCCTTCAATGGGCTATATGGCTCATCTATATATTGTGGACTTTTACTTTTGCGGTATAGCCGGGGACTTGTTGTTGGCATTGTCGCACTTATATGTTGTATCCATAGAGGATCCATTGACATACGTGTGGGTTATGTGCGGGTGTTGAATGGGTCCACAAACTTTGTTGAAGTTCTAAACTTATGTTGTCTATGAATTGTAACCCTATGGGAACCTTCGAAAGTAACATACCTACGATTTGATGTTGTGATAGAAAATGAACTAAAAGTGTTGAACACAGCGTCTTTTCTCATCTAAACAATGAAAGCATGGTTTCCTTATTCATATTGAGTTGGGCAGAAGTGTTTGATAAGGCTTCATCATTCGGGTTCACTCAATTGGGTGGTGGTCTTGCCTCCCAAGGTTGGGGTGTGACAAACTTGGTATCAGAGCCTTATGTTTTAAGGTGTCCTAGGATGTCTTTGAGCCATATCTAGTAGAGTCCTTCTTATCGGTATGTAGTCGACCACTTCAATAAGTTTGATGCCACATGGGCATTTAGTAATAAAACCCTTCTTTCATATTCTTGATTTTGCGGTGAAGCTGTTCCCTCTCTAATTAAGTTAATTTTTATATCTTTCAGTATTTGACACAAAAAAGGAAAGCGAGATTTGGCAAAAAAGCCAATGCAACTTAGGAAGTGGCAAATGATTCCCTACTTAAGGCTGCGGGTGAGGGTAGTCACCATGCTATTACATTGCCGGATTCTTCTATTCTAGAGCACACTACACAATTTCCCACACCTGTGGAGGGTATCGCTATCTATCCCGTTAATAGTCATTGCCCGCCTCCAGCCCCAACTTTTGGTTTTGGTATTTCATATGTGGATCTTAAGGGAGCTATTAAGATGTTTACCCAGTAAGTGGCCTCTGAGGACGAGAGGGCAAATGTTCCGCCCAATTCGTCTATCTAGTAAGGGGATCCTACTAGTTCCATGATCAATAGATTAACTCCAGTTATACCCTCCGGTGCTTACGGTTTCCAATCTAGGAGAGGACCCTCAGGATTTTGATGATGAGATGCACAAGACACTCAGGGTTATGCGTGCAACTGAGACAGAGGTAGTAGAGTTGTCTTCCTACCATTTGAAAGGGGTGGCACATACTTTGTTTGAGTTGTGGGAGGATTCTCGAAAGGAGGGGCGGCCTCCGTTGAGGTTGGGCAAGTTCGCTGATGCCATTATTGACCACTTCATACCAGCGGAGACAAGGGCAACCCATGCAATATAGTTTGAAAATTTGAGCCAAGGTAACAAAAGCACGTGGGAGTACCATATCGAGTTTGCCCGTTTGTCCAAGTATGCGATGCATATGTTGCCCACGATGAAGGCCACGGTGCACTGATTTGTTCACGAGCTTAATTCTTTGACAATTAATGAGTCTTCTACAATTGCATTGAATTCCGACATGAATTATGAGAAGATGGTAGCATTTGCTCAAGCCACAAAGAATCATAAATAAAAGAACATAATGGGGAGAGAGAGTAGCAGCAAGGCTCGGTCTGGCAACATGGAAGAGTCACTAGGTGGAGGAAGATCATCTTTCAAGGGAGCATCACTAGGGCCTTCCAAGCCTATTGCACAGCTTTCAGCAATTGCACCGCCATTGCGGCCCGACCAACAACAGTGTAATCATTTTAGATCTGGTCAAGGCAACAGGGGATCCCATAAGCGGGGTCAGTCAGTAGAGAGGTTCTAGCAGTAGCAAAGGTCCACGTGCCCCAGGTGTGGGAAGATTCACTCAGAGATTTGCTATATAGAGTTACTTATCGCTATGGATATGAGATGAGGGGCCATATGAAGAAGCATTGTCATATATATCGCCGGGGAGAGGGTAGGGGCATGGCTCAGCCATCTAGTCCAGCAACTGCTACTTCTTTAGCCCCCTCTCCAGCTCGATGTTCCCCACCACCCGCAGGGTGTGGTGCAGCTATGATTGGTACACAGTGTTCAGGAGGAACCAACCGGTTTTATGCTATGAGTGGTTGGGAGTGCATAGAGGATTCTCCAGATGTTATTAAAGTTATTATGACAATCCAATCTCATGATGTGTATGCAGATTGATCTCGGTTCCACCTTATCCTATGTTACCCTTTTTTTTTGCTATGGAATTCTGGATAGAACCAGAATAACTTCATGAACCATTGTTTGTATCCACCCGAAGTGGTGCGTCTATTATGGCTGCTTGGGTTTATGGGGTTGTGTTGTTACCATACGGGGCAGGAACACCACACCCGATCTTATTGAGTTAGGGATGGTCAACTTTGTTGTAATAATGGGGATGCATTAGCTTTATTCATGCTTTTCCAAACTTGTTTGTCAGATTAGAACTAGTAGGCTTGAATTTCCTAATGAGTCTGTTATTGAATGGGAGGGAGATAAAGTGGTTGATATAAGTCTATTTATTTACTACCTTACGACTGCGAAGATGATGAAGAGTGGGTGTATCTATAATCTAGTTCGGGTTATGGACACCAATGCCAAGGAACTTAGCCTTGAGTCTGTACCAGTTGTGAATGAATTTCAAGATCAGCTCCCTGGGATTCCACTTAATAGGGAGATTGTCTTTGGTATCGATGTGATTTCAGGCACACAGCCTACATCAATTAGACCTTACAGAGTGGCGCCAACAAAATTGAAAGAGTTAATGGAGCAATTGAAAGATTTGATAGAAAAAGGTTTCATTCGGCCGAGTGTGACGCCATGGGGCAAAATGGTGTTGTTAGTAAGAAAGAAAGATGGATCACTGTGGATGTGTATGGACTATCGGCAACTCAACAAGGTCACAATATAAAAAAAATACCCTCTGCCTAGAATAGATGACTTGTGTGATCAATTGCAAGGTGCTAGGCTCTTCTCAATGGTTGACTTCGGGTACGGGTACCAAAAATTGAAGATAATGGTGCTTGACATTCCAAAAACGGCCTTCAAAACTTAGTATGGGCACTTCGAATTTATGGTGATGTGTATTGGTCTAACTAATGCTCCAATAGCTTTCATGGACCTTATGAATTTAGTGTTCAAGCCTTTTCTAGACTCTTTATGATAATGTTTATTGATGACATGCTTGTGTATTCTCGAAGTCGAAACATCAATTGTATACAAAATTTTCGAAATGTAAATTTTAGCTTGAATCTATTGCATTCTTGGTTCATGTCATTTCCAGAGAAGGAATTATGATTGATCCTCAAAAGATTTCAGCAGTAAGGAATTGGCCTAGAGCTACCACTCAAACAAAGATTCGCAGTTTCTTGGGTTTGTTGGGTACTATAGGAGGTTTGAGGAAGGGTTTTCCACTCTTTTCACTCTATTCGGTAAATAGACGTAGAAAATAGTTAAATTCTAGTGGTCTGATGCTTGTAAAAAGTGTTTCTATGAATTGAAATCATGGTTGACAGCAGAACCAATTTTAGCCTTACCAGAGAACATACAGTGTTTTGTTTGTGTATTGTAATGCTTCGAGAATCGAGCTCGAGGTTTGTTGATGAAACATAGCAAGGTCATAGCCTATGCTTCTATGCAACTCAAGATTCATGAGAAGAACTATCGAACCCATGACTTAGAGCTGTCAGTAGTGGATGTAATTACTTATCATAAGAGCCATCAATATATTTTCAACCAGAAAGAGTTGAGTCTCAGGCAAAGAAGATGGCTAGAGTTACTCAAGGACTATTACATTGATATTCTCTATCACTCGGGAAAGGCTAATGTCGTGGCAGACACACATAATTGGAAATCTATGGGAAATTTGGCTCATTTAATGGCATATCAGAGACCGTTAGCCAGAGAGGTTCACAATTTTCCTAGTTTCGGAGTTCAACTAGCAGGCTCTAATAAGGGTTGGGTAATTATGCAGAGTAGGGCTGAATCATCGCTTATGGAAGAGCTGTAAGAAAAACAATTCAATAATCGATTGATAGCACAACTAAAATAAGGGATTAAAAAAACATATGATCTCAGCTTTTTCCCTTAGCATGGAAGATGGTACCCTATGATACAAACATCTCTTATCATTTCCTAATACTTACGATCTTGAGAAAAGGATAATTGCAGAAGCTCACACATCCTGGTATTTCGTGCACCTAGAATCTACAAAAATGTATAACGATCACAAGGAGATTTATTGGTAGAAAAACACGAAGAGGGTTGTGGAAGATTTCTATGAAAAATGTCCGAATCGTCAATAAGTAAAGGCCAAAAATCAAAGGCTCGAAAGATTGGTTTAAAGCGTAGAAATTCCAATATGGAAATAGGAGATGATTAACATGGATTTTGTGGTGGGGTTGCTGCGAACTCCGTACATGTTTGACTCAATTTTAGTGATTATTGATCGAATCACGAAATCGCTGCGCTTCTTTCCAGTTAAATCTACAAAGATAGCAGAACAATGTGTTGGGCTCAGTTCATAGCAAAATTTTGGAAAAGGTTTAAGCAAGGTTTAGATACATAGGCAAATCTTAGCACAACTTTTCATCCGCAAACCGATGGGCAAGCAGAGCGAAATATTCAGACGGGTAAGGAAATTTCCCGTGCTTGTACTATTTATTTAGAGGGTAGTTGGCATGACGACTTGCAACTTATAGAATTTTCTTACAAAAATAGCTTCAATGCTAGTATCCAGATGGAACCATTTGAGGCATTGTATGGTAGGAGATGTAGGTCTCCTATTGGGTTATTCGAGGTTAGAAAGCATAATTGACAGGGCCTGACCTCGTGCACCAAGCCATGAAGAATGTAAATATTATTAAGGAGAGGTTGAATACTTCTCAGAGTCGCCAAAAGTCATATTCTGATGTTCTTCACAGGGATTTGGAGTTCAAAGAAGATCATTCGGTATTTTTGACAGTTTCCCTTATGAAGGGTATCATGCGGTCTTGAAAGAGCGAAAAATTAAATCCGAGGTATGTCGGACCATACATAATCATTTAGAGGATTGGTCAGGTGGCATATAGGCTAGAGCTGCCACCCAAAATTTCATTAGTAGACCTGGTCATTCATGTGTTCATGTTGAGGAAGGTAGTGGAAGACCTGTCCAGTATTTCGCCATTTGAGTCTATTTAAGTTAATGAATAACTCTAGTACGAAGAGGTTCCAGTCTCCATTCTTTATAGGCAAGTTGAAAAACTAAGATGTAAGGAAATTGCATTCATGAAAGTATTTTGGCAGAACCAGCAAGTTGAGGAAGCAGCTTGGGAAGCCGAGGATGAATCGAAAAAGAAGTGTACACATTTGTTTGAATAGCCATGTAATAGATTTTATGCATTTAGCTCTTATGTACTCTTATCTTTTGGCTAGATCTAAGAAAAATCGCTCCTTATTTTGTAATATGATTGCCTATACGGCCAAGGTTGATGTTGTACAAGTTATATTATACTATGGAACATGTATATGCTGTTAGGATGTTATTCTAGGGCTGTCTGATAGGTGGATGGGGCCTACATACAAAGGAAACTTTGGCAAAATTGTTGGGAATTTAGGGAGTCGACCAAATTTAGGACTGGGGATATGATTCATGTTGTGAAAGACTGAGGCTGCATAAGCATTCCTAATAAGTGAGCCATGATCCTCACTTGAGGACAAATGATCGTAGAAGAGGATGTGAGGCTCCGTTAAAATTTCCACTCAAAACATAAAAGGTAATAGTGCTAAATTATGAATATAGGTAAGTAATAAGCAAAATTCTTCACGTCGAGCTTGCGAGCCGCGGTTCATACCCTTTTTGTACTAATATATGCATTTAAAAATCAAGAATTAAAGTTTTCCAGAAAAGTTCAGTAATGCGATCCAAAATACGATTGCATAATGGGTATGCGGATTGTATACCTACCGTAGAGTGAGTCAGTGCGTTGGAATAATTAAAGTCAACTATGCGATCGCATAATAAAAATGCAGACTGCATAGTCGTCGCATAATTTCCTTGGGATTTTGTAAAGGCTAATTCTTGCGGTGCACTTTGCGATCGCAAAACATGAATGCTGACCGCATTTGTACTGCTAACTAAGCCAGTGTGTCTAGTTTTGGGGAAGCGTTTTGTGGTCCATTATGCATACCGCATGTCGACTTTGCATTCACAGATCTGACACAGGGCTCAAAAATTCTATATATCAAACTCTACCCCCTATCGATATATTTAGTGTCATCGATCATTTTGAGCATAGTTCTTGATGCTTTTAGAGAGAGAGAGAGGGTCTTGGAGAGGGAAAGTGCTTCCCATCAACTTACTCCATGAAACCTTGTTAAATTATTTCAGATAGTCAAGTGAAGGCACCTAAATCATCATCCCGAAAGGTAAGACTTCATCACCTCATCTCTTATTTCTATATTTAGCTACAAGGGCCCATTAGTGAAGTAATTCATGGGTATATAAATGAGTTTCTTGCATGCATATCACACCATAGAATATTGGAAGGTAGTGAACAAAAAACAAGGCAATTTGGGGTATAAAATGATAGAAATTCTTCTCAAAAAGGGGCCTAAGATCACCGTGCACCTTTACTGTTTGATAATATGCTCTAACAAAGATCAAATCTCAATCTCGTCTCTAAATCTCTGTTCAATTTGTAATTTTTACGCAATAGATCGAGGTGCTAAGGGTTCTAGAATTGTGTAAAGATTAAGGAAAGCTATATTGGGTATGTATGGCTAAAACCATCTTTTATTAGAAGTTGAGCTCCGTTGGCACTTACACAATGTGGTAAGAATAGAATTTGTTAATGTATCATTTGTTATTTTGTATGAATTGGTTTCCAATTATATAGTTTACATGAAGGATGTGCCTCAACGTGTGTAGTATGTTATTCCTGATACTTAATAATGTGCGAAGCATACGAATCATATGTCGACATGCCAAGGCTATAAGCCATGATTAAAACTTAGATTGTCCTGCTAACTATGTAAAATCCAACTCATGCTTGCAACTGGAATTGCCTTTGTATGTGCGGATCACAAATTGCAAGACGAACATTGAAAATTAAAAAGTGGTGATAAATATGGCCCTAAGTTCCAATGAAGTGATATGATATATGTGAAACAAATGTTCAAGTGAGATGATTAATGAGAAAGAAATGGTGCTTGGGTAAGGCGGCCTACCCGATTGGGCCGTGATCGGACATCATGTCGCACAGATGGTGGTAATTTGGTAAAATTGAATTCTAGAAAAAGGGAAATGAAATAATTATTGGGATATATGTCTTAAAAAATGCAAGATAGCCGATCGGATCGTGATCGTACTCCACCCAAGATAGCGGTGGTAGTGAGAACTGTGAAGAACATATGAAAGGAATACCCAAAACAAGTTATGGAAATTATGTGAAAGATCATATGGTTCGTTCGTTTGTTGTTGCTTGATAGTTCTTTGTAGTAAAATAATGTTTAGTTAAACATACTAGTATTATTCAATGGTACTAACGTCCCTTTTACCGGGGCGCTACATTTTTAAATGAATGTAGGCGGCTTCATAGAGGATAGTGCAGATCATATGTAGAGGAACATCCTTCTTCTCAAGATGTTGGTGAGCCCCTTCTCCTTCAGGGGTCTATATGGCACATTTGTTTATTGTGGACTTTCACTTTTTAGGTATAGACGAGGCCTTGTCGACGGCGTTGTCGCACTTATATTTTGTATCCTAAGAGGCTCCGTAGACGTACCTGTGGGTTATGTGCGAGTGTTGAACGCGTTCACAAACTATGTTGAAATTAAAATCATATGTTGTCTATGTATTGTAACTCTATGGGTACCTTGGAAACTAACTCACCAACGGTTTAATGTTATGATATTAAATGAACTAAAAGACTTAAACACACTGTATTTTCTCGTCTAAACAATGAAATCATGGTTTCCTTATTTTTATTGAGTTGGGTAGGAAGTTTTGATACGGCTTGGTTTGTTTGATTCACTCGATTGATCATTGGTCGCGCCTCCCGAGGTTGGGGAGTGATAATTCTAGTGTAGTATAAGATGTATTAGTGTGGTGCGAGTATTTATATGTCGGTGTCAAGCATGCCCATAAGACTTAAATTATAAATGTTTTGTTCTTAATGAGAACAAAAACTGCCTAAATTGTTTGTTCTCTATATTGAGCAAGACCTATGATTAACCTGCCGTATTTGTTTATTATTGAGCATGGGCTCCAGTTGAGGTTTTGATTGTGAAGTTAAGTGTTGGTACAAGTTTGGTTATAGCTGATTCCCTTGCTTGGACATACTTAATTCTTACTGTTTATTCCCTTGAATGGATGTGTTTATTCTTGTTGTTCATTCCCTTGACAGGATATTATTGTTGCTATTTTTTGGGTGAGTAAAAAGTGATAAATCATGAAGGGTGATGTCGTGCACATTCCTATATATGAATTTGGTGAGGAAATAGTGATAAAGTTCGAAGGGTGATGTCGTGTACATTTTTATTGATATTGATGCATATGGTGTTGTTGTTCACATTTCTAATAATTATATGGTGAGGAAGAGAGATAAAACATGGAGGGTGATGTCATGCACATTTTTACTATTTTATTTCATTGGTGAAGATTGAGTGTAAAAGCACGAAGGGTGATGCGGTGAACTTATTGCATGTTTATTTTTATTTCTTGCTGCTTTGTATGAAGTATGATTGTTTTATTCCACTAACACTGTGATTTATTATGACAGTATTCTTTCATATATCATGTTACCCTTTCCCTGTTGTTCCTGAATTACTTTTATTATTGTTATTCTGTTAGATACTACTTAGCTACAAGTTATAGGTTGTTGTGTCATAGCCTCGTCACTACTTCGCCGAGATTAGGCTCAACACATACCAGCACATGGGGTCAGTTTTGATAATAATACACTATGCGCTCTTCTCTGTAGATCATGGAACTAGAGAATACAGACCTTAGCTAGAGGTTGTTGCCGTCAGTCCATCAGGAGAGTGGAGTAGTCTCGCAGGCGTTTGCAAGCCTTGGCGTCCCCTCCTTATCGAGTTTTAATTTGTTCTTTGCTATTTGCGAGATAGATATGTACTTTCTTGTTTAGACATTATTTGTAGTTTTGTCAGATAGACTATGGGATTGTGAAATAATGTCTAGGTAGATTATCATATGGATTTGTTTTGATTTTACCTAAATTGTTAAATTCATTCTTCCGATCTATTAGTTTTCATTCTTTTTAAATGTTCATTTATAATAGTTAACTGATTAAAAATGAAAAGGGTAAAATAATTTGTCTTGCCATGCTTTTACTAGTGGGCGCCATCACGACTCAAGAGATCGGGCCGAGACAAGTTGAATTTTTGAGCTCTTGATAGCATAGGTCTCACAAGTCACGAACAAGCTTGGTAGAATCTGAGGGATCTGTACGGAGAAATCCATGCTTATCCCTAGATGCTACAAAATTAGGAACAATTTTACTTCTATTCTTCTCTATCATGCGATTTGGTTTCTCAATGCTAATTGAATGTCAACTACGTTCCTTCGCAGATGGAAAGAACACATGCTTCTTCATCCGCTAATTAGCAAACCGAGCCCCCAGCAGCAACACCTATGAGTGTCAGACGGTGAGGCGAGGCCGTTCTAGGTGTCGAGGTAGGGGAAGAGCTCAGTCCAGAACAACATCACTAGTGGCGAAGCCTCAGGTTAAGTGTGATGATGAGGTTCTAGCTCAGACAGTTCTAGTGGCCCCAACTAAGGTCCTAAAAGATTTCAGTGCTACCCAGTACTCCAGGATGCTCTGGTCTGTCAGGTGGTCCTTATAAAGAGTGTCACTCAAGAAAGCTTGCTTCATGTACCAACAATTTTCTCTCAGGGTTGACTTTACAACTTTTCGTCTATAAGGTTCCGCTAAGAAATGATGGAGGGATTCTTGTTTGGCCAGACTCGTTGGATCACCAGCTCTAACTTAGGACCATTTCATTAAGATATTCCCCAAAAAAGTTTATTTCTGTCACTCAGAGAGAGGAGTAGCACAGGCGGTTCGAGCGTCTCAAGAAGGGTTCTATGACTGTCACCCAGTACAAGATGAGGATTATTGATTTGGCTTGTCATGCTCTTTTGATACTCCCCAGTAAGAGAGAGAGTGAGAGAGAGAGAGAGATGATGGTTATTGAGGTACTTACAATACCTATTAGACTGCATATGGATAAGGAGACAGGTAGTGAGATTTCTTTTTAGAATGTAGTCAATGTGGTGAGAAGACTTGAGATGGTTTTGGCTCATAGGAGTAGACAAGGGTCCGATAATAGGACTCGTCATTAAGGTAGATTCAGTAGTGCCTAGGGATTGTTTTTGTAGAGGCCATCCTCCTAGGACATTCCAATCAGCACTTTAGGTTTCTTACGGTGCTCTAGGTGGTGGTGGTTCTAATTTGCAATATTCTGATTAGTTTCCCTATAGTGCACCACTAGCTCCTATCAGTGCACCTCTACTCCAGCATTTTTAGGGTTGTTATCTAGGCCGATAAGGTTAGTTTCAGGTTCAGCTGTCTTAGTAGCCAAACCCTTGATATACTTGTGGTGATACAATGGTTCTCTTGATATGGTTCCGGCATCGGGTGTTCCACTGCCCGCTCAACAAGCAATAGGCAGGAATAGATGTGTTAGAGTTGGAGGGCAGACCACTAGAAGTTAAGGTCCGGTAGATAGAGGTGGAGGCAAACCGGCAGAAGGTCATCATAGGGATGCAGTAGAAAGTGGTGGGGGCCAAGTCCCGATGTTATGCTATGCTAGGCGGATCTGAGGCTGAGGCATCCAATGCAGTTATCACAAGTACAGTTTCACTGTGCAGTAGAGATGCCTCAATTCTATTTGATAAAGGGTCCTCATATTAGTATATATTATGTTATTTTGCCCCTTATCTAGTTGTGCCTAGTGATTCTTTAAGTGCTCATGTTTATCATGCCTGTATGGTTGTTATTGGGGGTCTTGAGATACATGTAGACATCATACTTCTCGACATGGTGGATTTCGATGTTATTGTAGGAATTGATTGATCATCCCAATATCTTGATGTATTGGATCGTCATGCAAAGACCGTGACCTTAGCACTGCCGAGGTTGCCTCGTTTGGAGTAGTGATGGACTTCTAGTCATTCTACTAGAAGGGTTATCTCATATGTTCCTGATGTTGAAACACGTTCTCAAGGCACTAAACTAAACGTGTGTTCATATTTGTAGGTTTTGATAAATGACAAACGATGCGCAATTGACATATGACGAGGTCCAAGCACAAGCGCGCAATTGATACATAACGAAGTTCAAGCACAAGACAAACAAAGATCAAGATTAAACAAAGTTATACATGAGTCGCTCTTTAATTGTGATCTTGATCCGACAATTTAACTCAAGACTTGGCTTCTCTCGTAAAAACATTTTTATCAAATCATGCATATTTAATTTAGAGCAAAATGATTTTAAATCATGCATATTTATTTTAGCAAAATGATTTTTAAACATGCCTCTAAAATCTGGACAAAGATAATCGATGATGTACTTATGATAATCGATTATGTTAAGGCAGCTGCATGACAATCGATTGTGTACCTTATGACAATCTATTGTGTTGCGGCAGTGTCCATCAGATTTTTGAAATCTGCATGACAATCGATTGTGTACCTTATGACAATTGATTGTGTTGAGGCAGTGTCCATCAGATTTTTGAAATGTGCATGACAATCGATTCTGTACCTTATGACAATCGATTGTGTTGTGGCAGTGTCTATCAGACTTTTCAAAGATACAAATAATCGATTGTGAACCTTATGACAATCGATTGTGTTGAAGCAGTGTCTATTAGATTTTTCAATACTGAAAAATAATCGATTGTCCATATAGCATAATCGATTATGTAAATGACCGTTGCCAAAATATTTCAAACTCCGTCAGATAATCGATTATAGGATTTTATTAATCGATTGTTTTAAGTAAAATCTGGAAAAGATTTTTTGAACGTTGCCAAGTACTCGATTTATATTTCTGATAATCGATTGTTTTAAGTAAAATCTTGAAATGATTTTTTGAACTTTGCCCGTAATCGATTATACGGCTTAGATAATCGATTATGCTGCGTAAAATCTGGGAATGATTTTTGGAACGATTGGAAAACAATCGATTGTGCCAATTAGACAATCGATTGTCGTAGCACAAAATCAGCAATTCTTAATTGGCAATTAGGCAACGGTTATACATGTTTTTGACACTATAAATACATCTTCAAATCAGTCTTCTAAATACAACAACTGATCATATTATTGCAAAAGCTTGCATACTCTCTTATTCATCATTTTCTATTCATTACATAAGTTTTTGAGAGCCAAATTCTTGACGAAAGTTGTTGCGTTCTTGAGCGTATTTATTATACTCATATCTACCCTTAAGGAGAGTCTTGTTTTGTGTGCAAAGTGTTTTTATACACTTGAAGGGACGTGTTAATCCCTTGTATTGTAAGAAGGAACGTTGTGATTCCTTTGGTTGAAGTCTTGAAGTGTGGTATCTTCGAGCAAAGGTTGTTGAGGCTTGTGTGACTCAATTTCTCAGTTTGTAACGGTTTGTTAAGCACCCGTAAGCTTAACGAAGTTAGTGGAAATCTCGAGATAGTCTCTCGGGGACTGGACTAGCCACAGGTTGTGGTGAACCAGGATACATCGGTGCGTTCGTTCCTTATTATTTACTTATCGCACTTATTTCATTCCTGCAATTTTTAAATTCCGCAAGTTTACGCTGTTATTTATTATAACGCTATTCAGTCCCCCTCTAGCGTTAAGCATATATTCAAACACCTGATTCAAGTGTTGAGGTTCATTCTATGGAATGTTCCCATTGCTCATGAGTTTCCAAGGTTTTCCTTTAGACTTGACAGGGATGACCCTTGAACGGGATATTAACTTTTGCATTTATTTAGCTCCGGTCACTCAACTAATTTTTATTCTACTAAATCGAATGGCCCAGCCAGAGTTGAAAGAATTGGAAGAACAGTTGCAAGACTTGCTGGATAAAGGCTTTATTAGACTGAGTGTTTAAGCTTGTGGTGTGCCAGTGTTGTTTATTAAAAAGAATTATGGGTCGATGAGGATGTGTGTAGATTATCAACCGGTTAACAAGGTCACCATCAAGATCAAGTATCTATTTTCGAGGATTGATGATTTTTTTGATAAGCTTCAGTGTGACCAAGTGTTTTCTAAGATCGATTTGAGATTTGGTTACCATCAGTTGACAATTAGGGAATCTGATGACCTTATGATAGCTTTTTGCACTCGGTACGAGCGTTATTAATTCTTAGTGATGTCATTCGGGTTGATAAATGCTCCAACAACTTTCATAGACTTGATAAAGCAAGTGCTCAAGCCTTATTTGGATTCCTTTGTGATGGTCTTCATCGATGATATATTTATTAATTCCCGCAGTCGGATGAGCTCAAACAGCATCTTCGACTCATTCTTCAATCTTCGAGGCATAGTCAATTGTATGCTAAGTTTTGAAAGAGTGAGATTTGATTGAGTTCGGTTGCATTATTGGTCATGATCAGCAGAAGTTATTCAGGTAGATTTGAAAAAGATAGAGGAAGTGAAGGACTGGTCTAGACCTACATCAACAATAGATATCCGGAGCATTTTGGGTTTAACGGGGCCATTACCGTCAGTTTGTACATGGGTTTTAATCTATTGCAACCTCGATGGCAAGGTTAGCCTAGAAGGGTGCCAAGTTTAGGTGGTCGGATGACTGTGAGGCGAGCTACCAGAAACTCAAGACAACTTTGACTACAGGGCCAGTGTTGCTTTTTCCTATAAGTTCAGGGCCACACAGAGTACATTGCGATGCATCGCGTATTGGACTTGGTTCCGTGTTGATGCAGAATGGAAAGGTTATTGCATAAGCTTCACGACAGTTTAAGATCCATAAGAAAAATAATCTAGTTCTTGATTTGGAGTTAGCAGTCATTATTCACGCACTGAAGATTTCGAGGCATTATTTACATGGCGTGTCGTATGAGGTATTCACTGATCACAAGAGTTTGCAATACTTTTTCAAACAGAAAGAGCTAAATTTGAGGCAGAAGAGGTGGTTGGAGCTATTGAAAGACTATTATATTACAATCTAATATCATCCGGGAAAGGCCAATGTAGTGGCCGATGCATTTAGTTGGAAGTCACTTATCATGGGTAGCCTTGCATATATTCTAGTCGGTGAGAGACCACTTGTTTTGGATGTTCAAGCTTTGGCCAATCAGTTCTTCATGTTTGATGTTTTCTAAACCCAACCGTGTGCTAGCTTTCATAGTCACCCGATCTTCATTATTGGAGCATATTCAACATCGGAGGTTTGATAATCCTCATTTGCTTTTCCTTAGATACATAGTATGGCACAGAGGTGCCAAGCAGGTGATAGTTATAGATGATTGAATTTTAAGGACGCAGGGCCATATTTGTGTGCCTAATATTGACGGGCATCGTGAGTTGTTTCTAGATGAGGCCCGTAGCTCCTAGTATTCTATTCATCCGATTGCCGCTAAGATGACCTGAATTTGTGAAAGCATTATTGACCGAGGAGGACGAAGAAGGATATTATTACGGATGTGGCTCGATATTTGAAATTTTAATAGGTGAAGTACGAGTATTAGAGACCTGGTGGTTTATTTTAGAAGATTGAGATTCCTGAGTAGAAGCGGAGGAGGTTCACTATGGACTTTGTTCTCGTACTCCCACTAACTTAGAGGAAGTTCGATGCAGTGTGGGTCATTGTTGATAGGTTGACCAACTCAGCGCATTTCATACATATGGTAATCTTCTATTTTTTCGAGAGGTTAACCTCTATATCCGTGATATTTTTCATCTTCATGGTGTGCCGTGTCTATTATTTCTAATAGAGTTACACAGTTTACCTAAAAGTTTTGGAAGGTAGTTCAGCGTGAGTTAGGTACGCATGGCTAGTTTCCCTCAACATTGCATCCGTAGACGGACTGACAGTTCGAGCGTACAATTCAGATTTTTGAGGATATGCTCTGAGCATGTGTCATTGACTTTGTATATTCGTGTGATCTATCTTTCCATTAGCGGAGATTTTCTACAACAATAATTACTAATCAAGCATTCACATGGCTCCCTATGGGCTTCATATTGTAGGCGGTGTTGGTCGCCGGTTGGATATTTTGCGCTAAGAGAGGCTCGGTTGTTGGTTACGGATCTAGTACAGGATTCCTTGGAGAAGGTGAAGATCATTCAGGATAGGCTTTGCACCGCTTAATCCAAATAGGAGAGTTATACCTGCCGCAAGGTTTGTGACGTGGTATTCATGGTCGAGAGAGAGTGTTTCTCCAATGTCGCCCATGAAGAGAGTGATGAGATTAGGGAATAAACGAGCTAATCCCTAGTTTCATTGGTCCTTTTGAGATTCTATATCGAGTGGGAGAGGTGGCTTACAAACTTGCATTTTCTCCGTGTTTGTCAACTATGCCTCTAGTTTTTCATGTGTCTATGCTTCAGAAGTAATACGGCGATCCATCCCACATGTTAGACATTAGCACCGTCTACTTGGACAAGGATCTATTCTACGAGGAGACAATAGCTATTCTTGACTGACAGGTTTGTCAATTAGATCAAAGAAGTTACCTTGAGTTTGTGGTCAGTAAAGAGGTCTGCCTGGCAAAGAAACTACCTGGAGTCCGAGTCCGATGTTCAGAGCCGATAACCCCATCTTGTCCACAACTCAGGTACTCATCACATGATTTTTGAGTCAATTTTGTGTTTCACCGCCTAATAAGTCTCCTTTTATGTCACCTTGATTTGCGTGTATGGTCCGAGCATATAATCCATTACACTTCTATGTGAAAATTTTATTAGAATGTTAACTTGGCCATTACAATTAAATTTAAGTTGACTTCGCTCAACATTTTGGGTAAACTGACTCAGACCCGTGATTTGACGGTTCCGGATGGTCCGTAGAAAAATATAGGGCATAGTCTTATTCCCGGAATCAAATTCCGAGGTCCCAAGCCCGAGAAATTAATTTTTGAAGAAATTTTTTAACTAAAATGGTATGAGTTTTTGGGAATTTAGATGTATTTGAAATTGATGGTATCTTGCCCTTATTTTTCTTTCGGAGCCGGTACATGTCTTATATGTTATGTAGGTCAAGCCTATTAAATTTGGTAAGAAAAGGACTTGATATGATTTGAATTTGACCCTTGGTTGTTAAAAGTTGAATTTAAGAGTTCTTGACATTCTTCTTTGATTTTCATGCGAATTTGACCCTTGGTCGTTAAAATTTTAATTTAGTGTTATTTTGGCGATTTGATCACACGAGTAAGTCCATTTTATTTTTTGATTTAATATGCACATTTATTTTGGAGTCTGTGGGCTCACGTGAGTTTTAGATATGTTTCTGAAGGTTTTTACACATTGGATAAGTTGCAGCAATGGTGCTTCTGACGCACTGATATTCTATGCTGCATGATTGCGAAGCCTTTCACGTGATCGCGAAAGGGAAGTTGGGACTGGGGTGAATTTTCGATGCGAATGTGAAGAGATGGATAAAAACGTGGAGCACGGGGCGGCTGCTCAATGGAACGTGACTCTTGTCACGTGAACGCGTAGTGTAAAACGGAGGGGGGCTGGGAATCGTCCTTTTCTTCTATCTAAAAAAGCCTGTTGGTCCACGAATGCGAGGGTCAGGGGGTATATGATTCACGATGCGTGGAGAATATTTCTATCGCATAATTCCTTAGGAGGTTGCTCTTCACGATCGCGTGAACACTGTCGCCCAGCTCTTTTAAATAGTAGCATAAACGGGATTAAGTAATTTTTTAGCATATCCTTCCCCAAAATTATAACCTAAGAAATATGAAAAGAGCAAAAATAAACAACAAATAATAGGTATATTTTCCTAAGTCCATCTCTTTTTTTTTCATCAACACCCATTAGATTATTAAACCTAAATATTGTTCTTTCATTGTAGAACTTGGGATTATAGCTAATGTTATGGCTTCTTGAATAATTTGAATTTAGACCTCGTTTTGGGCTCGGATTTCGAGACTAATTGCATATTGGGGTTCGTGGGTGAATGGGTAATCGGATTTTAGTCCAATCCTGAAATTTTGACCAAGCAAGCCCGGGGTCGATTTTTGACATTTTGGGGAAAATGATAGAAAATCTAGAATTAAACATTAGGTATGAATTCTTCAGCATTTATTGATGTTGTCCAAATTAATTTGGACTACATACAATTAACTTGGAGGAGAATTCTAAAGGAAAAGCAGTGTTTGAGGGTTGAGATGGACGTGGAAGTTCGAGGTAAGTATTTTGTTTAACCTTAGATTGAGGAAATATGTATTGAGACTTATTTGATATGTGCTAGTGTAGTATATCACGTATAGGTGTGGTGACGAGTATCTATATGTTTGTGTCAAGCATGCCCGTGAGTATTAAATTATAATTGTTGTATTTCTTAATAAGTACTAAAACTGCCTAAATTGTAGATTCTCTGTGTTGAGCAAGACCTATGATTCACCTATGGTATTTGTTTATTATTGAGCATTGTAGTACAAGTTTTAATTGTTATGTTAAGTGTAGGTACAAGTTTGGTTGTAGCTTATTCCATTGCCAGCCCTACTTAATTCTTATTATTGATTCCTTTGCCGAGATATATTTATTGATGAGTTTATTGTCTTGTTGAGATATTGTTGTTGCTATTGTTTGGGTGAGGAAAGAGTCATAAAGAGCAAAGGGTGATGTCGTACACAGTCCTATTTATGCATTTGGAGAGGAAAGAGTGATAGGGCACGAAGGGTGATACCGTGTACATTTTTACTGATAGTGATGCATATGGTGAGGAACAGAGATAAAGCACAAATAGTGATGCCATGCAAATTTTTAATAATTATATGGTCAGGAAGAGAGAGCAAGCACAAATATTGATGTCGTGTACATTTTCATTATTTGATTGCATTGGTGAGGATTGAGAGTAAAGGCATGAAGGGTGATGTCGTGCGCTTTACCTGCTTATTTTGATTTCTTGCTGCTTTAGTTCAAGTTTCTTTATTGTCCATTAATATTGTGATTCATTATGTTAGTATCCTTCCCCATAGCATGATAAATTTTCCCATTATTTCTGAATTTCTTTTATTACTGTTATTTTGTTAGATATTGTTTAGCTACAAGTTAGTGGTTGTTGAGCCTAGCCTCCTTACTACTTCAGCGAGGTTCGGCTCGACACCTACCAGCTCATAGGCTTGGTTCGGCTAATACTATACACAGCGCTCTTTTGTGCAGATCACGGTGTTGGAGCATCTGAACCATAGATAGGGGTTGCTGCCTTCAGTGCATCCAGAGAAGCGAGGTATTTCTGCAGGCGTCCCAGGGACTTGACGTCCCCTCTTTATCTAGTTTTTGTTTCTTCTTTACTATTTTTGAGATAGACACGTACTTCCACCGATTTCCCTTGAATTTTCACTGATTTTCCTTTAGTTTTCATATTTAACAAGACAAAAATATCCTTAATAATGAGTTTAGGAACAAAAGACCTTATCTCAATGAATTCCTCTGAAAATCTCCCTTGAAACTACTCCCCAAGGTTTCTTCCCGTTTGAAAACATGTGAAAATAACTCAAACTCGCGAAGGCAAGTATTTATATGTTTTGCCAAATTAATTTGCTTATGCGATCATGGGACGCACCTACGGTACCGCTTTTGCGAAATAAAGGTCGCATCTGCTATAAATCACTAACTTAACTTTTCACACCTGCGACTCCCAATAAGAAAATGTGGTACCGCTTCTGCGGAAAATCTTTCGCTTTTGTGGCTCCTGCTGGTTCTCCCCATTTCCTCTTTTGAAATAAAAATTCCACTTCTACGGCTATGCACACATGGGACCCAACTGCAGGCGTGGTTATGACAGAAGATCAGCACTTGATACTGCTCCAACAAAACCCCAATTCTTCCGACAACATTCCGAAACCATCTAGAGGCCCTCAGGACCTCACCCAAATGCACAAACAAGTCGAATACACCTATCCAAATGTATACAAATCCTTAAAACATCTAAAACTACATCGAAATGATGAAATAACAAAACAACCACAGATTCAAGCCTAAGATCTCCAAAACTCTAAATTTATGTTTTTTATGAACAAGTCTATCAAACCTTGTCTGAATGACCTGAATTTTTCACACACATCACATTCAACAGTTTGGAACTACTCCAATTTCTAGCATTATATTCTGACTCTCGGATCTAAATCTCAGAACAGAATCAGAAACATTAAAAATTGGGCTTACGGTATTTCTAGCCTAAATTAACTACGTACCTCCAAAACCAAATACGAACACTCCCTAAGCCCAAAATCACCCAAAGGATCTAACGGAACCATCAGAATTCTATTTTGAGAGCATCTTCACACTGTTCTGACTACGGTTAAATTTTCAAAACGTAAGCTTTTATTTAGGGACTAAGTGTCTCAAAGCTCTCCGAAACTTGAAAACGAACACTCCGGCAAATCAAAATACCAGAAATAAACACGGGAAAATCAATTAATTGGGTATCGGGGCCAAAATTATTTGTACGACCAGCCGGGTCGTTACCTATATCCTGAATAGGCATCTAAAAAAGTTTGTAGTTCGTGTGTTGCGGTAGCATTAATTAGTTGATCTTTGTGTGGTAAACGAAAAGAATCTATATAGAAAGATTTATTCAAACAATAGATTCTATCAAAACTATCGACGTACCATTATATTTTCGCACCAGTACAGTATTATCTAGCCAATTAGGATATTTTACCTCGCAGACCTCATTTTTAAGAGCTTTTGTACCTCATTGTAAATCACATGGTTCTTGAAGTACCATTGATTCCTTTTCTTCTGTTTCACAACTGTATACATTGGATCTTTATGAGTATGTAATATTTTCCTCATGTGAATTACTCATACATAATTAAGAAAACTTGGATTTTTCGATTAATTATTCGATTTTTAGGAATTATTGCATAATATTTTGTGTTTATTTGTAGTTTTGTGTTAAATTTTAATTTTCTTAAATCATAAAATAATATCTTTCATTGCAGATAGGATTTGTTGTTATACTTTTAGAATTAATCAGTAATTATTCTCTTTATAAAAAAATTGAAAAAAAACACAAAAAATATATATAGCTCACTTTTACATTTTTAGTCTTTAAATCTAGTTTATTGATTTTCCTATTTTTTTAGAATGAAGTACTGTTTGTAATTTTAATAGTTAGTTAATTAGTTTAATTTCACATTTTAGGTAATTTAGTATTGTTTTATTTATTAAAAATTTTATAAGAAAAAGGAAAAAGAAAGAAAAGAAAAGAATTTTAATATAAAAGAAGAGGGAATTTAATTTTCTTCAATTTTGACCAACTATAATCTCTAAATAAGCACAAACCAGCCTAAAATCCACCCCTAACCCGTCAGATACTCGGCCAGATCATAAACATATCCGGTCCAGCCTCCTCTACCTCGTAATAACGACCCCGTTTTGTATGTCTTAATAGTAACCGTTAGATCTCCGAAAATCCAACGGTCCAAAACTGGATGGTCAATTAGTATAATAGTGTCCAAACAAACCCCCCTAACACCTCTCAACGTCTCTCATACACCTTCAGTGAACCCCAAGGTAACCCCAGCGTGAACCGCCGTCTGCCAGAAATCTCCTACAGCGGCGGCCGGTGGCCAATCCCTTGTTGTCTTAGAATCACGCTATTGATTTGTTCGAAATCACATTTAGTTAGTTAAATTACTTTGAAGCGTAATTAGAAGACATATTGTTCATTAAGCTTGTTAATTCCCTGAATATGTTACGACTTAGTTCAGCATGTTGATTAAGTAGGATTGAATTTAGAATTATAAAATGCTTTTTTTCCATTTCTTCTTCCCCTGTTATGTCTATGTTAATGAAAAATTGATAAGATAAAGATAAATATCTTTTAGGACTTCAGTTTCTTGTAATTAGGTTATTGTCATTTAATTCTTTTGTCCTTTTACTGAAAATTTAAATAGTTTTTCATATTCGAGTATTGGTTGAATATGAGTTGCAAGTAATGAATTTTGATGCATTGTAATTCAATTGGCTCTCCCTTTCCTATTTATAAGATGCTAGTCTGGTTTTTAAATTCTTCAATACTTTTATGGTTAAATTGAACAAGTGGGAATTTTAGGGACCCTTTTGAATCAAAAGAATATAGGTAAACATGAAATAAGTAGTAACCTAATGAGTAAAAATGGGTTTTTACTTAGGCTGAAAATTAGATATTTTTAGGAGAAGTGTACGGCTGTCCTAGCTATTAATAATATGCTAAAAACGGAATAGTTGTACCAGGGACTATTAAAAAGAACTCTAATATTATTTCTTAGGGTAAGTGTTGTTAAGAAGGACTATACTATTATTCAATGCTACTATTATTGTACCAAGGTGGGCGCATGATTGGAAAAATTTTCAACTAGAAAAATATTCCCTTGTTCTACAGTTGGGCTCCTGATTACCAAAACTTGCATCTTGAAAATTTATTCCCTTCTCTACAGGTGGGCGCCTGATTACCAAAACTAGCAACTTCCGAAGTATTCCCTGGTTCTACATGTGGGCGCCTGATTACCAAAACTTGCAACTTAAAAAGTATTACCTTTTTCTACAGGTGGGGGCCTGGTTACCAAAACTTCGATCTTGAAAAATATTCCCTTGTTTTCCAGGTGGATAACTGATTGCAAATACTTGCATCTTGAAAAATATTCCCTTGTTCTACAGGTGGGCGCTAGATTACCAAAACTCGTATATTGAAATGTATTCCCTTGTTCTACAGGTGGATGCCTGATTACCACAACTTACGACTTGAAACATATTCCCTTATTCTAAAGGTGGACTCCCGATTACCAAAACTTGCAACTTGAAAATATTCCCCTGTTCAACTGGTGGGCGGTTGATAACCAAAACTTGCAACTTAAATAGCATTCCCTTGTTCTACAGGTTGGCGCCTAATTACTAAAACTTCTATCCTGAAAAATATTCCTTTGTTGTACAGGTGGGTGCGTGATTACCAACATTTGCGACTTGAAAAATATTCCCTTGTTCAACAGGTGGGCGCCTGATTACAAAAATTCGCCACTTCAAAAGTATTCCCGTGTTTTACAGGTGGGCGCGTGATTACCAAACATTTCATCTTGAAAAATATTACCTTGTTCTATAGGTGGACGCCTGATTACCGAAACTTGTATCTTGAAAAAGTATTCCCTTGTTCTACAGGTGGACGACAAATTACTAAAACTTGCAACTTGAAAAATATTCCCTTGTTCTATATGTGGGTGCCTGATTACCAAAACTTGCATCTTGAAAAGTAATTCCCTTGTACTATAAATGTACGCCTGATTACCAAAACATGCAACATGAAAAATATTACCTTGTTCTTCAGGTGGCGCCTAATTACCAAAACTTGCATCTTGAAAAATATTCCCTGGTTTTCCAGGTGGGCACCTGATTACCAAAACTTGCAACTTCAAAAATATTCCCTAGTTCTCCAGTTGGGCTCTTGATTACCAAAACTTGAAACTTTTAATATATTACCTTGTTCTATAGGTGCGCGCCGGATTGCCAATACTTGCATCTTGAAAAAAATTCCCTTGTTCTACAGGTGGGTGCGTATTTACCAAAATTTGTATCTTGAAAAGTAATCCCTTGTTATATAGGTGGACGCCTGATTACCACAACTTGAGACTTGAAAAATATTCCCTTGTTTTATAGGTAGGCGCATGATTACAAAAACTTGCATCTTGAAAAAGTATTTCCTTGTTCTACGTTCGGCGCTTGATTACCAAAACTTGCAACTTGAAAAATATTCCCTTGTTCTACAGGTGGGCGCTTGATTACCAAAACTTGCATCTTGAAAAATTATTCCTTTGTTCTACAGGTGGGCGTCCGATTACCAAAACTTGCATCTTGAGAAATATTCCCTTGTTTTCCAGGTGGGCACTTGATTACCAAAACTTGCATCTTGAAAAATATTCCCTAGTTCTCCAGGTGGGCGCCTAATTACCAAAAGTTTGAAACTTGAAAAATATTTCCTTGTTCTACAGGTGGGCGCCTGATTTCATAAACTTTCATCTTGAAAAAATATTATGATGTTCTACAGGAGGGCGCCTGATTACCAAAACTTGTATCTTGAAAACTATTCTCTTGTTCTATAGGTGGACGCCTGATTTACAAAAACTTGCAACTTGAAAAATATTCTCTTGTCCTATATATGGGCGCCTTATTACCCAAACTTGCATCATGAAATGTATTCCCTTTTTTTTCAGGTGGGCGCCTAATTACAAAAACATGCAACTTGTAAAATATTCCCTTGTTCTCCAGTTGGGCGCCTGATTATCAAAACTTGCAAATTGAAATATAATCCCTTGTTCTCCAGATGGGAGCCTTATTACTAAAACTTTCATCTTGAAAAACATTCCCTTGTTCTATAGGTGGGCGCCTGATTACCAAAACATGCATCTTGAAAAAATATTCCCTTGTCCTACAGGTGGGCGCTTGATTACTAAAACTTGAAACTTGAAAAATATTAGTTTATTCTACTGGTGGGCGCCTAATTACCAAGGATTGCAACTAAAACAATATTCCCTTGCTCAATAGGTGGGCGCCTGATTATCATATCATGCAACTTGAAAAGTATTCCCCTATTCTACCGGTGGCTGCCTGATTCCCAAAACTTGCATCGTGAAAAATATTCCCTTATTCTTCAGGTGGGCGCCTGATTATCAAAACTTGCCACTTGAAAAATATTTCCTCGTTCTATAGGTGGGTGCATGATTACCAAACTTGGCATCTTCAAATTAATATTCTCTTGTTCTACAGGTGGGCACCTGATTACCACAACTTACTACTTGTAAAATATTCCCTTGTTCTACAGTAGGCGCCTGATTACAAAATCTTGCACCTTGAAAAATATTCCTTTCTTCTACATGTGGCCGCGTGATTACCAAAACGTGCAACCTGAAAACTATTCCCTTCTTCTACAGGTGGGCGCCTGTTTACCAAAATGTGCATCTTGAAAAATATTCCCTTGTCATACAGGTGGGCGCCTAGTTATCCAAACAATCGACATAAAAAATATTTCCTTCTTCTACTGGTGGACGCCTGATTACCAACACTTGCGACTTGAAAAATATTCCTTTTTTCTACAAGTGGGCGCCTCATTACCAAAACTTGCGACCTGAAAATATTCCCTTGTAATACAAGTGGGCGCCTGATAACCAAAACATACAACTTGAAAAGTATTCCCCAGTTCTACAGTTGGGCTCCTGATTACCAAACCTTGCATCTTTAAAAATATTCCATTGTTCTACATGTGGTTGCCTGATTACCAAAACTTGCGACTTGAAATATATTCCCATGTTCTACAGGTGGGCGCCTGATTAAAAATACTTGCTACTTGAAAAGTATTCCCTGGTTCTACAGGTGGGCGCCTAATTACAAAACCTTCCATTTTGAAAAATATTCCCTTGTTCTACATGTCGGCGCCTAATTACATAAAACTTGCATCTTAAAAAAGTATTCCCTTGTTCTACACGTGGGCGCCTGATTAATAAGCTTGCAACTAAAAAATATTTTCTTGCTCAACAGGTGGGTGCCTGATTACCAAAGTTGCAACTTGGAAAGTATTCCCTTATTCTAAAGGTGGGCACCTTGTAACAAAAACTTGCATTGTGAAAAATATTCCCTTGTTCTCAAGCTGGGCGCCTGATTATCAAAACTTGCAACTTGAAAACTATTTCATTGGTCTATATGTAGGCGCCTAATTACCAAATCTGGCATCTTCAAATAAATATACCCTTGTTCTAAAGGTGGGCCCCTTCTTACCACAACTTGCAACTTCAAAAATATTCCTTTGCTCTATAGGTGGGCAAATGATTACAAAAACTTGCATTTAATAAAAGATCCCCTTTTTCTAACGGTGGGCGCCTGATTACCAAAACATGAAAGTTGAAAACTATTCCCTTGTTCTACAAGTGGGCTCCTGATACAAAAACTTGAATCTTGAAAAAGTATTACCTTGTTGGTGGGCACCTGATTACCAAAACTTGCAACATGAAAGGTATTCCCTTGTTCTACAGGTGGGCGCCTGATTATCAAAATTTGCATAATGAGAAATTATACCCTTGTTGTACAGGTGGGTGCCTAATTACCAAAGTTTTCAACTTAAAAATTATTACCTTGTTCTGCAGGTGGGGGCCCGATTACCAAAACTTCAATCTTGAAAAATATTACCTTGTTTTCAAGGTGGACATATGATTGCCAAAACTCGCAAACTTGAAAAATATTCCCTAGTTCTCCAGGTGGTCGCCTGATTACCAAAGCTTGAAAATTGAAAAATATTCCCTTGTTCTATAGGTGGGCGCCTGATTTCTCAAATTTGGATATTGAAAAATATTTTCTTGTTTTACAGGAGGACGCCTTATTACCAAAACTTGTATCTTGCAAAGTTTTCCCTTGTCTATGGGTGGACACATTACTACAAAAACATGCAACTTAAAATGTATTCTCTTGTCCTTTATATGGGCGCGTTAACACCAAAACTTTATCATGAAAAGTGTTACCTTGTTCTACAGGTGGGCGCCTGATTACAAATACTTCAACTTTAAAAATAATCCCTTGTTCTCCAAGTGGGCGCCTGCTTACCAAAACATGCAAATTGAAAAATATTCCCTTGTTCTCCAGGTGGGCGACTGATTACTAAAACTTGCATTTTGAAAAATATTCCCTTTTTCTACAGGTGGGCGCCTGATTATCAAAATTTGCATCTTCAAAAAGTATTCCCTTGTTCTACAGATGGGCGCTTGATTACTAACACTTGAAACTTGAAAAATATTAGTTTGTTCTACAGGTGGGCGCCTAATTACAAAAGATTGCAACTAAAAAAATATTCCCTAGCTCAATGGGTGTGCGCCTGATTACCAATGCTTGAAACTTGAAAAGTATTCCCTTATTCTACTGGTGGCCGCCTGATTAGCAAAACCTGCATCGTCAAAAATATTCCCTTCTTTTACAAGTGGGCTCATGATTATCAAAACATGTCACTTGGAAAATATTCCCTTGTTCTATTGGTGGGCGTCTGATTGCCAAAACTGGCATCTTCAAATGTATATTTCCTTTTTCTACAGGTGGGCGCCTGATTACCACAACTTGCAACTTGAAAAATATTCCCTTGTACTACAAGTGGGCGCCTGATTACAAATCTTGCATCTTGAAAAATATTACGTTCTTCTATAGGTGGGCATTTGATTACCAAAACATGCAACCATAAAACTATTCCCTTGTTCTACAGATTGGCGCTTGATTCCCAAAACATGCATCTTGAAAAAATAGCAACTTGAAAAGTATTCCCTTGTTGTACAGGTGGGCGCCTGATTACCAAACCTTGTATGTTAAAAAAAGTTTCCCTTGTTCTACATGTGGGAGGCTGATTACCAAAACTTGCGACATGAAAAATATTTCCTTGTTCTACAGGTGGGCGCCCGATTATAAAAACTTGGAACTTGAAAAGTATTCCCTGGTTAGACACGTGGGAGCATGATTACCAAAGCTTCCATTTTGAAAAATATTCCCTTGTTCTATAGTTGGGCGCCTTATTTGCAAAACTTTCATCTTAAAAAAGTATTCCTTTGTTCTACTGATGGGCTCCTTATTACCATAGGTTGCAAATAAAAAATATTCCCTTGCTCAACAACTGGATGCCTGATTACCAAAGCTTGCAACTTGAAAAGTATTCCCTTATTCTACAGGTAGGCACCTGATTACCAAATGTTGCATTGTGAAAAATATTCCCTAGTTCTACAGGTGGGTGCCTAATTACCAAAACTTGCATCTTCAAATAAATATTTACTTGTTCTACTGGGGGGCGCCTTCTTACAACTTAAAAAAATTCTCTTGCTCTATAGGTGGGCACCTATTTACAAAAACTTGCATCTTGAAAAATATTCCCTTATTCTAATGGATGGCGCCTGATTACCAAAATGTGCAACTTGAAAACTATTCTCTTATTCTACAAGAAGGAGTCTGATTACCAAAACTTGCATCTCGAAAAAGTATTCCCTTGTTCTACAGGTGGGCACCTGATTACAAAAACTTGCAACTTGAAAAAGATTCCCTTGTTCTACAGGTGGGCGCCTGATTACCAAAACATGTATCTTTATACATTATTCCCTTGTTCTACAGGTGGTCACACAATTCTCAAAACTTCAATCTTTAAAAATATTACCATTTTCTATAGGTGGGGGCCCGATTACCAACACTTAAATTTAGGTGCCCAATTATCAAAACTTGCGACTTGAAATATATTCCCTTGTTCTATATTTGGGTGCCTGAATACAAAAATCGGCATCTTCAAATAAATATTACCTGGTTCTACAGGTGGGCGTCTGCTTACCACAACTTGCAACTTGAAAAACATTCCCTTGCTCTGTAGGTGGGCCCCTGATTACAAAAAACTTGAATCTTAGAAAATATTACCTTCTTCAAATGGTGGGTGCCTGATTACCAAAACGTGCAACTTGAAAACTATTCCCATATTCTAGAAGAGGGCGCCTTATTACAAAAACTTCCATCTCGAAAAAAATTTCTCTTGTTCTATAGGTGGGCACCTGATTGCAAAAACTTGCAACTTGAAAAATATTCCCTTGTTCTACAGGTGGACGCCTGATTACCAAAACATGCACCTTGAAAATTTATTCCCTTGTTTTATAGGTGGCCGCCTAATTACCAAAACTTGAAACTTGAAAAATATTACCTTGTTCTACAGGTGGGGGCCCGATTACCAAAACTTCAATCTTTAAAAATATTCCCCTATTTTACAACTGGACACCTGGTTATCAAAACATGCAACTTCAAAAATATTCCCTAGTTCTCCAAATGGGCGCTTGATTACACAAAATTAAAACATGAAAAATATTCCCTTGTTAAACATGTGGGCACCTGATTGCCATAACTTGCCTGTTGAAAAATACTTCATTGTCCTTCATGTGGGCTCATGATTACCAATGCTTGCAAATAAAAAAATTCCTTTGCTCAACAGGTGGGTTCCTGATTATCATAGCTTGCAACTTAAAAAGTATTCCCTTATTCTAAAGGTAGGCGACTGATTACCAAAACTTGCATTGTGAAATATATTCCCTTGTTCTACAGGTGCGCACCTGATTATCAAGACTTTTGACTTGAAAAATATTCCCTTGTTCTATATGTGGGCTCCTGATTACCAAATCTGGCATCTTCAAATAAATATTACCTTGTTCTTCAGGTGGGCGCCTGATTACTAAAACTTGCATATTGAAAAATATTCCCTTGTTCTACAGGTGGGCGGCTCATTACCAAAACTTGATTCTTGAAAAAGTATTCCCTTGTTGTAAAGATGGTCACTTGATTACTAAAACTTGCAACTTGAAAAATATTAGATTGTTGTACAGATGGGCGCCTAATTACTAAAGATTGCAACTAAAAAATATTCCCTTGATCAATAGGTGGGCGGTTGATTACCAACGCTTGCAACTTGAAATGTATTCCCTTATTCTACCGGTGGCCGCCTGATTACCAAAACTTGCATTGTGAAAAATATTCCCTTATTCTACAGGTGGGCGTGTGATTATCAAAACTTGTGACTGAAAAATATTCCCTTGTTCTATAGGTGGGCGTCTGATTACCAAATTTGGCATATTCAAATAAATATTCCCTTATTCTACAGGTGGGTGCCGGATTACCACAACTTGCAACTTGAAAAATATTCCCTTGTTCGAAAGGTGGGCGCCTGATTACGAAATCTTGCATCCTGAAAATTATTGCCTTCATCTATAGGTGGGCACTTGATTACCAAAACGTGCAACTTGAAAACTATTCCCTTGTTCTACAGTTGGGCGCCCGATTACCAAAACATGTATCTTGAAAAACATTCCCTTGTTATTCAGGTCGGCGCCTAATTATCAAAACTTGCGACTTGAAAAAGATTCCTTGGTTGTACAGGTGGACTCTTGAATACCAACACTTGCGACTTGAAAAATATTTCCTTCTTCTTCAAGTGGGCGCCTGATAACAAAAACTTGCAACTTAAAATGTATTCCCTTGTTCTACAGGTGGGCGCCTTATTACAAAACCTTGCATCTTCAAAAATATTTCCTTGTTCTACAGGTGGGAGCCTGATTACCAAAACTTGCGACTATAAAAATATTCCCTTGTTCTACAGGTGGGTGCCTCATTACCAAAACTTGCAACTTAAATAGTATTCGCATGTTCTACAGGTGGGCGCCTGATTACTAAAACTTCCATCTTGAAAAATATTCCCTTGTTCTATATGTGGGTGCCTGATTACTGAATCTTGCGCCTTGAAAAGTATTTCCTTGATTTATAGGAGGGCGCCTAATTAGACATATTTGCAGCTTGAAAAGTATTCCCGAGTTTTACATGTGGGGGCCTAATTACCAAACCTTGCATCTTGAAAAATATTACTCTATTTTATAGCTGGGCGCCTGTTTATCAAAGCATGCATCTTGAAAAAGTATTCACTTGTTCTACAAGTGGGCGCCTGATTACCAAAACTAGCAACTTGAAAATTATTTCCTTGTTCTACAAGTGGGCGCCTGATTTCTCAAACTTGTATCTTGAAAAATATTTCCTTGTTTTACAGGCGGACGCCTGATTACCAAAACTTGTATCTTGAAAAGTATTCCCTTGTTCTATAGGTGGACACACAATTACAAAAACATGAAACTTGAAAAGTATTCTCTTGTCGTACATATGGGCGCCTTATTACCAAAACTTGCATGATGAAAAGTATTACCTTTTTCTTCTAGTGGGTGCCTGATTACAAATACTTCAAACTTCAAAAATATTTCATTGTTCTCCAGGTGGGCGCCTGCTTACCAAAACTTGCAAATTGAAAAATATTCCCTTGTTCTCCAGGTGGGCGACTGATTTGTAAAACTTGAATTTTGAAAAATTCCCTTGTTCTACAGGGGGGCGCCTGATTAACAAAAATTGCATCTTTAAAAAGTATTCCCTTGCTCTACAGATGGGCGATATAAAACTTTCAACTTGAAATATTAGCTTGTTCTACAGTTGGCGCCTAATTACCGAATATTGCAACTAAAAAAATATTCCCTTGATCAATAGGTGGTTGCGTAATTACCAACGCTTGCAACATGAAAAGTATTCCCTTCTTCTACCGGTGGCCGCCGTATTACCTAAACTTGCATCGTGAAAAATATTCCCTTATTCTACAGGTGGGCGCCTTATTATCAAAACTTGTGATTTAAAAATTATCTTTTGCTCTGTAGGTGGGCGTCTCATTACCAAAACTGGCATCTTCAAATAATTATTCTCTTGTTCTATAGGTGGACGCCTGATTACCATAGCTTGCAACTTGAAAAATATTCCCTTGTTCTAAAGGTGGGCGCTTGATTACAAAACCTTGCATCTCGAAAATTATTGCCTTCATCTATAGGTGGGCGCTTGATTACCAAAACATGCAACCTGAAAACTATTCCCTTGTTCTACAGTTGAGCGCCCGATTACCAAAACAAGTATCTTGGAACTTGAAAAAGATTCCTTTGTTGTACAGGTGGAATCCTGATTACTAACACTTGCGACTTGAAAAATATTCCCTTGTTCTTAAAGTGGGCGCCTGATAACAAAAACTTGCAACTTAAAATGTATTCCCTTGTTCTAAAGGTGGGCGCCTAATTACCTAACCTTGCATCTTGAAAAGTATTCCCATTGTTCTACAGGTGGTAGCCTGATTACAAAAACTTGTGACATTAAAAATTTTCCGTTGTTTTACAAGTGGGTGCCCAATAACCAAAATTTGCAACTGAAATAGTATTCCCTTGTTCTACAGGTGGGCGCCTTATTACTAAAACTTCCATCTTGAAAAATATTTCCTTGTTTTACAGGCGGGTGCCTGATTACTGAAACTTGAGCCTTGAAAAGTATTTCCTTGTTTTATATGTGGGCGCCTGATTAGCCAATTTGCAGCTTGAAAATTATTTCGCGGGTTCTACAGGTGGGCGCCTGATTACCAAACCTTGCATCTTGAAAAATATTACCCTGTTCTATAGGTGGGCGCCTGTTTACCAAAGTTTGCATCTTGAAAAGGTATTCACTTGTTCTACAAGTGGGCGCCTGATTACCAGAACTAGCAATTTAAAAAATATTTCCTTGTTCTACATGTGGGCGCCTGATTTCTCAAACTTGCATCTTGAAAAATATTTCCTCGTTTTACAGAAGGACGCCTGATTACCAAAACTTTTATCTTGAAAAGTATTCCCTTGTTCTATAGGTGGACACATTATTACACAAACATGCAACTTGAGAACTATTCTCTTGTTCTATATATGGGCGCCTTATTACAAAAAATTACATCATGAAAAGTATTACCTTGTTCTACAGGTGGGCGCCTAATTACAAATACTTGCTACTTCAAAAATATTCCCTTGTTCTCCAGGTAGGCGCCTGCTTACCAAAACTTGCAAATTGAAAAATATTCCCTTGTTCTCCAGCTGGGCGAGTGATTACAAAAACTTGAATTTCGAAAAATACTCCATTATTATACAGGGGGGCGCCTGATTACCAAAAATTGCATCTTGAAAAAGTATTTCCTTGTTCTACAGATTGGCTCTTGATTACTAATACTTGCAACTTGAAAAATATTAGCTTGTTCTATAAGTGGGCGCCTAATTACCAAATATTGCAACAAAAAGGATATTCCCTTGCTCAATAATCGTGCGCCTGATTACCAAAAAAATATCCCTTGTAATACAAGTGGGTGCCTGATAACAAAAACTTGCAACTTGAAAAGTATTCCCTTGTTGTACAGGTGGGCGCCTGATTACCAAACCTTGTATCTTGAAAAATATTCCCTTTTTCTACAGGTGGGAGGCTGAATACCAAAACTTGCGACTTGAAAAATATTTCCTTACTGTATAGGTGGCCGCCCAATTATAAAAACTTTCCACTTGAATAGTATTCCCTGGTTCTACAGGTGGGAGCCTGATTACCAAAGCTTCCATTTTAAAAAATATTCCCTTGTTCTACAGGTGAGCGCCTTATTACCAAAACTTGCATCGTAAAAACGTATTCCCTTGTTCTACAGATGAACGCCTGATTACCATAGCTTGCAACTAAAAAACTATTCCCTTGATCAATAGGTGGGCGCCTGATTACCAACACTTGCAACTTGAAAAATATTCCCTTATTCTACCGATGGCCGCCTGATTACCAAAACATGCATCATGAAAAATATTCCCTTATTCTACAGGTGGGCGCCTGATTATCAAAACTTGTGATTGAAAAATATTTCCTTGTTCTATCGGTGGGCGTATGATTACAAAAACTGGCATCTTCAAATAAATATTCCCTTATTCTACAGGTGGGAGCCTGATTACCACAACTTCTAACTTGAAAAACATTCCCTCGTTCTACAGGTGGGCGCCTGATTACAAAATCTTGCATCTTGAAAATTATTGCCTTCATCTATAGGTGAGCACTTGATTACCGAACGTGCAACCTGAAAACAATTCCCTTGTTCTACAGTTGGGCGCCCGATTACCAAAACATGTATCATAAAAAATATTCCCTTATCCAGGTGGGCCCCTAATTATAAATACTTGCAACTTGATAAAGATTCCTTTGTTGTACAAGTGGACTCTTGATTACAAACACTTGCGACTTGAAAAAGATACCCTTGTTCTTCAAGTAAGCGCCAGATAACAAAAACTTGCAACTTAAAATGTATTCCCTTGTTCTATCGGTGGACGCCTTATTACCAAACCTTGCATCTTGAAAAATATTCTCTTGTTCAACAGGTTGGAGCCTAATTACCAAAACTTGCGACTTGAAAAATATTCCCTTGTTCTACGGCTGGGTGCCTGATAACTAAAACTTGCCAGTTAAATAGTGTTCCCTTGTTCAACAGGTGGACGCCTGATTACTAAGACTTCCATCTTGAAAAATATTCCCTGGTTCTACAGGTGGGCGGCTGATTAGAAAAATTTGCAATTTGAAAAGTATTCTCGGGTTCTACAGGTGGGTGCCTGATTAAAAAACCTTGCATCTTGAAAAATATTTCCATGTTCTGTAGGTGGGCGCCTGATTACCAAAGCTTGCATCTTGAAAAAGTATTCACTTGTTCTACAAGTGGGCGCGTGATTACCAAAACTAGCAACTTGAAAAATATTTCCTTGTTCAACAAGTGGGAGCCTGATTACAAAAACTTGCATATTGAAAAAATATTTCCTTGTTCTACAAGTGGGCGCCTGATTACAAAAACTTGCAAGTTGAAAAAAATTACCTTCTTCTACAGGGGAGCGTCTGATTACCAAAAATTTCATCTCGAAAAAATATTCCCTTATTCAACAGGTGGGAGCCTGATTACCACAACTTGTAACATGAAAAATATTCCCTTGTTCTACAGGTGGGCGCCTGATTACAAAATCTTGCAACTTGAAAATTATTGCCTTCATCTATAGGTGAGCGCTTGATTACCAAACGTGCAACCTGAAAACTATTCCCTTGTTCTACAGTTGGGCGCCCGATTACCAAAACATGTATCTTGAAAAATATTCCCTTGTTATACAGATGGGCCCCTAATTATCAACACTTGCAACTTGAAAAAGATTCCTTTGTTGTACAAGTGGATTCTTGATTACAAACACTTGTGACTAGAAAAATATTTCCTTGTTCTTCAAGTGGGCGCCTGATAAAATTAAAACTTAAAATGTATTCCCTTGTTCAATAGGTGGACGCCTTATTACAAAACCTTGCATCTTGAAAAATATTCCCTTGTTCTACAGGTGGGAGCCTAATTACCAAAACTTGCAACTTGAAAAATATTCCCTTGTTCTACAGGTGGGTGCCTGATAACTAAAACTTGCAACTTAAATAGTGTTCCCTTGTTCTGCAGGTGGGCGCCTGATTACTAAAACTTCCGTCTTGAAAAATATTCCCTGGTTCTACAGGCGGGTGCCTGATTACTTAAACTTGCGCCTTGAAAATTATTTCCTTATTTTACATTTGGGCGCCTGATTAGCAAAATTTGCAGCTTGAAAAGTTTTCTCGGGTTCTACAGGTTGGCGCCTGATTATAAAACCTTCCATCTTAAAAAATATTACCATGTTCTATAGGTGGGCGCCTGTTTACCAAATCTTGCATCTTGAAAAAGTATTCACTTGTTCTACAAGTGGGCGCGTGATTACCAATACTAGCAACTAGAAAAATATTTCCTGTTCTATAGGTGGGAGCCTGATTACCAAAACTTGCATCTTGAAATTTATTTCCTTGTTCTACAAGTGGGCGCCTGATTACAAAAACTTGCAAGTTGAAAAACATTACCTTCTTCTACAGGGGAGCGCCTTATTACCAAAAATTGCATCTTGAAAAAGTATTCCCTTGTTCTACAGATGGGCTCTTGATTACTAAAACTTGCTACTTGAAAAATATTAGCTTCTTCCACATGTGGGTGCCTAATTACCAAAGATTGCAACTAAACAAATATTCCCTTGCTCAATAGGCATGTGCCTGATAATGAACGCTTGAATCTTAAAAAGTATTCCCTTATTCTACCGGTGGCCGACTGATTACCAAAACTTACATCGTGAAAACTATTCCTTTCTTCTACAAGTGAGCGCCTTATTATCAAAAATTGTGACTTGAAAAATATTCCCTTGTTCTATTGGTGGACGTCTGATTAAAAAAACTGGCATCTTCAAATAAATATTTCCTTTTTCTACAGGTGGGCGCCTGATTACCAGAACTTACAACTTGAAAAATATTCCCTTGGTTTACAGGTGTGCGCCTGATTACAAATCTTGCATCTTGAAAAATATTCCCTTCTTCTATAGGTGGGTGCTTGATTACAAATACTTGCAACCTTAACACTATTCTCTTGTTCTACGGGTTGGCGCCTGATTCCAAAAACATGCATCTTGAAAAATATTCCCTTGTTATACAGTTGGGCGCCAATTTATCAAAACTTGCGACTTGAAAAACATTCCTTTGTTCTACAGGTGGACGCCTGATTACCAACACTTGTGACTTGAAAAATATTCCCTTGATCTACAGGTGGGCGCCTGATTACCAAAACTTGTGACATAAAAATATTCCCTTGTAATACAAGTGGGCACCTGATAACAAAAACTTGCAACTTGAAAAGTATTCCCTTGTTGTACAGGTGGGCGCCTGATTACCAAACCTTGTATCTTGAAAAATATTCACTGGTTCTACAGGTGGGAGCCTAATTTCCAAAGCTTCCATTTTAAAAAATATTCCCTTGTTCTACAGGTGGGCGCCTTATTACCAAAACTTGCATCTTCAAAAAGTATTCCCTTGTTCTACAGATGGGCGTCTGATTACCATAGCTTGTAACTAAAAAACTTTTCCCTTGATAAATAGGTGGGCCCCTGATTACCAACGCTTGCAACTTGAAAAGTATTCCTTTATGCTAGCGGTGGCCGCCTGATTACCAAAACGCGCATCGTGAAAAATATTCCATTATTCTACAAGTGGGCGCCTGATTATCAAAACTTGTGATTGAAAAATATTTCGTTGTTCTATAGGTGGGCGTATGGTTACAAAACCTAGCATATTCAAATAAATATTCCCTTATTCTATAGGTGGGTGCCTGATTACCATAACTTGCAACTTAAAAAATATTCCTTTGTTCTAAAGGTGGGCGCCTGAATACAAAATCTTGCATCTTAAAAATTATTGCCTTCATCTATAGGTGGGCGATTGATTTCCAAAACGTGCAACCTGAAAAATATTCCCTTGTTCCACAGTTGGGCGCGCGATTACCAAAACATGTATCTTGAAAAATATTCTCTTGTAAAACAGGTGGGTGCTTAATTATCAAAACTTGCGACTTGAAAAAGATTCCTTTGTTATATAGGTGGACTCTTGATTACCAACACTTGCTACTTAAAAAATATTCCCTTGTTCTTCAAGTGGGTACGCATAACAAAAACTTGAAACTTAAAATGTATTCCCTTGTTCTACAGGTGGGCGCCTAATTACCAAAATTTGCGATTTGAAAAATATTCCCTTGTTCTACATGGGTGCCTGACAACCAAAACTTGCAACTTAAATAGTATTCCCTTATTCTACAGGTGGACGCCTGATTACTAAAAGTTCCTTCTTGAAAAATATTCCCTGGTTCTACAAGTCAGTGCCTGATTACTTAAACTTGCGCCTTGAAAATTGTTCCCTTGTTTTACTTATGGGCGCCTGAATAGCAAAATCTGCAGCTTGGAAAGTACTCTCGGATCTACAGATGGGCGCCTGATTCGCAAAATCTGCAGCTTGAAAAGTATTCTCAAGTTCTACAGGTAGGCGCCTGATTACCAATCCTTGCATCTTGAAAAATATTACCCTGATCTATAGGTGGGCGCCTGTTTACCAATGCTTGCATCTTGAAAAAAGTATTACTAGTTCTACAAGTGGTCGCCTGATTACCAAAACTAGCAACTTGAGAAATATTTCCTTGTTCTACAGGTGGGAGCCTGAATACCAATACTTGAATCTTGAAAAATTATTTCCTTGTTCTACAAGTGGGCGCCTGATTACAAAAACATGCACGTTGAAAAACTTTACCTTCTTCTACAGGTAGGCGCCGGATTACCAAAATTTGCATCTTGAAAAATATTCCCTTGCTTTCAAGGTGGGCACCTGATTACCAAAACTTGCAACTTCAAAAATATTCCCTAATTCTCCAGTTGGGCTCCTGATTACCAAAACTTAAATCATTAAAAATATTCCCTTGTTCTACAGGTGCGCGCCTGATTGCCAAAATATGCATCTTGAAATATATTCCCTTGTTCTACACGTATGTTCCTGATTATGAAAACTTGTATATTGAATAGTATTTCCTTTTTCTACAGGTGGACGCCTTATTACCAAAACATGCGACTTGAAAAATATTCCCTTGTTCTACAGGTGGGCGACTTATTACAAAAATTTGTGACTTGAAATGTATTCGCTGGTTCAACAGGTGGGCGCTTGATTCCCAAACCTTGCTTCTTTAATAATATTCCCTTGTTCTACAGGTGGGTGCCTGATTACTAAAACTTCCATCTTGAAAAATATTCCCTAGTTCTACAAGTGGTAGCCTGATTACTTAAACTTGCGCCTTGAAAAGTATTTCTTTATTTTACAGGTGGGCGCCTGATTAGTAAAGTTTGCAGCTTGAAAAGTATTCTCGGGTTCTACAGGTGGGCGCCTGATTACCAAACCTTGCATCTTGAAAAATATTACCATGTTCTATAGGTGGGCGCCTGTTTACCAATGCTTGCATCTTGAAAAAGTATTCACTTGTTCTACAAGTGAGCGCGTGATAATCAAAACAAGCAACCTGAAAAATATTTTCTTGTTCTACAGATGGGAGCCTAATTACCAAAACTTGCATCTTGAAAAATATTTCCTTGTTCTACAAGTGGGCGCCTGATTACAATAACTTGCCAGTTGAAAAACTTTACCTTCTTCTACAAGGGAGCGCATGATTACCAAAAAATGCATCTTGACAAAATATTCCCTAATTCTATAGGTGGGCGCCTTATTACCACAACTTTTAACTTGAAAAATATTCCCTTGTTCTACAGGTGGGCGCCTGATTACAAAATCTTGCATCTTGAAAATATTCCCTTGTTCTACAGGTGCGCGCGTGATTGACGAAACTTGCATCTTGAAAAAATATTCCCTTGTTCTACAGGTGGGCGCCTTATTAGCAAGCCTTGCATCTTAAAAAATATTACCTTGTTCTATAGGTGGGCGCCTGATTAACAAAACATGCAAATTGAGAAATGCTCCCTTGTTTTCTAGGTGGGCGTCTTATTACTAAAACTTGCATCTTGGAAAATAATCCCTTGTTCTACAGGTGGGCGAGTGATTACTAAAACTTGCAACTTTAAAAATATTAGCTTTTTCTACAGGTGGGCGCCTGATGATCAAAACATGCGACTTGAAAAACATTCCTTTGTCCTATTGGTGGGCGCCTAATTACCAATACTGGCATCTTCAAATAAATATTCCCTTGTTCTACAGGTGGACGCCTGATTACCAAAACTTTCATCTTGAAAAATATTCCCTTGTTCAACAGGTGGGCGCCGGATTACCAAAACTTGCATCTTGAAAACTATTCCCTTGTTGTACAGGTGGGCGCCTGATTACCAAAACTTGTATCTTGCAAAGTATTCCCTTGGTCTACAGGTGGACGCCTTATTTCAAAAAATTTAAACTTGAAAATTACTCTCTTGTCCTACATATGGGAGCCTTATTACCAAAACATGCATCACAAAAAATATTCATTGGTTCTACAGGTGGCCGCCTAATTATAAAATTTGCAACTTGAAAAGTATTCCATGGTTCTACAGGTGGGCGCCTGATTAGCAAACCTTGCATCTTGAAACATATTACCTTGTTTTATAGGTGGGCTCCTGACTACTAAAACATGCAAATTAAGAAATATACCCTTGTTTTACAGGTGGGCGTCTGATTACTAAAACATGAAACTAGAAAATATTCCCTTGTTCTACAGGTGGGTGCGTGATTGCTGGAACTTGCATCCTGAAAAATATTCCATTGTTCTACAGGTGGGCATCTTATTAGCAAGCCTTGCAACTTAAAAAATATTACCTTTTTCTATAGGTGGACGCCTTATTAGCAAAACATGCAAATTGAGAAATGTTCCCTTGTTCTCCAGGTGACCGTCTTATTACTAAAACTTGCATCTTGAAAAATATTCCCTTGTTCTACAGGTGGGCGCGTGATTACTAATACTTGCAACTTGAAAAAAATTAGCTTCTTCTACAGGTGGGCGTCTGATGATCAAAACATGCGACTTGAAAAACATTCCTTTGTCCTATTGGTGGGCGCCTAATTACCAATACTGGCATCTTCAAATAAATATTCGCTTGTTCTACAGGTGGGCGCCTGATTACCACAACTTGAAACTTGAAATATATTTCCTTGCTACAGGTGGGCGCCTGATTACAAAATGTTGCGCTTCGAAAATTATTCCCTTCTTCTACTGGTAGGCGCCTGATTACCAAAACGTGCAACTTGCAAACTATTCCCTTGTTCTACAGGTGGGCTCTTGATTACCAAAACATGCATCTTTAAAAAGTATTCCCTTGTTCATCAGGTGGGCGCCTGATTACCAAAACATGCAACTTGAATAATATTCCTTTGTTCTACAGGTGGGTACCTGATTACCAAAACTTGCATCTTGAAAAATTATTCCCTTTCTCTATTGGTGGCCGCCTAACTACTAATCTTTTCAACTTAAAAAAAATTCCCTTGTTATACAGGTGGGCGCCTAATTATCAAAACATTAGACTTGAAAAAGAATCCCTTGTTCTACATGTGGACGCCTGATTAGCAACACTTGCGACTTGAAAAATATTCCCTAGTTCTACAGCTGGGCGCCTGATTACCAAAACATTCAAATTGAAATTATTCCCTTGTTCTACAAGTGGGATCCTCATAACAAAAACTTGCAACTTGAGAAGTATTCCATTATTCTACAGGTGGATGTCTGATTACCAAAACTTGCATCTTCAAAAATATTCCCTTGTTATACAGGTGGGTGCCTGAGTACAAAAAGTTTCAACTTGAAAATTATTCCCTAGTGCTACAAGTTGGCGCCTGATTACTAAAGCTTGCATTGTGAAATAGTATTTCCTTGTTCTAGAGGTGGGAGCCTCATTACCAAACCTTGCAACAAATTAAAATATTCCCTTGCTCAACAGGTGGATGCATGATTTCCAAATCTTGAAACATAAAAAGTACTCCCTAATTCTACAGGTCGCTGCCTAATTATCAAAAGTTGGATCATGGAAAATATTCCCTTGTTCTAAAGGTGGGCGCCTGATTATCAAAACTTGCGACTTGAAAAATATTCCCTTGTTCTATAGGCAGGCGCCGGATTACCAAAACTGTCACCTTCAAATAAATATTCCTTTGTTCTACATGCGGGCACCTGCTTACGACTTGCAACTTGAAAAACATTACATTGCTCAATAGATGGGCGCCTGATAACAAAAACCTGCATATTGAAAAATATTCCCTTGTTCTACAGGTGGGCGCTTGATTACCAAAGCTTGCATCTTGAAAAATTTATTCCCTTGTTCTAGAGGTGGGGGCCTGATTCCCAAACCTTGCAATCTAAAAAATAATACCTTGTTCAATTGGTGGGGCTTGATTACCTAAACTTGCATCTTGAAAAAGTATTCCCTTATTCAAAATGTGGGCAATTGATTACAAAAACTTGCAACTTGAAAAATAGTCCCTTGTACTACAGGTTGGCGCCTGATTACCTAAGCTTGCATCTTCAAAAATTATTCCCTCGTTCTACAGGTAGGTGTCTGATTACTAAAACTTGCATCTTTAAAAATATTCCCTTGTCCTACATATGGGTATCTTATTACAAGAACTTGCATCATGAAAAGTATTCCCTTATTCTACAGGTGTGCGCCTGATTACAAAAAATTGCTTCTAGAAAAGAATTCCCGGGTTCTACATGTGGGCGCATGTTTACCATACCTTGCATCTTGAAAAATATTACCTTGTTCTATAAGTGGGCGCCTGATTACCAAAACTTGCATCTTAAAAAATATTCCATTGTTCTACAGGTGGGCGCCTGATTAAAAAAATTTGCATCTTGAAAATTATTACCTTGTTCTACATGAGGGGTCATGATTACCAAAACATCCATCTTGAAAATTTTTCCCTTGTTCTATAGGTGGGCACCCGATTACAAAAACTTGTATGTTGAAAAATATTCCCTTTTTCTACAAGTGGACGCCCGATTACCCAAACATGCGACCTGAAAATATTCCCTTTTTCTACAGGTTGGCGCCTGATAACAAAAACTTGCAACTTAAATTGTATGCTATTGTTTTACAGGTGGGCGCCTGATTACTAAAAATTCCATCATGAAAAATGTTCCCTTGTTCTATAGGTGGGTGCATGATCACCAAAAACTGGTATCTTCAAATGAATATTCCCTTGTTCTACTGGTGGGCGCCCGATTACCAAAGCATACGACTTGAAAATATTCCCTTGTTCTATGGGTGGGTGCCTCATAACCAAAAGTTGCAATTTAAATTTTATTCCCTTGTTCTATCGGTGTGCGCCTGATTACTAAAACATCCATCTTAAAAATATTCCCTTTTTTAAGATATGGGTGCCTGATTACCAAAACTTGCGACTTGAAAAATATTCCCTTGTTCTAAAGGTGGGCGCTTGATTACAAAAACTAGCAACTACAAATGTATTCCCGAGTTCTACATGTGGACACCTGATTACTAAACCTTGCATCTTGAAAAATATTGCCTTGTTCAATTGGTGGGCGCCTGATTACCAAAACTTACATCTTGAAAAAGTATTCACTTGCTCTACAGGTGGGTGTCTGATTACTAATACTTGCATCATGAAAAGTGTTCCCTTGTTCTACAGGTGGGCGCTTGATTAGAAAAACTTGCAAATTGAAAAATATTCCCATGTTCTACAGGTGGGCGCCTGCTTACCAAAACTTGCATCTTTAAAAATTATTCCCTTGTTGTACATGTGGGCGCCTGATTACCAAAACTTGCAACTTGAAAAATATTACCTTGTTCTATTAGTGAGGGCCTGATTGCCAAAACTTCCATCTTGAAAAATATTACCTTGTTTTCTAGGTGGTCACCTGATTACCAATACTTGCAACTTGAAAAGTATTCCCTAGTTCTCCAGGTGGGGGCTTGATTACAAAAACTTGAAACTTGAAAAATATTCCCTTATTATACAAGTGGGCGCCTGATTACCAAAACTTGCAGTTTGAAAAATATTCCCTCGTTCTACAGGTTGGTGCCATATTACCAAAACATTTATATTAAAAAGTATTCCATTGTTCTACAGGTGGATGCCTGATTACCACAACTTCCAAGTTGAAAAATATTCCCTTGTTGTACAGGTAGATGCCCGATTACCAAAACATGCGACTTGAAAATATTTTCTTGTTCTATAGGTGGGCACCCGATTACCAAAACTTGCAACTTTAAAATATTCCCTTTTTCTACAGGTTGGCGCCTGATAACCAAAACTTGAAACTTAAATAGTATTCCCTTGTTCTACAGGTTGGCGCCTGATTACTCAAACATTCATCTTGAAAAAATACTCCCTTGTTCTATAGGTAGGCGCATGATCACAAACTACTGGCATCTTCAAGTAAATAGTCCCTTGTACTACTGTTGGGCGCCAGCTTACCACGACTTGCAACTTGGAAAATGTTCCCTTGCTCTATAGGTGGGAGCCTCATTATAAAAACTTGCATCTTGAAAAATATTCCCTTCAACTAATGGTGGTCGCCTGATTACCAAAACGTGCAACTTTAAAAATATTCCCGTATTCTACAGGTGGGTGCATGATTACAAAAACTTGCGTATTGAAAAATTATTCCCTTGTTCTATCGGTGGAAGCTTGATTACCACAACTTGCGACTTGAACAATATCGCCTTGTTCTACAGGTGGACTCCCGATTACCAAAGCTTGCGACAAAAAAATATTCCCTAGTTCTACAGGTAGGTGCCTCATAACAAAAACTTGCAACTTAAATAGTATTCCCTTGTTCTACAGGTAGGTGTCTGATTACTAAAACATGCATCTTTAAAAATATTCCCTTGTCCTACATATGGGTATCTTATTACCAAAACTTGCATCATGAAAAGTATTCCCTTATTCTACAGGTGTGCGCCTGATTACAAATAATTGCAACTAGAAAAGAATTCCCGGGTTCTACATGTGGGCGCATGATTACCATGCCTTGCATCTTGAAAAATATTACCTTGTTCTATAAGTGGGCGCCTGATTACCAAAACTTGCATCTTAAAAAATATTCCATTGTTCTACAGGTGGGCGCCTGATTACAAAAATTTGCATCTTGAAAATTATTACCTTGTTCTAAATGAGGGGTCATGATTACCAAAACATCCATCTTGAAAATTTTTCCCTCGTTCTATAGGTGGGCACCCGATTACCAAAACTTGTATATTGAAAAATATTCCCTTGTTCTACAAGTGGACGCCCGATTACCCAAACATGCGACTTGTAAATATTCCCTTTTTCTACAGGTTGGCGCCTGATAACAAAAACTTGCAACTTAAATTGTATGCTATTGTTTTACAGGTGGGCGCCTGATTACTAAAACTTCCATCATGAAAAATGTTCCCTTGTTCAATAGTTGGGCGCATGATCACCAAAAAATGGTATCTTCAAATGAATATTCCCTTGTTCTACTGGTGGGCGCCCGATTACCAAAGCTTACGACTTTAAAATATTCCCTTGTTCTACGGGTGGGTGCCTCATAACCAAAAGTTGCAATTTAAATTGTATTCCCTTGTTCTATCGGTGTGCGCCTGATTACTAAAACATCCATCTTAAAAATATTCCCTTTTTCAAGATGTGGGTGCCTGATTACCAAAACTTGCGACTTAAAAAATATTCCCTTGTTCTACAGGTGGGCGCTTGATTACAAAAACTTGCAACTAGAAATGTATTCCCGAGTTCTACATGTGGACACCTGATTACTAAACCTTGCATCTTGAAAAAAATTGCCTTGTTCAATAGGTGGGCGCCTGATTACCAAAACTTACATCTTGGAAAAGTATTCACTCTGCTCTACAGGTGGGCGTCTGATTACTAATACTTGCATCATGAAAAGTATTCCCTTGTTCTACAGGTGGGCGCTTGATTAGAAAAACTTGCAAATTGAAAAATATTCCCTCGTTCTACAGGTTGGCGCCTGATTACCAAAACTTGCATCTTTAAAAATTATTCCCTTGTTGTACATGTGGGCGCCTGATTACCAAAACTTGCAACTTGAAAAATATTACCTTGTTCTATTAGTGGGGGCCTGATTGCCAAAACTTCCATCTTGAAAAATATTACCTTGTTTTCTAGGTGGTTACCTGATTACCAATACTTGCAACTTGAAAAGTATTCCCTAGTTCTCCAGGTGGGGGCTTGATTACAAAAACTTCAAACTTGAAAAATATTCCCTTATTATACAAGTGGACGCCTGATTACCAAAACTTGCAGTTTGAAAAATATTCCCTCGTTCTACAGGTTGGTGCCATATTACCAAAACATTTGTATTAAAAAGTATTCCATTGTTCTACAGGTGGATGCCTGATTACCACAACTTTCAAGTTGAAAAATATTCCCTTGTTGTACAGGTAGATGCCCGATTACCAAAACATGCGACTTGAAAATATTTTCTTGTTCTATAGGTGGGCACCCGAATACCAAAACTTGCAACTTTAAAATACTCCCTTTTTCTACAGGTTGGCGCCTGATAACCAAAACTTGAAACTTAAATAGTATTCCCTTGTTCTACAGGTTGGCGCCTGATTACTCAAACTTCCATCTTGAAAAAATACACCCTTGTTCTATAGGTGGGCGCATGATCACAAACTACTGGCATCTTCAAGTAAATAGTCCCTTGTACTACTGTTGGGCGCCAGCTTACCACGACTTGCAACTTGGAAAATGTTCCCTTGCTCTATAGGTGGGAGCCTCATCATAAAAACTTGCATCTTGAAAAATATTCCCTTCAACTAATGGTGGTCGCCTGAATACCAAAACGTGCAGCTTTAAAAATATTCCCGTATTCTACAGGTGGGTGCATGATTACAAAAACTTGAGTATTGAAAAATTATTCCCTTGTTCTATAGGTGGAAGCTTGATTACCACAACTTGCGACTTGAACAATATCCCCTTGTTCTACAGGTGGACTCCCGATTACCAAAGCTTGCGACAAACAAAGATTCCCTAGTTCTACAGGTAGGTGCCTCATAACAAAAACTTGCAACTTAAATAGTATTCCCTTGTTCTACAGGTAGGTGTCTGATTACTAAAACTTGCATCTTTAAAAATATTCCCTTGTCCTACATATGGGTATCTTATTACCAAAACTTGCATCATGAAAAGTATTCCCTTATTCTACAGGTGTGCGCCTGATTACAAAAAATTGCAACTAGCAAAGAATTCCCGGGTTCTACATGTGGGCGCATGATTACCATACCTTGCATCTTGAAAAATATTACCATGTTCTATAGTGGGCGCCTGATTACCAAAACTTGCATCTTAAAAAATATTCCATTGTTCTACAGGTGGGCGCCTGATTACAAAAATTTGCTTCTTGAAAATTATTACCTTGTTCTACATGAGGGGTCGTGATTACCAAAACATCCATCTTTAAAATTTTTCCCTCGTTCTATAGGTGGGCACCCGATTACCAAAACTTGTATATTTAAAATTATTCCCTTGTTCTACAAGTGGACGCCCGATTACCCAAACATGCGACTTGAAAAAATTCCCTTTTTCTACAGGTTGGCGCCTGATAACAAAAACTTGCAACTTAAATTGTATGCTATTGTTTTACAGGTGGGCGCCTGATTACTAAAACTTCCATCATGAAAAAATGTTCCCTTGTTCTATAGTTGGGCGCATGATCACCAAAAACTGGTATCTTCAAATGAATATTCCCTTGTTCTACTGGTGGGCGCCCGATTACCGAAGCTTACGACTTGAAAATATTCCCTTGTTCTACGGGTGGGTGCCTCATAATCAACAGTTGCATATAAATTGTATTCACTTGTTCTATCGGTGTGCGCCTGATTACTAAAACATCCATCTTAAAAATATTCCCTTTTTCAACATGTGGGTGCCTGATTACCAAAACTTGCTATTTTAAAAATATTCCCTTGTTCTACAGGTGGGCGCTTGATTACAAAAACTTGCAACTAGAAATGTATTCCCGAGTTCTACATGTGGACACCTGATTACTAAACCGTGCATCTTGAAAAAAATTGCCTTGTTCAATAGGTGGGCGCCTGATTACCAAAACTTACATCTTGAAAAAGTATTCACTTGCTCTACAGGTGGGCGTCTGATTACTAATACTTGCATCATGAAAAGTATTCCCTTGTTCTACAGGTGGGCGCTTGATTAGAAAAACTTGCAAATTGAAAAATATTCCCTCGTTCTACAAGTGGGCGCCTGATTACCAAAACTTGCATCTTTAAAAATTATTCCCTTGTTGTACATGTGGGCGCCTGATTACCAAAACTTGCAACTTGAAAAATATTACCTTGTTCTATTAGTGGGGGCCTGATTGCCAAAACTTTCATCTTGAAAAATATTACCTTGTTTTCTAGGTGGTCACCTGATTACCAATACTTGCAACTTGAAAAGTATTCCCTAGTTCTCTAGGTGGGGGCTTGATTACAAAAACTTGAAACTTGAAAAATATTCCCTTATTATACAAGTGGGTGCCTGATTACCAAAACATGCAGTTTGAAAAATATTCCCTCGTTCTACAGGTTGGTGCCATATTACCAAAACATTTATATTAAAAAGTATTCCATTGTTCTACAGGTGGATGCCTGATTACCACAACTTCCAAGTTGAAAAATATTCCCTTGTTTTACAGGTAGATGCCCGATTACCAAAACATGCGACTTGAAAATATTTTCTTGTTCTATAGGTGGGCGCCTGATAACAAAAACTTGCAACTTAAATAGTATTCCCTTATTCTACATTTGGGCGCGTGATTACTAATACTTCCATCTTCAAAAATATTCCCTTGTTCTATAGGTGGGCACCCGATTACCAAAAGTTGCAACTTTAAAATATTCCCTTTTTCTACAGGTTGGCGCCTGATAACCAAATCTTGAAACTTAAATAGTATTCCCTTGTTCTACAGGTTGGCGCCTGATTACTCAAACTTCCATCTTGAAAAAATACTCCCTTATTCAATAGGTGGGCGCATGATCACAAACTACTCGCATCTTCAAATAAATAGTCCCTTGTACTACTGTTGGGCGCCATCTTACCACGACTTGCAACTTAAAAAATGTTCCTTTGCTCTATAGGTGGGAGACTCATTATAAAAACTTGCATCTTGAAAAATATTCCCTTCAACTAATGGTGGTCGTCTGATTACCAAAACGTGCAACTTTAAAAATATTTCCGTATTGTACAGGTGGGTGCATGATTACAAAACTTGCGTATTGAAAAATTATTCCCTTGTTCTATTGGTGGAAGCTTGATTACCCCAACTTGCGACTTGAAAAATATCCCCTTGTTCTACAGGTGGACTCCCGATTACCAAAGCTTGCGACAAAAAAATATTCCCTAGTTCTACAGGTAGGTACCTGATAAGAAAAACTTGCAACTTAAATAGTATTCCCTTGTTCTATAGGTTGACACCGGATTACTAAAACTTCCATGTTAAAAATAATCCCTTGTTATCCTAGTGGACGCCTGTTTATAAAATTTGCAACTTGAAAAATATTCCCTTGTTCTACAGGTGGTCGCCTGATTACATAAACTTGAATCTTGAAAACTATTCCCTTGTTCTACAAGTTGGCACCTTATTAAAAAAACTTGCATCTTGAAAAGTAATCCCTTGTTCTACAGTTGGACGCCTGATTACTAAAACTTACAACTTGAAAAGTGTTCCCTTGTCTTACATGCGTGGGCTTGATTACCAAAGCTTGCAACTAAAAAAATATTCCCTTGCCAACAGGTGGGAGCCTATTTACCAATCTTGCAACTTTAAATGTATTCCCTTATTCTACATGTGGGTGCCATAATACCAAAACTTGCATCGTCCAAAATCATCCCTTATTCTACACGTGGACGCCTGATTATTAACACTTCCGACATGAAAAATATTTTCTTGTTCTATAGGTGGGCGCCTGATTACCAAAACTAGCATCTTCAAAAAAATATTCCCACATTCTATAGGTGGGCACATGATTACCACAACTTGAAACTTGAAAAATATTCCCTTGCTCTATAGGTAGGCGCCTGATTACAAAAACTTGCATCTTGAAAAATATTCCCTTCTTCTACAAGTGGACGCGTGATTACCAAAACGTGCAACATGAAAAATATTCCCTTGTTCTAAAGGTGGGCGCTTGATAACCAAAACTTGCATCTTAAAAAATATTCCTTTGTTATACAGGTGGGCTCCTGATAGCGAAAACTTGCGACTTGAAAAATATTCCCTTGTTCTACTGGTGGACGCCTGATTACCAACACTTGCGACTTTAAAAATAATCCCTTGTTCTACAGGTGGGCACCTGATTACATAAATTTATGACTTTAAAATATTCCCTTAATCTACAAGTGGCCGCTTGATAACCAAAACATGCAACTTGAATGTTTTACCTTATTCTACAGGTGCGTGCCTGATTACCAAAACTTGCATCTTGAAAAATATTCCCTAGTTCTATGGGTGGGAGCATGATTACCAAAGTTATGACTTGAAATATATTCCCTTCTTCTATAGGTGGGCGCTTCATTACCAAAACATTCATCTTGAAAAATATTCCCTTGTTCTACTTGTGTGCGCCTGATTACCAAAATTTACATATTCAAAAAGTATTTCCTTGTTCTACAGGTGGTCGCCTGTTTACAAACACTTGCAACTTGAAAAATATTCCCTTGTTATATAGGTGGGCGCATGATTACCAAAACTTGCATCTTGAAAAAATTGCCTTTTTCTATAGGTGAGCTCCTGATTACCAAATCTTCCAACTTGAAAAAAAATCTTGTTTTACAGGTGGGCGCCTTATTTAAAAACTTGCATCAAAAAAAGCATTCCCATGTTTTCAGGTGGGCGCCTAAATACCAATACTGGCAACTTGAAAAATATTCCCTTGTTCTACAAGTGGGCACCTGATAACAAAAACTTGCAACTTGAAAAGTATTCTCTTGTTCTATATATAGATGCCTGATTATCAAAACTTGAATCTTGAAAAATATTCCTTTGTTCTACCAGTGGGAGCCTGATTACCAAAACTATGACTTGAAAAATATTCCCTTGTTCTACAGGTGGGAGCTTGATTACCAAAACTTGCATCATGAAAAATATTCCCTTGTTCTACAGGTGTGCACCCGATTACCAAAACTTGCATATTTAAAAAGTATGTCATTGTTCTACAGGTGGGCGCCTAATTACAAAAACTTACAACATGAAAAATATTCCCTTGTTCTATAGGTAGGTTCCTGATTACCGAAACTTGTATCTTGAAAAAATTTCCTTTTTCTACAGGTGGGCGCCTGATTACCAAAACTTGTATCTTGAAAAAATTTCCTTTTTCTATAGGTGGGGCCCCTGATTACCAAATCTTGCAACTTGAAAAATATAAACTTGTTCTACAGGTGGGCGCCTAATTACAAAAACTTGCATCCTAAAAAGCATTCCCATGTTTTCCAGTTGGGCGCCTGATTACCAGAACATGCAACTTGAAAAATATTCCGTTGTTTTATAGGTCAGTGCCTGGTTACGAAAACTTGCATCTTGAAATATATTTCCTTGTTCTACACGTGTGCACCTAATTACCAAATCTTGCATCTTGAAAAGCATTCCCATGTTTTCCAGCTGGGCGCTTGATTATCAAAACTTGCAAATTGAAAAATATTCCCTTGTTCTCCAAGTTTGCGCCTCATTATAAAACTTGAAACTGAAAAATATTACCTTCTTCTACAGGTGGTCGCCTGATTACATAAACTTGAATCTTGAAAACTATTCACTTGTTCTACAAGTGGGCGTGTGATTACCAAAACTTGCATCTTGAAAAGTATTCCCTTGTTGTATAGGTGGACGCCTGATTACCAAAACTTACAACGTGAAAAGTATTCCGTTGTCTTACACGTGGGGGCCTGATTACCAAATCTTGCAACTAAAAAAATATTCCCTTGCTCAACAGGAGTGCGCCTAGTTACCAAAACTTGCAACTTGAAAGGTATTCCCATATTCTATAGGTGGGCGCGTAATTACAAAACTTGCACCGTGAAAAATCTTCCCTTGTTCTACTGGTGGATACCTGATTCTCAAAATTTCTCACTTGGAAAATATTCCCTTGTTCCATTGGTGGGCGCCTGATAAACAAAACTGGCATCTTCAAATAAATATTCCCTCGTTCTATAGGTGGCCACATGATTACCACAACTTGCAACTTGAAAAATATTCCCTTGCTCTATAGGTAGGTTCCTGAATACAAAAACTTGCATCATGAAAAATACTCCCTTCTTCCACAGGTGGGCGCCTGATTACCAAAATTTACAACTTCAAAACTATTCCCTTGTTCTACAGGTTGTTGCCTTATTACTAATATTTTCATCTTGAAAAGTATTCACTTGTTCTCCAGATGGGCACCTGATTACCAAAAATCGCAACATGAAATTGCCTAGTTCTCCAGGTGGGCTCCTGATTACCAAAATTTGAAACTTTATAAATATTCCCTTGTTCTACAAGTGCTCGCCTCATTGCCAAAACTTTCATCTTGAAAAATATTCCCTTGCTCTACAGGTGGGTGCCTGATTACCAAAACATGAATCTTGAAAAGTATTCCCTTGTGCTATAGGTGGACGCGTGATTACCATAACTTGCGAGTAGAAAATTATTTCCTTGTTCTACATGTGCGGGACTCAATACAAAAATTTGCAACTTGAAAAGTATTCTCGGCTTTTATAGGTGGCCGCATGATTCCCAAACCTTGTATCTTTAAAAACATTTCCTTGATCTATAGGCGGGCGCTTCATTACCCAAACTTGCATCTTGAAAAATTATTCCCTCGTTCTACAGGTGGGCGCTTGATTACAATAACTTGCAACTTGAAATATACTCCCTTGTTCTACAGGTGGGCGCCTGATTACCAAAACTTGCATCATGAAAAATTATTCCCTTGTTCTAAAGGTGGACGCCTGATTACCAAACCTTGCATCTTGAAAAATATTCACTTGTTTTCAAGGTGGGCCCCTGATTACAAAAATATGAAACTTGAAAAATATTCCCTAGTTCTCCAGGTGGGCGCCTGATTGCCAAAACTTGCATCTTAGAAAATATTCCCTTCTTCTACAGGTGGGCGCCTGATTACCAAAACTTGTACATTTAAAAGTATTCCCTTGTTCTACAGGTGGACACCTGATTACAAAAATTTGCAACTTGAAAAGTATTCTCTGGTCCTAGATATGGGCCCCTTGTTTCCAAAACTTGCGACTTGAAAATATTCCCTTGCTCTACAGGTGGATGCCTGATTACAAAAACCTCCATCTTGAAAAATATTCCCCTGTTCTACAAGTGGGATACTGATTACCAAAAACTTGCATCTTGAAAAATACTCCCTTCTTCTACAGGTAGGCGCCTTATTACGAAAATGTGCAACTTGAAAAATATTCCCTTGTTCTACAGGTGGGCGCCTAGTTGCCAAAACTCGCATGTTGAATATATTCCCTTGTTATATAGGTGGGATCATGATTGCTAAAACTTGCGACTTGAAAAATATTCCTTTGTTCTACAGGTGGACTCCTGATTAGCAACATTTGCGACTCGAAAAATATATTCCCATGTTTTGCAGGTGGTCGCCTTATAACCAAAACATTCATCTTGAAAACTATTCCCTTGCTCTACTGGTGGGTGCCTGATTACCAAAACATGTATCTTGAAAAGTATTCCCTTGTGCTATAGGTGCACGCCTGATTACCATAACTTATGACTAGAAAAATATTTCCTTGTTCTACAGGTGCGAGACTCATTAAAAAAATTTGCAACTTGAAAAGTATTCTCAGGTTTTATAGGTGGGCGCCTAATTCCCAAACCTTGCATCTTTAAAAAAATTTCCTTGATCTATAGGTGGGCGCTTGATTACCAAAATTTCCATCTGGAAAAATTATTCCCTTGTTCTACAGGTGGGCGCTTGATTACAAAAACTTGCAACTGAAATATATTCCCTTGTTCTAAAGGTGGGCGCCTGATTACCAAAACCTGCATCTTGAAGAATTATTCCGTTGTTCTACATGTAGGCTCCTGATTACCAAACCTTGCATCTTGAAAAATATTCACTTGTTTTCAAGGTGGGCACCTGATTACCAAAACATGAAACTTGAAAAATATTCCCCAGTTCTCCAAGTGGGCGCCTGATTGCCAAAACTTGCATCTTAAAAAATATTCCTTTGTTCTATAGGTGGGCGCCTAATTACAAAAACATGTATATTTAAAACTATTCTCTTGTTCTACAGGTGGACGCCTGATTACAAAAACTTGCAACTTGAAAAGTATTCTCTGGTCCTAGATATAGGCGCCTTATTACCAAAATATGCGACTTGGGAATATACCCTTCATCTCAAAATGGGCAGTTGATAACAAAAACTTGAAACTTGAAAAGTATTGCCTTGTTCTACAGATGGATGCCTGATACCAAAACTTGCATCTTGAACAATATTTCCTTGTTTTACAAGTGGGATCCTGATTACCAAAAGCTTGCATCTTGAAAAATACTCCCTTCTTCTACAGGTAGGCACCTTATTACGAAAATGTGTAACTTGAAAACTATTCCCTTGTTCTACAAGTGGGCGCCTTGTTGCCAAAGCTTGCATCTTGAAAATAATCCTTTGCTATATAGGAGGGCTACTGATTGCCATAACTTGCGAGTTGAAAAATATTCTCTTGTTCTACTGGTTGACGCCAAATTACCAACATTTGCGACTTGAAAAATATTCCCTTGTTTTGCCGGTGGTCACCTTATAACCAAAACATACGACTTGAAAATATTCCTTTGATCTACAAGCGGGCGCTTGATAACCAAAACATGCAACTTGAAAAGAATTACCTTGTTCTACAGGTGGGCGCCAGATTACCAACACTTGCAACTTGAAAAATATTCCCTTGTTCTATAGGTGGGCGCTTGAATACCAAAAATTGCATCTTTCAAAAATTTCCTTTTTCTCTGGTGGGTGCCTGATTACAAAATTTTGTAACTTGAAAAATCTTACCTTTTTCTACATATGGGCGCCTAATTACAAAAACGTGCATCTTGTAAAGCGTTTCCATGTTTTCCACGTGGGCGCCTGATTACCAAAACTTGCAAATTGAAAACTATTCCCTTGTTCTCCAAGTGGACGCCTGATTATAAAACTTGCAACTTGAAATATATTCCATTGTTCTACAGGTGGTTGCCTGATTACCAAAACCTGTATCTTGAAAAATATTCCCTTGTTCTACAGGTGGGAGTCTGATTACCAAAACTTGCATCTTGAAAAGTAATCCCTTGTTCTACAGGTGGACGCCTGATTACCAAAACTTACAACTTGAAAAGTATTCCCTTGTCTGACATGCGGGGGCTTGATTACCAAAGCATACAACTAAAAACATATTCCCTTGCTCAATAGGTGGGAGCCTATTTATCAAGCTTGAAACTTGAAAATTATTCCCTTTTTGTAGAGGTGGGTGCCGTGTTACCAAATCTTGCATCGTGAAAAATCAACCCTTGTTCTACACGTGGACGCCTGATTATCAAAACTTCCGACGTGAAACATATTTCCTTGTTCTATAGGTGAGCTCGTGATTACGAAAACTAGCATCTTCCAAAAAATATTCCCACATTCTATAGGTTGGCACATGATTACCACAACTTCCAACTTGAAACATATTCCTTGCTCTATAGGTAGGTGCCTGATTACAAAAACTTCCAACTTGAAAAATATTCCTTTCTTCTACAGGTGGGCGCCAGATTACCAAAACGTGCAACTTGAAAACTATTCCACTGTTCTACAGGTGGGCACTTGATTACCAAAACTTGCATCTTAAAAAATATAACCTTGTTATACAGGTGGGCTCCTGATTGCCAAAACTTGCCACTTGAAAAATATTCCATTGTTCTACTGGTGGACGCCGGATTACCAACACTTGCTACTTTAAAATTATCCCTTGTTCTATAGGTAGGCGCCTGATTACATAAACTTACGACTTGAAAATATTCCCTTGATCTACAAATGGGCACCTGATAACAAAAACTTGCAACTTGAAAAGCATTTCCTTGTTCTGTAGGCGGGCGCCTGATTACCAAAACCTGCATCTTGAAAAATATTCCCTTGTTCTACAGGTGGGAGTCTGATTACCAAAACATACGACTTGAAAAATATTACCTTGTTTTATAGGTGGGCGCCTCATTACAAAACATGCATCCTGAAAAGTATTCCTTTGTTGTACAGGTGAGCGCCTCATTACCAAAACTTGCAACTTCAATTAATACTCTCTTGGTCTACAGTTAGGCGCCTGATTACCAAAACTCACATGTTGAAACATATTCCCTTGTTCTACAAGTGGGCACCTGATTATCCAAACTTGCATCTTGAAAAATATTCCCTTGTTCTAAAACTTGCATCTTGAAAAATATTCCTTTGTTCTTCATGTGGGTGCCAGATTACCAAAACATGTATATTGAAAACTATTCCCTTTTCTACAGGTGGACGCCCGATTGCAAAAACTTGCGACTTGAAAATTTTCCCATGTTCTATAGGTGGACGCCTGGTAACAATAACTTGCAACTTAAATAGTATTCCCTTGTTCTACAGGTGGGTGCCTGATTACCAAAACTTCCATCTTGAAAATATTCCCTTGATCTACAAGTGAGCACCTGATAACAAAAATGTGTAACTTGAAAAGTATTTCGTTGTTCTTTAGGCAGGCGCATGATTACCAAAACTTGCATCTTGAAAAATATTCCCTTGTTCTATAGGTTGGAGTCTGATTACCAAATTTTGCAACTTGAAAAATATTCCTTTGTTTTATAGGTGGGCGCCTTATTAAAAAAACATGCAACTTGAAAAGTATTGCTTTATTGTACAAGTGAGCGCCTGATTACCAAAACTTGCAACTTCAAAAATACTCTCTTGTTCTACAGTTGGGCGCCTGATTACCAAAACTCACATGTTGAAATACATTCCCTTGTTCTACAAGTGGGCACCTGATTAACAAAACTTTCATCTTGAAAAATATTCCCTTGTTCTAAAACTTGCATTTTGAAAAATATTCCTTTCTTCTACATGTGGGTGCCAGATTACCAAAACATGTATATTGAAAACTATTCCCGTGTTCTACAGGTGGACGCCCGGCTACAAAAACTTGCGATTTGAAAATTTTCCTATGTTCTATAGGTGGACGTCTGGTAACCAAAACTTGCAACTCTAATAGTATTCCATTGTTCTACACGTGGGTGCCTGATTACCAAAACTTCCATCTTGAAAATATTCACTTGTTCTATAGATGGGAGCTGATTACCAAAACTATGACTTGAAAAATATTCCCTTTCTCTATAAATGGGCACCTGATTACCAAATCTTGCAACATTAAAAATATTACCTTGTTGTACAGGTGGGTTCATGATTACCAAAACTTACATCTCAAAAAACATTCCTATATTTTCTAGGTGGGCGCCAAATTACCAAAACTTTCAACTTGAAAAATATTCCCTTGTTTTCCACGTGGGCGCCTGATTACCGAAACTTTCAACTTGAAAAATATTCCCTTGTTCTCGAGGTGGGCGCCTTATTACCAAAACTTCAAACTATAATAATATTCCCTTGTTTTACAGGCGGATGCCTGATTGTCAAAACTTGCATCTTAAAAAATATTCTTTTGTTCTGCAGGTGGGCGCCTGATTACCAAAACTTGCATTTTGAACAGTATTCCCTTGTTTTACAGATGGACGCCTGATTACCAAAACTTGGAACTTGAAAATTATTCCCTTGTTCTATTGGTGGGTGCCTGATTACCAAAACTTATATCTTCAACAATATTCTCTTATTCTACAGGTAGGTCGCTGATTAGCAAACATGGAACTTAAAAAATATTCCCGTGTTCTCTAGGTGGGAGCCTGATTACCAAAACTTGCAATTTAAAAATATTCCCTTCTTCTCCAGGTGAGCGCGTGACTCCAAAAACATTAAACTTGAAAAATGTTCCATTGTTCTACAGGTCGGCGCCTGATTGCCAAAACTTGCATCATAAAAAATATTCCCTTGTTCTACACGTGGGCGCTTGATTACCAAAACTAGCATTTTGAAAAGTATTACCTTGTTCTACAGGTGGGCTCCTGATTACCAAAACTTGCAGCATGAAAAGTATTCCCTTGTCTTATATGTGGGTGCCTGATTACCCAAACTTGCATCATGAAAAGTATTCCCTTGTTCTACTGGTGGGTGCCTAGTTACCAAAACTTATATCTTGAAAAGTATTCCCTTGTTCTACAGGTGGGTCCCTTATTAGCAGAACTTGCAACTTAAAAAATATTCCCTTGTTCTCCAGGTGGGCGCCTGTTTACCAAAACTTGCAACTTAAATAATATTACCCTGTCTCCAGGTGGGCGCCTGATTACCAAAACATGCAAATTTAAAAATATTCCCTTGCTTTACAAGTGGGCGCCTGATTACCGCATCCTGCAACTTGAAAAATATTATCTTGTTCTACAGGTGGGTTCCTTATTACCAAAACTTGCATCTTGAAAAACATTCCCATGTTTTCTAGGTAGACGCCTGATTACCAAAACATTCACATTGAAAAATATTCCTTTGTTCTCCAGGTGGGCGCCTGATTACCAAAACTTGAAACTTAAAAAATATTCCCTTGTTCTACAGGTGGGCGCCTGATTACCAAAACTTGCATTTTGAACAGTATTCCCTTGTTCTATCGGTGGATGCCTGATTACCAAAACTTGCAACTTGAAAACTATTCCCTTGTCTTACATGTGGGTGCCAGATTACCTAAACTTGCATCTTGAAAAGTATTCCCTAGTTCTACAGTTGGGCGCCTGATTACCAAAACTCACATGTTGAAACATATTCCCTTGTTCTTCTAGTGGGCACCTGATTATCTAAGCTTTCATCTTAAAAAATATTCCCTTGTTCTAAAACTTGCATCTTGAAAAATATTCCTTTCTTCTACATGTGGGTGCCAGATTACCAAAAGATGTATATTGAAAACTATCCCCTTGTTCTACAGGTGGACGCCCGATTACAAAAACTTGCGATTTGAAAATTTTCCCATGTTCTATAGGTGGACGCCTGGTAGCCAAAACATGCAACATAAATAGTATTCCATTGTTCTACACGTGGCTGCCTGATTACAAAACCTTCCATCTTGAAAATATTCACTTGTCCTATAGATGGGAGCCTGATTACCAAAACTATGACTTGAAAAATATTCCCTTTCTCTATAAGTGGGCACCTGATTACCAAATCTTGCAACTTTAAAAATATTACCTTGTTCTACAGGTGGGTTCATGATTACCAAAACTTGCATCTTGAAAAACATTCCTATATTTTCTAGGTGGGCGCCAAATTACCAAACTTTCAACTTGAAGAATATTCCCTCGTTTTCCACGTGGGCGCCAGACTAGCGAAACTTTCAACTTGAAAAATATTCCCTTGTTCTCGAGGTGGGCGCCTTATTACCAAAACTTGAAACTTTAAAAATATTTCCTTGTTCTACAGGCGGACGCCTGATTGTCAAAACTTGCATCTTAACAAATATTTCCTTGTTTTACAGGTGGGCGCCTGATTACCAAAACTTGCATTTTGAAAAGTATTCCCTTGTTCTACAGCTGGACGCCTGATTACCAAAACTTGCAACTTGAAAATATTCCCTTGTTCTACAGGTGGGTGCCTGATTACGAAAACTTATATCTTGAACAGTATTCTCTTATTCTATAGGTAGGTCGCTGATTAGCAAAACATGAAACTTAAAAAATATTCCCTTGTTCTCTAGGTGGGAGACTAATTACCAAAACTTGCAATTTAAAAATATTCCCTTCTTCTCTAGGTGGGCGCATGACTCCAAAAACCTTAAACTTGAAAAATATTCCATTGTTCTACAGGTCGGCGCCTGATTGCCAAAACTTGCATCTTAAAAAATATTCCCTTGTTCTACAGGTGGGCGCTTGATTACCAAAACTTGCATTTTGAAAAGTATTCCCTTGTTCTACAGGTGTACTCCTGATTACAAAAACTTGCAACATGAAAAGTATTCCCTTGTCTTACATGTGGGTGCCTGATTACCCAAACTTGCATCTAGAAAATTATTCCCTTGTTCTACAGGTGGGTGCCTGATTACCAAAACTTATATCTTGAAAACTATTCCCTTGTTCTACAGGTGGGTACCTAATTAGGAAAACTAACAACTTAAAAAATATTCCCTTGTTCTCCAGGTGGGCGCCTGTTTACCAAAACTTGCAACTTAAAAAATATTCCCCCGTTCTCCAGGTGGGGGCCTGATTACCAAAACATGCAAATTTCAAAATATTCCCTTGCTTTACAAGTGGGCGCCTGATTACCAAATCTTGCAACTTGAAAAATATTATCTTGTTCTACAGGTGGGTTCCTGATTACCAAAACTTGCATCTTGAAAAACATTCCCATGTTATCTAGGTAGGCGCCTAATTACCAAAACTTTCAAATTGAAAAATATTCCTTTGTTCTCAAGGTGGGCGCCTGATTACCAAAACTTGAAACTTAAAAAATATTCCTTTGTTCTACAGGTGGGCGCCTGATTACCAAAACTTGCATTTTGAACAGTATTCCCTTGTTCTATAGGTGGATGCCTGATTACCAAAATTTGCAACTTCAAAACTATTCCCTTGTCTTATGTGTGGGTGCTTGATTACCTAAACTTGCATCTTGAAAAGTATTCCCTTGTTCTACAGGTGGGTGCCTGATTACCAAAACTTATATCTTGAAAAGTATTCCCTTGTTCTACAGGTGGGTTCCTGATTTGCAAAACTTGCAACTTAAAAAATATTCCCCTTGTTCTCTAGGCGGGCGCCTGATTACCAAAACATGCGAATTTTATAATTTTCCCTTGTTCTCCAGGTGGGCGCCTGATTACCAAAACTGGAAACTTGAAAATTATACCCTTGTTCTACAGGTGGGTGCCTGATTACCAAAACTTATATATGGAAAAGTATTCCCTTGTTCTACAGGTTGGTCGCTGATGAGCAAAACTTGCAACTTAAAAAATATTTCCTTGTTCTCCAGGTGGGCGTCTGATTAGTAAAACTTGCGTCTTGAAAAATAATCCCTTGCTTTACAAGTGGGTGCCTGATTACCAAATCTGGCTACTTGAAAAATATTATCTTGTTCTACAGGTGGGTTCCTTATTACCAAGACTTGCATCTTGAAAAACAATACCATGTTTTCTTAAAAGGCGCCTAATTACCAAAACTTTCAAATGGAAAATATGTTGGAAACACGTTCTCAAGGCTTTATACTAAAACGTGTGTTCTTATGTGTAGGTTTTGATGAATGACAAACAAGCGCAAATTGATATATGACGAAGCTCAAGTACAAGCGCACAATTGGTGGATAACGAGATTCAAGCACAATACAAAGTTTTATAGTTTAAATGAGTCGTTCTTAATTGTGATCTTGATCCGAGAACTTGACTCATGACATGGTTTCTCTCGTAAAACTATATTTACAAAATCATGCATATTTAATTTAATGCTAAATGATTTTAAATCATGCATATTTACTTTAGTCAAAATGATTCTTAAACATGCCTCTAAAATCTGGACTAAGATAATAGATTATGTGTTTATGATAATCGATTATGTTAAGCCAAGACTGCATGACAATCGATTGTGAACTAATGACAATCGATTGTGTTAAGGCAGTGAGCATCAGGTTTTTCAAACCTGCATGACAATCGATTGTGAACCTTATGACAATCGATTGTGATGAGGCAGTGTACATCAAAGTTTTTCAAAACTCAGAATAATCGATTGTGAAGCTAATGACAATCGATTGTAAAGAGACAGAGTCTATCAGATTTTTCTAAGTCACAAAATAATCGATTGTGAACATATGACAATCGATTGTGTTGAGGTAGTGTCTTCCAGACTTTTTCAAAGTTATTAAATAATTGATTGTGAGTATATAACAATCGATTGTCACGAGGTAGTGTCTAAAATGATTTTCAAAGTCTGATAAATAATCGATTGTTAACATTGCACAATCGATTGTGAAGCTGACCGTTGTCGTAAAGTTTTCAAATACCGTCAGGTAATCGATTATTGATTTTGTACAATCGATTGTTGATTTTGTACAATCGATTGTTGAAATTAAAATCCGTAAAAGATTTTTTGAACGTTGCTGAATAATCGATTGTTGATTTTGTACAATCGATTGTTGAAATTAAAATCTAGAAAGGATTTTTTGAACGTTGCTGAATAATCGATTATTGATTTTTTATAATCGATTGTTTTTCGTAAAATCTAGAAATGATTTTTTGAACGTTACCAATAATCGATTGTTGATCTTGGACAATCGATTGTCAAGCGTAAAATCGGGGATTGATTTCTGGAACGATTGGCAAACAATCGATTGTGACTTCTTGACAATCGATTGTCACACAGTAAAATCAGCAACTCTTAATTGGCAATTAGGCAACGGTAATGCCAAGTTTTTCAACTATAAATACAGCTTCATTTCAGTGTTTTAAACACAACAACACACAACAACTGGTCATACAATTGCTATAAGCTTGCATACTCTATTGCTAATCATTTTATATTCATTACATAAGTTTTGAGAGCCATATTCTTGTCCAAAGGTGTTGTGATCTTGAGCTTACTTCTTTTACTCATATCTACTCATAAAGGAGTGTATTGTTTGAGTATTTAGTGTTTTGTACACTTGAAGAGAATTGTGATTCTCGTGTTGTAAGGAACTTGTGTTTCCTTGGTCGAAGTCTTGGAGTGTTGTATCTCCGAGCAAGATTGTTGAGGCTTGTGCACTCAGATTGTAAAGGTTGGTTTGGCACCCGTAAGCTTAACAGTGAAGTCTTGGAGTGTTGTATCTCCGAGCAAAGGTGTTAAGGCTTGTGTCCTTAAGTTGTAAAGGTTGGTTAGGCACCCGTAAGCTTAACAGTGAAGTCTTGGAGTGTTGTATCTCCGAGCAAAGGTGTTAAGGCTTGTGTCCTTAAGTTGTAAAGGTTTGTTGAGCACCCGTAAGCTTGACAAGTTAGTGGAAAATCTCGAGAGAGTCTCTCGGGGACTAGACTAGCCACTTGTTGTGGTGAACCAGAATACATTGGTGCGTTCTTTCCTTTTTGTTTACTTAATGCACTTATTTATTTCCTGCAAATTTCAAATTCCGCAAGTTTACGCTAAATTTTATTATAACGCTATTCACCCGCCCTCTAGCGTTAAGTGTATTATCTAACAATTGGTATCAGAGCCCAACTCTCTGAAGACATAACAGTTTGAGAGAACCATCCATGGCTTCTACTCGTGACTCTTTTGCAGGAATAGGTGAAGGTGATTTTAACATGTTGCCCCCAATATTTGATGGAAATAATTACTTATATTGGAAAGATCGGATGAGAATTTTCATCACAGCCAACAACTTTTATCTATGGCAAATCATCAAGCATGGTGATCAAATGACAACAAAAGTTGGGAAAGCCAAGGTAAGTGAATACAACACTAATGCAATAAATATGTTGTATAGCGCCTTGAATCAGGAAGACTATTAGAAAATTTCCCACTACAAAACCGCCAAAGAGATGTGGGATAAGCTGGAGGAAATGTATGAAAGCATGCCTCAAAAAGCGGACAGCTCATATGATGAATCAACTGGCCAATGTCTCATGGCAAACGAAGAAGAAGAGGTATGTACGTCCAACTCTCACTCGCTTGAAGAAATGCAAAATGCTTTTAATAAATTACATAGTGAGTTTGTTGATGCTTCCAAGACTATTAAGGATTTGCAGAAAACTCTGTCGTTGCAAGAAAAAGATTTTCAAAAACAACACTCTCTAAAAGAAAAAGATTTTGAAAACTATTTTTAGAAAATGAGAAGTTGAAAGAGGAAAACAAGTTTTTCGGAAAAAGAAGCGCCAATAAGCCCGAAAGCTCTATTAGAAAGTGTACTTCTTGCTTGCATCTCAAAAATGAAGTAGAAACGCTTAAAGGCACATTAGATAAGTTTAATTCTTCCCACAAAAATTTGAATAAGGTCCTTGTTAATTTGAAATCAACCAAGCATGGCATAGGCTTTAAGAATGAGCCTAAAGAAAAGGTTGAAGCCAAACCCCAACCACCTAAGGCTCAACCTAGGACTAATAATAAAAATGCTTATCCTAGAAATAGCAATCCTCGAACCAATATGCATGATAGACTAAATGTTGAACATTTTAGAAGACCTAGCAATGACTTACCACCTAGAAATAACTACCCTAGAAATGATGCATATTATAGGCCAAATACTAGAAGGAATTTTGAACCCTTTAGAGCACCTAGAAATGATTTCCAACTTAGAAATAATTATTCTAGAAATGCTGCTCATAGTAGGAGAAATGATGTTCATAAAGCGCGCAATAGTCATAATGCTGAAAATAGAGTAAACCATTTTCGTCCATCAAGTTACTATGAACCTAGAAGGATGTATAACCCCAACGTGACTTGTCATTATTGTAGACGTATTGGTCACATTTCTCCTGCATGTTTTACACGACATAGACATATCACTCAATCGCATCATTATGATATGCCTAACCTCCAAGGACCCAAAATGGCATGGGTACCAAAAGATCATTAATCTGTTTTGCAGGTGTGCTTGAAAGGCTACAGTATTGTAGTAGATGCACCGAGCACGACACCTCATTGCATCAAGAGGAAATTTCGATTAGTTATCCTTTTTGACAAAAACCGAATTGTTGATATGTGCTAGCAACCAATATTAACTTATTTGTTGTTAATTTGGTTCCCTTATTGTTGAATCTTTGATAAGCTTAGTCGTAATAGTTGATGTGCGTTAACAATTGAGATATTCTTGTCAACAATCAATATCAATTAGCTTTGTTGATTCATATGTTGAAAACGTGTTGTTAAATGACAATTGGTGTCAATTAGTTTACTTGTTAGCTATCTGCTTTTAAAAGATCAAAACTGTTGATATGTATTAACAGTTAGCTTGATAAAATCATTTCATTCATGATTTGGTAATTGCTATCTGTGGTTTAAATAACTGTTAGTATACCGTGTGGTGTGTATTATCTATTAGCATATTCTTCAAAAAGTTTTCACTCACGTTTTTGATGAATGCTATCATCAGCTTTGAAAAATAATTGAGATGTCTCATGTTTCTAACAATTGACAAAAATCCTTCTGTTAAAAATCGTCTCTTGATGAACACATCCTTTGGTCTGGATAATGGTTGGTATGTTCTTCAAAATTCGATGTATGGTTGATCTGTTAACAGTCAACACTCATTTGTAATATGCTTTACTAAAAATAACAATGTGTATCACTGTTAATAAAATAACTTTTGGTACACTTGTTATGTCATCCAACAAATGGGTTTATCATTGTTTTATAACAATTGGTATATCTATGTCTTGTTGGTATAAATTTCTTATTAAGGGGAAATAGATTGCATGAATTTTACTATCTTTTTGATGACAGAATTTCAAAACAACTCTCTATATTGGCAATGTTATTTTCTTTAAACTCTCATGCCACTAATATCTTGTATTCCAAATCTTGTGGAAAATGATATCTTAGAAAATATTTGTATTACTTTGGAGCAACTAATAAGTGTCATGCAAGGAATCTGTAAATCGCATTTGAGATATCATTGATAGACAAGCTTAATTTCTTCTTGGAGCTGCAAATTAAGCAAATGAAAGAGGGAACTTTCATTTGTCCATCTAAATGTCGCAAGGAGTTGCCAAATCAATTCGAAAAGAGCAACACCAAACCAGTGGTCACTTCAATGAATTTAGATGACCATCTTGACAGAAATATGAAAGGTAAGACGAGCAATACCAAGAACTACACAGGTATGATAGTTCCTCACTTTACCTTATTGCTAGTACACGCGTTTAATGTTGTGCTAAATATAAATCATCCCAAATGAAGTATTGAATGCGGGTAAACGTTGATCTAAATGCATACATTTTAGGTTGCATTTATATTTTAATTACTGACTTGAGCGTCAGAGACGTTTAATTCTATTTTGCAGGTATCACCCTAAAGGTAGGGGGAATTATTACGTTTTGGCACAAAACAATCAATTGTTTATGGTTTATGTTTATTATGCAGTTTTGTTAAATATTTGATTCTTTGACTGCAAAATCGATTTCCGTCTCAGCCATTCAGCAATGCTTTTCCAAAACAATCGATTGTTTCAAAATATAATCGATTATTCTCAAAATCAGAAAATTTCTGTGCTCACTGTAACATAACAATCGATTACCATATTTTGACAATCGATTATTTCATGTCAGTAATTCCAAATTTTTTCCGTTTGGTTCTGCAATCGATTTGTGTCAGTTCCGAGATTCAGTCAAATCTTAATGACAATCGATTATCTCATTACAACAATCGATTGTCAAATGGTCAGTGCAATTTATTCTTTACCGTTTCTGATCGTTTTAGCTTTCAATTTTCAGCAGAATTCTTCCATTAATGAAATGCCTTTCTCTCCTCTATAAATAGGCTTCATATATGTTCATTTTTATTCACTCAAGCATCAATTTTAGCTCTCAAACTATCAAAACTCTTTCAAGTCTCTTGCAAATTCCAGCAATACTTAGTAGAAATGTCGGGCCGTCACTCCAAACTTTCCCGTTCTGCTAGGCATGGTGCATCCTCCTCTACTGCTCCAAACTATCCCTATAAGGATGGTTCCGTTCTATATTTTAATTCTGACATCGAGCTTACTCAATTTTTAACAAAATTAGAAAAGCGCGACATTCTTCCTCCCCGCTTTTCAACCAACAAGTATCTTGAATCTTATGGCCCTGCTGCAAGTATGCTCAAAAATTGTCAACTTCTTGACTTCTTACTTCTTACCCATCCTTACATCAATACTACATTGATTCACGCATTTTACTCCAACCTTCATGAGGATGATGACGGTGAGCTTGTGACAAATATAAATGGTGTTCAAATTCCTCTTTCCGATGAAAACCTTCATACCACTGCCCGTCTTCCTCATAATGGTTAAAACATTTTTCGGTACATCGGAGAGGCCGGAGCCCTTTTTGATGTAACAGTCCTCCTACATCAAACCGGACTTACTTCTTATGATCAAAATCTTTCTTCCCGTCGTCCTACAATTACGGGAATGGATCCCAATTATCGGTTGATTTTCTATTTCATCACCTGAGTCCTCAAGCCTCGTAAGCATAACCATACTACCATTTCCCAAGAGGACACCAAGCTCATGCATGCCATAATAACCGGAGCTCACATCAATTGGTGTCGGTTCGTCAAGATTCACATGCGTGACGCTATCGGAGATGATAGGCCTCTTCCTTATGCTCTCCTCATCATGAATTTTCTTGAAGCCTCTGGATTCATCACTTCCAACGGTCCTCTCAAAAATAGTACCAAGAAGTGGGAAATTTCAGAATCCTCCTTTCATCATGACGGTGATCATGCAGCGCCTGCTCCTCCTCCAACCCGTCGAACTCGTCCGCCTGAAGAGCCCACTCTCCAATCCATTTTCGACCAAATTGCTTCCTTGACCACCTCTGTTGGTTAATTGAGAAATGAGATCCATGGATATTTTGACCATGTTCATTATCCATATGCCGGTCTTGTTCCCTTTGAAGCAGTGCCGGACGATGAGGCGGGAAACAATGATGAATAATTTCTGTCTTTCTATTTTATTGTTCTATGTTTGTATTGTTCTCATTATGTACCTGTTTTCTTTCCAATAAATAAACAAGTTTTATTTACATCTTTGGCATCTTCTTATATTATTTTTGCTAATGGCAAAAGGGGGAAGATAATGGGTATGCACTCTCTATATTTATAAGCTTAAATTGAGGGGGAACAAATTCATGTCTTGAATCGTCATTATAAATTGTTTAAGTTGCATATCCCGCTTAAAGTTTGCCATTATCAAAAAGGGGGAAATTGTTGGAAACACGTTCTCAAGGCTTTATACTAAAACGTGTGTTCTTATGTGTAGGTTTTGATGAATGAAAAACAAGCGCAAATTGATATATGACAAAGTTCAAGTACAAGCGCACAATTGGTGGATAACGAGATTCAAGAACAATACAAAGTTTTATAGTTTAAATGAGTCGTTCTTAATTGTGATCTTGATCCGACAACTTGACTCATGACATGGCTTCTCTCGTAAAACTATTTTTATAAAATCATGCATATTTAATTTAATGCTAAATGATTTTAAATCATGCATATTTACTTTAGTCAAAATGATTTTTAAACATGCCTCTAAAATCTGGACTAAGATAATCAATTATGTACTTATGATAATCGATTTTGTTAAGCCAAGACTGCATGACAATCGATTTTGAACTAATGACAATCGATTATGTTAAGGCAGTGAGCATCAGGTTTTTCAAACCTGCATGACAATCGATTGTGAACCTTATGACAATCGATTGTGATGAGGCAGTGTACATCAAAGTTTTTCAAAACTCAGAATAATCGATTGTGAAGCTAATGACAATGATTGTGAAGAGACAGTGTCCATCAGATTTTTCAAAGTTATTAAATAATCGATTGTGAGTATATAACAATCGATTGTCACGAGGCAGTGTCTAAAATGATTTTCAAAGTCTGATAAATAATCGATTGTTAACATTGCACAATCGATTGTGAAGCTGACCGTTGTCGTAATGTTTTCAAATACCGTCAGGTAATCGATTGTTGATTTTGTACAATCGATTGTTGAAATTAAAATCTGGAAAAGATTTTTTGAACGTTGCTGAATAATCGATTGTTGATTTTGTACAATCGATTGTTGAAATTAAAATCTGGAAAGGATTTTTTGAACGTTGCTGAATAATCGATTATTGATTTTGTATAATTGATTGTTTTACGTAAAATCTGGAAATGATTTTTGGAACGTTACCAATAATCGATTGTTGATCTTGGACAATCGATTGTCAAGCGTAAAATCTGGGATTGATTTCTGGAACGATTGGCAAACAATCGATTGTGACTTCTTGACAATCGATTGTCACACAGTAAAATCAGCAACTCTTAATTGGCGATTAGGCAACGGTAATGCCAAGTTTTTCAACTATAAATACAGCTTCATTTCAGTGTTTTAAACACAACAACACACAACAACTGATCATACAATTGCTATAAGCTTTCATACTCTATTGCTAATCATTTTATATTCATTACATAAGTTTTGAGAGCCATATTCTTGTCCAAAGTTGTTGTGATCTTGAGCTTACTTCTTTTACTCATATCTACTCATAAAGGAGTGTATTGTTTGAGTGTTTAGTGTTTTGTACACTTGAAGAGAATTGTGATTCTCTTGTTGTAAGGAACTTGTGTTTCCTTGGTCGAAGTCTTGGAGTGTTGTATCTCCGAGCAAGATTGTTGAGGCTTGTCTCCTCAGATTGTAAAGGTTGGTTAGGCACCCGTAAGCTTAAAAGTGATGTCTTGGAGTGTTGTATCTCCGAGCAAAGGTGTTAAGGCTTGTGTCCTTAAGTTGTAAAGGTTGGTTAGGCACCCGTAAGATTAACAGTGAAGTCTTGGAGTGTTGTATCTTCGAGCAAAGGTGTTAAGGCTTGTGTCCTAAAGTTGTAAAGGTTTGTTGAGCACCCGTAAGCTTGACAAGTTAGTGGTAAATCTCGAGAGAGTCTCTCGGGGACTGGACTAGCCACTTGTTGTGGTGAACCAGAATACATTGGTGCGTTCATTCCTTTTTGTTTACTTAACGCACTTATTTATTTCCTGCAAATTTCAAATTCCGCAAGTTTACGCTAAATTTTATTATAACGCTATTCACCCCCCCTCTAGCGTTAAGCGAATTACCTAACAAAATATTCCCTTGTTCTCCTGGTGGGCGCCTGATTACCAAACTTGAAACATAAAAACTATTTCCTTGTTTTACAGGTGGGCACCTTATTTCCAAAACTTGCATTTTGAAAAGTATTCCCTTGTTCTACAGGTGGGTCCCTGATTAGCAAAACTTACAACTTAAAAAATATTCCCTTGTTCTCCAGGTGGGCGCCTATTTACCAAAACTTGCTAATTTAAAATTATTCCCTTGTTCTCCAGGTGGACGCCTGATTACAAATACTTGCGTCTTGAAAAATATTCCCCTGCTTTACAAGTGGTCGCCTGATTACCAATACTTGAAACATTAAAAATATTCCCTTGTTCTACAGGTGGGCGCCAGATTACCAAAACATGCATTTAGAAAAGTATTCCCTTGTTCTACAGGTGGTTGCCTGATCACCAAAATTTGCAACTTGAAAACTACTCCCTTGTCTTACATGTGGGTGCCTGATTACCGAAACTTGCATCTTGAAAAGTATTCCCTTGTTCTACAGGTGGGTGCCTGATTACCAAAACTTATATCTTTAAAAGTATTCCCTTGTTCTACAGGTGGGTTCCTGATTTGCAAAACTTGCAACTTAAAAATTATTCCCCTGTTTTCCAGGTGGGCGCCTGATTACCAAAACATGCAAATTTAAAAATATTCTCGTGTTCTCCATGTGGGCGCCTGATTACCAAAACTTGAAACTTGAAAAGTATTCCCTTGTTCTACAGGTGGGGGTCTGATTACCAAAACTAATATCTGGAAAAGTATTCCCTTGTTCTACAGGTAGGTTGCTGATGAGCAAAACTTGCAACTTAAAAAATATTCCCTTGTTCTCTAGGTGGGCGCCTTTTTACCAAAACTTACAAATTTAAAATTATTCCGTTGTTCTCCAGGTGGGCGTCTGATTATTAAAAATAGCGTCATGAAAAATATTCCCTTGCTTTTCAATGGGTGCCTGATTACCAAATCTTGCAACTTGAAAAATATTATCTTGTTCTACAGGTGGGTTCCTTATTACCAAAACTTGCATCTTGAAAAACATTCCCATGTTTTCTTAATAGGCACCTGATTACCAAAACATTCAAATGGAAAATATTACCTTGTTATCCAGGTGGGCGCCTGATTACCAAAACTTGAAACTTAAAAAATATTTCCTTGTCTACAGGTGGGCGCCTGATTTCCAAAACTTGCATTTTAAAAAGTATTCCCTTGTTCTACAGGTGCATGCCTGATTTCCAAAATTTGCAACTTGAAAACTATTCCCTTGTCATACATGTGGGTACCTGATTACCCAAAATTGCATCTTGAAAAGTATTCCCTTTGTTCTACAGATAGGTGCCTGATTACCAATACTTATATCTTGAAAAGTATTCCCTTGTTCTACAGGTGGGTAACTGATTTGCAAAACTTGCAACTTAAAAAATATTCCCCTGTTCTCTAAGTGGGCGCCTGATTACCAAAACATGCAAATTTAAAAATATTCCCTTGTTCTCCAGGTGGACGCCTGATTACTAAAACTTGAAACTTGATAAATATTCCATTGATCTACAGGTGGGCGCCTGATTGCCAAAACTTGCATCTTAAAAAAATATTCCCTTGTTCTACAGGTGGGCGCCTGATTACCAAAAATTGCAAATTTATATATATTCTTTGTTCTCCACGTGGGCGCCTGATTACCGAAACTTTCAACTTGAAAAATATTCCCTTGTTCTCGATGTTGGCGCCTGATTACCAATACTTGAAACATTAAAAATATTCCCTTGTTCTACAGGCGGACCCCTGATTGTCAAAACATCCATCTTAAAAGATATTCCCTAGTTCTACAGGTGGGCGCCTTATTACCAAAACTTGCATTTTGAAAAGTATTCCCTTGTTCTACAGCAGGACGCCTGATTACACCTACAACTTGAAAATTATTCCCCTGTCCTACAGGTGGGTGCCTGATTACCAAAACATATATCTTGAACAGTATTCTCTTGTTCTACAGGTAGGACCCTGATTAGCAAAACATGGAACTTAAATAATATTCCCTTGTTCTCTAGGTGGGAGCCTGATGACCAAAACTTTCAATTAAAAAATATTCCCTTCTTCTCCAGGTGGGCTCCTGACAACAAAAACCTTAAACTTGAAAAATATTCCATTGGTATACAGGTCGGCGCCCGAATGCCAAAACTTGCATCTTACAAAGTATTCCCTTGTTCTAAATGTGGGCGCTTGATTACCAAAACTTGCATTTTGAAAAGTATTCCGTTGTTCTACAGGCGGACGCCTGATTACCAAAAGTTGCAACATGAAAAGTATTCCCTTGTCTTACATGTGGGTGCCTGATTACCCAAACTTGCATCTTGAAAAGTATTCCCTTGTTCTATATGTGGATGCCTGATTACCAAAACTTATATCCTTAGAAGTATTCCCTTGTTCTACAGGTGGGTCCCTGATTAGCAAAACTTGAAACTTATAAAATATTCCCTTGTTCTCCAGGTGGGCGCATGTTTACCAAAACTTGCAAATTTAGAGTTACTCCCTTGTTCTCCAGGTGGGCGCCTGATTACCAAAACTTGCTTCTTTAAAAATATTCCCTTGCTTCACAAGTGGGCGCATGATTACCAAATCTTGCAACTTGAAAACTATTATCTTGTTCTACAGGTGGGTTCCTGATTACCATAACTTGCATCTTGAATAACATTCCCATGTTTTCTAGGTAGGCACCTGACTACCAAAACTTTCAAATTGAAAAATATTCCTTTGTTCTCCAGGTGGGCGCCTGATTACCAAAACTTGAAACTTTAAAAATATTCCCTTGTTCTATAGGTGGGCGACTGATTACCAAAACTTGCATTTTGGAAAAGTATTCCCTTGTTCTACAAGTGGATGCATGATTACCAAAATTAGCAACTTGAAAACTATTCCCTTGTCTTACATGTGGGTGCCTGATTACCTAAACTTGCATCTTGAAAAGTATTCCCTTGTTCTACAGGTGGGTTCCTGATTACCAAAACTTATATCTTGAATAGCATTCCCTAGTTCTATATGTGGGTTCCTGATTTGCAAAACTTGCAACTTAAAAGATATTCCCCCGTTCTCCAGGCGGGCGCCTGATTACCAAAACATGCAAATTTAAAAATATTCCCTTGTTCTCCAAGTGGGCGCCTGATTACCAAAACTTATATCTTGAAAAGTATTTCCTTGTTCTACAGTTGGGTCCCTGATTAGCAAAACTTGCAACTTAAAAAATATTCCCTTGTTCTCCAAGTGGGCCCCTATTTACCAAAACTTGCAAATTTAAAATTATTCCCATGTTCTCCAGGTGGGCGCCTGATTACTAAAACTTGCATCTTAAAAAATATTCCCTTGCTTTACAAGTGGGCGCCTGATTACCAAATCTTGCAACTTGAAAAATATTATCTTTTTCTAGAGGTGGGTTCCTAATTACCAAAACTTGAATCTTGGAAAACATTCCCATGTTTTCTAGGTAGGCGCCTGATTACCAAAATTTTGAAATTGAAAAATATTCCCTTGTTCTCCAGGTGGTCGCCTGATTACCAAAACTTGAAACTTTAAAAATATACCCTTGTTCTACAGGTGGGCCCATGGTTACCAAAATTTGCTTTTTGGAAAGTATTTCCTTATTCTACAGGTGGATGCCTGATTACCGAAAGTTTCAACTTGAAAAATATTCCCTTGTTCTCCAGGTAGGCGCCTGATTGTCAAAACTTGTAGCTTAATAAATATTCCCTTGTTCTATAGGTGGGCTACTGATTACCAAAACTTGCATTTTAAAAGTATTCCCTTGTTCTACAGCTGGACGCCTGATTACTGAAACTTGCAACTTGAAAATTATTCCCTTGTTCTACAGGTGGGTGCCTGATTACCGAAACTTATATCTTGAACAGTATTCTCTTGTTCTACAGGTAGGTCCCTGATTAGCAAAACATGGAACTTAAAAAATATTCCCTTGTTCTCTAGGTGGCCGCCTGATTACCAATACTTGCAATTTAAAAATATTCCCTTCTTCTCCAGGTCGGCGCCAGATTGCCTAAATTTGAATCATAAAAAATATTCCCTTGTTCTACAGGTGGGCGCTTGATTACCAAAACTTGCATTTTGAAAATTATTCCATTGTTCTACAGGTGGACTCCTGATTACCAAAATTTGCAACATGAAAAGTTTTCCCTTGTCTTACATGTGGGTGCCGGATTACCCAAACTTGCATCTTGATAAGTATTCCCTTGTTCTACAGGTGGGTACCTGATTACCAAAACTTATATCTTGAAAAGTATTTCCTTGTTCTACATGTGGGTCCCGGATTAGCAAAACCTGCAACTTAAAAAATATTCCCTTGTTCTCCAGGTAGGCGCCTGTTTACCAAAACTTGCAGCTTAAAAAATATTCCCCTGTTCTCCAGGTGGGCGCCTGATTACCAAAACTTGCATCTTGAAAAACATTCCCATGTTTTATAGATAGGCGCCTGATTACCAAAACTTTCAAATTTAAAAATATTCCCTTGTTCTCCAGGTGGGCGCCTCATTACCAAAATTTGGAACTACAAAAATATTCCCTTATTCTATAGATGGGCGCCTGATTACAAAAATTTTCATTTTGAAAAGTATTCCCTTGTTCTACAGGTGGATGCCTGATTAACCAAATTTGCAACTTGAAAACTATTCCCTTGTCTTACATGTGGGTGCCTGATTACCCAAACTTGCATCTTGAAAAGTATTCCCTTGTTCTACAGGTGGGTTCCTTATTACCAAAACTTATATCTTGAAAAGTATTCACTTGTTCTACAGGTGGGTTCCTGATTTCCAAAACATACAACTTAAAAAATATTCCCCTATTTTCCAGGTAGGCGTCTGATTACCAAAACATGCAAATTTAAAAATATTCCCTTGTTCACCTATTGGCGCCTGATTACCAAAACTTGAAACTTGAAAACTATTCCCTTGTTCTACAGGTGGGTGCCTGATTACCAAAACTTATATCCTGAAAAGTAATCCCTTGTTCTACAGGTGGGTCCATGATGAGCAAAACTTGCAACTTAAAAAATATTACCTTGTTTTCCAGGTGGGCGCCTTTTAACCAAAACTTGCAAATTTAAAATTATTCCCTTGTTCTCCAAGTGGGCGCTTGATTATTAAAACTTGCGTCTTGAATATATTCCCTTGGTTTACAAGTGGGCGCCTGATTACCAAAACTTGCAACTTGAATAATATTATCTTGTTCTACAGGTGGGTCCTTGATTACCAAAACTTGCATCTTGAAAAACATTCCCATGTTTTCTAGGTAGGCACCTGATTACCAAAACTTTCAAACTGAAAAATATTCCCTTGTTCGCTAGGTTGTCGCCTGATTACCAAAACTTGAAACTTTAAAAATATTCCCTTGTTCTACAGGTGGACGCCTGATTACCAAAACTTGCATTTTGAAAAGTGTTCCCTTGTTCTACATGTCCATGCCTGATTTCAAAAATTTTCAACTTGAAAACTATTCCCTTGTCTTATATGTGGGTGCCTGATTACCCAAACTTGCATCTTGAAAGGTTTTCCCTTGTTCTAAAGGTGGGTGCCTGATTACCAAAACTTATATCTTGAAAAGTATTCCCTTGTTCTACTGGTGGTTTCCTGATTTGCAAAACATTCAACTTAAAAAATATTCTCCTGTTCTCCAGGTGGGCGCCTGATTACCAAAACATGCAAATTTATGAATATTCCCTTGTTCTCCAGGTGGACGCCTGATTACCAAAACACGAAACATGATAAATATTTCTTTGTTCTACAGGTGGGCGCCTGATTGCCAAACCTTGCACATTAAAAAAATATTCCCTTGTGTCTACAGGTGGGCGCCTGATTATCAAAACTTGCATTTTGAAAAGAATTCCCTTGTTCTACAGGTGGATGCCTTTTTACTAAAACTTGCAATATGAAAAGTATTTCCTTGTCATACATGTGGGTGTCTGATTACCCAAACTTGCATCTTTAAAAGTATTCCCTTGTTCGATAGGTTGATGCTTGATTACCAAAACTTATATCTTTAAAAGTATTTCCTTGTTCTACAGGTGGGTCCCTGATTAGCAAAACTTGCAACTTATAAAATATTTCCTTGTACTATAGGTGGGCGCTTGATTACAAAAAATTGCAAATTTAAAAATATTCCCTTGTTCTCCAGGTGAGCGGCTGATTACAAAAAGTTGCGTCTTGAAAAACATTCCCTTGTTCTAAAGGTGGTTTCCTGATAACAAAAACTTGCATCTTGAAAAAGTATTCCCTTGTTATACAGGTGAGTGCCTGATTACTAAAACGTGCAACTTGAACAATATTACCTTTTTCTACAGGTGGGCGCCTGATTACCAATGCTAGCAACTTAAAAAATTTTCCCTTGCTCAACAGGTGGGCGCCTGATTACCAAAGCTTGCAACTTGAAGAACATGCCCTTGTTCTGCAGGTGGACGCATGATTACCAAAGCTTGCAACTAGAAAAATATTCCCTTGTTCTATAGGTGGGCACCTGATTACCAAATATTGCAACTTGAAAAAAATTCCCCTATTCTACAGCTCATGGCCTGATTACCAAAAATTGCAACTTGAAGAATATTTCCTTATTCTACAGATAGGCGCCTGATTGCCAAAACATGAAACTTTTAATGTATTTCCTTGTTCTACACGTGGGCGCTTGACTACCAAAACTTGCAACGTGAAAAGTATTCCCTTTCTCTACAGGTGGCCGCCTAATTACCAAAACTTACAACTTGAATAATATTCCTTTTTTCTACAGGTGTGCTCCTGATTACCATAACTTGCTTCTTGAAAAATATGCCCTTATTGTATAGGTGGGTCACTAATTACCAAACTTGAAACATGAAAAATATTCCCTTGTTCTATAGGCGGGCACCTGATTACCAAACTTGCATCTTCAAAAATATTCCCTTGTTCTACTGGTGGGCGCTTGATTACCAAAACATGAAACATCAGAAATATTCCCTTATTCTCCGGGTGGGCGCCTTATTACCAAAACTTGCAACTTGAAAATTATTCCCTTGTTCTATAGGTGGGCGCTTGAATACCAAAACTTGCATCTTGAAAAATATTCCCTTATCTACAGGTGGGCGCCTGATTACCAATCTTACGACTTGAAAAATATTCCCTTGTTCTACAGGTGGGCGTATGATTACCAATCTTGCGACTTGAAAAATATTCCATTGTCTACATGTGGGCTCCTGTTTACCAAAACAAAAAATACAAGAGAAATTTGTTTCTACCCTATTTTGGTGTTGGATGCATCTGTGAGTGTTAACACAATCCCATGACAACTCGAGAATCACGTTGTGTTCTCATAAGGTATTATTTTTCAATGTGTCTTATTATCTGCACTATGTCTACTGGGGATGTACTAGGGATCGATTATTGAAGCTACTTACCATTACCCGAAAAGGTCCTAGAACTCTTAATTAGATAGCCATATGTGTCTGCTAGGGATTAGTATTTAGAGCTATATACCATTATTAAAACAGGTTCTGACGACTCTTGTTGGGGAGATATTTGTGCCTGCCCATGTTCCCCGTGCTTATTTGTGTCTTAGGCCAAGTCCCATTTTTCAAGAGGTACTAACTACTCTTCACTGAATCCCATTTCAAAATTCAAGTCATTTTATGTCCTTCGCTATCTATGGTTACCATTAACCTTTAAATATGTCCCAATTTCGAGGAGTGTCCTGAGTGTTCCAGATTAACTTCATGTTGTTTCTACTGGGGATCATTATTCAGGCAAGTTTTGACGACTCTTACTGGGGAAGGTGTTTATGCCTGTCCATGTTGCCCGTGCCAACTTTAATTTTAAATTGAGTCCCATTTCTAGGAGGTTCTTGAAAATATCAAATTGCATGCCCCTTTTAACTCTCGATTGTCTCCGTTGGGGGTTGCATATTTAAGTTTCTTTCCATTATACTACTGCTGGAGAGGATATTTATGACATATTATGTTCGTTTTTGAGTTTTAACTGAGTCATATTCTTCAGATGGGCCCTGAGTTTTTTATCATTCCTGCAATGTGTCTGCCTTCCCATGTGGATGGCCTCCCTTAGGATCTTTGGGAATTTTTCTGCCCCTGTGTAAATCAAAGAAACTTGTCAGTTTGAAAAGTGGTTGTTAGCTTGCAGCATTCTTGTTGGAAGCGGCCTCCCTACTTTCTTGTTCAGTTGTGTTAAATTTTCCATGTTGATGATGAGTTGCCTAAGTTGGTTAGCTGACCCCCGAACGTTTAAGGCTTTACATAGCTCCTCCATTGTTGTGGTACACTCCTGGCCCTTTTTCCAGAATTCTTACATTTTTCTGAGATTACCAAGTTAAAGTACTATGCTCGCCTGACCCTCCGACCCTTGTGGCTTGACTCTGCTTCCCCATCTTTGTGTTGCACTTTCGACCCTCTTGCTAAAATTCATACATCCTTTCGTGAGGTTGCTGAGTCGGTTTACTTTACTTGGATAACCTTTGTGACATTTCCCATCGTTGTGCTGCACTTCTGACTCTTTCTCCATAACCTTGCATCCTTTCTGATATTACTCGTTCAGTTTACGATGCTTGGATGACCCCTTGAACCTTGGTGGCCTTCCCATATTTGTGTTGCACCTTTTCACTTGCCATGGAAACTTTGATTTCATCTAGAAACACAAGGACTGCTTACTGGCTGGCAAACTTCTCTGTTAGCCTTATCACAAAAATACCTCTCCTCCGTTTAGACCCAATGTCCTCTATTTGTTGTATTGCTTATGAACTTAACTCTTCCCAACCTTTGTGTCCCGCATAACCCTAAATCACATCCATTACCCCACTCCGTGTGTATGTTGTTCATTATAGACTTGAATTACTGGATTTGACCTCTGTTGCTCCTTCACTTGTCATAATAATTTATTTTATTTTCGTATACCTTGCTTGCTCCTTGACTAATCACTTCCTTTGTAAACCTTAACCAAGAAAATACCTCTTTTCGTTTGAACACAATACCTTCCATATATTGCATTGCACCTTAACCGACATCTGCCAAACCTTTGTATTCCACCTGATCCCCAAAACATATTAATTGTTATCAACCACACTGTGTAAGATATTGTTTCTTGACCCAAGTAACTGTCTCCGGCCTTGAGATCTACTGCTCCATCGCTAGTCATGATAACTTTTATTTCTTCTTAGAAGATCTTGCTTATCACTGGTTTACCACCTTTTTCATCAATATTATCACATAAAACACTTTTGATACGTTCACCCTAGCCCTCATTCCACTGCCTTGTCCATGATTTGATATATTCCAAGCCTTTGTATTTCAAACGAACTCCAACGCATGTTGAATGTTACCAACTCAGTGTGCTTCCTATTCTTTCCTGACTTGTGACACTTTGATTTGACAAACAGGCCCTATTAGTGCTATTGAAAAGCTGGTGGCAGATTTTGAAGTCATTTATCACTTGTTTTGGCCCAACAGACTCAAAAAGAGGGAATAAACAATACAATAGGAATAGAGTAGAGGACAATGAAATGAGATGATTCCTAACAAAAAAAAAAACTAAAAGGTAGAAACCTATAACATGCGGGTACCAAGTCTAATGACCATAACATGCACCTGTGGCCTATTTTGTTAAGAAAAAGTGATGTTCAACTATTGTTATACCTACTAGACCATGAAGCTGGGCTTCAATGCTCCGATTATCCAACTTGATTCACAATCCTTATTCGAGTTATAGCACCACCATCAAGCCTCTCTCATTTTGTTCTCTAAACTTACAACTTCCTCAAGGCTCCCGAGAGGGTTTTCACCAACAAGACACTCTCATTTTTATTTCTCTCATCCGTCATCGCCTTACTGTGCCCGTGAGGGTTTTTACCAATAAGACTCTCATTTTTGTTATCTTTACTGCTTGGACCGGAGTGTTGCCACCGACATGAATCACCTCTACTTCCTCAACTTGGCAAATCTTGAATACTGATCAGAAAGTCTTTCTTTAGACAGTAACGTGGGCTTCTGATAGGGTTAGAATTAAAGGGTATAAAAGGATCAAAAATATTCAAATGGGTTTAAAACTAAAACTTTCGGAATCAGATTACTTACTACGACCACAACTTTTGGATTTTTATTTTGGTGAGACCGAATCGTGAGGTTGCGTACGTATCCACAAAAGGAATCAGGTCTAACGTAGTTCATTCCGATTCTTTGTTTTTGTTTTTGTTTGACTGTTTTCTTTTTCTTTCTGTTTTGTTTCTTCTTTTTTTTTCATTTCTTTGTCAATTTTTTCATTCTTTCCTTTCATTTCCTTTTACTGCATTCTCACACTTGCGTTTCTGACTTTTTTTACTGATTCTGAAACAGTTCTATGAAAGAAAATAATTAAAGCTCAAAAGGGTTAGCAAAGGATAAGGTGTTTACATAGCATAACAGAATTCCATCCTCATTCTAATCTTCAATATAAGCCAAGACAAGAAATTTCAATAAGTCAAAGGAATCATACATACTAACTCTTAATTGCATCATAATTGATAGAAATTTCTACACATTTTCCTTCCACGTTTGTCAAATATAATGCACCATGGACAACACTCTAGTTACAATACATTGTCCCTGCCAATTGGTAAACTTACTTTTAGGATTTTTTATTTTCTATCTGCCGATGTTTGACGTGGTTAGGGCTTCAAATAATCTCAAAGGGCAAAAATATATTCTTGTTTCCCTCAAGTGTCACAGTCCTCTTCATAATTGTTTCATTGTTTCATGATTGAACTAAAAGTTTCATTGCTTCATGACTGAACTAACCTTTTAAGGCAAGGCTAAGAATTACACATGCATGTCATACCACTAGAGCCAAAAGAGAAAATGACTAGAAATAACGGAAAGTAGAAAATTGCATTTGATAGATGGTGAAAGAGTTTTAACAACAAAACAAGTTGAATAAACTAGGGTTGCGACGCTGGAACGAAACTAGACGACACTAAATTAGTTACTGTGAAACGAGGAAAAATAAAAGGATAGAAGTGTTTGAATCACGAGACAATATACGGATTACAACCTTGAAAATAACTCGAACAATAGAAATGACAACAAAATAAACCACCAAAAGTCCTCTTCGGGTGGAAAACAAATGGAGCGTCTTTCCAATTACCAAGCGCGACTTATTAGACAGTGGGTTCCACATCATCAATATTAGGAACTTCCCAAGTTTCATCACAATATTCTTAACATATTGCTTTTAGGTCCCTTTCACCTTCTCATTCTTAAGATCAACCTCTGACAGTGCTGAAAACTCAGCAGCATGTGTGCTTTTGAGGCTCTCAGAAGAATTCTCACATTCCAACTTGTGCATCTCATTTTGCACAGGTGATGGTCTTTGGCTAGTGTCTGCTGCATCCGAATTTTGCACGACAATGTCACCTGCATCATCAAGATTCTGAATTGCTTTCTTCAGACTCTAACACTTCTCTGTGCCATGCCCCGGGACATCTGAGCAAAATGCGCACCTTTGAGAAACATCAAACTTCTTTGATAGAGGGTTTGGCATTTTTCATCTGAATAGACTTCAACTCATCCAATTGCTTCAACCTTTGTAACAAAGAGGCATAAGATACTCCGATAGGGGTAAAAGCCTTTACTTTTTAGCAGCCTCTCATTCTTACACGCTTTCCTGGGACCCTTGTTCATTTGTGAACAATGTTTCGCTTCTGCGATGATGTCTAGCTCACAATTGCGAAGCCTTTTCTCACAATTGCGATGATCCATGAGACTTTTAGGGTTCGCAAATGCGAGGGTTAGCAAATGCAAATACGATGTTGCAAATGTGACAATTGCAGTTGATACAAAGGGCTAAGAGACCGGATTTTTAATATATTCTCTTATGTTTTAGCCCTAGACTCGGTATGAGGCGATTTGGAAAGGAGATCTTCACCTACAAACTTTGGGTAAGTGATTCTAATCAATTTCTAATCATATTCCATCAATATATGCTAGATTTTAATATCGATATCATGTGAATCAAAGTGAAATTTTGTGAATCCTTCTTTTGTTTTTGAAAAATAAGCATTTGAGTTTTGAGAGTTGATTTAGGCTCAGATTTTTAAATTAATCACATATATAAAATCGTGGGGTCATAGGCAGTCCAAATCTACCATTGGACCAGAATTTTGATCGAACGCAGCCAGCAGAGTCTGCTGTAGAGTTATTTATGTTTTTCCTAAGTAAGTTGTCTTCTGAATAGATGTTATATTTTATTTTACTTTTTAGTCGATGCCCATGCACTTCTTACACCGAGTTTTGAGGGTACTTATGAGATGTTCAGTATTGTAATTGGAAAAATATTATCAATCACTTTGTGAATTTTATTTTTTATTATTTAATTGAAGAAACTTATGATTTTAACATACTAATTAAAATAAGTAATTAAGTTAATTAATTATATTGACTTACCTGAAAGTGACGTTAAACGCAATTACGATCTTAGATGAATTTTTTATCATGAAACTTTGTTTCACAAAGTGAATTCCCATTTAATTTATGATATTACGCTACCTTCCTCGGTACTAATTTTCTTATGGCCATTCTTTTAAACTATTTATATACAAAGCAAAGAGATTCCAACCAACAGAAAATGTTTACGTTTTCCATTGTTTCTGCCAAACCAAAAAGAGGATTTATTTGGTTTTGATAATTGACAAAGAAAAATATGTATGAATTAGGTTATGGAGAGTGTACGCAAGTTACGGTCGGATTAAAGCAAATTTTATACACGTGTAATGGATAAGTATAAAATGGTTATTTTTATATTTCAGGTACCAAAAAATTGCATATTTTGTTAGAAAGAGGACTTCTTACTTGAAGAAAACTCTATCCAAGATAAAGAAGCAGTTAGAAGTAGAAGATAGCTGCAACTCTTCTTCTATCAACGAAGAGTAAAGCATTAGAATTCAAGTTAATCCTTATTCTACTAACTCTACGAATATAAGTTGTGTTATCTTTTACCGGGGTTTAACACATGCTAAAGTTAAGCTAGAATTGAGAGCAAAATAGCAAGGCATTTTGCAAACACTTCCTTGGTATCAAGAATGCGAAACAAAATCCAGAGGAACTAGATAGAATAACTAGTTCCATATGTCTAGTTTTTATTGTAGTTCAACTGTACTTGGTACTTTTGAGTTGTACCTTTAAACTTTTCTTAGAAGCATCTTTATTAGGTACTTGAGTTGTATTATTCAAGTTAGAGTTAACTTAAATCAGTCGCAATAGCTCCCTATAATAATTTTAGACTTAGGAGCATCTCCGGACGTTGGTTTGGAGATATGTATAACATTTCGGCGTGAGTTAGAGAAGCTTAGAAAATTAAAGGTTTGGAAGGTTGTAAAGTTTGATCGAGAGTTGACTTGATTGATATCGGGATTGGTTTTCAATTACTGAAGCTGGAATAGGTCCGCTCTGACTTTTGTGCAAAATCTGAAGTCGATCAGTGAAAAAAATAAAGTAAATTTTTGCTCAAGAGACAAAAGTAGGTGAAAAAAAAATATTGAGGACCATATTATGTATAATGTACTTAAAACATGCGCTATATCTTAACGACCAATTATCCCATTAAGATATAGCTATAGTGAGTATTTGCAGCCATAATAATTAACAGTATAACGCATCAATTATGCATAATCATCTCATTCTTCTGGTATGTTCTTTATTTAGAGAAAATCACATAAAGTGTGGTCGATGAGTTATCTTTTCAGTATAATTAATAATTAACATGAAAATTAACTCATATGTTTTTGTGAATTTTTGTAATTCATGTATTTTATGAATTTTTAACTTATTTTACTATCTGGCAGAATCTCTTTTAGGAATTAGTACAAATATTTACGTGTAAATTGATTAAGATAGGTATGTAGTTTTCAATGCTATAGTCTACTTTATCTTCTCGGGAACATATTGCTCTATTCTATAAAAAGTTAGGCTACTACTCTATTTTTTTGAAAGAATATCATCATTTGTTCTTTGGGAAAGTCATCAATTTAAATTTCTCAATACAAAAAGGTTTCCAAATCATTCAGTTCTATTACTAGTATGGGAGATTAAACACAAAATGATAGTTCAATGTTCTGCAAAAAATAACCCTTAACTTTTGCCTCATACAAGAATATCATAAATAAGGTGGAGGTTCGGGGTTCGGGGAAGGTGGAGGTTCGGGGTATGTCTATGGATAGCGCTAGCACGTTATGCGATTAATTATTATGGCTGCAAATATTAAGTATAATACATATATGATATGTGTTGTATCTTAACGGAATAATTGACCGATAACGTCTAGCGCATATTTTAAATACATTATATATAATATTATACTCAATACTTTATTCTATTTGTTTTTGCTTCTTGAGTTAAAATTTATAATTTTTTAATTCCGGACGTTATGAACAGTGTCTGCACTGTCGACTTAAATGGAGCACGAGGTAATTCACTCTTTAGTGTACACGCTTTATCAGAGATAAAATATGGACATCCTTGGTCCAAATACAGCGCACACTGGGTACTTCTGTCCTTTTGCCCGCAATATTCATTTGCGCGCAATATTCATTTGCGCTTCTCTGCTGCCAACACGATTTTCATCATCAATTCATTTTTTTCTACAGATAGATGTACTTCTTAGGGGTACTTTTATGGTTCAATTTCTAATTAGTAGATATTGTATTTTTTAAAATTATTCGTGAGGTGAATAATGATTATGAGAATGTTATGCGGGTGAATAAATATTTACAAGATTGTTATGTGCCTTATGTAGGGTAACTTACGTTAACACATTTTTATCTTTAACTATATCATCTCAATATTATGAGTGTATTGTTATTTAACATTATATTTTTTATTATAAAATAATAATTTAATTTTAGTATAACTCCATGCCATTAATAAAGGGTGTATTAGGTATGCACCATGTGTTTTTTGTGATCAACCAAACAGTAACATACCATGTAGCAATAAGAGGTTTGAAAATCGTGTTTAGAGGAAGAAGTTTACGAAACAAATATTAGTGTGTCATTTTGTGTTTGCTTTTTTGCGACGTTTTCTCAATCCTTTTGTACTTTTTTTATGTATAGTGTATTGTTCATTTTCGCCATGGATGTAGGTCACTTAATCGAACCACGTTAAATATTTGTTTCTCTCTAAATAAATGGAATTCTGGTATAGCAGAAACACTGTCGACCATTACGAGCGATAGGAAGCCAAGCCGTATAAAGGCGAGCAGCCCTTATAACAATAGCAAACGGCCTTCTTATAGCCTATCAACAGGTCAGTCAATATAAGTAGGGGTCCTCTTGCCTAACGGAGTCAACCCAACATGGACAATGATAGGCAGACTAAAGATTTTACGCAGTCGTTGCGTGCTTGCTTTTCGCACCGCCATAGCATAGTTCGAATCCGCTGGCTCAGATGAGTGGCTCTTGGCTTCGTAAACATATCAATGTTGTTGCTTTTTCACTACCAATGAGTAGGCAGCTTTGGATGCTTATGGAGATATGGCTTTGGTAAAGATCTGCTTAGTGTGTGCTTTCTCGGTACCACTTAGAATAGAGATAGTCAGACTCTAACTTGAGAATGTTATAGCGCTGTGAAATAAAGACATTCTGATCAACCCGATTCTGGTATATTTATCTATTGTAGTCTTATAAGTGTTGTTCTACTAACTTCTGCAGGACACCTGATTTTTTTCGATCGTAACAAGTGGTATCAGAGCGAGGTTCAAAATAGGATGATCTTGGCAGGTTGAGTTCTAGTTGCAACCTATTTGAGGGTAATCGTGATTTTTATCTTAGCTCAAGTTTATTCTTGTGGAAAATTCAAGCCAAATGGCAGAATTTTTATGTATTTGTCCTGATTTTCTTACCATATTTGATTTTTTTATCTCTCAAAGGAAAGGGCAACATATTTATCATATTTGAATTTTCCTTCTTGTAGAAGAAAACTATAAATCTTCCATATCTATCTAGTCCTTTTGTTGGTAGGAAAAGGATTGGACTTCTATAAATAGAGGATATTCCCTTCTCATTCAATAGCATCAACAATGTTACCATATGAGGTTTGAGAGCCATGTTTAGGGAGAGAACTTTACGGGACAAGTGCTAGTGTGTCACTTGTGTTTGCCTCTTTGTGACGTTGTTCTCTCAATATTTTTGTACTCTAGGTCAATTCGCTAAACCACATTAAATGTTTGTATCTCTTTTGATATAATTCTCTTTTGTTGTTTGAATTATCTTCATTCAAGTATAGCTTTACTACTTTCAACATAACACCTTATATTTTTTTGTCTTAACATTTCCAATTGAACACTATATTACTTTATGAGAGATCACACTAACTTACTTTTCCAAATTGATTTAACGTACAACGACCCACTGAGATCCCACATGCAGAATCTTGGGAGAGTAATGTGTATGTAGACCTTACCCCTACTTCGAAGGAGTACAGAAGTTGTTTCAAGTAGACCTTCGGCACAAGATGGAAAGAGATAATGTAGCAATAGTAACAAAGGAATCCTAACAAATAATACCAGCAATGTAATAACAAGAAAATAGAGAGCAAAGTATTAACACTAAGCATCAACAAAGACACTATACTATATACACAAAAGAATAGTATGACATACAGGGCCGCCAAACGTACTGTAGCCTAACTTTCGACCCTAAAGAAGTATAAAGAATACAACGGGATCCCCTAGCAGCCTAAAACAAGGCACTATCACACTAGCCTCCTATGTCCTAACCTACAACTTTAGTTATTGATCTCTACGACTTCCTATCAAGGGTCTTGTCCTCGAAAATTTGCGTTCACACACTAATAGAAAATGGCAGATTTCTGACTGCCAAAGCGGTCGGAAATAACGTATTTCCAACTACCCTCCGACAAAATTTGGTCGGTCGAAAAAAAGTTGGTCGAAAAATAATTTTCAACCGAATCCGTCGCTGATTTTCAACTAAAGTGGTCGCAAATTTAGAAATGGTCGGACTACCAAATAGTTCACTTTTATGAGAAATGTGGTCGAAATTTACCGACTGAATCTGTCATAATAATACTAGAAAAATACATAATTAAAAATTTAATTTTACTTATTTTCCGATGGAATCCGTCGAAAACTAATGAATATAAATTACTATTTTTAGAAGAAATTCCGACCGAATCTGTCGCAAATTGATAATTAAAAATTAAAATTTATTTAACTTTAGGCGGAATCCGTCAAAAATTTCTGAACATTAGTTTTATTTTAAAATATTTCCGACAAAATCAGTCGAAAATTTGACAATTTATTGCTAAATCTTAGGAGATTTTTGACCGTTTCAGTTTGGAATTTCATACAAAACTTGGCATAATTCTTCCCAATTTTTAGCTACACCATCTGTCAAACTATCACAAACAAAAAAAATACCATCCAACGATCTAAACCAATGATACATAATACAATAATACGAACCAGCAATACATTAACACTATCTAAATTAACAATACATTAACAATTTCTAAACCAACAATGCCAACTATTAACGCAACTTAAACCAAACAACATTTAAACCTAATAATTTTGGACATAAAAACATCCAAATAGCAGCTTATATTCAAGTTTAAAAGCAATACATGAAGTTGTCTCTCACAATGAAGTTTACCAATCAACAAAAATATCACAAGTAAACTACTACACATCAGATTCAGTTTGTTCATCATCATCATCAGATAAATCATGCCCATGTTTACGCATGAATTTTTGCATATTAACAAACACATTTCGTTTTGGGGTCCAATTGTTGCTTCAATTCACGAATTTCATTTCTCATATCTTCCATCTTTTCTTGGTTTTGAGGAGAAGACTTATCTAAGAACTGGTTTGAATAACTTGTAGGTCGATAAACTCATTCTTCGTAGACTCTGCCTTTGTTTGCTCCACCCATTGCCACTGTCCACAATGAAGCCATAATATCAGGTGTTGGTTGAGTTAAAGGAGGCTAAGTTTGTTGCCATTCTTCCAACCTTTTATGATAATCTTCCTGAAATGAAAAACATACCAATTATATAAATAAACTAATAATAAACTATAAATAATTATGAAGTTAAAATTTTACATTTGTGTATGACGCACGCGTCTCCACCCAGTATTCTCTTTTACCATCCTTTTTCTTTTTCTTATGCAACTCCTCGAAGACCTTAGTGTAAGTCACATCTCGCCCTCTTTCCTTTTCCTTCATAAGAAAAAGTATGAGTTAGACTTTAGAAACGTAACATTCAATATGTAAAACTAAGAAATTATTTATAAATAATTACCATTCTTAGTTTATGGGCCTCAAAAGTAATCGAACCTCCTGTGTGCAACGAGCCACCTTTTTTAGAGACACTATTATTTGCCTTTGCTCGTTACTTTTGGCCTTCCATTCTGGGGTATTCTATTTCTTAAGAAGTTTATCCCAAACATCTTTTCTTAACCAATCGTAAATACTATTTATTGCATTTTGATGCTGGGAACGCCATGTACACCTTGTCTGCAATATAAAAAAGTAATATTCAATGAAGACGATAATTATTAAGTAAATTTACATAATTTTTACCCTAAATTGATTCCACATTTGCTCTCTGATGTTGTATGGTATATTTTTCCAAGAAGTCCACGGCTCATGATAAAATGGCTTCATAGAATCTGTAACCATATGTATAGTTTGAAAGGACGGTAAAAACCTATATTAAAGTTAACATATATATAATTTATAAACATATTTCAATTGTAAGTAAATACTCTTTAATTTTAACATATCTAAATGTATATTCAAAACAGAAAAATTTGAATAAGAACCTTCTTACCCATTATTATGGGGGACGATTATCAATCGATTATAACTATCATATTGTACATCCCCTACAAGATTCTGCCTGCATATACGAGATGGTGCAGAAGCAGCACTAGATATAGCTGGGCGAGAGCCTCCAATATCCAACCAAGATATGCTGGAAATGGATGATGATGATGGACTGGAAGATGATGAAGCAACAAAAGACGCACCATCATGCTACCATGAAAGATTGAGGGTGCAGCAGTCTGTGAGCCAGTATGCTGACTACTATGAATGCTCGGGAGTGCAGCAGTTGGTGAGCGAGTACGCTGACTACCTTGAAAGCTCGGAGGTGCAGCAGCTGGTGAGTCAGTATGTTGACTACCATAAAAGACCGAGGGTGCAACAACTGGTGAGGCACCATGTTGACTACAATGACAGCCAGTGAAGATAATGGTATAGAAGGTGTAGGTACAAAGTTAAAAACGGTGTTACTTTGACTGCCTTCAGCACACATAGAATAATACTCAACTAAATTATTAGATGGAGGGGGGATAATGAACAAAGTAGATTGTAATGAAGTTGACTAAGGAGGATGAGGAAGAGGATGACTCATATTTGGCATAGTTGAGGAAGTTGGAACAGATTATTTTTTTCTTCTTAGATTTCATTTTTCCCTTCCCCTTATATGCCATATCTGTAATATAATCATAATAAAAAACAAAACAAAAAATACAACAAGTGCCAGTATATAAAAATAATTAAACGACTAAAGAAATAAATAAATAACCTTACAATCATGTGATTAACACATATAATTATAAGGATTTACTGATATAGTCTAAATAAATCTAAATCGCTGTGCAGCAGAAGGAGCGATGCCTAAGGAATTGTCTTAAATAGTGACATTCTTATTCAACTACGTACTTATTGTGATCTAAAGTCTAATAGCGTAAAACTTAATCTCTGAGTAGAATAAAAGAACATTTCATTCTGTTAGACTGTTCTTATTAGGAGTAGTGTTTGAAGCATGGTGTTGCTTAGCTAATGAAATTGCACTACTTCTTTTCTTACTATTAAGTTGTCAATTTGACCAATTTTATCCATTTTGATAAATGATTTTACCTGTTCTGCTAAGTTGTTTGTTGCTAACAAGTCTGTTTATTACTTATTCAAGGCTCAAAATATTTTTAGACCAAATAGCAGTATATGTTGATTAAAAAACATATATTCATGTACAAACAAAGAGGCTATATAGTATTAGATTTTCAGACTACTATACAATGTTGTGGAGGAGAGTCATACAAATGTTAAAACTAGCCAACATCTTTCCCCCTTCGTAATTGGATCTTCGTGTAGCAAAATAGTTCATTAATTAAGACACAGTGGTTCCCTCGCCATACGCGTAAAATTGAAAATTAACATAGTCAATAATATAATAAAGTTGCAATTCATTAACTATTAAATCAATACAACTTTGAGAAAATTTACCGCAAAGACACCGCATTCATTCTTGCATAATATCAGAACAGAAACAACTTATGTTGTTGGCTAACGGAAAAGAATGCTAGGAAAACCACTCCTGCTACTTCATAACTAAAGGCTAAGACACTATCATTCTCAAGAACAACTTTGGAGGAAACTAAAATTAAGTACCTGGAACTAGTTGAATTGGTTGACATGTGAATCAACTTGCTTAAAATCCACGACCTTTTGTTGACTAAGTAATTCTTACCTATAAGTACAAATGTAGAAAATTTCACAGTTAGTCATAAATTAATTACTCATACACTACATCATCAAGTAAGAATATCAAAGAAAACGGGATAATCTTCAATACCAATTACACAGCAACAAAATTAGTAACCAAACAGAACTTTTATTGGTACAAAGAATAAAATATCAGTAAGACAAGACTTATTATTGAATCTTTCATCTACAGCTATGTCTCTTTCTTTTACTTCAAAATAACAAATTTGAAGTACCAATTATTTTTCCACAATGCCAATTGAAACTAGAAGAGAAAATAGGTCTGCAACAATTAAAATTACATTAATGTTTTTCAAAGTGCCGGAGATAAGCTAGTTCGGAATGTTAACCAAGTAGTTGGAATTCATTATATCACAAAGGTTTCACGATTTTTCAGTGTAAGCCCCCCCTAATATCTACATTATTTATCCTGTGCATGCATTTTCTCTGTGTTTGCAACCTGAAATGCACGTATATCTAATGAACTTAGTTTATTACTCCCTCTTACTTGGTACGTTTCCGATATACATGAAGCTAGAAACTCAATCAAAATATTTGACATCTCATACAAACAATCTTAGGAATAAAGATAAGGGAACTTATCTAAGAAAAATACGTTATATTAAAGGATAGTACTTGACCTAAATTTAAAACAATCAGATCTTGCATAAATTGCGTGAGAGAAAGTAGTAGTAATTCTTATTCTGAAGTTAATAAAGCAAAAACAAATGAAGATATTAAAGATCATAAATTTGCAACTGCAAAATACAACACCTCTATCTTCGTCCTCATTTGTAACCATCTAAAGAATAACAAGTTAATCTTCATCTCTATCTTCATAGTAATCATCTAAATCTTCATCATAGCCTGTTTCACATTCATGCTGTAATTCTTCCGCATAACTTGTTTGATGTTTTACATCTTTATCTTCTTCCTCATTTGTAGCAAGGACAGAAGGATCAAATTATTCATAAATCCCTTCATTATGCCACAATTCATCTGCTAATTCATCATCCAGTATTGATTCAACATTTAAAATATCATTTTGGTACGCCACATGTAATCCATCTTCGACTACCACTCTACCCACGGACTTTATTTTATAAATTACTCGTCATGTATTCTTGCTCAAAGTACAAGGAGCATAATACACTTGTTTCACCTTTTGTGCAATGATGAAGGGATTATAAAGTCTATATTTCCCTGTGTGTTTAATTTCAACTATATTGTATTGTGCGTTCACCTTTGTGCCTCCATTCGATGTTGGATCATACCATTTACATCGAAAGAGTACCAACTTTTTCTTCTGCCAACTTACAGCATATTCCAATTCCAATAATCTCTTGAAGCACACCATAATAATCAACATCGCCCTCACCTTTCACCCACACCCCACTATTGTTGATTTTCTTTCCATTAGACCATTCTTCTGGATGAAACTTGTACCCATTGACTACGTATTAGACATCATTCTTACTCTACGGTGAGGTACCCAACCTATATAACATAAAAATTTGTGTTTAATGACATTAGTTGGATCATGAACCTATATATATATATATATATATATATATATATATATATATATATATATATATATATATATATATATATATATATATATATATATATATATATATTAGTTAAATCAATGGATCATAAACAACTCTTAAAACTTGGGATAAGCAACGCCCGTATGTACCCACAAAGTAACTGCCATTATGATATTTATTAGTTAAATCAATGGTATATTTAATATAAATTTCTGTAATATATACGAATATATACTTACCCATAATAAGGTTGGGCCTCAGGGCAATTTAACAATACATGTGTTGTAGCTGACTTTAGCTCCATCTCACACAACTCTCTCTTTGGATTATTTTTTGGACCTTCTTTACCTGGTTGATTAAAAATGGAATAGGGTGGTGCCAAAGGATCGATTTCACCTCCATCATCATGCCGATTTTGGTCTATTTCTAAAACATGGCAAATCATATTCAAAATTGTATGAACAGAAATAAGATGTTTCTTTAGCCACATATGCCTCGCATATCAAACCTTCAATTCTTGATCTATTTTTTGTGGTTCGTTTACATCTGCCAATAGTCCTGCATAGTATTAATTTAAGACAAAACAATCTTTAAAGCAAATACAAAAGTTAAATGACTAAATTTCATTACATCTCAAAGGGATACATCCATTTACATTGAGCTGGCCGTCTAAGCCTTGCCTCTTGTGCAAGGTGAATTGGAAGATGTTCCATTACATCAAAAAAACCAAGAGGCAAAACTCAGCTTGTTTAAAGATAAGATAATTTTACTCTCCATATAAATTAAGTTCTCCACTCTCAATGTGATAGAACAAAATCCTTGAAAAAATAACTTATCTCTGTAATCAGTTTCTATATTTGATCAGGCAACGCATTGAATGCAATAGGCATACTCAAATTGATGTGTACCCATCAGGCATACTCAAATTGTTAGACCAACTACAAATCTCTCTTCTCTTATCCAATGTGAATGTGTAACTGGCTTTGGGCTTCTGTGTCTTGTTGTTAAAGTATGTCAAATACAACTCACTTCACTTACAATACTCCTTTAAGTCCTTCCTGGCCTTCAAGTTATCTTTGGTCGTGTTAGTAACATCCATAATAATGTTAAACTACTTGTCAATAAAATTCTTCTCTATATGCATGACGTCCAGATTATGAAGAAGAAGATTGTGCTTCCAATAAGGTAATTCCCAAAATATACTTCGCTTAGTCAAGTCGAGTGTGACACCATATCCTGGTATCTTAGATGGTGGAAACTTTGTTACATTAGGCATATCCCTTACAATGTTCCGAATTTCATATGAACACAAGAAGGCTGTTGGATCCTCAAAATTAGTTCGATTCTTCATAAATGCACTTATATTTCGCCTAAGTTCATGATTCATTGGCAAGAATCTATGATGGAATTCAAACCATGTATTTTTACCTCCATGTTTCAAAATAAATGCTTTAGTGTCTTCCATACAACAAGGGCAAGCTAACTTTCCAGCAGTCGACCACACGGATAACATTCCATAAGTAGGAAAATCATTTATAGTCCACATCAAAATAGCATGCAATATGAAGTTTTGCTTAGTTGGTATATCATAAGTTTCCACACGTTGATGCCATAATAATTTTAACACATCAATCAAAGGCCACAAGTATACATCAATCAAACTTTTCGGATTACGTGGACCAGGAGCAATAAAAGTTAGGAATAGATATGGACTTGTCATGCACAACTTTGGCGAAAAATTATATGGAGTAACAAACACCAAGCAATATGAATATGGTGCAGCAGAGATATCAAATGGAGTAAATTCATTTGTGCATAATCCCAACCTAATGTTTCTTGTTGTACTAGCTAACTGGGGGAACATCCTATCAAAATGCTTCCAAGCTTCTCCATCTGATGGATAACAGAGTATACCATGTGGCCTTTTATGTTCGTAGTGCAATCTCATATGAGGAGCAAAGCTTATTGATGCATACAACCTCTTTAACGTAGGTATAAGAGGTAAGTAATGCGTCACTTTAATTGGAACTTTCATTTTTTTATTGGGATTTGTGACTTCCTTAAAACGATGCTGATTACAAAATCTACAGTTCTCTAGAGATGTGTCATCCTAATAGAATAACATGCAACCTTTCTCACAACAATCAACTCTCTCTGATGAAAGAGCCATCTTAGAAACTAATTTTAGCAGTATAGAAATCTTTTGGTAAGTCAATGTTACTTAGGTTAAGTTCATATATAAGCCCAATAATAGAATCCATGCTCGCTTGGGAAATAGAACTATCCGATTTAATACTTAGCAATCTGATTGCAACAAACAACTTGGAATGCAGTGAACCTTCATACAATGGACGACTAGCTTCAAGTAATTGTTCGTAGAAATGCTTAGCCTCATCATTTGGTTCGGATTGAACACCAGGAAACGTCCCAAAAGCATCCCTCATCATTTCATTGTATCGAGAATTCTCAACATTATGCTCTGAAATGGGGCTATCCTCACCACCAAAAGAATTATGAAGTTAGCATCATCTAAACTAGCATGACTCTTCCCATGAGCAATTCATATATAATAATTCTCTATAAATCCTTTCATGTAGAGATGGACTTTAACTTCGTCTGATTTCAATAACTTAATACATATACATTTCACACAAGGACATCTAATCCTTCCTCCAATAAGAAAATCATCAAGTGTTTGAGCCTTAGCAATAAATTAAGCAACCCCTTCAATAAATTCATCCCTCAATCCCGAACGATTAGGATGATTCCTATTATACATCCATCTACGATTCACAAATTCCATCTATACAAATAAAAATCTATAAATGGATATTTAGAATAATGTAATTTATTTAAACTGTTTAGCAATTTTTTTCATAGATTAATGTGTAACAATATCTTTTGCACTTGAAAAATAATCAACACAAGAAATAATTTAACAAATATAGTACTTATTTAAAATAAAATATATATTTTAATCTCTAAATCTTAAAAAAGTATCCTATGATCCTTCTCCTCGGCTAATTCAATAACATAATTATGTCACCCAACATAAGAACAAAGCCGCTGTTAGAAAAAACTTTCCATGTTCTTAAAGTATGTAACTGTTCAATCCCTGGATTACATAAAAGCTTCACTATTAATTTTTTTACATGAACCACACTGAAATTTTTTGGCATGTCCAATCCCCCCCTAGTTCATTCATGCCTCATCTTTCACAAAAGAAAGTACTAGGTTAAAATGGTGCAGCACAAATGAGTCTTCCACATTATCATTTTAAATTAAAAGATTTTCACTAGCATGCATTACCCGTTATATAACTATAACTTTTAGTTCATGATGCCAGTGCAGTAATATTATAAGAACTACCAAATAATAGATATATGTACTAAGTTGGGTCACCAGAATACTTTTATTTTATGAATTTAATAGAGTATAGTTGAATATTTTCTTAGTTCAAAATGTAAAACAGATTGGTCAATGGCATTAATTCAACAATTTCAAAATGCAAAGCTATTTGACACAATTCATTTCTCAACTTAGTTTCAATCTTTTGGAGAGATTGATATTACTGTCAATATTTTAATATGCATAGGCCGTCAAAACCCGCAGTATTATCGTAATCTTCCAAATGGATATTACCCCAAGTAACAAACTTGTAGTTTTTACAAGTGTGAAGATGCCATGCATTTATAAACATAACCGTGCATATGTGACTATTCTCATTCTCATATGCCTTCCAAAGAATCCTTTTTTACTTTACCTCTCTATTTATATTGCTTGCAAAAGTATTATTAGAAATTAAGTATGCACTTTAAACTAGCATTAATAGATTTATGTAAACACTTTATTAATTCCTGAAATTTCTTGTTGAACTAATTTTGGAGGCTATTGTTAGGATTATGATTCCAACTAAATACAATAACCTTCATATTGAACAATTCGGAATTACAACTACATGAGCGGAAACTAACCTGAATCCATAAGTGGAAATTGTTGAACCTCCTTTGATGATGGTCTAAATGTCCTTGTGAACTCCTTGATCCTTTCTTCAAGATTTCTTGAAGTTTATGTCACCACAATAATACCTCACAAGACTTAAACAATATTTGTGAATGGTTTCACAACAATAATAATATTATGACAATAACCAAAGTTGGTATATGGTTTTCCACAAGAATTTGCAAGACAACACAATGGAGTTTTTACTCTTGATTCACTGGAAGGAAGAAGAGTTTGTCTTGCAATAATGTGGGAACCATAACCCCCACTTTATAACAAAAGAGTTACATAACCCAAGAGTCACAAGAGTTACATAACTCAAGAGTCACAAGCATGTAACCATGGATACATATATGTAACCTTAGTTAGCCCATCATTAACTAAGGTTACCCTTTTGGATATCTACACATTAGTCCTACACTTTATATGATAACACATTGGCCCCCTTAACATAATGTCCATAAGACCACAAAATTAGGCCAAACCAAAAGATAGCACATAAAATATAATTTATCCATATATTATTCATATGTATGTAGATATAAGTCCATATCTCCCACTTGGACGAGATATACAAACATATGTACAAACCTTAGCATTATATGTTACAAAATAACCTTAGGAGCTCAAAATTGCTATCACAATAAAATTGTCATGAACAATCCGGTCCATCAATCATACCAACATAGGAACTAAGAGCTCTTCGTTACTCATTCGTAACTAGAACCAACATAGATCACGTATATCAATATAACCAACGACATGGATACAGTATAGGTATGTAGCATGGAAATAACATAAAGTGTGGTCAATATAATGTCTATTTCCAACTGGTTCTCTTTAGAGATCAATCATAAACTGTAAGAGTACAAAAACTTTAAAACTGAATATCTGCAGATATAACCGAATTACTGAATTTCTAAATATAATGGACAATACATAAATGTACAATACAAAACTTCCACTAAAATACATAATCCATATCTGATTTGACACCCATACAAGCAATATGCTCATGAAATACTTTTGGTGTCAATCCCTTAGTGAGCGGATCCGCAAGCATGGAGTTTGTACTAATGTAGTCAATGCACAATTGTCCATTTTGTACTCTTTCTTTAACAACCCGAAATTTGACGTCCATATGTTTTGCTTTCGTCAAACTACTGTTGTTATTAGCATAAAGGACTGCCGATCTGTTATCGCAAAATAGCCTAAGCGGCTTTTTGATGCTATCAACAATTCGCAGTCCACCAACAAAATTCCGCAGCCATAATGCCTCATTAGATGCTTCGTTACATGCCATAAACTCCGCTTCCATGGTGGAAGTGGCTGTAAGAGTTTGCTTGATACTTCTCCAAGAGATAGCACCACCCGCAAGCATGAAAATATAGCCTGAAGTAGACTTCAAACTATCCTGACATCCAGCAAAATCGGAATCGGTATACCTAATGATCTCAAGCTGGTCCGATTTCCGGTATGTAAGCATGTAATCCTTTGTTCTCTATAAGTACCTCATGACCCGTTTGGCTGCCTTCCAATGCTCCATTCCTGGATTGCTTAGATATCTGCCTAACATCCCAACAATGTATGCTATATCAGGTCGTGTACATACCTGAGCATACATCAGACTACCTACCGCCGAAGCATAAGGCGTCTTCTGCATTTCCGAAATTTCATAATTATTATTTGGGCACTGTTTGTGACTAAACTTGTCTCCCTTAGCAACAGGGGTGTTGCCTGGTTTACAATCCTGCATGCCAAATCTTTTCAGAACCTTATCGATATAGCCCTTTTGTGACAGACCGAGAACACCTTTAGAGCGATCTCGTTGTATCTGAATTCCTAATACAAAAGAAGCTTCACCAAGATCTTTCATTTCAAATTTCTTTGATAGAAATTTCTTAGTTTCAAGTAATAATGCTATATCATTACAGGCAAGCAGTATGTCATCGACATATAAAACCAGCAAAGTATACTTACTCCCACTGAACTTATGGTATATGCAGTCATCAGCAATATTCGGTTCAAAACCAAAAGATGTAATGACTGCATGAAACTTATAACACCATTGACGAGAAGCTTGCTTGAGCCCATAAATGGATTTCTTTAATTTGCAAACCTTTTTCTCTGATTTATCCGAAACAAAGTTTTCAGGTTGCACCATATAAATTGTTTCCTCAATGTCACCATTGAGAAACGCTGTCTTAACATCCATTTGATGAAGCTCAAGATCAAAATGTGCTACTAATGCCATTATAGTCCTGAAAGAGTCTTTCGATGAAACTGGAGAGAAAGTCTCTTTATAATCAATGCCTTCTTTCTGAGTGTAGCCTTTTGCGACAAGACGAGCTTTGTACTTAATAACATTGCCCCCTGAACCCCTCTTGGTTTTAAAAATCCATTTACAACCAATAGGTTTAATACCTTCGGGCAATGTAACAAGCTCCCAAACGTCATTATCGCTCATAGACTTCATCTCATCATTCATGGCATCAATCCACTTCTGAGAGTTAGAACCCTTAATGACTTGACGGAAGTTGATTGGATCATTTTCCTTAAGTCAAATATCACTTTCTTGTTCTTGGAGAAATACAACATAATCATCCGAAATTGCATTTCTCCTCTCTCTAGTGGATCTCCTTAATGGCATTTCAGTTTCTTGAGGTTGTTGAGTTTGATTTTCATTAGCAATTTCAGGATCCTGATTGGGGAGATTTTCGAGATTGTCTTGAACTGGAGTTGTATGAGCCGTGTCAGGAATGAGAACTCCTTGACCATGATAAACAACTTGAGGGAAAGACACATGTTCTTCCTCAAAGACAAAATCTCTAACAACTTTATCTCCCCACCCCCCAAACTCAATATCCTCAAAGAACCTTGCATTACCCGTCTCAAAAATAGTTCTAGAAGTGGGATAATAAAACTTAAAACCCCTCGATTTTTCAGAGTATCCAACAAAATAGTTACTAACCGTCTTAGCATCCAGTTTCTTTTCATTCGGCCTATAAGGCCTTGCCTCAGCTGGACAACCCCAAATGTGTAAGTGCCGAATACTGGGTTTATCCAGTCCAAAGTTCATATGGGGTTTTGATTGTAGCTTTAGTTGGAACTCTATTAAGAATATAAGCTGCGGTTTTTAATGCTTCACCCCAAAGTGAGTCTGGCAAAGTAGTACGACAAATCATACTTCTTACCATATCCTTAAGGGTCCGATTTCGTCTCTCAGCTACACCATTCATCGTAGGACTTCCTGGCATAGTATACTGAGGGACGATCCCACACTCATCTAGGAATTTAGCAAATGGCCCTGGACGTTGTTCACCTGAACCATCATATCGACCATAGTATTCACCACCACGTTCAGATCTAACGGATTTAATTCCTTTGCTTAGTTGATTTTCAACTTCAGCCATTAAATGATTTGAACACGTCTATGGATTGGGACTTTTCGTGAATAAGATATAGGTACCCATAACGAGAGTAATCGTCTATGAATGTGATAAAGTATTGTTGACCATTCCTACAAGGAGTAGGGAATGGCCCACAAATATCCGTATGCATCAATTCTAAGACGTCTGAAGCTCTCTTAGCACCTAATATAGTCTTGTTTGCTTGTTTTCCCTTGATACACTCAATACAAATTTCCGAATTTTAGGAATCAAGAGAATCAAGAATTTCATCTGACACGAGTTTCTGAATTCTTTGAATGGATATGTGACCCAAACGTTTATGCCAGAGTGATATAGAATTCTCATTAGTTAATTTTCTTTTGGTACCACTTAAACTTGTATGCAAAGTTTCATTATTTGAAGTTATTGTATCAACCAAATATAGGCTATCAAATGTTGATAAAACACTAGTACCAATAAGATTTGAATTTTGAAAGAGACTAACTTTATTGTACCCAAAAGAACATGAATAACTGGATATGTCCAATTGGGGAACAGAAATTAAATTCCGTCTAAAAGACGGTACAACAAAATTCTTATCCAAATCTAATTGAAAACCGGTCTTAAACTACAGCCTAAATTTGCCAATAGCCTCAACTGGCACCTTCTTGCCGTCACCCACATAGATGTATCTTTCACCATCATTTGGTTTTCGGCAGTTCAGGCAACCCTGCATAGATATACTTATGTGAGTAGTAGCAGCCGAATCTACCCACCAAGTATCCTTAGGTACCGAAATTAAATTAACTTCAAAACAAACAAGAGAAAGAAATGTACCTTTTTTCGCACGCCATGCATGGTACTTGGTACAATCTTTCTTCACATGATTAGTCCCCTTATAGAAAAAGCAACCTAATTCAGTAATTTCAACCTTAGGTTCCTTATGTTGCTTAATCTTGGGCCTTGCAACCACAACTTCCTTGCCTTTCCTCTTCTTAGAATCCTTAGAAGAGGATGCCAAATGATCACTTTCAGTCTTATCTTGCTTTATCCTTTCCTCTTCTTGCACACAGTGTGAAATGAGCTCATTAAGAGTCCATTTCTCCTTCAGGCAGTTGTAACTGACCTTAAACTGATTAAAGTGTGCAGGAAGAGATATCAAAACAAAGTACACAAGCAGTTCCTCAGGTAAATCCAGCTTGAGTGACTTCAGTTTCGAAGCAAGATGAGACATTTCCAAAATGTACTCCCTAATGTTTCCCTTGCCCTTATACCTCATGGAAACAAGTTTACTCAATAGTGTACTTGTTTCCGCCTTTTCGTTTTGCATAAAACGCTGTTCAAGGTTTTCAAGGAAAACTTTGGCATTAGTTTCATCATTCATAGTGCCCCTGAATGATTCTGGAATTGCACGCTTCATGATCATTAGACTTATGCGATTCGAGCGTTCCCACTTCTCCATCGCCCTCCTTTCATCAGGAGAGGATGTATCCTCAAGAGAAGCAGGTAGCTCAATCCGAAGAGCAAGGTCAAGATCCATGCAACCGAGAACGATCATGACGTTCTCTTTCCATTCCTTAAAGTTTGTGCCGTTAAGCATAGGGATGCTATTGATGTTGGCATAGATCGTAGAAGCAGAAGAATTAACTCAAAATAGAACAAAAGGATTACTGAATACATGCTTACATATACTTGAACTTTAACTTTACTTTATAGATTCAAAATAGGCATATCCCATTACAAGATACCTAGCACAACATTGATTTTAGTCATTGGACAGAAAAACAACTTGTAAGTGGTGCTCTTGGTGTAGTGATCAAATATAGACAATAAACTCCTGTCAAATATCAAACCTTCCTTTGGGCCGACTTAATATTCACATGGAAAACCAAATAATTGTCTCATATTTATCACCACAAGCATGGTCGAATTCCTTCCAAATAACAACCTTCCTTTGGGCCGGTGTTAAACGCATGGAAGACTAACATCCACAGTCATCTTATATTTCAAGATTAATCAATCTACACAATAGATGTTACTTTGGCAATATAATGCTTCAATTGACTAATTTAAAATATTAGATGCTAAAAACTTTAGTTCCTTAATGCCATATTATGAATCTTAACTTAATATGTTACATGTTTTGACATGCAACAACTGAATATTAATTGTTATTGTACTTCAGAGGACAATTCCAAAAATATGAAAATTGATGGACTTTAAAACAATTAATATTCAAAACTTAAATATTAATGTATAATACATTAATAATAAAAAACTTAAATATTTTAATTAATTAATAATATGTCAATTAAAATCTGAAACTTAAAAGATTTGAAATGTTTTTCACCTTACTAGTCCAGTATAATCGATTATCTTTAAACAGATAATCGATTATTCTAGCAAAAAAAAAATTTCATAAGTTACTGGACCAGGTTAGTCGATTAACTTAAAAGTTAATCGATTAACCTGGTATACAGAAAAACGTTTCAAACTTACTGGACCAGGTTAGTCGATTAACTTAAAAGTTAATCGACTAACATGGCTTGCAGAAATATACAGAATATTTCTGAAAAATAAGTTAGTCGACTAACAGAAAAGTTAGTCGATTAACTTTTAACACTGTCTTTAAGTTAGTCGACTAATAGAAAAGTTAGTCGATTAACTTTTAACACTGTTTTTGCATAATTTTCAGAATTAAAACATGATTTTCAACAAGCATCTTAAACAAGAAAACATGTTGTCTACCAACTAAAATCATGCTAAATACAATGTTTTAATTCAAGTAAAGATAACATGATATTAAAACATCAAATTTCAACAAAACATAACATTCATAAAATCATGCTATATCATGGTAGAATTTCATAAAAAAAATTCTAACAAAACTAGAACATGAATCCTAACATAACATGAATCTTATGAACATCCAAATTATCCAAAAATGAAGGTGGCTCTGATACCAATTGTTAGGATTATGATTCCAACTAAATACAATAACCTTCATATTAACAACTACATGAGCGGAAGCTAACCTGAATCCATAAGTGGAAATTGTTGAACCTCCTTTGATGATTGTCCAAATGTCCTTGTGAACTCCTTGATCCTTTCTTCAAGATTTCTTGAAGTTTATGTCACCACAATAATACCTCACAAGACTTAAATAATATTTGTGAATGGTTTCATAACAATAATAATATTATGACAATAACAAAAGTTGGTATATGGTTTTCCACAAGAATTTGCAAGACAGCAACAATGGAGTTTTTACTCTTGATTAAATGGGAGGAAGAATAGTTTGTCTTGCAATAATGTGGGAACCATAACCCCACTTTATAACAAAAGAGTTACATAACCCAAGAGTCACAAGAGTTACATAACTCAAGAGTCACAAGCATGTAACAATGGTTACATATATGTAACCTTAGTTAGCTCATCATTAACTAAGGTTACCCTTTTGGGTATTTACACATTAGTCCTACACTTTATATGACAACACATTGGCCCCCTTAACATAATGTCCATAAGACCACAAAATTAGGCCAAACCAAAAGATAGCAGATAACATATAATTTATCCATATATTGTTCATATGTATGTAGATTTACAGCTATGACTAAAAACACCTAATTTCTATCATTATCACGATTAGCTTAGGCTTGTAGTTTTTTTATAGGGTGTTAAGATGAATAATTAATTTGACCAATTAATCTAGGGTAAAATAAGGAAAAAATTAAACCACTTCACTACAGACAACAAGTAACCTTCAATTATCTAAGTTTAGTCAATTACTTGTGAAACTTTTACATTAAAGTGTAAATTTTACAATTGCTTTTTGTCGTGTTTAGTCTTCCACAAATTTATGCACATCTTCTTCTTCAATTCTTGACTTCTTCCATTTAATTCATATTTTTTTACCGACATTAATTTCCGTTTTAATGTAAGTGTATGATTTAGGGTCTGTACACAGTGGAGGGTTTGGGTGGGGGAACTCACCTGGCAGTGGAGGATCTCGACGGACTTAAAATGGCACTGGCGAGAGTTGCTCGTTGATGGAAGATGCGGATTTAGGTGGAGAGAAGTTTAAGTAAAAGAGAGAAGAGAGAAGGAAGAAAAGAGGAAACGGAAAAGAAAGGGATGCGATGAGGTTTTATAAAAAAATACTCCGACCGATTAGGTCGGTAAGTTGGTCAAAAGTAGTCAATCTCGTTTTATTAAACATTTCCGACCAAATCTGTCGCTATTTTTTAATTATTAATTTCTTTTTTTAATTATTTTCGACCGAATTGGTCGCTAAAAATAGCGCGGAACTTTCCGCCAAAATTTACGACAGACATAAACACAGTATTAGTCGTAAGTATTATTAAAAATTAAAAAATATATTTTTATGAATATTCCGACCGATTCCGTCGGAAATTTTCGATTATTATTTTCGTCGCAAATTTCGGTTGAAAATTAGCAATGTTTTAGTAATAACACCGTATCCTCCCTTGTGAGCATATGATTTTTGACCGGTCGAAACAAGCTCCTATAGGTCTCTTATTGTTTAGAATTTTTCTTTTTAAATGATAGGATTTTGATTTTTTGGATTTAATTGCACGCGCATGTTCATTACTGCGTGTTTAGGATTAATTATGATTTAATTGTTAAATAAATTAGTGTTACAAATTAAAAAATCAAAAAATATCTACATATACACATGTCCGATTTTTGGAAATTATAATGTAATTTTTACTTGGGTTATTTTATTTGTGGTAGTTAGGAATTTGTTGGTTTTTCTTTTTAATAAAGTTAGTATTTAAAATAAAGAAAAGACAAAAATACAATACCTATATATGAATATAAATAGCCACTCAGGCTGGCCACAATTGGGCCAGGCCTGAATGGCCCAACCTGCCTTTTCCCCTTAAAACAAGCCACAACCCAGCCCAAACGACCAGCCTGACCCAGTCCATATCCACATCCACCAAACGACACCGTCTAGGACCCCATCATCACAGTCGTTGATCTCACCCCAATCCAACAGCCATTAAACAACATCCTAAACCATACATATATATGTCCAAATGCCTCTAATACATATTAGAGACTAAACCAACCTCCTCATACCGTCTTTCTCATATAGTAACGCCTCCCGTTGACCACCCTGTCACCACCCTTTAACAGCGGCTCACAACCTTACTGCCGCCGCCAGAAATCGCCTCACGGTGGCGGCCGACAACCAAACTGTCCTAAATTAACACCACTTAACAAGTGTAACCTGCTCTACCCCGTCCCATGGCCAGTTTCCCTCGAATATAACCCCTCCGTCTCGAATATCCCCTGAAAGGTGGCCGAAAATCCTATCTCCGACGACCTCGTTCCAAAGCCGTCCAAAACTATACCACTAAGGCACCTCACCCTCCTCGTTCCAACCAAGTATATTACCCCTCTCAAATCACCCTGGAACCTCTCAAATATTAATCCGAAGGCCAACCCTAATTTCCCAAACATGCCGAAAATGGTTCAAACCTCTCCCAGGTAGTCTCTGACCCCTATTGACACTAACCATGCCACTCTCGAGTCTCAAACAACCCCCAACAACTCAAAATTCCAAATCTTGGACCTATTGAGGTCTTAAAACATTGAAAAAACCCTCCCCTGAGCTTGTAAATGATTATCATCATCCTAAGAGTGTTTAGAACTCCTATGGAAGAATCAAGGTCCAGTTTATTCGGTTTAAATGGGAACAAAAGATTAAAAGCTATACTATCTTTTTTAGCTTATTAAATGTTGAATGTCTTTAATGACTGATTATTAGTTGCATTTTTAATAATTTGAATTTCTTTAATATGACTTTCTTTTGATTGTTTGTCTTCATTATCCACAAGTTCTTTTGGAAAAGGGTTTCAATATTCATGTGTTTTGTTGACCTATCTAAGATTAGGGGGGGATCCTCAGTAGTGGTGACCCTTTCACTCTTCCACGGACAGATACATGTACCGAATGCTCATACGGGAAAGTTGACTCCTGGGTCTGGGACCTGGGGGGTTGCACCGAGAAATCCTTTCTTTCTCGTCCACTCAGGGGCGTGCAGAGCAAGCGGAAGAAAACGTAAGGTCGCACGTTAGTACTCCTGCAAGAAAACGGATGCGCTAAGGCACAACTTCGCACAGCTGCTACGCCCTTGCTTCCTTCCAATGGAATAAAGGGTAATAAAAATCTTTCTCCACCCGTTCGAGGAAACAAAAACAAAAACCCACTTTTACGCGAATTCCCCTCTTGAAGTTGTAGCTACTCGGTCAGCGAATTGCAACTGGAGCTTATGGAACTGCTTATTAACAAAGCCTTATTTTAGGCAGGCAGCTTGCTTCTATGGCTCATGTATGAACAACAAAAAGCCAATGATGCTTAGCTGGTCTTATTGGATGATCAGCCACACTGGGACTGAGACACGGCCCGGACTCCCACGGGGGGCAGCAGTGGGCAATCTTGGATAATGGGCGAAAGCCCGATCCAGCAATATCGCGTGAGTGAAGAAGGGCAATGCCGCTTTTAAAGCTCTTTTGTCGATTGCGCGATCATGACAGGACTCGAGGAAGAAGCCCCGGGTAACTCCGTGCCAGCAGCCGCGGTAAGACGGGGGGGGGGGGGGCAAGTGTTCTTCGGAATGACTGGGTGTAAAGGGCACGTAGGCGGTGAATTGGGATGAAAGTGAAAGCCGCCAAAAACTGGCGGAATGCTCTTGAAACCTATTCACTTGAGTGAGAATGGAATGGATCGTTTCTGCCAACGAAATGAATGCGGAGCCCGTTTCGAATGCTTCTACGATCCGGAAGTTCTCACGAAGATAATAAGATGCTGCTCCCCTTCCCTCTTTCTTTTCCCGACTATTCTGGAGATCCCTTCATCTTTTGGATAGTTGTATATTCAGCTTCTTGACTTGGAAAATTTAGTTATTTCCTCAGTATTGTTAATTTTTTGTGGTTTAATGAACATCCATCTTCTGATTCTTTAATTTCTGATGCTTCCTAAGGTGATCCCTGAATTCAATTATTGTGTGTTTGTCGTTGTTAAGAATTTCTAAAGCCTTTTGATTGAGCTATTTCTTAAAATAACGTGTTGATAAATATATTCATTCTTCTTGTCATTTGTTTTGATAAACTGTATAATGTTTAGGATGTGCAAGTCCGTATATGTTGTACCTTGTTAGTTTTTTGGCTAATTCTGATCTTCACAAGTTTGTTAATCTAAATGTGACCCATGTTTGATCCACCAAGGTCAATTGTGACTGAATTAGAGTCAAAGAACTAATCAACGTTAATTGTGACTGAACTAGGCTTAAGAGAACTAACTGGGGTCCAATTTCAGGGGTAGGTAATATAGGAAATGAAGTCAGGGTACAAAAGGAATTGGAGTCTGTTAATATCTGATAGGAATATATTAGAACTTTCTAGCAAGGACTAATACATAGTTCCAGCCTCAAACTTGAGGCACAAGTCAGAAATTGAAGGGCTACTTAGGCAAAGATACAATTTGAGTTGAGGACTAAAAAGAAAATATAGTGAAATCTGATGCCCTAACAATTTTACTATAAAATGAACCATTTGGGCAATTGGATAGGACCCCTGAACTTTTCTCTTCAATACTAGAGCTAAAATACTCATTTCATATCTTAAAATACTATCACTGCTGAATTTGATCACTTTGACTCTATTTTTATCACAATTCTGTTGAAGCTCGGGGTGTACTGTGCAATTGGCTGTTGATTTGTCTAGCTAGTCACTTATATTACTCATAGGCTCCTGTTTACTTGCATTACCTGTACATTTCCTTGTCCATCTCATCTATTGATGTTCAAGTATAAGATATCTAAGAATGTGCAAAATTGACTTCCATTGTATTATTCTAAACCACTTCCCAGCTTCCCTTTATTTAGTTTAGTTATACCTATTTTGAGTAGATAGACCTTATGTTGTAGTTAAATTAGACCGTCTCATTTTCTAATTAGTGGACTCTAGAGACTGACCCACTTTTGTACTAAATGGACATTTGGGACTTTTTCAATATGTAATAATTTGAACGTTTGACAGAATTTTTTCCTTTTCATGTGTATATTTAATAGGTAGTTTCAATCTTAGTCTGGCTGGTTCACATGAGTAGCAGACTGTATAATTAACTAGGTGATGCTGCTTACTCAAACGTATATGTCATGTCTTATTTAAAATGAGGAGTCCAAAAATGATTGCTTAGTAAATACTTAAAACCCCAATAATATGCATTATGTTGATTAATTTAAGTTTCAACATATTAGCAGTGTTTTGTTGACCTCTAAGTTGTAAATCTAAGTTATACTCAATTTTTGAAGAGTTAAGTTTATATACTCTGACTGATGGGTATATGAATCGTTTGATCCAAATCTAATGTTAGAAACTGATATAAAAATGGTTATTAATATTCCCTTCGTGAATGTGTAGAGATTTGATTTTGCATATATAAGGTCAAATAAAGAAGGTTATTAATAATTAGGGTCCTTCATTCAAATCTGCACTGGGCTCATTCATGAGGCCCAGTAAGTGCTCAAGCATTTAGATACAACACGTTTTTTCAGGACTGGGTAATTAACAGCACAAAACACTCACAATAGTTATGAATACATCCTAAGCAATATGCACTCCTGGGATGGCCCAAAATTGATTTATTACATGATAATTGGCCATGAACAAGGCTAAGACCATGTGGTGTTTCTCAAGTACATAGTTTGTGTATTAATCAATTAGTGTATTTAAGCACTCCCAAGTCTAAAAAATTTAGCATGGATTAGGATGCCCTAATTAAAATAAGGTGAGCCGCGTCAATTCAATCAAACACTCCGCGATGGCTCCTTAATTCATTTAAAACACATAGAAAAATAGGAAGTGTCGTTTATCAAATTTCACGTCCTTCCCATAAATTGCAAAGGGTAGTTATTGTAGGCACGTGTTTAATAAAATACCTTCCTAATATTTGGGTGCGCGTTTATGTGACCCAAATCTTACTCTAAATAGATTTATAATAAGCCTATGATTGTGGGTGCATTTATGTGATGCGATCCACGACATGTTTTAATGACATTGCAAATTCCCCTAAAACAAATGTAAAAGCGGTTAATAATCCAAAATTGCACGTTAACATGTATAGAAAATCATGTATTAGCGACTTTTAATAAGTTTAAGCGACCATTCTAGAACAACGAGATTCGAGGGTGCCTAACACCATCCCTCGAGTCAACAGACTTCCTTACACAAGAATTTATGGTTCGCAGACTCCAAATGGGCAGTCAAAATTTCCTCGATTTGGGATTTTAGATCGGTGACTTGGGACACCAAAAGCCAAATCCACACCTGTTCTGTGCTAAATGCCATATGTTTTACCGCACTGATATTATCTGAACTGTACATATAAACTGCTACGAAACCCTTCACTTCTCATCTCTAGGGATGTGCTTACTGGTTGAGACTCCCTATTCTGTTAGTGTCTTACCATAATATAAGAAATAGGCTCGGAACAGTTACAAAGCCGAACGATCTCGCGAGTCCCTGGTACGTAGCCCCCTTCTCAACTCGAGTTTTCCGCTCGGGTACACAGTCTAGACCCTATTCCGAGGTTCTCAACCTGGAATAACAAAACTTCATGTCGGATCCCTAGTTGGAACGCCTATTTGCATCATGCATCTTGACTTAGGGGACTAAACACAATGGTTGGGTCCGTCTAGAACATGTGCCTTGAAATAAAAGACCATCCTGATGCATTTTTACGTGCTACTTGTGCATTTATTTGCCTTGGATTCGCATGTTGACCGGCCTGTAAACAGAGGAAAAAATTTGAGAGAAAATAAGAAGTGTAGTTGCTATTAAAAACCAATGCTCAAATAGCTCCGAAATGTTGCCGAATGTTTCAAAAAACAAAAAAAAACAAAGCACAAAAAGCACACAAAAAAAAAGCGAGGCATGAAGTTTTTGAAGTTTTTCAATAATGTCCGCAGGTTTTGATAAATTGCATTGGACGGGTCCAACCCCTTCTTTAAAAATTGTCAAGAAATACACAAAGTTTATTATTCCTGCTTCAAAATGGGTGTGCTGGTGCCATTATTGTGGTGATAGCTGAATTATACGGGGACGCTGCAAGGCTGATCTTACGAAAATGGCTGCCTCTGGATTTTTTTCGGGCCAGTATGCAATCACAACCTAATAAAAACTTCCAGCCGAAGTGTTGAAAGGCCGTACTCACAAAGCCGGTCCCTGTTAAAAATAAATTTCATCAATGTCAGTTTTTATGTTTTGAGAATACTAATTCGCCCTAATATGTGCAACATGAGCACGATAATCAAAAAACTTCCTTTGGAGCTGCGGTTGTGGTTGAATAACCTCAGAGAAGTCGGACAGAAAAAGGTCAACGCACATCTGGGAGGCCTCACTAGTTTGCTGAAAATCAACCCTAGAGGAGATATGATGAAGGCCTTAATCACATTCTGGGACCCTGCCCACAACATCTTCCACTTCTCAGATTTCTAGCTAACCCCCGACTTTGGAGGAAATGACCGGATACATCGGGACCCCAACAATCCCATTGAGACATCCATACTTGATAGCACCCAGGGCCCTCGCTGTACACAAATTTCTGGATGTTTTGAAAATTAGCAGAAAAATTCACAACCCTGACCTGTCGGCTGGATTTTGCACCCTACAGTTTATATACCAAATATATGGCCACATCAGGGGATTCAACAACCCAGAAAAACCTCATCTGTAGCAAGGGCAATCTGATCAAATGGGAGGAGCACCGATGCTTTGCGTTTATGGTATCCTTTTTTGGGTCTTTTAGTATTCCCACGAAAGGAAGGGAACATCGATATACGGATTAAGGGAGTCGTTAGCACATTGATGACTCAGGCAAAGAGCACTCTTGCTCCGATGAACCTGTCTGATATCTTCTGAGCCCTTACTATTTGAAAAGCAGGAGGGGATTTCATTGAAGGTTGTAACTTGCTATTACAAATCAGGATGATTGAGCATCTATGTCCCAGGCCTCAGTTCATGAATGGTGGGCTGCCAACAAAAGGTTGCATAGAAGAAGTGGACAAAAGGGTGAAGGGGTTTAAATTACCAAAGGGTGTCGTGGAGTGGATGTCACATCTCCGGTCTATTTCTGCAAGCCAAATACAATGGACGCTCAGTTGGCTCTCTGTGGACGAAGTTGGGCATATGCCCGCAACAGAACCACATTTTCTTTTAATGGGCCTTAGAAGCATCCAGCCTTACACTCCGCATCGTGTCTTGAGACAACTTGGAAGATGCCAGATAGAGCAAAAAGAAGAATATCTTAGCATCCAGGTAGTCGAAATTGGGCCTGGTAGTCAGTTCCCCGAAGCAATGGTTCTTAAAATCTTGAATGAATGCCAATACATAACCGTTGACACTTGTGTACAAGATCTTTCTAGAGTTGAAGTGTATCCGGGGTACCTTGCTTGGTATAAGAGAGAAAGTGAGCACGAAAGACCATCCATAAGGCCTCACCTCCGAGAATTCGTCGGAACATCACGAGAACAGTGGGATTCGTTAGCAAAAGAACATGAATATTGTGCTACTACTGGAAGGCTAGAAAAGAAAATTCAAGAATCGCAATTCGAAAACAGCCTGCAAATTGCTGCTAGCGAGGGAGAAAAGAAGGTATTGGCTACAGAAATTGAGGCCCTGAGATCCAAAATTCAGAAAATGAAAAAAGCCACAGAAAATCCTCTGAGCAGCACAAAAGATGAGAAGCTCATAGAGAACCTGTTCCAAAAAGTAACCGAATACAGTTTTGATCTAAACAAGGCAGAAGGTGAATTGTCTAGAGCGTAGAGGCATTTAGCTAAAAGTGCTGAAGAAAGGGCCATGAGATCCCAAATTCAGAAAATGAAAGAAGCCGCAGAAAATCCTCCGAGAAGTACAAAAGATGAGAAGCTCATAGAGAACATGTGCCAAAAAGTAACCGAATACGATTTTGATCTAAACAAGGCAGAAGGTGAATTGTCCAGAGCGCGGAGGCAATTAGCTAAAAGGACTGAAGAAAGGACCCACATACTGGATCAGTTAGAAGAAAGAAGCAGCATTGAAAGTGTTGGTCTTAAACAGAGGGTTATCATAGCTGAGCGCAAAATGGCCAAGCAGGCCAAGGATTTCAAAGCTGAGAGGGAACACTGCTATGCGGTAATAGCATGGCTGGAAAGAGATTTGAAGCAATTTCAAAAGCTAAATCAGGCATTTTAGCGGACCTCAGAAGCATGGGCAAAACAAATAGGGCACCTGCTAGAAGAGAAACGGAAAATCAGAGAGAAGGTACGGGCAATTGCAGACTATATTACAACCAAATGCAATCATTGCGAAGACATGACCAAGTGTGTGTTCTTCGCCGCTGCTATGACCTTTGTTCGACAAGTAATGGAGTATATCCACTATCTCCAAGAAAGTCTAGCACTTAAACCCGCAACAAGGCCGAATGACGCCCCACAAGCTCCAAAGGCATTAGAAGCATTGATGTACTCATAGACTTATGTTTTCTAAAAAGAAAGTCTATTTGTTGTCATTTCAAGTCTGTAAGGGTATTAAGTCCCAATCTAGTAGTTGCTTTTCTTTCTATTCAGCCATTTCAATCGAAGTTTGTATCACTTTGACAATCCCAAAAAAATGTTTTACTGTGTACCTAACCCTTTTATTTTAAGGAACTACGCTCGGTCTAATTCATTTGAAGTCATGATACGTAAGCAATCTCTATCGGATTCAACCGTATTCTTTAAGAAATAAAATAAAAACGAAATAAATAGAAGAGAGAGGAAATAAAGGCAAGAAGCAAAAAGAAATTGAAATGAAAGCACCGGGATGACACATGAGGCTGTGGCAAGCATATAGAAACCCGTTATCTGCATAGGTGCATCATGCTAAACGTGTGATTTCCTCTTTGTCATCTATCCCGAAACTAACTATGTTTTCTAGTACAGTTTAGGTGTTTAGAACAGTGGTTGGTTCTGTGGTAAACTGGCTTCACACGGATACTTCACTCGTTCAAAAGGAAATATCGAGATGTCGATTGAGATGACTCAAGTCACCCTCCCTATTTCAGAATACATTCCAATCACCGGAGTACCGGCTTCTAAATCTGCAGCTGCCGAAGAAAACAGGATCCTGCGGCTCCGGGTCATGGAAATGTGGGACGCATGGACCAATGGAAAGGAACCTCCCACTGCCATCCTTGGATTTCCGAGCTATTTCCAGTGTCACGGGGTATCTCTAGTGTTCCTATAAGTCACCCGAGCATTCTCCTGGGTCAGCCCACTATTTCTACCAATTTTGTTGTGGCGCCCACTGAAGCCCACCCTCTAATGTTTGCATACGGGCCAATTCCCAATATCTTTACAGCCCCTCCGTGCGCATCTACAGCACAGCCTGCAGTACCAAGGCCTGTGTTTGACCCCGCGACCTTTACCTTCCAAACTCCAAATTACCAAAATGAGCCTCCCTCGTACCATACATATAGCTACTCTCAGCCAAAATATGAACTTACTGTTGTGCGGGACAAAACATCCAAAGCACACAAGCAGGATGAGATCACAAGGAGTATGAGGAGTCTTGAGCAAAGCCTGAAGAATATTCAAGGACTGAGCGGACAGAAAAGTGTATCATATTCAGACCTGTGCATGTTCCCCCACATCCATCTTCATTTGGGGTTTAAAGTGCCAAAATTCGAGAAATATGATGGCCATGGCGACCCTATCGCCCATCTGAAGAAATATTGTAATCAGTTATGTGGAGCAGGACGAAAGGAAAAGCTCCTGATGGCATACTTTGGGGAAAGTTTAGTAGGGATTGCTTTCGAATGGTATATAGATCAAGACATCACTAGGCGGCACATATGGGACGACCTTTCCCGGGACTTTGTGAAACTATTCCAGTATAATGTCGAGAAATCCCGGATAGGAATTCCCTAGCCAACCTGAAGAAGAAACCTGCTAAAAGCTTCAGGCAATATGCTACAAAATGGCGAGAGCAAGCATCAAGGGTGAAGCCTCCTATGGATGAAGCAGAAATGGTCACCGTCTTTTTTGCAGACACAGGAGGCAGATTCTTTTCAAAACATGATGTCCGCAATGGGCAAACCATTCGCTGAAGCAATAAAGTTGGAGAAATCGTGGAAACCGGCCTCAAAACTGGGAGGATTCTAAGCCAATCTGCCATCAGAGCCACCTCCCAAGCCATACAAGGAGGAGCGGGAGGAATTCCCAGGAACAAGAAAAGAGAAGAGGCATCCATGGCAGCCTCCGGGGCGAGGAAACAACATACCCACAGACATGCATTATCTGACAGAGCGGCTGAGCATTACTATCCTCAAAGAGACATGCATTATGCCCCTCAACCCTACGCGATTATGAATGCACAACCCTTTTCTCGACCTCAATAGCAGCGTAAGATAAATCAAGCTCCGAGGAATCAACTCCCTCATAATATTTATAATATCCGCCTTTAGCAAAACAACTACCGTCCCCGAGAGCAACCCCAGAGACAGAGCTTCACCCAAATTGGAGAATCCTACGCCAGCCTTTTCCCAAAGCTAGTTCACCTAGGTCTTCTCCAATCTGTACCCCCAAGTAGACAGAATCCGGAATTACCATCTTACCAAATGGGTGTACGATGTGCCTACCACTCAGGGGCAGAGGGCCACGATACTAAAAATTATTGGACCTTGAAGCGAGCGGTGGAAGACTTGATTGATCGAAAGAAAATATTTCTCAGAGATGACAAAGTCCCAAATGTAATAAACAAACCGTTACCGGTGCACAACAATGGGCTGGTCATCGCAATGATCTGCGAGGACAAAGAGCTTGATCCGGCTATAAAAGCCATCATATCCATCGTCGAGGCCGATCGAAAGCCAATGATTACCCCAAAGAAGGTGGATGAAAAGAAAACAAATGAAGCCAAAAGTGTTGAGGCAAAGAAGAATGCTGAGGTCAAAGCTGAAACAACCCCCGCCAAGGAAACAATACTCTATATACCCCGGGGAAGAAAAGAAAAGCGGCCCACTTTAATCCCTCCCAAAAGATATGAGCTGAACAGAGCCCTGAACATACCGAAGAAGGCCTATGTGGTACGGGCATCAATTAAGCCACCGGTGCTGAATGAGCCCGTGGTTATTGGTCGCATGCCACAAAAGCCCATGACCAATCCCTCAGCTGTCCCCTGGAATTATCAGGAAACCATTGTTACACACAAGGGAAAAGAAGTCTTTGGAGAAGTCCCGAAGGGATGTCCCACGAAGAAATACTTAAATGCGGAAGAGGTGAATGCTGCTACCAAACGGAGATTCCGGACAAAAAGCCAGTGAATGCTGAGGAAGCATAAGCCTTTTTCTAGAAAAGGAAAATGCCGGAGTATGAAGTGGTAGATCAACTTCGAAAATCTCCTGATCAGATTTCTCTACTATCACTCTGAATGAAATCTCCTAAGCATTAACAGGTGTTGGCCAAAACATTAAACGAAGCATATTTGCCAGTTGAGACCTCCGTAGAACAGTTAGAGAAAATGGCGGATAGATTCTTTGCTATCAATCTGATATCATTCAGTAAGAATCACTTACCCCTTGAGGGAGTTGCTCATAACAAAGCTTTGCACCTTACTGTCAAATGTGAGGAATATTATATTAAGAGAGTGATGGTTGACGGAGGCTCCGGAGTAGACATATTTCCACTGTCTACCTTGCAGAGAATGGAGATCGGGACAAGTAGGATCCGTCCAAACAACGTCTGCATTCGAGATTTCGATGGAATAAAAAGGGATACCATAGGTGAAATCGATCTGGTTCTCACCATTGGTCCAGTCGACTTCCAAGAAACCTTCCAGGTTTTGGACATTGACACCTCCTACAACTACCTCCTGGGACGACCGTGGATTCATGCAGTAGGGGCAGTGCCTTCAACCCTGTACCAAATGCTGAAATTTTAGTATGAAAATCAAGAGATTGTAGTTCATGGAGAGGACGAACAATCAATTTACCGGGACCCCTCTGCTCTCTGCCTAGAACCAATTAAGGCAGTGAACACATAGTCTATAAGGCTTTTGATGTTGTAGAAGTTGATCAGCACGAAGAGGTACAGCCTCTTCCTTGGCCTTTTTTGCCAAATGCTTCAACTATGGTTGTAAAGGAAATGACGCGCCAATGCTTCAAGCCAGGCAAGGGACTCGGAAGCTCCCTACAAGGCATGACCGAGCCAGTCGCCTTGCCTGCCATATAAAAGTTCTTTGGATTGGGATTTCATCCAACCTCAGAAGATATCACCTGGGCTAATAGCAGAAAGCGCTAAGGATAGACCTTACAACGACCCCTGCCTCACTTATACAAAACCTTTATATAACCAAAGTACAGTGATGACAAGGAAGAAGAATCTTTCACGGCAGAAGAAATCGATGAGATCTGCGAGGCTATGAGAAAGTTGCTCTAGGATGTAAACATGGTCCAACCAGGAGAAGGTTCAAGCGTCGAATAAGTGGTGTATATGGGGCAAGATGCCAAACTTCAAAATTGGAAGGCGACACCCTTTCCGGTCAGGCGGAAGACCCGGTAGTCTTGCCTTGCAGCCTCTTCCCACATCACGAGCTATTTCAGGGTGTAGCTCGGTTGATTGTTTTCCTTTTTAGCGCTTTAAATCAAAAATTGTAAACCCTGTCTATCTTTCAAGTTCAAAGAAATAAATCAATAGTTTTCATTTCTCAGCCTTTCTCTGATTTTGTCTTTCTTTTACTTTTCATCTTTTTCAGTCCCAATAATGCGGCTTTAAATAAAACGACATGCTTGCGGACTTCTTACCATGACCCAAATCTGCTGCCTGTCTGTGAAATAATGGACCAGGAACCAGAGTAAAATGAAGAAGAGGATTTTAGGAAAATCACTCGAGAATTGGAACACTTTGAGAACAAACCTATGCCTAACTTAAATGACACCGAACCGGTTAACCTGGGCAATCTTGATGAAATCAAAGAGACTAAAATAAGCATCAACGTAAATAAAGAGATGCGGGATTCATTGGTTCAACTGCTGTTGGAATTCAAAGACGTGTTTGCGTGGTCCTATGATGACACGCCTGGTCTGAGTATGGATTTGGTGGTTCATAAGTTGCCAACATACCCCGAATGCCCTCCAGTACAACAGAAGCAAAGAAAATTCAAGTCTGATGTCAGTGATAAAATCAAAGAAGAAATTACAAAAGAGCTTGAAGCAGGGGTAATCCGGGTAGTGCGGACAGCACAAGGATAGCTAATGTGGTCCCAGTGCTGAAGAAGGACGGGAAAACACCAAGTGTGTGTGGATTATAGAGTCTTGAATAAGGCGAGTCCCAAGGATAATTTCACTCTGCCCAACATCCACATCCTTGTCGATAATTGTGCCAAGCATGAGATTCAATCCTTTGTAGACTGCTACACGGAGTATCACCAAGTGCTGATGGATGAGGAAGATGTAGAGAAACATGCCTTTGCCACACCTTTGGGAACATATTGTTATAGCGTTATGCCATTTGGATTGAAAAAATACGGGGAAACCCACATGAGGGCTATGAAAACCATCTTCCATGACATGATACGTAGAGAAATAGAGGTGTACGTGGATGACGTGATTATCAAATATAAAACTTAGGGCGATCATGTAAAGCATTTGAGGAAATTCTTCGAAAAGCTCCGCAAATATAATTTGAAATTGAATCCAGCAAAATGCGCATTTGGACTTACTTCAAGAAAACTTATGGGGTTCACCTTCAGTCGAAGAGTCATTGAATTTGATCCAACCAAGATCAAATCCATTTGAGAGTTGCCCCCGCCAAGGACCAAAAAGGATGTGATGAGTCTATTGGGTAGACTAAATTACATCAGCCGGTTCAATGCTCAATGACTTCAACATGTGAGCCTACATTCAAACTGCTAAAGAGGATGTGACAATTAGTGGACGGTCGAATTTCAGTAAGTTTTTGACAAAATCAAACAATACTTGTCGAATCCACCAATTTTAGATCCGCCAGAACTGGGAAGGCTACTATTTCTCTATCTGACAGTCTTGGAAGGCTCTTTCGGTTGAATTCTTGGGCAGCATGACGCCACGAGAAAGAAAGATCAGGCCATTTACTATCAGAGCAAAAAGTTTACTGGCTACGAGGACAAGTACACATTGTTAGAGAGAACATGTTGCGCCTTAACGTGAGTAGCTCAAAAGAAGAGGCATTATCTGCAAGCTCATACCACGTACCTCATAACCAGGCTGGATCCACTGAGGTACATATTTCAAAAACCAATGCCCAAAGGGTGATTGGCCAAATGGCAGATCCTGCTTACCGAGTTCGACATCGTCTATGTCACTTGTACGACGATGAAAGCTAAGGCACTGGCATATGATATAGCAGAAAACCCTGTTGATGACGAGTATCAGCCTTTAAAAACTTATTTCCCTGACGAAGAAGTGAACTCATTGGAAATAGCAGCTGCGGACACTCCCGTCTGGAAAATGTTCTTCGACGGAGCGGCAAATGCAAAAAACGTAGGGATCGGTGTGATTTTAATCTCACCTACAGGCCAGAATTATGCATCTACATCCAGACTTTGGTTCTTTTGCACCAATAATATAGCTGAATATGAGGCTTACATTATGGGTATGAACATGGCTATCAATCAGGACGTCAAAGAGTTGCTAATCATGGGGGACTCCGATTTAACTATCCGACAAGCTCAAGGAGTATAGGAGACAAGAGACATTAAGCTCCTCCCATATAGACAGCATGTCGAAGACCTCAGCAAGCAGTTCAGGTTGGTACAGTTCAGGTACATTCCTCGTTGTCATAATGAGTTAGCAGATGAACTTGCCACTTTGGCCTCCATGCTGCCATACCCTGGGAATGCCTACGTGGATCCTTTACAAAGCCAAATCAAAGAAAGACATGGTTATTGTAATGCGACTGAAACAGAGCCTAGACCACAACCTTGGTATCATGACATCTTGAGGTTCCTAAAAACACAGGATTACCTTGATCAAGCCACAGAAGAACAAAAGAAGACCATCCGACGGCATGAGAGCAATTTCTTCTTAAGTGGTGACACTTTGTAAAAAAAGACTCCATATATTAATTTGTTGAGATGTGTTGATGCCGAAGAAGCTGGGAGGATTATGCACGAAGTACATGCGGGTCTATGTGGGCCTCATGTAAATGGCCATGTATTGGCAAAGAAGATACTCTGAGCTAGTTATTATTTGATGACCATGGAAAAAGACTGCTTCAGCTTTGTGCGGAAATGTATCAATGCCAGGTGCACGGTGATCTTATTCACGCACCCCCAAATGAACTGCATCCTATGTCTGCACCATGGCCATTTTCTACCTGGGGTATGGACGTCATTGGGCCGATCGAACCAAAAGCCTCAAATGGGCACAGATTAATTTTGGTCGCCATTGATTATTTAACAAAATGGGTTGAGGCCATCACACTCAAGTCTGTTACCAAGAAAACGGTAGTAAATTTAGTGCATTCCAACATCATTTGTCATTTTGGGATTCCCGCTACCAACGTTACTGACAAAGCTACTAATCTATACTGTCGGCTGATGGGAGAGATATGTGAATAATTTAAAATAACACGTAGAAACTCAACTCCCTACCGACCTAAAGTTAATGGTGCGGTTGAAGCAGCCAACAAGAACATCAAAAGAATCTTGAGGAAAATGATTCAAAGCTCGAGGCAATGGCACGAAAAGCTGCCTTTCACATTAATGAAATATCGCACCACAGTACGTACATCTGTAGGAGCCACTTGGTGGTCTATGGAACTGAGGTTGTTATACATGCCGAGGTAGAAGTCCTCTCGCACCGGGTGATTGTCGAGGCTGAAATCGAAGATAGTGAATGGGTCAAAACCCGTTCGAAGCACCTGGCATTAATTGATGAAAAACGAATAGCCGTAGTGTGCCACAGGCAGTTGTACCAACAAAGAATGGCCCATGCCTACAACAAGAAACTGCGCCAATGGAATTTTGAAGTCGGCCAGCTGGTGTTGAGACAGATACTTCCACACCATCAAGAGGCCAAAGGAAAATTTGCTCCAAATTGGAAAGGCCCATATATAATCAGGAAGATATTGCCTAGATGAGCATTGTACTTGGTCGACATTGAAGCAGATGAGCCCGAGGAAGCGGTAAACGCAGACGCAGTGAAAAGGTATTATGTTTAAACCCCCTTCAGGAAATTACCCCGGTGGATCGAAAGGACGAAGGCTTTATTCTCCCGCTATCCCCGCACTCTTTGTAAGCCCAAAAAGAAAGAGAAAATTCAGAGAACAAAAAAAAAAGAAAAAAGAGAAAAATAAAATTCAAAACAAAAAAAAAAAAAAAAAAAATTTAAAAAAAAAGGAAAATACAAAACAAAATTAGTTTAGGAAAATTTCCTGAACTACGTCTGACTTGATTCCGAAAGGATACGTAGGTAGCCTCTCCCTAAGGTTCAGTCACATCGAATTAAAAACTCCATTTATCCAAGAAAATTAAAACTCGGGCAGAAATATATGGGTTCGCTTACAAATCCGTCCTTATGGTCACAAAGTTATAGATCCCAGGGGAAGAAAATACCATTTGTTGGGATTCGGCACAAATTAGATTTGTGTGAAAATATAAAATGAGAGAGACATATAGGTGAAAGCCTCCGGGCACCATAAGGCGACAGTGAGCAGAGAAAAATACTAAATGAGAGAGTCTATTTAGCGAAAACTCGTAAAGAGCGCTATTAGAAGACGGTAGAAGAGAAATGAGAGGGGTCGATTGGCGGAAACTAGGAAAGAGCGCCGGCAGCCGAAAAAAGGAAATATTGATGCCCAGGTCTGAGCCAGTTTCTTTGTATTTCGAAAATTGAAGTTAGAAAGCAGAAATGGATTTGAGCCGAGTATCCAACCTAAGAAGAATGTCATCGCCATTTAAAGTCGGCTCATATTTCAAGATAAGTTTTCTTTTTCATTCACAGTGCATACCTCTTTAAATTTATATTTCACTCCTTTTCACATTAACTTCCTCACCATTCCTTCAAGGAAGGTAGCAGGGCCGGCTTTGCGGTCTTCTCTTGGAAAGAATTAGGGAAATGACAACACTGTCAAGCATGTTTGGCCAATCCCGGTTGATCATGATAGTTAATGTACCAAAATGAAGAAATAAAGGAATGGAGATTCAAAGTCAAAAAGCATGAAATTGAAGCAAAATCGAGGGGTTTTTAGCCAAACAGGGTGTCGATTCTTATCAAAAGTCCCAAAAACAAAAGTAAAAGCGGGAGAAAACTCATAACTCAACACCCGAGAAGCAAAACCCAATCCGAAATGGGGACCCCATGGCCAACTAAGCAAGGTCGAAAAGCCGAGGGTTCATTTTCGAATACAAAAGAAGCCGAAATCAAGCGTCACAAGGCCGCAAAATCAATCACTGTTCAAACTAATAGTTCGTTTTTGTTTCTGAATTAAAATAGATGCAGGTGCAACTTAGAAAAACAAAAGGAACATTGAGGCAAAAACAACCAAAGGATAGGCAAAAGAGCCAAAGGTGCTGATACGTCAATGACCAAAGGGAAGTTTTCTTTTAATTTTTCTACAAACTCGTAAATGAGCATGACTACACGAGATCCCAATCCCTAGTTCCCCCTATATATCTTGTGGATTTCTTAGGCAGTACCTAAGGAACACATTCCACTCCCTCTAGCATAAATCAAGAAGATTTCCCTCCACAACCCCAGCATAACTTGAGGACCTTCTCCCTGCACTTCCTATTCCTTAGCGTAGTCTAGGAGTTAATACTACCCTACCTTTAGCATAACCTAAGAGTTATTCCTTTCCGCCTCTGTCCCCGTCACAGTTAAAAGATCTCTGAGGTCCTGCCCTGCCTTGCATATCCCCCTTACATAACCTAGGATTTTTTATTCATCCCGGCATAACCCGTGGATTCCACTAGCATAACCTATGAATTTCCTTTAATCCAGGCATAACCCGTGGATTGCCCTGACATAAATCAGGATGTCCTTTCATCCCGGCATAACCCGTGGATTACCATGACATAACTCAAGATCTATTTTCATCCCGGCATAACCCGCGGATCCCCGTAGCATAACCTAGGATTTTTCATTCATCCCAGCATAACCCGTGAATTCCCCTGACATAACTCAGGATCTCTTTTCATCCTGCCATAACCCGCGGATCCCCCTAGCATAACCTAGGATTTTTCATTCATCCCGGCATAACCCGTGGATTTCCTTGACATAACTCATGATATATTTTTATCCCGGCATAACCCGCAGACACCACTAGTATAACCTAGGATTTTTCGTTCATCCCGGCATAACCCGTGGATTCCACTGACATAATTCAGGATCTCTTTTCATCATGGCATAACCCGCGGATCCCGCTAGCATAACCTAGGATTTTTCATTCATCCCGGCATAACACGTGGTTTCCCCTGACATAACTTAGGATCTCCTTTCATCCCGGCATAACCCGTGCATTCCCCTGACATAACTCAGGATCTCTTTTTATCCCGGCATAACCCGCGGATCCCCCTTGCATAACCTCAGATTTATCTTTCATCCGACATAACCCGTGGATTCCCTTGACATAACTCATGATCTCCTTTCATCCCGGCATAACTCGTGGATTCCCCTAGCATAGCCTAGGATCTTGATTCTTATCCCGGCATAGCCCGTGGATTCCCCTAGCATAACCTAGGATTGTTCACTCATCCCGGCATAACCCGTGGATTCCCCTGACATAAATCAGGATTTCCTTTCATCCCCAGCAGGGACTCCTCATTTTCATCCCGGCGTAACCCGTGGATTCCCCTAGCATAACCTAGTATTTTCATTCATCCCGGCATAATCCCTGGATTCCCCTGACATAATTCAGGACCTCATTCATCCCGCCATAACTCGTGGATTCCCCTAGCATAAGCTAGGATTTTTCATTCATCCCGGCATAACCCGTGGATTCCCCTGACATAACTCAGGACCTCATTTTCACCCCGGCATAACCGGCGGATTCCCATATCATAACCTAGAATTTTTCCTTCATCCCAGCATAACCCATGGATTCCCCTAACATAACTCAGGATCTCTTTCATCCCGGCATAACTCGTGGATCCCGATAGCATAACCTAGGATTTTTCACTCACCCCCGCATAACCCGAGGATTCCCCTAACATAACTCAGGATCTTTTTTCAACCTGACATAACCCAGGAATATTTTTCATAACCCGGTATAACCCGCATATTTTCTCTTTCCTTCCTTACAGAGACTTTTTCATTCTTATCCCGGTATTACCCGAGGATTCTCATCTAATTCCCTAGCAGGAACCATTTGTCCTCTCCAGCATAACCTGGTGATCTTCCAAGGGATACAGAATTCCGATCCTTTTGTTTTAGCAAAGAATAACATAGATGTATGTTATAAATAAATCACGAAATTTTCCAGTGAAAACTAGGGCAGAAAATTTCGTTCGTTTGTTTGTTTTGTTGTCCGAGCAGGTATCACTTTAAGGCACAAGATTTGGAATGATTGAAAGCATGAGTCTCAATTCAGAACAGAAGAAAAGAAAGAGACAAAAGGTGAACTCAAAGTAATGAGGCGGACAAAGGAGCGGACTGCTCAAAATTAATAGAAGTCACAAGCTTAGCATATCATGTTATGTTTCAAGATTAAAGATTGAGTTAGTAGCTACAAATAACGAGCATCAGGATTCGGATCGGAGTCTACTGCGAAAGATAGCCGAGACTCAAGATCAAGCTTCAGGAGAATCATAGATAGGAATCTTGTAACTTGTAGTTGATAGATTCAACTAGCTTTGTTTTTGATTTTCTTTCGGTGTAATAAGGAGATTAGTGAGAAGAAACAGCAGCAATACCAGCGAATCATAGTCTCTCGGTAGTGCCAGCTACCAAAACCTCCAGAACTACACTGACGTGATTCCTCTATTACCGAGGATATGTAGGCAACCTTTGAAGCAAGGTTCGTCAGAAAATTTTCAAAATGCTTCACATGGAGTATTCAATCAGATGGAAATCGCTCATATTTGCTCACTTGTCTTTGCACGAAAACCCTTCGTGTTCCCGCGCAAAGAGGGACAGCTGTGAGCATATGATTTTTGACCGGTCGAAACAAGCTCCTAAAGGTCTCTTAAAGTTTATAATTTTTCTTTTCAAATATTAGGATTTTGATTGTTGGATTTAATTGCATGCGCATGTTCATTACTGCATGTTTATGATTAATTAGGATTTTACAAATTAAAAATACAAAAAATATATACATACACACATGTTCGACTTTTGGAAATTATTTTGTAATTTTTACTTGGGTTAGTTTATTTGTGGTAATTAGGAATTTGTTTGTTTTTCTTCTTAATAAAGTTAGTATTTAAATTGAAGAAAAGACAAACATACAACACATATATATGTATATAAATAGCCTCTGAGGCTGGACACAATTGGGCCAGACCTAAGTGGCCCAACCAGCCTTTACCCCTTAAAAAAGTCATAACCCAGCCCAAACGACCATCTTGACCCAGTCCATGTCCGCAACCACCAAACGAAACCGTTTAGGACCCCATCATCACAGCCGTTGATCTCACCCCAATCCAACACCATTAAGCCACATCCTAAACCATACATATATGTCCAATTGCCTCTAATACATATTAGAGACCAAACAAACCTCCTTGTACCCTCTTCCTCGTATCGTAATGCCTCATGTTGACCACCCTACCACCACCCTTGACCATCGACTCACCACCTTACTTCCGCCATAGAAAATCTCCTCACGGCGGCAGTGGGCAACCAAACTGTCCCAAATTAACACCACTTAACCAGCATAACCTCCTCTACCCCGTCCCATGGGCAGTTTCCCTCGAATATAACCCATCCGTCTCGAATATCCCCTGAAAGGTGGCCAGAAACCCTATCTCCGGCGACCTCGTTCCAAAGCCATCCAAAACTATACCACTAAGGCACCTCACCCTCCTCGTTCCAACCAGGTATATTACCCCTCTCAAATCACCCTGGAACCCCTCGAATATTAATCCGAAGGCCAACCCTAAATTCCCAAATATGCCGGAAATGGTTCAAACCTCTCCCAGGTAGTACCTGACTCCTATTGACACTAACCATGCCACCTTAGAGTCTCAAACAACCCCAACCACTCAAAATTCCAAATTTGAGACCTATTGAGGTATCAAAACATTGAAAAACCCCTCTCCTGAGCTTGTAAATGATTATCATCGTCCTATGAGTGCTCAGAACCCCTATGGAAGAACCAAGGTCCAGTTGAGTCTATTAAAATGGGAACAAAAAATGAAAAGCTATGTTTTCCTGTATAGTTTCATTTTTAGCTGATCAAATGTTGAATTTTTTTAATGTCTAATTAGTAGTTGCAGATTTAATAGTTTGAATTTATTTTATGTGATTTTCTTTTGATTGTTTGTCTTGATTATCCACAAGTTCTTCTGGAAAAGGGTTTCAATGTTCATGTGTTTTGTTTGACACTTGTTTGGAAATCCTTTCATCTTTTGGATAGTTGTATATTCAACTTCTTGACCTGGAATATTTAGTTAGTTCCTCACTATTATAATTTTTTGTGGTTTAATGAACATCCTTCTTCTGAATCTATAATTTCTTATGCTTCCTAAGGTGATCCCTCAATTAAATTATTGTGTGTTTCTCGTTGATAAGAATTTCTGAAGCCTTTTGACTGAGCTATTTTCTGAAAATAAGGTGTTGATAAATTTATTCATTCTTCTAGTCCTTTGTTTTGATAGCCTGTATAATGTTTAGGATGTGGAAGTCTGTACATGTTGAACATTGTTAGTTTTTTGGCTAATTATGATCTTCACACGTTTGTTAATCTAAATGTGATCCAAGATTGATCAACCAAGTTCAATTATGACTTAATTAGGGTCAAACTAACCAAGGTTAATTGTGGCTGAACAAGGGTTAAAAGAACTAATTGGGGTCAAAATTAAGGGGTAAGTAATATAGGAAATGAAGTGAGGGTAAAGAAGGAATTGGAGTCTGTAAAAAATCTAATATGAATATTTTAGAACTTTATAGCAAGGACTAATACATAATTCCAGCCTCAAACTTGAGGCACAAGTTAGAAATTGAAGGACTACTTAGGCAAAAATAAAATTTGACTTGAGAACTAAAAAGAAAACAAAGTAAAATCTGATGCCCTAACAATTTTACCACAAAATAAACCGCTTGGGGCATTGGATACGACCCCAGAACTTTTCTCTTCAATACTAGAGCTAAAATACTCATTTCATATTTAAAAATACTATCATTGCGGAATTTGATCACGTTGAGTCTATTTTTCTCACAATTCGGTTAAAGCTCTAGGTATACTGTGCAATTTGCTGTAGATTTGTCTAGCTGGTCTCTCATATTACTCATAGGCTGTTGTTTACTTGCATTACATGTACATTTCCTTGTCCATCTCATCTGTTGATGTTCAAGTATAAGATATTTGTGAATGTGCAAAATTGAGTTCCATTGTATTATTCTAAACCACTTCCCAGCTTCCCTTTATTTAGTTTAGTTATAGCTATATTGAGTAGATAGTCCTTATGTTGTAGTTAAATTGGACTGTCTCATTTTGTAATTAGTGGACTCTAGAGACTAACCCACTTTTGTACTAAATGGACATTTTGGACTTTTTCATATGTGATAATTTGAACGTTTGACTGAATTTTTCCTTTTCATGTGTATAATTAATAGCTTGTTTCAATCTTAGTCTGGCTGGTTCACATGAGTAGCTGATTGTATTATTAAATAGGTGATGCTGCTTAACCAAACGTATATGTAATGTTTTGTTTAAAATGAGGAGTCCAAAAATGATAGCTTACTAAATACTTAAAACCTCAATATTATGCATTGTGTTGGTTAATTTAAGTTTCATCATATTAGCAGTGTTTTCCTGACCTCTAAGCTGTATATCTAGGTCATACTCAAATTTTTAAGAGTTAAGTTCATATACTCTGACTGATGTGTATGTGAATCATTTGGTGCAAATCTAATGTTAGGAATTGATACAAAAATGGTTATTAATATTCCCTTCGTGAATGTGTAGAGATTTGATTTTGCATATATAATGTCAAACAAAAAAGGTTATTAACAATTAGGGTCCTTCATTCAAATCAGCACTGGGCTCATTCACGAGGCCCAGTAAGTGCTCAAGCATTGAAATACAACACATTTTTCTGTGATGGGTAATTAACAGCCCAAAATAGTCACAATAATTATTAATACAACCTGAGAAATGTGCGGTTCTGGGCTGGCCCAAAATTGATTTATTACATGGTAATTGGCCATGAACGAGGCTAAGACCATGTGGTGTTTCTCAGGTCCATAGTTTGTGTATAAAACAATTAGTGTATTTAAACACTCGCAAGAGTAGAAAATTTAGCATGGATTAGGATGCCCTTATAAAAATACGGTGAGCCGCGTCAATTCAAGCAAACACTCCTCGACTGCTGCTTAATTCATTTAAAACACATAGAAAAATAGGAAGTGTCGTTTAGCAAATTTCACGGCCTTCCCATATATGGCAAAGGCGTAGTTACTGTAGGCGCATGTTTAATAAAATATCTTCCTAAAATTCGGATGTGCATTTATGTGACCCAAATCTTATTCTCAATGAAATTATAATATGCCTAAGATTGCGGGTGCATTTATGTGACGCGATCCACAACATGTTTTAATGACATTGCAAATTCCCCTAAAACAGATGTAAAAGCGATTAATAATCAAAAATTGCAAGTTAACAGGTATAGCAAATCATGTTTTAGCCACATATAATAAGTTTTAGCGACCGTGCTAGAACCACGGGATCCGAGGGTCCCTAACACCTTCCCTCGGGTCAACAGAATTCCTTACTCAAGAATTTCTTGTTCGCATACTTCAAATGGGCAGTCGAAATTTCCTCGATTTGAGATTTTAAATCGGTAACTTGGGATACCAAAAGCCAAATTCATCCCAAGTGGCGACTTTTGAAATAAATAATTAATCTCATCTCGAATAATGTTTCTTTAATTGAAAAAACTCCTATATACATGTCGTCTTTTGGGATAACCATATGTAAGCGGTAAAAAAGAGGTGTGACATGCCTCGTACACGTCAAGGCCACTCGTTTATACCACCATTCAACGTAGTAACACTAATGGTTAATCGGTAACAGTGACAATGAGTTAACAACGACAATAATACTTCTTTCTATAGGGGTCTAATGATTTTTCTCTTACCTTTTATTTTATGTGTGGCAATATTTGATTAAGTATAAAATTTAAGAAGTTAAAGAATAGAACTCCTGGCCATAGACATTCCTTAAGTAAAAAATTAACTTTTTTCCAATTAAATAAAGATTGTTTTTTTCCCTTTTAGATTGTTTTTTCCGTTTCTTTAGAAAGGCCAGAAAGAAAGTAGTGATGTGAAATAGTATAGGGAGCATAGTATTTATGACTAGCCAATTTGATAATTGCTGATTAAAAGTAAGTTATAATTTAAAAATTTATTGAAATGTTGTAACTTTCTTATGCATGCAAAAATAATATTTGAACGAAACTACCTCTAGAAATCATAGCATCCTCTATGCTGCTTCTTCTTTTTCTTCACTTTGCAACTATAGATAAGCTGATACACAAAAACTCCGGCACACTATTTTGGATCTCAAAATTTTACAAGTAAAATCCTAATATGCTATGCTAGAGTTTTGATAATTTTTCTTCAGTATCTGTAATTTTTCAATCCAAACTTTGTTTTTACCGGAAGCAAATCGCGCTCCAAAACCAACCACTTTGAGCAAATCTACCCATTTTCAATCGCTCTCAAACACAGCGTTTTCGCGGTCGACTTGCCGTCACATCAGATGTAATTTCGAACAATGTTCGTTTCCAACTTGTTCATTCATGGAATAGATTCAAATATGTTTCGTTTTAATAATTGGTAATTCATAAGCTATAGGAACAGATGGGCGTGACCCAAGTTGACCAAGAGCTATTTCATATAGCCAACACACGACTCAAAGCTTCGTGATGGCTTACCTTTAATTTGGAATCCAACTAAATCGGAACTTCTAGTTTGAGAAATATGGTGAAGATGACGCAGATGGAAGTTCCCAGTTGGCAAGGAAACTGAATCAATCCTAGAGTTCAGCCAACTTTCACCCGTGCCAACGGTACAAGATCGAGGGCACCGTAGTGTAAAACTTCCAACTCTGGTGCATTGACATTGTAATGGAGTCAAACATATAATGGTTTCAAATTTCACTTTATTATGCTAGTGCTTTCCAGAGTTATTCAATACATGTAATATGATGGAGTTTTACTCGTAAAAACTGAAACTCTAGCCTATTATGCTTAAATTTTTTCGTATTTTAATTCAGAAAATTTTTGTCCAGCTTTTATCCCTGCATCAAATGATGACTATGTTATAAGCACATGCTATTTTTAAATTGGAGTGTCAAAAATGGCAATCTCACCCTATTTGTCACACTCTGAACCTGGTGGAAAAGACCAGCAGCCGGTGCCTCACCTATCCTTGTGAACAAACATGCGACTGAAGATCTCTATATATATAATATCATACTTTGACCATGGGACACATTGCAAGAAAATTGCGAGGCAAGATATAAAATCGAACGGAAACTAATACTGACTACACATCAATATAAAGCTGGACCGACAAGGTTATCGTAGTTGTATAGCTGACAAACGAACAATATATACAAACAAGGCCTACAAGCCAAACATACTGCACTAACTGACAGGATGTGACGACCCAATGGGTCATCACCAATTTTTAATTGAGTTCTTTGTCTCCAAAGCCTTGAAAACCTCATTTACAATCACCTAGATTTGCATGCGCTATCCGGGAGCATAGCCAAAAAGTTTAAATGTCAAATTCTGTAAAAAATGCTAAGTTTTGATATCAAAATGAATAAATATGACTTTGATCAATATTTTGGGTAAATGAACTCGCACCCGTAATTTGACAATCCCGGAGGGTCCATAGGAAAATACAGGACTTGGGTGCATGCCTGGAATCAAATTCCGAGGTCCCAAGCCTCAGGAATGAATTTTTCTGTACAATTATTTTCTTAAAATATTTAAGAAAAATTAAAATAAAATATGATTAGAAAGCGATGGTATCGGGCTCGTATTTTAGTTCCGATATTCGATATAGGTCATATATATGTTTGAAGTCATTCCAATAAAATTTTATTGAAAAATGGATGTCGTTTCAAGTGTTTCGGATTTTAATTTCAAATTTGAAACTTGATGAAGTTTGAGGAAAAATTTATGATTTCGAGGTTTGATTCATTGTTTTGAGGTAATTTGGGCGATTTGATCGAACATATAAGTTTGTTTGATATTGTTGAGTTAGTACATGTGTTTTGTTAGGAGCCTCGAGGGCTCATGTGTGTTTCAGAAGTATTTGGGAAAGGTTTTAGACTTGCAAAAGTTGCAGGTTTTTGTGGTGGGCCCTCTTACAAACGCGTAAGGCAAATCTCTCAAGTGCCTCAATTTCTTCTTCGCGAATGCAAAGCTGCAGTCGCGACGATTCAAAGGGGGGATACCTACACGAACTCGGCCCGGCATATGCGAACGCATAGGGATCATGGGATGGGTCACCATTTCTTCATCGCGAACGCGACCATAGGTGCACGAACCCATAGGTTTGGGGAGATTGCTCTCGGTGAACGCGAGATGCTTTCTGTGAACACGAAGGCTTAACAAGTTTGACACGTCGTGAACGTGACCACGCTGTTGCAAACGCGATGAGTATTTTAACCCAGTTATTTTTAAAACCCCAAAATAGAACCATTACGGGAGTTCTCCAAAATTTTACAAACTCTTTCTTCTCCAAAGTTCTAGGGCGACTATTGAAGCATTCTTTCATCAAAACTTATTGGGTATGTAATCTCCAACTCATTTTCTTCAATTTCATTTATATTTAATGAATTTCTAGTCCTAAAATATATGATTAAGGATAAAAAATTAGAAATTTGTGTATAGTTAAGGATTTTATAATTTTCTTAATTTAGACTTTGTTGTGGGATCGAATTTAAAAACAAATTATATATTCGGTCTCGTGGATGAATGAATGATTTGATTTTCGTCCGAACCTCGTGTTTTGACCAAGCAGGCTTTGACGTCGATTTTTGGAATTTTGGGAAGAATGATTTGGAAGTTATATTTGAAAATTGGAATTGGATTGTTTGGCTCCTATTGATGATATTGAGTCAATTATGTATAGATTCGATTGGGTTGGAGCTAAGTTCATGAGGCAAAGCGGTAAATGAGGGTTGACTTGGCCGTGAAAGTTTGAGGTAAGTGTTCGGTCTAACCTAAGCTTCAGGGACTAGGGATTGAGTCATATTTGCTACATGCCCCTTGTTGAGTACGACGTATAGGCATGGTGACGAGTATCTATACGTTGCTGTCAAGCATGACCGTGAGTTTCAAATTGAGAGTTGTTGTGTTCTCAATGCCATTTTGGATGGCTTAACTAATGATATACTATATTGAAGAAAGATTTGTTTTATCATCGTAGATCTTATTTATGATTGCGAATTTTCATTAATTGAGCTGAGTACAAGCTAAGTAAAAGTTGGTTATAGCTGATTCTCCCTTGCCGGGATGACTGTTTCAATGTTGTTGTTCCCTTACCGGAAAATTATTATATTACTTTTTGTTCCCTTGCCGGTATTTCTTATGATTTTGTGATGCTAGTGAAATAGGAGCGGGTGTCATGCCTACCACAAGATATGATTAAATGGGAGTGAATGGTATGCCTAAGACAAGATATAATAAAATGGGAACGGGTGGTATGCCTACCACGATATATAATATAATGGGAGCAGGTGGTACGCCTACCATGAGATATGATGAAATGGAGTGGGTGGTACGCCTAACACAAGATATAATAAAATGGGAGCGGGTGGTACCCCTACCACGAGATATGAGAATCAGGATCGGGTTGCTTGCCTGGAACAAGATTAAATTGAAAGTGAAAGTTGCCTTTATTTCTCTTTATCCGTGTTAAAAGTTAAATTACAGTTTCCTTACAGTTCTTTGATTTCTTGTTTATCTGCCACCTCCGCAGCATGTTCCCTTTCCCCAGCTTTAATTGCTTATTATCTATTTATTTTTCTGCCATATATTATATAGTTGCATAGATTTATCTAGAGCATAGTCCTAGCCTCGTCACTACCTCGTTGGGGTTAGGCCAGACACTAACCAGCACATCGCGTCGGTTGTGCTGATACTACACTACGTGCTCTTTTATACAGATCAAGACACCGGATTACAATATGCTGCACACTAATAGTTCGGGAGCCAACCTTCAATCCACAAGATCCCTAGGTAGTCCTGTAAGCGTCCACAGGCCCGACATCTCTCATGTCTTTATTTATGATTTGGTATCTCTTGTATTCAAAAAATATAGTGTTACTTTCTTTCAAACAGTTGTATGTAGAAACTCTTAGTAGTACGTGGATATTGTGACACTAGTTTTGGGTAGAAGCATATGCGGAGTTTCCCTATTATTTTGGTTTATTTCGTTTAAGTCTTTCGCTAAATTACGAATTCTGATGTTCTTTAATTATTTATTTTTTGCTAATTAAATGGGTAAAAAAGTAGATTTAAAACAAAACTATTTATGGATTCTAAATGTGTGGCTTGCCTAGATTCTACGAGTCGGCACCATCACAACCCCCAAGGGTAGAAATTCTGGGTCTTGACAAGTTGGTACCAAAGCTCTAGGTTGCATAGGTCTCACAACTCACGGACAAGCTTAGTAGAGTCTAAGAGATCGGCACGGAGACGTGTGCATTTATCCCCAGAGTCTATAGATTTAAAAAAAACTTCACATTTGATGTTTCTTGTAATGTGTTTTAATTCCTCAATGCTAATTGAATTGCTACTCTATTCTTTCACTGATGGCGAGAACATGCGTTTCCTCATCTACCGCTCAGCAGGCCGAGCCACGAGCTGAAGCACCAGTGGTGGAGCATCAGGTTGACTTTTAGGAGGAGGTTCCGGCCCTAGTAGTTTCGGTAGACCCAGCTAAGGTCTCAGAGAGGTTTATTGCTACCCCAATTCTTCAGGACGCTTTGGTCCGATTGGTGGGCCTGATGGAGAGTGTCATCTGAGCAGGCTTACTTTCCATATCACTAGCCGTCTCTCAGGCTTGAGGAAAGGCCCAGACTCTTGCTACCCCCACTTCGGAGTAGATAGCTCCCCAGATTCAGACTTTACCAGTCCAGCCAGTTGGAGCAGTTCAGCCGGGGGTAGTAGCTCAGACTAGCGATGGAGCAGCCATGTTTGTAGATGCTTTGTGGAGGCTGGATAGGTTCAATAAGCTCTTCACTTCAATATTTAGCAATGCATCTACTAAGGATCCCTAGGATTTCCTATATATCTTTCAATGAAGTTCTCAGGAACATGGGCATTGTTGAGACCAAGCAGGTCGATTTTGCTACATTCTGCTTGTCTGGATTCGCCAAGACTTGGTGGATGGATTATTGCTTAGGCAAGCCGGCCGTGTATCCATCCTTGACTTGGGAGAAGTTTACAGTGGTGTTTCTATAGAAGTTTTGCCCCGTATCTCAGAGAAAGGCCTATCGGAGGCAGTTTGAGCACCTCTAGCAGGGTTCCATGACGGTCACCTAGTATGAGACCAGGTTCATTGACTTAGCTCGTCGTGCCCTTGCTATACTTCCCAATAAGATGGAGAGAGTGAGATGGTTTATTGATGGGCTTATTTATCCATTCTTCTTCGGATGCCTAGAGGAAAGTGGCACAGAGCAGACAAGAGACCATGTCAGTCAGGAAGATTTAGTGGTGCCTCGTCTAGAGGCAGATTTAGTGGTGCCTCATCTGTACCAGCCCCATATCTTTATAATCAATGCATTTGTACTATGTTGGGATTTTTCCTCATATAAAAAGGGTAATCCTTATCATTTTGTAGGGACATCTAATACTCAATGTTAAATATAGAAGAACATTCTCTCTACTCTCTAACATATTCTTTTGATCTCATTACTTCTATTTATTGCTTATATTCATCGTGTTCTGTTTATTGCTCTTCATTTATTGCTTATCATTAATCATAAAAAGCCACCATCGAAGATCTTATAACTCGTAAACCTCCTTTGATTGCTCTAAGTCGGGCATCCGACTCGACCTCGAGGCCTCTTATATGCCAGCTCGAGGCCCGATCTCCAGCCACTTGGTTTGATTATTACATCATTTTCAAGTGATTATTTTTGCTTCCCAATCTTTTACTTAGCATCCATTTCCTAACAAACTAGCATAAAAATAAATCACATATTTTTAGAATCACAAAATAAAATTTAATTGTCACCATTTTGAAGATAAACAGTTTGGCGTCCATCGTGGGGCTAAAAATAATAGTTATTATTTTCTTGTTAGTTTAATGCATATCACAAGTTACCTTTCACACTTTTTTCTTGTCCAAGATCTTTTATTTCATGTCAAAATGTCTAACTCAGTAAACGCATGTGAAAACAACAATCTTTAGGACCATGGAAAGAATGCTGTGGATGTTCAAACTATTGGTGAACCACCATGAAACCCTGAGAATGCATCAGATGCAATGTCGTTGGACGTGGTCTTATGTGATGCCCAACACGTCGATATAAGCTCCCACACTAACAGAAGCGTACATTAAGGAGATCAACAAGAAGTCCAAAAATCCCCATATCGGAAAGGACTGGATGTTAGCTTTCACGTCATCTTCAAAATGCTACAAGCACAACAGCTAGCGATTTCTCACATGCAAAGCCACCAGAAGACTCCTAGCACTATAGCTTGGGAAACGGCTCCCCGAGCCAAGGAGATACCAAAAGACAAAGCAACAATTGGTCGGCAGCTGACCTCGCCATCATAAAGATGCTCGAGGACCTTACAAATAGGATCGAGTTCGGCAAAAAGATGATCAAAACCAGCGACAAGAAGGTATAGACCTACAATTCTAGGTACGACCAAATTCCCCGCGCACCCCGAATTCTTAAATATGTAGATTCGAAGAAGCTTGTACGTAAGTCGTTCCCACAGGAAGCAACCCCCAAACCTATTCCAAAAAAGATCAAAATGCCCTACCTTCCAAAGTACAATAGAACCTCATAGCCTAATGAGCACGTCACTGCTTACACTTATGCAGTGAAGGGAAACGACCTAGAGGATGACAAGATCGAGTCCGTCCTACTAAAAAAGTTCAGAGAAACACTTTCAAAAGGGGAAATGATGTGGTATCACAACCTCGCCCCAACCTTAATAGATTCATTTGCCATGCTGGAGAATTCATTCATAAAGGCATATATTAGTTCCATCAAATTGGCTACAAGGAAATCCGACGTCTTCAAAATCAAGCAAGGGAAGGACGAGATGCTGCGCGAGTTCATGTATCGCTTTCAAATTAAATGAATGAAACTACCACCGTTCACTGATGAATGGGCAGTGCAAGCATTCCCTGAAGTTTTTAACGATACCCGCTATGACTTCGACGGATATTCACAGTAGATATCAATCGAAGATTAGGGTGAAGGACGACAAACTAAGAGCGCTATCGGGCTCAATATATCGAAGCAGGTTTCTGGTAAAGGAGCCAAAGCCAAAGAAAGAAAGGTACCAGCCATACACTGAACACAAGAGAAATGCCTCGAGGCATAACATACCCTGAAATGATTAAAGAGTGGACCGAAGGAAAAATCCTAGGGTCTCATCGATAGAGCTAGGTGTATTGGCACACTGGGCTGATGGAGGCACCACGCTTGTCAGAACACTACTTCAACATTGATTTTCAGATATCGTGTTCGCCATCTGTAAAATTAGAAATGCCAGGTGGCCAAGGATTGTACAATCAGATCCTTTGCAAAGGAACCATAACTCAACACGTGAATTTAACGGCACACAAGGTCATAGGACCGAGGGTCGACGACAACTCCTGGAAAAAGAAGCCCGATTACTCAGCAAAGATAACCTCCGAGAATTTCTTAGCTATCGAGCCAAAAATCAATTTCGGGAGAGAGAGGCAACCAAGAAGAACGAAAAAAATGAGCCACAACATGTTATCCACATGTTCATGGGAGGGGACAACATCCCACAAGAACCCACTATCAAAAGAATGAAAATATCCATCACCAAACAAAAGCGAACTCGAGGTTACATACCCTAGGATGCCCTAACATCCAGTGACAAGGACACCGAGACCTTCTCCCGGCCTCATAACGATGCACTGGTAATTTCTTTTCTTGTAAATATATTTCAAATCAAACATGTACTTGTGGATCTAGGTACCTCGTCAAACATCATCAGGTCAATGGTTGTAGAGGAGCTCGGACTGCTTGGCCAGATCGTGCTCACCTCTCGCGTCCTTAACGGAATCAATATGGCGAGGGAGACAACCAAACATGAGATTTTCCTCCCTGTTAATATGGCCGACACTATCCAAAATGCTACATTCCACATCATCGAAGGAGACATGAGGTACAACGTTTTTCTTGGAAGTCCATGGATACACTGCTGAAGGGCAGTACTATCAACCTTTCACCAAATGATGAAGTTTTTGATGAAGAATGGAATAAAAATCGCAAATTGGGAACCACATACAACAAGGGAGATGTTCGCGATGCACGACGTGGCGCCGGCACCGACACCTTCCACATCGAGTAAACCATAGGCAAAAAAGTAGTAACATAGCAATATCAAGACACGTTCTCGGTTATACTCGTACAAACAAAAAATGGAACATATCGTGCCCTCAAAGCAAATATTGAAGGCCTACCAAGGTTCAAAGCGCCACCACCACTAAGGTATAACCTTCTCCCTTTTATTTACACTTCACACTAACCTTTATGCAAATGACTGACCGAGACGATAATAGCGCTAATCCAGCTTGAAGACCTTAAGGTTTCAAAGCATACATTGCACCGTTTTCCTTCGGCCGAATTTCTATCTCAAAAAGGGTTTTATCGATAAGGTTTTTAATGAGGCAATATCCATATGCTACCTAAGGAAGATTTTACAAGTATTCAAGGATTCTTTTCAATCAACCTCAAATACTGGGGGCATCCCCCTTGAAGGTAAACTCCTCGGAGAAGCCAAGATATGCTGAACTGTTTCTCATATAGAATAACCAAGCCCTTAACAACAAAAATGTGTATAATTGTACCTTGTATTCAAAGAATACTCTCCCTTTTATCAGAGCATTTCACATTTCAAAGAAGCTCTGTAGTTTTATTTACAAATAATTGGCTCTACAGGCAAAAGTGTACCAGACACTCGAGGAAAGGCGTCAGGGATTCGAAATTGTATGACCCCCGGGTTGGAATCTTCAAATTTGTATGACCTTGATGAGGAAACGGCAAGCCTACAATAATGGCTCATGGGCCAATAAGGCATTCAAATGTCCCGGGGACTGTGAAGGCCATAAGACACCATATGGGCAACCCCGACCCCGTAAGAACTTTTACAGCAACACTAAAACTATAAGACCTCAACCACGGCACGAGCCATACTTGTACCAAGTAACCAAAATTGTAAGACCGCAAAGGCATGTAAAAATATGTAAGACCTTACGAAAGGCGTAATCCTGATCTTAATGTTAAGGCTATATATCGAACTTGTAAGACCCCTAAAAAGGCATACCCACGATATAGACGCCGAAACTATTTTACTCAGAGACTAAAAGGCTCCGGCCAAACACAATGACGACGGTCACAAAGCTATACCAGCCAAACAAATGTAACCTGTGGATGCCCGCCCACCGCTATAAATTACTGGCGTTCAAATACTCTAAAAGTACTTTGAAAAGAACCGGTGAAACAGGCTACCTCAACATAAGCAAAAGAGCATCGACAGAGTCATCTCCAACCCACAGTCCTTGAAATACTCAGCCACTGATAAAAACCTCTCGAGGTGCTCATTTCCACATAACGACTCACAATCGAGGTTTTCATGGAACTATCGAAGAGTCAGGAAAAGAAAATTTAAAAAGTTGCTTAACAATGGAAAATAATGCCCATAAAGGAGGTCGTACCAATATAATGTGTAAGAGCCAGTGTCGCCAGCCCAAATAAGTTATCGTACACACCCAATGCGTAAGAGCACTTTCGCGAGCCTATATAAGAGGTCGTACACACTCTAGGCGTAAGAGCCACTGTTACCAGCCCATACAAGAAGTCGTACCAACTGAATGCATAAGAGCTTAAGGGCTAGCTTTAAAATTAATAACTTAAGGGTCAACTAAGCTCGAGTAGAAACAGGACACGGAGATTGAACCCAAAACAGTTGACTAAATATGCCTAAGAGCAAAAGCATAAAAGCTGAAATGTTGGCTTATACTAAAAGGTCGTACTGACCAAGCGTGTAAGAGCCTACAAGCTAGCCTTATAAGCTTAAAGTCCATACTGTGAATCTAAATATTCCTTTTAGCTCAAAGACCAATTCATCTAACTGAAATAAGTGCAAGGGGAAAAGCATGAAAAATAAAATTCGGAGGCTTCCTTTTATACATACATGTGATAGAATACAAGTTTAATTTATAAAGTTCTTGGAAAGCACTACACAGAAAACAAGAAAGGAAAGGCCTAAGCCTATATCTCATTCGAGGACTATGGTCCGTCAGCCTCTTTCTCGCGATCTTCGACATCAGATAGAAGGAACTTAGCATCATATTCTACCACCTCATCCTGCTTTATCTCTTCTGAGAGATTGAAGCCCCTGGAATTAATTTCCTATGGGCTTTCCCTCAAAGATTTACACCTCACGTATTCTTTATTCACACTCTCCTGGTCGAGAGCCTCTCTTAGCTCAGCACGAGCGTCGGCAGCGTCCTTCAAACAGGCAGCCACCTTCTTATGATCCTTTCTTTGGATTATTTGGACATCAAACTTAGCATCCACAACTTCAACCTAAATCTTCAAGAACTCGGACTCAAACCTTAAACATATGTCCATTCGGACCAAGCTATTCTCGTGAGAATTGCGAAGTTGCACTTCAAGGGAGGAGGACTTGGGCAAAGAAACTTTCTTAGCAATATCTAGGTATTCACGCAATCCTTCAGCTCATGACGTTTGTACTTAGCTTGACCAACTTTGCTCCTGAGGAATTCCCGGTCCTACGTCTTATTCTTCAACTGAAATAAACAAGACATTAGCCTTAGAAGGTAGAAGAAGAAACACGCACTTCCCCGAAACATACATTACGTGCTCCTAGAGATAGCTTTCATTATTCAGACTTCAACTTGCCTACTACCGAAAATGTGCCAACTCGTCTTCCCTTTGGTGGCAAAGAAGCCTGAGGGATTTCTTCCATCCACGTCTTCTTGCAGCCTGGTCTCAAGGTGTAATAGCTCAGACTTGAGCTCGTTAAAAGCCTATGAAAGAGAAACTTGATAAGAAACTAAAAATAAAAAAAACTATCAAATAAATACGAACGACCAAAACCCATCTCATAGTAGAGCCTGAGCTTCCTAGAAAGTTAAGCACACATCTACTAGTCTGGCTCTATTCACCTTGGTAGAACCGCCCCCGGTCGGGATACGATTGCTTGATATATGCACCCGTAGCATTGAATATCCCTCAAAGCTCATTCGACTTGAGATAAAGTCAGCAAAAGAGAACCCTAATTCCTCAAAGTACCTTTGACGATAAAAGAAGACGATAGCGAAGGAGGGATCATTTTTCTAAAATCAAAAATATCGGGCGCTACAAGCTCGGCTAGTACATCCTCTCGGAGTCTTCGGCATGGACTCGTCTTGCTACAAGCAGCGTCACCCTACAAAGGCCCATTTTGCTCGTTATTGTCGTTCCTCTGTCCCGAAGCTGATGATCCTTCTCCAAAACTGCGTGATCTTGCCTCGAAGAACTATCTAATGCATACAATGATGGGGTTAGTACGCATGAAAAGACAATTCCCTTAAAAAATCACATATCATGTACCATGGTGTTTTGCCTCCCATCTAGCCTTAGACAAAGCTCGCCACTTAAGCTTGTTATAAGTGGAATGGGTCGCCAACTTCTGAACCCAATCCAATAGGTCGGGGACCTCGCAAGGCATCCATGAAATTGCTGTAAAAAGGGAAAGGAAAGCATATTTGCTGATCTTGCCTCTACAAAAAGAAAATCTACAAAAGCATGAGTGTACCACTTACGTGTAAAATTCCATTCACCAGGAAGTAGCAGAAACTCCACACGGATAATATCGATAGTCTGTTCTCGAACGAATCAGCTCATCCATCCTCGATCTCCATCTTCTTCATCATTAATAATGAAAGGCGTGGTGGATAGATATCATAGGGTTAGCAGACCTCGATGGCCGAAAGACCGGTACAACCCGATGAGATGAATAAGAGTGAATTCAAGCCATGCTTCTTCCGCCAAGAACCTCATCGTTAGTATTATCTACAAAAATGACAAGTGAACCTGCGCCAAGGTAACCTAGTACTTTTGATAGATGTCGAGCCCAATCCTATTAAGGTGCCCATGTAGAGGAGTATGTATGCACGTTAAAAAATCCTCAGCATGATTTATGATGTTCTCTTCTGGGGAAGGTACCCATTGTATTACCTTTTCCACCTATCCACAATCTTCCTTCATTGACTCAAGGAGCCCCTCTCCTATTAAATAAATAAACATCGAGGCATACTCTTATTAACCTTGAACCTTGGGAGGTTTTTGGGACAAAAAATTCCCCCTCGAAATAGAATGTCCAAAGGTTGGCTCACCTGGCACCAATGGCACACTACGAACCAGGCGGGAACCCGAGGCGGGACTTCCTCCTCCTTACTGAATAGATCCTCAGCTTAGCATCCATAACTGTGGTATAATTAGAGATTTAGAGCGGGAGTTTAAGCAAGGGCTTCGTAATTAAAATGGCGAGAGACCTAATGAAAGAAAGAAGAACCCTGTAAAAGAGGATAGCTACTCAAGATAGCAAAATTCTCAATGGAAGGAAGACAAGTCTATATATATAGGGAAAGCGGTAACTATCAACCTATCCCAGAGGCTAAGTAAGAAAATACTAGCTAAGCCTTTATCACTTTGGGAAGATGTACCTCAAGATTACCTCGGTCATTTCATAACAATATCTTACAATTGACACTGCCATATGAAATTTTGGGATCAAAGACCCCCACACCAACCAATCTTGAGATGTTACCCGATCTCGAGGACCTCCATAAAAAAAAAGAAGAAAGTCTCTAAGCAGACAGCAGTTTCATTAAAAGTCTCGAGATGGTACGCAATCTTGATGACCTACGTCAAAAATGAAGAAAGGGTCTAAGGAGCCGTCAAGATCATTATAAGCCTCAAGATGGTACCCGATCTTGAGGAGCCTTGCCAAAATAAATGGTAAGCTCTAAAAGAGCTACTCATGTATATGCCTAACCTCAATGTAGCATATTGCCTTGAGGATTCCTGCTATTACGAATGCGGGACATTTTCCTGATTCCTTGGTCCTCGAGCTACCTAAGCTGGGGCCAGTTCACACTAATGAATTACTGATGAAGCCCACAATCTTCCTTATTTGGTCAATTCCTGCATAAAGCTAGGGCTGGGCAGTAGCTATACCCGTTGTCAGAATCGAATGTAGGGCTACCTTCACTCTAAGTTCAAATCATATTTTTTGGGCCACCCAAGCTCAAGCCAAAACTCACTTAGGGATTATCTATGAATGTCCTGGGGCTATCTTTGTTCCTACGAATTTGAGCAAATTCTCCCACGAAAGCTACCAACAAATCTAAATGGAGCTAAGTGCAAAAAATCGAGGCCTCATTCTTACTCAATTCAATGTCGTTGATTTTGATTGCCTAAGTATGTACCAGGTTATTACGGGCTTGGTCTGAGAGATGACAAAATGTTTTAGGTAATGTCATATTGGCTAATCAAAAACCGAGGGAATATTGATGCCAGATTCAATATTCGGTCCAACCGGTAAAGTCACATGCTTAGACTTTTCACAAACACAAATATAAAGGGAATCCAATATAAATCAGAGACAAATCGAAGAAATATCATTGAATTAATAAACCATGATTACAAAAGCGCACGAGGGGTCTTTATACTAAAACAAAGAAGCAAAAAAATAATAATAAAATAGTCTAATTTATTCTCGGGAGTGCATCCTCAGCGACAGTGTCTTCGAAAACCATCTCCGCGGGGGCCTCATCTCGATCTTCGAAAACAGCATCTTCAAGGATGGAGATGAAATAGAAAACGATGAAGAAGAAGGAGAAAAAAATGAACAAGAAGAACAAAAAGATGAACAAAAAATAGAAAAAGATGAAGGAGTGAAGTGGGATAAATAAGTGGCTGGGTGAAAATTTTGGCTCGTGTGGATCTCACCAGCACTACTTTTGTGAAGCCTTCTTGAGGCATTGCACCAGTACGAAATGAAATAGTTAGTAAATAGTACCACCGCTCTCTATGAGAAGCAAAAGGACCGAGGCGCCGCATCGGGTAGTTAAGAGAGATAAGTAGAATTTCATAGTCTGCATATCCTCTAATATGAGGATAATATAATATTTCTCTCTCTTTACCTTGGGTCAATAACAACAACAATAAAAAATCGGTACGATCTCAAACATGGGAAATAATATTGGATGCGGATGAAGAGATGAGAGAGGTGAAAGGCAGTTAAAGAGCATTTAAATGAAGTTTGGGTTCATGAAGGCTTCCATCTATAGTAAGGGTGGCAGCATAATCGACGGCACTATCAATGTCTTAGAAAGACGTACCGACAGGCGCAATCAATGTGTTTTGGGGAACTGAACCCACATTAATATAATTGCTTTGGCAAATATGAATCATAATACATTGAATGAGTCTAAAAAGGCAAACCGACGTGATGTCTTAAGTATCACAAAGGATTACGTCATAAGTACGACATCATTGCGGGAAATTATAAAAGATGGGCATCAAAGTCATTTCGTATCGTTTCACTCTAATAAATTCGGGGACTATCTATATACGATAAAATCGAAAGGTCTAATTTTCCATCATTATGATTCCTCGTAAGCATGTTTTGAAAGGCTCGAGGTTGTGGCTGAGATTCACCTCGAATGGCTCGACACACGACTTCGGGGCAGTACAGACTAACGGTTATAGTAAAAAAGCAGGAAGTTCCCAAGGCGCGTAAATAGAGCTAACAAAGTCTAATGGGCTAGATCAGACTCAAATCAAGGCATTAACAGTGGTACCAACCCCATATCTTTATAATAAATACATTTGTACCATGATGGAATTCTCCCTCATATATAATGGGGGGATCCTTGTCATTTTGTAGGGACGTCTGATACTCAATAGTAAATATTGAAGAATATTCTCTCTACTTCCTAACATATTATTGATCTCATTACTTCGATTTGCTGTTTATATTTATTGTGTTCTATTTATTGCTTATCATTGATCATAAAAAGCCACCACTGTGGCTCTCATATCTGTTAATCCTCCTTCAATTTCTCTAAGTCGGGCATCTGACTCGACCTTGAGGCCCCTTATATGCCAGATCGAGGCCCGATCTCCAGCCACTTGGTTTGATTATAAACTTGTTTTCTAGCTATTATTTTTATTTCCTAATCTTTTACTTAGCATCATTGCATAACAAACTAGCATAAAAATATATCATGTAATTTTAGAACCACAAAATTAAATTTAATTGTCAGTATCATTTTTACGTAAACACGCAACCAAATCAATAGTTAAATCACAAAGCCCTTACAATTAATGAATACAGAACTAGAAAAAAAGGAACTTGTACAATAAAGATATCTGCACGAGTAATACTACACAACAAGACCTATCCAACAATTGAAAATTAGGAGGTGTAAGTAATTCAATTAAAGCAAATATCAGGGAATCATAAAACTATACAAGAACTAACATCATTAACAGGAGAATATATTGATTAACAACTAGCAGTTAATCATGAAAAGTATTTAAAGCACATAACAGTTAAGACAAGTAAGGAAAAAACTAAGAAAGAGGGGAAATCACGGATAACATATAATTTGGCGGTGAATAAGCACTCGTCACCTCAAATATACGCCACTCACATAAAATTCACTTAGTGTATAGTCCGAGGGATCCTAATTCCCTCAAGTCAAGGTTAGACACAACACTTACCTCGCTCCAACGACCACTCAAAGCCCAACCAAAGCTTTGCCTTTCAAAAAAGCCTTTGAACCAACAATTCCAAGCAAATTACCAACCAAACGATTCAAAATAAGCCTTAGGAATCACCCACGATTACAAAAGATTGAATATAGGTCATTATTGAAAAAGTCAACAAAAGTCATCTCTTAGGCCTGCATGGTCCCAATGCGAAACTCAAACAAAAACTCGATTACCCAATCACCCCCCGAGCCTAATTATGTTAATTTTTTGGAATACGACCTCAATTTGAGGTCTAAAGCCTTATTTTTGAAAAATCCCTAGTTCTACCAAACCCCCCAATTTTCACGACAAAATATCTAGATATTAGGTTAGAATCTTAGTAAAATTAGTGAAAGATTGAAAGAAACTAGTTTAGAGTCACTTACCAATGATTTGGGGAAGAAACGTTCTTTGAAAAAATGCCTCTAGGGTTCTTATGTTTGAAAATTTGAAGAATGAACCAAAAATCCTGTGTAAGTTCAATTTTGATCAGTTGCAAATGTTGTATTTGCGACATGGTGTTTGAAAATGCGAACCCCGCAAACACAAAGAAACAATTGCATATGCATATGCCCCCACACCTCTGCATTCTTTTAGATCCGAAGAATAGTTCACAAATGCGAACCAGACCTTATGCAATTGCGACCATATGATCGCGATCACTGCCTTCCCCTATACCACTTCGCAAGTGCAACCTCTAACCTTCCTAGCTTCTCTTCATATCTGCAATGAGATGCTCGCAAATGCAAACCTATCAGAGGTTGGAAATGTGATGACACATAACGTTATTGCAAGGTCTAAGGCATGCTACAAAATCGAAACACCAGCATTATTCTAAGTCTAATTTTCACTCTATAGTCCCAAACTCATTAGAACCCTCCAAGCTCTAAACCAAAAGTGCAGACAAGTCTAAAAATATCATACAAATTTTCTCGCGCAATGATATCGCCAAATGACACCTTATATATCGAAATTGTGAGGTCTAAGGCTTGCAGCAAAACTGAAACACACCATCAATGTTCTAAGTGAAAATTTCACTTTGTAGCCTATACGAAACTCACCCGAACCCTTAGGGCTAAACCAAAAGTGCAGAAATGTCTAAATATATTGTACAAACTTCCTCGCATGATCAAATTGCTAAAATAACATTGTGTGTGGTGAAATATGGGAGGCCGATTTGTCCTTGACAAAATACTTCGTAGGGTAATCTCGGAAGCCAGCGATCTGGAATTAATCATTTCACTCCAGATCGATCAATGCCTTGCCAAGGATAATATAAGAGGAAGTCCTGACAAATGTAGTAATTTCAAAATGAATTCCTTTGGGGTCGACCTGGTCTATTTGAGCGGTTCGATACCGGCCCGTGCATACATCATAATTCTAGCCGGTTGTCCCATCCCATTTCTCTTGACATACAATGTATCTTGTACTAAGTTTGGGCTCCCCCGTTCTACAAAAGTGCAATAATATATCTCTCTTCTTTCTCAATTGCTTATTCTCATTGGCCCGAGGCCATTCTAGTATTTGTAGCTTTCATATTTGTTCCTCATTTATTACTTGATATTAACTATAAAAGTCTTCTTTGATTATATTATATTTTTGTTTATCCCATTCCTTACTATTCCCGATACCTCGCGCTCGACCTAACTGTCGACCTCAACGACCTTGACCGACTAGTGATTTGCCCGAGCAATAGGTTCATTTCCTTAATCAACTCCCCTTAAGTATTGCCTCGTTTTAGCTCGCATTTCATCATTACATTTCTTATTATTAGCTTCAACTGCTCTAAGCAACTAGCTCGAGAATAGATCACGTATTCTTAGAATCCCATTTACAAATTATTTGTTATTACAATGTTTTACAGTAAACAGTTTGGCGCCCACCGTGGGGCTAAAAGTAATAATGATTATTTTCTTGTTTGTTTCATTGCAGAAATGCACGTTATCTTTCATACTTTTTCTTGTCCAGGATCCTTTGATTTCAGGTCAAAATGTCTAGCTCGATAAAAAAATTCGAAAACAATGACGTTGAAGATCACAAGGGAAACAGTGTTCCTGCCTGGCCACAGAAACACCACGGCAGACTCCCGATAATGCGCCCGGACCAATTCTAGCAGACACTGATTAATAGGACACACAACACGTCAATGAAACTTCTCACACCGACAGAAGCATACGGCATAGCGACTGATAGGAAGCTCAAAAGATCCTGGTCCGCGAAGAATAGGGAGATAGTCTTCACGTTATTTTTGAGATATTTTTTGCACCAAAACTGGCCATTGCTCAGTTACAAAGCCATCCGAAGACTCCTAGGACGACAACGATGGAGATAGATCTACCCCACCCCCCGAGCAAGTGCTCGAAATATCAAGCAATAACGGATTTGTGACCGGCCATGCCATAGAAAAGATGCTCGAGGACCTCACCAAAAGAATCATATTGGGTGAAAAATGATTGCAACCAACGATAAAAAGGTCCAAACCTACAACTTTTGGGTCGATCATATCCCAAGTGCGCCCCCGATCCTCAATGGTTTGGGCTTGAATATTTCATACAGAGGCCGCTCCCGGAGGAAGCGGCCCCGAAGCCCATTCCAAAGAAGTTCAGAATGTCGGAACTCCCTAAGTACAATGGTACCACCAACCCTACTGAAAATGGGTGTGATGTGGTACCACAACATAGCTCCCGATTCCATTGATTGATTTTCCATGCTAACATACTCTTTCGTATAGGCACATGCTAGAGCCATCAAAGTTGCTACAAGGAAGTCCGACATTTTCAAAATTAAGTAGAGAGAGAACGAGATGTTGTGGGAATTCATGTGCTGCTTCCAGATGGAACAGATGGAGCTATCACCAATCTTTGAGAACTAGGCAGTGCAAGCTTTCACCCAAGGCCTTAATGAATGAAGTTCAGTGGCTTTAAAATAGCTGAAGAAGAACCAAATCGAGTATTCAGTCGTGACCTTGTAAAACGTCCACAAACGGTTCCAATCAAAGATCAGAGGCGAAGATGACAAGTTGGGAGACACTTCGGGGTCAGTATAACCGAGCAGAGTCGTGGAAAAATAATCTAACCGAACAAAGAAAGGTACCTCATACCTCGATGATAGGAGGAATGCCCTCAGATGAAACCTACCTCGCAATGTTGGAGGATAAATCAAGAACAGGACCCTCGAGAGCTTATCAAAAGAACCAGGTTTGATCAAATCATGGTGCAAACGAATGCGCCCCATTTATCATAAAACAATTTCAATGTTGATGTGTCAGACATCATATTCACCATCGATATGATCGGAGATGTCAAGTGGCCCAAACTGATACAATCAAATCCTTTGCAGAGGAGCAACAACTTAGTGTGCAAATTCAAGAATAAGCACGGCCACAGGACCGAGGATCGCCATCAATTATAAAAAGAAGTAGCTCGACTGCTCAACAAAGACACCTCCGAGAATTCATTAGTGATCGAGCAAAAAATTAGATCCTAGAAAGGGAGGCGACCAAGAAAAAAGAAGCAAACAACCCGCAACATATCATCCATATGGTTATAGGGGGCGTTGATGCCCCGCAGGAACCTGTGATGAGAAGAACGAAAGTGTCCATCACCAGAGAAAAATGGACTCGGGGATACATCCATGAGGACGCCCTCATGCTCAGCAAAAAGGACACTGAGGTCCTATCTCAAGCACACAACAATACCATAGTAATTTCCTTTCTTGTAAATTTATTTCAGATAAAACATGTACTCGCGGATCCAGGTAGCTCGCCCAATATTATCAGATCAAGTATGATAGAACAACTCGGACTACTGGAACAAATAGCACCTGCCACTCGGGTCCTCAATGGATTTAACATGGTAAGAAAAATGATGAAAGGAGAAATGATCCTTCCAATTGTCGTGGCTGGTACAACCCAAGACACCAAGTTCAATGTCATCGAGGGAGATATGAGGCATAACAACTTATTTGGGTTACAATGGATACAATGAATGAGAGCATTACCATCGACCCTTCACTAAGTGATAAAATTCTCGACAAAGTACAGGATCAATACCCTCTATGGAGGACAACATGCGGCAAGGGAAATGTTTGCAATACATGACTTGTTACCAACGCTCATATATCCGTCCCCAAATAAACAAAAGGGTGAATTGAGCCTGGCCCTCAGTCAGGCTTGAAAAGGCAAAATAGAAATCCACATCGCGTTTTGGCCCTAGGCGATTATAACAAACAAATTCTGAGGCATCACTAGCATATATCACTACAAGGTACAATCAACTCCCTCTTTTGTTTTAAATTTTGCACTAACCCTTGTGCAAGCACTCGACTAGAGCTGCCAAAATGCAAGCACCATTGGCAGACCACAAGGCTCTAAAAACTCACCTGTTGTACTCTTTTCCTTCGACCGAGATTTTATCCCAGAAGAAGGGTTTTCACCGGCAAGGTTTTTAACGAGGCAGTGTCTGCGAGCTGCCTAAGGAGGTACTCCGCGAAACATTCAAAACTTCTCCTGAAACCAACTTTTAAATAGTAAAGGGCACTTCCCCAGCAAGCTACCCGATCAAAGGAGTTTTTGGGGCGGCAAATGAAGTTCTTCAAGGAAAACAATATATCGGATCGAACTGTTTATTTTAGCCCCCATCAGAAAAAACATGTACTATTGTATCGTGCTATCAAAAGATACCTTTTTGTCAAAAAAAGGGGGGGGAGTCCTTTCTCAGAGTAAGGTAACAAATATTTTTGCCAGAAATGTCCCAAGAACTCAGGAATGGACGCCAACATTTCAAACGCTCAGATTGCCCCCCACTCAAATCTTTGAAATCACAAAAAGTTCACTATCTCACACATTGAAAAAAGAGATTTAAATATGCTCAAGACAAGGGCCCCTCCACCAAATGCATCCCAAGATACTCGGGAAAATAACTCCAATGATTCGCCACCGGCAAAACCCCATGGTCGGAACTCCAGGCTCATATGGCCCCGGCGAGAAAGCCGTGAGCTTACTAATAACGACCTTTGAGCCTAAGTAAACTCGATGACTCAGAGACTGTCACAAATCACCATGTATCGGAAAACGTGAAACTGTAAGACCCCGATCAGGCAGACTCGGTGTAACCGGATCTATTATACACTATAAAAAAAAGTATAAGACCTCAATATGAAAGATAAAACTATAAGACCTCAATAGGCATGACAAACTGTAAGACATCAATAGTCATGAGAAATTGTAAGACCTCTACTGGCATGAAACTTATAATCCTAAAGATTAGGCTATACGTCGCATTTGTAAAATCTCGAAAAGGCATACCCTCGGTATAGATGCCTAAGTTATCACTTGTGATAAAAAAATGGTTCTGTCATATGACTACGGTCAAAATTGGTGATACAACCAAAAATGAAATTGCAGGCCATTACTTCGAATATACTTCGGAAAGAACCGGTTAAAATATGGTTCCCTCAATAGGCAAAAATTAGTTTCAACCATGTCAGCTCCAAAGCATAAGGCTTCAACCTACGAGCTAAGAACCTTACAATATACTCAAACATCGTTGATAACTACTTAAAATCGAGTTTCCTCTAGAACCAAGGATGGGCCAGGCAAAATCATTTCGAAAGACCTTAACAAGCAGAAAATAAAGCCTATGGGAAAAAGTATAAGAGCCATCATCGCCAGCTAAACAAGCATTTAGGTCACAAACTAAAAGTTCTCAATGACAATACAACGTAAGAGCCATTGTCGCCAACTGAAAAATCCACAACTTGAGGATTATATAGTGCGCGAGTTGTAACATGATTTAGAGATCTGATCCAAAATACTTAAGTATGCAAGCCTCTGAGCCACATATTGCAAGGCCTTGATGACCAAACAGCATAAGAACAAATATCACCATCTTGAAAATCGAAGAACTTGAGGGTTAACTAAAGCTCGAGCCGTGATGCGACTCGGAGACTGAACCCAAAATAGTTGAAAAAACAAAGTAACCGAGGTCTAATAGCCATTTTCATCTGCCAATGAAGGAATTTAAGTGTCAATTAAATCTTGAGTCGCAACGCTACTCGAACACTAGACCCGAAAAGAGATGGATCACTAGCGCCCAAGGGCGAGCAACAAAGGCAATCATCATTCGCCCACATAGGCACGAGAAAACTTGAGGGTCGAATAAATTCGAGTCGCAACGCGACTAAGAGACTGAAACAAAAATAGTTGAAGCAGCAAATGCCCTAGGCAAAGAAATGAGAACAATTACTATCCGCCCACACAAGCATAGAAGACTGAAGGTCAGGCAAGCTCGAGTCAATGCCTAACTCGGAGACTAAGCCTAAAATAGCTAGCAAATTGTGAAGGCCCCAACACCAGCTCACGTCGAAGATCACACTTGAGGGCCTCAAGGCCAATCTGATTAGCTCTGAACCTATGAGGATCCCGCCAAACATTGAAACCCGCCTGCCTAGTCAAAAGCAATATAGAAAAACATACAAAGAAGGTAAAGCTTCAAGTTTTCTCTTATTATGCAGAAAAGGCATGCTCTACATCTACCAACATGGTTTACAAATATCAAGTACAAAATGGGAAAGTGGCTAAATCCACACTCCGCTCAAAAATGCTACAGCCGGCCAACCCCATATTCACCCTCTATGGCTTCAGCAGGAAGGGACCGAGCATTGCGTTCATACTCCCTTGCTCGAGCCAACTATCCTAAGAAAATGAGTCCCCTAGTACCAATATTCCTTGATTCTCTCCTCATGATCGAGGGCCTGCTTCAACTCAGCTTGGGCACCAGCAGCGTCTTTCGTATGAATCACCATCTCCTGATCACCATTGATTCGGCTTGATGCTTCTTCATCCCAGATATCAATCATTTCAGCCCTAACCTTTGAGATTTCGGAGGCGAGCCTCATGATCATATATGATTGAACTAAAGCGCTATCACAAGCCAATCAAAATCGGACTGCGAAGGCAAACATATTAGCCAAAGCACCGTTCTCTTATGAAGCATGAGCGTGGACCCAAGCATACAGTTTGTTGGAAACACGTTCTCAATGCAATATACTAAAACGTGTGTTCTTTTGTATAGGTTTTGATGAATGACAAACGAAGCGAAAATTGATTTGACGAAGTTCAAGAAACAAGCGCACAATTGATATATATCGAGATTCAAGCTCAAGACAAAGTTTTATAGTTTAATTGAGTCATTCTTAATTATGATCTTGATCCTACAACTTGACTCGTAACATGGCTTCTCTCATAAAACTATTTTCCAAAATCATGCATATTTAATTTAATGCTAAATGATTTTAAATCATGCATATTTTCATTAGTCAAAATGATTTTTAAATGCCTCTGAAAACTGGACTAAGATAATTGATTATGTACTAATGATAATCGATTGTTTTAAGCCAAGACTGCATGACAATCGATTGTGAACTAATGACAATCGATTGTGTTAGGGCAGTGAACATCAGGTTTCTTCAAACCTGCATGACAATCGATTGTGAACCTTATGACAATCGATTGTGATGAGGCAGTGTCCATCAATGTTTTTCAAAACTCAGAATAATCGATTGGGAAACTAATGACAATCGATTGTGAAGAGACAGTGTCCTTCAGATTTTTCGAAGTCACAAAATAATCGATTGTGAACTAATGACAATCGATTGTGTTGAGGCAGTGACTTCCAGTGATTTTCAAATTTATTAAATAATCGATTGTGAGTATATAACAATCGATTGTCAAGAGGCAGTGTCTAAAATATTTTTCAAAAACTGATAAGTAATCGATTGTTAACTTTGTGCAATCGATTGTGAAGCTGACCGTTGTCGTAAAGTTTTCAAATACCGTCAGGTAATCGATTATTGATTCTGTATAATCGATTGATTTGATTAAAATCCGGAAAAGATTTTTTGAACGTTGCTGAGTAATCGATTGTTGATTCTAGACAATCGATTGTTTGTGGTAAAATCTGGAAAGGATTTTTTGAACGTTGCCAGTAATCGATTATGGATTGTAAGTAATCGATTATCATGCGTAAAATCTGGGATTGAATTTTGATCTGACTGGCAGACAATCGATTGTTGGGGTTTGACAATCGATTGTCAGTGAGTAAAATCAGCAACTCTTAATTGGCAACTAGGCAACGGTAATGCCAAGTTTTTCAACTATAAATACAGCTTCATTTCAGTGTTTTAAACACAACAACATACTACAACTGATCATTACATTGCTATAAGCTTGCATACTTTTGTTTATCATTTTATATTCAATTTCATAAAGCTTTTGAGAGCCATATTCTTGTCCTAAGTTGTTGTGATCCAGAGCTTACTTCTTTTACTCATATCTACTCATTAAGGAGTATTTTGATTGAGTGTTTTAGTGTTGTATACACTTGTAAAAGAATTGTAATTCTCTTGTCGTAAGGAACTTGTGTTTCCTTGGTTGAAGTCTTGGAGTGTTGTAACTCCGAGCAAAGGTGTTGAGGCTTGCGTCCTCAAGTTGTAAAGGTTTGATAAGCACCCGGAAGCTTGACACGTTAGTGGAAAATCTCGAGAGTGTCTCTCAGGGACTGGACTAGCCACACGTTGTGGTGAACCAGGATATATCTGTGTGTAAGTTATTATTTATCGCACTTATTTACTTCCTGCAAATTTTAATTTCCGCAAGTTTACGCTAAATTTTATTATAACGCTATTCACCCCCCCTCTAGCGTTAAGCGTATTATCTAACAATTGGTATCAGAGCCCAACTCTCTGAAAACTTAACAGTTTGAGAGAACCATCCATGGCTTCTACTCGTGATTCTTTTGCAGGAATTGAAGAAGGACAGTGCTCCACACGACCACCTCTATTCAACGGTACAAATTTCACGTACTGGAAGGAGAGGATGAAGATCTTCGTTCAGTCCAACAGCTTTCACCTTTGGAAGGTGATAATGAAGGGAAACCAAATTCCAACAAAGAAGGTGGAAAACGAATGGGTTCCCAAGTCCGAGGATGAGTATGATGCGGATGACATCCGAAAGGTTCAAAATAATGCTAAAGCAATAAATTTATTATATTGTGCTGTTAGTGCTGACAATTACAGGAAAATATCGTGTTGTACAACGGCAAAGGAGATGTGGGACAAGCTAAAAGTCACGTACGAAGGTACGGACCAGGTAAGGGAAGCAAAAATTGATTTCCTAACCCATTCTTATGAATTATTTCGTATGAAGGAAGGTGAAAAGGTGGACGAAATGTTTGAGAAATGTTCAATAATCGTAAATGACTTACATGCTCTCAAGAAAACATTCACGGATAGAGAGCTCGTTCGAAAAATTCTTAGAAGTCTCACACCGGCATGGAGATCAAAGGCCGATGCAATTCAAGAATCCATTGAACGTCACCATCGACGCACTAAGAGGTAACCTTAAAACCTATGAATCTACTATTCTTAACCCTTCTGTTGATGATCAAAGGAGGCAAAGAATAGCTCTAAAGGCGAGCACAAGCCAACCGCAAATTGATGAGGAAGGAGACAACGAGTTTGGACTCGTCATCAAAAGATTTCAAAAGTTCATGATCAAGGAGTATGAACGCAAGGGCAAAAAGCAAGGCGAACAAATCAAGTGCTATGAATGTGGTGAAACCGGGCACATCAAATCAAATTGCCCAAACATCAAAAAGGAGAAGAAACCTTTTAAAAAGCAACGTGCATACATTTCTTAGGGAGGCGACTCCGGAGATGAGTCAAGCGAAGGAGAAGAAGACGAAGCAGCAAATCTTTGCCTTATGGCACAAGAAGACAACAAAGATGAGGTATGTCAAATTTCGTCTAAAAACTTCTTTACTCTTGAAGAAATGCGAGCTGCTTTTGATGAATTATATGCTGAGTTTATTAAGGCTTCAAAAACTGTTAAGGGCATAAAAGAAAATGCTTCATTAAAAGAAAAGGATTTTCAAAAACAGCTTTCTTTGAAAGAAAAGGATTTAGAAAAACTGGTTTTAGAAAATGAGAAGCTGAAAGAGGAAAACAAGTTTTTTGGAAAAAGAAGTTTCGATAAGCCCGATAGCTCTACTAGAAATTGCACTTCTTGTTTGCTTCTTAAGAATGAAGTAAGTAGGCTTAAAGGTACATTAGATAAGTTTAATTCTTCGCACAAAAACTTGAATGATGTTCTTGTTAACTTGAAATCAACCAAGCATGGAATAGGCATTAAAAATGAAGAAAAGGTTGCAGCTAAACACCAACAACGTAAAGCTCAACCTAGGATTAACAATAGAAATGCTTATCCTAGAAACAACAACTCTAGAGCCAATATGCATGCTAGACAAAATGCTGAACATTTTAGAAGACCTAGGAATGACTTACCACCTAGAAATAGTCACCCTAGAAATGATGCATATTTTAGGCCAAATTTTGAACCCCTTAGAAGACCTAGCAATGGCCCTCAACCGAGAAACAATCACTCTAGAAATGCTGCCCAACCTAGAGCTTATAGTAGGAGAAATAATTCTCATGAAATGCGAAATAGTCATAGTGGTCAAAATAGAGTAAGCAATTTTCATCCGTCTAGTTACTATGAACCTAGAAGGATGCATAACCCAAATGTGACTTGTCATTATTGTAGACGTATTGGTCATATTGCACCTGCATGCTTTACACGTCATAGACATGTTACTCAATCGCATCATTATAATATGCCTAACCCCCAAGGACCCAAGATGGCATGGGTACCTAAAGAACATTAATTTGTTTTGTAGGTGTGCTTGAAGGGATCAAGTGTACTATGGTACCTTGATAGTGGATGCTCCAAGCATATGACGGGAGATGAATCCAAATTCCTTCAATTAGAGCACAAAGAAGGAGGAAGTGTTATCTTCGGTGATAACAATAAAGGAAAGATCATCGGCATCGGCTCGGTCGGTAAGGATGAAAAATCCTCTATTAAGCATATATTACTTGTGAAAGGTTTGAAGCATAATCTCTTGAGCATAAGCCAATTATGTGACAAGGGAAATCTTGCTCTATTTGATTCGGATGAATGCCTAGTATTTAGACGTAGTGATTTCAAAATCATACTTCGTGGTGTTAGAGTTGATAATATTTATATGGTTGATCTTGCTAATTCCTCACCCGAATATGTTGATTGTCTAATGAGTAAAGAGGATGATACTTGGCTATGGCATCGTAGAGTAGCACATATCAATATGCATCTTTTGAACAAATTGATTTCTCAAAACTTAGTTGTTGGTCTTCCCTTTTTAAAATATGAAAATGACTCTATTTGTGACTCGTGTCAAAAGGGGAAGCAAACAAAAGCATCTTTCAAATCTAAAAACATTGTTTCAACTTCTAGACCATTGCAATTGCTTCATATGGATTTATTTGGTCCCTCTAGCATTGAAAGTCTAGGAAGAAATAAATATGCTTTTGTGATTGTTGATGATTACTCGAGATTTACTTGGAATTATTTCTTGCCAATAAAAGTGATTCTTTTCAAAATTTTAAATTTTTTCTTAAGCATGTTCAAAATGAGAAAGAAACAACCGTCACTTCAATTAGAAGTGATCATGGGGGAGAGTTTGATCACAATCTCTTTGCGGACTTTGGTGACGAACTCGGAATCGAGCATACCTTTTCCGCTCCACGTACACCACAACAAAATGGGGTGGTGGAAAGGAAAAATAGGTGTCTCGAAGAGATGGCTAGAACCATGCTCGACGAAGCTAAGATACCCAAATATTTTTGGGCGGACGCCGTGAGTACCGCTTGCTACGTTCTAAATAGAGTAGTAATTCGGCCGATACTCATGAAAACCCCCTATGAACTTTATAAGGGAAGAAAACCAAATATTTCCCATTTTAGAGTTTTCGGTTGCAAATGTTTTGTTCATAACAATGGCAAAGACCAATTGGGTAAATTTGATGCTAAGTCGGATGAAGGTATTTTCATTGGATATTCCTCACGTGGTAAAGCATATAGGGTCTTTAATAAAAGAACCCAAATTGTGGAGGAATCCCCTCATGTTGTATTTTCCAAAAATAATGTTCGCTTGGCGAGAAAGGATTCCGGTTTTGATCTTGCAGGTATCTTAGATAGCTTGAAAGACAAAATACAAGAGGAACCACCCAAGGAAAATAAAGATGAAACTGAGGAACAACCAACGGAAGAAGCGCCACAATTGGAAAAAGAAATGAATATGCCTAACGAGTGGAGGACAATCAAAGATCACCCTCTCGAACAGGTAATTGGCAACGTTGGAGACAAGGTAAGTACCCGAAACTCTCTCAAAAATACCTTAGAACATACTGCTTTTGTTTCTCAAATTGAACCCAAAACCATCTCAGAAGCAATTGGGGATGAATTTTGGACCTAGGCAATGCAAGAGGAGCTTAACCAATTCGAACGCAATGACGTTTGGGACTTGGTGCCAAGACCCGAAGGTCATACCATAATTGGTACGAAATGGGTTTTTCGCAATAAACTAGATGAAAATGGTATAATCACTAGAAACAAAGCTAGGCTTGTAGCAAAAGGCTATAATCAAGAAGAAGGTATTGACTATGAGGAAACATATGCTCCCGTAGCTAGATTAGAAGCTATTCGCTTATTGCTTGCATTTGCCTCTTCTATGAATTTCAATTTATATCAAATGGATGTGAAAAGTGCTTTTCTAAATGGTTTTATTCAAGAAGAAGTTTTTGTTGAACAACCCCCCGGCTTTGAAAACTTTAAATCTCCCGATCATGTTTTCAAACTCAAAAAGGCTCTTTATGGTTTAAAACAAGCTCCCCGAGCTTGGTATGAAAGATTGAGTAAGTTTCTTTTGGAAAATGATTTCATTAGGGGGAAAGTTGACACAACTCTCTTTGTTAAGCATAAAAACAATGATATTTTGTTAGTTCAAATATATGTAGATGATATTATATTTGGTGCTACTAACAATGTTTTATGCAAGGAATTTTCCTATTTAATGACAAGCGAATTTGAGATATCTATGATGGGTGAGCTAACATTCTTTTTGGGATTACAAGTAAAGCAAATGAAAGAAGGTACATTCATTTGTCAAGCCAAATATTGCAAAGAATTGCTGAACGATTTGAGATGAACAATGCAAAAGAAATGGCAACTCCCATGAGCACATCCGATCATCTAGACAAAGATGAGAAAGGTAAGGAAGTCGACACCAAAACGTATCGAGGTATGATTGGCTCTCTTCTTTATCTTACTGCTAGTCGTCCGGACATCATGTTTAGCGTGTGCTTATGCGCTCGTTATCAATCGTGTCCGAAGGAGTCTCACCTTACTGCGGTAAAACGGATTTTAAGGTATCTTGTTGGTACTACAAATGTGGGTCTATGGTACCCCAAAGGCTCTTCATGCCAACTTGTTGGCTACTCTGATTCCGATTTTGCTGGATGCAAATTGGACCGCAAGAGCACTAGTGGCACTTGCCATTTGCTCGGTAGCTCTCTCGTTTCTTGGTTTAGCAAGAAACAAGTAAGTGTTGCGTTGTCCACAACCGAGGCTGAATATGTAGCCGCGGGGAGTTGTTGCGCTCAAATCCTATGGATGAAACAACAACTCTTGGACTATGGCCTAAGTCTTGATCATATCCATCTTAGATGTGATAATACTAGTGCCATATGCTTGACGAAGAACCCCGTTCTTCATTCGCGAACGAAACACATTGAAATTAGACATCGTTTTATTAGAGATCACGTTCTCAAAGGCGATGTCGAAATTGAATTTGTTGAAACCAAAAACCAATTTGCAGACATCTTTACAAAGCCTTTAGAGAAAGAGTCCTTCTTCCGAATTCGCAGTGAACTCGGGATCCTTGACTCCACGTTGATCTAAGTCATGCATTGCAATTTTTTATTACATGAGTTCTAACTTGAGCGTCGGAGACGTCTAACGGTGTTTGCAGGTATCGCCCCAAAGGAAAGGGGAATTATAAAGCTTGACGTACAACAATCGGTTTCCGTCGTCTAAAAATCGATTATGTCGTATCAATAATCGATTATGTTGCTATTATTCGGGTTGATGTTGCTATATTTTTTTTAATAAATAAACAAGCTTTATTTACATCTTTAGCATCTTAATATTATGTTATTTTTGCTAATGGCAAAAGGGGGAAGATAACGGGTATGCACTCTCAATATCTATAATCTTAAATTAAGGGGGAATTCATATATTGAGGGGGAACAAATTGCATACTTGTTGCATGTATACACTTGTCTTGAATCGTCAACATAAATTGCTTGCATTGCATATCCCGCTTAATGTTTGCCATTGTCAAAAAGGGGGAAATTGTTGGAAACACGTTCTCAATGCAATATACTAAAACGTGTGTTCGTTTGTATAGGTTTTGATGAATGACAAACGAAGCGAAAATTGATATATGACGAAGTTCAAGAAACAAGCGCACAATTGATATACATCGAGATTCAAGCTCAAGACAAAGTTTTATAGTTTAATTGAGTCATTCTTAATTGTGATCTTGATCCTACAACTTGACTCGTAACATGGCTTCTCTCGTAAAACTATTTTCCAAAATCATGCATTTTTAATTTAATGCTAAATGATATTAAATCATGCATATTTTTATTAGTCAAAATGATTTTTAAATGCCTCTGAAAACTGGACTAAGATAATTGATTATGTACTAGTGATAATCGATTGTTTTAAGCCAAGACTGCATGACAATCGATTGTGAACTAATGACAATCGATCGTGTTAAGGCAGTGAACATCAGGTTTCTTCAAACCTGCATGACAATCGATTGTGAACCTTATGACAATCGATTGTGATGAGGCAGTGTCCATCAAAGTTTTTCAAAACTCAGAATAATCGATTGGGAAACTAATGACAATCGATTGTGAAGAGACAGTGTTCTTCAGATTTTTCAAAGTCACAAAACAATCGATTGTGAACTAATGACAATCGATTGTGTTGAGGCAGTGACTTCCAGTGATTTTCAAATTTATTAAATAATCGATTTTGAGTATATAACAATCGATTGTCAAGAGGCAGTGTCTAAAATATTTTTCAAAAACTGATAAGTAATCGATTGTTAACTTTGTGCAATCGATTGTGAAGCTGACCGTTGTCGTAAAGTTTTCAAATACCGTCAGGTAATCGATTATTGATTCTGTATAATCGATTGATTTGATTAAAATCCGGAAAAGATTTTTTGAATGTTGCTGAGTAATCGATTGTTGATTCTGGACAATCGATTGTTTGTGGTAAAATCTGGAAAGGATTTTTTGAATGTTGCCAGTAATCGATTATGGATTGTAAGTAATCGATTATCATGCGTAAAATCTGGGATTGAATTTTGATCTGACTGGCAGACAATCGATTGTTGGGGTTTGACAATCGATTGTCAGTGAGTAAAATCAGCAACTCTTAATTGGCAACTAGGCAACGGTAATGCCAAGTTTTTCAACTATAAATACAGCTTCATTTCAGTGTTTTAAACACAACAACATACTACAACTGATCATTACATTGCTATAAGCTTGCATACTTTTGTTTATCATTTTATATTCAATTTCATAAAGCTTTTGAGAGCCATATTCTTGTCCAAAGTTGTTGTGATCCAGAGCTTACTTCTTTTACTCATATCTACTCATTAAGGAGTATTTTGTTTGAGTGTATTAGTGTTGTATACACTTGTAAGAGAATTGTAATTCTCTTGTTGTAAGAAACTTGTGTTTCCTTGGTTGAAGTCTTGGAGTATTGTAACTCCGAGCAAAGGTGTTGAGGCTTGCGTCCTCAAGTTGTAAAGGTTTGTTAAGCACGCGGAAGCATGACACGTTAGTGGAAAATCTCGAGAGAGTCTCTCGGGGACTGGACTAGCCACACGTTGTGGTGAACCAGGATATATCTATGTGTAAGTTATTATTTATCGCACTTATCTACTTCCTGCAAATTTTAATTTCCGCAAGTTTACGCTAAATTTTATTATAACGCTATTCACCCCCCCCCCCTAGCGTTAAGCGTATTATCTAACACAGTTCACCGCAAACATTCCTGATGCGGTCGGTCTCGCCCTTATGCTACTCCAAAGCTTCCATCTTTTCTTGAAACTAAAATAGTCTAAGGGATTAACCTTAAGGGTCAAAAAGAGCGATGCGCATACTGTGATAGGAGTCCGAGTGGCTCACCCCCATCTAGAGATTTCTGTGACATGACTCCTTGGTAGTGCTGCTCAAACCTGAGCTAATCATAGGCCCGCAAAGGCAAAAAAAAACTCAATGAAGAAAGAAGGGCGTAGAATACAGAAGACCTGCACCTAAACTTACAATAAAGTAAAGACGACAGGCTTCCTCAATGTTGGAGAATACTACTGTTAGCCTTGCCTCTTCGACACCAGGAGAACCGACCTCAGGAACAGCATTTTCGGTCAGAGGAGTAGCCTTTTGGAAATCAAACACTCCAAGAACATGCTTGATGATGCCCTCTCCTTGAAACGCGGGCCCGTCTTGCCCCGATGACAGCTCCATTGCAATGCGTAGTGTATATCTTATTGATCGTTGTGAGCACGTGATTTTTGCCCTACATGAATTACTCTCATAACTTCAAAACAAAATAAAATTTCTTATTATTTACAATTTTATAGATTTTGTGGTATTTTTTGTTAATTATTTTCATTTATCCGGGCATGTTTATTTTATTTCAATTAATAAAAAATGTAACAAATTTTGAATTTGCATTTAGGATTTAAATTAACATTTTAGGATTAATTGAGTAATTAAGTTATTTCATAAAAAGAAGGAAAATCTAAAAAATTAGTTATTTCGACGCCTATTTTCTTCAAATCGTCACAGAACTTGTCAAATTTTAAATCAAAGGTCGGAACCCTAAAATCCCAAAACCCAAGTCAGTGAAGTTTAACGAAGTCTTAAGGCCGAAATTGGCTTCATTCGTGTGTTTTTGTTTGAGAATGCATGATTAAAGCATATTTCATTCAAAAATTAGAGTTTTCTTTGAAGACCTTTTAAGCCTTTTCCACTTGGTGATTTTGTCTGTTTTAAGTTTTAGTCTTCATCTTTTCTTACCTCGTCTTCTCCATTTTATGTTTTCATTTTAAATTAGTCTGTGTATGTGTTTTACCATTGTGTTTGTTCATGCATGTCGTGTTAATTGCTCTATTTCTTTATGATATTTTGTTTTTTGGTTTTCAAAGAAAAAAAAATTCAATTTGCCTCTTGGGAAATTCTGCCTAGCCCAATGATTTCATACGGGCTTTGAAATCAAAAGCCCAAGATGGATATTCAATCTAGTCTTGCAAGCCTAGGATTTGCGAACTAAACCTTTGGTTCAATCTGATTTTTGACCTATACGTGTTTGGTGTATTAAGTAAAGATGAGGCTCCTAAGGGGCAGTTTAGGAATTTTAGGTGGGGGAATCTTTTCTAACAAGAAAAGGAAGCTTTTAGGAAGTGGGATTGGGGGGTTGTTGTGATAACTTGGTAATTACATTGAGGTTAGTTAAAAAAAGGAAATTACTTAAGGATTTCTAGCCAAAAAGCAAAACTCAAGAACAGCTAAACTGCAAAACTAAAATATTATATTTTCCCTACTTTCCTTTCCTATAAAGGCAACTTCTCTTGTCTTTCAAGGCATAACTTCAGTGATAAAATCCAAAAAAGCAAACGACTAAGAGCTTTACTATTCCATTGAATTTTTTTCCCTTCCTTGGTTTATTTCTGAAGTTTTCTAGGCTTGACACATTTTGTGATTTATTTTGGGAATTCATATGGAATGATAATGACTTTTTGGAAATGTTTTCTGGTTCATGTTGTTAAGGATCACTGTTGCATTGAATTTTCAAGCTGATTTCAGTGTGTCAATTGTTGAATCTGGTGAACTGGGTTGCTGGTGTTGGCATGTTACTGCTCTATTGCTGATTCTTCCTTTTCTGTTTTGTTTTTGAATTCCAGGTACTTTTCCTCAATTCTACAGGTGTAACTCTCAATTTTAAGGTGATATAAAAGCTAAAAGCATGATCATAGATCCCTTTGTTTCATTTCTAGTTCTTCATGATGTCTATGCTTTATATCACATGAATCACTATGTAATTAACTAGATTCCTATGTCTATACTTGCTTAAGGACTGTTAGAACATTGCTGTTTTGCTTTCCATCATTTTGTTTTCATTTACTGTTGTTATGGATATATAAGTGTGCTTGTTACTTTCAGCTTTTCATACCCTTAATATACATTAATGATGAACTAATGTCATTTAATTGTGAAGGTTTGGGCTGAATTCTAGATTTTTGACTAGCACTACGTGTCTATTCTATACTCACCCCATTCAGCAAGTTAGAGTTTAGTTTTAGATATATGTAATGGTGTCCCTTTTCTATGATCAGTTCTGCGAGCTGGTTTTTGGTTTATGAAATTCTGTTGTCTTTTACATGATAGTTAAGGCTAATACATAAGCAATTGTACGATAATATGGTTTGGAAGCCATGATAACATGTTCTGTATTATTATTTGCCTCTGAATCAGTGTAAAAACGTCCAATGATTGTGTCGAGGGCTTTACTAATGATTTTTGGGATTCAAGAGGAAACTGGGCTCTAATTCGTTAGTCTACTGGCTGTCAATGTTGAGGTGAATTCAATTCAACTTAGTCTTTGAGAGGTTCATTTATTTTCTATTGTTACCTACATGAGAAGAGCTGGTTGTTTAGGTTCATGGTTAAAGTCGTACTACTTTAGTCCATTAAAAGTTTGCGTATTAGCATTTCAAGTTATTCTAAGGCTTCAAAATTTTAATTTCATATGCCGTATGTTTTTCTCAAAATCGGCTTCCTAATTGTTGTCAAAAAGTGAAATTGTTAAAGATTTCCTGTAGTTTTCCATTGGTCCATTAGAGAGAGTTCTACAACTTGGCATATATTGTAGTTCCAAGATTATTTTCTGCTATTTCAGTCAGTGTTTGCAGGTTGCAAGGGCTCGATATTGAGCACAGCTTGTGATACGTCCAGATCTCCGAAATCGGGCTCACTTTGGGCCCATTTAGTACAATTGAGCTCATTTGAAGATGCCAGTTACAGCTTTCTCGTTAGGGAAGTTGAATTCTAATTAAAATTTCTAAATAATTTAAGGTCCTCACCTGCCTAGATGACTCAATCGCGAGTCTAGTAAGGCTTATCCTCAAAAATCTGGGGGCCGCGTTGGGCCCAAGTTAAACATCAACTCCCATTTCTTCATATGTAGACTCGTCTGTTCAAGCCCACGTTCTGAAATGAGAAACGCAGTGGACTTCACCTAGTATTTTCCCCCTTTAGATTCGCAATCAAATATTTGTAATTTTCTTTGGGCACGTCTAATATATTATCACGGTCATGGACATGTTCGCGTAATATGATTACTATTTTAAAAAAAACAAAACCATAGTATGTATTCGCACAACTTTGGCCAAATTTTCTTAATAATAATAAACAATCATTAATTGTGGAAACGTTCGTGTGACATGATTTTTTTTATGCGTCGAACAAATGGGTACACGTACGCCTGACCCGTTTCAAGATAATTTTTCTTAATTAAAAGCGGTATGAGATAAATGCACATAAATTCTAAAATTAGTAATTAAATAAGGCGAGTATGATCAAAGCGGCCGTGCTAGAACCACGGAATTCGGGAATGCCTAACACCTTCTCTCAGGTTAATAAAATTCCTTACCTAGATTTATGTGTTTGCGGACATGAATAGAGTCAACTCTTTATTCGATTCGGGATTCTAAACCGCTGACTTGGGACACCATAACTTATCCTATGTGACGACTCTGAATATTTAATAAATAAATCCCGTTTCAATTATCACTTTAAGTTGTTTAAAAACTCCCTTATATATACCCTTCCGGGGGTGTAATGCAAAAGGAGGTGTGACAGGTCTAGCGATTCTGCTGGGGATCGAACCTAGAATCTTTGGTTCAAGGTTCAAGAATCCGAGTTTGTTTTATGATTTTTACATTGCTTTATTTATTGTTCATATTATTGTATTTTGTGAACATTTGTGTTAATTGCTATATGTTTCCCGCTTTAATATTGTTTGAATAGTATATAATTATCTTTTTACGCGACTCATCTGAGTCTTCTGAAATAGTGCACACATTCGCATGGAACGCTTTTTTTGTAGAAATTATACCAAATAGAATGAGGCTGGGCAAGCGACAAGGCTGGGCAGACTTTAGTGCTCCCAGTAGGTCGCCCCCTCTTTGGCCCCAGTTGTCCGCTCGGGTACCCGAAGTCTATACCAAAACCCCATGATTTGAACCAAGAAGAACACAATCTCACACCGGATCTTTAGTAGCAGCCTTTGTTTGCATCATGTGCATTTTACTTAGGGGACTCAACATAGGGGTAGGGTATATCTAGGATAGGTGTACCCCAAAAAATAACAGACCATCCTGATGCATTCTATCTACTATGTGAACATTTATTTGTTTCAGCTCGCATGCTGACCAACTAGGGAAAAATAAAGCAAAAGGAAAACCTAGAGTGATGTAGGGAAATGAATAAAACCAGGTTCTAAAGGAAACCCCCGGGTATTTGAAAACATCCCAAAACTCTACCAAAATTTTTCAAACAAGGTTATCTCAAAGAATAAAACATTGTGTCCATTTCAAAGTTGACCGAACTGCACAGGTCTGATTCTCACCGCACGTGAGATACGTAGGAAACCTACATAAGGTTGACTTTATTTAAAAAAAAAGAAAATGAATGATGGGGTCAAGTGAATGTAGTTTGGACTCTTGGTCAAAACAACCGGATCCAGTTTCGGCAATATTTTAAACTATTCTTGCCTAGATAGCCTTAAAATATTTTCAATTGTCAAAGGGCTATTCTCGAAAAGAATGGACAAGTTTTTGAAGTTGTCATAGAATAGTTCCCCCAGCCTCACATCCATGAGGAATTAGGAGGGGGGCAAGTTTGTAAATTGGTTGTTTGGTTAAAATAGGTATATAATGGAAGGAATCATCGGTTCCTTAACTTTTTTAGAATTTCGTTTTCTAAAAGGTCTGCCGGAGTCAACCCTGACTTTAACATTCCACATGAGCAAATAAATATTATCTAGGATCCACCATAAGTTGTCAGGTAGCAGGCTAGGTTGCACTTGCGCACGTGGTTCAATGATCAAGATGAAGATGGTCAGAAATGGGTAAAAAAGCAATTGGGTGCCCTCATAGAAATTTTTTAGATTACACCATGGGAAGATCTAATCAAGTCTTTGGTAACATTCTAGGACCCTGTCCATAATGTTTTTCGTTTCTCGGACTTGGAGATTACCCCTACCTTGGATGAGATTGCCGGGTACATTGAGTTTGGTGGGGACATGAGGAAGCAGCAACTTATATTTCCAAGGGCTCCATCAGTGCACAAATTCTTTGACCTCTTAAACATCAGTAAACAGATGAAGAAAGCCCACGTATTCAAATGATGTTGTTATTTCCATTTCTTGTACTTCAGGATCGAGTATTCCGTTAGGTTTGAAACGCATGAAAAGGGTTTGAGCAATAAAAAAGATAAGGGCCTTTGGAAAATTCATCTCCAATTTTCATTTATTGTGGCATTCTTAGGAATCATGGTCTTTCTAAACAAGTAACGTACAGTGGATACTCTTATGGTTAGAATTGCACAAGTCCTCACTACAAAGGAAGATCATACACTTGTACCATTGGTGTTGGCGGATATTTATCGAGCATTGACATTGTGTAAAGTTGGGGCTCAATTCATCAAAGGTTGCAAAATCCTTCTACAAATGTGGTTGATCGAGCATCTTCACCATCACCCTAGATTCATGAGTTATGGTTCGAGGCCGACTAACTTTATCACCAGCTATGAGGAGAGGGCAAAGGATTGAAGCATGCCATAAAGGTTTGAAGCATATGTCTCCCACTTGAAAGCTCTCAAAGCAGGACAAGTTGAGTGGACTATAGGGTGGCTTTCTAGGACAGAAGTCATATACAAGACAGCTACCAAGTGTTACATAAGAATAATGGGGGTACAGAGTATCCAGCCATATGTATCACAGAGGGTCTTAAGGAAATTAAGAATATATCAGATTGTGCCCGAGAATGAAAACGAAACACTGCATTGCCCGAGGCTTTAGTTCACCAGGATTGGAATAACTGTCGGTATCTAAAAAGTAACACTCAGGTACTGGATATGGCAAAGGGAGAAGTAGATCCAATCTATGATTCTTGGTTTGAGAAAAGGTCTCACATATACGACGAGTCGTAGCCCAAGCTTGACAGCTCTGCCAAAAGACATCATACTAAAGGTTTTGACGACAAATCCAAGAAAAGGTTGGCGTGCGGAGAAAAAGAAAAAATATAGGAAGCCGTGATTCGCACCTTGAAAGAGAAGCTAAGAAACATGGAATTCAACAATGATCTCCAAGAACAAGAAGCCGACGGTTAAAAGAAAAAGTTGGTCAAAGAAAATGAGGCCCTTTGAGCTTGAATTCGGGAAATGCAAATGGCACCTTAAAATCCCGCCAGAAGTGTAAAAGATGAAAAACTGATATACAACCTCAGGTGAAAGATGAGTGAGTATGGTTTTGATCTAAACAAAGCGGAGGGTGAATTAGACAGGGCCTAAAAGCAGCTGGCTAAAAATGCGAAAGAACAAGCATGCCTGGATAAATAGTTGAAAGAAAAGTATGACAGCGAGGTTGCGAGATTGAAGAAAAGTGTCATCACCGTTTAAAACAAAATGGTCAAGCAAGAGAAGGACTTTAAGACTAAAAGAGAGCACTGTTATACAGCAATGGCACAACTAGAAAAAGATTTGCAACAATTTCAAGAACAAAGTCAAGTACCCGAACAAACTCTGGAATCCAGGGCCCAGTAGATTTGGCTTTTGTTGCAAGAAAAATGTGTCATTAGAGAAAGAGTCAGAAGGATTACTTACTACAACGCGATGAAGTGCAGTAGTTGTGAGGATATGACTAGGTCCATGTTCTTTCTTGCCGCGATGACCTTTTTTCTGCCAGGTGAAGGAAGACCTCCACCACCTCTAAGGGAATTTAGCACGGAGGCTCGTGGCGAAGCCGAATGATATCCTACGGGCCCAAAGGGCAGTAAAGGCGTTGATGTATTTGTGATTATCATCAGAGTTTGTTAGTTTATCCTGGAGTTTGTTGGAGTCTGTTAGCTTGTTCCTCGAGCATGTATTTTCACTTTCTATTGGAGTCTGTTAGTTTGTTTCTGTTAGAGTCTGTTAGTTACTTTTGAGTTTGTTAGTTTTTGAGTCGTTGTAATTAAAGCTTTCTTCTTATGAAAATCTGATAATTCTAGAATATGTTACTACTTATTTTTATATTTATTCCCAGAACTACGCTCAGTCTGATTCATGCGGGGTCATGTACGTAGGAAATCTCCATAGGATTCGACCCTAACCAAAACAAAAGGGAAAAATAATAAAAAGATAGAGAAAAGAAAAGATAGGAAAAATAAGAAATCATGAGAAGGAAACAATGGCAAAATAAGAGAGACAATGGCAAAATCCAGGTTGGCGCCTGATTGCTAAAATTTGAAACTATATTCGCTCGTTATCCAGGTAGGCGTCTGATTTCTGTAAACTTGAAGATGTATTCCCTCATTATCCAGGTGGGCGCGTGATTGCTAAAACATGAATTTTATTCCCTTATTATCTAGGTGGGTGCCTTATTACCAAAAAGTAAAAATTGTATTCTGTTGTTATCTAGGTGGGTGCTTGATTGCTAAAACTTATAAATGTATTTTCTCGTTATCCAGGTGGGCGCCCGATTGCTAAAGCTTAAAATTGTATTCCCTCATTACCTAGGTGGGAGCCTGATTGATAAAAATCAAAACTTTATTCCCTCGTTATCAAGGCGAGCTCCTGATTGCTAAAACTTAAAATTGTATTCCCTCGTTATCTAGGTGGGCGCCAAATTGCTAAAATTTTACATTGTATTCTCTCGTTATCCAGGTAGGCACTTGATTGCTAAAACATAAAATTGTATTCCCTCGTTTTCTAGGTGGGCACCTGATTACCAAAACTTAAACTGTAGTCCCCCGTTATCCAAGTGGGCGCCTGATTGCTAAAACTTGAAACTGTATTTCCTTATTATTCAGGTGGGTGCTTGATTGCCAAAACATTAAATTTTATTCCCTGGTTATCTAGTGTGCACCTGATTACAAAAAACTGGAATTGTATTCCGTCATTATCCAGGTGGGCGTCTGGTTGCTAATACTCGAAACTATATTCCCGTGTAATCTAGGTAGGCGCTTGATTAGTAAAACTTGAAACTCTACTCCCTCGTTATCCATGTGGGTGCCTGATTATAAAAGCTTGAAACAGTATTCCCTCGTTATCCATGTGGACGCCTGATTGCTAAAACTTTAAACTATATTCCCTTATTATTCAGGTGGACGCCTATTTACCAAAACATGAACTGTATTCCCTCATTATGCAGGTGGGCGCCTGATTGCTAAAACTTGAATTGTATTCGCTCATTATCCAAGTGGGTGACTGATTGCTAAAACTTTAGATTGAATTCCTTTGGAATCCAGGTGGGTGCTTGATTACCAAAACTTTAACTGTATTCCCTCATAATCCAAGTGGGCGCCTAATTGCTAAAACTTGAACCTTTATTCCCTCGTTATCCTAATGTGTGCATGATTGCTAAAATTTTAAACTATATTCCCTCATTATCCTGGTGGGCGCCTGATTGTTAAAGCTTTAAACTATATTCCCTCGTTATCCAGGTGGGCGCCTGATTGTTAAAACTTGAAACTGTATTCTCTCGTATCCATGTGGGAGCCTGATTACCAAAACTTGAACTGTATTCCCTTGTTATCTAGGTGGGCACCTGACTTCCAAAAACTCGAATTGTATTCCCTTATTCTCTAGGTGGGCGCCTACCAATACAACAAAACAGACAAAACAAAGGAAATTTGTATGCCCCTGTTTAAAATCTGGGAACATATATGAGTGTTAATCGAACAATGTTACCTAAAAGAGCTCTATGAATTTAAAACCTAAATCACATTATCCTGGAGGGTTTAGAAAACTTAAAATTAAATCTCATTATCCTGGAGGGTCCTGAAAATTTTCAATTAAATCCCATTACCCAGGAGGATCCTGAAAATTTTAAACTAATTCCCATTATCTATGAGGGTCCTGAAAATTTTAAATTAAGTCCCACTATCCAGGAGGGTCCTGAGAACTTACCTTTTATCCAGGAGGTTCTGAAAACATAAAACTAGATCACATTATGTAGGAGGATTCAGAAAACTTGAAAACTAAATCCCATTATCCAGGAAGGTCCTAATATTTTTAAATTAAATCTGATTATCCAGTAGGGTCCTGAAAAGTCTTTTGAAATTAAGTCCCATTTTCCGTGAGGGTCTTGAGAAGTTTTTAAAATAAATCATATTATCCAGGAGGGTCTTGAGTACTTTGAAATTTTAAATTCCATTTTCCAGGAGGGCCCTGAGAACCTTTTTAAAAAGAATTAAATCCTATTTTCCAGAAGGGTATTGAGAACTTTGAAAATTTAAATCTCATTTTCAAAGAGGGTTCTGAGAACTTTTTTTAAAAATTAAATCTCATTTTCTAGGAGGGTCCTGAAGACTTTTAAAACTAAATCTCATTATCCAGGAGGATCCTGAGAACATTAGAAATTTAAATCTCATTTTCCAGAAGGGCCCTGAGAACTTTTTTTTAAAAAGAAAATTAAATTCCATTTTTTAGAAGGATCCTTAGAACTTAAAAATTTAAAACTCATTTTCAAGGAGAACTTTTTTAAAATTAATTCTCATTTTCTAGGAGGGTCCTAAAAACCTTTAAAATTAAATTTCATTATCCAAGAGGATCCTGAAAATTGTAAATTAAATCTCATTATCTTGTAGGATCTTGAAATTTTTATTAAATTAAGTCCAATTATCCGGGAGGGTCCTGAGAACTTTTTTTTTTAAATTAAATCACATGTTCCAAGAGGGTCATGAGAACTTTTAAAATTAAATCACATTATCCAGGAGGGTCCTGAGAACTTTGATAATTTAAATCTTATTTTCTATGAGGGCTTTGAGAACTTATTTTTTAAGAAAATTAATTCTTATTTTCCAGGAGGGTCCTGAGAACTTTGAAAATTTAAATCACCACTAATCAGAAGGGTCCTGCGAACTTTGAAAATCTAAATCTCACTTTCCAGGAGGGCGCTGAGAACTTTTTTTAAAAATTAAATTTCACTTTCCAGGAGGGTCCTGCGAACTTTGAAAATTTAAATCTCACTTTTCTAGAAGGGTCCTAAGAACTTTTTTAAAATTAAATTTCATTTTCCTGGAGGGTCCTGAAAACCGTTAAAATTAAATCTCATTATCTAGGAGGGTCTTGAAAATTTTAAATTTAATCTCATTATCTAGGAGGATCTTGAGAACTTTGAAAATTTAAATCTCATTATCCAGGAGGGGCCTGAGAACTTTTTAAAATTAAATCCCATTATCCAGGAGGATCCTGAGAAATTTTTTTTTTTTAAAATTAAATCCCACTTTCTAGGAGGGTCGTGAGAACTTTTAATATTAATTCCCCTTCTCCATGAAGGTCCTGAGAATTTTGAAAATCTAAATCCTATTTTCTAGGAGGACCCTGAGAAATTTTTAAAAAAAAATTAAATACCATTTTCCAGGAGGGTCCGGAGAACTTTGAAAATTTAAATCTCATATTTTCTAGGAGGGGCCTGAGAAATTTTTTAACATTAAATCATGTTATCTAGAAGGGTCTTGAGAACTTTGAAAATCAAACCCCCTTATCCAGAAGGGTTCTAAAAACCCGAGAAATAACTACATGCCATGCTCTAATCTTAAAGGATTCTAAACGGAATTTCTTGCCCCTGAACCATGCCTTTTTCATTAGAGGTCCTTGTGGATTAAAATATTTTCTTGCCCCTACTTCAGACAAATAATATCTTGTTATTTTGAAAACATGGTGGTTAGTTTGTGGCATCTTTGCTAACTGTTTGCTTCCGTAGCTGCCATGCTTCATTCTGACTAGCTGCTTCGGGCTGGCAAGGAGTTATTCAACCTTTTTATTGGAATTGGACTACAAACCACTGAATGACTTGAATCTCTTACAATGACTTGTTGTAATGTATTTTCATTCTAAAAGTTGTTAGAGTCCTTGTATTTTCGTAAAATTCAAGAATCAAATGATTGCATGAACCTCAATTATCGCCATACTTCTTATTCTAAATCATGTTAGTTGTGATGTGCCTGGCCGAACTCCGGTTAATGCAATTGGAAAGGTGGTAGAAAATTTTGATGTCATTACACACTTTTTCTGACCAGACAGACTCAAGAAAGGACTGAAACAAAACAAGTTGAACAAAATAAGGGATAAGGGAAAGAGATGATACCCAACAAGAAAATTACAAAGTAAAAACTTATCATATGAGGATACCAACTCTAATGACCATGACTTGAACCTTTGGATTAAGTTTCCTAATATCTCAAGCAAGTCAAATAATCTACTTTTGTTGTACCTCTTCGCTGTGAAACTGTGCTTCAGCGCTTCAATTGTCCTAGCTGATCAACAATTCTCTATCACCTTGTAGTGCGATGATGGGTTTTCACCATCAAGCCTTTCTCATTTTTCTCTTTTCTCAACTCACCATGGCAGTACGGTGCCCATGAGGATTTTCACCGATAAGACTCTCTCATTTTATTATTTTTTCTCTTTGTGTTGAGGACATGGTATTACCCATGATGCAGGAAGATCATACTTTCACCACACATTTGATTTGGCATCCTCAAACATTGGTTAGACGGTCTTTTTTTGGACCATAATGTAGGCTTTTGAATAGGGTTAGAAAGAAACGGTGGTATAAAGGCTCAAAATAATAAAATAAAGAGAGGGTTTAAAATTAAAACTTTTAGAATCAGGCTTTTTTACTAAATTGAAACATCAGAGGATTATAAAATATTTTATTTGGTGTGACCAAACCGTAAGACTTCCTATGTATCTTGAGGTGACAAGAATCAAGTCAAACGTAGTTCAAACAAAAAAGTTGTGTTTTTTTTTTATTTTTCCCTTTTTTTCTCTTTTTTCCTTCCCTTTTTTTCTTTTTCTCTTTTCCTTTTTTTCCTTCTTTTCTCTTTTTCTTTTCCTTTTCTTGTTCCTAACTCTATTTCTGATTCCAAAAGAGGGGTATGAAACAAAAAATTAGGGCTCAAAATGGGTAGCAAAGGATAAAAATGTTTGTATAGCAGAATAAAATTCTTCGTCATTCCAAACATTCAAAATGCTAAGTATAAAGATGCAATTGAAGATAAGCAAAGAAATTATATGCAGTATCTATTGATGGAATCAACACAAACAAAAACTGCCAATGGTAATACCTTTGTCCTAATGAATAACCCTTGATAGTTCGAAGCAGACATGACTCAACCTTATACTGATGTGAAAGAATGCATTTAAGCACTAACTGATTTTCCTCAAACTACTTGAGATATTTCCTTGTCGTATGCTCTTATCAACCTATTAATTTTCAGACATACTGCCTCAATTTCTCTCAATATCAAAGTTCAGGTTATCTCAGAATGCGTAAATCCTTAATTGTTTCCTCAGATGCTTCGTTTTATCATATTGAAAATCGTACAATAGCTTCATGATTAGACTAACTTTTAAGACCATGCTGAGAATTATGCGCACATGTCATGTCAGTAGAGTCAGGATGAAAAGAACTATAAAAAGAATAGTGACCAAAAAAATTAACAAAAAACATGAGATTGTATTAGACACTTGGTGAACAGGATTTGAACAAAACATGCAAAATAGACATGGGTTACAACCCTGGAACAATCCTATATAATACTAGACGAGTTACTACCACTACACAAACTAGGCAAAATAAGAAGAAGAACAAGAATAAAGGTTTGACCCATAAGACAGTATCCGGATTACAATCCTGAAATAACCGGACAAGAGAAATGACATCAAAATAAACCACCAAAACTCTTCTTGGCTAGCCAAGAGAGGAGTGTCTTTCCAATTACCAACCTCGACATCATAGCCACTAGGGTGCACATCCAAATTACTTGGACCTTCACCAATTTCCATATCATTAACTTCAGCCAGCAAGTTTCCAAGAGCATTCTCATATTCCCTATCACCATGAATTTTCCCCACAAAGTCTGCTCGCCTAGGTAAATGTGTCTTCCTAAACTTGAGCAGGGTATGAGGTTGTTTGGGCTGGTGGGTAAAAATTTGGGATGAAGTTCCAGGATAGGAGTTGTAAGGGGTGAAGCCCGGGGCGTGTTAAAGGGAAAGATCAACGATATTGGGAATTTGGGCTTGGGATAGCGGTGGAATGAAGGCATGGTTTTCTATGTAGTTGGTAGGGAATGAAGGTGGAGGATGTCCTTTAATCCAGGCCTGATACATTTCTGCGATCTGCTATTTCAACGGTTGGACCTCCTCTTTCCATATTCTAACTCCACAAACTTCCACGATAGGTCAACAATTCTTGTGTCCAACGCTTTGCTAGCAATGGATACCTTGCTCTTTGACCTTTTGTTGTCTGGATGAATTGCAAAAGTGCCACAAACTAACCACCCTTTATTATGATAACAATGAATGTAACAAAGAGGAACAAAATAAAGCCAACATGTTAGGGTTAGAGCATTTATCATATAGAAATATTATATTGCGTGCAATGACCCTATTCACAATTCACGGTTCTATAATGGGTTTGACGGTACGAGGGTCATATGGCAACATTCCAGTTTCACTCTTCTTGACCCATTTCCTTCTTCATCTTCCTTTCCAAATCCACTTGGTTTATCATTTCTTTTCCCCTCTTTTTTCTGATTACTGGTCTTTTCTTTCCTCCCATTTTCACATCCCACAACATCATTCACTTTTTTTTCTTTTTTTTCTTTTTTTTATTTTTTTTTGTTTTAAAAAAGAGATAGTTCGATCGAACCCTATGTAGTTTCCTACATATCATGTCCCTCATGAATAAGATCAAGAGTAGTTTTAAAAAAATAATGGACAAAATAAACGAAAAAAACAAAAATCTTTTTGGATTTCTCATTTATAATTTTTATCTTGGTTTTCAAATACAGAACAGAAAGTACAATAATGAAAGACTCTACAAACTTTTAAACCACCTAATAGACACCAAAACATGCTCAAAAATATAAAAAATCTCCTTAAGTAACTCCTGAACGCAAGGGTCCTGGGATATTAATCATGCTCGAGCTGTGGTAAATGAATCCATACCTGAATGATAAAAATAATACAAGATAGATTAGTGACTCGATACACTACGTGATACCACAATACCTCCTACTGGACACATGCAAGACATGATTGGGCTATTTTTTTAGAAAATTAAACTAAGTAGCCAAGAGTGGGTAGAAGTGAAAACACAATATGGATGACTACTCAGATAAGAAAATACCTCACTAAGGCTTATATGGATTCAAACTCCCAATATCATGGCCTACAATCAATTTGCGAAAATGCCTCATTTTGCAAAAGTAACCGATATGGCCAGAAGTGGCTAAATATGCAAACTCAAAAGGACAAACCTTAAAGTAATGTGATATTGAGTTGTGGACTCAAGATCCTAAGATATGGGTATCTGAACCACTTTTGTGAAAATGACCTATTTCACAAGAATGACCAATGTGGCAAAAAGTGGCTAGACATGCAAATTCAACAAGAACAGGCCTTGAAATAAGGAGATAGTTGTGGATTCTAGACTCTCCAAACAAGGATCAACATGCCAATTTTCAAAATAGCCCTATTTTGCAACAAAATTGATATGGCCAAAACTGACTAAATATGCAAGATTTGGCTAAGACCCTGCGAAGCCAAGAACCTAAGTCTGACCAGGAAGACTGGACCCTATGTGGGTTGCCTACGTACCACGCCCCATAAGATGAGAATCAGGTTCGCGTAGTTCAGGAAAATTAGATATGGGATAGAATTTTTAAATAATGCATCCTATTTAAAGAAAACCTATACTTTTGTCTATTTTGCGAAAATGCCTCATTTTGCAAAAATGACCGTTATGGCTAGAAGTGGCTAAAGATACAAACTCAAAAGGACAAACCTTAAAGTAATGTGATATCGAGTTGTGGACTCAAGATCCTAAGATATGGGTAATTGAACCATTTTTGTGAAAATGACTCTATTTTGCAAGAATGGTCGATGTGGCCAAAAGTGGCTAGACATGCAAAGTACATAGGAACAGGCTTTGAAGTAAGGAGATAGCTAGCTATGGATTTTAGACTCTCCAAACACGGATCAACATGACACTTTTAAAAATTGCCCTATTTTGCAACAAAACCAATGTGGCCAAAAGTGACTAAATATGCAAGATTTGGCTAAGACCCTGTGAAGCCAAGAACCTAAGGCTCACTAGGAAGACTGGACCCTATGTGGGTTGCCTACATATCATGCCCCATAAGATGAGAATCAGGTTCGCGTAGTTCAGGAAGATTAGATATGGGATAGAATTTTTAAATAATGCATCTAATTCTAAAAAACTATTCTTTTTTGTCTCTTTTGAAAAAAAATGATAGAAAATGTACAATCTGTTTGAGTTTTCTTTTTCTCCTTTTTTATGAGTTTTTGAAAAAAGATAGAAAATGTAAATAAATTTCGGATTTTCTTTTTCTCCCTTTTGTTGAATTTTTGAAAAATAATGGAAAAGTGTAAAATCTTTTTATACTTTAATTTTTTTTTTTTTTTGGTTTTTTAGAAAATAATGGAAAAATGTAAAATCTTTTTTTTTGGATTGTTCATTTTAATTTTTTTGTCTTTTTCTTTGAATATGAAATGAAAGAAAATATAACTGGGCCCTATTTGCTTCTTTTTCACCGTTCTTTCCCAAACATCAGTCTATCAAATAACATTTTTATCCTAAAAAATGCAACATGAATCATATTGAGATGATTGAACGTCTTTTTTTTTTTTTGCCATGGGCCCATTTTGATAAAATTTGGATATGCTTCCTACAAAGGGACGTGGTGCCTAGGACCGAGCCCTACTAGGTTTAAATGACATAATGCAAATAAAAATGACCTAAAGGTTGACCTAAGTCCGGGTTCACTAACAAGGCAATTCGGGGGGTGTATGGTCGATGGTGGCTGCTCAAGCTTTCCATCCACTCAATACATCCGACGGCCCCCTCCTAAATTAAGGGTGACTCAACAACGAGTTCGTGCACACGATGTGTGCTCCGATATTGCAGAAAGAAGACTCACTGCTATGCAAATGATGATAATTTATAAAGCAGTAACACATTAAGAAAAACAATAAACAAACAACCAACAAAACAACAAAATAAGACAAACAAAGCAAGTAAACAAAACAAATAAAGAAAACAAACACCTCAAACAAATATCCTAAAAGCCAACAAGATCAATTACCAGCTCGAACTTGCAACTCCCCAGCAGAGTCCACAGAGATGTCACACCCCTTTTTTTAAACAAATCTTCACATAACCATCTTAAAATAAATAAAAGGATTTAGTAAAGCTTGAAAAGGGGTTTCTAATTTTGAAAGTGAGAAAAGATTTGTGTTCTAAAGGAAACAACTCAGAGTCACCACCTGGTATTTGATTTCGTTGTGCCATGCCACCAAATTTTAGAAATAACTTTCCTTTTAGAAGCACTTTGGACTCAAAACTAAGTATGCACTAGAGATTTGGGTAAGGTAGTTCATTTGACTCGGGGAGAAAGTGCTAGGCACTCCCCAAGTCCCGTATTTAGTACGGTTGCGTACTCGATTAAGTTGGCTTTTAATATTTCTAATTGAGGTAAAAAACACACAAAGAAAATAAACAATCAAAAGGCTCGAAGTCGTCCCCACCTAATAAAAAAATATAAAACAAGAATAAAAAGTACTACAATTGTTGCTCCCTACCTCCAAATACAAATACCTCGGAGCATACCCAAACAAAAATATATATACAACTCCTTCGGGCATTACTCGGATAAAATTTAACTAAGAGAACGACCTCTCACCTCAAAATTAACAAAATTCTAAGATTTTCCTATCTGAGTGATGATGATCTAAACATGCTACTAGTGTTAATTAAGAAAAGTAAAGCAACTGAGTCATTTTTTAAAACAAATTTTACTCGATATCTCAATTCTTACTTTCCAATTTAAACCACAGTAAACATGGTCCACTAAATCAAAAGTCACGTTTCAGATATCATGGATCCACACACTGAAAACGTGGATTAAGCTCAAAATTATCCATAAACAGAATACAAACTATAACAAACAAGAAAGAATAGTCACTTTCTGGCGGAATCAATCTAATTGTCCAAACAACTTAGCCACAGAAATTTAATGACCCTCGAATAATTCTTTAAAACTCAATCCGTAGCTATGAAGGCAATAGGAGAAAAGAGATTAGTAGAACCAATTGACTAAATATTTCCTTTAACATTTGAGAATCACTAGATACAAATCTCAAATCCAAATTTCGGACAGAATAAAGTAAGAACTGCGAACTTATGCTGGGACTGGGAATTCAGCAATCAACGAACGGACCTCAACAAAAACAACAACAACAACAACCCAGTATAATCCCATTTAGTGGGGTCTAAGGAGGGTAGTGTGTACGCAGACCTTAACCTTACCTATGGGTAGAGAGGTAGTTTCCAAATAGACCCCCGGTATCCTTCCATCCAAGAACTTCCCACCTTACTCTTGGGGAGACTCGAACTCACAACCTCTCGGTTAGAAGTGGGGGTTGCTTACCATCAGAGCAATCCCTCTTGTCTACGAACGGACCTCAATAAGTGAATTTAGCTTCAAACTGGAACACTCCACAAAATATCCATTACTTTAAAGCTAAAATCGATTGAGGAAAGAAACAGGAACTACTTATATATATATATATATATATATATATATATATATATATATATATATATATATATATATATATATATGTGTGTGTGTGTGTGTGTGTGTGTGTGTGTGTTTTTGTTTTATGACTGTATTGCAACTCTCGCTGCTACTATTTCATGATGTTGCGGCTTCTTTAGGATGGGCTAGTTGATTTTTGGCGAAGGAGGTCACATAGTTGTTGTCTTGGAGTCGGTTAAGGTGAAGAAGTGAAAAGAATGGACATTGGGCCTAACTCAACCCCAAAAGATAGCTTTTGAGGTGAGGATTGCTCAAGCCATATAAGGAGATCAAGGACCTCAAATCCCTCCGATGTGGGACAATTCAACAAGAAGAGATAAGAGGGGATGTAGTCGCCGGATATGTAGGACAACAGTGATCGAGCGACTTTGGCTAGTTCTTGGTCGTTCAAATTCAGGGCTCATTGATTATGTATTTGGTTAATGGGCTTTAAGGTGGAGATGGGGTGGTTTTTTGGTGGAAATGGCTGAAGATGTTGAATGTTGCTGGGCGGTTGCCGATTTTTGTTAGATGGGTTCTTCTAGTATTAGTTCTCCATTGTTGTCTAAGGTTTTGGGTAATCAAGAGAAGATGATGTCGAGGGTTAGATCTTGGATGTCTTTTAGGTTCAAAAATCTTATAGTCTTTTTGTTAGTGGGCATGGGCTTATGGGTTCAAGGAAGGGATTTTTACCTAAATATGCCATATAGCAAACCTATTACCATTATTGTGCCTTGTTTGGTTATTACCCACATACACCATGTTTTCTCTATAAAAAATGTACCAAACCATATCTGGCTGAATTTATAGCCTAAAATAGCGCCAAATTTTAAGCTTCCCAATTAATATTTGATTCTGTCTTAATTAAATGATCTTTTTAAAACCTTAAAAGATCTAATCCCAGCGCAAATCTCTTTGCGTGAATCTCTCATACGTAGCCATCAGTTTCGAAAATCTCTCATTCATCTACATCCAATACCGAAAATCAGAATTTACAGTGTGATAGTCAATCAAATTGTTATTCTTCCAGATTTCAGTTTCGAAAATCTCTCATTCTTCTACATCAAATACCGAAAATCAGAATTTACAGCGTGATAGTCAATCAAATTGTAGTTCTTCGTGATTCCAGATTATTGAAGCTAGGATTGTTTATACAAATTGTAGTCAAAATGTAGTCAGTTCGTAGTTAATTATAGTCCTTTTGTAGTTATTTGTAGTCAGTTTGTATTTAATTGTAGTCAGTTTGTAGTTACTTGTAGTCAGTTTGTAGTTAATTATTTGTAGTTAATTGTAGTCCGTTTGTAGTTACTTGTAATCAGTTTGTATTTAATTGTAGTCAGTTTGTAGTTAATTGTAGTCAGTTTGTAGTTAATTGTAGTTAATTTGTAGTTAATTGTAGTCAATTTGTAGTTAATTGTAGCTTTTAATAAATATGTCTGAAAATTGTATTTTATTGTAGCTACTAGCTTGAATGTGTAGCTGAGAACTACAAATGGAATTTCAAGGCAACGTCAATTCATGATTCTTCATTGTTCAAGATAAGAAGTTTTAGCCGACAACACACATGCTGCCGAATGGACGAAACATTCATACAGCGCAAATGTACTGCAACAGTAGTTGGTAGCATTGTCGTTCCAATGTATTGTGATCCTAAGACTGTTTACATGCCAAAGGACATACAAACTGACATGTTATCCGACTTCAAAGCAGAGAGAGAGAGAGAAATCGATTTTGTAGAGGGTTTCTGGCTTTGATACATCTTTATGGACTGAAAGTATGATGGATTGAGAAGACCTTCTCGATCTGAAACTGTTCAAGCTTCGACAATGGCAGATAAAATTCAAGCAGAGAGAGAGAGAAATCGGTTTTGGTAAAAAAACGTGGGGGGAGGGTAATTAAAAAAGGGGAGAAAATCGTAAGTTTTGTTTGTAAGAGACAGAAGAAACGTGTACAATAAAATCTGAAAAGATTTTCAGTTCCACAAATCAAGCCTATAATTAATAAGTTGATAATTAAACCTTAAATAGAATTTTGGTACGTAAATTGAAAGGTGGTATACTTAAATGTAATAACACAAACCTTAAACAGTGGTGGTAATAAGGTTTGCTATATGGTATGTATATGTAAAAATCCCATTAAGGAATTGGATTGTTGAATTTTGGGCCTCTATTTGGTAAAATTAGGCCAAAAGAGAGCTGAAAAATCTAATTTGAATACCTAAAAAAATTTAAAAACTTCTAATTGATTTTGATAAACCATAATGGAAGTCAAAACTATTTTTGGTATTTTCAAAGATTATACTAATAAACAAAAATGGGTAAAAAATTATATTCTTCTAAAAAATACCTAATAAATTAATTTAATATAGAAAAATAAAACTATTTATGTATTTATTTATTTTGTGATAAAATAATGTAAAAGAGTCAAAATTACTCGAAATAACTATATAAGACCAACTTAAATATTTAAATCCTAAAATACATAAAATCTTGGGGAGGGTCAAAAATTTCATGTCTACAAAGACCAGGGTGTGTGGCGATTATTGTGATCTCAACAGAGCATGCCCAAAGGAAAACTTCCCACTGTCAAATAACCACATTTTGATTTATAAGTGCGCCAAACATAAAATTGGGTCTTTTGTGGATTGCTACGCTGGCTGTCACTAGATTCAAATGGATGAGGAGGACACGGAAAAGACGACATTCATCATGCCACGGGGAACGTACTGCTATGGGTCAAGCTTTTCGGTTTGAAAAATGCTGGGGCAGCTTATGTGAGGACAAGGACGACCATATTTCATAACATGATTCACACGGAGATCGAGGTTTATGTGCATTATGTGATCGTAAAGTCTAAAAAGCAGTCTTACCATGTCAAAGATCAGAGAAATTCTTCCAAATGTTCCACATGTATGATTTTAAGCCCAATCCAACAAAATGCGCATTCCGTCTGCCGTCTGGGATGTTGTTGTGATTCGTAATCAGCCGTCGAGGTATTGAACTAGACCCATCAAAGATTAAAGCTACCCAAGAATTACTGCCTCCGAGGAACAAGACTGAGGTAATGAGTTTTTTAAGGAGATTGAACTATATCATCAAGTTTATTGCTCAGCTTACGACAACTTGTGAGCCTATCTTCAAACTATTAAAGAAGGATGTTGCGGTCAAGTGGAAATATGAGTGTCAAGAAGCATTTAATAAGATAAAAGGATACCTGTCAAACCGCCCATATTGGTACCACCAGAATCAGGGAGGCCTTTGATTCTGTATTTAATGGTTTCGGACAATTCGTTTGGTTGTGTGTTGGGTAAACATGATATCACAGGCAAGAAAGAGCAGGCCAACTATTATCTTAGCAAGAAGTTCACATCGTACAAAGTTAAGCACACTCACCTTGAGAGGACATGTTGCGCCCTAACATGGGTGGCACAGAAGTTGAAGCATTATTTGTCGTCTTACATTACTTACCTCATCTCTCGTTTGGATCCATTAAAGTATATCTTTTAGAAGCCTATTCCTACAGAAAGGCTTGCAAAATTGCAGATCTTTCACGGAGTTTGACATCGTCTTTGTGACCGGACCGCGATAAAGGCCCAAGCATTGGCCGACCATTTGGCCGAGAATCCAGTGGATAAAGAATATTACCCTTTGAAGAAATACTTCCCAGATGAAGAGGTGATGTATATTGATGAGTTGGAACATGTCAAAAATCTAGGATGGAAGTTTTTCCTTGATGGGTCTACCAACATGAAAAGCGTTGGCATATGAACGGTACTTATTTCTCAAATAGGGCATCACTACCATGTTACAGCTCAGTGTCATTTCTAATGTACTAACAACATGGCTGAGTACGAGGCATGTATCTTGCGTTTGAGGTTAGCTATAACATGGGTGTCCAAGAAGTCTTGGTCGTGGGTGACTCGGACCTTCTAGTGCACAAGAATCAACGAGTATGGGAAACACAGGATTTACCGACAATGCGTGCATGATCTTTTTCAACGGTTTCAATCAATAGAGTTCAAGTATATTCCAAGGATTGATAATGAGGTTGTGGATGCTTTGACTACTCTAGCGTCGATTTTATATCATCCAGATAAGGCATATGTTCTCCCGTTGCATATTTAGGTCTATGATCAGCATGCTTACTGTAATGTGGTGGAAGAAGAACTTGATGGTGAGCCTTGGTTTTATTATATCAAGGAATATATCATGATGAGTGTGTATCTAGTACAAGCCATAGGTGATCAAAGGAGAACAATTAGGCAGTTGGCAAGCGGCTTTTTCTTCAGCGGAGGGGTTTTGTACAAAATGACTCCAGATCTAGGATTGCTAAGATGTATAGATGCTAGATAGGCCACAACTATTATGACCGAAGTACATTCTGGAGTCTGTGACCGCACATGAGCTGGTACGTGCTGGCAAAGAAGATTGTCCGAGCAGGCTATTATTGGCTCACTGTGGAGCATGATTGTATCAATTTCGTGTGCAAATTTCATCGGTGCCAAGTGCTTGGAGATTTGACTCATTCTCCACCATCTGAGCTGCACACATTGTTTGTACCGTGGCTTTTTGTTGCGTGGGACATGGATGTCTTTGGGCCAATTGAGCCCCCAACATCAAATGGGCACAGGTTCATTCTGGTGGCCACAGACTATTTCACAAAGTGGGTAGAGGCTAAAAAGTTCAAGTTTGTAATTAAGAAAGCGGTGGTTGATTTTGTGCACTCAAACATCATTTTCTGCATTAGGATACCAAAGTGATCATTACATACAATGGGACTTATTTCAACAGTCATCTGATGAAAGAGGTATGTGAGCAATTCAAGACTACACATCAAAGTTCCACCTTATACCACTCCAAGGTGAATGGAGCAGTCAAGGTAGCCAACAAGAACATAAAGAAGATACTTCGAAAAATGGTAGGGGGTTCCAGGAAATGTCATGAGAAATTTCCCCTTCGCATTGTTGGGTTATCGTACTACTGTTTGTTCTTCAGTACGGGCAACTCCTTATTTGTGGGTGTATGGCGCAGAAGCGATGATGCCTGGAGAGATTGAAATCCAATCCTTTCGGATTGTCGCTGAGACCAAAATTCATGATGTCGAGTGGGTCAAAACCCGCATGGAGCAGCTGAGTTTGATTGAAAAGAAACGTTTAGCAGCAGTATGTCACGTATCAATAAATAATGGCAAGAGCATAAAATAAGAAGGTGCGCCTACGGAGGTTTGACATGGGTCAGTTAGTATTGAAATGTATACTCCCTCATCAAGCGGAGGAAGATGGCAATTTCGCCCCAAATTGGCATGGGCCATTCATAATGACAAGAGTGTTGTCCAATGGGGCTTTGTATTTAATAGATGTAGAAGACAAGTGTGTAGAAATGGCCATCAATTCTGATGTGGTCAAGAGATACTAAGTATGATTTTCTTAGGATAAATTGTATTTATTTGTACTTGGCATATTTTGAAGATTGGAATGACAAAGGGATTTTGTTCTGCTATCTAAACTCTTTATCCTTTGTTACCCCCCTTTGAGACTTATTTGTTTTCTTTCATCCCCCTTTTTCGAAATCATTAGCAAAATCAGAAGCACAAGCGTGAAAGATAAGTAAAGGAAAGAGAAAAGAAAAAGAATGAAAAGAGAGAGAAGAAATAGAAGAAGAAAATGAAAAAAAGATAAAAGGAAAAGAAAAGGAAAATAAAAAATAACAAAACAACAAAATGACAAAAGGGAAAAGGAAGAAAGAAAAGAAAAGAAAAATCAAAAAAACAAAATAATTTCTATGATATGAACTACATTCGACCTGATTCCTATTAAGAATATGTAGGCAGTCTCACGGTTCGGTCCCATCAAAACAAAAATCCAAAAGTCCCAAAGCAAAGAAACTGGGGTAGCAATTGTGGTTGTTGCAAGAAATTTGATTCTGGAAGTTGTAATATTGAACCTATTTGAATTGTTTTGGGTCTTTTGACACCCTTTCTTTTAACCCTATCCAAAAGCCCACATTACAGTCCTAAGAAAGACCTTCTGATCAATCATCGAAAGATGCCAAGTCAAGCAAATAGAGATGATTCCTATCAGGGGCAACACTCTAGTCCGAGCAAGGAAAATGAAAATGATAGTCTTATTGGTGAAAACCCTCACGGCACCGTAAGGCGATAGGAGCTGAAAAGAAATCAAAATTGGGAGAGTCTTAATGGTGAAAACCCTCAGGGGCACCGTAAGGAGACGGGAGTTGAGAGAAACAAAAACGTTGCAGAGTCTTATTGGTGAAAACCTTCACTGGAACCTTAAGAAAATAGTGAGCTGAGTGATAAACAAATGAAAGAGGTCTGTTGGTATAAACCCTTCAGGGCACCGCAGAATGAACAAGGTCAAGGATTGGTTGAAGATATTAGGATATGGAATTCCAGGGCAACAAAGCATGGAAATTGAGAGTTGATTGGTTGGAAAGATCAGGCCAATTAATCAGAAATACATGTCATGATCATTGATACCAGCTATTCCACGCAGATAAGTCTCTTTTCTTTTCCCCTTTTAGCAGTCATCCTGTTTTGGATTCTTATTATCCTTAACACTCAAATTTTTCTTTTGGGATTTTTATTTCTCTAAGATATTTCAAGGTTAATTTTTTTTGAGCAAGTACAAAAGGATTTCAAAGCTTACTACCAGCTCCAAAAAGTGCAAAGCACTGTGTGGCTAGAATATACCAGAGACAGCATGATGTAAAGTGGGATATAAAGAATCACCGGAAGCTTCATCCCTGGAATGATTTGGTAATTTCAAGAGAGATTCAAGGATTCAAATAAAGGGGTTCGGTATGTAGTTCAACGTTTTGGGTACAGAGAACTCGGTTCATCTAAGGTCACAAGATTTGAAAGCCAGTCAAAAAGGCAGGCGATTCAAGGCTAGTTCGGGGAAACTACTCAAAACAAAACATGACATTAGGAGGCCACTTTCAGCAAGAATTTCACAAACTAACCACCATATTTCAAACTGACAAGTTTTTTATTTGATTGAAACAGGGGCAGAAAGTTCCGGTTGTTTCGAGGAAACCCTCCGTATGGGAAAGGCAAGCACCAGGAATGTATGACCGTAAAATTTTAGGACCCTCCTAGAAACTTAGACCCAGTTAAAATTCAAAAAAATCATGAGATGTAGGAGCTAGCATAAATACACCCCAAATGAGCACATGTCAGTCTCAAAGTTTGCACGTTTCAAGATAGAATTCAGTTGGGAGTTTTCTGTACCCTCCTGAATAATAAGACTTAGCTCTAGGATTTCCATTAGATAACAATTTTTAGCATATGTTCTCTTGTAGGGTAGTATAATTCAGCCGTAAGGAATTATCACTTTTAGGATAAAATTTCACTTTGGATTGTCAAGACCTTCCTGGATAAGGGGACGTAGCTTTAAGGTCAGCATAGTTAACAAGATGTAGTGAAAGTGATACCTTTAGAAAATATAGCTTAGTTTTAAAATTATCGTTAGTTAAGAGTTGTTAGGACCCTCCTGGATAACGGGATCCAGCTTTAATACTTTCTTAGGTAACAAAATATAGTGAAAGTAATACCTCCAAGATATAACTTAGGTTAAAACTATTTTTTTTAACTAGGAGTTTTCAAGACCCCCCTGGATAATAAGATGTAGCTTTACCACTTTCATAGATAACAAGATATAGTGGAAGTAATACCATTAAAGGATATAACTAAGATTTAAAATTATCGTTTAATTAAGAGTTGTTAGGACCCTCCTGGATAATAGGCAGTAGTTTTAAGACCCACTTAGATTTAGTGGAAGTCATACCTTTAGAAAACATAATTCAGCTTTTAAAACTGTTATTTAACTAAGAGTTGTCAGGACCCTCCTGAATAATAGGATTTAGCCTTTAAATTCTTAGAGAAATTCGGTAAACATGATTCAATTAACACTCGCAGATGCGCCCAGCAAAAAACTAGGGCAAGAAAATTTCTTTTGTTTGTTTTACTGTAATTAGGATAAGGGGAAAGCAGTTCAATGTCCAAGGAAAAAATAAATTCAGGTTTTGGCAATTAGGAGGCCACCCGGAGAACAAAGGAACATAATTCGAGTTTCAGCAACAAGGAGTCTACTTGGAGAACAAGGGAATACAATTCAAGTTTTGGCGATCAGTAGCCCACTTGGAGAACAAGGGAATACAATTCATGTTTTGGCAATCAGGTGCCCACCTGGAGAACAAAGGAAAACAATTCAAGTTTGGGAAATCAGGGACCCACCTGGAGAATAATGGAATATGACTCAAGTTTCAGCAATCAGTCGCCCACCTGAAGAACAAGGGAATACAATTCAAGTTTTGGTAATCAGACACCCACCTGAAGAAAAGGGAATACAATTCAAGTTTCAGCAATCAGGAGCCCACCTGGAGAATAAGGGAATATTATTCAAGTTTCAGTAATCAAACGCTCAACAGGATAACAAGGAAATACAATTCGGGTATTGGCAATCAAGAACCCACCTGGAGAACAAGGGAATACAATTCGAGTTTCGGCAATCGGGAGCCCCACCTGGAGAACAAGGGGATACAATTCCAGTTTTGGCAATTAGGCAACCATTTGGAGAACAATGGAATATAATTCAAAGTTTCGGTAATAAGGAGCCCACCTGGAGAACAAGGGAATAAAATTCATGTTTTGGTGTTCAAGATCCCACCTGGAGGACAAGGGAATACAATTCAAGTTTTGGCAATCAGGCGCCCACCTGGAGAATAATGGAATACAATTCAAGTTTCGGCAATCAGGAACCCACTTGGAGAACAAGGGAGTATAGTTCATGTTCCGGCAATCCGGAGCCCACCTGGAGAATAAGGGAATACAGTTCAAGTACTGGTAATCAGAAGCCCACTTGAAGAAATGGGAAAACATCTCGGGTTACAATTCAAGTCGGTAACAAGGGGATTTCAACGGGAGAATACAAATCAACAAGGCAACAAGAACCACAAGAGCAAGTTTGAAGATACAGATAGGATTTTTGTAATGCATAGATCATAGTCAAGTCTAGCTTCTTTTAATGTTAACTTGGTGTATTAAGGAGTTCAGTAAGCAGTAGCAGCAGCAGTAGCAGTAGTAAAATCGAAACTTCATGGTAGTCCCAGCTATCAAACATTCCCGAATTGCACAAACCTAACTTCTTTATAGCCAAGAATATGTAGACAACCTTGGAAGAAGGGTGCGGTCAAATCTTTCAAAAATGCCTCCTACGGAGTATTCAAGCGGAAACAAATCACTCGTATCCGCTCACTTTATCTTTGAACGAAAACTCTTTGTGTTTTCAAGCAAAGAGGGGCAACTGTGAGCATGTGATTTTTGCCCTACATGAATTACTCCCATATTTTCAAAATAAAATAAATTTTTCTTATTATTTACAATTTTATGGATTTTTGTGGTATTTTCTGTTAATTGTTTGCATTTATCTGGGCATGTTTATTTTATTATAATTAATAAAAAAACACAAAAATATGTGCATTTGCATTTAGGATTTAACTTAGCATTTTAGAATTAATTAAGTAATTAAGTTACTTTATAAAAAGAATAAAAATCTCAAATATTAGTTATTTTGCGCCTTTTAATTGTAATTTTGACTTTTGAATAGTTTCTCTTAAGTTTATTAATTGTGGTAATTACTTAAGATTTGTTATTACTTTTGATAAGTTAATTTGGTTTCATAATTTAATGTAGGATTTTTAGTTTTAATTTTGAAAAAAAACAGGGAAGAAAAGAATTAAAGATTTGAAATAGGAAAGGAATCAAGAACTCAATTTTAGGCCAGCATCACCTAAATTGGTCCAAGCCCAATTCGAACTGTACCAAAAGCCGCCCCAAATAGCCCAGAACCCGGTCCAGTCCCCTACCCGGTCCCAAGCATCCGCAAACGACCCCGTTTAATTACTGACTATCCCAGTCGTCGAGGTTTCTCGATCAAATGATTGAGAATACGGGACTCAATAAATATATATGTATTAATAGCCCCCTACCCCCTATACATCTCTCACACTCACCTCTCTTCAGAGACTCCTATAAACCTTAAAAGTCGCCACTATATCCAACTGCCCTAAAGTGGCGGCGGCGCCTCTATACCACCTCAAATCCATATCCCGAAACCCTCGTGGCTTCTTCATACCAAATCATGCACCCCTTTTCTTCAAATCATCACAGAAGTTGTCGAATTTTAAATCAAAGGTCGGAACCCTAAAATCCCAAAACCCAAGTCAGTGAAGTTTACCGAATGCTTAAGGCCAAAATCGGCTTTATTCTTGTATTTTCATTTAAGAACACATGATTAAAGCCTATTTAGTTCAAAAATCAGAGTTACCTTTGAAGACCTTTCAAGCCTTTTTCCATTTTGCCTAGGTATTCTTCAGTTCTTTTCCTTTCTTTCATTTTTTTTGTTCATTAGTTTGTCTGTTTTAAGTTCTAGTCTTCATCTTCTCTTACTTTGTCTACTCCGTTTTTTTGTTTTCATTTTAAATTGGTATGTTTGTGTGTTTTAAAATTGAGTTTTTCATGCATGTCGTGTTAATTTTTATTGTTTCTTTGTGTTATTTTATTTTCTCGTTTTCAAAGAAAAATAAATTCAATTTTCCTCTTGGGCAATTCTGCCTAGCCCAATGATTCCATACGGACTTTGAAATCAGAAGCCTAGGAAGGAAATTCAATCTAGTCTTGCAAGCCTAGGATTTGTGAATTAAACCATAGGTTCAATCTGAGTCTTGACCCGTAGGTGTTTGGTCTTTGAAGTAAAACTGGGGCTCCTAAGGGGTAGTTTAGGAATTGTAGGTGGGGGAATATTTTGTAACAAGAAAAGGAAGCTTCTATGAAGTAGAAATTGGGGGGCTGTTATGATAACTTGGTAATTACAATAAGGTTAGTTCAGAAAAAAGAAAATTACCTAAGGATTTCTAAACAAAAAAGTAAAATTCATAAAGGGGTAAAATGCAAATGACAAAATCTGCTATTTTCCCTACTTCTGTTGCCTATAAAGGCACCTTTCTTGCCTTCTAAGGTAGAAATTCAGTGATAAAATTCCAAAAAATAAAATGGCTAAGCGCCATTATATTCATTGAATTTTTTTCCCTTCCTTGGTTGATTTCTGAAGATTTCCAGGCTTGACACTTTTTTTGGTTCATTTTGACAGTTCACATGGAGTGATATTGAGCTTTGGGAAGGTTTTCTGGTTCGAGTTGTTAAGGATCACTGTTGCATTAAATTGTCCAGGTGGTTTTAGTGTGTCAATTGTTGAATCTGAGTGAACTGGGGTTGCTGGTGTTGGCATGTTACTGCTCTATTGCTGATTCTTCCTTTTCTATTTTATTTTTGAATTCCAGGTACTTTTCCTCAATATGAAATAAAATCTGAAAGCATGATATAGATCCCTTTGTTTCATTTCTAGTTCTTCACGATTCTATGCTTTCTATCACATGAATCACTGTGTAATTAACAAGATTCCTATGTTTGTACTTGCTTAAGGACAGTTAGAAAATTGATGTTTTTCTTTCTTTCAGTTTGTTTTCTTTTACTACTATGATGGATATATAAGTGTGCCTGTTACTTTTAGCTTTTCATACCCTTAATATGCATTAATGATGAACTAATGTCATTTAAATGTGAAGGTTTTGGTTGAATTCAAGATTTTTGACAAGCAGTACTGGTCTATTCTATCCTCACCCCATTCAACAAGTTAGAGTTTAGTTTTAGATATATTTAATGGTATCCCTTGTATATGATCAGTCCTGCGAGCTGGTTTCTGGTTTATGAAATTTCGTTGTCTTTTATATGATAGTTAAGGCTAATACATAAGCAATTGTATGACAATAAGGTTTTGAATTCATGCTTAACATGTTTTGTATTGTATTAATATTTTCATTTGAATGAGTGTTAAAACATCCAATGATTGTGTTGAGGGCTTTAGTACTGATTTTTAAGATTCTAGAGGGAACTAGGCTATAATGCATTGGTCTATTGGCTGTTAATGTTGAGGTGAATTAAATTCAGCTTAGTCGTTGAGAGGTTCATTGATTGTCTATTATTGCTTACATGAGCAGAGCTGGTTTTTTAGGTTCATGGTTAAAGTCCTACTAGTTTTGTTCATGCGAGATTTGCATATCAGCATTTCAAGTTAAAAGCTTTGAAAATTTAAATTCATATGCAGTATGGTTTTCTCAAAATTGGCTTCCTGATTGTTGTCAAATCGTGAAATTGTTAAAGCTTTCATGTAGTTGTCCATAGGTCCATTACAGGGTGTTATATAACTTGGCATATACGGTAGTTCCACGATTATTTTCTACTATGTCATTCTCTATTTGCATGTTGCAAGGGCTCAATATTGAGCCCAGCTTGTGATAACTCCAGATCTCTGAAATTGGGCTCACTTTGGGCCAATTGAGTACAATCAAGGTCGTTTGAAGATGCCAGTGACAGCTTTATCCTTAGAGAAGTTGGATTCTCATTAAATCTAAAAATAATTGAAGGTCCTCACCTGCCTAGATGACTCGATCGCGACTTTAGCATTGTGAATGCTCATCCTCAAAATATGTAGGGCCCACGTTGGGCCCAAGTTGAAGATTAGCTCCCATTCTTCATATTTAGAGCCGTCTGTTAAAGACCATGTTCTGAAATGAGAAACGCAGTAGACTTCACCTAGTCTTCCCCCCATTTAGATTCATAATGAAATATTCAGAGTTTGCTTTAAGCACTTCTAATATATTATCGCGGTCTTGGACACATTCGCGTGACATGATTAAGATATTAAAAAAAACAAAAGTAGAGTATTTATTTGTGCAACATTCGCCAAATTTTCTTAATAATAACAAAGCGTTATTAATTTTTAACAGTTCGCATGCCATGATTTTTTCTTGACGCACCGAACAAATGGGTACACGTACGCATGACCCGTTTTAAGATATTTTTTCTTAATTAAAAGCGGTAAGAGGTAAATGCACATAGATTCTAAAAGCAGTAATTATATAAGCCAAGTATGATCAAAGCGATCATGCTAGAAACACAGAACTCGAGAATGCCTAACACCTTCTCCTGGTTAACAAAATACCTTACCTGGAATTCTGTGTTCGCGAACATAAACTGAGTGAAATCTTTCCTCGATTCGGGATCCCAAACTGGTGACTTGGAATACCATAACTTATCCCAAGTGGCGACTCTGAATATTTAATAAATAAATTCTGTTTTGATTGTCACTTAAGTTGGAAAAAACTCCCTAATATATACTCTTCTGGGGGTGTAATGAAAAAGGACGTGCGACCATCGCCGCCGTCCTCTAGCTAGGAAGCATACAAAGCCCCCCTCTTTCCATAGGAGGCACATCCTCGTCCTTGAGGGATCATCCAATACCAAACTACGCCCGAACAAGAGAGGCATAAGAAGTAAACACGACAACCAAATCTTCCATAACCGTAAACAGAGCTGACAGAACACAGAGCAACTCACCCGTGTTCGGTCTCTACCATCCCCTAAAAGAACAGTCTTTAAAAGCATGGTCCATCAGCACCATGGAGTCAGCGGATATGGATGATCCACGGAGGTAAAAGTAACCTCACATTACATATGGGAAGAGCGACAATAATTCAAAGCTACTAAATGCCACTAGCTACCAGCACCGTCTCTAATTTCAAGATTGACCTACAGCTTCTAAGACCTCCACTATAGGAAATCAACTTGCGAAGAGATAGGTGCTTTTAACAAACACCCGTACGAAACAAGCCCTGGTGCTGACAAAATTTTATAAGCATGGGCAAGCCTTCATTCGGAGACTGCCTTCGAGGAGTCATCGACGTCCCTGGTCCGCAGGTCCTTGGGCAAGCTTCTCCTCGAAAGGTAATTATAAGTCCCAAGGACATTATCTATGCCTTCATGCAAAGAGATGGCCCCAACAGCCCGAAATTATCGGCCTCATTAGGGTGCAGCTCGAGGAGACATGAAGGACCCGAAGTAAAGCCATTTTGACAACGAAAAGGTCGGGAAAAATGCTCACGTCCAAGGTAAATATCACAGGTTACCAAACAAGATCGTGCATTCGAGGCGGCCAAAAATATAAAGGAGCACAGCAAGTATCAAAGAAAGGGATCAAGGAAATATCTTTATATTAATAAAAATGCTCGAATACAAGATGGCTATGACTAAAAGTTATCAAGAAAGGAAGAAAAGATGGATATCAAAGGAAGTTTGTGTAAGAAGCCGACCACGAGAAAGCCCATATATAAGGGGAAGGCAAAATAACTGACGGCGCCATCACCACGCTTGAATAGCGTAACAGCAAGTGCAATCAATACGTTCGTAGAAACTGAACCGATGTCAATAATATAATGCAGAAGAATGAAGATTCGCAACATTTCAAGCGATCTCTTACTTGTAAAAGAGGTGTTGAATTGTCAACCTGACGTCATTACGGATGACCGAGAAGTGAAGTGTCAAAATAATTTCTTGTCCCTTCCCTCTATGAAACGTGAAGACTATTTGTGTGCAGTGAAACCTGGGAGGCCAATTTCTTCTAGCAAAAATACTTCGGAGGGTAATCTCGGAAGCGCGGAATATCGAGCCAGTCACTTCCTTCCTGATCGATCAATGCCCTGCAAAGGATACTGCAAGCCGAAGTCCTGATGAACGTAGGAATTCCCAAGGAATGCCTTCAAGGTCGACTGAGCATATTTGATCGCTCCGATACCGGCTCGTGCATACGTCATAACGCTAGCTGGTTGTCCCATCCCATTTCACTTGACACATAACGTATCTTGTTCTAAGTTTGGTCTCCCCCTTTCTATAAAAAAAGGAGCTACTAACACTCCTTAAAGGAGTGCTCCAACTATTTTACAAAAGTGCAATAATATCTTTAGCTCTCTCTATCTCTTCTTTCTAAATTGCTTGTTCTCATTGGCCCGAGGCCGTTCTGATATTTATAGCTTTCATATTTGTTCGTCATTTATTACTTGGTATTGATTATAAAGAGTCTTGCATGATTATATTCTAATTGTTATCCTATTATCAACTATTCTGATACCTCGAGATTGACCCAAATGCCAACCCCAAGGTCCTTGACCAACCTGTCCTGCACCTAGGCAACAGGTTCCTTGCCTCGCTCAACTCCCCTTTTTAGTCTGTATTCCCTGTATAAAATGATCCTGGACAGTAAGCCTTCATGTTCATGTATTGCCCTATTTAAGCTCGCATTTCGTCATCACACTTCTTATTTTTAGCATCAACTGATCTAAGAAACTAGCTCAAGAATAGATCACGTATTTTTAGAATTCTATTTATAAATTTAATTGTTATTACCATTTTTCACGGTAAACAAACATCTAGAACTACGAATTGAGAACCAAATCAATTGAGATTTTTAAGAAAACTTTGAAACTTCTATTTTAACAATCGGATGTTAGAATCATATCAATCTAACTCCGTCAAATTTTATAGATAAGTCATAAATATGGCATTGGACCTATACAAGATTTTAGAATCAAAATACAGAGCCTATATCTAAATAGTCTTATTATTGGTCAAACATTTCAAATTCATTAAGCCTTTAACTTTCAAATTTTTAAAAAGTTCATAACTTGGGCTAGGGACTTTCGAAATCGTTTTTGGGCATACGCTCAAGCCTCAAATCACGATACAGACCCACTGGGACTATCAAAATTTGAATCCGGATTTGTTTGCTCAAAATATTATACTGGAGTCAACTCAGATGGGTTCCAAAGAAAAAATTTCAAATTATTTTTTATTGTTTTTAACATAAAAGCTTTCTGAAAATACATTCGGACTGTGCACACAAATTGAAAAGAGTTAAAAAAGGTTTTCACAACATAGAACCGTAGAATTAGGTTCTATAACATTAGATGACCTATCTGGTCATCATATAGGTGACTTTCCTGAGTATTCATTTTCTTATAACAATTCTTTAAAACTGTTTATTTACAAAGCAAAAAAGATTACAACATAGAATATTTACAGTTTACATTCTTTCTACCAAACCAATAGGATGGTCCATTGATAAAAGTAGCAAATGTTGACCCGAGCGGTTTTGGTTTGGATGATTGACAAAGCAACATATGCATAGACTAGATCCGTGGGCAGTGTACACAGGTACTGTCAGATTCAAGCAAAAGTTATGCACGTATAAAGGATAAATATAAGTGGTTATTTCTTATATTTCATGTACGGAAAGATTGCATATTTGATAAAGAGAAGGACTCATTACTTGAAGATGGACTCCTTACTTAAAGAGAACTCTATCCAAGATAAGGAATGATTAGAAGTTGAAGATAGTTATAATTATTCTTCCATCAAGGAAAAGTAAAACATTAGAACTCTAGTTAATCCCTATTTTACTAACTCTACAAATATCAATTGTGTTATCTTTTACAGGTGACAAAGACAAGCTTAATTTATGCAAGAACTGAGAGCAAAATATCAAGGCATTTTAAAAGCAATTCTTGTGTTTTAAGAGTGCGAACCTGGAACTACATGAACCAGATAGAATAACCATTTCCATGTCTCTGTCTTTTATTATAGTATAATTGTATACAAGAGGGGTTGCTCTGATGGTAAGCAAGCCCCACTTCCAACCGAGAGGTTGTGAGTTCGAGTATCCCCAAGAGCAAGGTGGGAAGTTCTTGGAGGGAAGGATATCGGGGGTCTATTTGGAAACAGCCTCTCTACCCAAGGGTAGATGTAAGGTCTGCGTACACACTACCCTCCCCAGACCCCTCTAAGTGTGATTATACTGGGTTGTTGTTGTTGTTGTTGTTGTTGTTGTTATAGTAGGTGTTTTTGAGTTGTACCTTTCATCTTTTCATAGAAGCATTTGTACTAGGTACTTGAATTGTATTACTTAAGTTAGAGTTAACTTTAGCCAGTCACAACAACTCGTGGCTTGTTGCTACAAGGGTTAGAGTTTAATCCTTTGATTAACAAGAGGTTTGTAAACATTGTTGTTTGACTTAGTGAAGTTTTGGGGAAAATTTTACTAAGTAATAGTTTGTTATTTTTTTCACCTTTCGCGTCAGCTATTTTTTATGTAAAATTATTTGTGTTCTTTATTTTCTGCATTATATGTTCCACAAGAGTATATTAAGGAAAGCATAAAAGAACCACATTCGTCTATAATTCGGTGCACATAAAAATTGAATATTACACAATTTATCGTGCTTGTATACTATTGAAGTATAAAACATCGTTACAAGAGTTTCTATTTGACTAAGATGCCTTTGGATTTCCAGGAAGGGTGCGTCTGGTTCGCGGAAACTTTTAATAAAATAATACGATTGATATCTTTTATATTCACGAAATTTGCACGTTCTAATGCAAATTGGAATAAATTAATTGTATATTAAGGATGGACCAAACTATCACATCGTATTTTACTTGAATTAACAGTCAGTAGTTTAAAGGAATGGGTACAAGAAAATCCAAATAAGGATGGTTAGCGTACTATCATAAACCACAGCGAAAATCAATATGATAAAGCAAAAGGTGAAGGTAGATCTATGAAATTATCCCACTATCATTTTATTATTCATGCAATAGTAGACAATAATTCGTTATTGAGATCGGGATAGCCAAAACTACAAAAGTACACATCAAGAATATTAGATATTCATATAAATACTATCACCAGACCCTCACAATTTCACATATCATTTCATGCTTAATAAAATGAAAACCTCTGTGGTTTTTCTTCTTTATTTTTCTCTCTTCTTCCTCACATCTCGTGCTGAAAGGTGCAATCCAAATGACAAAAAAACCCTCCTAGAAATCAAGAAAGGCTTAAGAAATCCCTATGACTTGATCACATGGGATCGAAAAACCGATTGTTGTACTGATTGGGTCTCTCTCTCATGTGATGAGAAACACAATCGTGTGACCTCCTTAAGCCTCTTTAAAATTGAAGACGTTGGCTACCTTTCGCCCGCGTTCGGAGACATGCCGTACCTCCAAAGTTTGGACATCAATAATGTGCGTAATCTCTCAGGTCCAATTCCGACCACAATTGCCAAACTCTCAAAGCTCACATTCTTGAGAATTAGTCAAACAAACATTTCAGGACCTGTCCCTGGATTTCTTAGTAAGTTGAAATAACTAAAATGCATCAACTTGTCATACAATAAACTCGTTGGTACTATCCCTCCTTCACTTTCTCAACTTTCAAATCTCGAGTTCCCTGGTTTAGACAGGAACAAACTTACTGGGCACAATCCCAGAATCCTTCGGCAACTTTGCTGGAAAACTCACGTATCTTTACCTTGGCCACAACCAATTAACCGGGTCTGTGCCTAAATCTTTTTGTGGTTAAAGTTTTGAAACAATTGACTTGTCTAGAAACATGCTTGAAGGAGATATTTGATAAAAGGTCCCGGTCTCGGAAGAGATGCGGCATTACGAGCTATTCGTCGAAGTGGTATACTATTAACTTTCGTACGGGATGTAACTCCTATGCCACATAATGGCTGTAGACCTCCGAAAAAAAGACGTGTGTAGAACTGAACATTAAAGAAATCTCAAGAGAAATAAAAGATTCGATGATCTAATCAAACAATAGTACTATGGTTCGAGAGAAAGTAACAGTATCTACTCGGACACTACAGTGGAAGTGTGTTGAATCAAGAACAGACAGTAAACGTCTTTATTATGGACGCTTTATTCTGTCTCCACTTATGAAAGGCCAAGCCGACATAATAGGCATTGCGATGCGAAGAGCTTTACTTGGAGAAATAGAAGGAACATGTATCACACGTGTAAATTCTGAGAAAGTCCCACATGAATATTCTACCATAATGGGCATTCAAGAATCGGTCTTTCTTGTTTGGCAAATATAAGACAACATTTCAAATGCTTTTAGATCATAATATGTTTGCATTCGACTTCTCGAAGGTAAAGTTTGGGAAAAGATTATGGAGGTTGGACTTGAACCATAATAAAATTTATGGGAATCTTCCAGCAGTTATAACGAAACAACCATGGCAGCTCTTCAACGTGAGTTATTACAGGCTTTGTGGGAAGATTCCACAAGGTGGGGAAATAAAGAAATATGATATTTATGTTTATCTCCACAACAAATGCTTGTGTGACTCTCCGTTGCCACCTTATAAATCGTGATGATTTGCTGACATTTCTTTGAGAAATAACAGTGGATAGTCTACTCCGTGTTTTTGTGGTCCTAAATCCATTTATATATTTGAACCTTTCTCTTTGTATGTCAATAGGCCAGCAAAATTAAGATGGGGCTGCCTAATAAGTCAAAATGGGATTTAACAATGACAAAGTTCATTGTGTCCTAAATTTACCTGATGTAATTTTCTTTTTAGCCATTCCAGAAAGAGTAATATTTTTTATATTTTAGATATAAATTTTTCTTGACCCGTAATGAAATAATGATAATCATACAAATATTTATGGTCAATTGGATCATAAGTTTCAAAAGTTCTTATCTTTTTTCTTAAATGTTGATTCATAAAAAATATATCACATACATTAGGACGGAGGAAGTACACTTTTACTTCATTAATGTGGAAATTTTTAAATTTCACAAGCGGGGCGCTTTAGTTTGCGTAATGTCAATTGCCAAGTACTCCCTCCTATTCAAAAAGAGTGTTGGCATAGCTATTTGCACACTCCTTAAAAAAATTCTACTTTCGAGATAAAATAAATAATTTAACTAAACTATTTCTAATTAAATATGTAATGGGATTTGGTTACTTAACAATTAATAAGGGCAAAGTTGAAAAATTAAAGTTGATTCTTTATTGATTTGGTAAGTGAACATTCTTTTTGAACCAAGGGAAAAAAAAAGCTAAGTGGATTCTGTATTTGAACCGAAAGCTGTATATTTTTTGAGGTTAAAAAAAATATTTTCGTTGCGGTGTTTTCTTTATGGTATCTAGAGAGATAATATAAGACGAACTTGACCTATGCTGGTATAAAATGCCAACGCGAACGTTTATCACGTTTACCAGTGCCTTTAATCTACTAAGGTAACTATTTTATATTTAAACTCTACGATTTCCATTAGAATATAATGCACTTTGAACCAAATCCAATGACCAAACCAACTGTTTATATTATTTCACATAAAAATATACCTATAAATATTTGTAATATGCTTAGATCTTTAGATAACCAAAACATTGCTAATGACAATGTCATTTTGAATGAAGGGTCTACTTACCCAAGCCCCAATCCAAATATCACCTCAGATGACCCTATATATAATATGCTAAACTCTGTTTAAGTAAGTAATATATAAATTCTATTACTGTTCAAAATAAGTTATTTAAATTATTTCATTGAATGAAATGATAAACAATTCAAAATTGTAATGAAACAATAAAAGGATAGCTAAATGATAATAGAGAGGAATGATAAGATAGAAATACACCATAGAAAAAGGGATATAGATACTTTATAACAGTTCGCATAACTGGTATAGAAAATTTTATCTCCTATAACAAAGGTATATATTTATTATAAATCAAAATTATTTTAACTTATTAAATATTTTATGTGGCTGCTGGCTCACGATAGACTGCCCACTAAAAAGTACTTGCAAAACAGGGGATCAATCTGAATTCCAAATGCTTCTAATTCTGTCACAAAGAGGATAAATCAATTGAGCATGTCATATCAATTTTTAGAATGCCTATCCCACTTGAGCTTAAGGCTGTATCCAGTTCCGGTTCTGGGTCTATTTTGGTCTGCCGGTTCCGGTTCTGGCGGTTCCGGTTCTGGCGGTTCCGGAGCCGGAACCGCTACCATACGGTTCCGGAACCGCCCGGTTCCGGTTCTGGCGGTTCCGGAACCGCGGGTCTGGCGGTTCCAGGTGGTTCCGACTTAAATTTTTTTATTTTTTTTTTAAAATCAATATCTTGTATAGTAGTGATTAGTATATTGTACAATATATTTTTATATGGTGTACTATGTTCTTAGTATAGTATATATTGTGTTTGGAAATTAGTATATATTGTGTATAAGTAGTGTATATTTTGTATATTGTGTAGTAGTTAGTAATTAGTATAAATTTTATATAAGTAGTACATATTGATAAAAGTATATTGTCGTTAGTATTATGTGTTGTATGTTATATATTATATGTTATATAAATATTCAAGGATTGATATAGAAGTAAAGACAAATAAATATTGAGACAAATATATTCAAGGATATGATAAAAAGCGTATTTATTGACCAAAATGGCATATCTTTCTTAGTCTTCCTTCCCCCAATGGAATGAGCACAACATGGTACTAATACAACCATTAAAAGGAAAAAAAACTAAAAGAAGACATGCCAATGTACAAGTTACATGATAATTTATGTATTATTTCTAACAAATCTCATAAAACCTTCAAGGTTTGGAGGTGGTTGTGTTGGCGGTGATAGAAATGAAGCTTGTTCATCACCACTTCCGGGTGAAGTTGCTTCCTGAGCAAGTTCTGCTAGCATTTCTTCATAGCACTCATCTATTTCGGGTTGAGATTCAGCTAGCCCAAAGTTCCTTCTTTCAGAGCGGATCCAATCTCGGAAGAGCACTGATTTTTCCAAGCTTTCCTGCATCGACGCTCTATGATCTCCTATTTGTAGTCTGGCTTGACTAAATACGCTCTCCGATGCAACAGTTGACGCTTGAATGGATAGAACATCCCGAGCCATCCTTGCAAGAACGGGAAAATGCTTTTCCCTTGTCTTCCACCAATCCAAAAGGTCGAAAGATCCATCTGGATTATCATTCTCTAGCCCCTGCGACAAATAAACTTGAAGTTCGTTTAGATGGGAAATATCATCTAAATTCTCACCTTGAGTACCCCTGAACTCCGTGCACGATTTAAGAGCGGTTAAGCCAGCAACTCTTTTAGACGCTTGTGATGTGGACGAAGTAAGGGTTGGAATAGTAGGCCTAGCATGCTCTAACGCCTGTTTATAAGCATTATAAACAGTTTGAGCATTCACTGTAATTGATATTTTCGCATCAGATAGTGTTGCCATTTCTTCTGGTGAAAGATCTAAAGATTGATAAATACTATTATGCCAAAAGTTAGGACCTCCTACTTTCATAGTAGGATTTAACATAGCAGCCACACCAAAAATAGGAGGGATAGGAAAAAAATATTTTTTAAATTTATTTTTCATTTCAAATATTGCATTTACATAAATTTCGCCTCCCTCGTTAAAATCAGCAAATAAATTAGCAAGTACGGTAATATATACTAAACAGTTTGAAATTGTAGGATAATATTGGCCAGATAAAGCAGTTGTAGCCACACTAAAATGTTCTAAAAAATCTAATAGAATCTTAACGTTATTCCAATCTTGATTAGTTAGCATGTCATTATCTTCATCCTCACAATCCCTAGAATTATAAGTAGCGTTTATTGGGTTTCTATATTCGTACGCCACTACTAAGCTTTCATACATGTAGTTCCACCTAGTGGGGCAAGGTTTAGGAACCTTTCTTCTCTAAGGCCATATTCGTCACATTTTTTATAATATTCTCTAAGTCTACTTCTACGGTTTGAATAAAAAAGCGAATTAAGAGCAAATTTAACTTTTTCAATTTCTATGTTTAAAATTCTCATACCATCTCCAACAATTAAATGATAAATATGGCATATACATCTAACATGGAAAATATTTGTAAAAGCAGGATTTCGTGTTCTAGTTAAAATACCTATTGCAGTAGTGTTGCTACTAGCGTTATCCATGGAAATTGACATTATTTTATCACTAAAACAAAAATATCTACATACATCTGAAACAGTGCTAGCAATAAACTTACCTGTGTGCCGTGAATTAATTATTCTATATGCTATAATGCGTTTTTGCATGGTCCAGTCTTCGTCTATCCAATGACTGGTCACGGTTAGATAATCACAGTCATTTCCACTTCTACCAATATCAGTTGTAATAGACATACGATTACTTATATGAATAAATAAATAGCGCAAGTATTGTTCATATTCATGCTTATATTTATAAATGTCGGCCTTAACTGTGGCGCGAGGCCAACCTTTATATGTAGGATTAAATACTCGTCTAATATAATGAATCCAAGCAGGATTAGAAGCAAAAGAATAAGGTAAACACATAACAGTAATCATTTTAGCTAATTCTTTCACGATCCTTATTTGGATCGTAATAAAATATACCTCCGGTGACTGTGTTTATTCCTGGTTGAAGCATGTTAGAACCAGTACTTTGGTTAATTGTAGTATCAGGACTTGCCCTCCCCTCTTGTTGCGCTTTCAATTGGATATATCTAGCCTTATCGCTAGGGTGTAATTTTATATGTTTAACTAAACTACCTGTGCCGCTACGATCTCCAATATACCTATGCACAAGTAATTTCCCACACGATTTACACTTAGCCTTATTCTGTTCTCTTAGTTGAATAAAAAATTGCCAAACTAATGAAGTTTCTAAACGTTTAGGAGGTTGTCTACTAAAAGTGGTAGTTTGTACGGGTGGGTGTTTCGGTTCATTAGTAGCAGGACTAGTAGGTGTATCATCTAAATCTACGGGAGCTTGGGTTTCGTCATCATCATCATCCTCATTTCCCTCTATTATAGGTGCATTAGGATAAAGCATATTCATAATATCATCGTCTATTCTATCACCTACTGCTACATCATGTAGAAAATCAACATCGCTAAATTGAAAACATGGGTGATTACTATCAAGTATTCCGAAATTTTCATTAGTATTTCTAGGTTGGCTACTAGTTTCAACTTGTTTATCTTTTCTAGGTTGGGGAGCCGGGGGAGGGGTAGGATTTTGGCGACTACTTTCACCGGATTTAGATTTACCTTTTCCGAACATGTTTTTCAATGAAAATGCCATAATAATTATAATTAAGCAAAATAACAACATACAACAAATATTCTTAGCACGTAAGAGTTGAAACGAGTTTACCGGATTGACGAACAACTTCTTGAAAATTGAAAATCGTTGTAATTGAACACTTGAAAACTTCAATTCAACAACTTCACAATATTTCACGAATTTGCAACAAAAATTTAAGCACTTGCACTAGAAAGATTGAAAGAGAGCTTGAGAGAGATTGAGAGAGATTGATGAATTGGTGAATTAAAATGAAAGAATGAGGGGTTATTTATAGTTGAGAAATGGGATATTGTGTAATTATATAAAGTTTGGGGTTAAATTAAATTTGAGGGGTCAAATGGCTAAATTTTAAAAATGCCAAACGGCTATTTCTACAAGAGAGCCGTTTTGATTTTCAGATTTTTTTTAAAAAAAATTTTTTTTAAAAAAAATCAGCCCGTTGGGAACCGGATAGAACCGGACCGGTTCAGGCGGTTCCATCCGGTTCCAAACGGTTCCGCCAACGGTCCGAATTTTAAAAAAACAAATTTTTTTTAAATATCGGACCGTTGGCGGAACCGTTTGGAACTGGATGGAACTGCCTGAACTGGTCCGGTTCCGGTTCTGACGGTTCCGGTTCCACGGTTCTAATGGGTGGAACCGTGACATCACGGTTCCGGGGAACCGCTAGGCTCGGAACCGCGGAACCGGAACCGCCAGAACCGCCGGAACCGCCAGAACCGCGGTTCCGGTCCGGTTCCGATTCCAGAACCGCCCAACTTCCAGCCTTACTTGAGCTTAAATAACCTTAAACTCAACACCATACTGAATAAGCGGAACAACTACGGATGCATCAATAATACAATCCAAAACAAAAAATTCAACTAACTCCTTAAATGGGGAGAGTTTATGCTTTCTGCCTATAGGAGATTTGGCTAACTAGAAAAAATAATTGCTTCAATGGAAAGAGAGCGCATGTCTCCTATAAAAATTCATAGCTAAAGCTATTGAGTTCATAGGGTTGGGAAAGCACCGACATCACTACAAATGCCCTATATGTCAAGTGGCATCCTCGAATAAGAGGCCACTATAAACTTAACACTAACGGGGAAACTCTTCAAAATGGTCTTTAGGAGGAGTAATCCAAACTATCAATGGGGACTGGGTGTTGGGATTAATGGAGAAAATAAATTATATTTCACTTTGCACAAACAGCTTTAATGCAGGGACTAAAACGGTAGTATCGAACAACTTCATGCCCTTGGAGGTTAACATAGACTCAAAAGAGGTAATATACAATAACAATAAAGGTAATATAATTTATGAGACTATTATGTGTGAATGCAGGTCACTCCTAGGAGTATTGGTGCATCAACCAGTAAACCATAACTACAAAAAATCCAATAGAGTGGCGGACAAACTGGCCAAGGAAGAAAGCAAGATAAATGAAGGAAAAACAAATTTTTTGATTAGTTCATCTGGTGTCAATGAAAACATATAGGCAAAGATCCTAAGAACTATTTTGAAAAGAAAGCATGAAATTGCAATATTTGTAACGTAGAAATAGACTACACAATCTTTTGTGGAGGCTGAGACCTCCCCAAATTTGTTGTTGTAACAAACAACCAAGCAGTAAGTTAAAAATAAAAAGCTACCACTACGTTTATTTATCTTTTCTAACATGTAAGATGAGTCTTATGAATGATGTGAGGGGCACGCTAAGTCGGGCCTAGCTATCTTGAGAGCTCCCCTAATTGTAAAGACGAACGACAACACTTTACAATTCTTTTTTTTAGGCAAAAGGATAAGAGTATTAATAGTAAGTACAAATAGAGTTATCACATGCCAAGTTTGCAGAATCAGAGATGATTAACATTGAATCAATAATGCCCAGAGTTGCTAATTTACTTCAAACATCAAAAACCATATTACGAACTGTTCCATCACCACTTGTGACATGAAAAAGTTGGGAGGATTATGGAAACATATTAGGTTATCCCTGAAGGTTTGTTTGGCTACTTCCTTTTGGTAGTAGATGAGCTGCTCCCTTAACTTCTCTGCAGCTATGTCGGAGAGTTACATGCCTCAGCTTGTGCATCAACCATCTGCAGTTAGAAATAATATTATTATAGATTAATGACCCCTTGTCAAAATACTTTAAAACGTCAGTGGAATCAATTTCCACTTCTATTGGAGTTAAGTTCTCTGCAGCTACATAGGTCAGCCTAGAAGTTCTGCATGCATAGGGCGGTTTGCATGTATTGACTTCATGAACCCAAGAATCCATGACGAATCTTGTCACGACCCTAGTTCACCAATCGTGAACCTGTCATGACAGCACCCAGTCTTCGCGACTAGGTAAACCTGACACATTGCGGAAATTCAACAGTCTGTGCAAAAACAATAATATAAAACATAAATGACGTAAGATAATGTATGGAGTGCCGCCTGGCACATACATGTCAACTCAATATAACGCAAAAAACCTCCAAGACCCGGAAACCCACGGGCAACACAGGATAAGAATAAAGTATAACACATGGCTCTAATCTCCAGAAGTGTCTACAATGAGAGAATACATGGATAAAACTACTAACTAAAGGTAGAATAGAGGAAGACTCTTCGGCTCTGCGGACGCGGCAAATGCATACCCCAGATCTCCGAGTATAGCTCCTAAGCACTGATAGCGCGCCCGATCAAGAGTACGTGGATCTTCACAACAAAAGTGTGCAGAGAGTAGAATGAGTACACCATAGAGGTACTCAGTAAGCGCCAAGCCTAACCTCGATGGAGTAGTGACGAGGAAGGTCGAGGCCCTACTGAGAAGAACATAAAAAATAATGCAAAAGTAAATAAAAAGTAGATAATGAAAGAAATCAGAATATCTAACAAGATAGTAATTAAAGACAGAGGGGCTACAAGTACAAACTACAAACACAAAGCAAATCACTCAACAATCAGGATCTATACATGGAGCTCCGGGAATCGAACCCGCAGTCCACCTTATCAATATCTGAGGATCTCCGGGAAATGAACCCGCAGTCCTTGATACTAATATCAGAGGATCTCCGGGAATTGAACCCGCAGTCCTTTATACCAATAATAGAGGATCTCCAGGAATTGAACCCGCAATCCTTTAAACCAATAACAGAGGATCTCCGGGAATTGAACCCGCAATTCTTTATACCCTTAATAGAGGACCCCAGGGAATTGAACCCGATATCCTTTATACCAATAATAGAGGATCTCCGGGAATTGAACCCGTGGTCCGTCATGCCAGAATAAGAGGATCTCCCGGGAATTGAACCCGTAGTCCAACATATTAATAACGGAGGAATCTCCCAGGAATCGAACCCGTAGTCCCACACGTAAACACTTCAAAACAAGTCAATATTTAATAGAAAGAAACCAAATATAGCAACAATGTAAAGGTCTAACCCTATCAGGCTCACAAAGAGGGCAGGTATTTGAAATTTTGTCAGATAGAGCAAATAAATCACTAACATGCTTTTCCTAAGCTAAGCAAGTGAAATCCCATTTTTAATAGTTAAATACACGAAGAAACACAGTCTAAATAAGTCAAGTAAGGTGAATTTCAACAATTAGCACAAGTACACCCACGTCACCTCGCGCACAAGGCCTTTAAACAACAATTAATATATCCTAAGGGGAGAGGTCCCCCACACAAGGTTAGAAAAGCCACTTACCTCAAATTGGTACAAAACCGCTAAGAAACAATGCCCTTTCCACGAGTATCCGACTATGAGTGGCCCAAATCTATTCAAACAAATTACATAACATAAATAACATAGAAAGTAACTAATTACACTGTTAAAATTAACGTTAAGGCAGGAAAATAGGTGAAATGACCAAAAAACCCCTCAGGCCAACGTCTCGGAGTCGAATAATTTTCACATTTTCAGAAACCTCGTACTCTCACGAGTCTAACCATATAAACATCTCCCAAATCGGAGGTCAAATGCCCTTTCAAATCATCAATGTTAGGCCTAAGAACTTTACCCCAATTTTCATTCAAAAATCGAAATTGCAGGTTGGATTTGAGATTAGATTAATGGGTTTTCGTCATAGAAGAGTAGAGAATCGTTACCCAGTGATTTCCTTTGAAAAGCCTTTGAAATTCTCCCCAATCTGAGCTCCCTGACCTTGAGTTTTGGTAAAAATGGAAGAAGGATTCATTTTGAAATGTTTATATTCTGCCAGTGATTTGCTCTATGCGATCGCGTGAAATGGAATGCGATCGTATAAGGAGTTTTGAAGGCCGTGAAAAAGAACTATGCGAACGCATCCAAAATAGTGTGATCGTAGGGAAAAACCAAACAGGGATATCTGATCGCAGAAGGTTTAATGCGATCGCATTGAAGGAAAACCGGCCCAGCTCTAAGGACTCTATGCGGTTGCAGGAGAGTCTATGCGATCGCATAGAAGGATTTGTCTGCAACACCAACAACAGAAATCTGCAACACTTTGAGTTCCGGAATTGCTCCGTTGAGCATCCGAAACACACTCGAGGCACCCGGGACCTCAACTAAACCTACGAACACATCCCACTTCATCATTTAGACTTGTACCAATCCTTAAACCACCTAAAACAACTCTGGAAACACGAATTAAGCAATGATTTGGACATAGAAATTTCAAAACTTAACCAAACTCACTTCCGACTCAAAACCTATCCAAAACACGTTCGAATGACCTGAAAATTTGCAGACATATCCTAAATCACCTAACTAGCTGCTGCAACACTTGGAATTCCATTCCGACCCTCGGATCAAAAATTCACTTTCGGACCGGAACTTCAAATTTCTAACTTTCGGCATTCATAGCGTAATTGAGCTACGGACCTCAAAAATACATTCCGAACATGGTCCCCACCCAGAAATCACCTAACGGAGCTAATGGAACCATTGGTTTTCCATTCCGAGCTCATCTTGACATAGTTCTTATTACGGACCAATTCCAACACTTGAGCTCTCATTTAGGGACTAAGCGTCCCAAAACACTTCGAACTCTACTACCGAACATCCCGGCAAACCAAAATAGCATAAATGAACTTAGGGGAAGCAGAAAATTGGAAAACGGGGCATAAATTCCAAAGACGGCAAGCCATGTCGTCACATCTTCCCACACTTAAACATTCGTTCATCCTCGAACGAGCATAGAGGACATACCTGAAGTAGCAAAATGATGAGGGTATCGGCTGCGCATATCCCGCTCGGTCTCCCAAGTCGCCTCCTTGGCCGGCTGACCCCGCCACTGCACCTTTACTAAAGCTATATCCTTTGACCTGAGCTTTCAAAATAGGACAAGTCAAAGTGAACTCCAACACGTGAGACGAGTCAACATGATACCTCCAAAGCATCGAAACATGAAATACTAGATGAACCTTGGCCAGACTGGGTGGTAAAGCGAGCTCATAAGCAACTTTTCCAACCTGCCTCAAAATCTCAAATGGATCAATGTACCTCGGGCTGAACTTTCCTTTCTTTCCAAACCTCATGACACCTTTCATAGGCGAGATCCGAAGCAAAACCCGCTCACCAACCATAAATGAAACATCACGAACCTTCCGGTCAACATAAATCTTCTATCTGAGCTGAGTCGCACTGAGTCTTTCCTGAATAACCTTAACCTTCTACACCGCATCCTGAACCAAATAAGTGCCTAATAACCTGGCCTCGCCCGGCCTGAACTAACCCACCAGGGATCCGCGTCTCCTACCGTATAAGGCCTCGTAAGGCGCCATCTAAATACTGGACTGATAATTGTTGTTGCATGCAAACTCCACCAATGGCAAGAACTGATACCAAGACCCTCTAAACTCAATCGTGCACGCACGGAGCATATCCTCAAGAATCTGAATAGTTCGCTCGGACTGTCCGTCCGTTTGAGGGTGAAAGGTTGTGCTTATGGTAACCCGAGTACCCAACTCATGCTGGAAGGCTCTCCAGAACCATGATGAAAACACTGAACCCCTGTCTGAGATGATAGAAACTGGAACGCCATGCAGGAGGACAATCTTCCTGATATAAATCCCCGCAAACCGCTCCGCGGAGTAAGAAGTGCACAGTGGAATGAAATGAGCGGACTTGGTCAGCCGATCCACAACAACCTAAATAAAATCAAACTTCCTCGCCATCAGAAGGAGGCCAGTCACTAAATCCATGGTGATATTCTCCCATTTCCACTCTGAATTCTCCATCTACTGGAGTAACCCTCCCGGTCTCTGATGCTCAGCCTTTACCTGCTGACAATTGAGGCATCTAGCCACAAACCCTACAATGTCCTTCTTCATCCGCCTCCACCAGTAATGCTGACTCAAATCCTGATAGATCTTCGCGGCACCCGGATGGATGGAATACCGCGAGCTATGGGCCTCGGTCAGTATCAACTCCCGAATACCATCAATATCGGGCACACAAATACGACCCTACATACTGTCGCTCCATGATACGATCAAACAATGAAGACCGAGAAACTACAGAGGCTAGAACCCGACTGGGCTCCGAAAGGTCCAACCTCACGAGCTGTCTGGCTAAGGCCTGAACATCCATCGCCATAGGTCTCTCTGAAGCTGGTAGATATACCAAACTCCCCAAACTCTCCGCCTGGGGACTCAAGGCATCGGCCACCACAATGGCCTTGCCCGAGTGGTAAAGATTAGTAATATCGTAATCCTTCAATAGCTCCAACCATCTCCTCTGGCGCAGGTTCAGATTCTTCTGCTTGAATAAGTGCTGCAAACTCCAATGATCAGTAAAAATCTCACAAGGCACACCATACAAATAATGACGCCAGATCTTTAAGGCATGAACAATAACAACTAACTCAAGGTCATGGACAGGATAATTCTTTTCAAGCACCTCCAAGTGTCTGGACGCGTAGGCAATCACCCTACCGTCCTGCATCAACATCGCTCCAAGTCGAACTCGCGAGGCATCACAATAAACCGTATAGGACCCCGAACCAGTAGGCAAAATCAGAATAGGGGCTGAAGTCAAAACCTCTTGAGCTTTTGGAAGCTTGCCTCACACTCGTCCGAACTGAAAAGGAGCATCCTTCTGGGTCAATCTAGTCATAGAAGTTGCAATCGACGAGAACCCCTCCATAAAACGACGGTAATACCCCGCCAGGCCAAGAAATTTGCGGATCTCTGTAGCTGAGGAGGGCCTGGGCCAAATCTGCACGTCCTCCACCTTCTTCGGGTCTACCCAAATGCCCTCACTCGATACCACGTGACCCAGAAATTCCAAAGAACTCAACCAAAACTCGCATTTTGAAAACTTCGCATATAATTTCTTTTCTCCCAGGGTCTGAAGCACTATCCTAAGGTGTTGCTCATGATCTTCCCACCTCCGGGAGTATACAAGAATATCATCTATTAAAACTGACAAATGAGTCGAGATAGGGCCTGAATACAATGTGCATCAAATGCGTAAAAGCTGTTGGGGCGTTGGTTAACCCAAATGACATGGCAATGAACTCATAATGACAATAGCGAGTTCTGAAAGCAGTCTTCGGGATACCAGCTCCCGAATCTTAAGCTGGTGATAGCCTGAGCTTAAATCAATCTTGGAAAACACATGTGCGCACTGAAGCCGCCAAATAGATCATCAATACGAAGCAGAGGATAGCGGTTCTTCACTATAACTTTGTTAAACTGACGATAATTGATACACATGCTTATAGAACCATCCTTTTTCTTCACGAACAATACCAGAGCACCCCATGGTGAAACACTTAGTCGAATAAAACCCTTATCAAGCAATTCCTTCAACCGATCCTTCAACTCCTTTGGTAAGGAGGAATAGATATTGGCTGAGGGCCCGGCAACAAATCAATACCAAAATCAATGTCCCGATCGGGCGGCATGCCTGGAAGATCAGCTAGGAACACATCGGGAAAATCCGTTACTACTGGGAAAGAGTCAATAGAAGGGGTATCAGCACTGACATCTCTCGCGTAGGCTAAATACGCAGCACACCCTTTCTCTACCATACGTTGAGCCTTAAGAAAAGATATAACTCTACTGGGAGTGTGATCAAAAGTACCACTCCACTCAATACGAGGAATACCTGGCATAGCCATCGTCTCGGTGTTAGCGTGACAATCAAGAATATCATAATAGGACGACAACCAGTCTATGCCCAAGAAAACATCAAAATCGATCATATCAAGTAATAAAAGATCTGCCCTGGTCTCAAAACCACGAATAGTAACCAACAATGACTGATACACATGGTCCACAACAAGAGAATCTCCTACGGAATTGGAAACATAAACAGGAGAACTCAAAGCCTATCGGGATATACCCAAATGTGGAGAAAAATAAGATGACACATAACAATAAGTAGAGCCTGTATCGAATAGAACCGATGCCTCTCTACTACTAACCAAAATAAGACCCGTGATAACAAAATTAAAGGCGACAGCCTCGGCACGATCAGGAATGGCATAAAATCTTGCTCGGCCCCTACCTCGGGGGCGACCTATATCTCCCCGATCCCCGCCTCTAGCTGGATGGGCATGTGCGGTGGCTGCTGGAGGCTGGAATAATGGCCTGCTGACCTTGTGGAGCATGCTGGCGCTGTGGAGTCTGAGTAGGCACACCCCTACCACGTTTAGGGCACTCTCTAACCAAGTGGCCGGTATCCCTGCACTCATATCAAGCTCTAGGAGGGCGCGGCGGCTGTGACTGACTTGATCCACCCCTGCTGGACTGACCGCTTGAGGTGCCCTACGTAGGAGACACACTAAAAATCGGGGTGCATAATAAGGCTCCTGTATGGGAGGAGCTAGATTACTACTGGGTGAAGAAAAAGCTGAGTGAACTGCGCGACCCATATAGCCCCTACTAGGACATCCTCCTCCTAAAGTACGGTTACAAAAAAAATGACCTGACTTTCGAGACCTCTTGGCCTCTCTCTCCTCTCGCTCCCTGGCATGCATACCCTCTATCCTCCTGGCTATACTCACCGCCTGCGGATAGGGTATATCCATCTCCAACTCTCGCACCATGCCAAACCTGATGGAAGGATTAAGACCCTCAATAAATCTGCGAACCCTCTCACGATTTGTTGCCACCAAAGCAGGTGCATGCCTGGCCAGTCTCGTATAACGAATAGAATACTCTAAGACAGTCATAGGTTAGGAACTCAACCAAACCTCGCATTTTGAAAACTTTGCGTATAATTTCTTTTCTCTCGCGGTCAGAAGCACTATCCTAAGGTGCTGCTCATGATCTTCCCAGCTCCGGGAGTATACAAGAATATCATCTATTAAAACAATGACAAATGAATCGAGATAGGGCCTGAATACACTGTACATCAAATGCGTAAAAGCTGCTGGAACGTTGGTCAACCCAAATGACATGACAATGAACTCATATTGACCATACAGAGTCATGAAAGCAGTCTTCGGGATATCCAGCTCCCAAATCTTTAGCTGGTGATATTCTGAGCGCAAATCAATCTTAGAAAACACATGTGCGCCCTGAAGCTGGCCAACTATATCATTAATACGAAGCAAAGGATATCGGTTCTTCACTATAACATTGTCTAACTGACGAGAATCGATACACATGCGCATAGAACCATCCTTTTTCTTCACGAACAATACCAGAGCACCCCATGGTGAAACACTAGGTCGAATAAAACCCTTATCAAGCAATTCGTTCAATTGATCCTTCAACTCCTTCAACTCAATAGGAGCCATGCGGTAAGGAGGAATAGATATGGGCAGAGTACCCCTCAACAAATCAATACCAAAATCAGTGTCTCGATCGGGCAGCATGCCCGGAAGATCAGGTAGGAACACATCGGGAATATCCCTTACTACTGGGACAGAGTCAATTGAAGGGGTATCAGCACTGACATCTCTCGCATAGGCTAAATACGCAGCATACCCCTTCTCTGCCATACGCTGAGCCTTAAGGAAAGATATAACTCTACTGGGAGTGTGATCAAAAGTACCACTCCACTCAATACAAGGAATACCTGGAATAGCCATCGTCACGGTCTTAGCGTGACAATCAAGAATTGAATAATGGGGCGACAACCAATACATGCCCAAGAAAATATCAAAATCGATCATATCAAGTGATAAAAGATCTGCCCTGGTCTCAAAACCACGAATAGTAACCAACCATGACCGATACACACGATCCACAACAAGAGAATCTCCTACGGAAGTGGAAACATAAATAGGAGAACTCAAAGCCTATCGAGCTATACCCAAATGTGGAGAGAAATAAGATGACACATAAGAATAAGTAGAGCCTAGATCGAATAGAACCGATGCCTCTCTGCTACTAACCAAAATAATACCCGTGATAACAAAATCAGAGGCGACAGCTCGGCACGATCAGGAATGGCATAAAATCTTGCTCGGCCCCTACCTCAGGGGCGACCTCTATCTCCCCGATTCCCGCCTCTAGCTGGATGGGCAGGTGGGGTGGCTGCTGGAGCTTGAACAATGTCCTGCTGACCTTTTCAAGCATTCTGACGCTGTGGAGTCTGAGAAGGCACTCCCCTACCACGTCCGGGCACTCTCTAACCAAGTGGCGGGTATCCCCGCACTCATAACAAGCTCTAGGAGAGCGCGGCGGCTGTGACTTACTGGATCCACCCCGGCTGGACTGACCTCTAGAGGTGCCCTACGCATGAGGCACACTAGAAACCGGGCTGCATAATAAGGCTCCTGAGATATGGGAGGAGCTGGAGTACTACTGGGTGAAGGAAGAGCTGAATGAACTGGGCGACCCATAAAACCCTTACCGGGACGTCCTGCTCCTGAAGTGCGCTTACCAGAAAAATGACCAGACTCTCGAGACCTCTTGGCCTCTCTCTCCTCTCGCTCCCTGGCATACACACACTCTATCCTCCTGGCTATACTCACCACCTGCTGATAGGGTATATCCATCTCCAACTCTCGCATCATGCCAGACCTGATGGAAGGAATAAGACCCTCGATAAACTTGCGAACCCTCTCACGAACTGTAGCCACCAAAGCAGGCGCATGCCTGGCCAATCTCGTATAACGAATTGAATACTCTGAGACATTCATAGGGCCCTGGAGCAAGTGCTCAAACTCCATGCGCAATGCATCTCGGAGGCTTTGAGGAACAAACTCCCTCTAAAACATATCTGAAAACTGAGTCCAATTCACGGAGGCAGCCTCATCCGGACTGTCTAAATCAAAGGTGCACTACCAGTCATAGGTAGCTCCCCAAAGCTGCAAAGCTCCAAAAGATACCCCACTAGAAGAAGTGATACCCATAGTGCGAAAAATGCGATGAGAATCCTCCAGAAACTCCAAGGCGTCATCGAGTTCCAGCCCGCTGAAAATAGGAGGGTCATACTTCTTGAACCGCTCCAATATGCGATGCTCATCCTCCGAAGTAGGTGCCCCATCCTCGGGCTGAACTGGTACTACAGTCTGGGCAGGAATAACATCTGGAATCGGTCCTATATGCACCCTCTGTTCAGGGATGCGGGCTGCGGGAGTCTAGTCTCCTTCCCCGGCCAGGGACATAGCTGCAGGAAGTTGAAGTAGCCAGGCCTGCGACAGAGTGGTATACATACTCATAAACTCCACCAACGCCTCATGAACAGCTGGAGTAGTAGTGGCTGTGGGCGTCTCTCGTGCCTGAGTACTGTCTGGGTCTGCTGATGGCACCTCGGCGGCTGCTCGTGTAGGTGCTCTGGCTGCACCCCACGCACATCCACGACCCTTTCCCCGACCCCTGCCTCTAGCGGCTGCAGGAGGGGGTGAGGGTGCCTAATTGTCTCGGGTCGTGCGTGTCCTCACCATCCGTGAGAGAATAGGAAGACACTAATTTAGAATTGAGGTCAAGAACATAGCACGACAAGAATTCAAATGAAATGAAGATTTTTCCTATACAGTTACATAGCCTCCCGTAGATAAGTACAGACGTCTCTGTACCGATCAGCGAGACTCTAAATAACGTGCCTATGTCCCGTGACTCCTACGAACCTAGAGCTCTGATACAAACTTGTCATGACCCTAGTTCACCAATCGTGAACCTATCATGACGACACCCAGTATTTGCGACTAGGTAAACCTGACTCATTGAGGAAATTCAACAGTCTGTGCAGAAAAAATAATTTAAAACATAAATGACGTAAGATAATGTATGTCGCCTGGAACATATATGTCAATTCAATATAATGTAAAAAACCTCTAAAACCCAAAAACCACGGGCAACACAGGCTAAGAATAAAGTATAACACATGGCTCTAACTCCAGAAGTGTGTACGAGAGATTACATGGATAAAACTACTAACTAAAGGTAGAATAGAGGGAGACTCTTCGGCTCTAAGGACGTGGCAGATGCATACCCCAGATCTCTGAGTAGAGCTCCTAATCAATGATAGCGCGCCCGATCAAGAGTACCGAGATCTGCACAACAAAAGTGTGCAGAAGAGTAGCATGAGTACACCACAGCGGTACTCAGTAAGCGCCAAGCATAACCTCGATGGAGTAGTGACGAGAAAGGTCGAGGCCCTATTGAGAAAAACATAAGAAATAATGTAAAAATAAATAAAAAGTAGATAATGAAAGAAATCCGAATATCTAACAAGACAGTAATTAAACAAAGAGCGGCTACAAGTACAAACTACAAACACAAAGCAAATCGCTCAACAGACAGGATCTCTACATGGAGCTCCGGGAATCGAACCGACAGTCCACCTTATCAATACCCGAGGATCTCCGGTAATTGAACCCGCAGTCCTTCATACCAATATTAGAGGATCTCCGGGAATTGAACTCGCAGTCCTTTATACCAATAATAGAGAATCTCCGAGAATTGAACCCGCAATCCATTATATCAATAGTAGAGGATCTTCGAGAATTGAACATGCAGTCCTTTATACCAATAATAGAGGATCTCCGGGAATTGAACCCGAAATCCTTGACAAATAACAGAGGATCTCCGGGAATTGAACCCGTAGTTCGTCATGCCAGAATTAGAGGATCTCCCGGGAATTGAACCCGTAGTCCAATATACCAATGACAGAGGAATCTCCCGGGAATAGAACTCGTAGTCCCAAATGTAAACACTTCACAACAAGTCAATATTTAACAGAAAGAAACGAAATATAGCAACAATGTAAAGGTCTAAGCATAGTAGGCTCACAAAGAGGGCAGGTACTTGCAGTTTAGTCAGATAGTGCAAATAAATTACTAACATTCTTTTCCTAAGCTAAGTAAGTGAAATCACATTTTTAACAGTTAAATACACGAAGAAACAAAGTCTAAATAAGTCAAGTAAGGTGAATTTTCAAAAATTAGCACAAGTACATGCCCGTCACCTCCCGCACAAAGCCTTTAAACAACAATTGATATATCCTAAGGGGAGAGGTCCCCCACACAAGGTTACACAAGCCACTTACCTCGAATTGGTATAAAAACCCCTAAGAAACAATGCCCTTGCCACGAGTATCTGTCTACAAGTGGCCCAAATCTATTCAAGCCAATTACATAACGTAAATGACATCGAAAGTAACTAATTACACTGTTTAAATTAAAGTAAAACGCGAAAATAGGAAAAATGACAAAACTTCCCTTGAGGAGAACGTCTCGGAATCGAATAAACTTTAATATTTTCAGAAACCTCGTACTCTCACGAGTCTAACCATATGAAAACCTCCCAAATCGGAGTTCTAATGCCCCTTCAAATCATCAAAGTTAGGTCTAAGAATTTTACCCCAATTTTCATTCAAAAATCGAAATTTAAGGTTGGATTTGAGATTAGATTAATGGGTTTTAGTCATAGAAGAGCATAGAATCATTACCCAGTGATTTCCTTTGAAAAGCCTTCGAAATTTCTCCCCAATCCGAGCTCCCTAACCTGAGTTTTGGTAAAAATGGAAGAAGTGTTCGTTTTGAATCATTTATATTCTGCCCAGTGATTTGCTCTATGCGATCGCGTAAAATGGAATGCGATCGCGTAGAAGGAATTATGAAGGCTGTGAAAATGAACTATGCAATCGTAGAAGGTTTAATGAGATTGCATTGAAGGAAAACAGGCCCAACTCTAAGGACTTTATAGGATCGTAGGAGAGTCTATGCGATTGCATAAAAGGATTTGTCTGCAACACCAAGAGCAGAAATATGCAACACTTTAAGTTCCGGAATTGCTCCGTTGAGCATCCGAAACACACCCGAGGAACCTGGGACCTTAACCAAACCCACGAACACATCCCACAACATCACTTGGACTTGTACCAATCCATAAACAACCTAAAACAATGTTGGAAACACAAATTAAGCAATTATTTGGACTTAGAAATTTCAAAACTTAACCAAACTCCCTTCCGACTCAAAACCTATCAAAAACACGTCCGAATGACCTGGAAATTTGCAGAAATATCCTAAATCACCTAACGAAGTTGCTTCATCTCTAGGAATTCCGTTCCGATCCTCGGATCAAAAATTCACTTTCGAACCAGAACTTCAAATTTCTAACTTTCGGAATTCATAGCCTAGTTGAGCTAGGGACCTCCAAAATACTTTCCAAACACGCTCCCACCCCGAAATCGCTTAACAGAGCTAACGAAACCATCAATTTTCCATTTCGAGGTTGTCTTGACACAGTTTTGATTACACACTATTTCCAACACTTAAGCTCTCATCTAGGGACTGTCCCAAAACACTCCGAACTCTATTACCGAACATCCCGGCAAACCAAAATATCATAAATGAACTTAGGGGAAGCAGAAAATGGGGGAAACGGGGCATAAATTCCAAAAGACGACAGGACGGGTCGTCAGAAATCTGCATTCCTGATCAGCCCTCCAATACCTTTAAGTTAATTTAGTACTATGAAAGGATCCATTAGTATTGAGTTTATACAAACCTCTAAGGGGTGCATGCCAAGAAATCCTGACATGAATGAATTGTGAGATGATGGTAGTTTTTTGTGTTAGAAACCTATATTCCACAGCTTGATTATTTATTGAGAAGGGTAATAGCAGGAGGTTTTTGTCATTAAAGAAGTTCCTATTCCTGGTGATCCAAAGGTTCCAAATAATAAAGGGAAAAATATTTTCCCATTTCATGAAGTTAGTTGGTAATACGGAACGGTACATGGTGGAAGGATTCAAATTTATAAGGGAAAGGAGCTAGTGCTCTGTAGGAGTGAATGAGATTCTAAAGGTATTCAAATTGTAGAGAGATTGCCAAAAAGCTTGAGCATTTTCACAGTGTAAGAAGCTGTGTTCAGTAGTCTCTACTTCTTTCCGGCAAATTGTACAAGAAGGATCAGTGTATACACGAATGGATTGAAGGTAGGTTCTGGTAGGAATTCTTTTATGGAAGCAAAGCAATAGAAAAAATTTAATTTTGTTGGGACATCGTAAGGCCCAGATCCAATAAAAGTCTTGTCCGGTTATGGCATTAGTGGTGTTTTCCAGGAGATTATAACAAGACTTAGTGGTATACCATTTGAAGAAGGAGACCCGTATAGACTATCGGATAGGCCACTGTGTGGAAATGTAATAGAAAGGATTTTGGTAGACATGGAAGATGGAATTTCAAAGAAGATTTTATCAAGGTTCCAAACATTATTTTAGAATAGGTCACTAGGAGTTAGGAGGAGGTCTTTTTGTGGTAAGGATCAATTAGGAGGTGACGAAGAGGCTCACAATTGGGAATCTATCTATAAGGCCAAATATTTAATTTAGAGTTCTGGCCAATCCATCCGGCAGTGTCTTTGGAACATATACTCCAATCAATTTTAAGGCTTTTCTAAATAAAGGAAGGCCGCTTGATTTGGAATGGATGTACTTGGAGATGAGTAAATTAGCCCAGAGAGTTGAGGGATTATTTAAGAGATGCCATGAATCGCTAGTGAGCTGAACTTTATTCTTGTCTCGAGATTTTTTAATACCCAGCCCCCCTAAAGACTTTTCCCTAGTGGCAATGTCCTAATTGAGAAGGTAAAGTTTTCTCCTAGTATCAGTTGTTCCCCAAATGAAGTTCCTAATTATTTTATCAATGTTGTCGATGATATTATTGGGAAGCATTGTGGTTTGCATGACATAATTAGGAATGCTTGCTAGGGTAGATTTAGCAAGATTGGTCCTGCCAGCTATATTAAGAAAGTTAGTTTGACAGCTAGCCAGTCTTAATCTTAAAGAGTCAAAAATATAATAGAAGTCTTTATTTTAAGGATAGCGATTGTGAATAGATAATCCTAAATATTTCCCAAAAACTTTGGAGCTCTTGATGCCTAAGTAGTCTGAGGCAAAATTGATGTCATTTTTGGAGAAATCCTCGATTTTGGTGGTTGATCTTTTGCCCATAGATATTGCAGAAATTGTTGAGACGGGATAGAATAGTGGAACAATTTTCTTTTTGGTAACTTTCCCTATTAGGGTTAGGTCATCGATAAAAAATAGATGAGAGAGGCAGGGTCATTTTGGAGTCACCTTAATAGGCTCCCAAAGATGGATATCAACCAGATGGGAAATGTGACATGAAATCATTTCTATGAAGAGAATGAAGATGTAGGTGGACATAGGATCGCCTAGGCGGATACCCCTACTTGGGCTGAATTAAGCTGTATGTTGTCCATTGACTAGAATGAAGATTTGACTAGTGGTTATACAGGACATAATAAGCTTAGTGATTTTAGGAGGAAATTTAAAATAATGAAGTGTTTGATAAACAAAGCACATTCGATTCTGTCAAAAGCTTTTTCTAAATTAATTTTGATGATCATATTGCCAATTTTGCTCTTCTTTTATTAATGGAATGAATAACTTCTTGAATGATGGTAGCATTATCACTAGCCCGTCTATTTTTCATGAAACTGACTTGAATGGGACTGATGATGGTGGGGAGGAAAAGTTTAATACGATTGGCAATTATTTTTGTAATGATTTTGTAAATAATATTACAAATACCTATGGGTCGAAATTTTTTAAGGTTATTTGCATTGGAGAATTTTTAAATTTTCTTTCTAAGAGTGAAACTCAAAGATAATCTTCCTTTTATTGTTTTTTAATAGTCTTCCTCTTTGGATTAATATGGAAGTGTTTATATTAAGGAACAGCTCAGATGTATTACTTTAGGTTTAATTTTATTGTTAATATTTTTTATTATATGTTATTTTTTGACAATTCTTTTAATATATTAGTACAAAACAATAGTGATCTTAATAATTTGCTCTTTCTAATATACTTGATAGTTTAATTAATTCTGTAAACATCTTTTCTTATGTTCTCATTTCCATCTCCCATCACTGCGACCAAAATGAATCACCCAATAAGTTGTTTTAGTCTCTAATTTTCTCTCTTTTTCTTTCTTTATAATAGTGCTCCAAACTCCTGTATATAGAGTTGTAGACTACTACCAGTCTCCAAACTAACTCGTTGATGCTCTTCCTAGTCACAATAATGATCAGCTCATACCCCACGGGGCCGACATAATAGTGATTCAAGATATTCATTAATATTTTATATTTTAGCAGAAACTCAAATAGCCACTTCTCATCAAAATATTTATTAATATTTTATATTTTAGCACAAACTCAAATAGCCACTTCTCATGGGAAGATAGGACACACTTCTCTTTTTCGTCATGATTCACGTTTTATTGAATGTTTTGAATGAAAATCACAAACTAGGAATATCTCTTTTCCAACGCGTCATAAAAAAATACTTACTTTGATCAATTTGTATGATCCTACTTTTTTAGTTCATTTAAAAAACGTGATCATTTTTAAAATTTAGAAAAATTTTACCTCTAGGTTACTCATTTAGTTCTTCATAAATTTAATAGTCGTACATAAAGGATCATTCTTTCATTTTAGAATCCGATTCCGTATTTCGAAGTCTTAAAATATTCATTTTCTTTCTCTTCAATTTGCATCGTGCAGTCCGAACATACTTCTAAAAAGCCTTAAATGAAAATTTACGAAAAATATTGAGTTTTGCCCATAAAATTGATTGAAGTTGATTTCGGTCAATATTTTAAATAAGCGGATCCGGCCCCATTATCGGACCATCCGAAGGGTCAGTCGTAAAATATGGGACATGGACGTATGCCCAAAATTAAATTTCGAGGTCCCTAACCCGAGAAATAAATATTGAAGAAAATTGTTCAACTGGAAAGATAATAGTTTATGGAAATTGAATAATGTGCGTGTCACGACCCCAGTTCGCCCTCCGTGAACTCTCGTGACGGCACTTAGTCTCTACGACTAGGTAAGCCTAACAAGTGCAGAAAATAAACTAAACTTGCAGAAGAAATAATCAAAACCAAAATAACTGAATAGGAACAATAGTGATAATGCCACTCGACATATACAACACAATATCCTCAAATCAAGTACACTATTCCAAAATTCGAAAATTCATGAAAATACAAGCTTTTGGAATATGTAACATTCTAACTCCATAATATCTAACAAGAAAGAAAAATACATAGGGCAATGTCAATAAGCTAGAATAGAAACAGACTCCTCGGTCTGCAGACGCGGAAAGTACCTCGAAATCTCTAGAGCAGACGCCTCCCTCAAAGATAGTAGGTCTGAGTAGGAGTACTTGCCTCTGCACATGAAAAATATATGCATAAAGGGCATGAATACACCACAACGGTACTCAATAAGTGCCAAGTCTAATCTCGGTGGGTAGTGACGAGGAAGGTCAGGGCCCTACAGAGGCTAAATAAAGTATAAGTGTTAAAAATATGAAGTAAAACAGTATAATTAAGTGCAACAGTAAGAAATAACAAAAAAATTTGAAAGAATAACTATAACTAGAATAAAGGCAAACAAAATATGGAAAGAAATTTAGCTTAATACATAGATAACAATCGGTGCACCTTCAAGGATACCGTCCTGTAGTCCCAATTACAACTAACCAATGGATTTCCCGGGATACCGCCCCATAGCCCATTAGATATATGTCTGAAGAATCTCCCAAGATCCTGACCCGTAGTCTAACTATTAACTTCGCGGGGATCAACCTAAATTCTGAGCTGTAGTCCTAAATATAAATACCAAGTACTAGGGGAATCTACCAGGTGTATTCCTGTAGTTTCATATTAATCTGCAGTGGGATCTACCGGAAATCTAACTCGTAGTCCAAAGTAAACAGACAGTGGGGAGCTACCAGAATCCCACATCTGTAGTCCCAAATGTAAATACATAGCAACAACAAGAAAAAGATTCAGAGGAGGGAAAATTTCATATTAAGGCAACAAATAATTCTAGCATAACATGCTGCATAGTGTTCCGGTTAATATATTGAACAATCAAAGTAATAAAATTACTTAGACATCTAAGCTAATAACAGGCTTAATAGTACAATTAATAAATACAAAAAAGAAACATGCTGATAAATACTTAATGAAAACCGGATTATCCAACAATTTTCACAAGTACGTACTGGGGATTAAAGGAAGATATCAACTATGGGAGCTCTCCTAGGGTTAGGGTTTGATGAAGACATAGTGAAAAAGAGAAATACGATGAAGAAATAACAAGGGATTCAGGAAATTGAATATTCATTAAACTTTATGTGGTAAAAACAAAGGAAGAAGTTATATTTATATTAATAAGCAACCGCTGAAGGAAAAAGTGTAATTATGGAAGTACTATTAAAATGATAGTTGCCAATTCGTGAATAGTGGAGCCGTAAAAAGCCTTAAAAGGGACTGCAAAGCTACAGAGTTAATAAAATGGCGACACGTATGAAGAGCATTAAATGGAGGTGACAACTAAAGCGTCAATTCTATTATAGCATTTATGGCGAAAATAATTCTCGTTCCTCTTTCCAAATATTAAACTAATGAATAAATCGCAAGTGCGAGGACTATCGGTATTGGGAGAAATTGAGTGTGTATATAAGATGACATCTCGAGACACGTAGAATAGTCAAAGAGTTATTAGCGACAAAGAGGCACGCATATCAATTGATATGAGCAAGGGCAAAGGAAGAGGCATGGGTATTTATTCAAAAGACTCAGCACCTGTACCTGTTCAAGTCATTTAGATCCGCGAATCAATGGAAATGAATATGACAATATATGAGAGTGCAGATACAATATTTAATGAGCATTAAACACTGAATATGTTAGAAAATCTGTATTAGATAAAATGATTGTGTAATGTAGCATTTAATGTTCTTAATTACCCATAATAGCCTTATTATGACAAAGACAAAACGTACGTCTCTTTAATATCTATAAAAGGGAGACAACTGGTTAATTGTAGACACACAATACTGCCTGAATATATCCTGGTTCACTTGTTTTTCTTTCTATTATATTCTTGCTATTCAAATTACTTCCTTATACACATTCTTTTAACCCCGTGTTCTACTAAATTATAGCTTTAATCGAAATTCTATTATTTTTTTTTGGTTAAACACACGTAGAAGAACCTATTTTTTCACCCAATCAATGTAATGTGCAATGTCCTCAGACCTGAGAAACAAGAATCAAGATGCTTTGGCTGTCAAAAGTTTTCTTTCAGAGTTTGATATTTTGATGATATCTTATACCAATTTATTACTGTCTCAAATCTACACTGCCTAAATGGTATTTTAAACTAATGCCTCGAAATGTATACATGAAATGTTGTATCCTCCGCTGGAGTTGTAGCTGAGATAAATCATTCTTAAATTAAATACTGATTTACAAAGCAGAATTTGATCACATATGATATTTGCACATGTTATATCTCTGATTACTATGGTAGCCACTTTTTCAGTCTCTTATGTTGTGCTCGAATTCCTGTTTTGTGCTTTTTTCTTTTTCTTTGTGGTGAGATACAGCTGCAATTGGGGAGATATTAATATGTTCATAGTTGAACTTATAATATTCTGTCACAAATTTTGACCCATAAATATTCTGCTCAACACATCCAAACTAAATATGTTGAATGAGGTTTGCCATCATTTAAATTTTAGTAGGTGTACTCCAAAATAACCCATCCAAAAGGCTAGGTATATGAAAGGGAATGAAGACAAACTGAAGAAAGAAAATGAAAAGAAAAGAAAAAAGGAGACTGCAATTACTCCTTGTATTTCTGGTAGCTAAAGCGTTTATCTGAAGCTTTGTGCAGAATACAATTTGATAATGGCAATAAAACTAAAGAAACTTTTAGACTATATCTAAACATCCTCAATAACTCCAATTTTCATCTTGTGTTGTCTTCCAGAACACATGATTGCTAAGATTCAAACACAAGACAATCAAAGCTCACCTTCAACAAACAATAGACAGAGAAGTCCCATGACGAAACCCAAGTCTTAAGTTCCATGGCCACCCCACCAATACATACGTAGCCTTTCAGAATTATAAATAATAATTGTAATGTAAACAAAAGCTTCCAACCATAAAATGCAAAAGAAACTATTTTGTTTACTCTTGGATATAGAGACTGTGAGATGTTCATGGATTTGAGAGCAGAAGCGGAGGTAGAATTTGAAGTTCATGGGTTCTAAATTTATTATTGAACTCATAGTTTGTCTTACTTATTGGGTTCACAATTACATATTTATATATATTTTATAAATTTTCTAATATAAATACAAGGTTTAAGCAAAAGCTACTGGGTCCTTCCAAACCCGCAGCTAATACTCTCCCTCCGCCCTAAGTGAGAGGTAGGAAAAAGAGGTCTGGATAGAAGTAAAAGACCAGAAGAACTAATAAGGGATATGGAGGGTTTTATTTACTAAAACAAATTCAAAAATATGACAGTTACGCAGGAACAAAGATATAAGATAAGTCCCAATGTGCAACAGCTTCAGCAAATTTATTGAATTTTAAAGAATATAATGTTGAAACCATCCTTATGCCTTTCTATATATAAGGAGAAAACATGATTGTGCTGAAAAATGTAAAGAATCAGCTTGCACCTAAATGCTTCAAGTCTTATTACTTTAGATTCTAAAATTTACCAAGATTAAGTTTAACGGCACGGGCTAAGTAGAAAATAAACCGAGTAAAATAATAAAAATAACAGTAAATAGAAAACTCAAAGATGGAGAGAAAGAGGGGGAGTCGTCTTATCATTGTTCTGCTGTCCAGTCCAAGATGCAAAGCTTTCTTGTTGATATAAAGTCAGTCAAATCTAAGAAGAAGAACTAAGCTGTAGTAGTTGGTTTAATTCAAAGTTTTGGTCGTCAAGGGTATCCTCTTTGGCTTGTTTAGAAGAGGCTTGTTATTCCTGTAGATTTATTATACCAGCAAGGCACCAATTATATTTTTGTTAATGTTAATCCTTCTTCATTATGTATAGATAGAAATCCAAATTGTAAGTTTACTTTTTAAGGCTTCTCAAGTTAGTGAAACTCCTAAAAAATTCAAAGAAGTCTAGAGTTGGTCCGGTAAGATAACCCCTGAAATTTTATCTCTGGACACTGCTATATGAGTTTGGTAGCTAAGTATAACTCTAAACATATGATGCTACTTGCTTGGATGGCTGCGAAGTAGGAATTTGGTAGGTGTTTTGATTTTAAGAAAAGGATAGGATAAATGCCTTTGGATTGTGTTAATATTAGATTTCTAATGCCTTATTCAAAAATGAAATAAACCTCCTAATGATTTAGTAGGCATTTTGACGAAAGAGGGGTAGGATTATATTTTAGGAAAAAAGCAGAACTAGAGGGGAGCTAAAGGATACGTTAGTTAGTAAGTTTCACAAATTTTTTTTCCGGCCATATCTTTTGCGAGAAACATAGATTCTTTATTTGGAGAAAGAAATTTAATATAGTAACCCTATTATTGCTTTTAAAACAAAAGCTTAGAGGGTTTACCAATTTTATCTGTCATATTTGCCCTTATACTATGAAAAATAGGCATTATTTATCCTTCGTTTGAGTTTTTTATCAAAAATATCCCTGCCGTTATACTTTTGGGTAAAATTTACCCTTCAACCGTTAAATATAACTTATAAGTTTATAATAGATACGTGGCAGCATGTCATTGAACCCGATTAAAAAATTTAAAGCATTTTAATTAAAAACTAGAAAAGAATAATAAAAATAGAAAAAAATATTTTAATAAAATATTTTCATTTTTTAAAAAACTGGAAAAAAATATTTTCAACAAAATATTTTCGTTTTAAAATTTTTTATTTTATTTTATTTCAGTTTTTATACCATTTCGTTTTATTTTTAAAAAACTGAAAAACAAAATTAAATAAAAAATTAAAAGCGAAAATATTTTGTTGAAAATCAAGAAACTTTATTATTAGTCTAAATACACACTAAATTAATCTTGTTTCAACTATCCGTCACATGATCACATAGTAGATAAAATAATAAAATGTATACTCCTATATTGGTATTCTGCGTTCTAAGTTTAGATTGAATTAAATACTTAATTATAGTTTGATATTATGAATATAAAGACAACTGTGTAAACGGTTATGGGTCATATTTTCAACAAAATATTTATCAGTTTTTAAAAAATTTTATTTAATTTTTATTTCATTTAAAAAAAAATAAAACGAAATGGTATAAAAACTGAAAAAAATAAAATAAAATACTGCAAAAACAAAAATATTTTGTTGAAAATATTTTTTTCAGTTTTTAAAAAAATGAAAATATTTTATTAAAATAGTTTTTTCTATTTTTATAATTCTTGTATAGTTTTTAATAAAAATACTTTAAATTTTTTTAATCAGGGCCAATGACATGCTGCCACGTGTCTATTATAAACTTGTAAGTTATATTTAACGGTTGAAGGGTAAATCTGACCCAAAAGTATAACAGCAAGGATATTTTTGATAAAAAACTCAAACGAAGGATAAATAAGTATTATTTTTTATAGTGTAAGGGCAAATCTGACCCGTAACCGTTTTATCAAAGAAGATTGAAAAGAAAGATTTTACATTTCTGCATTAGTCTGTGCTAGAAATAGCTAAAGTTGCTCATGTTGAATTTGCAGTGTCTCAAAGAATCAAGGAGCATAGAGACATAGCACATCCATTTATTACTTTATTTTTGATAAGTTTGAATGTGAATTCAACTATTACTTCCTTTTTTTGTTAATCATGATATAATGCATTACCTGTTGAACTCAACTAGAGTGGTTTTTTTTGTTGTCGCCGTCGTCGGCGGCGGATTGCTTTAGTTAATCCATCAGGTTGTGATGGACTTCACCCCTATTTCATAGTAGTTAAAGTTATTGATGCCGGCATATTAAACAACTGAAATTTGATTTTGTGTCTAGTTTTACATTTCCCTATAAAACTTAAGCCGCAATTTTGATGGAAAAAAACATATAGTCCATATAAGGTGCTTTTGGAGAACCTTATTTGAACATTTAAGTTTTCCAACCCCATAGGATGTCATTGAAATGGACTAAGCTGGTACCTTTTCCCCAAGTGAGTTTGGGTCAGCACGGGTTCCTCACAACTAGTTCATTTGATAATAAAGGAATTTTTTCCTAATTATACTATTTATGAAATCTTATTATTAAATATGTGCATAATATATATATTACCTGTCCAATCCACAGTTTATCTACAATTTATATATCATTCGTTATTTAGGCAGAATCTGCCATATTTAGTGCGCGAAAAAACAGCCATAGAATTTGGGAATGATTTATTCCACATTAAATTCAAAATTTAAAACGGAAAGGAGATCTCGAAGCTGCGTAGTTTTGAAACGGAAAGGAGATTTTTGTTCTTCATCTGTTCTTCCATATATTTTCTACCATTGATAGCCATTAAAAGCTTGAAAATTTTGAATTCAAATTTGAGTTTTCAAAAATCATTATTTGTTTGGATTGGGTGTTGTTGAAAATAATCGGAAATAAGTATTGGAGTTTATATCTTAATTTTGAGGGATATTGGTGAATATTAGACTTGGTTTTGACTGAATTTCAGATTGAAGAAGAAGAAGAAGAAGAAGAAGAAGAAGAAGAAGAAGAAGAAGAAGAAGAAGAAGAAGAAGAAGACGACATATTTCCAGAAATTGTAGAATTGTGGATAAATTGTAGATTGGGAAGACTAAAACTTCTACGGTTATGTAAAAAAAGCCAATTATGCTACAATTAAAATGTGAATTCGGATATTAAAATTCAATGTATCCAGTTTGTAGATATCTTGTAGATAAATTATAGATTATTTGTGTTCTGATTGTAGATGCATTATTTTCTGTTTTCACAAATCCAGAACGACTAAAGCTTCTACAAATTCTTCTGCAAAAAATAGTCTACAATTTTTCTAATTTAAATACGATTTATCTACAATTTATCTACAAAATCTGGAACTATGACTTCTTCTTCTTCTTCTTCGAATATCAATCTGAAATTCAGCCAAAACCAAGTCTAAATCTTCACCAAAACCGCTCAAAATTGAGATATAAACTCCTAAACATATTCCGAATTATTTACAACAACACCCAATCAAAACAAATAATAATTTTTGAAAACTCAAATTTGAATTCAAAGCTATTTAATTGTGGTCAATGGCGGAATTCAAAACAGAAACATGGGGGATGGGGGATTACGGGTAAAGGTAAAACGTGGGGGGAGGGAGTGGGAAGATACGATACTATAATTATGCCTAATATAAATGCACCCTTAATTATATCTCTAATTTGAAGTATGGTATATAAATAGTAATTTAATATACTGAAATGTAATTAATACAAACTTTAAATATTAAGGGTAATAAAATTTTATATGTGATATAGAAAGATAAAAATCGCTTTGATAAATGACACTGACTTCATCATATTTTATTGTAGTTTGATAAGACACCAAGATCAAGTGGCACACACACAATGGGTGTGTAAAGTATGGAGAAATTATAAAAATGGGTGAAAAATAGTTTGATTCTAAAACGTACTTACCGGTATAGAAAAATATTGAGATGCTTACTATGCAGTTGTGTTTAGTGTGGTAGAACCTATTACGGCAATAAATATGAAGAGAATGTCCTTCACTCGAAAAGAATTTCATGTTTATACTTCTTTGGTCGCTTTATAATTGTTGATTTTGTTTTTGTATCTCTAATTTTTCTAATCTTAAGTTAACAAATATGCATCATAAATCCTTATTTGTATCTTTGTTATATACAAAAATGCTTTAAGTTTCTTCCAATTTGTAACGATTAATTTTGTTGTAAAGTCAGCTATACGAAGTTTAGGGATATGATTTGATCGCATCACACCTAATACTTTCTTCGTGACGAGTCAGTCGATCATTTTTTGTAGCTCTGTTCTCCTACCATGCTTCTTTTGTGTTTCGCAGTTGTGTTATCACTTACCTAGGTAGTTAATTCAGGTCCGAAATGATTTCGTACTGAAATAAGACCCTTAGTCTTTTCATTGGAAGATCAGTAAGAAAAGTCAATCGGACGTCGATTTATGTGTAAACGACCTTCGATTTGAATTTTGATAGTTTCTTTAGCCCCATTATGTGATTTTAGACTTAGGGACGTGTTCGAAAGGTGAATTGGAGGTCTATAGTAGAATTTGAGATGAATTGGCAAAAGTTTGAATTTAGCGATTTTTGCCGACAGTGGAATTTTTAATATCAGGGTCCGATTTGATTTCCAGAAATTGCAGTAGGTTCATTGTGTCATTTATGATTGGGTGCAAAATTTTAGGTCAATACGTCAGTAGGTTTCAGCGTCATTTGTGGAATTTAGAAGTTTAGAAGTTCTTTAGGCTTGAATCCTGGTGTAATGTATGTTTTGATGTTATTTTGAGTGATTTAAAGGTTCGACTTAATTCGCATAGAGTTATATGACATGTTGGTAGGTTTTATTGAAGTCTCCGAGTCCTCAGCGGTGTTTTGGATGCCCATCGGAATGAAATTTGAACTTACGCATTGCTTGTTTCTTCTAGTGTTCTAGTGTTTCGCACCTACGGTGGGGAACTCGCAGGTGCAGCCCCTCAGACGCGAAGAGGAGGTCGCACATGTGGGCAAGGGTTGGTTGGGCAAGAAGCGCATGTGCGAGGTTAGGAGAGCATCTATGAATACATAGATGCGGAAGAGGACACGCAGATGAGGAAAAGGCCTGAGAAAGGGAGGATCGCAGAATCGGGTATCGCCCACAAGTGCGAATATGTGACCGGAGATGCAAAATCTGGGAGATTAATTGGGATCCGCACCTGGGATGGAATTTCCGCAGGTGCGGCATTGCAGATTCTATAGGAGGTTTTTTGGGCAGAACCTATAAATAGAAGAGTTTGAGTTTTTTTTATCATTTTCAGCCTTTTTGAGCTCGAATTTTCTGGATTTTTTGAGGGATTTCGAAGTATTCACTAAGGTAATTTCCTTGCGCCTATTTATCTTCAATAATGGTATTTCCTCACTAATTTTACACCTAGTTAGTAAGTTTTTGAAGTGAAATTTGGGAGTTTAGGCATAAGGGTTAATTATGAATTTGGGGTTTTAGATGACCAAATGGTGTCGGATTTTGATAAACTTAGCATAGATAGACACGTGAGTGAATGAGCTTTCGGGTTTTATAACTTTTGTCAGATTTCGAGACGTGGGCTGGGGGGTCGAGTTGAGTCAATTTCGGGTTTTGGGGTGTAATTTAGTAGTTTTCTTTTGAAATTTATCCCTTTGGCCTATATTAATTATATTGTACTATTTGTGGCTAGATTCGGGATATTTGGAGGCCGACTCGCAAGGCAAGGACATGTTGGAGTAGAGTTGTTTCTCGAACCGAGGTAAGTAACAGTTATAAATCATGTCCTGAGGATATGAATGTCACGGTCCTGGTTCGCCCTCCATGAACCATCATAACGACACCTAGTATCTATGACTAGGCAAGCCTAACAATGCGAAAAATAAACCAACTTGCGGAAGAAATAATTAAAAACCGAAGCAGTGAAATAAAATAGTATTTTAAAGTGCCGCTTGTTATACACAATATCAACTCTCAAAGCTAACAACATTTTTTCCAAAACCCAGAATTCATGATCACAAGCCTTTGAAAGTCTAAAAACATCTAACTCCAGAATATCTAAGAAAGACACAAAGTAGAGAAGGGCTAATATAAAAGGGCGAGTAGAAAGGGACTCTTCAGTCTCCGCACGCGGCAGATATACCTCGAAGTTTCTACGAACGCCTTGTCTCAATCATAATAAGTCTGAGTGGATGTACCTGGATCTACACATGAAAAACATGTATAGAAATGGCATGAGTACACCACATCGGTACTTAGTAATTCCAAGCCTGACCTCGGTCCGGTAGTGACGAGGAAGGTCACGGCCCTACTGAGATAAAATAAAGTGTAAGGTACGACATAATAAGATAAGCAGTAAAATTGAAAGCTAACGGTAAGAATCTAATACATGATAATAAGGAATACAATAACTGAAACAAAGACAAAAACAATCACAAGGAAATACCACTTCTCACAAAGATAATAACCGGGGATCTCTCAATATCTCGAGGATCTCTTATTACCCTCAATATATATGCCAAGGATCTCTTGGTATCTCGAGGATCTCTTGGTATTCTCAATACATGTTAAGGATCTCTTATTAATCAACGATTTCTTGGTGTCCTCAATATACATGCTAGGGATCTGTCGGTATCCCGCACCTCAACTCATATCATAAATATAAGTAGGGGATCTCCTGGTATACCGTTCCATAGTCTCGAAGTAGAACACATAACAATAACACAAAGAATACTCAATTAAGCTCAATTGTATACCAAGTACAAACACGAAATTCTAACCTATCATGCTTTATATAATACAACTACAGCAGTTTAAGCAATAAAGCAATTAAGTCGATTAAACATGCTTTTCTAAATTAACAACATGCTTAAATTTCAAGTAGAGCAAGCAGGAAAGGAAAATACAATTAAAGCTACTTTAGTGAAAAAGGGTTTTTCCACAATTAACACAATTACGCACTCGTCACCGCACATACAAGGTATTTCAATTACCACAGCGGGAATGCTTCTCCACACAAGGTTAGGCACCCCACGTACCTCGAACTAGCTCAAATCAATCAGAAACCACGCCCTTGCTATGAGTACTGACTCGAAATGGCCCGAATCTATTCAATTCAATTGCATAATATAAATAACACTTCAAGTAATTGATTTTACAAAGGAATTATAAGCTAATACGTGAAATTAGGTGAAATAACCAAAACGCCCCTCAGGCCCACATCTCGAAATCAGGTAAATTATATTTTCAGAATGCTCATACTCCTACGAGTTCATTTATATAAAACTTATCCAAATCCAAGGTCAAATTCCCAATAAAAACTCGAATTCTAGGTCTAAGAACTTTCGTCAAACTTTTTCCAATTTTTCACCTTCAATCCGAAATTAAATGACAAAACCAATAATAGATTAATAGAATACAACTAGAAAGGATTAATGAACTACTACCCAATGATTTCCTCTTCAACTTCCTCCCAAAATCTCCCTATCCCAAGCTCCAATATGATTTTTCTATGTTTTGAAACTAAAGCTTTGAAATCCCTATTTTCTAAATAGTGAAACCGCATCTGCGATCCGGTCCCGCTTCTGTAGAGCCAAGGTCACATCTGCGACTTCTCATTGAAATCGCCCTTTCGCTTATGCAATACTCTTCCCGTACCTGCAGTCTCACAGGTGCGGCCACAAACCTGCATCTGCGATTCTTGTCCTTCTTCCTTTTGGCTGCATGTGTGGCTCTCCTTTCACTTCTGTGGGATCGCACTTGTGGTCCTCAAGTCGCAGGTGCGGTTATGCAACAAACTCAGCAGCTTCACCTGCAAATTCCAACTCCAAACTTTCTGTTAACCATTCAAAATCATCTCGAGGCTCCCGAGACCTCAACCAAAAGCACAAACAAGTCACATACCACAATCCAAACTTATACAAATCTTTCAAACACCTGAAACAACATTGAATCGACCACTTAGCATCAAAGTCAAGCCTAAGAACTTTTAAACCTCAAAAAATATGCTTTCGATCAAAAAGTCTATCAAACCCCGTCAGAATGACCTGAAATTGTGCACACACGTCACATTCGACACTACAGAGCTACGCCAACTTCTGGAACCTCATTCCGATCCTTGGATCAAAATCTCACTATCGAACTAGAATCTTTAAAAATTCGACTTTTGTTATTTCAAGCCTAAATTAGCTACAAACATCAAAAACACAATCGAATCATGCCCCTACGCCCGAAATCACTCAGCGGAGCTAACAGAACTATTGGAATTCCATTCTGAGGCCCTCTTTACCCTACTCCGACTACGGTCAAATTTATAGAACTTAAACTCTGATTTAGGGACTAAGTATCCCAAAATTCTCCGAAACTCAAAACCAAACATCCCGGCAAATCAAAATAGCAGAAACTAACACAGGAAAAGCATATGATAGGGGATCGGGGTATTAATTCTTAAAATGACCAGCCGGTTCATTGCAAGGAGTGAGGCGCCACATCGGGTAGTTAGGAGAGATTAGTGGAAGTTCATAGTCCATATATCCTCTAGTGCGAGGATAATTTGAGATTTCTCTCTCATCACCTCAGGTCAACAACAACAATAAATCAGTACAATCTCGCTCGGTAAAGAAAAGCCCTGGAAACAGGCCATGGGGTTACTGATGAAAACGCTTCCATCAAACCTAAAGGCTACGTGCCTTAAATATAGGAAATAACAATGATTGACGATGAAGAGAAGAAAGGTATGAAAGGTTGTTGAAGAACATCTGAATGAAGAATTGGTTCCAGGAGGTTCCCATTTATAGAAAGGGTAGCACCGTAACCGATGACTCCATCCATGTCTTTGATACGCAGGCGCAATCAATGCATTTTTGGGAGCTGGACCAGCGGTGGCGTTATCGCTTCGAAGAATAAAAATCAGTAGTGCATTGAATGATTCTGGAAAGATCAATCAACGGGGCGTCTCAGCTATCCCTAAGGCTTATGTCATAAGTATGGCATCATCTCGAGGAGTCCGAAGAGATATATATTAATGTCGTTTCTTAACGTTCCACTCTAAGAAATGCGAGGACTATCTGTACACGATAAAATTAGAGGGTCCATTTTTCCGTCATAGATGCCTCGTAGGCACGTTGCTCGAGGCTATACTCGAGATTTTCCACCGAGGGGCTATCTACACCCAACTTTGGGGCAGTATAGATCGGAGGTGATGGTGAAAAAGAGGGAAGTTACCAAAGCACGTAGCTAGAGTTGACAAAATCTGCCAAGCTAGCCTAAGCCCGTATCATGGCATTGACTGGAACCACCAGCTTCATATCTTTGTAATAAATGTATTTGTACTATATTGAGATTCCCCATCATATATATAAAGGGGATCCTTGTCATTTTGTACAGGATCTGATGCGCAATATTTAATATACAAGAACATTCTCTCTACTCTCTAACATATTCTCTTGATCACATTACTTCCGTTTATTTTTTTTATATTTGTTGTGTTCTATTTATTGTTTTAATTTATTGCTTATTATTTATCATAAAAGCCACCGTTGTAGCTCTCATAATTATTAATTCTCCCTCGATTGCTCCAAGATGGTACCCAACTCGACCTCGAGGTTTCATGTACGACAGCTCGAGGCCTCGATCTCCAACCACTTGGTTTAACTATTACATCGTTTTAAGCTATAAAATTGCCTTTCAATCTTTTATTTAGCATTCATTGCCTAACAACTAGCATAAAAATAGATCATGTATTTTTAGAACCACAAAATTAAATTTAATTGTTATTACTATTTTCAAGGTAAACAAACTACTCCAACATTGCCTTGCCTCGTGAAACGGCCTTTAAATGCCTCGAATCTATCCACAAACTATTTGATACAATCAACACCGACTAAAGAATCAATTCCATATGAAATTACTAAGTTATTAATCAAAAGCCAAAAAGTTAACTCAAAAGCCGACCCCCTGACCCATGTCTTGGAATCTGATAAAAATTACAAAATCTGAACACCCATTTAATTATGAGTCCAACCATATCAAATTGACCAAAATCCAACACCAAATCCTCACTCAAATCCCCAAATTAAACTCTCTAAATCCATAGCCTCAACTGCCAAAATCATACCTTAAAAATACACAAACTTGGAGGGTAATTCAATGAAGAAACAAAATTATTGAAAAAATGACCACAGGTGACTTACCTCAAGAAACCCCTCGAGAATAGTCTCAAATATCACCTTAGACCGAGTTTGCAAAGTTCAAAATGAGCAAATCACGACCCTTTTGAATTTAATTTCTGTCCAAGGGTCTTGCACCTTCATTCCACTTGACCACATCTATGTTCGCTTCTGCGGATTTCCCATCGCTTATGCAAACCCAAGACCCCCAACCCAGTTCCGCGTCTGTGGCCTCTCATGAACAGATGCGTATCCGTAACACTTGATTTACTTCTGCGCCCGCGCCTTCAGGATTCCTCTCCCAATCTCGCATCTGCGACACCTCTTTGCATCTACGACCTCGCAAGTGTGGACAAATCCTTTGCACCCGCAAAATTCCCTAGCGCAGAAAACCCTCACACCGGGCCACCCCAACCGCACCTGAGGCCAATCTCCTCGCATGTGCAATCACACCAGAAGGCTCCCAGCTTCAGCAATGTTCCAAGTCCCATTTTTGATCAGATAACCATCCGAACTCTACCGAAGCCCCTGAGACCTCAACCAAACATACCAACTAGTCTTATAATATGATACGAACTTAGCCAAGCCCTTAAATAACATCAAACAACATCAAAAATACGAATAGCACCCCAACTCAAGCCTAACAAAAATCAAGCAATTACAACTTTTACAATCGATGCCGAAACCTATGGAATCAAGGCCAAATTGACCTCACATTTTGCAAACAAGTGAAAAATGAAACAACAGACCTACCCCAACTCCCAGAACCCTAATTCGAGCACGGTAACCATTTGGTCAAACTTAATGGTCAAACTTCTAAATTTCTAAAGCTTCAAGTTGTCCAACTTTCGCCATTTTAAACCTAATTCAACTGCAGACCTCTTAATCACTATCCGGACACACTCCTAAGTCGAAATTACCCAATGGAGCTAACGGAACCATCAAAACTCTATTCCGGAGTCATTTGTGCATAAATGAACATCCAGTCAGCCTTTTCAACTTAAGCTTCCAATTATGAGAATAAGTGTCTCAACGCATTCCGAAACATCCCTGGAACCAATAAAACTACCCCGACAAGTCACACAACATCTAATAAGCATAAAATGAGAAGTAAATGAGAGAATCGGGCTATAACTCTCAAAACCACCGACTGAATCGTTACAATTAGCTACTAGGCATATAGCCTAGTGATATATTTGCTAAACAAACCAAGAACTCAACAGAAGAACAATAGAATCCAACTTCGATTCTAGTTCAATCACAATACTCAAGACATGTGAAAAAAGAAAAACATGCAGCGACGAGAAAAGCAAATTTGGATGAAGTAGATACGGACAAAGTAAAAAGGATGAGGAGTTTAAAATAAAATCTGGCTTGAGGTAAAAAACAAAAAAAAACTAAAGCAAGTAAATAAACAAAACTTGGGCTATTTTCTATTTCAAGTGGTAGTACCTTGGGATAATGCAGTCCAGTGGCCCGTCGGCCATCTAGTTTAGGTAAATTAGCCTTTATTATTTTATCACATAATTTAGCCAAATCTCTATATATTAGCTAGCTTTTTTTAAAAAAAAATCATAGCTTCAACTTCTTTTTTATTTTTTAACGTGTTTTTCAACTCCCACTCTTTTTTTTTCTTACCTTCTCTCTCCAATTAAAAGTTCCCGCCAACATTTTAAAGAGTAATATCCACTTTCTTTCCAAAACAGAAAACCTTGTTCTCTTTCTTGCTTTTCTTGCCAGCCCCCATACCCCCTATTCTCATATCTTTTTCTTTTCATCAATCCTTCTTACTTTTGCTTTTTTCTTTCTTTCTTTTCTTATTACAAGCTTACCCATGTCATCCCTTTTCCCTTTCTTTCTTGATCTTTTTTTTTTTTCTCTCTCTTAGAAGACCTGTTTGTTAATACAAAATGTAAATCTGAAAGCATATAGTGATTGAGCTACTGATGAGCTTCTTTATTGTAGCAAAATGAAAATGAATTTTTCTACAGATTAGAATAAAGGGCTTCTCAGTTATAAGTGTATCTACAGTGTATAGTAATGTGTAATAATCTAGTATATATATGGTTATACAATGTAAATACCTTATATATACATGGTTATACAAAGAACATTACATTAATTATACATAGCTTGTACTATATATATCGTATAATAATATATAAAGGTGTATATATGCTGTATATATAATGATTAGAGTGTATAAAAGAGCATTATATATATATATATATATATATATATATATATATATATATATACACACACACACATACACACACAAAAACACACCTCTATCACGGTCCAATAATCCTCATTTGTGGGATTGAAGTAATTGGAAAATAGTTGTGACGACCCGACCGGTCGTTTTACTTTCTAGAACCCTATTCCCGTAAGTTAGTCTCCTCGTACTTGCTTTACTTATTTGTGACTTGTAGGGATGGTTAGTTCGGGATTTGGAAGGGTTCAGGTTTAAATAGGAACACTTGGTTCCTTAAGGTTTGCTTAAAAGGCCAAGTTTGACTTCGGTCGATATTTTACGAAAACGACCTCGAAATCGAGATTTGACTGTTCCAATAGGTTTGTATGATAATTTCGGACTTTGGCGTATGTTGGGATCGGATTTTGGATGATCGGGGAGAATTTCGACGCCTAATAGCGAAAGTTGGTTCTTATAGGTTTTAAAAGTTCTTTAAATTTGGTTTGGAGACGCTTTTTATCATATCAAGGTCCAAACAGTATTTCGAGGATGGAAAAAGTTCCATCATGTTAAATAAGAGTTGCACGCAAAATTTGACGTTATTCCGGGTTGATATGATATGAATCGGACGTGCAGAAGTGTTTTTAAAAGATTTTGAGTTCATGTGTTTATTCATGCGTTTTGGCATCCGATTTGTGGGTTTTGAGGTTATTCTTGTGTTCCGATCACGCGATAAGTTTGTATGAAGTTTTTAGAATTGTGTGAGTGTTTGGTGTGGTGTCCCGAGGGCTCGAGTGAGTTTCGGACGTGTGAAAGGAATTGAAAAACAATCCAGTTTTCTAGTGTTTTTGGTAGCTCCTGCAGCTCTCGCAAATTCGAGAATATGTTCGCATTTTCAACTCTCGCAGTTGCAACAAAGGCTTCACATTTTCGATGAGGCCTAGTATGGGCCTAGCTCGCAACTGCAAGAGAAACAGTCGCATTTGCGGCCCTGTGTTGATCGTATTTGCGATTCCCTTGTTAGATTTTCGACCTGGACAAGGGGGATGACCCAGTTTGCATTTGCGATGATTTTGTCGCATTTGCGACCATCGCATTTGCGAACCTAGTGTCACAAATGCGACATATGAGACCTGTGCATAGGTCATTTATCGCGGGACTTAGGCCATTTATTTCATTCCACTTCATCTCTTAGGCGATTTTTGGAGCTTTTGGAAGAGGGTTTTCACCTAGCACTTTGAGGTAAGTAATTTCTACATAACTTGAATTAAATACATAGATTATGGGTAAATTAACATATAAAAATTATTGAAAAATTAAGGGTTTCGATGAAAACCTATGTTTTTGATAAAATGAGATTTGACCACGAAATTTGTTTTGGAACTTAGTAAAAATCATATATTTATGTTCCTAAGATTATGGGTAACAACTTTCTTCGAAAATTTACGGAATTCAAGCATGTGGCGTGGGGATGAATTTTAGAAATCTTGCATTTAGGGTTGGGTAATCAGTTTGATAATGGAGATATGAACGTTTGAGCATAGATTGATCGATTTATGTAATATTTGACTAGTTCCAGGTCGTTTGACATAAAATTTGGAGGTATAAGTGCATTCTTGAATTGGAAAGCCGACTTTGAGATGAAGTAAATCTTTTTTCTAAGAAGGAATTTACCCTATAGGTGAACTAAATTAATATATGTGTGGTTATTTTGAGGGAAGCTACATGCGCACAAAGTGATGAGAGCCCGTACATAGCTATTATTCTTGTTTATGTCCATGTAGTTTAAGGTTTAAACCATGCTTCTGGATATCTCTATTTGATTATACTTGTTGATTTCATAATATGGAACTAAGTTGAGGATTTTAAGAGATTAAAAGCTCCAAATTGAATTGTCTTTATTTTAAAAGGAAATCAAGAAAGGTTTATACTTTATTGGTAAATTTGTATTTGACCTTGTCTCAAGTATATTCTGCAAACGGAGTAATTCTTTCTTCTACTCTCATGGTCAGGGACCGTTTGCCTCGAGGGGTTTAATATTCTGTCATGTGGCGGGTACAACTTTGTCCATGTATGTGCTCTTATGCGACTCTTCTGTCCTTTTCCTCTAGCTTTTAGCCAATCTCTACGCCTTACTTGTCACGCCCCAACCTCGGGAGGCGCGACCGAAGCTCTATTGAGTGAACCCAACTGAGCAAGCCTTATCGGACACTTCCTACCCAGCTCAATACAAATAAGAAAAACCATGCTTTCATTGTTTAGACAAGAAAATACAGTGTGTTCAACATTTTTGTTTCATTTTATTGTATAACATTAAATCGTAGATAAGTTAGTTTTCAAGGTTCCCATAGAGTGACAATTCATATGTCACATAAGTTTAGAATAACAACATAATTTGCGGATCCATTCAACACCCGCACATAACCCATATATCTGGGTACAGAGCCTCTAGTGATACAAAAGATAAGTATAACAGAGCCGGCCACAAGGCCCGGCTATACCTCAAAAGTGAGATTCCACAACAAAAGATGTGCAATGTAGACCCTTAATGGAGAAAGGGGCTCACCATGATCTTGAGAAGAAGGGTGCTCCGCTACGCTCGATCGGCACTATCCGCGATGGAGCCACCTATATTCATTTAAAAATATAGCGCCCCTGGAAAAAGGGACGTTAGTACCATGGAATAGTGCTGGTATGTATAACTGAACACCATTTTACTAGAAAGAACTATCAATCAAGAAAAGGGAAATCACATCATCAAATAGACGAAACATATAATCTTTCACACAATTTTCCATAACTTAGTTTTGGGCCTTACATTCATATGTTCACCATTGTTCTCAATACCACCACCATCTTGAGCGGAGTATGATCACGACCCGATCAGCTAGGTTGCTCCATTTGAGACATATAACTCAATCACAATTTTCTTTCCCCTTTTTTGGGATTCAATATTAGCACATCACCACCATATGTGCGGCATGGTGTCCGATTATGGCCCGATCGGCTAGGCCGCCTTACCTAGGCATTGTTCCTTTCTCATCGATCATCTAACTTAAATCTTTATTTCACATTTATCATATCCATCCTTTGGAACTTAGGGCCTCAAATATCATATCTTTTCCATTTTCAATGTCCATCTTGAAATTTTTTTATCTTGGGCACATATAAACGCAATTCAAGTTTCAAACATAAGTAAGATTTCACATAGTTAGCGTGTCAATCTCAGTTTTAATCTTGGCTTACAGCAAGGCATGTCAACACATGATTTGAATTCTTCACATATCTTTATATATCAAGGATAGTTCATTACACACATTGAGGCACACCTTTGATGTAGACATATATACATATAATTTCAAACCAATTCATGGGAAATAACAATCAGTACGCCAACAAATTCTAGTCTTACCACATCTATGTAAACACCAATGAAGCTCAATTTCTAATAAAAGGAGTTTTAGCCATACATTCCTTAATATAACTTTTCTTAATCCTTACAAGATTTCTGAAACTCTTAGCACTTCGATCTATTGTGTAAGATTTATAATTGAACCAATAATTAAAGACATTCTAGCTCATTTGGCTATACTATCAAACACTAAAGGAGCATTGCGATCTTAGTTCATTTTTTGAGAGAAATTTCTATAATTATATACCCCATTTGCTTTCCTTTTTGTTTACTACCTCCCAATACCCTAAGGTTTGGTGTGCATGCAAGGAATCCATTATTATACCCATGAATTACCACACTAATGACCCGTTATAGCAGAGTAAAGAAAATAAGAGTTGATGGGATGAAGTCTTACCTCTCTGGATGAAGATTTAGGTGCCTCACTTGATTATCTTCAATGATTTAGCAATGTTTCATGGAGAAATTTGATGGGGAGCACTTCACCTCTCTAAGACCCCCCCCTCTCTCTCTCTCTCTCTAAAATCATCAGGAAAAATGCTCAAAATGAGCCATAACAACGAATATATGAATACGGGGCCGGGTTTAAAATTTAGAAAATTAGAGCCCCGATTCGAATTTGTGATCGCATTTGCAATCGCAAAGTCGACATGCGGTCCACATAATAGACCGAAAAATGCTTCCCCAAAACTGGACACATTGGTTGAGTTTGTCGCAGAAATGCGGTCCGCATTCACGTTCTATGATCGCAAAGCGCACCGCGGAACGGACCTTCACAAAATCCTTGGGAAGCTATGCGATGAATTTTGGGTCCCGCATTTTTAGTATGCGATCCCATAATTGACAGCATAGTTGACTCCAATTTTCCCAACAAACTAACTCATTCTGCGGCAGATACACGGTCTCCATACCTGGTATGCGATCGCATTCTGGACTGTATAACTGCACTTTTCTGGAAAACTTTAATTATTGATTATTAAATGCATAGATCTATAGAAAAGGGTTCGCTCGCTGTGAAGAATTATTTACATATTCCTAACCTATATTCATAATTTAGCACCACGAGCTTTTATGTTTTGAGTGGAAATTTTCACAGGGCCTCACATCCTCCCCCACTTAAGATCATTTTTCCTCGAATGAGGATCGTGGCTCACTTATTAGAAATGCTTATGCAACCTCAAACTTTCACAATATGAAACATATCCACAATCATAAATTTGGTTAACTCCCTAAATTTCAAAAATAATTCCAGAGTTCCCTTGGTATATAGCCCTATCCACCTGTCAGAGTGCCCCAAAATCACATATCCTAACAACATAAACATATTCCATATACATAAGATAATTTGTATGACCTCAGCCATGGCCGTATAGGCAATCATATTACCCAAAAAAGGGACAATTTTACATAGATCAAGCCAAAAAATAAGAGTTCGTAGGAGCTAAATGCATAAAAGCTATTACATGCCTATTCAAACAATTGTGGATCGTTCTTTTTGATCTCATCTTCGACTTCCCAAGTGGCTTCCTCAACTTGTGGGTTCTACCATAATACTTTTACGGATGAAATTTCCTTATTTCTCAATTTTTGAACCTGTCTATCAAGAATGGCAACTTGAACTTCTTCATACGACAACTCCTCATTAACCTCAATGGTCTCGACTGGCACAATAGTGGGACGGATCTCCCACTACCTTTCTCAATATAGACACATGAAAAATCGGGTGTACTAATGACAGTTCGGGTGGCAGCTCGAGCTTTTATGCCCTGACCAATCCTTCGAATGATTTTCTACGGTCCAACATAATCCAGACTCAATTTTTCCTTCTTTCTAAATCGCATGATTCCCTTCATAGGGGAAGCCTTCATGAATACCCAATCATTTTCTTTGAACTCTAGATCTCTATGACGAATATCCGAGTAAGACTTTTGGTGACTTTGAGTAGTTTTCAACCGTTCGTTAATGATCTTGACTTTATCCATGGCCTGATGCACGAGGTCCAGCCCTATAATTGCCTCTTCTCCAACCTCGAACCACCCAATGAGAGACCTACACCTCGTACCATACAATGTCTAGAATGATGTCATATGGATATTAGCATGAAAGCTGTTGTTGTAAGAAAATTCTATGAATGGCAAGTGGTCATCCAACTACCCTTGAAATCAAGAGTATAAGCACGCAACATGTCCTCAAGCGTCTGAATAGTTCACTCTGCTTGCCCATTGGTTTGCAGATGAAAAGTTGTGCTAAGATATGAAATGATTGACACTAGAGTTCCATGCGACCTGACTATTTCTTCGATATAAACTGAGCATATTGTTCTGCTATGTCAGTATATTTAACTGGCAAGAAGTGTGCTAATTTTATCAGTCAGTCCACGATTAACCATATTGAGTCAAACTTGCACGAAATGCACAACAACCCTACCACAAAATCCATGTTAATCATTTCCCATTTTCATATTGGGATTTCTATGCTTTGAGTCAATCCACCTGGCCTTTGATGTTCGACCTTCACTTATTGATAATTCAGACATTTTGCCACAAAATACTTCACATGCCTCTTCATTTTGTTCCACCAATAATTTCCTTGAGGTCACGATACATTTTTGTAGAACTTGGGTGCATGGAATACCCTGAAGTGTGAGCTTCTGCCATGATCCTTTCCTGAAGACCGTCAATATTAGGAACACATAGGCGGTCTTGGTACCGTAGGGTCCTATCACCAAAGCCAATGGAAAAAGCTGTGATCTTGTGTTTATGAACCCTTACAGTTGTGCTAACAATGGATCATTGAATTGTTTTCATTCTCCTCCGCCACAAGCGATGATTCAGCCATATTCTATAAAATTACCCCTCCTTCATTGGAGTCCACAAGGCGAACTCCCAAACTGGCCAACTGGCTAACGCTCTCTGATATGGCTCCAAATGAGCAAAACTTCTCATAGATTTCTGACTAAGTGCGTCTGCCACGACATTAGCCTTTCCCGGGTGATAGAGAATATCAACATCATAGTTCTTGAGTAACTCTAGCCATCTTCTTTTCCTCAGATTCAAATCTTTCTGGTTAAAAATATATTGACGGCTCTTATGATCCATAAATACATCCATATGGAACCCATTCAAATAATGTCACCAAATATTTAGCGCAAACACCACTGTTGCCAGCTCTAAGTCATGGGTTGGATAGTTCTTCTCATGATTCTTGAGTTGCCTAGAACCATATGCTATAACCTTTCCATGTTGCATCAACACATACCCGAGCCAGATTCTCGAAGCATCGCAATACACTACACATCCCTCTGTACACTCTAGCAGGGCTAAAATCGATCTTGTTGTCAACGTTGATTTCAATTCTTGGAAACTCCTTTCACAATAATCTGACAATTGGAATTTAACTACTTTCTACGCCAATTTAGTTAATGGAGAGGCAAGAGTAGATAACCCTTCCCCAAACTTCATGTAGTACCTAGCCAAACCCAGGAAACTGCGAATATCCGTTGGAGTGGTAGGTCTAGCCAATTCTTTACTGCTGCAATCTTTTAAGGATCAACCATAATCCCTTCCCTGGAAGCGACATGACCCAAGAACGTGACAGATTCCATTCAAAATTCATATTTCAAAATTTTTGCATACAATTGATGTTGCCGAAGAGTTTGCAGAGCTGCCCTAAGATGGTCAGCATAGTCCTCCTGACTTCGAGAATACACAAGAATATCGTCAATGAACACTATCACCAATGAGTCTAGAAAAGGCTTGAAGACTCCATTCATAAGGTCCATGAAAGCTGCAGGAGCATTTGTCAGCCCAAAAGACATCACCATTAAATTGAAGTGCCCACACTGAGTTTTGAAGGCTGTTTTTGGAGTATCCTGCTCCCTTATCTTTAATTGATGGTACCCGGACCGCAAGTTAACCTTTAAGAAATATAAAGCACTTTGCAATTGATCAAACAAGTCATCTATTCTTGGCAGAGGGCATTTGTTTTTAATTGTGACCTTGTTGAGTTGCTGCTAGTCAATACACATCCGCACCGATCAATCTTTCTTCCTTACAAACAAGACTGGTGCGCCCCATGGCGACACATTCGGCTGGGTGAAATCCTTCTCTGGCAAATCCTTCAATTGCTCTGTTAGATCTTTCAATTTTATCGGTGCCATTCTGTAAGGTGGAATTGATATAGACTGCGTGTCAGGCTACACATCAATCCTTAAATCGGTCTCCCTACATGATGGAATCCCAGAGAGCTCATCTGGAAAGACATCCAGAAATTTATTCACAACTGGTAAAGACTCAAGGTTAAGTGCCTCGGCATTAGTGTCCTTAACCCGAACTAGATGATTGATACACCCATTCTTGATTATCTTTGTGGCCTTAAGGTATGAAATAAACGGACCTCTAGGCACTACATTATCTTCCTTACATTCAATTACTGTCTCATTAGGAAATTAACGCATAATAATTCTACTCCGATAATCAAGTTTTGAAAAGTATGAATAAAGCTAATCCATCCCTATTATTATATCAAAATAGACGATCCCTAATTCAATCAGATCGGCCGTGGTATCCCTACCTCATACCATAATAACACAACCCCTATAAACCCGAGCAGCCGTAATAGACTCACCAATAGGGGTAGATACCAAGAACAATTCATGAAGCTATTCTGGTTCAATCCTGAATTCCATAGCTAAAACAGGGATAACAGAGGATAAGGTGGAACTAGGGTCAATAACTACATACACATCATGAGATTGGACTGTCAGGATACCTGTAACAACATCTGGAGATTCCTCTGTAGTATGGCGAACACTCATAGCATAAAACCGGCTGGATCCTCCTAAACTCTACGTACCACCCCTAGCTGCACCATGCCCTGCGGGTGCTTAGGTTCCTCGGGTTGGAGAGGGGGCTGAAGATGTAGCAACTGTGTGACGAGATGCTGAGCCATGCTCCTACCCGCTCCCTGGCGGGATACACGACAATGCCTCTGAATATGACCCCTCATCCTACATCCATAGCATATAGGTAACTCTATATAGCAAATCCCCGAGTGCATCTTTCCGCACCTGGGGCACGGGGACCTCTGTTGCTGGTGGGACCTCTCTTTTGGCTGACCCTACTGATGGGATCCCCAGTTGCCCTGACCGGGCCTGAAACGACTCCACTATTGCTGGCTGGGCTCTGATACAGTGCACTAGCTAAAGACTGTGGAATGGACTGGGAAGTCTCTGATGATCCTCCCCTGTAAGGTAATCTTCCGCCACCTAGTGACTCTGCCATGTTTCCCGTAGACCGGGCCTTGCTGTTACCTTCTCTCTCCATTATGTTCTGCAATTTATGGTTCTCTATGGCCTAAGCAAATTCTCCCATCTTCCCATAATTCATGTCAGAATTCAATGCAGCTGTAGAAACCTTATTAATGGCAAAAGAATTAAGGGTCTAAACAAATCGGCGCACCGTGGAATCCATCGTGGGAAACATATGAATAGCATACCTAGAAAAATGGGAAAACTCCATGTGGTACTCCCACACGCTTCTATTTCCTTGCGTCAAATTTTCAGAATTCTATTGCGTGGGCTGCACTTGTCTCAGAATGCAAAAATTGATCTTTTAAAGGCATCGGCGATCTCACTCCACCTCGCCGGAGGACTCCCCTCCTTACGGGAATCCTCCTATAATTCAAACCAAGCATAGGCCACCCTTTTCAGGTGGTAGGCAGCCAACTCTACTCCCTCTGTTTCAGTCGTACACATAACCCTGAGGGTTTTGTGCATCTCATCAATAAAATCCCGATGGACCTCTGTTGGATTGGCACCGGTAAACATTTGAGGGTCTAATTGGAGAAATCTATTCAACCTGGTACTAGTAGAATCCTTTTGCTGGCTAGATGAACTGAGGCAACATTTGCCCTTTAGGACCGAGAGGCCACTAACTAGGTCAACATCTGAATAGCTCCCCTAAGATCCCCATCTAAAATACCAGAACTGGAAGCTGGGTCTTGAGACGAGACAAGAATATCAACGGGAGGGATAGTGGTACCTTCCACGTGTGTGGAAACTGGTGTAGTCTACTCTAACATAGAAGAATCATGTAGAGATAGCAGGGTGACTACCCTCACCCTCAACATCATGCAGTTTATCGTCAACCACTCCTAAGATGGCATTGGCTTCTTGGCCAATTCTCGCTTTCTTCTTAGGTGCCATTTACTGAAAGATAGAATAATGAACTTAATTAGAGAGGGAACAGTTTTACCGCATGATCCAGGATAGTAAAGAGGGTGTTATTCCTAAATTCCCAAGTAGCCTCCAACTTATAGATGTGGCCAACTACACACCGATAAGAAGGACTCTACTAGGCACGCTCCGAGACACCCTAGGAAACTTTAAACCTTACGCTCTAATACCAAGTTTGTCATGCCCAACCTCAGGAGGCGCGATCGGCGCTCAATTGAGTGAACCAAACTGAGCAAGCCTTATCAGACACTTCCTACCCAACTAAATACGAATAGAGAAAACCATTCTTTCATTGTTTAGACAAGAAAACACAATGTGTTCAACTTTTAAGTTCATTTTATAGTATAACATTAAACCGTATATGAGTTAGTTTCCAAGGTTCCCATAGGGTTACAATTCATAAGTCACATAAGTTTAGAATTTCAACATAGTTTGCGAATCGATTCAACATCTGCACATACCCCACATACTAACGATAAAGCCTCTAGGGATGCAAAAGATAAGTATAACAATGCCGGCGACAAGGCCCCGACTATACCTTAAAAGTAAGAGTCCACAATTAAAGATGTGTAGCCTCTTGAAGGAGAAATGGGCTCACCAAGATCTTGAGAAGAAGGGTGCTCCACTACATACGATCGACACTATCTGCTATGGATCCACATACATTTATTTAATAATGTAGCGCCCAGGGCAAAAGGGACGATAGTACCAGGGAATAGTATTAGTATGTATAACTTAAGACCATTTTACTAGAAAGAACTATCAAGCAAGAACAAGAAAATCACATCATCAAATAGGCGAAACATATAATCTTTCACAATATTTCCCATAGCTTAATTTGGGTACTTAAATTCATATTTTCACCACTATTCTCAATAGCACCGCCATCTTGAGTGGAGTCCGATGACGACCCGATTAGCTAGGTTGCCTCATTTGAGACATAACTCAATCACCATTTTCTTTAGCTATTTCGGGATTCAGTATTAGCACATCACCACCATATGTGTTGCATGGTGTCCGATCATTGGCCGATCGGCTAGGCCGCCTTACATAGGCATTGTTCCTTTCTCATCAATCATCTAACTTAAATCTTTATTTCACAGATATCATATCCATTCATTGGCACTTAGGGCCTAAATTATCATATCTTTTCCATTTTCAATGTCCATCTATTTTTTATCTTGGGCACATATAAATGCAATTCAAGTTGCAAACATAAGTAAGATTCCACATAGTTAGCGTGTCAATCTCAGTTTTAATCTTGGCTTACAGCAAGGCATGTCAACACATGATTTGAATTCTTCACACATCTTTACATATCAAAGATAGTTCATTACACACATTGAGGCACATCCTTCATGCAGACATATATACGTATAATTTCAAACACATTCATGTGAAATAACAACCATTACATCAACAAATTCTAGTCTTACGACATCTGTGTAAATGCTAATGATGCTCAATTTCTAATAAAATGGTTTTTAGCCATACATACCTCAATTAGCTTTCCTTAATCCTTACAAGATTTAAGGAACTGTTAGCACTTCGATCTATTGTGTAAGATTTACATTGAACCAAAACTTAGAGACATTCTATCTCATCTGGGCATATTATCAAACACTAAATGTGCATTCTGATCTTAGGTCCCTTTTTTAAGATAAATTTCTATCATTATATACCCCATTTGCTTTCCGTTTTATTTACTACCTCCCAATACCCTAAGGTTTGAAGTGCATGCAAGGAATCCATTCTTACCCATGAATTACCACACTAATGACCCCTTATAGTTGAGTATAGAGAATAAGAATTGAGGGGATGAAGTCTTATCTCTTGGGATGACGATTTTGGTGCCTCACTTAATTATCTTCAATGATTTAGCAAGTTTAATGGAGAGAATTGATGGGGAGCACTTTACCTCTCTAAGACCCTCTCTCTCTCTCTCTCTCTCTCTTAATGTATTAGGAAAAATGCTAAAAATGAGCCATAACACCGAATATATTGATAGGGGGTTGGGTTTAAAATTTAGAAAATTGAAGCCCCGAGTCGAATCTACGATCGCATTTGCGATTGCAAAGTCGACATGCAGTCCGCATAATTGACCGCAAAATTCTTCCCCCAAACTAGATACACTGGCTGAGTTTGCAGTAGAAGTGCAGTCCGCATTCACATTTTGCGGTCGCAAAGTGCACCGCAGAACTGACCTTCACAAACTCCCAAGGAAGCTATGCGATGACTATGCTGTCCGTATTTTGATTATGTGATCGCATAATTGACCGCATAGTTGACTCCAATTTGGTAAACACACTGACTCTCTGCGACATATATGCAATCTGCATACCTAGTATGCAACCTCGTTCTGGACCGCATAACTCCTCTTTTTTGGAAAACCTTAATTCTTTATTTTTGAATGTATAGATCAGTACAAAAAGGGTTCGAAATGCGTGGATCAAGCTCGCCGCGAAGAATTTTTTACATATTACCAACCTATATTCATAAATTAGCATTGCGAGCTTGTAATATTTGAGTGGAAATTTTCACAGTTCCTCACATCACTATGGGGACATGTACAGAATTATGAAAAGTTGTTCTTCCCGGTATATATAGATGTACTAAAGTTCTTCGCTCGGTACTTTATTGAACTTACGACTATTGTTATATATTATTTCGTAGCCTTGTATATCTATCCTTATGGCTTTACTACAACTAGTTAGGTTATACTATACCATAACAATTACTTAGGTTTATTACTACCGAGGTTGTCTACCCAACTCCAGATTACTCTCTCGCTAATTATCCTATATGTATAAATCAAAGTCCTTTTGTTCTTCGTCATTAGGGTTCATCTTTAGAATGAAGACCTAATATCATCTCATACTTAGGAACATTCATCCATCTATTGTTGACTCGTGTTAATGTTAATCTATAATCTACCACTGATAACTTGAAACCTCTTAGCTAATATATTGTCACTCGGTCTCGCACTCATCGGGGAACATCTGGAGTTATTTGCATGATCCACTTAGGGTCAATACTATAATTTAATAACCGTATTTCATAGCATCCCAATGTGATTCACCTTATGGGGGTATTTTAATCTTGTATCATGAAATTCCTTTTATTTGAATCACTCCCCAATAAAAGGCCAAAAGGTTATCCTCTTATCTATCACAATTATTGTCTTATTCTACCACTAGGGGAGCATTCCGTCCTTTCTTAATGCTTTTAGTCTTAAACTCCTACGAGTTCATTCAAGGTGTACTGAGTTTTTTATAACTTACGGAAACCATGAATTCTATCGTTTGGACATGTTTAATCCCAAGGGCTTACCTATTCTCGTCACCTTCTCACTTACCTTTTCTTATCCTTACTCTCGTCTACCTCAAAACCTTGCCGCTCTACTATACTTTAGCTTGCGACCTACCATATCTATTTATACTACTCACAACCTTCCTCGAACTTGATAGCACAAAGATTCCCTTATGTTGTTCTTGAAACTCAAGCGAGATATCACATCATATCTAACTCTTCTTTACTCTCTTAACTAGACTGCATGGTACCTGGAAACCGTTGGGTGGAAGATATGATACTGAAGACACCACTATCATTTTTGGATACTGAATCACAGTGCTTCTAGCCCTCTATCTGAAGTCTTGACTATTCACAACCTTTTGCACTTGAGTATCTCGTACCTCTTTTACCATTGCCTTTCTTACTGTTACACCCCATGTTTTTGTGCATAAGTGTACGTCGAAAATTGATTGATGTAAGCTAAAAAATGAAGTGATCTTTGCAAAATTTATAAGTAAGTTATTCATGTAACCATGAAAGTTGTTAATATTGAAGATCATGAATAACAAGTACCAAGATGGTTGGAAGGCTTAGAAGCTAAACAAATTGAAGGAGATAAGTATTGTCGAAAGTTGACAACATTGTTGTTACACTGTGTGCGTCCTAAGGTGACATAGTGTCATGCCCCAAAAACCGAGGCGCCCGACCGACGCTCAACCGAGTAAACACGACTGAGCAAGACTGTTAGTTTTCATTCTACCGAAACTAATTCATGAATAAAATAGGCGATGGACTCCGTTAATCATACCTAGCAAGTATTACATTAACAACTTCCCTTTCGTTTCCATTATCAGCCTAATAAATAATTATCAAAATATTACATGTTTTATAAAACTTTGCCAAAATCAATATTTCTATTTTAATTCTAATACCCCGACACTACCCACAACCTGTCTATGGAGCCTCTAAGCACAACTGAAGAGTAACGTAATATGGAAATGCCGATAAGTAGCCTCCGGCTATACCTTAAATATAAATTACATGATAAACAAATGAAAAAGGACCCCGTAACAAAGTAGAGTTCACCAAGTCAGCTGAAAGGATTATGCGGCACTAGCTGCGACCAATACTTCCTGCTATAGAAAAACTCACATAGCCCCCCAGCAAAAAGGACATTAGTGCCATCGAATAACACTAGTATGTATAACTAAACACCATCTAGTTAGAAAGAACTTTCATACAAGAATAAGAAATAACAAGTATAACTCAAAACATTAAACGATCACCACATTATAAAATAAAAGAATCATAGTACTTCCATATCATTTTTCCATAGCTTTTAGTTTGGGACATGTCACACTATTCATCATTTGTTCACAATGCCAACCACTATCTTGAGCAGATTTCAATCTCAACCCGATTGGCTAGGTTGCCTCATTTGAGACATATATTTCAATCATGATCTCATTTTCCCTTTTTCCGGAATTCGTTCAAAATACCACCGTTATCATTAATGAAGTTAGATCTCGGCCTTATCGGCTATGTTGCCTTACCAAGGCATTGTTCCCTAGTTATTAATCAATTTGTTTTACATATATCATTTCATAGGCACTTGAAGCCACAAGGCATAACATCATTCTTTGCAGTAGGCCGCATTTTACATCATTCCCAATTTCAATATTAGCTTTACTATTTAGGAAAATAGGTGCACACAAGAGAAATTTAAATTTTAAGCAAAGATAAGACTTCTCCTAGATGGCACGAAATATGTAGCTTCAATCTCAATTTAAGGTTAAAGCACTTCAATACATAATTCATATCTTTTGCCCTTTTCAAGTTATAAAGATAGCACATTGATCATGTTGAGACACATCTTTCACGCATATAAGGTTACAACACCAATTCATGTAAAATAATAAACAATGCAAAAATTTAACATTAATCTTACCATATTCACACGAACACCGATAAAGCTCAATTTCTAAAAGACGGGGCTTTAGCCATAAATACCTTGTTTATGCCTTCTTCAAGTTACTTCGACGTTCCAAAAATTATAGCAATACTAATATACATATAGACATAACAAAATTGAAAATAAATTAGGAAGGTATTCATGGTTTTAGCTTATTTGAGCATTTTATCGAATACTAGTTGAGCATTTTGATTTTGAAATCTCTTTTACAAGTTTTCCTTCATTTGCCCAACCCAATCTTTACTTATTTATGTTCAACAATATCCCATAAATCTAATTTGTACATGCATGTATACATAACGCTACTACACCCAAGAATCATACCTCAATAATACTATCTTATACCCAAAATTCGAAATTAAAGTCCAATGTATAGAACCTTACCTCTTAGATAAAGAACTTGTGATGGGTTCTTTGATTTTTGAAGATTGATGCAAGATTTTGATGATTATGAAGTTAGGCCCCGCCTTTCTCTCTATATATGCTCTCATCTCTATCTAAAATAAATAGAAAATGACCCCAAATGAAGACTATATATTAAAATGTATCGGTTTATAAAAATATAAAACATAAATCGCAGAATAGATCGCAAACCAAGAATGTGTGCCGCATAATGCATCGCAAAATAGGTGCCCATACCTTGGAAATACTGGCCTAATTTGTGACAGATCTGCGATCGCATAGTCAAAAATGCGCTAGATTTACGATTGTAGATTCGACACAGGATCACATTTCTTCAGCCTTAGGTAATTTGATCATAACTTTGTGTAGGAATGTCTAAATGACGAACGATTTAAAGAGTTAGAGACTAGACTCAAAGAATTTCATTTGAAAGGTTATTTATCACATAAAACCTTATAAATATTTGATATTCTCATTCAAATTATGGATTAGTGCAAGTACCTTTAGAATTTTAGCCTATTATGAAATGCTTCCCATTTGGCTTACACTAAGGTCTCTCCTTGGACCCTACCTTACTTAATATATGACTCATACGGTTGTTTACCAAATCCAATTGATGCCTACTATGTTAATATCACATATAATATTATAATTAGACTATGTGGAATCACTAAATATTAGATTACTTAGTGTATTTTTCCGGGGCCTTACATTCTCCCCCCCTTAGGATCATTCGTCCTCGAATGAGGAGTAGAGTCCAACTTAAATGCTTCAATATAAAAAATCTCTTTTCTCACCTACCTCATGTCCCTAAACTTTGACTAACTCCTACATTTTTCAAAAGTTTCAGCAGAGTCTCCTTTGTTATTAGGCCTATCCACCTGCCAGAGAACCACCAAAATCATCCTAAAAACACACCCACAACTTGAAAAAAACACCACAATTCATATATAAATAACATGAACCTCAACATTACAATCCCTACATTATCACGATGATACCTGGACATGGAGTGCAAATTTTTAAATCATAACACCTTGAAGGTACTTTTCAAATCAAAACCAACTGCTATACAATCAAGAGAAAATACCTTATTTCCACAATACTCTCGGCCTTCAATGTGGCCTCTTATACTTATAGGCTTTTCCATAGCACATTCACGCAAACAACCCCAACCTCTAAACTTATCTAAAAAGGATAACAACAAGATACCTCGCATAAGCTAACTATCCATTAACATTCACTTTCAATAATTTACACTAGTATGATACACAAATGATGTCCACCTACCTCTTTAGACATAGACATATGAAAACAAAAATTCATGAGGAACAACTACGGGGAAACATCATGCTCCTAGTGCGACCTAATGGGAAGGAGCTTACGTCCTTCATCATCAATTCACATAACATATATAGGGGGAAGTTTCGAGAATAACTGGTTCACCCTTCCAAACTCTAAATCTCTAGGCGAACACTCACACTAAACCCTTGATGACTTTCGAAAGTTAATCTAAGATGTGCTATCATAAACCAACAATACAATTACCTATCGAATATATATGATCACATGAGGATGCTCCCCCTTTGATGTTCAAACTTCAATATCAAATAGATTTCATGCAATGAGGAGCAACGGAGTTCGAAATCGGCCTAGAATTGTTCAAAAACCCATTAATGTACTGAGTAGAGTATTTCACGTGGTTATATGGCAATAGACAAAAGGATTACTACTAACAATACTGGCATGGTTAATCATTGAGATGCCATCAATCATTAGACAAATGAGACATAGGGGTAACTCGTACATTGGCAATAGGAATCATTAAGGGTGAATATTCAAGTACGTATCATCTCCTGGAGTGTAAGAAAATCTAGTTATCAAAAATGAGAATGCTCTGGCACCTTGAATACAATATGTGTTTCAAAATACATGAAGTTGAATTACTCTTAACCTTAACTAACACAAGGAATCTATGCCACAAGCCCGTGAGGATGAGAAGAGGTTGAACACTTATAGGATTATCATAACTCAAACAGCTTACCCCTCCCTGACAATTGACCCTATATGAGAGAACTAATGACGCGACAACTTGTCTTCTGAATCAATATGCTCATGATATTTTAAAAAATTTGAAGGCATCTAATCTCAACTTTTCATGAGTGAAACCACATAGCTAGGACATCTAAATATTGGGACGGAATCATGTATTGGTTAGAGGCGTTCTAATGAGTAACATGATGCTCTTGAGAGAAAGACAAATGAATCTCGTATCTGCCCCAGAAGGTGGAATACCAAGGGTAGCAAAACTCCCCTCAGATTACAATGATATAGTCAATTATTCTAGAAGCTGAGTTAGAAGAAGGCCATGTAACCTATTCAATCCGACCCATTTATGAATTTTTGAAAAGGGGATGCACTTTGGTTTGAAATCACGGCAATATAAGCTTGAACTTAGGGAAAATCATTACTTTTGGAACCCATGAGATAAGTCCGCGTAGCCCTAGAAAATTGCCAACAATGGCAAGAAGGTACTTGAAACCATAACAAGTTGGTATAAAATAAGGCCTTATAGTGACCACATGGATAAGTTTGAAAGAATGAGACGTCTTAATGCATTTATCGGGGCAAAGTAACCTAGGTTATTTAGCCACATGAACAAGTAGAGCAGGTAGGTGATTGTTTAGGAGAACTTCTCATATGGAGTGTGAGCAATATCTTTTTATTCTAATAAAAGGGGCATACCTCGACCTATGATGCCATAAAGCATAAAATTAGATTCACAATGACAGTTACCAGATGAAAATACATAGTAAGGCGGCACAACTAATATCACCGGTTGGAATTGACAAGCTTAAACAGAGTTGAAGACATTAGAAGTCTATTGAAAATGAGAAATTTGCCCAACTGTCAGGATGCTTGTAGAGTACATAAAAGTAAGATTAATCAAATTAGATCATATAGTTGGATAACTAGTCGATACATTGAGATAATATCTCATTGAAGATTACAGGAAAACAACACAGGATGCAAGACAAATGAAAAGAAAGTGAGAGAGCCTTATGGAAGTAACCTTTACATTGTAACCTCTAGGAATGGTGGTAATACAAAGCGACTACGAGAAGCTACTTTTTTGAAAGAAGATCTCTATATGTAGACACGTGATGTATAGCTCCATAATTAAAAATCCAATTATGGCAAGCAACTCAAATTCACAATGAAGCACTATAGCACACTTCTACATAACCAACTATTACCAGCCAAATTAGGAGACGCTATAAGATTTGACTGAGAGAAAACCTTTGGTGTACGAATGTGTTACTAGGTGTATTGCTCCTTCATCAACCCAAGACTAAAAGGCAAGAGTTAGACTGATAAGTAGATCATTGGACTAGCACATGTGTAGATAATCCATTATCGAAAGGATATCATTCAATCTCAGCAATTGTGGCATGCTATCAACCCTTAATGAACTTGGAGAAAGAATTGAACCCAACGAGATAGTATAAAATAGTTATGGAAGGTTTGCTAATGTTAATAATGTTTTCTCCATGGATTTTGACTTGAGAAATACCTAGATGCTAATGAAATACAGAAAGAAAAGAGAAACAGACGTTGTGCTATGATAAGATAACCTCCAAAGGTGTTCTTGGTCTTGACGGAGAGCCTAGTAAGGGTCCTTACGAGAAACAAAGTGTTACAATGATACATAGAAGGATATATTCTCGCATGGTTATCAAACAAGTTTAAAGGAACTAGCACAATGAATTCACTAACTAAAGAACACAAGTAACACATGTGGTGGAAGTGTAGAGTGAAAATAAACATTTGTTATAAGCTGGACATGCTTCTGCTATATTTACTCCCAACTGCAATATACGACCACACCACGAGCAACTACAATACTAGGACAAAGTGTGCTACTCACTATGGGATGTCCCAGGTGGACACAAATTATGGCGACACAAGATCTCTCTATGACAGGGGTGTGAGGATCTCATTTTTTGGAGAGACTTTATGCACACGGTGACCATTTCAATTGACATGCGCTCATGTGATAGGTGTTAATGTATGCTTTTATGTTACGGGATAGTGAGAAGCTTTCATGATAATATTCGCAAGAGAGTAGGTTGACTTGTTCAAACTATATAAGCTATATACACAATTGAGTAAAAGAGCTACTCAAGAAGGATCACAACAATGGGATGCTTTACATGGAACTTGACGCCACATAGGTAAACTTTACGACGGTGCATGCATAGGCACAAGTGGGTAGATGTTGTCTATTTCAATAAACTACTCTGTAAGAAATTCATTAGGTATAGTCCCTGTTAAGAATTTAGGAAAAGCAAGTCGAAAATATTAATCCTAGAGTCATAACTCCATTCAAGGACACAATTATAGAACTTAATTCCACAAGAACGTAAATAAAAGGATTTGTAATAGAGTGGATTCATGAATAATGCGTCTCTTTCAAAGAGTCGATACATGCAGAGTTTTGTTATTCAATACCTTGTTAAGACCATGTTTATGAGAATTCTTCAATATGGATGTACATATACAATGAGTAGAAATTTTGATTTGACTCACTTAATGACTTTAGGTTGGTAGGGACATAGCTTAATCGATACTCCTCGACTCCATATCCATATCGTACATAGGTAACATACTGATACACTACACGATTTGGTGGTGCAGAGACATTAATAGGAACAAGGATACTCCCCTTAGCAACAAGTTCCACCAATCCCTTCACGGCTCCATACATTATCCTAACAAACGGTTGGGCAGTCTCCCTCATATTCAATAGTGGGAGAATTTCCTCATTTCTTCTTCCAAAATCATGAATTACTCAACTTGAGATCAAGACATAGAATGGAAATTAGCTCCCTATCTTGAGCTCTACTGCACAATCTGGAGTATCAAAGAAGGGTGAAATTCCTAAATATCTGAATAGCCTCAAACTTGTAGATGTGATCGAATACACACCGATAAGAAGGACTCTACTAGACACAGCTCAAAAAAATCCTAGGACAATTTAAAACCTTAGGTTTTGATACCAAGTTTTTCATGCACCAAAAATTGATGAGCACGACCGAAGCTCAATCGAGTGAACCTGACTAAGCAAGCCTGTTAGGTTTCATTCTACCCAAAATAATTCATGAATAAAATAGGAGATGGACTCGTTAATCAGACCAAGGAAGTATTTCATTAACAACTTCCGTTTCATTTCCATTAGTAGCCTAAAACATAATAATCAAATATTACAAGTTTTATAAATCTTTGCCAACATCAATATTTCTACTTCAATTCCAATGCCTAGCACTACCCACAACCTATATACGGAGCCTCTAAACACAATTAAAGAGTAATGTAATATGGAAATGCGGTAACAAGGCTCCAACTATACCTAAAATATAAAGTACATGATAAACAGATGAAACAGGACCCGGAAACAAAGTGGGGCTCACCAAGTCAGCTGAAAGGATGATGGGGCACTAGCTGCGACCAACACTCCCTGCTATAGAAACACCTACATCCATTTAAAGACGTAGCGCCCCTAGCAAAAGGAGCATTAGTGCCATCGAATAGCACTAGTGTATATAACTAAACACCATATAATTAGAAAGAACTTTCATGCAAGAATAAGAAATCACAAGTATAACTCAAAACTTTAAACAATCACCACATTATCAAACAAAAGAATAATACAACTTTCACATCATTTTTCCATAGCTTTTAGTTTGGGGCATGTCACACTATTCATCATTTGTTCACAATACGACCGCTATCTTGAGCGGAGTTTGATCTTGACCCGATCGGCTAGGTTGCCTCACTTGAGACATATACTTCAATCATGATCTCATTTTCCCTTTTTTCGGAATTCATTTACAATACCACCGCTATCTTCAGCGGAGTCTGATCTCGGCCCATCGCTAGGATGCCTTACCAAGGAATTCTTCCCTTCTTATTAATCAATTCACTTCACATATATCATTTCATAGGCACTTGGGGCCACAACTTATCACATCATTCTTGGCACTAGGACGTAATTTGTATCATTCCCAATTCCAATATTGCTTTTCCATTTATGACAATAGGTGCACACAAAAGCAATTTAAATTGTAAGCAAAGATAAGACTTCACGTAGATGGTACGAAATATGTAGCTTCAATCTCAATTTAATGTCTAAGCACTTCAATCCATAATTCATATCTTTTACCCCTTTCAAGTTATAAAGATAGCACATTAGTCATGTTGAGGCACATCTTTCACACATATAAGGTTACAACATCAATTCATGTAAAATAACAATCAATGAAACAATTCGACATTAATCTTACCATATTCACACAAACACCGATAAAGCTAAATTACGGAAAGACGGAGTTTTAGCAATACATACCTTGTTTAAGCTTTCCTTAAGTTACTACGACATCCTGAAAATTATAACAATCCCAATCTTTTTTTAGATATAACAAAATTAAACTCAAATTAATAAGGTATTCATGGTTTCAACTCATTTGAGCATTTTGTCAAATACTAGTTGAGCATCTTGATTTCAAATATCTTTTAAAAGGTTTCCTTCATTTCCCTAACCCACTCTTTACTTATTTATGTTCAAAAATCTTCCCACAAATCTAATTTGTACATGCATGTATATATATTGCTATTATACAAAAGAATGATACCTCAATAATCCCATTTTATACCCAAAACCCGAAATTAAAGTCTAACGTATAGATCCTTACCTCTTAGATGAAGAACTAGTGATTGAGTTATTTGATTCTTCAATATTTATGCAAGATTTGGATGATTATTAAGTTAGGAACCTCCTTTCTCACTTTATATGTTCTCATTTCTCTCTAAAATTAGTAGAAACTGACCCCAAATGAAGCCTCAAAGATTATATTTTAAATGGGGCCATTTTATAAAAATAGGAAAAATAAGTTGCCGAAATCGGGTATGTGATCGCTGAATGGACCGCAAACGAAGAATTGGGCCGCATAATGCATCGCAAAATTGGTTCCCAAAACTTGGCAACACTGGCCCAATTTGCGATAGATCTGCGATTGTAGAGTCAAAAATCCTTGATTACTTAGCGAATTTTTCCGTAGCCTTGCTCGTATAATGAATATGAGACTTGTTAATCATAACTTAATGAGTGTAAAGTAATAATATAGCTAGATATTATATTTGGACTAAAACATATGAAGTTTTGGAAAAATTGGATTTTAGTTACGGAAAAATCAAGTTAGGCTTTGTCTTGTAACCAGTCGTTTTGAGAAATTATATGCGAATGCTTTATAGTGTAATTTTGGGACATATATCATACCAAAATGAAGGTCTTGGAACCTAATTTTCAAAAGTCCGAATCATTTATTCATACAATCTCCAGGTAGATAAAGATGGATTTTTAAATTAGGGTCACCAACTCACATTGCCGCGCTTCGGAGAAACTGGCAGGTTTATAGGCCAAGTTGACATGCAATTTTATTCCATTATATTGATATTTACATGGATATCATTATATAAAATTAAAGCTCTATGTGTCTAGTTTACAATGCTGTAAACCGTTTGTCAATACGATATCGGAGTAGAGAGGTACAACTGCCCGAAATAGCACTGCTCAAGCTGCCAAGAAGGTAGCTTACCCATCTTCTTGGAGAATTAAGGCGGTGGGCTTATTAGTTGTCTTTATCCATTATATTTTGTCAATATACAGCGATCAATTGCTGCGAAACACTCCCAAACTTCCTAAGAACTTGTACAAGGTTCCAAGAAATAAACTCACGAGAAATCAACACAAATCCTCATCAAAGGTGTGTAAGATTACAAGAGAATACTTCTATGATGTTGTGGTGTGATTGAGTGCCATTGTAAGCTATGTTGAGATAAGGTTTCGGGTTGTAGCTTCTGTCCAAGGTATTTATGACATTTTAATAATGTGTCTAAGGTTAATCTTGTGTTGGTTGAGTGAAAAAACCATAAGATACACTTGAATGAACATGTGATACAGTTGTCTTTTTGGTTGGACTATTTTTGGGTTAAAAATATGGTTTGTGGTGACTGAAAATTGTGAGAAATAATTTGATAATGTTGTGGCTTCTGTTGTTAAGCTTTCCCAGGTGTTAATTAAGCTGATTGAAGAAAAAATATGAAAAATAAGTGATTGACAACAAAAATTAAGGTGCTACACATATGGGGCTACTTTGGAAGGCATTTTGTGGAGGCTTTAAACAAGAAATAATACGGTACATATAAGTATAACTCTCTAATGGTTGCAAAAAAATTCATGGAATAAGAGTTGGATTCAATTTATATCTTGTTATGAGTAAAAGAAACAAGCTTGTCCCTCAATATAGTTATTAGGATAATCGGAAAAACTCATATTGGATTATATTGTTGTTGTTGCTAGTGTTGGTTATAGTTGTTGTTGTTGGGTTGACCCTTAGTGGTCTTTGGGATGTATTAAAAATAGGGGGGTTGCTGCCTGATTTTCCTTAAGTCACGCGACTAACCAAATCTGATGGTACGACATTATATATTAACAACAATATCATTTCACTTGTTGTTGATGCAAGAAGTTGTGTTAAGCTTGGTTGATTAATAAAGAAGATATCATACTGTTATATTAAGGCTATTCTCTCTTTCCTTTTGGCATGATCCATATGATACGAATGAAACCAGTAAATGCACAACATAAACAAATGACTCTATTCATAGAAGTATTAGAGGTGCCTATGTTCTTGAAATCCCATATGTCATATTATTCTATCGCATGTTCATGGGTATTGGAAAATACGTTAGTTGTTAAAGTTGTTTCATGATATTAATCAGAGGTATAATGGTCTTATGAGGTCTTGAGAGATTTTATTGACGTGATTCTCATGCATCGCATTCATTTATACATGTACGTTGACCCATGACTAGAAGCATTTATGTTGGCCCAAGTTCAGGTGAAGCTTTGAAGAATGACAAATGAGCTTAGTCATGGACCAAGTCCATCATGAGAGACAAATGTTTATCAACCTATACATGTTATTTACACGTGAAAAAGATAAGTCTCAAGGATCAAGCAACAATATCTTCTGAACTGATCGAAAATGTTGCATATGGAATGAGGAAAGAAAGTCTCTTTATAGGAAGAGAACACAATCCGGATAAAGGATAAGGTTGGAGTTTGTATTGCTCAAGGACTCAACTTTGATGGAAGATCAGTAATTGAGTCTCAATCAAACTCTAATTACTAACTCATTAAATAACTGTGATTGTTCTCTTTACAGGTTTTGCGCAAACATAGAAGTGAAACTAAATTGAGAGCAAAAAGGTGAAGATATTTTGCAAGCAATTTATGCGAGATTTGAGTGTGCATTCCTGATGCTACTTGAACGAGATAGAAGAACTAGCTCCATTGTGTTTATTCTTATTCTAGTTCAATTGTAGTAGGTGGTTTAAAGTTGTACCTTTCCAACTTTCATAGAAGTAATTGTATTAGGTACTTTGAGTATTCAATATAGAGTTAACTTGAAAGTGTCGCAACAGTTGAGGCTGTGTGCCACAATGGGATTAGAGTTAATCCTTACGTTTACAAAGAGTTTTTGTAAATGCTATTTTGGCTCATTGATTTTAGTGGATGTTTGGGAAAATCCTACTAACTAGCAGGTCGTGGGTTTTTCACCTTTTGAGCCTAGTGTTTTCCACGTAAAATTTCTGTGTTCTTTTTTTTTTGTACTTTTAATTCCGCAATAGTAGTAGTTAGAACACCTAGAAGGACCAGGTTCTTCTAGATCGAAAAATTAGGTACCACACAAATCACCCCCAATGTTGTGTGGTATTGACGTTAAGAACATTAATATGTATCAGAGCGGGTTATCCTTGAAGAGGCTAACACTTTTAGGAAAAGATCAACATGAGTGCACCACCTGGGAACTGGGAAGGGCAATCTATTGCCAGACCTTCACTTTTTAATGGACAATACTGTTCTTTGTGGAAAAACACGATGAGAGATCATATCAATTGTGAGGACTAGAACTCTGGGACATAGTCACTGATGGCCCCTTGGAAACTACAAAGAAGAATGAGGAAGGAGTTGAAGTACCAAAGACAAAAGCTGACTGACTGCTGAAGACTTGAAAAGGTGGGAGAAAAATGCTAAGGCTAGGAAATGTCTTATTTGTGGACTAGATCTAGATGAGTACAGTAGGATCCAAATATGTACTACTTCTAAGGAGATATGGGACACTTTGCAAGTGGCCTATGAAGGAACACTTCAAGTGAAAAGATCAATATGAACACTACTATATTTTCAATATGAGAATTTTACTATGAAGGAAGGAGAAACTATCCAATAGATGTACACTAGGTTCACTACACTGACAAATGAACTTAAGTCTCTTAGAAGGGTCATTCTTGAAGAAGACAAGGTTGAGAAAATTCTGACAAGCGTTCTGCCAGTCATATGGGAAAGAAAGATCACTGCCATTTAGGAATCTAAGAATATTTCTACCCTCAGACTGGATAAACTGATTGGAAGTCTTATCGCTTATGAAATGAGAAGGCAAACCATGAAGATATATACACCCAAGAAGGAGAGCAACTTAGCTCTAAGAATTGCTGAAAGTTTAGATTGGAATATGATGAGATGACTATGATCACTAGAGATTTCAAAAAGTACCTAACGAGAGGAAAGGGTTCTCCAAGAAGTACACCTTTAAACAAGTCAAAAGATCCTGAGAAACAGACCAATGAGGGTTGCTACAAGTGTGGCAAAACTGATCACATGATCAGGAACTGCCACAATGAGAAACTGAGTAGAAGAAAGAGAGGGATGAACGGAGGAACAGGAAGAAGGAACATGTTCAAACAAAAAGGAACAAAGGTTCAACAAAGGTTGTGGTTGCTGCGTGAGGAGAATCCTTAATTGAAGACTCATAAGATGAAGCTTAAGAAGAGCAAGCACTGATGGCCATTAGAGAATCATATGATGAACAAGAGGTTAGTATTCTTCATCTCAAAGGAAAGATTAAGTTTTTATCTAAAGAAACGTTGGCTGAGCTATTATAGACTTCATTGATGAGTCTGAGATAATGAACAATGAGAAGGAAGTTCTGTGTAGGGAATATGTGATCCTAAATGCAAAATGCAAGAGTATAGAGTCTAGGGATAATGAGAGTGATAACACAAATACTGATTCGAAGAACCAGGTTCTTCAACTTGATAATAGTGTCCAAGATCTTATGTCTGAAAACTTAAAGCTGAAACTAGGAACATGAAAAAAGAAAGTTGATCAGATATATCTCACTCTAGAAGAAAATATGGGAAAAACGAAAGATGAATTGTATAAGAAAGATGAATTCATCAAATTCCTAAAGGAAGATCTAGGAAAGGTGAAACATGAACTAGACAGAACTTACAAGTGGAACAAGGCTTCTAATGCACTCTCTTGGATGCAAGAGCATCATAGTAGCTACAAAAGAGGACTTGGCTGTGGGACTCAAGCACCAAAGTGGGACCCTAAAAGCAAGTACCTCACACTTCATGAAAATAAAATCTGCACACATTGTGGCAAGACTGGCCATTACAAAAGTGAGTGTAATGCTAAAGAAAAGGCCAGTCGAAAGAATAAAGCTTTTGTTCAAAAGAAAAGTAAGCTATCGGGGTGGGCAAGAGGGAATGTGATTCATCCTTTCGCCGATAGAAAAGGACCCAAACTTATTTGGGTTCCTAAGATTAACCCCTGATTTCCTTTTTGCAGGTCCAAGTAAAAGGAAGAAGTCAATTATGGTATATGGATAGTGGCTGCTCAAAACATATGACTTGGAGCAAGGACCAGTTCCTTTCACTTGAGGACTTAGAAACAGGCAATGTCTCTTTTGGGAATGGGAAGAAAGATGAGATTATTGGGGTTGGAAAGGTAGGTAAGATAGACTCTCACTCCATTGAGAATGTCTAGTTAATAGATAGCTTGAAATATAACCCAATCAGTGTGTCACAACTGTGTGACCGAAGAAACCTTGTGTCTTTTACCTCCTCCAAATACTTTTTGATTAACCTTACCACTAAGAAGATTGTTTTGTAGCAAAATAGAGTTAACAATATTTACAATGTAGATTTTTCCACTCTCTCAGAAAATTAACTAACTTGTCTAAGTGTGCTGGATAATGATCCCCTCCTATTGCACAAAAGACTTGGTCATGCAAGTCTAAATCTGTTAAACAAATTAGTCTCTAAGGGGTTGGTGATAGGATTACCTAATATCAAGCTTAAGGGAGACAAAGTTTATGAGGCATGTGCAAGAGGGAAGCAGGTAAGATCATCCTTCAAAAGCCAGAAAATGGTAAGTATAACTAAGTCGTTGGAATTTGTCCATATGGATCTATGTGGTCCAATGAAAACCATGAGAAGAAGTGGAAGGAAATATGTAGTGGTGCTTTTTGATGATTACTATAGATTTACCTAGGTTCTATTTCTATCTTCCAAAGACGAAGCATTTTACATATTTACTGCATTTGTTAGAAAAACTCAGAAACAATTAGGAAATCAACTAGCATCCATTAGGTCTGGCCATGGAACTAAATTTGAAAATTCCAAGTTTGTAGAATTTTGTGATGAAAATGGTATATATGATAATTTTTCTGCCCGTGGGACTCATCAACAAAATGGAGCAGTTGAAAGGAAGAATATGACTCTTGATGACATGGCTAGAACCATGCTGTTTTCAAGTAAATTTCCCCACAGCTTCTGGGAAAAGGATGTAAACACTGTATGTTACATAATCAATATATGTATGACTAGACCTTTGGTAGAGAAAACACCCTATGAGTTACTTAAATGGAGAAAACCAAACATATGTCATCTTAGGGTACTTGGTTGCAAGTGCTATGTGTGCAATATTGGAAAGGACTTCCTAGGTAAGTTTGATCCCAGAAGTGATGAGGGAGTATTCTTGGGATATTCATAGCAAAGCATATAAAGTATTTAATAAAAGAACAATGTGTGTAGAAGAAAGTGTACATGTTGTATTTGATAAAATTAACATTCTTTCTAAGAGGCAGGAACATGAAGATGAAGCCATTGGACTGGTAAAGAAATTAAATGAATCCCCAACACAAGTCAAAGTGGAATCATATGAAGGAACGGGTGATGGAACATGCCTTTTTAATAAGGGCAACCTGACAGGGGAAACTAATAAAGGAGAAATTGAATCAAACCTCCAAAAAGAACCTGTTCATGAACATGTTCCTCATCAACAGAACATGGGAGAAATATATGGCAGAACCAGTTGGTTGTAAAACCTCACAAGTATCAAAGTTCTTATCCAATTGAGAACATTATCACTGATCCAACATCTGGAGTCAAAACTAGATCACAGCTGACGAATCTGTGTGCTTTTGATGCTTTCTTATCTCTTATTAAACCTAAAAATGTTGTCGAAGCTTTGCAGTATGCAGATTGGGTGAATGTGAATGCAAGATGAACCTCAACCAATTTGAAAGAAGTATATTTTTGTATCTAGTTTCAAGAACCAAGGACAGATCAGTCATTGTCACAATATGGGTCTTCAGAAACAAACTTGATGAAGATGGAACAGTTTGCAAGAAATAAGGCAAGGCTGGTTGTTTAAGGCTACAACCAAGAGGAGGGCATTGACTATGATGATACATTTGCTCTAGTTGCAAGACTACAGTCAATCAAACTCCTCATAGCCTTTGCAACACACATGGAATTCACTCTCCACTAGATGGATGTCAAAAGTGCCCTCTATAATGGCTACCTAAAGGAAGAAGTGTTTGTGAAACAACCCCCAGGGTTTGAAAGCAAGGAATGTCCCAAGCATGTGTACAAGTTAGACAAGTCTCTAAGGTTAATCTTGTGTTGGTTGTGTTATTTGAATGAAAAACCATATGATGCACTTGAAGGAACATGTGATACCGTTGTGTTTTTGGTTAGACTAATTTGTGGTTATAAATATGGTTTGTGGTGGCTAAAAATTGTGAGAAATAATTAGATAATATTTTGGCTTCTAATTTTAAGTTTTCCTAGATGATAAATAAGTTGATTGAAGAAGAAAAGATGAAAAATAAGTGATTGACGATAATAATGAAGGTGCTAGATGTATGGTGTTGTTTTGGAAGGTATTTTGTGGAATAATTAAACTAGAAATAATATGGTACATATAAGTATGATTTTATGAAGGTTTTCAACTAATTTATAGTATAAGAGTTTGATTCAACTTATATTTTGTTATGAGTAAGAAATTAGCTTGCCGCTCAATATGATTGTTAATATAATCGGAGAAACTCATATTGCATTATATTGTCGTTATTTCTAGTGTTGGTTATAGTTTTTGTTGTTGGGTTGTTAATGACCCTTAGTGGTCTTTGGGATGTATTAAAAAAAGGGTAGTTGCTGCCCGATTTTCCTTATATCATGCGACTAACCAAATTTGATGGTCCGACATTATATGTTAAAAGTAATATCATTTCACTTGTTGTAGATGCAAGAAGTTATGTTGAGCTTGGTTGATTAATAAGAAAGATATCATATAGGTGATTAAAGTTTTCTCTTCTTTCCTTTAACATGATCCATACGCAGCAAACGGAACGAATAAATGCATGACTTCAATAAATTACTCTATTCATAGAAGTATTAGAGGTGCATCGCCTGTTCATGGGTCTCAGAAAATATGTAAGTTGACAAAGTTCTTTCATGATATTAATCATTGGTATAATGGTCTTATGAAGTTCTAATAGATTTTATTGACGTACTTCTCATGCATCACATTCATTTGTACATGTACATTGACCCATGACCAGATAGTGTTGTATATGCGTATATATGTATATATATGTATATTATATGGGAAGAGGTTACAGTGTTATATAAGCACTAGCACCTTATCAGCTGGTATACGTTGATGATTTCCCACAGTAGCCGAGATTATATGGTGTGATGCCCTCAAAGGCTTGATGATATTATGAACATATGTACATATGCATGATTTGACATTCATATGCAAATGCATGAAACTATAAGTATTTCATGATATACAGAGTTATCCTGACTTATAGGTTGAGTCATTTACATAATATTTCTTACATGTCTATTATGTACTTATTTATGTACCTTATATACTCGGTACATTATTCATACTGACATCGTTTTTGCCTGGGGACGTTGTGTTTCATCCCCCCAGGTCGTGATAGATAGGTCAAGAGCCCTCCAAGTAGGTTATCAGCTCAGGGGAAGATGTTGGTGCACTCAATTTTCTTTGGAGTTGTTTGTTTGGTTAGAATGATATAGACATGTATTATTTGGTATGGCGGGACTCTGTCCCGACCTTTATGAAATGCATTCTTAGAGGCTTCTATGTAGATATCATGTACGTAAAAGACTGTAAGGCCATGTCGACCTACGTTCAGTACACGAGTGAATATTTTTGTCTTATAGGCCCGTATTTCATTTGTATAAGTTTGTATTCTCTCATGCTTTTCCCCAGTTCATTTACCTATGATAAAGTGATATGAAAGATTTGTTACGTTAGTACTCAGTTGAGTAAGGTACTGGGTACCCCTCCCATCCCATCGGTTTGGGTCATGATACTTACCTTTAATTCTCGCATTGTATATTCTGTGGCTTCATAACTTCCCTTCCACATTTATAAAATTCACATCTATACCTTAAAGCTATATTATAATACATGCTCCTCTAGTGCATATACTATTCAATGGGTGATTCATACTTACTCCGTATGAGGCTGGCACTACTGGCTTTATTGTAGAACTGTGATAGAATATGGATGTTGTACTATCTCTTTTGTACCCCTGATATTAAAAGTTATTTTGCAGTGTTTGGAATCACAATTCTAATATTTATCTAGGTATAATAATAAGTCCTGATTCATTTCGCTGATGTAATTCTTTAGTTTTCTCTTCTCTCTCAGCCTTTAAGTAGGCTTATACTATCTTCCAATCTGCGGATCAGGGTATTAGTTATTACTCTCCCCCCTCGTGGATGCTATGGGTCATCCATGATATAACCTTCTAGCAATTCAAGCTTTTTTCTAGGACGCGTACTCAATTCTTTCTTTTAACTTATACCGAAGTCTCCTATATTGTATCATTGTCAATATATATGTTGCATGGATAACACTTCGAAATCTTATATGTGTTCATAACATAACTAACTCTGGGTCATACATCGAATATTCCTTTCGCGCCTTCTTAGTGTTTGTCAAAAGTAAGAATTACTTTCCTTGGTCATTCTACCAGTTGTTGCAGGAATACTTGTCTTATCTTAATGTCCACATTTATCAAAATTTTGTACAACTTATGTGATCTTGAATATTACTTTTTGTCCCATTCATTAGCCATGATACATGCCATTTTCTTATGGACTGTATACAATGTTGTAGTGAGGCTGTTGTTATAAGATCATTTCCTCAATAGATCACTATGCTTAACTTGAAGCCTTCTTAC